>OV277856.1:25931423-27257246 GCA_922989275.2 Gari tellinella | reverse complement strand
GAACGCACCGAACGCACCTAGAGACTATCTAGGAATAAAAATTTCCCGGGAAGCATACCCCCGGACCCCCCTAGTAAGCACGCATAGAATCTACACTTATTAATTGGTCTAATCACCCCGTTGGCACGCATGTACAATTGTACATGTAGCTGCCTTATGCAAATCACGCGCTACCGCGTAAACACTGTCCTCATACTTGCGACAATTCAAAAAGTGCAAGAAAAATGCAATAAAATAGGGATAGGTGGTGTTAGAGTCTAACTTAGAGTTTAATGGAAGACAATGGTCGTATTCGAATCAGGGCAACTATCGCGTTAGTTGGAATATTTGTCAACAAGTTCTATTCGAATCACGACTTGATGTTTTCCGTTGACAAAATGTTGTCAAACCCTAAAATCGAGCGTTGATTTAGTCACGTGACCACGTTTATACCACGTGATTAGTGTCTCTAGATAAAACAAACATAAAGACCCTCTCAATTAATCGATTGGATCCAGATTTGATTCATTTCCATTCGTCCGGAAGTACAAAGTTTTCGTTGACTACAATTTCTATTCGAGTCGGGCCAAAATCGTTGACATCAGTAAATGTTCGCGCGTTTGCTCCGCCCACTTTTCGTTGACCACAAACTCGATGATTCGAATACGACCAATCTGTCAACAATTACCTTATAATAACCTGGAACAGAAAATTTATGTCATTTTCAGCCGAGTTTTTACACGTGCAAAAAAAGTCATCAGAACAAGCCAGAGGCTATCTAGGAATCAACCCTCCCCAATCCCCTCCTAGTAAGAGTGAGTTCATAAATTGGTATAGTTACTTTGGATTTCATACGGGCCTGTAGTGTGGTCGATCAATTTGTCCCATAAAGAAATTACATCCAAATAATTTCAAGTAGCGAGTATGTTAATGAAAAAAATACGGTATCAGACCCTATGAATTGACGTGGGGTTGTTTTTTAGTGAGTTTTTTTCAAGAAAATATGCAGACATATTCCTTTGCAAAAAATTAAAATTGTCTGTTGTTTGAAGCTTTTCATTTCATTAATTCTTCATATTTATAAATGTCCTCCCAGACCCTCCTTAAATGCGTCTACAGTGTTGTAGAACTCAAAATTTTCCCGGGGGAGCATGCCCCCGGACCCCCCTAGAAAAGATATGCCTACACTTTCATTTCGGCCAAGCTACGCCCCTGAGAGACAGTGTATGGGTATACACTGTCTCTGGATACATAAACAGAGCTAGACTAAGCAGTAAACACTAAAACACCATTTGGCCTAGATGACCAGGGCTGCCATTTCTCCGGATTTTTCCTAAATCTTCGGATTTTTATTCCAACAGATGGAAGCTTAAAACAGGCTGAAAGTAAAGCAGAATGCGCCTTAAGGCGCATTCTGCTTTACTTTCAACCTGCTTTAAGCATCACGTGTCTTAAACACTAGAAACAGACTATGGGTTAAAGGTATAATCAGGAAAATCGGACTTGAAAAATTGAAAACTTTGAAATCTTAGGATTTTTTTATCAACTTATGACAGGCCTGGATGACCAAGACCAGATAGCTCCTTTAGGAGCCCCGCTCAGATATACCAGTCTCCACCAGTCCCGGATTTACCGGGGGGGCACAGGGGGCACGTGCCCCCCCCCCCCCCCCCCCCCCCCCAGCTGGGCCGCTTTTTTTGCTTTTTTTTACTTCCTTTTATATTTGTTTTTACTTCTGATTAATCTAGCTGTTGGCGTGTGCCCCTTATTTAGCCCCTTCGAATCACACGTCTGGAAACTACAGGGGTCCCAGGCGGCACACGTTTGGTAGTGTGTCCAATACATTTAATCATGGTTGATAAGCGCTTGAGAGTCTCAGCTATATCTACCTAGCAAGCGTTTTGGCGAATTGGATCATTGTTTTAACAGGTCCCTATCTTGGCAGACGAAATTTGGTTACTATGGAAATGAAAGATCTTATATAAGGAAAACTATAGATCACGCGCTGTTACCGTATAATAGAAGTCTGCGACCATATCTATGGTGTACCAAAGGGGTCTAAAGTATATATGCTGCTCAGGCAGTATCTAGATGCTGCTCGAGCAGCATCTAGATGCTGCTCGAGCAGCATATTTGCTGCTCGGGCAGCGTTATGCTGCCTAGGCAACATCTAGATGCTGCTCGAGCAGCATATATGCTGCTCAGGCAGCAAATATGCTGCCCGAGCAGCATATTGCTGCCTAGGCAGCAGTTATTTATAGCATTTAGTGTTATCCAATCAAAACGCTCGTTCCTTTCAGTTGCTTTTGCGAGTTGTACCAAAGGGGTCTAAAGTATCTAGATGCTGCCCGAGCAGCATCTAGATGCTGCCCGAGCAGCATCTAGATGCTGCCCGAGCAGCATATATGCTGCCCGAGCAGCATTATGCTGCCTAGGCAGCAGTTATTTATAGATTCCGCCAATTTTACAATGAACCAATCAAAATAGGTCTAACAAAGACAGGTGCGTGTGCTTAATCATGGAAGTCAGTCTAATCGTATAACGTCTATCTATATGTCGCTTGCACCTTTTCAGGAGCAGTTTAATGTAATAAAGACTGAACATAGTTCTTTCTTATATAGTTCTTAGATTTTTTTTAAAAATTATACATAATTAAGGGTCGGGGTAAAATACTGACGCCTTACGCTTACAACAAAGATATCGTTGAATTTTGCTGACAACAAAGGCGTATAGTGATTTGACTGACGAGTTGAAATATATAGCAAATCACTGACGCTATGTAAATGAAGTAGGAATATTGACTGAATACAATAAGATGTGAATAAAAGAAGTCATTTTACAAAGAGTAAATTGAAACGGAGTTATTTATTTTGAAGTTTGATATCAAATATGGATGTAAGATTAATGTTAAAAGAATGAAATTGTGAATGTATGAAGAATGAAAATGTGAATTTGTGAATGTATTGTGAATGTATGAATTTTAAAATATTAAAACGCCGACGAAAAATTCACATACTTTAAGGGATACATCCACCACTGCAGTGTATATCTAGATCTACATGAAATTTAAATTTAAATTTAAAATTTAATTATTCTTTTTTAGTTTAAATTAAAGAGAAAGAAAAACTTTGACAAAGAGACATTCGCCAGTGAAGTGTGACTGACTCATGAGTTCTAAATTTTAACATTTTAAAATTTAATTATTTTTTTTTCAAGTCAATATTTTGGTTTTAGCTGATGATGTTAGAGTCTGGGCTACACTTGAACATAATGCACTTGGCCAATGACTAGACCCAAAAACACTCACCACTTAAAGATAGTAGCATTTTGGCTGACGACTTAAGCAAAGCGGGAAAAAACTGACGGCTGTCAAATGACTAGGCTGAAAAACACTGACGACTTAAGATTAGAGCGATTTTTTACTGACGCTGATGATGTTAGAGTCTGGGCTACACTTGAACATAATGCACTTGGCCAATGACTAGACCAAAAACACTCACCACTAAAAGATAGTAGCATTTTGGCTGACGACTTAAGCAAAGCGGGAAAAAACTGACGGCTGTCAAATGACTAGACTGAAAAACACTGACGACTTAAGATTAGAGCGATTTTTGACCGACGCTGATGATGTTAGAGTCTGGGCTACACTTGAACATAATGCACTTGGCCAATGACTAGACCCACAAACACTCACCACTAAAAGATAGTAGCATTTTGGCTGACGACTTAAGCAAAGCGGGAAAAAACTGACGGCTGTCAAATGACTAGGCTAAAAAACACTGACGACTTAAGATTAGAGCGATTTTTGACTGACGCTGTGTAGATATATTGGGAATTGACGGACTAGATTAGATATGAATAAAACTTGTCATTTAAAATACATACATAAATAATTATAATCAATAATCAAAACTTTTAAAAGTGAAATGCCGACATAAAAGAACAAAAGAACAACATTTTATCTAGACATGCGCCGTAGAATTGTCACTAAATCTGTCTTTTTCAGTTATAAAAGTATTAGATTTAAAGTTAATTCCAAAGATTGTTTAAGAAGTTCTACAGGACGTCATTCCTTATTTCTCGGTAAGTAAAGATGTTAACATTAGTAATATTAAGCCAATACTTCAATAATTCAGAGGGGCTCAATTAATTTTTCATTTGTCTTGTATTTCATAGAACAGAAGGTATCTGTATGCTCTGTTCTATTCTGTTCTGCTAATAGGATTAGTATGTGAGACACGTGTCATTTAAAACACCCGCTGTGCGGATATATTACTCCACACGTCGTGGTACAGTGTAACTGCGTAGCTTCTGTTTGATTGTGTATCGATAGGGTATACTGCCCATGCTGAGCTGATATATTTGTTTGTATAGCGTTAAAGACCTATTTCTGGCTCAGCAGGATGTCTATCTGATTGTATATTGTGCCAAGGTCACACAACAGGCTTAATACACAACTGTTACATCATATTACCCAGAGGCACATAGGGCATCATGGGATAGGGTACTAGGTATTAATACAGGTAGATAAGGGATCTAGCTGAACCATTTCAACACTGTGATATTGTTGCATAAATATAAAATTAAGAATAGGCCTTCACAAAAAATCAAAAGTTTGCATCTAGATCATTTGCTTTAATTGTCAAATTATCAGGTTATGAAACCTTTTTCTACACTATTTAACATCTATATTTTGTCAACTAAAAACTGTCGTATAAGTTATATGTATACAATTTTTTCTAGAAGATTAACCCTTTAAAATGCTTTGTTTGAATACAGGTGATCATTTAAAGCAGTTTGAAAGTAGAGCAGAATGTGCTTTACTTTCATCCTGCTTTAAGCAACCGTCTGCTAGGATAAATACTATATCTCGTAAAGTTCTTATTCAGAGTTATATACATATTTAGACCATGTTTGCAGAGGATTAATTCTTTGTTTGAATACAAGTGGCCACTTAAAGCAGGTTGAAAGTAGAGCAGAATGTGCCTTAAGGCACATTCTGCTTTACTTTCAGCCTGCTTTAAGCTACCATCTGCTAGAATATTGAAAATATTTCTTTTCATACATTTTCATAACTGTATAAATTGGAGCTATTTTCCTCGAAGGAGAAATAAATTACAGACGTAAAAAGGGTATTTATGGGGTATAGGGTTAAGGCATTTTTCTTTACTTTCACTCTGCTTTAAGCTACCATTTGCTATTATATAGGATATATATCTTATTTTTCCCATTTATAACAATATCAAATGGATAAATTTTCTTCAATGGATGAATTAAAGAAAATGTGTAAAAAGGTGTGTTTATGGGGTAGTGTGTAAACAACATGTGACCACATACAGCACGTTGAAAGTAAAGCAGAATGAAACAGAAGGCAAATTCCGATTAATCTCTGCTACAATCTGCTAGGATATATTATTTTGCATATTCATGTAGTAAAAAGTGGAAGTTTTCTCTTCAGAGTAGTAGATCTAATACATAAAATGTGTCAAACGTGTTTTTATGGAGTAATGGGTTAAATCACAAGAAAATGCCAAGAAAGTAAAGCATTTTCTGTATAGTTACAATGGACTAGACTTTTTGAGAAACTGGAATTGTTATTAAAATGATTCATGCTGATCAAACATATCAACTATTTAGCTAATAACTATTTGCCCTAAAGTCTTTAGTATGGCTCCAGCTCATGTGCTTTGTAACTGAGAATTTGATCTGGATCTATGCAGTTTGCCTTTTTTAAATGTAGTTTGATAGTTGATGATTGTAAATGTAATGTTTTGACTTGCTTGGTATTATGCTTGATGTTATTTATTAAAGCTAGATTGCTAACCCACTGTTTTGTTATGTATTATATTATAAGACCCAAAATTACAGATTAATTAAATAAAATCTATTTCATCAATTTTTAATCTACAGACAATATCACTGTGTGCTTAACCCTTACCCTGAAGTAATAGCTTCTGCTTTTAAATTGTCGTCTGCAAACAATATTTAAATTAGATTTGTACATATTTCAATTAAAAAAGTCTGAGCGATAACTGGTATACAGTTTGGATACAGATCAGATGCGACATTATGCAGCATCAGATCTGGATCCAAACTGTTTGAAAAAATAACAGTCAACTCACGATCCACAGCTTAAGGGTTAAATGCACAGCTAACACTTGCCCCTATATTGGTCTACATCTATCAATTAGTACCCTGCTGTGATAATTTGTTTGTAATAAACATACCCTGATAAGGGCGATCTAATCACCAAGTATCAAGCTGTGATTGGGGGGGGGGACTGCTATATAGAACTTGATATAGGGCTTTAAAGTCTACTAACTGTATATTGTCCTTTACAGGGCAGGAGTTTTTCCTTGAATTTTATTCCCGAAATTATCCGTGAGGGTGTGAGGCAGAAAACAAAGATAGATAAATAGATTAATAAATCTGGTCGGAGTTTAACAACGGTTTTACTTTATGTAATTTAATCGGAAGATCCTGATGAGGCGCCAAGTAGAATAGAATTTACCATTTACGTGTTTGATACTTTTCAGATATACCTCTTTTCACATAGATGCGCCTTAAAACACAATTAATCTATTCCTTCTGTGAAAATAATATTTCCAATTTAAATATTAACAAACATGTACCAATAGAACTATCTTCTATATTCTAAATGCATGAGTCTACTTAATGTTCACCTGCTTACATGCAGAGTAAAATATAACTAATAACATTTGTTTTAATACGTATACTAAAAATAACAACATGCAAACAAACAGCCCCACACGTGTTGAACGCAGAATGAAAGTAAAGCAGAGTTTTTATCTTCATTGGAGGAATACAGGAATTCCGTATATAAGCTCCATGTAGCTTAAAGCAGGCTGAAATTAATTACATGTAACGAATTCCACTGTCCAATTTAGTATAGTCCGTTTTTGGCAAATGAGGGACGATTTTAATAATATTTCACAAATTGACAAACAGAGCAGATCCTGATCCGACAGGACCCCTCTGTTCAGGATCTTCACTGTTTGCACTATGTATTTAACCCAAATTCCCAATACAATAGTGAATAGGCGCCAAAAGAAACTTAGAGTATACAAATATGCTGTACCTATATGTTAATAATATGTTAATCTCGGGACACACGTGCAATGGGAATGGTTCCTAAAGGAGCTTTCTGTTTGGCTGTCGCCTTGCTTTAGGCTGTCGCCTATCTTTTGTGAATCAGCAGGCCTTTATTAAGTGGTGGTGGTTGAGGGGTTTTACCGTGTATTAAATGTATTATGTCTTAACGTCCTCACTGCCCTACCAAGATTAAAATAACCTGTTCTGTTCAGTAAACTCATTGACTAAAATGAACATGTAGATGTCAACATTTACTTTCTACCGCTATCATTAAACGAGCTATATGGATTTGAAAATTGAAATGACGGCCATTTTTTAAATTGGCGCCTTAGCTTCCATAGGTAAAATCTGATTAAGGTCTAACTTCTGAATCAATAACATTAGGACAAAGCAGAGACATACATTGTCTCTGTCTCTGGGACAAAGGGTGTGTTTTCATCAAATTCATAATGAAAATAATGTGAATACTTGCATATTTCAATTTGGAAACAAAATATTTGATTATTTATTAATATTTAGTTTATATTACACAAAATGGCTGCCAATTTAGTAATTTGTACGTAAATCGGCAGCCATTTAAGCGTGCACTGTCAATTAGCGGCACTTGTGCAACATCGTTATGTGATTACAAAAGGTGAGAAATGTGGGAATCATAGTCCGATATATCATGTAAGCACACCGCATCGCAAAGCTTTAATTGGTGATAATTGGAGCAGTAGATCTATATCATATCGGTTATAGACATAGTTTATTTGGTAACTTATACACATTGTATCTCGTTACATCAACATATATAATCAAATTGTTTAAACAGGTCAAATCATATCACGTGACAAAATTATTTTCTTATGAATAAATCCAAACAAAAAAGATCATATGATTGAGATCAATCAAAAAAGAACGAAAAAAGGGGAAAAAAAGATTCCTCGAATAAAATATGAGGACAATGAACACCTGTTTTCAATTGAACCACGTTATTGTAATTTTGTAAATAGTGGACGTCTAGAACAAACCGAAGCAAAGCAGAAAACTCCTAACGGGATTCTCGGCCAGCCCCCTCTGCTCAGGTATCCATCTGTTTTAAGCACCGAAAGCTCACAACCGGGAAAAAGGTTAAAGCGATGGCACATTTTTGCATTATATATTAAATGTTCATGTATATGTATATAACGTATAGTAACAAAGTAACAACATAGTTACGCACAGCGGAACATACGATTCACTCTCAAAAGCGCACGTACAAAATCAGGTAAGCCAATTGCAACCGGTGTTTGTCCAAATTAGACGTCGAGTAACTCTGCGTCTGATCTGGCTCTGGCCTGTTTGTCCGCTATTTTAAGAAAGAATAATTGCTTCGCACTGTACTTAATATGTACAAACTTATTTACAAGAGTAACAGTCGTTCAAGTAAGTTTATCATATGCGAAATGAAACCACTTAAAGGGCTGAAACATCAAATAAACATGGTAAAGCAAATTACCAACGGACCCCTTTTAATTGCCGTGTTTCCATAAAAGCGACATGGAACACATTAAAAGGGAAGCACATTCGATTCTAGCGACAAGTATAATCGTCGTTAACAAACAGTGTACTTGTTAAGCTTGTCATTGTCCTATGCAAACAGTGTAGACCCTGGTCGTAGGGTTCCTAATGTAGCCCATCGATCTGGGTCTGCACTGTTTGTACTTTTCAAAATACGTATATTCAAGTTAAACCTTAATATCGAAATAGACTATTCTAATTGCAAATTGGATTTTTCCCTTAACCCTTTGCCTGCTGGTCGCGACTTTATTGATTTTTGCAAACAGTTTAGATCCAGATCAGACGCCGCGTAACGCGGCGTCTGATCTGTATCCAAACAGTTTGACACTCGTCTTTATGTTTCTTAACTTAAAAGGGATATATCTACCTTTAACAAACTTTGCAGACGACGATTTCGAGGCAGACTGGCTTTGAAGATAAGAAATAGAGTCTTTGAGTTTGGTATTCTCATCCTCAAGTTGCTGCAATTTGCTGTGTTGTAGTCCCTCTGCCATCTCAATGTTGTCCACCCGATCGTCGAGCGTAGATATTTTCTTGACTTTATCAACATGGAGCCACAAGTTCTTCAGATCTTTCTCAAAGTTGTCAACTTTAGTCTCTAATCTATCCAGGCTCTGAAGTTTAGTCTCTACACTCACTATCCTTGCATCCATTTTCTGAAGAAACGCCATAATGTCAGCATTAGTAGAAGACATCGTCTCACTAGTATTTGTATTCGTAGCCATGCTATTACAGTTCAAAATAGAATCAGGGACAGTTGACTTACGTAATTAATTGTTTTAAGCGGAGTATGTGGCAGTAAAATACCCAGTAGCACGTATCACCCAAAACCACAAACTCTTCCCTTTTCAAAAATGTGTTTACATATCAGTTGTTGTTTTTTTTAAATATATATATATGTATATTAAATGGATTTCAATTATTTCTTTATTGAAAATACTGTATCAACACAGAAATGTTGTCTGCTTACATTGCTGAATCGCTATAGGTGAATGACTTGATAGTGTCTCAATTTCCTATTTGTCAAAATGCCATACACGTACATGTAGAAACAAAATCACTGAGAAATAAATTATGTAAATGGAATTACATATTTAATCTGGATTAGGTGAATATAAACTATTGCTCAATCATATGCAACAATGGACATCTTCAATATTAATTGGACAAAATATGAACAAAAAACAATTTCTTTGAAATTTGTTAATCCTAATTGATTCCGTTAGAAGCCTTCTGATCTTGGTCTACACTCATTTCACAGGACTCTTTATACTTTTGATTTATATTGTTCATATTACGTCATATCTCTTATCTACCTGTAAATGCCAAGTATCTAGACGGAACGTATAGTGCAATATGATGTAACACAATTCGTCCTGCATATATATGGATCGTGGGAACAATATACCTCTAAAACTGGTATCAAGCTGAGAAAACGCCATGCCTTTGGCGATATGTGCTATTGTGACACGGTCACAGGCTGTATGCGCGTGGCGGTAAAGCACGCATTTTGTCTGTTGGTCAGCAATAACCGAATAGATAGAATCAGAATCAGAAATTTCTTTACTGACTTAAACTTTACAGTTTCTCGTCATTCCATAGTAATTTTAACAATAAGTATAATATGTCACAAAGTCATCAAAGCGTATACAAAATGAAAAAACATATTTCCAAGTTTCGTATAAATATTAATGATTAAATATGAAGTTATATGCATTAGACTACCAACATCATATTCGTTCAGGAGTAAATTTGGAAAAAACAACATATGTATAAATGTAGATATATAGATGTTTATCATATACATAGACATAGGGGGGCTGGGTCGTCCCTGTTTGCACAGTATAACATTAATGTACTTTTCAGACTGTGTCTTAAACGATTGTACAGAGTACTAGATGTAAATATAGTTATTGTTTGGTTTTATTGACCTGTCAAAATTTGAATATGCATACGTCACTGAAAGGATATATTTAGTTTCGGTACAAAGTCGATACTTTCCGTTTTGATTTACGGATAGGAGCTGAAGGATATTGTGCATTCTGTGCCGAATTTAAATCAATAATCGAGTTAGAGCAGTTGGTAGCGAGTGCGGGTACTTGTAAAATGATGAAAGGCTGTGGGTTCGATCCCCGATTTTTTTATTACAATTATATTTATTTTTTGCAAACAGTTAGTTTACCATAGATAACCTAAACGTTACACTTTGTAAACTATCAAAAGTTTTAAATGTACATGTATGTAAAATGTGACCCGATGTGGTCTCTCAAACCTAGATAACAAATACAGTACTGAACCTTATTAAATTAAATTGATAATCGCCAGCGAATTGCCATCGAATTGCCATCGAATCGGGCGCTTCAAAAAACAAATCCTACGTTTGAATATTTTTACGCGAATTTTCGGAAGCTGTTGTGACAAAAACGAATTCGAAAAAATAAACGAAGGCATATTTGCGAACATTTGTGAGATACACCATTCAAGAAAACTTACCAGAGGGTAAAGTTATTATTTTGAATCGCAAGCGAATTACCATCGAATTGCAAGCGAATGGCCATCGAATTGCAAGCGAATCGAAAAAATTGTCAATTTAATAAGGTTCAGTACTGTACCTCAATTCATTTATCACTGAATCCTTAAATGGACTCTTCCAGGTTGCAATTAATTCTAGTCAATGTATGACAACTAAATGGCAAACAGTGTATCCCTCATCAAAGGGCTCATTCAGGAACCCTCTGATCGTTGTATTTACTGTTTGTATGGGACAGGTGTATAGGTACACTCTTCGTGAATTATACATAAATCAGATCTAAAGGGATTTCAATCCATGCCTTTTCTCCTTCTTGCAGACTCGTATGAACCAAATCATAAAGATAATAATAAAAAAAACCTCCACTTGGTATCGAACTCATGGCCATACATGTACTAAGTAAAACACTACTGTACTGTCTCGACTACGATGAAATATAGGTATCAAAACCTTTTCTAAATATGAGCTTTATGTTTCAACCGTGACCTACCCGTAAAACGTAACGGAAATAATCGATATAGACCGAAGCTAAATATAGCGTGTTCAACGAGCGTATAATTATTTAAATTTTGACAGGTTAATAAAACACAACAATAACCAAAGCCCATTGCGATAGACGCTATCAAATGCCTTTCGAAAATCAACAAAGGCGCATGCGAGCCTTCCATTGTTATTCAAAACCTTTTGTATAAATGAATGAAGAACAAAAATTGCATCGGTAGTCGATGAGCCTCTTTTAAATCCAAATTGTGCATCGCTAACGATATTATTACTTTCAGCCCACTCAGTAATTCTTTTATTCAAAACACCTGTAAAGATTTTCGAGAAGCAACTCACTAAAGTTATCCCCCTATAGTTATTTACATCACTTACATCATTTTTCTTATGTATCGGGGTAATAACTCCTTCAGACCAATTATCAGGGAAAAATCCCGAGTTTAAAATACCGTTAAAAATATCCACAAGGTGAGACGATAAAATGTCACATGATTCAATGAAATATTCATTTATCAAATTATCTATACCAAAAGCTTTGTTTGTCTTCAAACGTTTAATTACAGTCATTACTTCACTGTGTGATATGGGTTGATCCAATTCATGAAATATTACATCATCAGAGTTAAAATCGTGGTTAAAATTAAAGCTTTCAGCATCCTCATTAAATGGAGAAAGTAACTGGCTTTCTAAATTAGAAAAATAATCGTAAAATTGCTCAGTACTTGTTGAACTGTTTACTGTCGTTTTCTTTTTTGAAAAATGACGCCAAAAATTTCTTGGCTGAGAATGCCTTAGCTTCTCAATTTCTTTCATTTTATTTAATTCAAAAATTCGCTTTTTCTTTTTAACCAATCCTTTATACTCAGATTTAAGGCAACACATTTCCCGTCTGTTTTCATCAGACTTATAGCTGTTGAAGGCAAACAAAGCTTTACTGTATTTTGACTTAGCCAATTTGCACTCAGAGTCGAACCAAACTGCCTTTTTACGGGGCACATTTTCCATGTCACATACGTAACTTTTATGAAATAAAGGCTCCGCTACATTATTTAAGGCATCGGTGAAGTCAGTTATGCATGAATTCATCTCATCTCGGTCATTAAATACACAGTTGTTAACATCAACCCTAAACTATCAAATAATGGACTATCCTTAATTCGATATTTGAACTGTCCATTACGAGTTTCATGGTTGAATGAGTTGTGTGTCAAGTGTCATAATTAAGTGGGGATTTACCTGCAGTCTGGTATAATCTGACCATAACTTGCTGGCTGGCTTTGTGACATGATCTAAAAACGTGATTTATAGTTTGGATCATGATCATGATCTGACATTGATAGTTTAGCATGAATTCATATTAAAATATTATATACTCTACAATATAATTCAACCAAATCTATATATTGTAAAAAATTTCTAGGCACTCTCTTCTAAATATAAATATTAATTTCAATAAATAAATCTACCCATTTTGTGTTAAATCTACAAGACCACTTCATTACCCTCAATATGTTGTTTGATAAGTACTTATAACCTTATAAATCATATTAAAATACATAATAATTAAAAAATATATATGGACCTATGGCATTTTTTCCTCTGGCATTTTTACTTATGGCATATTTTCCGTTTTCTAATGGCATTTTTACCTCTGGCATTTTTTCCTATGGCACATTTACCTATGGCATTTTTTCCTCTGGCATTTTTTCCTACAATCCTCTTTTTCAGTTAGTGTATACGTTATAGTTTATTTTCTACATATGATCTGTCATGTACTTATATTATCATAAATGTTTAAAATCACTGAAAAGTGGAATAAAAGAGTATACATGTACATGTATATATAAACTGAAATAGCACGAATATTTGTATCTGCTTAAAGCAACCACTTGTATGTGAGATTCACCAAGGGTAATAATTATGTATTTATTTAATAAATTTAAGCACTTAATGCATTTTCAACTTTTCATTTATAAAGCTAATAGTGTAGGCACAAAATCTTATTACGGATTTTAGTTCTATTTGCAAACAGTTTGGATCACGATCAGTCAAGGATAAAAAGTAGATGCATGATCTTGATAACGACTGTTGACACTTTTATTGGTGTGTCTTTACTATTAACCCTAAGAAATCTCAACACAAATTTGATATTATAACATTCCCAAACAGCTTGGCTCCAGATCAAAATCCCAGTAACCTGGTCTCTGACAGATGAGTACATTATGATAACATTTGCAAACACCGTGGATCCAGATCAAAAACCTAGTGACTCTGCATTTGATTTGAACCTACATCAATTGCAAATATTAAATCATAACATAACCACCAGTTCCCTGCACATGAATATTACAGCATAATGTACAACATTAAAGTGTTTCAAACCATTTAAACAACATATGCTAACAGTGTGGATATAGATCGAACACCCAGTACCTCGACATCTGATTTGCGTCTAGACTGATAGCAAATGTTAAGCATAGCACCATTACCACTAAGCCTTGTGAAAACAGGTGATCACTTAATGCAGGCCAAAGTGGGAATTAAGCATAGAATGCATCTCAAGGCGCATTCTATACTATTTTTTCAACCAGCCTCAGTTCTTTGATGGACTTCTGCCCCCCCCCCCCCCAAAAATGTCCACAGTAGGCGTGAAAGTAACTGTAAAGCAGGTGCAAAGTGTGCTTTGCCAATGTCACTAATCTAAAATTGTCTAAAGAGGCCCTGACATACTCACACTCAAGGTTTTTTTCAATGGGTTTTACTAACCAAACTAACACATTCAAGGTACGGGCCTCACATGAAACGCCTAAATGGGTATATCCCTAGACAAGATTACAGTAACGGCACAATTTGCACAGGGATGCATGCTTTATACCTGTTGTAGTGTTACCAGGAACTGTCTTTCAGTGATCATCTAAGTTAATTGACCAGGATCACAACAGTTTGAATCAATTACTATCTTTCTTAAATCATTGTACCTAATTTAAGTTCATGGAATAAGAGAAGACAATATTTCTATAGCAGATAAACGACATTCAGCACATTGTCCAAGACAGTTTCTTCTTTGCCTACTTGCGGCGGAATTATGATTATCTGTGCGAACCATTTGGATCCTGACGAGACGCCGCGTAACGCTGCATCCTATCAGGATCCAAACTGTTTGAAACTCTGACCTTGCTCTATAAAGAAAATCTGAAAAATCTAATTTTAGATCAGAAGTAGACGAAATTGTTGCAGACGAACAACTTACCCAGAATGCAAAGAGTTCAATAGAAACAGTTTAGCAGCTGATATTTGTTAATGTATTGCTATATGACACGCAATGCGGAGCCTTAACAATGTCGGCATAGGGCAAGTGTACTATTCAAAAATACACTGTTAGCCAAATACTTGATATGCGTGACTATTGTTCAAATGATTAATGTGTGGGTCGAATTGCAAAAAAATAAGCTAATTCACATAAATATTTTGAATTAATTTAGCTCAAGAAAAAACGCGTTTCAATATTCCGTTTGGAGGCAGATAAGGCGGCGGGTGACTTTGCGTCATATCAGAATCCAAACCATATACAAATATGCCAATACATGTACATTGTTTTTCAATATGAGGGGGTTAATTGTGAAGTTGACAACGATTGGCTCTTGGTGAAAATAACATCGCCATTTAGATTTTAAGAAAAAGGTCATACGATAAAATGCCATAGGATAAAAAAGCCAGAGGTAAAATGAAAATGCTAAAGGAAAACTGCCATATAAAGGGGAAAAATAACAATATTGAATCGTAAATATATATTTCATAAAATAATATTCATAAAATTTTAATAACCCTTATAGTGCTAAAATTGTCTTGTGTGTCAAATACATTGTCTGCGGGAAAAATCAATGTCAGTTTTTTGCCTTTGTAAACTGAAGAAACGGTGAATTTGTGTGGCAAGCAGCTTGGATCCAGAGCAGACGCATCTGATTTGGATCCAAACAGTTTGCAAATGTTAGCCAAGTCGCGCTTAGCACGAGGAGAGTAAATATGTTTTAATAAATTATATAATTATTTATTAAGCAAATTTTGTGGTCATGAACCAGTTCCCTCATAAATAGACCTTTTAACGCCTCTAATTTAGTCCTTCACCAAAGAAATTAGTTTCAATTTATAATAATACTGACATGTGTAGGCAACCTTAAAATAGTTTGTATATTCTAGCAGATTGTAGCTTAAAGCAGGCTGAAAGTAAAGCAGAATGCATCTTAAGGTGTATTCTGCCTTACTATCAACCCCTTTTAAGTGGTCACCTGTCTTCAAAACTTAAAACAAGCTATGGGGTCATTGGTTAATCAGATAGAAAATAAGAGGTTTTACCAAGGAAATATACAGAAGTGTATAATTCCATGTCAGTGTATAATTCCATGGTTTTACAGATTTTTGTCTGATCTGAATCCAAGCTGTTTGCAAATGTTGTCAAAGTCGCGCTTAGCATGATAGGGCATTACAAAAAGAATCAAAACCAGATGTTCTAACAGAGGGTCATAAATTCTATAAATAAAAAGGTGTGAACCCCCTCTCCTGTGTTAGTTACTCTCTGGGTCAAGTATGGCATTTGGCATGTTAACTCACTCAACCATAAACCATATATAGACAAAATTCAAATTTCCAATTAAGTCTAGTTCTGTTTTGACTATAAAGTAGAAATGTTGCAAATAAACAATAGTGTAGACGTTAGGGGGCTGCTGCTTGCATAGGACAAGTGTACACTTCACATGAGCACTGTTTGTTTGTTAGTGACACGTGTACTCGTGGTTTCTAATTTGCTGTCAAAAAGTCTAATTGCAGGTGGGATGCAAATTTAAGTTACTTGGTGTTTGATCTGAATATACACCATTTGTTTATACATGTAGGAATCTATATATCGGATCAAATTGAACGATAACCGTAGCATACTGCTACTTATGGAAGGCTGTCAAAGTGTGAATGGTGAAAAAAAAGAGTTTTAGCGTGTGGTGCTTGGCAAACATTAATAAAGAGTTCTAGTGTTTTGGGTCGAGATGTGAAAATAAATGGAATTTGGGATAAAAAAAACAACGTCTGAGGCTGCTGATTACGTTCGAATCGATAGGACATGGCTATATAAAATCTGCTACGAAGGTAAGGTTTTAAATACAATATGTATATCGACATTGTCAGTTCGATTTATGTGCTATCAAAACTTGTATTAATTAATTATCATTATACCAGATTAATATTATTGTAATATTATATGAAGCGTTCTAGAGGAATTAAATAATCATTCGCTGTCAGGAAATGACACAATTACGCGCTAACTCCAACTGTTTGTAGCAAACATCCCATCTCCTCATGGAAGAAATGAAATAAATATATTTAATAAATCCAGTTAGTTTTAACCCTTCAATACCCATCTATTTTGCTGGTAGATCAGGATCCACACATACTAAAACAATCCTAGTCGTGATAAAGGGGGTTGTGTTATTAAAATATCGCTAAAAAGTTGTTCTAAAGTCTGTAGTTTGTGGTTTGTGGTTTGGGGTAATAATGCAATTGGCAAAGGCTACTGAAAGGAACGAGCGTTTTGATTGGATAACACCAAATGCTATAAATAAATGCTGCCCGAGCAGCATCTATACTTTTGACCCCCTCGGTACACCATATCTGTATATGTAAAATCGATTTTGATTGGTTCATTGTAAACCAGGCGAAATCTATAAATAACTGCTGCCTGAGCAGCGTTATGCTGCTCGGGCAGCATAATGCTGCCTGAGCAGCATCTAGATGCTGCCTGAGCAGCATAACGCTGCCCGAGCAGCAAATATGCTGCTCGAGCAGCATCTAGATGCTGCTCGAGCAGCATATAGATACTGCCTGAGCAGCATCTATACTTTAGACCCCTTTGGTACACCATACATATCATCGTCAACACTGGCTACAGAAAGATGCGTAACCACAGTAACTTAACTGTTACCCCATAGCATTGCTTCTAGTTGAAAGGTGACCATAACTTCTTCAGTGGAGGAATAAATTAAAGGCATATTTATGGGGAAATTGATTAACCCATTACCCATTAATTACGCTTTTTACCCCTTTAATTGATTATTTCACTTAAAGCAGACTGAAAGTAAAGCAAAATGCCCCATTTGGTTGCATTCTGCTTTACTGTCTAAGTGTTCAATTTATCTTCCAAATGCTAGAAACAGGGCATGGGGTAACAGGTAAACAACTTTAATATAGGTAAAAAAATTCTGAACTTACATTTAATTGGACTTGTTTCGTTTCGCGTTTCAGGAGAGAAAGAGTTAAGTTTCAAAATGCTCAGAGTTTACTAGATCTCGTGACAATTACATTTTACATTACAGTGTAGACCCAGACCAGAGGGAATGTGGGGGGGGGGGGGGGGGGGGGATGGGGCACGGGACCGCCCCAATATTTTTGCCAATATTAGTAGTAACATAAACTTGATCTTTATGTAAGTATTTTACCCATTTTGAATGCGTGAAACACCCTCAGAACGCACCAGAGACCATAAAGGAATAAAACGTTTTCCGAAGAAAGCATTCCCTCGGAATTTCCTGTTAAGAGTACATAAACAAATCCGAGTGGGTAGGTGTATAGACTTGAAAACATAAGTCGAACATTATTATCCTAGATTAAATAATTTATGTTATGTTGAGTTGAATACACGAGCCGCCCTTAGAACGTACCTAAGACGATCTCAGAATAACATTTTCCAGGGGGAGCTTGGTCTGCACTGTTTGTTATTTTGTAATGAAACCACGTTTTATAATGTCAAAAAATGGACTTGCCGTAATTTGATATTTGAGAGAGAATGGGTTAAATTTGCAAAACCTGTGACGAAGTGTACACGGTCCAGATCAGATGGCTCATAAAAGAGCTCTCGTTCAGCGTCTACACTGTCATTTTAAATAATATATTCTCAAAACAATTTTTTCATAGTGGAAACTGGAATTGTCCATTTGGTGTTTTAAGGGAGACTGGTATGTTTGAATATATTGTAATTTAATTACAGTGTGTTATATAGTGACAAGAACTCTTGTCCTGTACAAACTATGCAGACCAAGATCAGAGGATTCGTAAATGAGCCGTCTGGTTAGGCTTCGTAATTGTTTTTGTCATGTTGTATCTGAATATGTTATCAGCGTAGTAGTGACTTGAAAACCTTGTTCTGTTCAAACTGTGTAGACCCAAACCAGGGGGCTAATAAAAGCTCAGAGTCTGCACTGTTTGACATTTTGTAAGAAATTGTAGAAACAACCTTTACCAAAGTAAACGAGAGCACCGCAAATGGTATATAAAACGCCCACTAGCAAAGACATATATATAACTTTATCAAAATATATTCCAATTTGTAGACACTACAGTGTACATGTACTAAAATAAAGCCTTTTCGAGCATATCTGGGTACAACGAGGGCAGATAACTCTTGATACAATGATCCAATTTCAATAATAATCAAACACTCTAATAAACTTATACTTCTATGATTATACTGTGGGCAAATATAATCAAAATCCTTTCACAACTGTAGTTGCTTTAGTGGTAAAAACTGTTAAATAAGCCTTTAAAGCAGATCTGAGTACATCAAGGGCAGAAAACTATGTAACGACAAATCAAATGAACCTTTAATTTCACTCAGCTTTAGATAGATCCTTCCAACAGTTTTCCGAGAAAACTCCGGACAGGCTTTTTATAGCATATTTGAGTATATCAAGGGCATTTTACTCTGTAACGACAAATCGAATGGACCTCAAACTTGACTCAACTTCAGATCTTTATGCTTAGAACATGTTTGTGAAGTTTCATTAATATCCTAAAAAATGCTTTCGGACAAAACAAATGTTGACGGACCAACGAACGAACGGAGAGGGTCATGCCAATATACTACCTTTAGAGATGGGCGTATTAAAATGGAATTGTTTAAATTGGAAAATGGAATTTGCCATTTGATGTTTCTAGGGAGAGTCATTCAAGGTACACTGTCATTTTGTGGTATATAGTGAGAACATAGCCTTCAATTTAATAGTAAAAATGGGCACGACATATATTTAATCAAACATTGAAACTGCCCATTTGATGTTTCAAAGGAGAATGAGTTATGTTGGAAAATGCTAACAGTGTACTAGTAGAAAACTTGTGATCTACAGAGTAGACCCATATCAGAGGGTTCATAAATGATCCCTCTGTTCAGGGTCTGAACTGTTTGTCACTATACAGGCTGTCTGAATGGTATTGTGATATCCCTCGAGGTTTGTTCGCAGTACCTTTCTGATACATGCTTTAATTGTACAGCTGAAATTTGGTTTACACATTGTTTTGATGAACTGCACATTGAGAGTCATTTTGTGCTCTAATACGCTCGTTTATTATAAAAAGCAAAACTTTTAATCATAATAATTTATGGACATGGCGTATAATTTTATTAACCATTGGCTTTGTCCATTTGGTGCTTCAAATGAGAATAATTTAAGTTTGAATGGGCCTACAGTTTACCACGGTCCAGTGACTGGAAACGTGCTCTGTACAAGCAGTGTAGATCCAGATTTACCGAGACCCAGACAGACTAGTATCAGCACTTTTTGTCATTATACGATCGTCTGACAGGTTTGATGGTGTCCATCCAGGTTTTCCGCACCTTTCTCATACATGTTTTGACATATATGAAGCTGAATTTTGGTATATGCACTGCACATTGAGTTTACGTGTTGTCACAAGTCATCAACTTCTGTCTTATAATACCACTTTTGGGGTGTTTGGATATTTACATCATTCTATTGATGTAAACTTTCTTCTTAGAATGCCCCCAGAATGTATCTTTTTGGTGTCAACTTAAAAAAATGTCCGACCCTAAATTACAGTTTTCTGAGAATCGATTTTTCTTTTTCTCAAGTTTACGTATAAATCTTCTTTCTGTCTTATGAAACCACTTTTTTTGGGTGTTTCAGAGGGATGTTAACATCATTCTGGAATGCCCTCAGCATGCACCATTTTGATGTTAATTTTAAAAAATTTCCGGGGGAGACCCCCCGTACCCACCCCCCTATGGGAGGGGTGGAACCCCTCCCATACCCTCCCCAAGTGTGCCCCACCACTCAGAAATTTCTGGATCCGGGCCTGGGACTCCACTGTTTGCAAAGGTATTGAGTACTAATTTTGCACTGGTTCGTGGTGTTGGAAGAGATAACACTCGCACTAACATTCTTTTCCTTTGCACAACAAAATCATGGTCATAATGTAGGCTAATTAAGTCGTGTAAGGGTGTTAGGTAACTTAGGTTTGGCACTTTCACTAGCACATGTATGCAGGGCATCTCTTGGGTGGATTGAATAGTGAAAGATTGCTCATGCAATGCATTTTATATTTCCTTTTAACCACCATGCATGCCATTCTTATTTAAGTTTGAATGTTTGTCATTTTTAAGAAAAAGGAGGAGGTCACTTTCTGTTCAAAAGCAGACTGAAAGTAAGTTAAATATATCCATCAGAAATATTTCTGCGTAACGTTCATCCTAGTTTAAGGACCGTCGCGACAGTTTAAATTCTAATGGTCAAAAGGAGACAACTCATGCAAAATATTTGCATGAGTTGCCTCCCTTTTACCATTACTCCAAGATTGGGTCTAGGTAAAACGCTGACGCTTCGCTGACACTAGTTAAACTATGAACAGAAACGCTGACGGATGCGAGAAACGCTGACGCCGGTTAGATTATATAGTGGTCAACGGGCCGTGACTTACCTGGATAAGGAGATAAGTATGGGTTGAGCTGTTATGTTAGTAAACAATTTTCATTCCGTATTCAATAGTATATATGCAGAATGTAGTCAATAAAGTTTAATTATTTTTTTTATTTTTTTGCAGTTTCCTATGAAATATCAAGTTATAAGGTAATCTATAGTAAAATTTATTTACTTTTTAAATTAAAATTAAATTTTAAACAAAAATTTTAATTAAGCCATATATATATATTTGAATCCCTATGTTAAAAATGCCGAAATTGTATGCATTTTGCTCAATTTTTAAAAAAGTTTAATAAAAGGAATACGATTTAGAGAAAAACGGAGCTGACACTAGTTAAACTATGAACAGAAACGCTGACGGATGCGAGAAACGCTGACGCCGGTTAGATTATATAGTGGTCAACGGGCCGTGACTTACCTGGATAGTGAGATAAGTATGGGTTGAGCTGTTATGTTAGCAAACAATTTCATTCCGTATTCAATAGTATATATATGCAGAATGTAGTCAATAAAGTACTGGTTTTGCTGTTAAATTATTTTTTTGATTTTTTTTGCAGTTTACTATGAAATATCAAGTTATATGGTAATCTATAGTAAAATTTATTTACTTTTTATATTAAAATTAAATTTTAAACGAAAATTTGAATCCCTATGTTAAATTTAGCTTATTGAGATAAACAAAAATTCGTGTTTATATGCGACAGCGTATTTCTATTTTTGTTTATCTCAATAAGCTAAATTATGCGGTCTTCGATACCTGCATCTGGCGAACTGTATGGATTTGAATCCATTTTAAGGCACAATACCGCCCAAATTGATGTATAAAACTCGCAATGTCTTATATGTGTGCATTTTCTATGCATTAAAACTAAGTGGGATCGGGTGTAAGAAGCCTGACATATGCACCCACTAGAATATCCTACCTAAATGTGTCGAATTGACGTTCGTTCCAAATAGAAGGCCTGCTTCAATAAACAAAAGCTGTCAAAAAGGTTATATACACATCAGTATCAATACAAATAACCGAATAACGCAGGGCTGCCATAAGTTGATCATAAAAATCCTAAGATTTCAAATTTTCTCAGACGCAATTTTACTTAACGTACCTTTACCCCATCGTCTTTTTCTTGTTTTGAAGACACACGACTGCTTAAACAGTTTGAAAGTAAAACAGAATGCGCCTTAAGGCGCATTTTGCTAAACTTTCAGCCTACGATCTGCTAGGATAAAACTCCGAATACTTAGGAAAAATCCGGAGAAATGGCAGCCGTGATAACGGTGACAGGCCGAAGATAGACGATACAATTTGAGCCGTGCCATGGCAAAACCTACCTCGTTGCATTGCAAACAATGCAAAGATCAAGGTTTGTCTCGATCTACATTTTTTTACATCCACATGCATCAAATACATTTTATGTAGATGTATTATATATACGGTATTTTGAACTGGATACCAAACTCAGATACAGAGCCCGGGATGCCAACGAGTCTTTGTCTGTACAGTGTTGCAATGCAATGCAACCCAAGGATTTGTATTATTTAGAATGTTTTATCACTGTATCTATAGTTTCTGTATATTTAGTAACAGACCTTTCGTAACTATTGGTTGAATAAAGGGTTGTTCCCTTTGTTTACCGCCCCTTGGTTACAGCAATAAAGCTGGTTTTGTCATGGCACGTGTCATTTGGCAGTGAAAAGGTTAAACACCGAAATAGAAAAAAAACTTATTTGAAGTGGTAAAAAAAAGTGTCTTAAAAGTATATGGATAATTCTGAACGCACCCTCACTGGGGGCCATCGAGGTATCACGAAGGCCCGTTTCGCACAGAAGTCCTGTATATGTTTCGCACCTACAATCCATGTAAACACAGCCATTTGTGTACTATTTTTTATGCGTTGACATTCGCATTAACCACCTGTGTCCATAGACACACATATCAATTGAATTATTTTTTTGGCAAATTACAGTATAGGTTCGTGAATAAACTGTTTACATACCTTTTCTTGTATTATTTATGGAAAATAAGTATGTATATCAAGCACAAACGTCAATTTGTCACTCTTAAATGAATATTACCGGGCGATTATCGAAAAAAACATTGGAATGATCCACTATATTTACAAATATTCTGGAACCCCATCTAAGACATGATGCATGTTTATTAATAGCTTCATTTTTCCATACTTTTTCAATTTATTTTTCACAATAATGTATACAACTTTAAATCACTCACAGTACCCTGAAGGGTTTATGAGTGTGTATGTGCCCTCCTGAAGTCGCATTTACGTGTATACGTTACCAACAGAAGGTGTATGTGTTACCTCCTGAAGTCAATTAATTGATTTCTGTTGCAGTGACAAAAAAATGGATTGGACAAATGTATTGTTTATGCCTAGCTCACATTGGGTGTGGCGGTCGTACGGCAGTCGCACGGATTATTATTTTTACGGCGAGTAGCAATTTCCCGGCCGCCGTTGATTTCCTACGACCACCGTATGTTGTGCTCACATTTGCTGCGGCCGCCGCAATGCGAGATTTGATGTTTTGTGGGTAAAAAACTTGCGGCAGTGCGGTCTCCGCTCGGCAGCCGTACGTCGCCTCTGCGGCGGCCGCGATTTCTAATAAAAGCCACGGCGACCGCCAAATGGCCGTACGGCGGCCGTTGATGTGCAGTCTTAATGCTGCTCCTGCTACACACATTGGCTTGCTACATGTGCACATAACTAATATCCGTCCAACTACACCGAGAACTCAAAGGCCATATATGATTCCACTTTTAGATCAATAGACACATATGAACAAAAGTGCAAATGTCCAATAGTAAAATTAACCATTGAGGCCCGGCGGCCGCACGGTGGCCGTACGGCAGCCGCAGAACCGCTCTATGGCGTGTCGTTTTCTACGGCCATCATAGAAATGAACTTTTTTATAACTCCGCGTTATAATACTGCGGCGACCTCTACGGCCTGTAAAACTTTGGGATTTGCCGTGCGGCCGCCACATTGCCGCCGTAGGATTTCTTCGGCCAGCGCAAGAATCTTCCGATTTCATTTTTAGTTTAAACATATTTATTGCATAATATATACATCCAGGGGATTAGGTTACAAATCTTCACAACATTATATAATGCCCGCTGTCCGATTTAACCTTTCTGCGAGCGCCGTACGCCCGACGTAGAGCAAGTGTGGGCGCACTTTTAGCGATGAGGCCGTCCAGTCAAGCGGTACCAGTGTGACCATACCAAGTGGTTTGTGACGTTAATTTTGGTACAACTGACAGCTAAATTATCACCAAAAAGCCTCGATTCGGAATTTTAATCGAATGTTTTTTTTTTTTTTATTTATGAGTCGATTTCAAGGAAACATAGTCTATGCTAAGGGTAT
The DNA here is from genome assembly GCA_922989275.2 of Gari tellinella. Lineage (NCBI taxonomy): Eukaryota > Metazoa > Mollusca > Bivalvia > Cardiida > Psammobiidae > Gari > Gari tellinella. Next base: position 27,232,446 of record OV277856.1, on the reverse strand, counting down.
TAATAAGTTATTTTAGAATGATGTCAATGTATGTGTCCCTAGATGGATACTTTTTGTCTGAAAACGAGGCAAATATCCAGAAATGTTAACACACACAATGATACCACGACAATTTAATGCTAGATATTGCCAGCTAATTTGCCCCATTTTCAGGCAAAATGTATTACCTTGGAGACAAATCCATTGATACCACTGTAAAGAATCCAGTCCCCCGTATCATAAGCTATGTTTCGTTGAAATCGGCTAAAACAAATTTCTTACATTTTATTGAAGTTCCGAATGGAGGCCTTTTTGTTGACAATTTGACTGCCAGTGGTATTCACATATTGCGTCACAGACCATGTGGTATGGTCACACTTGGTACTATCCATTTATATTCTCTTCGCTTTTTGATAAAACGTGTAAAATAAAAGACATTCACCCATTACCCTAAAGCCTGTTTCTAGTTTTGAAGACGGATAGTCACTTATTAAAGCAAATTGAAAGTAAACAGAATGAGCATTAAGGTACTTTTACTCTGTTTGCTTTAAGCTACCATTTGCTGGTATATACGTAATTACTAGATCATTGTTTCATAAATAGAATATATATAGGAAAAACCTGTGCAGCTTCTCATACACTTTTCTTAACACTTTCCCAGAGTAAATGCTTATATATGAAGGTGTTCGTGTAGTTTGGAATATTGGCTGTTTCTGTTTTACAAAATTATAGCCCTTTGAGTATTTTCCTATAAAGAACATGTTGCAAACTTTCACAGATTAATTGATTACATAGACCAAGGTGTTCATGAGGTTTTCAATTCGGGATGCAACATTTTTAAAGAAATTATGTCGCTTTGAATTTGTTTCGTACAAAATAATTATAGTGTATTTCAGTTGCTCTGATAAATCAACAACTCTATCAGCTTCATCTGCTTCCGCAACAGTTGATTGATCGAATTCATTTCCTAGTCCTGCACTTTTAACTGCTTCAGAAACTTACATGAAATGGACCGGTTTTTTTGTGTGTTTAACCTTTAAAATTTTTCTCACTGGACTGTCACTATCAACAGATTTGGTGGAGATTATTTATTTTCGAGATAAACGGTATAGGCAACAGTAAGTGCATGATACTAGGCAGTTTGCATCCTATTAGTTCAATGATGACTTCAGTTGGTAACATATACATATAAAATGGACTTCGTTTAGTAACATATACATACTCTGTGCGGCACCTATACACGGTTAATTTGTTAAACTCGATTTAAAATCCATTTATTGCATTACTGCAGATTCTTTTTAACCCAAATAATATTCCATTGTTACAATCAATCTAAAAAGGTAATGTTCATATAATGATTAATAGCATTGTTTACCAAATATCATACATTTGAAACATTTTACATCATAGGATGAATGACTATGTTATTTTGCAAGTAATACAATGAATAATATGAAATGTGTACGTAGATTGCTCGAGAAACCGTTCTACCTACCATCGGACCTATTTGATAATATGTTCCGGCTAGGAAAAAAAAGTATAGGCGAAATTGAGAGACACTCAAGGAAATTCGTGTTTTACTTTCGTTTTGGGTACACAAAATATGTACTTTGTCGGTGCGGAACATATACAGGACTTCTGTGCGAAACAAACCTCGTGATACCTCGATGGCCCCCAGTGACCCTGTATATCATATACGGCCGTCGGAAGCCTGTGACTTATCAGTTGGCTTGAGTGTGCAGTCAAACTTGCATTTAGCGGTCACTCTTTTAGAGGAGCACAACTCTCTCTTAGAACAGACCAATGCTTAATGCAGGACAATATTAAAACAGAAAGCTTATGTAGTAGCTTTCTGCTTTTCTGTTGTCCTACATTTAGCTGCTATGGTAGTATTCAAGACTGACGTTTTGTCTTCTTTGGGATGATCGTTAACCACAAGTTTCACTGTAAATTAGGACTTAAATGAACTTCTTTATCTAGCACAGAATGTTTCTATAAAATACACTCCTCTTCAGAACATTCAAGAAACTGCCACCGGAATAAAAGTAAGTATTTATTACTTGCCTAGATGTTTTTATAAAATCAATAAGCTATAATATATTATTTGTAATGTATGAGTTCGCTTGGCTTGTGAATAATAATAAATAAAATAACTTCTGTTTCAACTTTAATCCTTCTTTAAACAATTATTAACTTTTCTAGTAGAACGAAATATCTAAGATGTTGCTTGTTCAGTGATGGTAAAAGAACTGAACTTAAAATGGAAGAGTCCAACTCTCTTACTTTCACACATACTGTCCCACGACCCTAAGGTCGCAGTAAACAATCAAACATGCCAAATGCCACTCAACACCTCAGGTTATTAATGGCCATTAAGCATCCTGACACTCTGCGTCCAGTGGAACCGAGATACAGTGCCACTGAGATACACACAACCCATGTACAGACATACATACATACAACATCCCCCACAGAAAAAAAAATATAACACCCACACACTCTTCTCAAACTGACCATTTGTTCTATTTGGCAATTCACCAATCGCGTTATCAGATTATGCATACAGACACTCACTCATTCTGCCTTAATATTATTATTATTTTAAAAATGCATTTATTTCAAATATAAAACCAACATGACTAGAACAGTAATGCGATTAAAGTATGACATATAAAATACAAAACATCCAAATCGCATCAATAAAGGAAATTATCATGAAACATGCTGAACATACATTGTATGTAGCATGTTGAAAATCCTCTATAAATCTGAACTAAGCCGGCATCTGAAAAATGTAAATTTGCATGCAATAATAACAATGCAACAACATTAACTTGCAGAATACTTTAGTGGTTGTGATAAACAAACTTTAAAACGCACCAGTGAATTATTATTATTAAAATAATTATTTAATCACTGTTCAAATAGCTGTTGCACCAATATTCCCACTTTCCTGCACAATCTTCCAACTGTAGATTAAGGGCCACTTAATTTATAGCCATCTGGGGTCTAAGGTAATTAGCATCGGCGTGAGAGGGAATTTACTATGGACCCTAAATACTACAGAGGAATGTCTACGAACCTTGACCGGAGTGAAACAATCTCTGTGAGTCTAGACTTAAACTTGCGCCTTGTCAAAAATTACAGGGGGAGGACGACTCTCAACTGACAATTTAGCTTTCTGATTCAAGCTTGATTTCTGAACCCAAAAAGCATTGTCAGCAGGCTCACCCTTTAACTGCACAAAATACTCAGTGGCTCCTTTAGCAGGTCTCTGGCCTAAAATACGCTTCAGCTTATGATGCCCACTAATATCCATGAATTCCCCATCCGAGGACATTACAGTGTCCAAATTAACATTAATACCAAAACGATCAGGGGGCTTGCAGTCTCTCTTTGGACGTTGCTCTGTAGGTAGCTGTACGTCATATAAAATCGTATCTTGATCTGACTTTGATTGATCAGCGCTTGAACTCAGCATGTCTTGAAAACCATCATTCTTTAGGATCTGTTGATCCTTTTCACCCGTAACTACCTTACTCAGGAAGTAAGGTATAGGCTGTGGCTCTCTAACAAATGCCATTTTCAATCGATCGAGATGAACTGGATTTTTAAGAAAAGTCCCTGTTTCTGTATTTCTAAGAGTCACTAAGTGAGGGCTGTTAATTTTGTCTATGACAAACGGTCCAGTGTACTTGTTTTTCAACTTCTGGCCCGCTCCAGTAATTTCTGTTTGCAAAAAGACATAATCTCCAATGTTTACCTGCAAAGGATTAATGTTTGAATTTGCACGGTCCAGCATTTTTTCTTGGGATCTGATTACCTTATTTTTCATTTCTGTGCGAATGACATGTAACTTGTCTGCATGCTTGCGCACATATGTTCGCACATCGACTGGGATAGTGTCAAAGTCAGTTGGTTTTTGAGCAACTAGAGGGAATGCTGGACGTTGACCAAATATAACCTCATGTGGTGAAAACCCAGAAGAAGAATTGACTGTTTGATTGATGGAAAATGTTATACTTGGAAGCATATCTACCCAATTCTGACATTTGTCATTCATGTAAGGGGACATTCTTTCAGCCAATGTTCTATGAGTCCTTTCACATGCACCCAGGCAATGATGTGCAAAGCTAGGGGTAAATTCCTGTTGAATACAGAGCAGACGGCATATTTCCTTCATGCATTTTGATGTGAACTCTGTGCCTAGGTCTGAAATTATTGTTTGACAAACTCCATAAGAGGTGAAAATCCTAGTAAGACCTGATGCAACTGACAGTGTGTCTTTGTTAGCTAATGGAATTGTGACCAGGTACTTGCTAAACATGTCCACTGCTGTTAGAACATATGAAAACCCTTGGTTACTGACAGGCAATGGACCATATAAGTCTACTTGCCAAACCTGGAAAGGTTCAGATGGTGTTCTGTAGGCAGTAATGCCTGATTTAGTATGATGTTTGGTAGTTTTACGCATTTGACAATTGGGACATGACCGTACGTAATCTGTAACTATAGTACTCATACGAGGAAAGAAGTAATGTTCTTTCACCTTATCAAGCGTGTCGGCAATACCAGAGTGTCCTGCCATAGGACTATCATGACATAACTGTATGACAGGTTTGATCATTGTGTCAGGTAAGACAAGCTGATAATGAACAAGCTGATTTGTTCGCCTTGATTTGGGTATTCTTGAATGGAATAGTAGACCATCTATTAGTGCATAGTCACTTGATTCTAGCAAAACTCGCCTAGCTTTCTTTTGACCTCTCGGTAAACTGTTACTTTTCAGATATTGAATGATAGCAATCAGCTCTGGATCATTCTGTTGTAACTCTTTTGTTTTCTCCGGACTGAAATCATACTTCGCAAACAAATCTATTTTCTTCCCTACATCCTCAATGAAAGAAGACTGAGTAGAGACATCAGTATCACTCTCTAAGGTATCACTGTGGCTAGTCTCTACTATTCTCTCTAATGGAATGGGATGACCTCGCTTCTCAGGTAAATTGGGCTTTCGGATAGGTAGGGGCTGATCTAACTCTGTGTCAGCATCATAATCTGCACTCGGGTCACATTGCACTATAAGCCCTTTTCTATTTTGCCGAGAAACATGATTAACTGGTTTGATGGTATCTGATTGATTTTGGGGCAATAATACCTCTTTGAGTGTTTGACCATTTGGAAAATGTATGTCACCTGTAACCCTGTCTGGGACGTAAGGGAAAAATGGGTCTGTTTCGTCTGGGCTAGAGTATTCAGGTTCATTGGTTGAATGGTATTTACAGCGTGAAAGGGCATCAGGGACAACCATTTGTTCGGCTGGTTTGTATTTAATTTCAAAATCAAATTCTTGTAAAATGGCTAACCAACGTTCATAAATTGCTCCCTTAAGATTTTTCTGAAACAATGGTTTCAAGGCTTGATGATCACACTCAACAACAAATTGACGACCTCTGAGATAAGATGCACAGTCAAGAATACTTGTAACCATACCAAGAAGCTCTAATTTGGTAGGTCCATATGACTGCTGCCATTTTGAAAGGGATTTTGAGCCGAAGCGCACAACGCGTAAATGACCCTGACCTTGTTTGTCGGCATGTTTCTGCTGTAGCATGTAGCCAATACCTTTACAACAGGTGTCAACGGATAAGACAAATGGCATATCATACCTAGGGAAAGCAAGTGCTTCAGATTGTAACAGTGAATCTCTTAATTGTTCAAATGCAATTTGATGTTCCTTTAGCCAGCAAAATTTGACATCCTTACGCAACAACTTGTACAGACAATTTGCAGTTGCGCTATAGTTTGGGATAAATTTCTTAAACCAATTCATCATTCCTAAGTATCGTTTCAAAGCTTTTGTATTTTGGGGCACTGGATAGTTTTCTACAGCCTTGAGTCTGTCGGTCGGTGGTCGAACACCGTCCTTTGAAATTTCATGACCTAAAAACACACATTTCTTCTGTGCAAACTTACATTTATTTGGGGACAATTTCAAACCCGCACTTCGAAATCTATTGAATACTTACTGCAAATCAGACATGTGTTGCTCGAATGTTTCTGATATGATAACTGCGTCATCGAGATAGCACAAAACAGATTGAAAAGACAACCCTTGCAAAACTTTATCCATTAAAAGCTGAAAACTGTTTGGTGCTGTTTTTAATCCCATTGGCAAACGGTTGAATTTGTACGTCCCATAACAAGTGTTAAATGCTGTGTATTTGGTTGACTCTGGAAAAATTTGCATTTGAAAGAAACCCGAACTGAGATCAACAGATGATATGTAATTTGGAATTCTTTGCGTAAATGACTCTGTTAATTCCTGTACATCTGGAATAGCATAGCAAAAATCTTGAGTCTGAGAATTTAAATATCTGTAATCTACACAAAACCTATACATAGACAGACTGGCTTCACGAGACCCCGGTTTAACTCCCGGTTTCGGTTTATTCCGCTTTGACACTAAAACTATGGGGCTGGAGATGGGAATATCTTCTTTTTCATTGGCAGGAGTAATAATACCTTGCTTGAGCAATTCGTCTAATTGATGACGCAAAACCTCGCGTTTATCTGGAGGAAGCCTGTAAGGGCGATGATGTTTTGGTAATGCACCAGGCTTAAGATGGATTTGGTGTTCAACAACAGAAGTGCACCCTAAATCGGGATTTTCTGGAGTAACAAATAAATCACTATTCTTTACTAAAAGTCTGTCCATTTGCTGCTTTTCTTGCGCTGACCAATCAGTTGTATTCAGATCAAAGTAAGAAAGGAATGTTTCATTGTTTTGTTCTCCATGCTTAAATTGCACATTACCACACATTTTTGCGTTTGTATCTCGCTCAAACTGTTCTTTGTTAACCTGTAATATTTTGTAAGAATTGTCCAGAGTTGTAAATTCCCCAAGTGTTTTGTTCTTATGAATAACAATAGGCTTGGATGTAGGATTCAGGATTTTGATAGGCACCGTTGACTTTGAAGAAACGACTGCCAGAGACCTTGCTGTAAGTAAGTTCTTTTTGTTTAGATGTACACTGCCACAGCATATTCCCTCACTGCCTATACCTATATGTTGAGGTACCCTACCCCACATGACTGTTTCTGCATTAGGAGCTAGAGTAAAACGTTTACTGCTACATATTCTGTATTTTGCTGATGTGACTGATAAATTATCAAAATCTAATTTGATACCATGTGACCTCATGTAACCTGCACCTATTATGAACGGATGAGATGTAGCATCCAAAACATAAACTCCCAACTTGTGTTTACTACCTTGAATGATGCAAGATACAGTTGAAATACCTTTAATTAAAATTTCCTGATCATTAGCCAATAATAGTTTGTCATCATTCAAGACAGTGAGTTTTGTTTTGTCAGCTAAAGGTAAACTTTGATAGGTCTCACTTGACATGAGGTTAATGGAACTACCTGAATCTAAAAGGGCTGAAATGGTGCAGTTGGAAAATTGAGCAGGAATGTAAAGAAAATTGGTACTTACAGTTTCTAGTTCTGCTTGATGACACTTATCACAGTCTTTAATGTAGTTTTCACATATTTTCTCCCTTGCATTGTTAATTGTCTGTGCTCTCTTGGGAGCCTGACTTCTGGTGCGCGGTTTGATCATTGGTACGCACCGAAGGGACCGCGCCCGTTGCCCCTCGGTCGTCTCTCGTTTCCCGACTGGGGTTCAAACCTCCTGCAACCCCTGGCATTATGTCCCATTTGGGAACACAGCTGGCACTGTGTTTCAGGCAGTTTTGCCCCTCTCCCCCAGTTGCAAAACCTTCTGTCATGGTCGGCCCCACCACAAGAAAAACAGGATCTTCCCCGCGAACCATTTCCACTTCCATTGTCTTGAAGGGTTGAAAGGCTTTCAAGACGATCACAAAGACTGTCAACCTTCTTATTCAATACTTCAAATCTAATATCACTATCGGGTTTTGTGATAGCATTTGCTGCGGCCTGTGGCACTGGCGATACCGGAAGCCGATAGCCATATGCCTCCCCTAGCTTGGCTGACTCCAGGGCCTTCTGCATGTCGGCAGGGTTGCCAGCTCGAACGAAGAAAGCGAGCTGTTGTGGAAGTCCACTTATGAATTTTATCAATTGTTCCTGTTCTGTTTTCTTGATTCGTCGACCAGATTCAAGAATTTTGCTGTAATAATCTTCCAACGACTGACCTGGTTGAAGATTTAAGTTTGAAAACCTTGCCGTTTCACTTAACAATATTGATTTATTGTCCAGATCTATATACTTAAGTTTAAATTGGGTCTGGATACTATCCCAAGATCCAATTACACCTGCTGGTAGGGACCGAAACCACACCAGGGCAGGTCCTTCTAAATGCAGCTGGAATGCTGCAATTTGCCGTCTGTCTCCCTCCAAATTGTTTAAAATTGTATATGCACTAAATGCATCAAGAAAGTTATGCGCATCACTTGATGAGATGCCATCAAACTTTGACAGAGAAATTTTCGACATCTCTGGATAACTGTCTGGTGATCTGGATCCAGATGTTAACTGTCCTGTGTGCTCCTGATCACAAGTATCGGCTGACGGCACTAGAGTCACTGGGTTCACTAACCGATAGTTGTCACTAATATCTGGAGATTCAGGTTCAAAAAGATAACCAGACAAATTTAGTCCTTGTGACACAGGGTTTAAAATGTTATCCATGGAAAGACGTTTGCTTTTTAAAATTTAGATTCTCCACCATGTAATGTATGAGTTCGCTTGGCTTGTGAATAATAATAAATAAAATAACTTCTGTTTCAACTTTAATCCTTCTTTAAACAATTATTAACTTTTCTAGTAGAACGAAATATCTAAGATGTTGCTTGTTCAGTGATGGTAAAAGAACTGAACTTAAAATGGAAGAGTCCAACTCTCTTACTTTCACACATACTGTCCCACGACCCTAAGGTCGCAGTAAACAATCAAACATGCCAAATGCCACTCAACACCTCAGGTTATTAATGGCCATTAAGCATCCTGACACTCTGCGTCCAGTGGAACCGAGATACAGTGCCACTGAGATACACACAACCCATGTACAGACATACATACATACAACATATTATACAGTAGAACCTCTCTATTACGACCACTAAATTGTGTTTAAATATAAGTCGTTTAAGACAGGTGACTGCTTAAAGCAATATGAAAGTGAAACAGAAAGCTCCTACAGGAGCTTTCTGTTTCACTTTCACATTGCTTTAAGCTGTAACCTGTCTTTTATACATACACTTATTAGCCTTCTTTTATTGGTCGTAATAGAGAGGTTCTACTGTACTATATTAAGGTTTACATTGACCCCAAAGAGCAACAAATTTGAAATGGCGATTTTGCGGACAATTGTCTACCCAAAGGATTGATTTAACAGAGTTTCAAAGGCTTGTTTACTTTTGTCAAAGACAGGTAAATGCTCAATGTATAAACAAGCAGAAATTAGGCCCCTACTAGGAGTTTCCTGCTTCAAAATCAGCCTGCTGTAAGCAAACAGCTGACATGCTACAGGGAATTATTTCCTGTATGAATATTCTGTCCCGGCACCAAACTTCGCTTCTATAGAGGAACGGACTAACCTGCAGTATACGACGTCTGCAATGTTCGACGTCTGCAGTATTCGACGTCTGCAATGGTCGACATCTGCAGTATTCGACGTCTGCATTGTTCGACGTCTGCAGTATTCGACGTCTGCATTGTTCGACGTCTGCAGTATTCGACGTCTGCATTGTTCGACGTCTGCAGTATTCGACGTCTGCATTGTTCGACGTCTGCAGTATTCGACGTCTGCCATGTTCGACATCCGCAGTATTTGACATCTGCAGTGTTCGACATCAGCAGTATTTTATGTCTGCAATGTTCGACATCTGCAATGTTCGACATCTTCAGTATTCGACGTCTGCAATGTTCGACATCTGCAGTATTCGACGTCTGCATTGTTCGACGTCTGCAGTATTCGACGTCTGCATTGTTCGACTTCTGCAGTATTCGACGTCTGCATTGTTCGACGTCTGCAGTATTCGACGTCTGCATTGTTCGACGTCTGCAGTATTCGACGTCTGCCATGTTCGACATCCGCAGTATTTGACATCTGCAGTGTTCGACATCAGCAGTATTTTATGTCTGCAATGTTCGACATCTGCAATGTTCGTCATCTTCAGTATTCGACGTCTGCAATGTTCGACATCTGCAGTATTCGATGTCTGCATTGTTCGACATCGGCAATGTTCGACGTCTGCAATGTTCGTCATCTGCAGTATTCGACGTCTGCAATGTTCGACACCTGCAGTTTTCGATGTCTGCAATGTTCGTCATCTGCAGTATTCGATGTCTGCATTGTTCGACATCTGCAATGTTCGACGTCTGCAATGTTCGTCATCTGCAGTATTCGACGTCTGCAATGTTCGACACCTGCAGTTTTCGATGTCTACAATGTTCGACATCTGCAGTATTCGATGTCTGCATTGTTCGACATCTGCAATGTTCGACGTCTGCAATGTTCGTCATCTGCAGTTTTCGACGTCTGCAATGTTCGACATCTGCAGTATTCGACGTCTGCAATGTTCGACGTCTGCAGTATTCGACGTCTGCAATGTTCGACGTCTGCAATGTTCGACATCTGCAATGTTCGACGTCTGCAATGTTCGACATCTGCAGTATTCGATGTCTGCATTGTTCGACATCTGCAGTATTCGATGTCTGCAATGTTCGACATCTGCAGTATTCGACGTCTGCAATGTTCGACATCCGCAGTATTTGACATCTGCAGTGTTCGACATCTGCAGTATTTGATGTCTGCAATGTTCGACATCTGCAATGTTCGACATCTGCAGTATTCGACGTCTGCAATGTTCGACGTCTGCAGTTTTCGATGTCTGCATTGTTCGACATCTGCACTATTCGACGTATGCAATGTTCGACATCTTCAGTATTGGACATCTGCAATGTTCGACATCTGCAGTATTCGACGTCTGCAATGTTCGACATCCGCAGTATTTGACATCTGCAGTGTTCGACATCCGCAGTATTTGATGTCTGCAATGTTCGACATTTGCAATGTTCGACATCTTCAGTATTCGACGTCTGCAATGTTTGACATCTGCAGTTTTCGACGTCTGCAATGTTCGACATCTGCAGTATTCGACGTCTGCAATGTTCGACATCTGCAATGTTCGACATCTGCAGTTTTCGACGTCTGCAATGTTCGACGTCTGCAGTTTTCGATGTCTGTAATGTTCGACATCTGCAGTATTCGATTTCTGCAATGTTCGTCCGCAGTGTTCGATGCTTTTGCTCAGACTCAACTCTAAAATATTTAAAACCTTGGACCCTGTAGTAATCATCTTAAGGTACTTCGCAGGTGCGCTTAATTTCCATACAATGTGTATGAAACTTTTCATGAAGAATGATAATAGCCTAAGACACAATGTGTGAAAATATAGGCAAAATATATCGTGTGGTTTGTCTTTTAGGTCTCTTTTTCTGACAAAAACCTGGAATTTTGATTATTTTATTTTTCTCAAAAATAAATAAAGCTAATGACTACAAGTCTCGCCCAATAAGTAGTCCACAACATTCATTACAAGAAAAGCTAAAATCATTTTGAATAAAGGTATTCAGAAAGATGTTATCAGCTATTTAAATTTTGCATAATGGTAAAAAATTGAATTACAAAAAACTGACTCATTCAATGTACATTTGTTTTCATTTTATTCAAATATATGGTTGATGAAATAGTTAGTCTGAAAGAATTAGAAACTATTACAGTCAGAATTTGTTGTAATAACAGTTTTTCTTATTAAAATGTGTGATATTTGAAGTTGAGATACAGTTACCTTCCTTAAAATTATAATTCTGTCATTAAAATGCATTTTTATTTATTCATAGACTTGCATACAAGGTTAATTATATTATTTAAACATAATAATAATGGGCAATATCGATCGTGAAAAGATTGACGTATTGATAAGCTTCAATGTGTGGCTTTATAGTTCGATCAAATCGTATACATGTATACCGATTTTATTGACTTGTAAGTCATTAAACTAAAACGTACATGTAAGTGGAAATATAATTGGACCGTATATAACATCACTTATTCTATTCAACGAAGACAAAACATAACATGTCCCTTGATCACTGCGTTATGGATTGAGAAGTCAATATATCGGACACTTAAAAAAATATTTGGATAATATTCGCATGGGTCTCGAACCTATGGCCTTTCAATTGCTAGTCAATCACTGTACTGACTGCGCTATGAAGGATTATACTAATTCGTATCAACATTTCTTTTATATAAATTTTCTATTATAAGCACGTACGGAAAAAGTCTGTGTCGTCCAGACGCATATCCGCTCGCCCGCAAGCCCGACTTCCGGTAGCGAAAGGCCTTAAAGTAGATTTTTTTAAACTTTCTTTAGGAAGTCAAATAGTTGTGGTCTTAATGAGACGCTCAGCGCTACCACACACGCAACCAGCTTGGCTCCAGATCAGACACCGAATAACCAAGCTCTAAAATTGTTATGTGTGTACATCTGAGTATGGTAAAGTGTCCCGTTACATTTTCAGCTCGTGACATTGACCTTGACATTTCACTTCACTTATAGAAAAAAAATGTGCAGAACCCATTATTTCCGACACCCTATCAGCTGGAGATACAGTGCTCCCTCTCTACAACGACCATCCCAACAACTATTCCCTCCTTACAATGACCCTTTTCGCAATTCCCTAAACAGGAAAATTATGTTAATATAACGCTTTTTTTCGTCTGCTTTAAATAGTCGTCTGCTGCTTTTCTCAAAGTTACATTTTTGACATTTTGACAGAAAAACACTTAATGACGAGTGCCAAACAGCTTGAATCCAGATCAGACGCCGCGTTACGCGGCGTCTAATCTGGATTCAAGCTATTTGCAAATGTAAGTCAAGTTCCCTCCCTGTAACGACTCCCTCTGAACAGCGCACACAATTTTGGTATCCAATCGGATGTCGTTGTGGAGAGGGAGCGCTGTACCAAATTTAGTTTGTAAATACATCTAGGCAATGAGGAATGGCATCTACCATTTTAGGTCACTGCAGTGGCCTTGCTTTTTGATTTTTTACCTCAAATGTAGAAACAGCTTGTCCGAAGCTTATTTGCTCCACTACAATATCAGTTAGAGATACACACTCTGATATGGAGTACATCTTGGGATGACGGAGTGCCGCATTCAGTTTTCAAATTTTGTCCTAACCCCTTCACTGCCGTGACGTTATCAATTTTAAATTATTGTCGTCTGCTTTTGTTTCTAAAATTTAACTTTTGGGTATTTTGGTATCAGAAATATTGAAATGAGTGGCAAACAGTTTGGATCTTGACCAGACGCCGCGTTACGCGGCGTCTGGTCAGGATTCAAACTGTTTGCAAATTACTCTTACACTCGGGGTAAGGCAGTGAAGGGGTTACGAACGAGTATACTCGTCACTAGGGTTCGAAGAACTCACTGACCCCTAAAACTTCAAATAGACAATTCCAATATCCACTTATTCTGGATAGTTTTCTTTCAATATAAAAGACGAACAGTGCAGACCCTGAACTGAGAGTATCTGTAGGAACCCTCGATCTGAGCACACTCTACAATGTTTGCATACGAATTTTTCTCTCTTTTCAGGTACACCGTAAATAAAGGACGCGTTCACGTACAGTGGAGAAAACGTTATTCTTTCCGAATAAACCCGTTTATGCTTAATCAATTATTTCCATTGCAAACAGTTTGGAACCGGAACAGACGCCGGATAATCCGGCGTCTGACCAGGCTTCAAACTGTTTGCCGTCATGGTTGAAATCAACATTCAGAATTGTCAAAATGTTTCCTTTTCTACATTTTAAAATAGTGCAATGTGTTTGCGTTTCGTTTGCGTTTAAAGACCATCGCGGCAGTTTCTTCGAATTTCAAAACATTCAGTTTTTTATTATTTGCAGGTTGCTAGTATATATACCCTGTTATGCAGAAATATAAAATAGAAATAGGGGGTCCCCGAACTGGATCTTTTCTGAATAGCTTGTTTTTGGGTATACCCCTTATTATCCGGAGACACGTGTTTTTGATCATAAAATCTCAGAATAACCTTATTCAGCTTTGTAATTTACCTAATTTGTTGGATTATATAAATGTTTTGTAAAATGGACAAAAATAGGAGCAAGTGGCACCAAAACATGAAAACAACACATTATCCGTCAATAAAGGGAACACATCAAATAGTTATTTTTCAAAGTTTTTTCTCCTACAGTTCAAACATTCAGATTTTGACAATATTTTTCACAAAAATTGATGAAGCATTAATTTACTGAAATCACACTTAAAAATAAAAATTAAAGATACCCGAATCAGTTTTTCTTAAAAATACAAATGTCGACATAGAGAGCAACACATGTCAATCCAATAACATACAGGGCTATTTACAAATGCTATATGATAACCACTTAAATGCTAAAATGTGTCCAAACCCATACTGTTCAATCGTCAACAATATATCACAATTCAAGCACTATTAGTATATATCACTAACCGTGGTCGCCATATACAGGTATGACCGCATAATTTAGCTTATTTATATAGAAAAAAACACAAATTTTCAAATATAAACTATATCATACAGTATTGGTCAAAGGGAGACAAGTTCCATCCCTTTGACCGTTAGAAGCAGAAACTGCCGCGATCGTCCTTAAACGGGAATAAAAAACGTTTACAGCACGACAAGGGTTTTGACGGGATCTTATCTATTTTCAGGTCATGCTGTCTAGAGTTTTACTCCTGTCTTTGGTCTGCCTGATAAGCCTCTTCGTTGTCATACAATGTAAGGTTCATCTTTATCCATTCACTGCCTTACACCGAATACAGAAGTTATTTGCAAATAGTTTGGATCCTAACGGTAACCAGACACTCATCTTAATGTTTTTTAAGGCAACTATTTAAAATTTGAATTTGAGAAATAAAAGCAGACGCCACAATTTTATTTAAAACGAATGACGTTATGGCAGTAATAATGTAGACGTCATTATTTCCCCCCTGAACGCGTTTGTAAATGCTAAAACTATTACTTCAAATGCAAACACTTTGGATAAACACAGCATACGCCAATTTTAAGCAGCTATATTGCAGCAGTGAAAACGTTAGACATCTAATGATATTTCTTTGGGAACAACAGCAAGCATTGTTGTAGGGAGGGAATCGTGGTTCGGAGGACCGTAGTAGGGAGGGAGCAATGCATGTGAACTTTCTTTCTTAATTTTTATCATGCATTAAGCAAGCACGTGCAACTGAATACTACATATTGATATTCTATACTTCTATATCTATTCTTTAATGATTTTGGTTTACATGTAGATCTATATCAATGCAGGCGAACACTTACGAGTTTGCTACTATGCCACGTGGGCCATCAAGCGGCCATATTCCGTCCAACCGAGTGACCTAGATCCGAACCTGTGCAGCCATATCATAATTGCGTTCGCTAGGCTTGACCCCACGGGTACCCAGTTGGAGCCGGACAAACAATCCGATCTTCAAATGTATGTATACAGTAAATAAAATTTGTTATAAAGACTCATTAAAGAAATTGAATCTTAATGCAGGATAAAAGTAATGCAGAAAGTTATTTCCCGCATAACTTATGCCTTGCATTAAGCTGTTGTCTGTTATGTGAAATTCTTTCGACTTCGTCAAGATACAGTACAACCTCTCTATTACAGTGGAGAATCTGTTATTCTTTCCCGTTTAAACGCAAACTTACGCAAACGCAAAGCACTAAAACGTAGAAAAGAACAACTTTTGGACAATTCTGATAATTCTTGTTTATCTTGGTGGCAAACAGTTTGGAGCCTGATCAGACGCCGGGTTACCCGGCGTCTGATCTGGCTCCAAACTGTTTGCACTGCAAATAATAGTTTTAGCGTAAACGCGGTTATTGGGAAAGAATAACAGATTCTCCACTGTACGACCACTAAAACGAAGACTAATTGATTGGATAAAAGACAGGTGACAGCTTAAAACAAGGTGACAGTAAACCGAAAGCTTCAATAGGAGCTTTCTGTTTTACTGTCATCTTGCTTTAAGCAGTCACCTGTCGTAAACACATTATAGTTAACACAATTTAGTGGTCGTAATATATCCATATATATATGCCCTTGAGTTCTACTGTAAAGATAATTACACGGGCGACAAGGGCTTGTAATGCCCCTATTCCACACCGACTACGAATCCCACGAATCCCACGAATTGATAAATGCTGTGATTCGTGGGGATTCGTGGAATTCGGCATTTCTTTCTGTCCAATTCGTGGCCCTCTACGAATCGGCTACGAACCGGCTACGGACGAGTTAAGACTTTTCGTGGGATTCGGCTCGAATCTTACGAATACTGTCAAGAATTCAGTACGAATTGCAAGAATCCACTACGACTACTGCACGAACGCTAAGAATCAGTTACGAATATGCCGAATGCATCTACGAATCAGGTACGAATGAAGTTTGATTCTTGACTGTTCGTGGGATTCTTGAATATATGTAGCGTTCCCTCCCTACGACGGTCCTCCCAACAACGATTCCCTCCTTACAACAACACTTGCCGTTGTTTTCCAACCAAAAACAAATATGTCCAACCTTTGCGGGCTTGCTATATTGTTTAATTAATTTGGTGTCTGCTGTTTTTCTCAAAGTTACACAAAACAGTGCTCCCTTCCTACAACGACCCTCCCAATAACGGTTCCCGCCATACAACAACGCTTGCAGCTATTCCCCAAAACAATGCCCAACCTATTCACGGCTGCAATGTCGTCTGCTTTGAACTATCGTCTCAAAGTTACAAAATGGAGATTTTGATGGAAAAAACTTGATAACGAGTGACAAACAGCTTGAATCCAGATCAGACGCAGCTTTATGCGGCGTCGGATCTGTATTCAAACTATTTGCAAATGTAAGCCAATTTCCCTCCCTATAACGACTCCCTCCGAACAATGCACACAATTTTTGTCTCCAGTGGGTGTCGTTATAGAGAGGGGGTGCTGTTTTTCCCGTTTCAACTCGGGCATCAGTCCAGAAATGGACTTGTAAGATAGAGCAGCAGTAGCACATGATTTTGAACGCTAGCTGCTAATGCTAATAGCAAGAAGAATCACCGAAGAAGAAGGAAAAGATCCACAAGGTGATGGGTTAGACAGTGGCTGACTTCAGCTAGAAGGCTAGAACATTAGCTTAGTGTGGAAGATGAGAATGCCTTTACCAACTATGTAAGAATGCCAGGATTATAGGCCAGTCACCCATGCAGAGGAGGGAAACACACGTGAGACCAAATCTATAAACCGGGTGAAGCTGGCATTGTCTCTCAGACTCCTGGCTCCAGGAGAAAGGTATCAAACTAGTACTCACGAATCCCACGAATGTGTTAAGAGTACCACCAACGCCCAAAAAGCCGTTTACGAATCAGCTACGACTCCTACGAATCAGCTACGAATCCTACGAATGCACTACGAATCTGTTACGAATTAACTACCTATTGTTCCATTCGTGGAGGTCTTGGCCAAAACTTTGAACAGCTAAAAACTTTTGCCACGAATCCCCGACCGCTCACGAACTGCAAGAATCGACTACGAATCAGGTAAGAACTCCACGAATCATCTACGAATCCTAACATTTTCCAATTCGTAGCGATTCGTGGGATTCGTAGTCGGTGTGGAATAGGGGCATTAGTGATATTGGCTCGCCATCTTGATATCGCTTTACTCTCAGCCTGCTTTAAGCTACCATCTGTTAGGCTGTACAGAAAAAATAACAATTCTTTGACACATGCCAATGACTGTATGTATTGAAACTTTTTTTTTCAGTGGAGGAATAGATGTATGTTAAAAGGCGCTTTAATGGGGGTAATGGGTTGACTGAACTAACCAGAGATTCTAGAGTGGAGAAGACGTTATTCTATCCCATTAAAACCCAAACGAAACGCAAACGCATTGCAATAAAATGTAAAAATTATCACTTTTCTGACATTTCTAAATGTTCTTTTTTAATCTGAGTGGCAAACAGTTTGGAGCCAGATCAGACGCCGGGTTACCCGGCGTCTGATCTGGTTTCCAAACTGTTTGCAATGGAAATTAATAATGTTAGCGTAAACGTATTGGGAAAGAATAATGTCTTCTCCACTGTACCATCCGTAGATTCAGCGATGTTGTCAGTTTGAAGCAGAGGAATCCCCACCTTAAAGTCATGGTATCAATTGGCGGATGGACTGAGCAGTCGGACGGGTTTGGCCAAGCGGTCAGCACAGACAGTTCCATGCACAATCTCACCGCCAACGCCATCCGTTTCCTGCGTGCTCACAACCTGGATGGGATGGACCTAGACTGGGAATTCCCCGGGAGTGCAGGCAGTGAGGCAGCAGATAAACAAAGATTTTCCATGCTGCTACAGGTTTTTAAACTTTTACCTTATAAATCACGACATTTTTTCCGTTCGATTTCATAGCCGGTATTAGTTTTGTTCCCAATGGCAAAGGGCATCTCTCTGTGCCCCCTCCCCCTCCACAACATTATCCAGAGAATAAAATCAATTTTTTAGAACATAAAAAATCCTAAGCTATCTTTATAAATCTTTGATTAGTCAATAACATCGTTCCTTTTTTAAAATTTTATTTGCATGCAAAATTACAAGTTTTCTGTGATTTGTCGGGAAAATTCTCTTTTCCAGGGGTTTGGGTCATATTCCCAAAAAGGTGTAAAATGCACCATAGGTAAACGTCCTCTAATATTCTGTAAATGATACAGTTACAGTTGAGAAAACGTTATTCTTTCCCGTTTAAACGCAAACGAAGCACAAACGAAACGCACTAAAATGGAGAAATGACATCTTTTGACCCGCCTCAAAACTGTTTGCAGCTAAGGTTAAAATAGAATTTTCAAAAAGCTGTTCATTTCTACATGTTAACGCTCGTCTGGGTTTAGTATATCATATAACGTCTTCCCGATTGCCGATAGACAGTACAGTAAAACCTCTCTATGACGACAACACAATTGTGTTCAGTTATTAGATGTTTACGACAGGCGAATGCTTAAAGCAACGTGGCAGTAAAAGAGAAACCTCTTTCAGGAGCTTTCGTTTCTACTGTCACCTTGCATTAAGCTGTCACCTGTCTTTTATACAATCACGTAGCCTTCATTTTAGTCGTCGTAATAGAATCTAGTTTTGCTGTACTACTGATTATATGGAGGGACTATAGTATCTATGTCATCACATTGTGATAAGGTTCCATTATAGTTTCTGAACTTTAGCCTAGTGTCTAGTAAAGTGGATATTGGTAACCAGTGTAGACCCCGATGAGACGTCGCGATACGCTATGTTTGCTATATCATACGAAGTGTCTTCAGATCACCCTTGTATACATGAATCTACAGTGCTCCACCCTACAACGACCCTCTTAACCCTTTTCCTCATAGCCTGTTTCTAGTAGTTAAGATATGTGACCTATTAAAGCAGGTTGAAAGTAAAGCAGAATGCGCCCTAGGGCGCACTCTGCTTTACTTTCAGCCTGCTT
Organism: Gari tellinella; assembly: GCA_922989275.2. Lineage (NCBI taxonomy): Eukaryota > Metazoa > Mollusca > Bivalvia > Cardiida > Psammobiidae > Gari > Gari tellinella. The sequence continues at coordinate 27,212,894 of OV277856.1, read as the reverse complement.
TAAGTTACTATCTGCTAGGATATAGAAACTATTTCTTATGGTACATATTCATGACAGTATAAAATGGAACTATTTTCTTTGGCGGATGAATAAAATGAATGCGCTAAAAGTCGCTTCTATAAGGTAAAGGGTTAACAATGGTGCCCTGGTTCATGGCTGCAATACTTGTCTGCTTAAACATGATAGAAAAAAGTGAAATAATTTGAAAAATTCGCGTATGGGTTTGATGTACCTTCAAAGCGTCATTGAGAGTGAAAAGGGTTAATCAATGCACGTCAATGTCCCATAGACTATCAGACAGTGGCTGTTATTTCAAATGAACATTCTGTTTTACAGGTCGTACAAACAGCTTTCAGTGCCGAGGCCAAGGGAGATAACAAGTTACTCCTCTCTGTGGCAGTATCACCGGCGAAAAACAGAACCAGACAGTCGTATGAAGTCAGAACTGTATCAAGGTAAAGAACAGAATATTGAATCCATCTCCTCTCCTGTTTAATTTACATAGTTACAGTGAAGAGGAAGTTATTCTTCTCCCCTCCGAGAAGTCTTGTCACGAGACTTGGACCCTGGGGTTGGTAAGGCAACTCCGGACCGGGAGTTGTATTTATCCCACCGCTGCCACCAAATGTAACGTGCAAATCGAGTGACCCAACAACAACAAACAATGTCGATGCAAAGCATAAGCTCACACCAAGAGGTGTTTATTGCGCTATATTCACTCACTTCCCAACATACACTGATTTGGGAAGCTTCATTTGCATATACCAACGTTCCACGATCATTATAATTATGTGTATGTTCGAATAAGAGAGCTCGAATTATATATTTTAAACTTTAGAGATCCAGAGAGTTCAACGTAAGTGAGTTCGAGTTATTTAGGATGCACTGTACAGTGGAATAGATGTTTTAATTTCCCGTTTAAAATATCCCGTTTAATCGAACCGCAATGCACTAAAATGGAGAAAATGACATCGTTTTGACAATTGGAGAAAATGACATCTTTTTGATGATTCTGAATAGATCTAATCATTTTAATATGAGTGGCAAACAGTTCGGAGCCTGATCAGACGCCAGGTGACCTGGCGTCTGATCTGGCTCCAAACTGTTTGCACGGGAAATAATAGTTTGAGGGTAAACGCGTTTATTGGGGAAGAATAACGTCTTCTCCACTATATGTGTTACCAGATATGCTGATTTCATCAATATCATGATGTACGACTTCCATGGAGAGTGGGAGGAGACAATCAACGTTCACAGCGCCCTCTACAGCAAAAACGACGACATGTTTATTGTATGTATCACAGTTCTCCCTCCCTTAAAATGGCCCTCCCAACAACGACCCCTCCTAACAATGACCCTTGCCGCAGTTCCCTAAACAGAACACTTAAATGTCTAACCTTTTGAAGTCGCAACATCGTCTGCTTAAAATTGTCGTCTGCTGTTTTTTTCTAAGTTAGATATAAGTTGACATTTTGATAGAAGAAAATATAATAACGAGTGACAACAGCTTGAATCCAAATCAGACGCCGCGTAACGCAGCGTCTGATTTGAATTCAAGCTGATTGCAAATCTAAGCTTAGTCTTAATTTTCCCTCCATATAACGACTCCCTCCGTACACACACACAGTATGTGTCTCCAATAGGGCGTCGTTGTTGAGAGGGAGCACTGCATTTCCATATTTACTGTTACAGTGGAAAAGACGTTATTCTTCCCCGTTTAAACGCAAAAGCATTGCAATAAAATGGAGAATGGAACGCTTTTTATATATAATTCTGACTATTCATTTTAGTCTGAGTGGCATAGTACCCGGCGTCTAATCAGGCTCCAAACTGTTTTGCAATAGAAATAATAATTTTAGCGTATACGCGTTTATTGGGAAAGAAAAACGTCTTCTGTATATGCTGCAAGTATAGGTTTAACCACCAGTCCTCTGTCCTTTCTCCCTCTGGCCAACACACTGTTTCTGTATCTCATTATAAGAGAAGAGACTGTTCTAATCATCATTCAAAATGGTTAAGATATCAGGTTTTGAAATACTGTTTAAATGTAACCCGATACCCTCTTTTTCTCATTTTACTTATTCCTCGATTCTAGAAAATATTTCTTCTTTATATAGTCATGAATATGTACCATAAGACATAGTTTCTACATCCTAGCAGATGAATGCAGCAAACTGAAAGTAAAGAATGCGTCTTAATCAGTCCATTTTTCTATTTGCAATTAATAAACAAAATAACAAACAGTGCAGACCCTAATTAGAGGGCTCCTTTAGAGCTCTCTGATTTGGGTCTACACTATTTGCATAGGACAAGTGTCCTCTTCACAGGTACACTGTTTTAAGCCCATTTATGTGTAAATTGGCATTAAATATGGCACATACAAGCGTTCTGTAATTATTATCATATATATTTTCGGTTTTAGGATGGTATGATAAAGTACTGGGTGTCGTTAGGGGCGGCCAAAGAAAAGCTAGTTGTAGGCATGCCATTCTACGGCCGTACCTTTAACCTGGCAGACCCGGCAGTGAACACTATAGGGGCTCTCCACACTGGTGGTCATTTCAGTCCATATTACTCGGTAAGCTTCCAATCCACACATAGTCGATTGATTCATATGGTCTATTTACGTTTTTCAGCGGAGCTGTATAATATCTATTTAGACCAGCATGTTCATATTTTCAACCAATGATAAATGGTCAGTAATGTAGGTTAATGGTCACATGTTTAAATCGAAAGATCTGATTTGGACAGGGGACTAGGTTTGTGTAAGTGCCAAAGTACAATTTGTACTAGACATGAATTTCGAGTGCAAAACATACTTCAATAGCTTTGACAGCATGTTTCTATTTTAGATATGACAACTGTTCAAGTAAAGTTTCTTTCAGGAGACGTCATGAGTGAAGTTTGATATACAGAACAGTATATTCATGCCAAAATCTGTGATCAACAGGAAATGGTTCAATGATTGTTTGGCATTTCTGTAGATAATAGTTTTTAGTTATGCTATATTTTACATAAAAGTTACCGTAATGTATTTTTTGCTTTTCAATCCAATGTGTAACATTTTTTTGAAACCCTCAATTTCATATATTTTGCACACCCACCAACACGACTTCCACCGCGCACTCCGCTGAATATCCTTTTGAAATATATTTCTTGTTAAAATAACAAGTAAAATAGTTATTATTATTGTGTGGTGTTGTCCACAATACATCATATGATAGACTATAACTCAGATTGGAGCCTTATATCTGCGTTACCCCTGTCTACAAAGCATTGTATGGTCGGATAATCCGAGTTGGCACTATAAGAGATAAATGAGTACGCATAAGTTTTGAAGATAATATTTATGTTGCCTCATTTAATAATTTTCGATATTTTCACCATACGCAATCGAATTTCGTCGATATCTCGAACTCGCTTAAGATACGTTTACTTTGAAATACGGATATTTTTTTTATTGAATACAGGTAAGTTCAAGCGAGTTCAAGATATCGAAAGTTCAACCGAATTTCATATAAAACTGTTTTAAGAAGCTAATTAGCTAAGTAGTCAATTACCCCATTACCCCATGTCATGTTTCTAGTTTTAAAGGCATGTTGCCACTTATAGCAGATTGAAAGTAAAGCAAAATGCGCCTTCAGCTACCATCTACTGGAATAAAGACATCGATATTCTCTACATTTAGCATGGAAATAACCACAATAAAGTCTGAAGCTCATATATTCAAAGAGACATTTAACAATTATGGTTCAATAATACTGAACCCCTTCCCCATTTATACGCCCTTTTACACCTTTAACGATTTCCTCTACGGAAGAAAATAGTTCCATTTTTAAATAGGCATAAATATGTATCATAAAAACTGTTTTTATACCCTAGAAAATTAGAAACATAAAGCAGACTGAAAGTAATATTGAATGTGACTGAAGGCGCCTTAAGCAATGTGCTATTGTAAATAGGTATTGATGGTCCAGGGCTGCCATTTCTCCGGATTTTTCATAAATCTTCGGATTTTTTCCAGTACATGGTAGCTTAAAGCAGGCTGAAAGTAAAGCAGAATGCGCCTTAAGGCGCATTCTGCTTTACTTACAGCCTGCTTTAAGTAGTCGCATGTCAACAAAACTAGATACAGGCTATGGTGTAAAGGTACTATTCGTAAAATCGCACTTGAAAAATGCAAATTTGGAAATCTTGGGATTTTTCATGTCAACTAATGGCAGCCCTGTAATAGTCTTGTTTTATGAACATAGATATGCGCGATGATTAAGAACCATCACCTTCATGAACACATTCTGGTCACTGAGCGAGTGCCGTACGTCGTGTATAACGGAACATGGACTGGCTATGACAACATGCAATCTCTTCAGGAAAAGGCGAGTGCATTGAAGTAGAGTTACAGTTGAGAAGACGTTATTATTTACCAATAAACGCGTTTACACTAAATTTTTAATATCCTTTGCAAACAGTTTTGAGCCAGGTCAGACGTCAAACTGTTTGCCACCCACAATGAAATGAATTTTCAGAAATGTTTTATATAACTCCACCCACCACCTAGCACTGCGGTATGAGAAATTTTAAACATTTGATGCAAATAGCTTCCATCCCGATGAGACGCCAAGTAAATTTGCTTGCAATGATACAATTAAGTAGGAAGAAGCGATCGGCGTATAAAGGGTTTACTGGTTAATATTGCGGAGTATTAGGACTTCAGGCGGAGTATTTGGTCCAGTTAAGTGGTATGTGCATACATTTAGTCTGGTTCCAGTCGTACTTAAAGGTACGTCACACAAAACCTAATAATGGCTGCCCCCATGAAATACAGTCGAAACTCGATACTATGAACTCGCCGATCTTACCAGTAATTCGGTTGAATTTTGATAAGTCGATCTCGTTTAAGTCAAACACATCCGTAGTTCAAAGTTAAAACGTGGCTAAGCCCCGTTTTAACTTTGAAATATGGGTATGTTCGAACAAACGCGAGTTCGTAGAATCGAGTTTTTACTGTAGATGAAAATTGCTACCGCGGTGCCAGGAGGTGGTTGGAGTTATACGAGCTGTAATAGGTTTTATTTTCTTATTTTAGGTGGTTCGCAATATCTTATTAGGTCCTATGTATTCAATGCTATACAAAACTACATTACCAATTCAAAAATATATGATTAATGACTGAATTTAGCAGAAATTCGGGAAACGAATCTTTTTAAGGCATCCCTATTTTCGGCTATTATATAAATAAGTTGGATGAAAGAATGGTACTGAATTGGGGGTCTAGTAGCCAGGATACCTACTTAACAACGAGGCGGCCCGGTTTCAAACCTCGGTCGATGTCATTTATTTTTCTTTTTGTTTGGAAATATATTTTGAATATAAAATTTAAATAGCCTTACCATCGAACAACATCTCTAAGAACATTAAAATGTAAAATTCAATTCATTTGAACATTTTGGTGAAAGCTCAGAATTTTATCAATTTTCCTCTACGGAACCTAAACAAATATGAAAGTTACATGTATCAGAATCTGTGAAATGAACCAATGCCATTAATAACTCCACGTTTAGATGGAATTTAACAAAATATTTTGGAAGTTTTACGGTGAGAAATTGATAGGGTCAAGGCATCGGTAGCTATGAGGGCGTTTACCCTTGATGCTAAACAAACTTTGAGTATCATATTAAATATTAATTTGGTTATTGGTTATTGGTTTTCCGAAAAAATCTCAGTAAAAAATATGATATTTACTGCGTTTGAAAAGTTGTAACTGAAAAAAGAAATATACATTGTGGTGACGAGAATCGAACCCGGTACTTCTGGAGGAGAAGCAGAGACCCGTTTCATGAAACATCGTAAACCTTATAGAATATAAGTTCGGCATATTATTATTATTATTATTATTATTATACCAGATTTATATAGCGCTCTTTTCACACAGGGATTGTGCGTTCAAAAGCGCTTTACATGAAATAACACATATGTACCTATAAATCGTGAAAAGACAAAATAACTACAATTAGATCTGAAATAAAACATAAATAAACATATAAAAGACAGTCCCCCAAAACGGCGATCACATTACCCCCATCAATCAGCAATGAACCGACCGGCTAAGTATTGCCGACTGATATAAATAATGGTAGAGCGCCCAATGCAGGCCATCGACAAAACACAAATAACTATAATTAGATCTAAAATAAATATGAATAAACATACAAAAGACAGCCCCCAAAACGGCAATCACACTACCCCCATCAATCAGCAATGAACCAACCGGCTAAAGATTGCCGACCAATAGAAATAATAGCAGAGCGCCCAATGCAGGCCATCTAATGTAACATAACTAGGAATAATAGCATGCGACCATAACTAAAAACTCTATAGAAGATCAATAACATTATTAAAAATGGTGAAAGCTGTCCACGAATTGTACCACAGACCACGCCAGCTGGTTTCAAAAGAGATATGGTATATAAAAAGATATGGTATATAAAATTGTAAACAACTTATCGTTTCGTATATATATATACGATCGTAAATGTTGTTGAAACGGGCCACAGGAACCCTTATTTCTAGACAAACGATTCAGTACAACTCTACTATCCAACGTATCTATATAATAGTCGAAAATAAGGCTACTTTTAAATGATTCGTTGCCCGAATTTCTGCTTGTTTCAGTCACTACCCACATATTTTTAATTGGTAACGTTCTTTTTTTTATATATATATATATAACTGTTTCCATTTGTTACACTTATATATTGCAAACCACGTAAAGTAAGAAGAAATCCTATTACAGCTCATATAACGCCACCCGCTATCTAGCAATGCGGAAGCCATTTTCATCTATTTCATGGGGACAACCACTTTTGGGCTTTGTAGAGGGACAGGTTATTCCGACTAATACATGCATTGCATTACATTTGTACTTTTGTAGGATTATCTTGACGTATAAAGTGATTATATTGACTGAGAATTCTGTTAAATGAATTGATATGACAATTACTTGAGCAGATATTAGGTTAAATCAATCAATATGACATTTTCTTCAGGCGGAGACGTTTTGTTAATTGATTACTCTTGCATACCTTCAGACGGAGAAGTTTTGTTAATTTATTAATATGGCATTTTTTCAGACGGAGACGTTTTGGTAATTGATTAATAAAGCATTTCTGCATGCGGAGAAGTTTTGTCAATTGATTAATATGGCATTTCTTCAGACGGAGAAGTTTTGGTAATTGATTAATATGGCATTTCTTCATGCGGAGAATTTTTGTCAATTGATTAATATGGCATTTCTTCAGACGGAGAAGTTTTGGTAATTGATTAATATGGCATTTCTGCATACGGAGAAGTTTTGTTAGTTTATTAAAACGGCATTTCTTCATGCGGAGAATTTTGTAAATTGATTAATATGGCATTTCTTCAGTTGGGGAAGTTTTGCTAATTGATTAATATAGCACTTCTTAAGACGGAGAAGTTTTGTCAATTGATTAATATAGCACTTCTTAAGACGGAGAAGTTTTGCTAATTGATTAATAGACGTTTTGTTAAATGAATAGTACCATGGTATTTATTCAGGCGGAGTATGTTCGCAAGAACGGTTATGGCGGAGTGATGATTTGGTCCATTGACATGGATGACGTCAGAGGGACATGTGGACACGGACCATATCCTCTAATGCATACACTCATCGCAGGGTTAAAGGGCCACGGCAGCGGAGTTATTGGATAAAAGTGAAGCGCCTGCAACTGATTAACATTTACGTCCGGATTTTTCTTGACAGCACCGAAAACGTCATATATTACCATCATTATACTGTATTAACTACATGTATTAGGTGTTTTTTAAACGGCAGGTAGATAATAAAAACAAGGTGAATATAACCTAGCTTTAACCCTTTCAACCCTAAATTTCTTTTGTGGGTATTTATAATCCTTTTGGACACTTGTAGTACAGATATTTTGAACCAGTCTACTGTTGCATTTTTGATAAGACAACAAACATAAATAAAAATATCAAACAGTGCAGACCGTGATCAGAGGGCTCCTATAGGAGCCCTCTGATCAGGGTCTACACTGTTTGCATATGTAATCACATTGGCTTTCATACAATGATTTAACCTTCTTTTTAGTAGTCGTGTTAGAGAGTATTTACTGTAAAGATGTTGCTTTGTGCACATAGCCGTTTCACTGATATGTCGTCATCTTATTTCAAAGATTTAGATTTTAGACTTCTTGAATTAAAGTGAATCTCTCCGTTTACATTTATAAGTGACAAACAGCTTAGATCAATATAAGATGATTCCTTGCTCGGCGATGTGTTATTAGTACTTTCAACCATAAATGTCTATTGTATGTATTAATTCTTCCGGACTTTTCTGTTATAATAAACATTTGAACCAGTCCGCTGTTTTATTGTTTTGTCTGACAAAAACACCAATAAAAATATCAACAGTGCAAACCTTGACAGAGGGCTCCTAAAGGAACCCTCTGATCTATTTCTACACTCTTTGTAAATGTAATCAACGATCTCTACAAAGGACCGTGGAGTTGAAAGAGTGATTGTCAACTTTTATTATATACATATCGATGATTTATAGAGATTTCTCAGTTAGATAAATTTGATATCGTCACTGTTGATATCATCACTACATGTAGTGATGATACCACTTTTTGTGACGTCACGTCATAATTAGTTTAGTGACGTCGCTGTAATCAATTTTGTGTGTTTTTTGTGTAAAAACGTCATTAATATATATTTATTTATGCTTTTCGGTGGATTACCACGATATAGCAGTGGATGATCACTTGGTAATCCACTGCAGTGGATTATCACCAATCGCTTTTATTATGAATTTTCCCCGTAGGGCTCCCCAAGAATCGTAGTCAATCGTGTCTTATCGTTAAATTCCGGCAGTCCGATTTGTCGCGAACTACTCACCGGAAGAGCACGAATCCAAACTCGGGAGCAACGAAGTCATTCGGATGACGTCATTATACCGCCAACTGTCACGCACATGTGTTCGACATAAAACGTGGGGCTCAACACGGGATAAATAATGTACGTTCGCTTTCAATTTTTAAACAATTTCGTTTAAAAAGTGGCTTAAAAGCATAAATAAATAGAATAACTGTGTTTTTTCAGTGTAAGATCGAATTTAATCCATTTCGTGAACATCAGACTGTTATATTTTCACTCGTGGCTTCGCCACTCGTGAAAATATAACGTCTGATGTTCACTCAATGGATTAAATTTCGATCTTACACTGAAAAAAACAGTTATCCTCTATATAATAAATAGAATAATCAATTCCTTTGAATAGATATGAAAAATATATCACTCGAATGGGTTGTTATCTGGTTAAAAAACTCGTCCTGCGGACTCGTTTTTTAACCAGATAACAACCCCTTCTCGTGATATATTTTTCATATCAATCCAAAGGAATTGATTATCCTCTTTATATAGTTGCAGTGGTGTATACAGACTGTGTAGTTAGGCAAGGTTAGCCGTCCTGTGATGGAAATTAGTATGTACTGCAGTGCTCCCCAAAGTTTCTCAAATAATAGGATAAATCAATGACGATTTACATACTTTTTTTATCACATCATTTGCGGTCTGGGATTTGCATAAAGCGATTGTATAAATATCGTAATCCACCAGCGGAATAACGTTTTTTTGGGCTCCGGCCCAACTTGTTCGTCCACAAGCGCTGCATGTAGCGGGACGCCAAATAACGTCATTTACTATGACGATAACGTAAACAACGTAACGTTTTGGCGGAAATTCTATATAGCGGAGGATCTACAAACTACGGCTTCAATTAATTTTATAGGTGCTTAAACTTGTTATGTGATAAATAGAATCTCACATTCGTGCTCATTATTTATCATTTTTAATAAACTCGTTGACTAAAATGAATATGACGCTCGCCAAGGCTCGCGTCATATTATTTTACTCAACTCGTTTATCAAAAATGATAAATAATGAGCACTCATACAATATCCTCTATATCCTACTGAAAATCCGAAAGCACGCATCATAACAGTACTAATCTCGGGTTTAATAAGGGTCTGCATAATGTGCAGCGAAAGAGGTATTTATTAATTATTAATCACTTCTAAAACAAAATAAAATGTAATTTTGATTAACTTGATTTTAATCGTATGAGTATTATTAATGAAGTCGCATTAGTTACTGTTGTACTTTGCCCTTTTGGCAATTCTTGTATATAGCAATATTGTGCTTAAAGAGTTAAATTAGCCTTAGTCCTTTCTCAAATAAATACGCATTTTTACGCCTTAATTAATACCACGGAGTACTTACACCGGTCTAATTACTCCGTGTTAATACATCCCCTGAAGAAAATAATTCCAATTCATACAGTCATGAATCTGTATCATAAGAAATATTTTCTATATTCTAACAGACAGTAGCTTAAAGGGACTCGCAACCGGATGGTGTACTTGTCAAAATAAAATAAAATACTCAAATAAAAGCAAATTTGTGGCATTATTTGGCTTCTGACATTACAAAAATATGATCAGTCCAAAAAAAGTCTCAAGAATCGTCACCGAATCTTAGATTTTTAGATATTTTCCATCGTTTTTCTATACCGACTAGTAGACGGTATAGCTGTTGTTGTTGCTTCTCTACACGGGCTCAGACATAAACACGAGCCGAATTACGAAGCTGTATGCACTTTCGATCGCTACACATTGAAATACGTTAAATCGATCCGAGATTAACGGATAGTTCCGTGGTCCATTGGTCTAAGCGGTTTCCCCTATTTTGCCTTCTGTCCGCCAATGCCGGGCCCCGGGTTCGAATCCCACCAGAGACCAATATATTTTTTTATTGAAATACATTTTTTTAAACAGAATTTCTTATCCTAAACTAATTCTTTACCATTTATATAAGCGTTTGACACATATTTACAAATTACTATTTTTAATGCACCATCTGGTTGCGAGTCGCTTTAAAGCAGGTTGAAAGTAAAGCAGAATGCGCCTTTAGGCGCATTCTGCTTTACTTTCAACCTGCTTGACGTGTTCACCTGTCTTCATTACTGAAAACAAGCTATGGGGTAATGTGTTAAATGGCTACTTCTGTTGATGTACTAAAACAAATTATTCAATGCTAAAATTAAAATCTTGCGCGCGCAATCTATGTTGCTTCTCTTTCTCATCTTTTAATCTGAATCTGAACCACTTTGACAAAATAAATTGACGCTTGTGTCAGTTAAGATACTGATTAGATGTAAAGTTAACTCTACATCTGAGCTCGACCAAAGCTGTTTGCAAATACCAGTGTTTTAGGCTTACTTTGAAGAAGTTAACCTACTTTACACAATTAATATACCTAAGATGTTCACACATCTAATTATTCCTACACAAAAGAAATAGAGGATAATTTTTTTTTTCAGTATAAGATAGATATTTAATCCATTGAGTGAACATCAGACGTTATATTTTCACGAGTGGCGAAGCCACGAGTGAAAATATAACAGTCTGATGTTCACGAAATGGATTAAATTCGATCTTATACTGAAAAAATACAATTATTCTATTTATTTATGCTTTTAAGCCACTTTTTAAACGAAATTGTTCGACAATTGTGAAAGCGAAAGTACATGATTTACCCCGTGTTGAGCCCCAAGTTTACATCGAACACATTAACGAAACAGTTTCCCGTACGATGACGTCACTTATTTATTGATTTGACGTCATCCGAATTACGTCGTTGCTCCCAATTTTGGATTCGTGTTCTTCCGTTGAGTGGTTCGCGACAAATCGGACTGCCGGAATTTAGCGATAAGACACGATTGACTACGATTTTTGGGGAGCGGCGATCGGTGATAATCCACTGCAGTGGATTACAGTGGATAATCTGTTATTCTTTCCCAATAAACGCGTTTACGCTAAAACTATTATTTGCAGTGCAAACAGTTTGGAGCCAGATCAGACGCCGGGTAACCCGGCGTCTGATCAGGCTCCAAACTGTTTGCCACCAAGATAAACAAGAATTATCAGAATTGTCCAAAAGTTGTTCTTTTCTACGTTTTAGTGCTTTGCGTTTGCGTACGTTTGCGTTTAAACGGGAAAGAATAACATATTCTCCACTGTACCAAGTGATAATCCACTGCTATTTTCCGGTAATCCACCGAAAAGCATAAATAAAAAAGTAGTAATCGGCTAGGAAATTGTGATTGGCATTTCAATTATTTTTCCGTGTAGTAGCATTAACCCTTTCAGTGCCAAACTTTCCGTGAGTTTTTTACCACTGCACCGTTTCATTGTCGTCTACTTCAATTTTGTTGTTTGCAAGATCGTTTCAAAGTAAGATTCAATGTTGTATGACTTAAAACATATCGATACTAGTGAGAAACAGTTTGGATCCTGATCAGACACCGCGTTACGCGGCGTCTGATCAGGATCCAAATTGTTTGCAAACGCGCTTTTAAGCGTCATTGAGAGTGAAAGGGTTAAACAGGCTGAAGGTTAAACAGAATGCTCCTTCCATGGGTTACGCAGGGGTTTTAATTCGTTTTCAATATATCTATTGATAATTCTGTTAGGCGCTAAAATACGTGTTTGAATATGAACATGGATATCATGACATGGAGTCATTTGGATGATATTGTAGGAAATATAGTAATAGATGTATAGCCTGTCGTCTTTAACTGATTACACATCCGTGTTTCCTACTACTGTACGATATAATTTACAAATTATGCTCGCATTTTTAGAAAAGAAACAGAACGTCATTTTGAGATTAATATTAAAAAAAATAAAGCACAAAAAAAACCCAAAACTCGAGACTTCTGTGTGAAACTCGAATAGCGTAACCAATACACCACAAAATTCTATACCAATACATTGGTCGAAGTTGTATTTATAGTTATGTTTCTGTGTTAACCAAAAAAGAAAAAAGAACAGGAAGAAAAATTAAGCAACATGAAGTAATAAAATTCCCGAAGAAGAAATAAAAAGTGACACGAAGCAACATAAAGCAACAAAAATAATTAAATAGCGACAAGACGAAACAAAAAGTCCCAAGCAGAAAATAAAGCAAATATAAGAATCAAAAAGGTCTAAGAAGAAAAAAAGCGACAAGAAGAAATGAATAGCCCCAAGAAGAACTAAAATCCCACAAGAAGCATCATTTAACGACAAGGAAAAAAAGCCTCAAGAAGAAATAAAAAGCGACAAGAAGAGTTAAATAGCGACAAGGCGAAACAAAAATCTCCAGGAAGAAGTATAAAGCGACAAGAAGAAATAAAAAGCGAAAAGAAGCCCCAAGAAGGAAATAAAAAGCACCAAGTAGAAATATTCAAGCGAATAAAAGTAACAAACAGGCCCAAAAAGAAAAAAGCCACAAGAAGCATCATTCAGGGACAAGCAGAAGAAATAAAAAGCCATAAAAAGCATCATTTAGCGACAAGATAACTAAAAGCCAAACGAAGAAAATAAAAAGCCATACAAACGAACATAAAGCGACAAGGAGGAATATTAAGCCACAAGAAGCATCATTAAGCGACAAAAAGAATAGAAAAGCTCCAAGAAGAAAAAACCCATTAAGCAACAGGAAGAAACATTGTTCGTTCTAGTCGATTAACATTTTTTTGTCGCTCAATCTTTCTTCTTGTGACTTAATATTTCTTCTTGTGGCTCAATCTTTCTTTACCGGCAAACGTGGTCCAATGGTAGCTCATTCGACTACGATGCCAGGGGTTGTGTGTAGAGAGACGAAAAGAGAGACAGAGAGAGGTACTGAGAGAGAGAGAGACACAGAGATATGGACAAATAGAGAGACAGACAGAGACAGAGGCACACAAAAATAGAGAGAGAGAGAGAGGCAGAGAGAGATACAGACATATACTGAGACATACAGAGAGAGACAGATACAATGATAGAAAGAGACAGCCACAGAGAGAGAGAGAGAGATTGAGAGAAAGAATGAGACAGGACGAGACCTGTAAATCAGATTTTTCCCTTTGCGAAGTAGGGTATCTGAGAGAATTATATACCCTTCGCAAAGGTGCTCATTCGATTGATCGTGAGGGCAAGCGCGGTTCGGCAAAAATGCAATATTGACCCTTTTAAGTGATAATTTCTCACGGCACAGATGACATTTGATTTAACAAATATAGACTTATGCTGAGGTTAAAATTTGTTTTTACAGACCTAAGAAATTATATTTGCGGTCAATATAATTTTACAGGTCCGTTATAACATATATATTGACATTGACATACGTCAATAATTGTATCATACATTTCGCGGACTTAGTGACGTAATGATAAATGATTGACACTTATTATAAGGCTTTTGATCAACTTCATACATTGCGTTGCTTATTGCTTGTTTAATGCTTTTCTAGAACAACAGAGGCCAAAACAATCTCATTTCATTCAGAAACTGCACCATGCAAAGAATACAAGATGATCTTATGATCTGTAAAACAAAGGTAGATCCAGGTCAGTTCGTCTTTTCATAGAAACTTTTCAAGGCTTTAAGGCCCTTAGGGGTCAAACTATTATAAAAGATAAGTTTTTATATTAAAAATATATTTTAAACAACCAAATAAGAAGCGGGTGTGTGTTTATTTTGAATCCGTGGTGTCGTCAACTACTCTACCTCGTACGACGGTATATATTACCATACATTACCATGCTTACCTATACGAGTTAAATCTTCATCTTTTATTAGCTCACCTGGCACGAATTGCCAAGGTGAGCTATTATGATCGCCCTGTGTCCGTCTTCGTCCGTCGTCGTCGTCGTCCGTCGTGTGTCGTCAACTTTTTCTGTAAAGATCTTCTTCTTGGAAACTACTGGGTCAATTTCATTAAAACTTCATAGGATTGTTCCTTGTAGGCTACTCTCTCAGATTTCTTCAAATATAGGTAATCCAATTGAAATTGTGGTTGCCATGGCAACCATTTGAAAAATCTTTAAAATTCTTCTTGTCAAAAACTACTGGTCTGAATTGAAAATAGTTTTACCCAAATGTGCCATTGGTGACCCTCCATAAGATTTCATAAAAAAATGTTCCTATCTTAAAAAACATGACCGCCAGTGGGTGGGGCTGATTTTCCTTATATGGCTATATTGTGAAAACTTTAAAAATCTTTTTGTCTGAAACCGCTGATCCAATTTGAAAATGATCCATGGGTGACCGTCTACCATATTTCTTAATATAATTTTGATATATAAAAAAACATGGCCTCCAGTGGGTGGGGCACTTTTCCTTATCATACTGTATAGTAAAACCTTAAAAAACTTCTTCTGTTAAACTACAGGTCCAATTTGAAAATAACTGTACACAAATGATCCATGGGTGACTCTCTACCAGATTTCTTAAAATAATTTTGATATCTAAAAAAACATGGCCGCCAGTGGGTGGGTCACTTTTCCTTATGATACTGTGTAGTAAAAACTTTAAAATCTTCTTCTGTGAAACTACTGGTCCAAATTGATATTAACTGTACACAAATGATCCATATGTGACTCTCTACCAGATTTCTTAAAATAATTTTGATATCTAAAAAAACATTGCCGCCAGTGGGTGGGGTATATTTTCTTATGATACTGTATAGTAAAAAAATTAAAAATCTTCTTCTGTAAAACTACTGGTCCAAATTGAAAATAATTTCACATAAATGATCCATGGGTGATCCTCTACCAGATTTCTTAAAATAATTTTGATATCTAAAAAACATGGCCGCCAGTGGGTGGGGCACGTTTTCCTTATGATACTGTATGGTAAAAACTTTTAAAATCTTCTTCTGTGAAACTACTGGTCCAAATTGAAAATAATTGTACATAAATGAACCATTGATGACTCTCTACCAGATTTCTTAAAATAATTTTGTCATCTTTAAAAACATTGCCGCCAGTGGAAGGGGCAAGTTTTCCTTATATTTCTGTATAGAAAATCTTTAAAAATCTTCTTCTATGAAACTATTGGTCTGATTTAAGAATATTGTTACACAAGTAATGATGGGTGACCCTTTGCCAGTTTTCTTCAAATCAGCTTCCTAGTTCAAACAACATGGCTGCCTGTGGGTGGGGGTTAATATTTACCGGTGATGGGAAATATAGTGGAAATTTAATCATTACTGGTCCATTACAATGACCATAAACATTGGTACCAGGTGAGCGATTTAGGGCCGCATGCGGCTCTTGTCCACTTTATGGGTATTATGATCCAAAACAATGCCTATGGTCAAGAAAATATTTATTTTGTTATTCAGTAAAACGTCCGTTATAATGTACTTTGTTTACACAATGAATATTGTTTCTAAATTAAACGAAATAAGTAGACCAATTATTTCTCAATGTATCCTTGATTCTCATAAACCAGACCCTTCTTACATTTCCGGAAGCCTCATAAAAACGCTTGATATAGCGTGTGCGGTTTGCTTACGGCATCGCAAAAAGCGGTTCCGGTCAGGTATAAGTTGCGGGCAGCATAATAGCCGAAAAAATGCTGAAAAAAATTGAATTTTAGTGAAACTTTGAAGAAAATTATATTTTCAAAAAATGAATACCAAAATTGACCACGTACCTTATTTTTTAATGTCCCTTTGTAAAATGCTTTCGAAAACACATTTTCCAATATAGCTCTAAATTTCTATTAGGTGTAGCGAGTATAAATTTGACCCGATTGTGTACACGCGCCTTTGCTACCCGGATGGTGACGTCAAACTTCCGGCATAATAGGAATTCGTGGCGCTGCATTTACAGCCGAAGGTTAGTTTAAATAACTGGTACTTGTTTAAACATTGAAGTTGTTTGATTACTTTAAGTATTATTTTCAGTTAGAAAACTATATGTCTCCATATTCGTTCAATGAATCTCCCTGTTTCCATTTAAATTGATTACCGTTATAATCCTTTTTCGCTAAAGGTTCCGGATAAACGGATGAAGAGGATATAAATAAGATATTACGAATTACATTATGTAATGACTATAAATAAATGTTTTCGAATAAAAGATAATGTATTGCTACATTTACAATTAATAACGCACATTTGAAACAAGTACAGCGGAGAATCTGTTATTCTTTCCCGTTTAAACGCAAACGTACGCAAACGCAAAGCACTAAAATGTAGAAAGAACAACTTTTGGACAATTCTGATATTTCATGTTTATCATGGTGGCAAACAGTTTGGAGCCTGATCAGACGCCGGGTTACCCGGCGTCTGATCTGGCTCCAAACTATTTGCACTGCAAATAATAGTTTTAGCGTAAACGCGTTTATTGGGAAAGAATAACAGATTCTCCACTGTATGCCTATCTCCGTGTTTCTTCCATAGAAAATGTTAATGTATCTCGATTGCTTTGCCATTTCCGTTTAGAGGTAATTTCATTTCATGTCATTTTTATAAAAGTAACAATATTTTTACATTAAGGTATACTTTGTTTTGCCTCGGCTTTTCGAAAAAAAAGGAGGGCAATTTTCACTAGGACCATGGCCTTTACCCTAGAGACCTTCCTACCTTACTCGTTCTGGGGCTTAATTGTCATAGGTGAGGTTTCTATTCATTAGACCGAGATTATCACCTCTGCCAAAAACTATCAAGAAAGCAAGTCGGTAGTTTTGATCCCGTGCGCTGCTTTGCAATGGAAGAGATTAGCTGAAGTCATCTTCCTGAAATCAGCATTATCTTATATCATCATCCCTCATTCATCGGCGCTATATGACCTATTTTGTGTCGCAGTGTCGTAAAACCCAAATCACCCAGCCATCCTTTGATTAAATTAGGATAAAATAAAAATTGTCAGGGGCATATATACTACACCACATCAGCTACATATACCACATTTGGAATATAGGTACATCTTGGTATTGTAAAGTGTCACGTCTGACATTGAAATTTACCTTAGACCTCAGTTATCGAAGAAGCATGTTCGAAGCATACTTCCTTTACCAAATCAGCTAGCAATATAAAATATAGTGAGTACATCTTTGGGTCGCCAAGTGCCGCATACTTCTCACAGTTCACTGAGAACTTGACCTCAGTTATTGAAAGCTTAAACAAATCAGCTAAGTATGAGTACATGTACTAGTATATTAAATTTAGTCGAACTTCAATATCTCGAACTCGGTTAAATCGAAAATAACCGTATTTCAAAGTTAAAACGTGGCTGAGCCACGTTTTAACTTTGAAATATGGATATGTTGGACCTAACCGAGCATGAAACAATGCAGTAAATGTGTCAAACTATCGGATAGTTCCAGTTAAGCGCGTTCGAGATATCGAAGTTCGACTTTATGTCGATATATACTCGGTGTCAGATAATGGATCCTTTGCAATGTCGATTTGCTTGACTTATGCAGCTCAAAGACCTAAAGATCGCACACTTTTTATTTAATTTATACTTCGAAATAACTGAGTGTGTTTGATTTTATTGCACTGCAATACTGATTCGGTCATATAGTGCCGATACTACATGTACGAAATTAATATATGAAAACAAATTGTCGGCTACATTTGACCTTGTTCTGTAGGTTGATAAGAAATAAGGCTGAATAGTAGTAAATACTTGTACTTTGTACTAATATAGCTACTTTGTACTAAATGCCTCTTTCAGCTGAACATGTAGTACGACCCGTAATCTTACAACAATTCAATGAAGAAACACAGGTATCTGTAGAAGAAACCGATGTCTGCTTAAAGTTCGTCATACAGATATTAAAGGCACAATCGTAGAAACGTTTTAAAGGAAACAATAACTTGGGAGCAATTTACAAAAACAGCTCTTTCGTCGGTCTTGTTTGATAATACAATATTATGTTAACGGTGTCCTAAAGTTATTTACGAAACAAAAAGTCTTCAAAACAACAAAAAGATCAGGAGCAATAATTGGTATTGTGGAAAAGTTTGAACTACTATCATGCTTTGTTAACCCTTCCTCCCTGAAACTTTAAATGGACAATTCCGGTTTCCATTATAGTCTAGTCCATTTCTGACTTTTAAGGGTTGTTTTTGCCTATGTTTGACATTATGGCAAACAGTGAAGACCCTGATCAGAGGGCTCCTTTCGGAGCCCTCTGATCTGGGTAATCACTGTTTGCACAGGACAAGTGTACTATTCACATGTACACTGTTTTAAAAGGACGCCTATATGCGGGACTAGGGTTGGTTCAAAGGGTTAATCAACCTATTCACTGTCATTATGACGTCATGTTGATCTATAACACTCACTGCCATCCTAACTTTTGCTTTCAAACACATCGACTGCCTTTATTTCTAGAATTTTAAGCATTTTGACATGATGGACGTTAATTTGTTTAGAGTGAAACATTTGCGACTAATAACTATTAAGAGCAAGTCTCTGTAACCATCAACCACATTGCAGCACGTATTTTCACGTATTTGCACCGATTTGCATGAAACTTGCACCTGACCATTTGTACCTCTATACATGTAATGGAGAAAAAATACCCTGAAATTTACTTCCGGTGACTGGTTGCCACGGCAACGCGAAAACAAGATTTCCCCTAAACATAGTGTTTTTTGTGAGTAACAAACGACAAAATCATAGCCTTTTTCAGAGAAAGTTGTATATTTCAGATAAAATGACATGTGTATGTTGAAATAAGACACATTGACAATAGAATAACATTGTAACATTCAAGTCGACATTACACCTGTGTCCTAGGTTATAAAGCTTTTCAGATGAGTCTAAAGTCGTTCTCAAGCATTTGATTGGTCAGATTTGAGCGGAGGCTCAAATCTGACCAATCAAATACTTGAGAACACACTCAAACTCAGCTCAAACGCTTTATAAACTTTGGACCCTGATTGGTAAGCACGCACAAGGTTTTGGGGTTTATATACTCATAGTATGAAAGTAAAAATCATGATTTTGGCATACTTTAAGGACTGATAGAATATGCATGCATTCATACTGAACTTGAATATGATCACTAATAACAAGTAGCAAATGTGTTATTTACTCTTTTGGAATAAAAAAAACTTTGGGATTGGGGTTGCTAAGGTGGTAAACATTGCAAAGAAACTAACAACTTTAAATCTTGTTATTCCTTATGTAACAGAGCAGGATCGCTTAAAATGCATCAGGACCACTCTTTAATTGTTTTTACTATATATTATAATGTTATAAAATGAAAACAGATAACCACACATGCAGATAATAGTTGGTAACTATGTTTACACCTTCCATAAGAGCGTAATTTACTTAAAATGTATGTCAACATTTGGAACACAAAATACAGCAAACAATCAAAACCATTACACACTTACTTTAATTACTTTAATTACATGTAGTTTCATTATCAGGTTTACAAGTTAGCATTGTCTTATAAACATGCACTGTTAACATGAAAACGGCGTTCGGTTACCTTATTAGTAACCGCTCGACGCAATTGCTAAATAGGAGCAATATAATAAATCTGTGAGTCAAATTCAAGTTCTTTTATGGAAAGTTTCAGCATCCTATCAGAACAATGGTACTGTGGTTTCATCATCAGATTTGCAAGTTAGCAGTGTCATATAACATTCACTTTTAACATGAAAATAACATTTGGGTACGATAGCATCCACTTACAATGGATGCTAAATAACAGCATTGTATCGAAATTTGTGTCAAATTACATGTGTTTAGGTTAAGTACAGCAACCAATCAGAACAATGGTACTTTAGTGTCATTATCAGGTTTGCAAGTTAAATTGTCATATAACATTCACCTTTGGCATAAAAAGAAACTATTGATAACCTTAGCAACCACTCACAACATATGCTTTATAGGAGCATCATATTGAAATTCAATAGTTTGTAAAAGCAATATATCGCAACCTAGTAGAATCATTGTACTTTAAGTTCATTATCAGATTTGTAGGATATTATTACCATATAAGTATTCACTTAAATACGAGAGTCACATTTGGTTACCCTAGCAACCACTCGCCAAAGATGCTAGATAAAGGAATCAATTTGAAATATAGTCAAATCCGAGCATTCTCGAAGGCAAAGTACAGAAACCTATTGGAGTCTTTGTACTTTAGTTCCATTATAAGGTTGGCAAATTAATATTGCCATATAACCGCCTACATTTTACACGAAAACAACACTTGGTTACCTTAGCAACCACTCAAAAATTATGTTATATAACAGCATAATATTGAATACAAGTGTCAAATTCGGGCTTTTTTAGGCAAATGTCCAAACAGTTTGCAAATGTTATTATGCCAGTGCAAACGGCTTTAGCAGTGTGAATTAGTTTAAAGGAATTTAGTACATTTATCGAAGAATAAGTTATTCTCTTCTGTTTACATGACACTAAACGCAAATGCATTGCAGTTAAATGTAAAACAAATAACGTGTTTTGAGCACACAGAACATAGAACAGGTGGTGGTGGTGGGGGTGGGGGGCACAGTAATTCTTCGGGGTCGATTGGAAACGCATAAGATTGTGAGTAGCTTAACGTCCCATCGAGTACCAAACAGACCGCAACGAATTTCTATTAAAATATGTTATCAAGTACAGAATACGAGTGGCAATCTGCTTGAAACCTGATTTGACGCCGAGTTACTTTGCGCCTGATTTGACTCAAAAATGATTGCAAAGGACATAATTATTTAAGCACAATCACATCTATTGGGGCATACTATATCTTTTACAATGTACGGTTGACCGTATTTGAATTTAACCTATTTCGTAGATAACAATTAAATGTCCTTGTATGTAGTTATTTGTGGAATCATTGGTTTTTGCAGCAATGCCATTTATTCGTCGTCTGCTAGTTGGGACGTCACTAGACTTTGCAGTTTTCATTCATATCAGACGCCATGACATGCAGATTATGATCACGATCTAAACCGTTTGACCATCTTGTTTAGTGTCAATGGCTCTTAAGTTAAGATGCTATAGAATAAAATTTCAAAACAAAATTGCAGACGAAACTTGACCTGTGATGCAGACGATATTGTACCAGACTGTGAATAGTTAAATGATAAGCATTACAGGAAAGACATTATTCTAGGACATTTACCAATTACGGAAGTTTTAAGCAGAAATCAGCAAGGTGTTGGTGAAATCTGCAAGTCTGGTGCATAGGTGAGACCTTAGATAAGAATAGCGATAGCCGACTACTATGTCGCCTTAGTTCAAAGCTACATAACGATCTCAGAAGATAAGTTGTGAGGCCTTATTTCCGTAGTGTTAAGTCATTTTCCAAAGATAAAGTCGCACAATCTCTATACCAATACAGATGTAAGGTAAGCTCGAATGCTTTTCATTATTCAATATTCAGGCCGTTTTTTGTTTTACTTATTTGCAAAGATGTACTACTAGTTTTGCTTTCCTATTTAGTATATCTCAGGTATTACATGTCTGGAAATCAAGCCAACTACTTGTTACAACAGATTGATAAGTCTATAGATAAGTTGAACGTCCAAATAGCGAACTAGCTAAGCTCAAACTTTCCCTAATTTCCACAGTTGCATTTTATTACTTCGACCCCGCTTGAGTCTATCATATCCGTATAACATGTCTGAAAAATGAATATCAACCCAACTACTTGTCACAGCAGATTTATAAGTATATACATAAGTCTAAACTTCCATATCGCGAACTAGCTTAGCTCAAATAGTTGCATTTTATTACTTCGACTCCGCTCAACCCTTTACCTGATAGAAGCGCATTTCAGCACATTTTATTTATTTCTCCGCCAAAGAAAAAAGTTCAAATTTATACAGAACATGTACAATAAGAAATATTACCTATATACCGGCAGATAGTGGCTTAAAGCAGGTTGTGCGCCTTCAGGCGCATTCTGCTTTACTTTCAACCTGTTTTAAATAGTCACCTGTCTTCAAATCTAAAAATAGGCTATTGGGTAAAGGGTTAAGGTTATTATATCTTTTTTTAAATTCAACTTTAAAATAATGATATGTGCGTCTATGTCCGAAATCGAGATATCGAGGTTCGACCATACACAGGCAGGTGTTTTAGTGGTACATGTACTTACGCCGCGTGTAGACATGACAAATGCCAAACAAATGTGGTGTCTAAAAGTATCTTGACAAAATCTTACTCATTGCCAAAACGTTGCCATAGCAAATGCAACTGTGTAATTTTTTGTCGAGTGCAATGGTCCTTCATAGTTTTAAAAGCATATCAACTGACGTGGCGTGTAAGTCTGTGTTGAAAATTTTGAACGGTATGTTATCAGCTCTAAGTAATGATGTAAAGTCGAAGTGCCTTGCTTTATGTGTGTTCTTACTGCAAATGGACCAAGCGTTAAAAACTCGGAGCTGCAAAATTAACTGATTGAAGCGTCTTTGAGCGCACACCTTCTGTGTGAAAAGAGCGCCATATAAATCTGGTATTATAAAGAAAATAATGAAAATAAAAAGTGACCATTTTTTTCAAAATGAAGTGTTTTCCCAAACTAATACGTTGTTCATACATGTTAATAGTTTTCTGGGGTGAATTCACGTTTTAGACAAAGACGGATTGCCTGTTTTTTAAAGCGAAAAAAGCAAATCACTATTCTCCAATTCTGTGAAGGTTACTAGGCCACATGGTAACTCAAATCAAGATTAAAGTAAAGCAGAAAGTTTCAAGCTGTAACCTCCCTTAACTCTTTCCCACATAGCATATCTCTAGTATTGAATATAGGTGTCCACTTAAAGCAGATTGAAAGTAAAGCAGAATGCGCTTTAAGCGCATTCTGCTTTACTTTCAGCCTGCTTTAAGCTACCATCTGCTAGAATATAGAAAATAGTTTGTATTATACATATTTATGAATGTATAAATTGGAATTATTTTCTTCAGGACAAGAATAAACTGAATGCGCTAAAAGGCGCTTCTATGGGTGGAAGGGTTAAACACCATTGATTGATAAGTTTTGATGTTAATTAGGAAGAGTGGGTAAAGACATTATACAGTGTAGAAAACGTTATTCTTTCCGTTTAAACGTAAAACGAAACGTAAACGCATTACAATGTAATATAGAAAAGGACAACATTTTGACAATTCTGACTATTTATTTGTTCTGAATGACAAATAGCTTGGAGCCTGATAAGACGCCGGATTACCCGGCGTCTGAACCGGCTCCAAATTGTTTGCATAGGAAATATTAATTTCAGTGTAAACGCGTTTGTTAGGAAAGAATATCGTCTTCTCCACTGTAAGCATTGAAGACGGGTTTCCTGCCGCGGGGGATACCAATTTACAGTGGAGAATCTGTTATTCTTTCCCGTTTAAACGAAACGAAACGCAAACGCAAAAAACCCGCTAAAATAAATAAAAGTGCAACTTTTGGACAATTCTGATAATTCATTTTTATTATGGTTGCAAACAGTTTGGAGCCTGATCAGACGCCGGGTAACCCGGCGTCTGATCTGGCTCAAAACTGTTTGCAATTAAGAAATAATAGTTTTAGCGTAAACGCGTTTATTGGGAAAGAATAACGTTTTCTCCACTGTACAATATACTACTGATTCCTATGGTGCAGCTGATCTTGATTACATTATTTAGAATAAAGTGCAGAAGACGTTACTCTTTCCCAATAAACGTGTTTATGCTTAAACTATTTCATCCAATATAACACAGTTTCGAAACAGATCAGAAGGACGTTGTGTAGCCTGACATCTGGTTTTGTTCCTACCTGGATGTCACACAGATTTAAACGAATAGTCAGAATTGTGAAAAAGGTGTCACTTTCTACAGTTTATTGCAATGCGTTTGCGTTTCGTTTGCGTTTGAACGGAGGAAATCGTTTTCACCAATTTAAATTTGCGTACACCTTTTGTCTTCGTGGCCAACTTTCGCCATATTTTAGAGGTCAGTTAATTACATACATGTTTCTCAAGATATGGCAGAAAAGTCACTCTCGCAGGGAGTATCCCCGCGACTCCCTCAGGGGTTCTTATCTGTTTGACCCCAATACTCAATAACATTATTCATGACCTTTCAACCCAGTAAAATGTACATTTAGTGGCCTTCTCGCTTAACATCGTTTACAGTTCACCCTAGAACTGGCACCGGGATAGTCTTCTGATCATAAGCAAGTATGTCTAGTGTATACATACGGTAAAGAGGACATCATTTTGTCCTGTTTTAACGCAAACGAAATGAAACGCAAACGCATTGCAATAAAATATAGAACATTACAAATTTTACAACAATTCTGACTACTAGTATTCATTTAAATATGAGTGGCAAACAGTTTAGAAACTATTCAGACACCGGGTTACCCGGCGTCTAATAAGATTCAAAACTGTTTACAATGGAAATTATAATTTTAACATAAACGCGTTTATTGGGAAAATATAACGTATATTCTGCTTATGTTTTATATGTTAAAATACTTAGGGATTAAAGTAAACACGGTTTTTAACCAAGCAAGATATCTAGATGTACTGGTTTAAATAGAAACTGTCACTGCCAATGGCACAGAAAGGCGACTTTGCCAACTTAGCGGAACCTCGCTAGAGTCTCAAGTACAGTGGAGAAAACGTTATTCTTTCCCGTTTAAACGCAAACGAAACGCAAACGCAAAGCACTAAAACGTAGAAAAAAGTACAACTTTTGGACAAATCTTATAATTAATATTTATCTTGATGTCAAACAGTTTGGAGCCTGATCAGACGCCGGGTTACCCGGCGTCTGATCTGGCTCAAAACTGTTTGTAATTAAAATGATAGTTTTAGTGTTCAAACGAGTTTATTGGGGAAACATAACGTTTTCTACACAGTATTGTGTTGAATTATAAGAAAGTGGTTTGCTTTGTCACAGTTTACATGTCTGTACAACCACATAGCAGTTTAAGTCATTTATGATAAAAACGTATTGAAAAATGAAATAATCTTCAGAAAATGGTTCAGTGTTTTGATTTTTTTATACATTATATAATACAAATATTGTAACAATAACTTTATTTTGTATTGTTCACTTCCTCTGTCATAAACATGGCATGGAAGGTATCAATAATCAATAAAAATCAACTTAAAGAAACATTAATGGTTTCATTCTATCACATTATTCGGCCTGTGAGGCTATAAACACATTTGTTTATCAAATAGTTTGATAAGAGACCGTGGACAACTTTTACACTTCACACAAAGCAGGGGAATGTCATGTACATGTAGTATACATTTGAAATATCATTTTTACATTATCATTACCCAACATCTATGACGTCATCAATTTAAACAATTGTCATCTACTTTGATTGTTCATCATTAAATATTAGGTATTATGACTGAAGAAATATTTAAATGAGCGTCAAACAGTATAGACCTTGATCAGATAGCGCGCGATCAGAGTCCAAACAGTTTGCAAATAACATTGGTACTCGGGGTAAGGCAGTGAATGGGGTAAACACTAAATACTAGTGTTGATTTTATTATAAAATCAGAATTATCACATACCTTGCGGTCTGGGAGTGATATAAAGCAATTATGTAAATATCGTAATCCACTAGTGGAATATCGTTTTTTGGGCTCCGGCCCAACCTGACAAGCGCTGCATGTAGCAGGACACAAAATGACGTCATTTGCAATGACGTTTACGTAAACAACGTGACGTTTTGGCGAAAAATCTATATAGCTGAGGGCCTACAAACTACGGCTTTAATTAGTTTTATAGGTCCTTAAAATTGTTATGTAATAAATAGAATCTCATATTCGTGCTCATTATTTATCATTTTTAATAAACTCGTTGACTGAAATTAATATGACGCTCGCCAAGGCTCGCTTCATATTATTTTAGTCAACTCGTTTATTAAAAATGATAAATAATGAGCACTCATTCAAGATCCTCTATTTACGAAACAGTCTTAGGTTCCAGGTGTTTTACTAAATAGCCTTTTCTTCTGAACATAACCTGAAAGCTTTTGTTTCATTATTAAATTTCTATTTCTCGAATAAAGCATTATGTTAAATTTTCCTATTAAGGGTGTATCAATGTCATAAGCCATTTTTTCAAAGTATTTAACTTTTTTTCTAACATTGTTTTTTTGAAAGAGCTGTTTATGATGAATGAAAAAATGAAAAAAAAAATATATGGTGGTGTCCTTGTTTTTGAGCTACAGCGATTTGAAAAAGGTATGTCAAATTTGGACTTTTTTTTCAAATTTTACCCATTCAGGGTACAAGCTTCAGTAAAATTTATTTCGAAACAAAACAAACATGATAATTTGGGTTTCCATTATTTATTTCATGTCTATGGTGGTATTTTCACATATAGAAACCAAATTTAGACAAAGCAGGCACCAGGTTTGAACAATATCGATCCTTGAATATCAAAAATATGCTTTGTATAGGGCATGATTTTATTAGATTTTTTATTTTATGAAAAAAAGTAAAAAAGTTTGAAAATGAAATAGTTCTAGTATTTAACTATTTCTTATATTCTACCAGATGAAAGCCCATGCTAAGGCAGTTCAAAATATGTAAAGAATTTGAAAGGTCAGTGTTGAAAATTTTGAGTTATTAAAGTAAAAAGAGTTATCTCCCCTTACAAAATTTACAAAAAAGTACCATATCGATGCTATTTAGAGCTTTATAAATTTCATATTTGGTGCCTTTTTTTTCTTAAATTAGTTTTTGTATGAAGAAATACTACCATAGATAGGAAATAAATAACACAAAACCAAATTATCATATTTGTTTTCATTTAAAATGGATTTTATTGAAGCGGGCTGTTTGAAATGGACAAAATAAGAGGAAGTGGGTGGGGTAAATTTTACATGGCCGTAGAGCCAACTGTTGTTCACCAAAATGTACACTTTTTCTATTTTTTCATTCATCTTAAATAGCTCTTCAATACAAAACCATCATAGAGTGTTTTCATATACTTTGAAAGTTTCCCAAAGTCATGACATTGATACACCCTTAAACACACTTTGACTGAAATGTTTATCTGTTACGACCACTCAAAATATACCTTATTTGCGGCGCGGTGCTTAAGACAGGTAGCCGCTTCAGTAAGGGGGGGGGGGGGGTTAATAGAACAGGCAACTTTCTGCTTTTCTTTGGTCTTGTTTCAAAATGTCCTTCACGGAAAGTTAATATTTTCACAAACATTACTATGAGGTTTGCAAACGTACTTATTTCCTAATTGAACAGAAGTAAAACCAGTCGCAATGTATTAGATTGTTTAGTCGGAGTGACAAACTATTGGTGTCTGATCTTGCCGTCTACAATCGACTTTATGGTTTAACTCATTATCCCCTGTGAAACATCTAATGGACAATTCCAGTGTGCAATAAGGGCTGATCCATTTTAGACTATTTAGGATATGTTATTGTAATAAATTGCAAAATGACAAACAGTGAAGTCCCTGATCAGAGGGCTCCTGCAGGAGCCCTCTGATCAGGGACTTCATTGTTTGCATAGGACAAGTGTACTCTTCACAGGTACACATTTGGTAAATGACGCATAAATGCGTCACTAGGGCTCAATGAGAGTTAAACACAATTTTGTTGACCGTTATGGTTAATTCTAACATGACACGTGAATTCGTCTCTATAAACAAAGAACAGGTCTATCGTGGTATACCTGAGACGGTATACCACGCTCTTCCCTACCCCGCTCCTCCCACGGTTATATGACATGACGTGACCACGTGCGTTCATACGTTATGTTTTTTAAATTTCTTTCGTTATTCATATAGCCCGTAAAGACCATATACTTTTAACCAGTAACGTTACAGTAATTTTCTCATTCTTCTGTCTTGTTTGATGTAATGTTTGTTCTATGCCAGATTATGGATCGGTAATTGTAAATTTGCTTATGGGTGTTAGATTCTTGTAATGCCGCGGAAAAAGGTATTCGGTCGAAAAACTTCATCCGCTGAGGAAAAAAGTATGCAGTATTTGATTTCCTTTCTAATGAATTTCCTTACATCTGGTCATGTTAGAATCGAAATAATCTATGTTCTACCGTTGTGAAACTATTTTACAACGGTCGGTCGTTGTGGTGCGCAGGAATTGACCACTCAGGCCTTCGGCCTTCGTGGTCAATTCCTGCGCACCACAACTCCCAACCGTTGTAAAATACCGTTTCACAACGGTAGAACATAGATTATTTCTTAAGTAGAAAAGACATCATTCTTTCCCAGTTTACGCGTTTACGCTCAAACTATTACTGCCAGTGCAAATAGTTTGGAGCCAGTAACCCGGCGTATGACCAGGCTCAAAATTGTCTGCCACTCAGATTAAAATTCAACGAAAGCTTTCCTTATAGAAACGTTCTGATAAAAGTGTCAGTGGCCTTGAGATAAAGCATTGAAGGGTTGGCAACTTGGCACATGTCAAGTACGTGACTTCGAAAATCCTTCAAATCGTAGACTACAGTAACAACCCTCTATTACGACCGCTGAATTGTGTTCATTATTAGGTGAATACGACAGACTACCGCATAAAGTAAGGCTACAGTAAAACAGAAAAAGCTCCTTTGGGAACTTCCTGTTTTACTGTCACCTGTCTTTTATTCAATCAATAAGCATTCATCTTAGTGGTCGTGGGAGAGAGATTTTATTGCACTCGATAACTAGTGCACGTGTACGCACCGAATCACATTTAGTTGGTTTGTTTTCACTTTAACTGACAACTTCACTCCACGTGCAAACAATAAGGAGCAATATGAAATGGTGTTTGGATACTGTTTTCAGTTAAACTGCAAAAGCTGAATTTGAAAAATAAAAGGCACTAGAAATTTGTTAAACACGAGTGTCACAGCGGAAGAGAAACCTTTTTGCAAAACACTTGATTTGTTCATTTCTGACCTAAAAGCAAAAATCAGGTCATGGTCAAAGGTCAAAATCGCCAAATGCTATACTGATAGATGCTTCAGTTGAGAAGACGCTAATCTTTCCCGTTTAAACGCAAACGAAACGCATTGCAATTAAATATGGAAATTGACAACTTTTTGACGATTTCAAATGTTCAATTTAATCTAAGTGGCAAGCAGTTTGGAGTCTGATCTGGCTCCAAACTGTTTGCAATGGAAATAATAGTTTTAGCGTAAATACGTTTTTTGGGAAAGAATAACGTCTTCACTACATGTAAAGTTGCGGGACCAAAGCTACATTTGTACAGTAAGATCAGTTCGTAAATGACATACAACCAGTAACGTACCTAATAAATTATATGTGCATACGGTTTTCTGCTGAATTTAAAATGAGTCGTCAACAAATTCAAACATTGTCATTTCTTTATTTTATTGTTTTGCGTTTGCGTTTAGTTTCGCCTAACCCGTAATCCCATGAATAAGTTTTTAACCTTTATTTTATTCCTTTACTGAGAAAAATAGTTCCAATTTATACAGTTATGAATATGTATGATAAAAACTATTTTCTATATTCTAGCAGATTTTAACTTAAAGCAGGGTGAAAGTAAAGCAGAATGCGCCCTAAGGCGCATTCTGCTTCAATTTCAACCTGCTTTAAGTGGTCATATATTTACAAACTAGAATCATGTTATTGGGTAATGGGTTAAGCGCCAAGGAATAAAACTCTTCTTCACTGCACAAATAACACAGTATGATATTACAATGAGCATTCAATTAAGATACATTTGGTGGTCGTAATAGCGGGGAGTTGTTGTATTTCTTAGAAAGTATACGAAAGATAAAGCGTTGCCGAAAACAGGGTTTCCACGAAATATAAAAATTGAAAATGTCTTTGATTAGAGGAATAAAGCATAGATAGTAAGAATTTGGTAAACATGTAAGAACTATGTCGCAATTCCTCGGATTCGAATTCGAATTCAAAGAAAGCATTATCTACAATGTATTTATTAATCTGATAACGAGGCAACAAGTCATAGAACGATCATTACTTCAACTAGAACAGGAGTCTCTTGTACCAACTTAGCAAACTTCAGTATTTAAGGACCGGAGTTATAATCTGCGATACTTTAAAGTGTGAGGTGCTAGCATTGAAAAGTTACACGTCTTCCAACACGTCTTCCAACAGTGTAGAGTATGATCAAACGGTACATTTGTTTTGGTATTTGGAATCACCCTTTGTTTAGTTCAGTGTAGAAGTTGATATGCCAAATAAAGCAAACCATTGTTTCTATTGCAAACGGTTTTGGGACCGGATCAGACGGCGTCTAGTCACGCTCAAAACTGTCTGCAACTTAGTTAAGACTAAATCGTCTTACTTTTGAAACATCTCTCTCTATTGTATTGCATTGCGTTACATTTAGTTTAAACTGGACTGGCTTACGTGTTCTCTACCCCATCAACTGTGGAAAAATAACTAAATTTGTACAATTTATTGAAAACACGACAATATCTCAAAGTTCACTCCTTAATGCAGCATTGTAATATCACAGAGAGCCAGGAGCCCGTTTCATAAAACTTCGTACGACAAAAACCGTCGTAAGTAAAAAAAACTTTCAAATACATTTAATTTATGATTTCTCTATCAAATCATGTCTTGTGATATCACTATGGAATCGTCTTGAAAAGACGATTCCAAAGAGATGTCACAAGACAGGAGTAGATGAAGAAACAAATAATAATTGAGACTTTTATAATCTGACTTACGACAAGACAATATTTATCGTACGAAGTTTTATGTATTATATGTACAGTGGAGAATCTGGTATTCTTTCCCGTTTAAACGCAAACGTACGCAAACGCAAATCACTAAAACGCAGAAAAGAACAACTTTTGGACAATTCTGATATTTCATGTTTATCTTGGTGGCAAACAGTTTGGAGCCAGATCAGACGCCGGGTTACCCGGCGTCTGATCTGGCTCCAAACTGCTTGCACTGCAAATAATAGTTTTAGCGTAAATGCGTTTATTGGGAAAGAATAACACATTCTCCCCTGTACCCTGCATAAAGCGAACAACTGTCTTGAAGACTGGTATTCAATGAGCGTATAATACAAATTTGACTATAACATATAAGACATAACTGAAGATGAACTGGGCTATGGAAGAATACTACTCTTTATTGTTTATTTTCAGATGGCCCGTCTCACGCTTTTACTGATCGCCGCGTTTGTGGCAATAGCAGGTAAGAATAATTCAATCTATTACACTTACAGTGGAGAATCTGTTATTCTTTCCCGTTTAAACACAAACGTACGCAAACGCAAAGCACTAAAACGTAGAAAAGAACAACTTTTGGACATTCCGATAATTCTTGTTTATCTTGGTGGCAAACAGTTTGGAACCTGCGTCTGATCTGGCTCCAAACTTTTTGCACTGCAAATAATAGTTTTAGCGTAAACGCGTTTATTGGGAAAGAATAACAGATTCCCCACTGTAACTACTAGGACCCTTCAATATAAGACTTAACCGGTGATTGCAGTTTAAAAGCGAGGTAAGTTAGCCCATTAAACCACAGCCTTTTTCTAGTTTTGATGAAGGGCAATCACTTAAAGCAGGTAAACAATGATCATCACGGTTTAAAAAAAATACGTCTTGATGTTAAAGCCACGCATAGGAAGACCTGCTGATGATTTTAAGCAATTTGCTAAGTACAGATTAAAATAGAAAACTCAAGCAGAGCCTTACTTATTAACCATCTACACCATCACTGCTCCCTGTTATGTCCTCAATTATTCCAACACCCACTGAATAAACTAATTCTTCTTTATACGGTCATGAATGTGTACATGTACCATAAGAAATAGTTACTATATCCTAGACGATGATAGTTTCAAGCCGGCTGAATATAGGCAGAGCAACAGATAATGGTAGTTTTTCAAAACTTAAAATCTTTATTTCTGAATTAAACCCTATGGTGTCACTACTCATTAGAATCGTCTCTTCGAGACGATTCTAATGAGTAGTAACACCATAGGATTTGGTGCTGAAATCAGTGATAAAGTGTTTGATTTGTTGAAATAACTACCTCTTATCTGGAGCCCTGATATAAGGTCTGAAGGTTCAATGAGTAAAAGCCGAGGATAAATTAAAACGGTTAAAATATTTCAGTAATATTAACACATTCAACCCTAGCGACGAGTAGTGCCGTCATTTACAAGAAAAATGAACATGTTAAGAGTACACGAGTCCTATGCAAATAGGAATTCCTCTGGCCAGGGTTTGCACTGTTTGTCATTTTGCAGTATATGAGAAAAAGTGAACTAGATTTGATTTTGAAATTAGGATTGTTCATTTGAGGTTTTAGGGCTCATTCACCACTGAAACTTTGAATGGACAATTCCAGTTTCCTATAACGCCTGGCTCATATCTAATTTTTAAGGAAGTTTTTTTTTACAACAGATGACCAACAATGCAGACTATGATCAGAGGGCTATGTAAGGACACATCTGATCAGGGTCTACACTGCTTGCATGAGACAAGCGTGCCTTTCACAGGCACACCGTGCGTAAATGACGAGTATACTCGTCATAGGGTTGAAACTGTTAAATGACAACATGGTCACTCACGGGTAAATGAAGGTTGCAATCATAGAAGACAATATCTATCCCAACACCGGCAACCAGGAAGTAGACACACTGTCAAATATCACCTCATGTAGTGTTATGCCAATGTATGAAAACTATTCAGTTGTTTACACTGCTTACATGCATTTATATGACTGAACGTTCAGGTAGGGTTACTCGTATTTAGAAATATGTTCGATCATGCACATTGTTCTTACAGTCGAACCTCGAAGCTGGAACTCACCTAGGTCGAACTTAAGTATTTCAAAACTAAAACAAGGTATACTTGTACAGTGGAGAATCTGTTATTCTTTCCCAATAAACGCGTTTACGCTAAAACTATTATTTGCAGTGCAAACAGTTTGGAGCCAGATCAGACGCCGGGTAACCAGGCGTCTGATCAGGCTCCAAACTGTTTGCCACCATGATAAACATGAATTATCAGAATCGTCCAAAAGTTGTACTTTTCTACGTTTAAGTGTTTTGCGTTTGCGTACGTTTGCGTTTAAACGGGAAAGAATAACATATTCTCCACTGTAGTCACGCTTTCAACTGAAATACGGATATTTCGAGTATTCTGAACCTTCATATTCAATTGAAGGAGTCAATTATGCATATGAATGTTATCAACTTTGTAATATCTGCTTATGAGCAACCAGCTTAATACCTATTTACATAACCCATTTGTGCCCACGATCCCATATATGGGACATAGGCCACAGTGTAAACTCTGATCAGACGCCGCATTATATAAATGCGGCGTCTGATCAGGGTTAAGTGACTACTCAATAGAATACATTATAGTTAAATCCTTCCCTGCCATGACGTCGTGTCGTCTGCTTTTATTTCTCCAATTTAAATTTTAGGTTATTTGACAAAGCAATACTGAAATTAGTGTCAAACAGTTTTGATTCTGGTCTGGATCTTAACTTTTTGCAAATACTAGTAGCTACTGTACTCGGGTTAATGCATTGAAGCGGTTAATGGTATTCTTAAAAAAAAGGCCTTTGCTTAATATAGGATGAACATAATGCCGTGAGTTTCTATTGGAACTTTATCTGCCTGATTATTTTATCAGACTTATTCTATTACTCTATTTCAAAAATTAGTCGTGTGATTCAACATTGGCTTTACCCGTATTTGCCATGTATTGAGATTTGCTTGTTAGTATATAGCCTGATGGGTCTACACTGTTCGTCTATTTCATGTTTTATCTGTTATAGCGGCTGACCTTCGCCGAGTCTGTTACTATACTAACTGGGCCCAGTACAGAAGTGGACCCGCTAAGTTCTACCCAGAGAATGTTGACCCCAGCCTGTGTACACATATCATCTACGCCTTCGCCAAGCTAAACGGAAACAAGCTACAACCCTTCGAGTGGAACGACGAGTCCACACCATGGATGAAGGGGATGTAAGTCCAGTGGAGAAAACGTTATTCTTTCCCAATAAACGCGTTTACGCTAAAACTATTATTTCAATTACAAACAGTTTGGAGCCAGATCAGACGTAACCCGGCGTCAGAATTGTCCCAAAGTTGTACTTTTTCTACGTTTTAGTGCTTTGAGTTTGTGTTTCGTTTGTGTTTAAACGGGACAGAATACTGTAACCATAGACGCGATAATCTCTTCATCGTAAATTGTCGTCTCATTTCCCTAAATTTTATTTTGGATTTAACTAATTCGTCTCTGAAACACATTTTTAATGGACTATTACAGCTTCCGGGATAAGGCTAGTCCATATTTGGTTATTTAGGGTTGTTTTTGCAATATATTGCGCATTAATGTATAGGACAATTGTACTTTTTTTATAGGTACAGTGGAGAAAACGTTATTCTTTCCAAATAAACGCGTTTACGTTAAAACTATTATTTCTATTGCAAACAGTTTGGAGCCAGATCAGACGCCGGGTAACCCGGCGTCTGATCAGGCTCCAAACTGTTTGCCATCAAGATAAAAAAAATGAATTATCAGAATTGTCAAAAAGTTGCACTTTTGTATTGCGTTTCGTTTCGTTTAAACGGGAAAGAATAACGTATTCTCCACTGTATGCTGTTTGTAAAATACGAGCATCCTCGTCACAAGGGTCCAATATTAAACATAAAAAGTTTATTCTCCATACACTTTGTGCAAAATAAGCTATACTCAAAGTCGAACAAATTGGTTGATTACGTAACAAATATTTAATGCATTTTGTACATCATCCAATTGTATGCTAATATGTAGAAGACGGTATTCTTTCCCAATAAATGCGATTACGCGAAAATTTATTTCCAGTTCAGACAGTGGGGATCCAGATTAGACTCCGGGTAACCCGGCATCTGATCAGGATCCAAACTGTTTGCCATTCAAATTAAAATGTATAGTTAAAATTATCAAAAAAGTTGTTATTTTCTCCATTTTAGTGCATTTCGTTTGCGATTAAACGGGAAATAATTACGTCTTCTTCACTGTTATATGCATAAATTAATCAGAAGTTTAAACTTTGAATGACATTAACATCCTATTGGAAACACTGTACGCCCCCTATGCAGGTGTTCGCGTACATGTATGTATACATGTATGATCTCAAACAAGGGCTGATTCTTCCATGTCTATATTTTGGATTAGTCCAATTTTTATCAAAGGGATGCTTGGTCAAACTTTTCATTTTTATTTTGTTTTATATTGAAATTCCTATCAGCAAACAGTGTAGACTCTGATCAAACGCCGCATAATACGGCGTCTGATCAGAGTACACTGTTTGCCTTTGTCCCATATATGGGATCGTGGGCACAAATGGGTTAATAGCTTCAAGCGAGCTACTAAAGTCGACCTGGTTCTAAATTGTTTGGCACTCGTATCAATATTTCTCCAACTAAACAGCTTTAAATCTCACTTTGAAATAACAATTATGGCTCCTGTTTTAAAGCAGGCGATATGATTAAGGTGAAAGGTCAAACAGAACAGACCAGTTCCTTTTATTGCACTCAGATCACATAAATAAATATACATGTTATCACATAAGGACTGATAACATACAATGACATTTTTTGAATTTGAAATTAAAGTACAGACGACAAATTTTAGCAGACACTAGTTATATTTACGAAGTGGTTAATTATACCTTTAGAATTGGCCATGAAACGGCCAAGCAACCACCAGTCCCGTCTATAAAGGTACATGTATCCATCCGTCCTAAAAAATGTCCGTCAAAAAAGTTTGTATTTGTTTAATACAGGCCCTAAATGGCGCTGAAAAATAACATCTCCATTTTACCCAAACAATCTTTTATTGAACATACACTAGTATAGCATCACAAACGGATCAAAGCCACGATTAACTGCCACGGAAATGCTGTTCTTATTTTTTCTATATTTTGAGACTTTATGTTGAATTTTACCTATGCACATTTCTACTTTTGAAAATGACAAGTTATTTTTAATGAACAGTTACAATGTAGGGCTGTTTAAGAAAGGATTTCAGCAAATTAAAATTAAAACAAAAGTGCAAACCCTGATCAGAGGGCTCCTTAAGGGCCATTTGGTCAGCGTTTGCATTTTTGACAAAATATACATTAACAAATGTACTTGTTTCCTGCATAAAAAGGGTGAATATACATTCCTCTGAATCAGGGGCCCGTTTTATAAAACTTCGTACGACAAAATCGGTCGTAAGTCAAAACATTGAAATACATTTAATTTCTGATTGATTTCTCTATATAATCCTTTCTTGTGACATCTCATTGGAATCCTTTCAAGACGATTCCAAAGAGATGTCACAAGACAGGATTAGATAGAGAAATAAACTATTATTGGGACTTTTATAATCTGAC
The DNA here is from genome assembly GCA_922989275.2 of Gari tellinella. NCBI lineage: Eukaryota > Metazoa > Mollusca > Bivalvia > Cardiida > Psammobiidae > Gari > Gari tellinella. Next base: position 27,175,690 of record OV277856.1, on the reverse strand, counting down.
TTACGACAACAATTGTCGTACGAAGTTTTATGAAACGAGCCCCAGACATGGAACCAACATAATTTATATACACTTTTGAGGCGATTTGCCTTTGATATATGTAAGCTAAAGGGATACATATTTCTCTGATTTAATTAGTGTATTAAATAACAATGAGGGCATTTTGTCTGTTCAAAAGATTGACTTTAATGGTCCGTTTATATTACTTAAATGTCATATCATCAAGTGAATGGAAATTGAAAACTGTCACACGCTGACAATCCATATATATGGAGTGTGTTCTATAGTGGAGAGGACGCTATTCTTCCCCGCTTAACCCTTTACCTGATAGCATTGTTTCTAGTATTGAAGATATGTGACTACTTAAAGCAGGTTGAAAGTAAAGCAGAATGCGCCCTAAGGCACATTCTGCTTTACTTTCAGCCTGCTTTAAGCTATTAACTGCTAGAATAAGGAAAGTATTAAATATGACACATATTCATTACGGTATAATTTGGAACTATTTTCTTCAGCGGATGAATAAAATGAATGTGCTAAAAGTCGCTTCTATAAGGGAAAGGGTTAAACGCAAACGAAACGCAATTCCAGTGTAATGAAATGTTGAAAATAACACGTTTTTGAAATGTATATCGATTTATTTTAATCTGAATGGCAAATAGTTTTGAGACTGACCAGAGGCTAGATTACCAAGCATCTGACCTGGCTCCAAACAGTTGGCAATAGAAAAAATTGTTTAAGCATAAAGGCGTTTATAGGGGAAAATAGCGTACTCTCGCCTGTCGTTAACCGTTAGTCATTGTCTGGTAATTTAAACTGTTCTTTAACTTCTTTTTTCCAGGGATAAGAATTATAACGTTCCCCTCCCATATTGTTGTCCCCCTCATTTCTATATGCCGCTCCATCTATTCAACTGTGTATGTCTTTTTCTGTCTGTCTGTCGCTATCACTCTCTCACTAGTTCTGTCTCTCGATCCGTTTCCATACTTTATATGCTTGACCGCTGCACTGCTATAATGTAATATGTTCAAAATAGACGTCCATGTGCTTGTGATTATTTCTAAAACTTGAACATGCGTTTATAATTTCAAACATAAAGAATTGAAACATAAGCAAGAGGGCCTATCGTGCCTCTATCCTAAAAATCTCTAGTACGTATCTCGTATGCAAGGAGTTTTGACTGTTGAAACATCGACTTGTCAAACAGCTTAGATCCTGATCAAACACAGACATACCGTCGGCGTCTAATATAGACCCAAACTATTGGTAGAAAACCAAGAGGTTAATCATAATTATCTTAAAGATTATTTTTTCTACAAAACAATCGCTTGAAACTAGAAATACCTTAATTTATTACTGTAATACCATTAAAAATGTTGTACGTGACGATTTCGCCATTTCCATGATTTTAATACAGGTTTTATGGTCTAATGACTATACAACCTCATCAACCTTGTTATTTAACTTTTATAGTATAGTGGAGAATCTGTTATTCTTTCCCGTTTAAACGCAAACGAAACGCAAACGCAACACACTTAAATGGGGAAAATGACAACATTCTGATAATAGTAACTATTCATTTTAATCTGAGTGGCAAACAGTTTGGAGCCTGATCAGACGCCGGGTTACCCGGCGTTTGATCTGGCTCCAAACTGTTTGCATTGTCAAAAATAGTTTTAGCATTAACTCGTTTATTGGGAAAGAATAACGTTTTCTCCACTGTATACCCCCGCCTTTGTTGTATACCGCCATTTTTATGACTCCTTAAGAATAGACTTGTTGATTAAATTAACTCCTTCATTGCTAGTACGCCATCCGCTTTAAATAAATGTTGTTTGCTTTTATTTCTCAAATTTATCTTTAGGAAAAAGTAACTCACATGACATCGTAATGAGTGTCAAACGGTTTGTAAATGATAATTGTGCTCGTGATACATGTAAGGCAGTGAATGGTTAAGTATATTAGATGGTAAAAAGGGACCGATAAAAGGCTTTGACCTAAAATTGACATTTTAAGGCTGTGCTCCATGATTTATTTACAAAGTCTTGAACTTTTGCAATTGTGTATGTATAAACATTTGCACCCAGTGGATTCATGTATGATTAGTTCATTCTTGAACTAAAGGGTGCCTGATCTAAATTTTCACTTTCGTTTTGTTTTAATATTGCAATTCCTATCAGCAAACATGCAGACTCTGATCAGACGCCGCATTATATCAATTTGAAGTTTGAATAGCGAATGTGTTATATTGGAATCCCATTCCAAATACATGCGCATGTATGTTAAATAATGATGCAGCAAATTAACATTTGCCTGCCCATCATACGTGCCCTCGACATGCCTACACGTGTTGTATTACAGTGGAGAATACGTTACTCATTCCCGTTTAAACGCAAACGAAACGCAAACGCAAAACGCTAAAATGTAGAAAATAACAACGTTTTTACATTTTTCACTATCTATTTTTATCTGAGTGGCAAACAGTTTGGAGCCTGATCAGACGCCGGGCCACCCGGCGTCTGATCTGGCTCCAAACTGTTTGCACTGGAAATAATAGTTTTAGCGTAAACGCGTTTATTGGGAAATAATGAAGTTTTCTCCACTGTACATAGGGCGCAGGCTATGATAAAGGGGTATTTTAATTACTAAATGATTTATGTTTCCTATACTTTGATTACTCATTACTATCGTTCCTTCGAGACGACTCTTACGAGTAGTTCTAAATAGGGTTTAATGCTGGTAAAGAATAAATTGTTTACAGACAGAACGATATACCTCCAGGCGTTGCTTCACATTACTTTTCCATCGCAATTAAACTGACAGATTAGAGTCATTGATTCGATAAAGGTGCTCACATCTCCCATTTTACGATCGCTTTCTCCTTTTTAATTAAATCATATTTGACTAATCTGAATATGAACGTGTCAACCTGTGGAAATTAATGTCATCCGTAGTGATGGTCAATGTGATATATTCATATGTAACCAGAAAAAATGAACCAGGTAATAAAGGTTTGTTTTATGAACGTTAGGCAGCGGGTCACGTTTGAAAACAGTAAAACCTCTCTATTTCGACCACTAAATTGGGTTAATTATCAGTGGTTTAGGACAGGTGACCACTAAAAGGAGCTTTCAAGTCTACTCTTCACAGGTACACGTAAACTGGTTTTAACCCTTTACCTGATAGCCTATTTATAGTATTGAAGATAGGTGACTACTTAAAGCAGGTTGAAAGTAAAGCAGAATGCGCCTTAAGGCGCATTCTGCTTAACTTTCAGCCTGCTTTAAGCTATCATGTGATAGAATATAGAAAATATTCCCTATAATATATATTCATGACTGATTAAATTGGAACTATTTTCTTCAGCGGAGGAATAAATCATATTCGCTAAAATCGCTTCTATTGGGGAAAGGGTTAACTCTTTCATGATCAAATTAATCGTGAGGTATTTACCCATTCACCGCCATAATGTAGTCTGCCTCATGTTGTTGTCTGCAACATCGTTTCGAAGTTAGATGAAAGGCAAAATGCGCTTTATGACGGCGTCATCGATAGTATTACAGTGCTCCCTCTCTACAACGGCCATCACAACAACGACTCCCTCCTTACAACGACCATTGTCGCTGTTCCCTAATAAAAAAAGTATGTCTCACCTATTTACGGATGCAATGTCGTCTGCTTAGAGTTGCCGTCTGCTGTTTTTCTCAAAATTACATATTGGACATTTTGAGAAAAAAAACTTAATGAGGAGTGGCAAACAGCTTGAATCCAGATCAGACGCCGCGTAACGCGGCGTCTGATCTGGATTCAAGCTGTTTGCAAATGTGAGCCAAGTTCCCTCCCTATAACGACTCCCTCCGAACAACGCACATACATGTATTTCGTGTCTCCCATTGGGTGTCGTTGTAGAGAGGGAACGTTGTATTCTCTACAGGAGAAAAAAGTTCAACTTTATACAGTCGTGATTGTGAACCATAAGCAATAGTTTCTAAATCCTAGCAGATTGTAACTTAACACTGACTAAAAGTGATTTATAATACGCCTTAAGGCGTATTGTGAATTTATTTCCATCGGCTTTAAATGGACATCTGTCTTCAAATATAGAAACAGACTATGGGGTACTGGGTTAAATGAAACGATGAATTGTCGCGTTGAGAAAGTTAAAGTTGGCATTTTGTAGTGGTATAATGTATAAGGTTTCATTTCGACCTTGCAAGCAGACGACTCATAAATTTGACCTATCAGTGCAAATCCATAAAATTCAAATCAGAAGGATCAACAGTTGACAATTATTCTCAAAACGTTTTGAGCGGATAAAAATGTAATGATGTGACCTCAACCCTTTGCCTGCTGGTCGCGACTTTACTGATTTTTGCAAACAGTTTGGACCCAGATCAGACGCCGCGTAACGCGGCGTCTGATCTGGATCCAAACTGTTTGACACTCGTCTTTAGGTTTCTTTACTTAAAAAATGCATCAATCTAGATTTAACAAATTTCGCAGACGACAATATCGAAGCAGACGACATTACCGCAGGATAAGGGTTAATTAATCAAATCTTAACTCCTTCACTTCAGTGACGTCATCAATTTTAAACAATTGTCGTCTGGTTTTATTTCTCATATTTAAAATTTAGGTATTTTGACTTGTGACATATTGAAATGAGTATCAAACGGTTTAGATCCAGGTCAGACATCGCGTTACGCGGCGTCTAATAAGGGTCTTAACTGCTTGCAAATAACCTTTGCACTAAGAGAAAGGCAATGAGAGGCAAATGTTAACTTGCAAAGCAAGCCAGTATTACAGTGCAAACATGGCTCCAGACTGCTTGCAAAAGACATCATTGTTTTAGCGTATAATCGTTTACTGGGAGAGAATAGCGTCTTTTGCACTGTACATAGCCTTTATGGGGCAGACAACTACATTTTTATAGTACGTATTTTTATAGGGAATCGCTCCCACACTCTGAAGGAAATTTCCAAATCAGTCATCCATGTATTTATCTTTTGCAGTGTCCCTCTTCCACGTATATATATTTTTTTACCAATAACATTATCTAATACGGAAAAAATGCTTGCCTTTTTTCCGTTCTTAAGTAATGCATTATAAAATCAAAGGTATTCCAATTCTATTCAATCACTGACAGACTTTGAAAAGTGTCTGATTTGCGCGTGAATAATTTCCTCAAAGCTAGGCAACTACAAAACATGGGGGCTGACATCTTGGATGATGACGTCACGGCTTTTACGAAGAGTTGTGCCTGACGTTTCGGAATTCCCGATTTCGGTGATATTTTTAAACCATTTTAAGAATGAATAACCCACAACATAGTCTACCAACATTCTGACCGTTTTTGACCCCTCATGGCATGTCGTGTAGACGGGTTACATCCACCTGATTTGTGTTCAGTGAACATATCTTAGAAATTCTAGGGGGGATGTAAAGTCGAAACGTTCGAACTAAGGTCAGAAATGAGGTCAAAGGTCAACGAGTGCAGATTTTTGCATACCATAATATAAACCTAACTTTATTTACATTTCAAATATATCAAATGAACTATTATTGGTTACAATTAGTTCACAAATGTCTGTAATTGCTAAATATTATCAAAAAAGTAAAATATTACAGTCAATGTCCTTTTCCAGGGGCAATAACTCTGATTTTCCTCATTCTTTTATATATTTTTATAGTTATTTTTTCGTTATTTTTGTCTGTGTTCTTATAACATCAAATTATTTTTATGTTTCTTTACACCTTTCACCTAAAGCAAAGATTCTGTATGCAAATGAAAGTAAATTTTACAGCCAATGCCCTTTTCCAGGGGCAATAACTCTGATTTTTCTCTTTCTCTTTTATTTTTTATGGGAATTTATTTCTGTTATTTTTTGACTGTTTTCTTATAACATCAAAATTTTTTTATGTTTATTTAAACCTTTGACATAAAGCAACGATTGAATTTGCAAATAAAAGTAAATATTACAGTCAATGCTCTATTCCAGGGGCAATAACTCTGGTTTTTTCTGTTCCATATCTACTTTTTAATGGGAATTTGCATTCGTTATTTTTTGACTGTTTTCTTATAATGTGTTTATGTTTGTTTACACTTTTGACATAAAGGAGCAGTTCAATGTGCAAATAAAAGTAAATATTACAGTCAATGCTCTATTTCAGGGGCAATAACTCTGGTTTTTCAGTTCCATATTTAATTTTAAACGGGAATTAGTTTTCGTTTTTTTTTATACTGTTTTCTTATAATGTTGTTATGTTTGTTTACACTTTTGACATAAAGGAGCAGTTCAATATGCAAATAAAAGTTAATATTACTGTCAGTGCTCTTTTCCAGGGGCAATTACTCTGGTTTTTCTATTTCTATTTTATATCTAATGAGAATTGTTTGTATTATTTTTGACTGTTTTCTTATAATATCGAATTTGTTTGGGTTTACCTAGTACATTTTTAATAAAAGCAGCAGTTTAATAATCAAATCAAATGTAATCTTACAGTCAATGTTCTTTCTTTGGGCAATAACTCTGGTTTTTCTCTTTCTTTTTTTATGTTTTTTTGTTTGTTTATTTGTTATTTATTGTCTGTTTTCTTATAAAATCAAACTACTTTTATGTACATGTATATCTATACCATTTACATGAAGCAGTAATTCACTTTGAAAATTCATCACTGAAATATGCGTTTTAGGGTATAAATACAGACAACCCCGTTATATGAAATAAGCCAAAATATTGGACTGTGTGCGATGCCAAATGAGTTTCTCTTAAATTCATTAAGGGAAAATATCATTATATTAAGTATTACTTTCTTAGGAATACTGGATTGACATGAACATACAGAATGGATGACTATGTTAGGTTTGAATTTCTATAAAATGTCATTGTTGGTTTTGTGACAAATCAAAGGTTATCACTACTATCATGTATCTGGCTAAAAATGGTATATTTACAATTTTGTGACGTGAAGTTGTGCTTTACAGTCTGTATACGTGTAATTTTAACACATACCAAATGAATTAGATGTAAATATTCTGTATAATTATTCACATACGTTAACGTACAGTTTTACAAATGAATATTTACAATATCAATATCCTTTTAGAGATATTTGTACGAAGAAGAACAATCAAAAACCATTCACTCGTGGTATCATTTGACCAAGCTTGCGAAGAACTTTACAGAACTTTCATCGCCAATTCGATGTACTAAGACATGCATAATGCTTCGTTATGAAACAATCCGATCACCGATCTACATACATTCAGTTTACAATGACGCGTCTAGCAAAAGTGTGTATGCGGGGATTCTAATAAAGACGCATGCTACCAATTAATCTGAGTTACACAGTGTGTAGCCTCACAACCACATTCATACATACATACTTGTTGGCTTTCATAGCAAGCACATCTTGTCGAGCTGCACTTTGTCTTGCAATAGCAAGACGCGAGTTGCATGTATGACATTGGGATAGAGGGATTTCTTATCCAATTGGGGGTGATACATAGTTAGTGTGTGTGTGTGGGGGGGGGGGGGGGTTCCAAGGCTGTCTTGACTTTCATGAGTTGCCTATACCGGCATATGTCTATATACCAGTTATGGTATGGAAACCTATGATGTTTTGTCGACCTTGAGTGCCTCATATATTTTGTTAACAAGGAATTTCTGTACCGGATAAGGTCCATGTTACCACGTCATTTCCTACAAAGCATCAACAGTATTTCGTCTGTGTCCCTGCATATTACAATCAGACGATCAAACCCGCTTCCAACAGCATCCTTAGCATGGAATATCATTCTCTTGTCAGCTTCTTCATGATCGGCCGACAACTTATCAGCATGGAAGCTATTTGACTTTGATTTTATAACGCCTACGAACGTTCCCTCTGCTACGACAAGCAACCCTTCTGGTAATAATGTGTCACTCAGATGATAGAAACTCGACAATGTACATGTATTTCTAGTTCTCGTCGAGCACAAGGTATGGCGCTCTGACATGCGATAGTGGGTCTTCTGGACCTGTGATTTTTTAAGGTGCAGCTTTGAAAGACATGCTCCCAAGGTATCAAATGTGACATCAATGCGAGTAGGTGTTCCTGTGAAATTGGAATATACCGACTGAACAAATTCTTGAGCATACTCTCCGAATGTCTGACATCCTTGAGGTCTGTCTCGAGCTTGAATAAGAGCATGAACATATACATGTATTATAACATATGTAGATGTCTGAGAGTCAGGTATCTGTTGTGCGGTCTCAATTCAGTGTTCGATTGTCAGAATATCCAGAATATGGGACTGAACTGTCTGGTTCATTACTCCATTTGATTTTGCCGATGCTAGTGGGGCTAAGGACTGCTCATGCTTCAGTACATCGTCATTCTGCATGGTTAGGCCTGGACTAGCTTCATTAAACAGACATTGTAGGAGTCTGGAGTCAGGTTTTATCTGTTTCGAAGCCTGTTGCTTGACTGACTTGACTGATCTCGCGTCTGTATAAATACTTGCTAATGTCTTTGACTTTGTTTTTGGGTGGAGCAAAGAGTCGGTGTTGCACTCCTTTGGTCAATGATTTGTAAAATGCTAAACCAATGAGAGGGTTCTGCAATCACATCGCGTCCAACAAATCATTGCTTATGTCTTCTGTTGCAGCATCCTTTGACGCTGTCTCCACAAGTTGGTCTACAGCATAGGATGCGTCTTTCGTTTTTTCACTTGTAGAAATGCAAAATACATATAACAAACCGACCAGTGCATCAAGGGTTTAGAACTACCTTTGCTAAAAGATCTTGATATACAGAAAGAGTTGGTTTCATTTGGACAACAATCAAACCTGAGCTGGTTTCCCGTCATGAAGTTAATAGTTTTGTCAATGGACCCTGTGAGATCTGAACATACACAATCAACGCATTATATTTCGTGTTCTGTTAATTCGTGTATGGTTTTCATATGGAAAGAGAAATGGCTGCATGGACCACATCGAATGCATTTCATGGAAAATATGATACATTTACAAAATCCATTATATATTTACTATTAGTTAAAATGTAGAAACAGTAAAGTCTTGAAAACATTGCGATTGCTATGTATGACAAGCCATGTGATTAGTTGTATTTAATGCAATTATTGTGTCGGACTGGACGTGTTTGCCTGATAGTGGCAAAAACCTTACTGCGCAATTCCTAAAAGCCAAGCAGCTTTGTTTAAACACACGAAAGTATTTGCATACCAAATAGCTTGTGTTTTGCGGCATTACGCAAAAATTATAAGTGTCGAGTAGAGTGTGAATGAAGGAACATTAGACTAGGCTGCTATTTATTGGATATAGATATACATATAGTTGCGAAGATTAAGCATATGCGCTAAAGAAAACTGATTGCAGAGACAGATGCATGTATTTTCGATGTTTCCGTTTTTGTTCAGATTAATGAATTTGCGAATATGACAATGAACATACACACACACACACACACACACACATAATTAGCAATAATACAACAACACATTTACTATTTGCGATACACTAGGATTTACTACTATCCATAAACCATATATATGCCAAAAATAAGTCATTACCCAATTAAACAAGTTTTTAAATAAATATACAATCACAAAATTAGTGATTTTTAGCACTACCTTTGACTCCGACAGTTTGACTAATGGTCATGTATGAGAAAATATAAGAAACGTAATCATTAGTGCAAAAGGTAACGGTCATCTTACAGCAAATAACACAGTAACATTTTGTCGGTGTTGGTGATTATTCATAAATTAATTTTCAAATCGGCCTGAAGTTGACTGAATTAGCGTTCTAGTACATTAGAACACTTATTTTGACACCGAAATGCACGAAAGTTGATCATATATGAAAAATTTAAGGAATGAATTAGCTTAATCACATATAAAATAGCGGCCATTTTGAAAACAAACAGGTTTCTTTGTCAAACATTGGTCATTATGCATTAAAGTAAGCTTTAAATCAATTTAAAGTTTTCAAGATTAGCTTCCTAATGCTTAAAAACATATATTTCAACACCAAAAGTATAAAAGTTGGTCATACATGTCAAATGTTAGAATAGAAATGGTATATGAGAACCGAAAATGGCGGCCATCTTGAAAATTGGCGGCCATTTTGAATGTTTACGGTGCAAAAGGGCTTTTTGTTTAAATGGGCCATATTAGTTTATTATGTAAAGCTACTTTGATGATTGTATATCAAGTTTATGATTTTTTCACTGATGTGCCCAGCTATTAGAGCAGAAATACGTGATTAATACTGGCTTATTTTAGGAGTTATCGCCCTTGTTTTTTACTTATAATTGTTTTTTCTGTCACGAAAATTATATTTCTAGATTTTTCAACCAACTATACATCAATAAATAAAAGTATTTTTAGGTTATCTATGAGTGATTTCAATTAACATAAAAAATTAATTATCATATCTCTAAAATCTGCACCCAATGACCTTTGACCTATTTCTGACCTTAATACGCGCCTAAGAAATTTACATCCCCCCTAGAATTGTTCGTATACATATGCTGAACATAAATCAAGTGGATGTTGCCCATCTACACGACATGCCATGAGACCCATTTTCCAGAGCCTTTTTTTCGATCCGTAGGCAGACTAACACTCACTTGTAATGATTTCCTCCAAATGACAAAATTTGAACGTTTTTTGCAAAAAGCTACTTCTCAATCGAACCGATAAAAATAACGGATTACCAATACCGGTACGTGATCAATATAAATAATGACTTCATTATTGGTGGTCATATGACTTCCAAAAATAGTTTCAGATTGTATTATAATATAGCTGTACGGAGGAGTTTTAACTTTTAACATTGTATACATAAGACGGGTGCTTATATATCTATTTGATTATTGGGTAACAACATAGAGATCTTGTCCCAAACAATTTAGGTTTATAATAAAAGTTCGAGTCGGTTGTGTAATCCAGATCTCAGTCACGAGAGGCGTAGTCTCGAGTGTGATCTGGGATACACAACGAACTGATACAAGAGCGCTGATCACACACTGGCGATAGATCTATTCCGTTTTCATTAGTACAATTTTGCTTTTTTCCGTGCATAGGCAAAGCCTAAATACATATTAAGATACGATCGACCCTTGAGGGGGTGGCTAGGGGGTGTTCGTAGGTGTTAGTTTACAAAAACGTAGTGTATATCGTAACTAACTAACTAAGTAGCTTATTAAACGACGTAAACGTCAAAGTTTGTTCCTGGCGAATCTTTCAGGCTTTACAGTTTAAACCATTGAAATAAACTGACTCGAGTAGAGAGTGAAAAAACTGCTGTCTTAACTAAAGGTAAGATTTAAAAGGGATTTTGTCTGCAATATCGTTTCAAAGTTAGATTTAAGGCAGAATAACTAACGTGATTTGAACAGCTTTGGGTCTGATCAGGATCAAAACTGTTTGCAAAATGCGTTTTATGACGTCATTGAGAGGGAAAGGGTTAATGTTCGTAATAGCAGGAATTTACGGTTGCCATATGAACACGAATGTCATGTACATTTCCATAAATTTGCATTATGTACATGTTACAGTAAAAATTACGATCAGTCAATTGTGTTAATTACATGTATTAGGTGTACACGACAAGTGTGTGCTTCAAGCAAGGTGACAGTAAAACAGAAAGCTCCTGTAGGAGCTTTCTTTTTTACTGTCACTTTGCTTTAAGCTGTCACTTGTCTTTTATACAATCAATTAGCCTTCGTTTAAGCAGCCGTAAAAGAGAGGTTATACTGTGAATTTTATTCTGGTATAGTTAGAACACGATGCTACGTCATATGACCACACAAACGTTGCCTCGTTGATTAAATGTTAAGGTATTGCGTCACTAATGAGACCAGGCCAATGTCAGTCAATATCGACACTCTAGGTAGAGGAGGACATCATCATCAACTAAATAAGGGCTGTCATTTCTCCGGATTTTTCCTAAATCTTCGGATTTTTTTCTAGTTCATGGTAGCTTAAAGCAAGCTAAAAGTATAGCAGAATGCGCCTGAAGGCGCATTCTGCTTTACTTTCAGCCTGCTTTAAGCAGCCACGTGTCAACAAAACTAGAAACAGGCGATGGGAAAAGGTACGATTCGTAATATCGCACTTGAATAATGCAAATTTGGAAATCTTAGGATTTTTTATTGTCAACTTATGGCAACCCTATATTATCCGTACCAAACCATGTTCAAGCATACTATGGTACGGTACCGCCCGTTGACAAGAACGGTCGTTCCCTCAAGGTGCTGTAGAATGGCTATATTGACTGACTTTGGCCCTATACCATTAGGAGCGTTCTATCTTTAAGACATTAGTACATTGTAGCATGTTATAATAGGGTAAAACCAAACAGAAAACTACCGTCGTAATTCAAAATTGTTTGAAGCAGCAACATGCCTTAAACTTCGATAAGTTTTCTTTTGGGTCCTGTTACTGCTATATGAGCAACCGATATGTCGATTATAGAGTCAACTCTTTTAACGAGTATTTTAGAAAACGAAAAAAAAGGCTTGTCGTGTTTAAAGGTATAAATCCTCGATAGGTATATAATATAAATTAATACAATTTTTAAACCCTTATCCGTTCGTAATATCTTCTGCTATCAAAACAAGTTTTGCACATCTTTCATTAAAAGAAACTTAAAAGACGAGTGTCAAACAGTTCAAATCTAGTTCAAACTGTTTGCAATAAACAATCAAAGATTGGATATGGGTTAACCCTGTCAACCCCACAGCCCTCTAAAGAGAACACTGATTACATTTGCAAACAGTGTAGACCCAGATCATAGGGCTCCTATAGGAGCCCTCTGATCAGGGTCTGCACTGTTTGATATTTTTTATTGGCTTTTATTGTCATACCAAAATTTGCAACAGTAGACTGGTTTAAACCATTTTTATTTGAAGGGCCAAAAGGATTATAAATATCCAAATGAGATATTTAGGGTTGAACAGGTTAATCTTATTTTTTCTTTCAGGTACGAGCGTTTTGATGCTGTTAAGAAGTCTAATCCCTCCGTGAAGACTCTGTTATCTGTCGGAGGCTGGAACATGGGGTCAGCTCCCTTCACAAAGCTCGTGTCCTCCGAGGCCAACATGCGGGAGTTCGCCAGGACCACCGTAGCGTTTCTACGCAAACACGACTTTGACGGCATTGACATTGATTGGGAATACCCCGCCAACAGGGGAAGTCCACCCGTGGATAGACACAGATTCACGGAGCTATTGAGGGTAATTATATACGTAATTTAGGTTGAGGATCCCTAATGAAATCGGACCAAAATCGGTACTCTACCCACAGCGAGCGGCCTTTCTCGTCAACTGCCGACCTGTTCCGAACCATGCTTTAGCATTGTTCGGAACAGGTCGACAGGTCGTCAATCTTCAGATTTTATTAAAAGACTTTAGTCTCTTTTACTGTGTATGTTTTTGTTAAGACCATGGATGGAATGGTGTGATACATGCATATTAATAAAAAATAAAATAAAGTAAGTAAAACTAATGAAATGAAAATATGGCTTTGAACACAAATCATACGAATAACCCCTTTTTAAAGGTACGATTCCTAAAGTCTTAATTAAAAACAATTAAAACTTAGGACAACTTAGGATTTTTATGAGCATCTTATGGTACAGTGGAGATTCTGTTATTCTTTCCCGTTTAAACGCAAACGAAACGCAAACGCAAAGCACTAAAACGTAGAAAAGTACAACTTTTGGACAATTCTGATAATTCATTTATTTTGGTGGCAAACAGATTGGAGCCTGATCAGACGCCGGGTTACCCGGCGTCTGATCTGGCTCCAAACTGTTTGTAATTGAAATAATAGTTTTAGCGTAAACGCGTTTATTTGGAAAGAATAACGTTTTCTCCACTGTAGCCCTGACTGGCTTTAAAGTAGTACAGTCCTATGAAATCGGGTCAATGTCGTCAATATTTGTCCTGTACGTAGAGCGATCGGCTATTCTCGTTAATACACGGTTTATTATGAAATACAGTGCTCCCTCTCTACAACGACACCCATTGGTAGACACATAGTGTGTGTGTTGTTCGGAGGGAGTCGTTATAGAGAGGGAAATTAAGACTTGGCTTACATTTGCAAACAACTTGAATCCAGACCAGACGCCGCGAAACGCGGCGTCTGATCTGGATTCAAGCTGTTTGTCACTCGTCATTATATTCATTCTATCAAAAATCGCCACTTATATGTAACTTTGAGAACAAAAAGCAGACGATAATTTTAAGCAGACGATGTTGCAGCAGTGAAAACGTAAGACATACTAGTTCCGCTTTGGAGCAACAGTCGTTGTAAGGAGGGAGTCGTTGTTTGGAGGGCCGTTGTAGAGAGGGAACGCTGTAATATGTAAGACATACTTGTTTCGCTTGGAAACAACGGCAAGGGTCGTTGTAAGGAGGGAGTCGTTGTTGGGAGGGCCGTTGTAGCGAGGTATACAGTATTGACTCGATCTTATTAAGGGCGAACCTTGTGATACCTTAACTACAACGAAAGGCGATTACGAATTTGGCTAATACAAACGCATGATCGATGCTTATTATACCAGGGCTGCCATAAGTTGACATGAAAAATCCTAAGATTTCCAAACTTGCATTTTTCAAGTGCGATTTAACGAATCGTATCTTTACCCATTAGCCTTTTTCTTGTTTTGTTGACAAGTGACTACTTAAATCAGACTGGAAGTAAAGCAGAATGCGCCCTAAGGCGCATTCTACTTTACTTTAAGTTTGCTTTAAGCTACCATATAGGTATTAGAAAAAATCCGAAGATTTAGGAAAAATCCGGAGAAATGGCAGCCCTGACGAATTCGGCTAATACAAACACACGATCGATCCTTATTATACTCGTCTGTTCCAGATTACTCGCGAGGAGTTTGCAAAGGAGGCAGTTCCAGCCGGGAAACAGACACTGTTGTTGACAGCAGCCGTGGGCGCCGGAGAGTCAAAAATAAACACCGGTTACGAGGTCCCCGAGATCTCAAGGTAACACGCATGTATATATATACAATATAATTACATGAATCCTTTCACTGTCATTAGGACTAATAAACCTTCGATGATGTTATTACTTCCCAATAAATTTATTTACGTCATACAAGTTATTTCTATTGCAAACAGTTTGCAGGGCTGCCATTTCTCCGGATTTTTCCTAAATCTTAGGATTTTTTTCTTGTACATGGTAGCATAAAGCAGGCTGAAAGTAAAGCAGAATGCGCCTGAAGGCGTATTCTGCTTTACTTTCAATCTGCTTTAGGCAGACACGTGCCAACAAAACCAGAAACAGGCGATGGGGAAAAGGTACGATTCGTAAAATAGCACTTGAAAAATGCAAATTTGGAAATCTTAGGATTTTTCATGTCAACTTATGGTAGCCCTGCTACGTATCGTTTCACTGTACTTTAGATTCGGAATCCAACAACTTGCGACTGATGTGCCTTTTCGTCATATCGGCATACATGTACAAGTACCAGGCCCCTCGGACCAATGCTTTTCCTAGTCGGTCTATGCCGTTACGGTGAAAAGGCACACCAGCCCCTTATTTCTCCGATTCTCTCAATCCACGTCGTCGTTTTACTAATAGATCTATAGCGCCAATATTTTTTTTTCTCAAATACATATTAAATTGCGATTGCGTTACGTTTGGGTTTAATCGGGCAATAATGAGGTCTACTCCACTGTAATGGTGAGTGGTCATAATGTCGATTGTTTTCCTTTAGCTACTTGGACATGATCAATCTGATGTCTTACGATCTTCACGGTTCATGGGAGGATAAAACCGGCCACGTAGCCCCACTGTATGCCAGATCTGGGGAAACAGGCAACCAGACCACTCTCAATGTTGTAAGTTTACATTGTGACATCAAGTCATTAAACTATAGATACTAATCTTTACGCATTTAATTTATTACTCACTGAAGAAAATAAAGTTCCAATTTATAGACATGCACGCAGACAGTAGCTTAAAGCAGGCTGAGAGTAAAGTCTACTCCATAGGTTAGTTTCTGTGATATGTTGCAGAATGACAAACAGTACAGGTCCTGATCACAGTGTTCCTGTTAAATTCCTTTAAGATTTCTTTGACCTAGGTTTACACTGTTTGCCTAGGATAAGTGAACTCTTTATAAGTATACTGTTTGTATCTGACAAGTATACTCGTCGCTAGAGGTGAAACCATCAACCCTATGTATGCCTTTTGATTTTTTATCATTATTATTATTATTATACCAGATTTATATAGCGCTCTTTTCACACAGGGGTTGTGCGTTCAAAAGCGCTTTACATGAAATAACATAAATGTACCTACAAATCGAGAAAAGACAAAATAACTACAATTAGATCTGAAATAAAACATGAATAAACATATAAGAGAGAGTCCCCCAAAATGGCGATCACATTACCCCCATCAATCAGCAATGAACCGACCGGCTAAAGATTGCCGACTCTCAATGTTGAAACAATTTTAATATAAGGACTATTCTACTTTTGACCACTTATAACAAAAATCCCAGAGCCTCTAGTTTTACTTTTGAACTTCACGCATGATAAAAAATAATCCTAGAGCTTCTAGTTTTACCTTTGAGCTTCAGTCATAATAAAAAAATCCTAGAGCTTGTAGATTTACTGTTGAGCTTCATTTTGAAATATAAAAATCCTAGTGCTTTTAGTTTTACTTTTGAGCTTCAGTCATAATAAAATTTATCTAGCGCTTATAATTTTACTTTTGATCTTCACTCATTATAAAGTAAAACCCCAAGAGCTTCTAGTTTTACTTTTGAGCTTCACTCATAAATATAAAAATCCTAGTGCTTCTAGTTTTACTTTTGAGCTTCAGTCATATAAATAATATCATAGAGCTTATATTTTAACCTTTGAGCCTCACTCATAATAAAAAAATATCCTAGAGCTTCTAGCTTCACTCATAATAAAAAACATCCTTGAGCAGTTTTACTTTTGAGCTTCACTCTTAATTAAAACATCCTAGAGCTTTTACATTTTTACTTATGAGCTTCACTCATAATAAAAGAAACCCATACATGTAACTGAGCTTTTAACCCTTTAGCCCTATAAATTATGGTTTGTCAAAAAGTTGATTAAAATCCATTCCATTTTGTAGGTACTAGAGTGTAAACATTGTTCAAATCTTGCCCTTTTTGCATATCTGAGCATATCAAGGGCGGATAACTCTTTACCCAATGGTTCCATTTCACCAACAGTTCAGCTTAAAGAACTTATCGCCACATACTTTGAGTGACATTTAAATTAAAACCATTTTAAACAAATTGGAAGCGACAATATTATATTTAGCGTTCAAATATTAAAATGTATACCGGATATTTCAGGACTGGGCAGCCCAGAAGTGGGTATCAATGGGAGCTCCTCGAGATAAGATCAACATTGGATTGTCAATGTACGGAAGGACGTTCAAGCTGCCTTATAGCCACAAAGAAGAGGGTATGGGAGCCCCCGCAAAAGGGGCTGGGGCCGCCGGATTGTACACACGTGAAGCAGGATTCATGTCATACTATGAGGTACTATTGTTTCCCCATTACATGCTATACCATTTCCCAAAAATGTTAATATCGTCGTTAGCCGATTCTTCAAAGTGTGCAATTGAAACGTACAGTGGATAATTATTCTTTCCCTGTAAACACTTTTACGCTAAAACCTTCGAATTTTACAGATACAGTGAAGACGATATCTTACCAAACAAAATGTTAACGCATTGCAATAAACTGCAGATTATAACATTTCTTATACAACTCTGACTATCTTTTTTAATCTGGGTTGCAAACGGTTTGGAGTTTGATCAGACGCCGGGTTACCCGGCGTCTGATCTGGCTCTAATCTGTGTGCAATGGAAACAATACTTTTTGTTATCGTTAACGTGTTTATTGGGTAAAAATAATAAAGTATTCCCCACAGTAGCAATACATGTCTGTATGGCTAGTTGGCTTCACGGTCAGCCTTGTAACAACACTCATTGTAATTGTCAACATACTCTCTAAAACCTCTTTATTACGACCGCTAAATTAGAGCTAATTGGTTATATAAAATACAGGTAGCAGCTTAAAGCAAGGTGATAGTAAAACAGAAAGCTCCTGTAGGAGCTGTCTGTTTTTCTATAACCTTGCTTAAAGCAGTCGCCTGTTCTTAACTCCTAATAATTAACACAATTTAGTCGTAGTAATAGAGGTTTTTTTTTTTATTGTATTTGACTAAATAGTATTGACAATATATTTTTTTACCCACAACTGCACTAACGTATTGGTTAATATTTTGTTTATTTCTGCTTCGAATATCACCATTGTCAATTTAATTGTCCAGATAATTTAATTTATTATAAACCTATCGATGATTTATAGAGATTTCTCAGTTAGATAAATTTGATATCGTCACAGTTGATATCATCACTTCATGTAGTGATGATATCACTTTTTGTGACGTCGCGTCAAAATTAGTTTAGTGACGTCGCGTTAATCAAATTCGTGGGGTTTTTTTTCTGTAAAAACGTCATTAAAATATATATAATAAATAGAATAATCAATTCCTTTGAATAGATATGAAAAATATGTCACTCGAATGGGTTGTTATTCGGTTAAAAAAACTCGTCCTACGGACTCATTTTTCAACCAGATAACAACCCATTCTCGTGATATATTTTTCATATCAATCCAAAGAAATTGATTATCATCTATATACCAGGAATGAAACATTGAGTGTGGATAAACCGCTTTAAGCGGCCAATCCACCATCAATTTATTGTAAATATATAACTGTTAAAACATAAATTAACAATCTTATTGTTCATCAATGGGCGGCATTGAAGATTTTGTCATGCATGTTTTGAAGAACACCATTGAACCCAAATATTCATTAACCCACTGTCGATAATATTGATGTGTGTATTTGCCTGATCAATTTTGTAGATCAATATTTCATCTTTGTTGAAAACACCGTGCCATCAACTTGAAGAATATAAGAGAGCTCAAGTATAAACAATTTATGTCAATAACAATATTATAATTGTCGAAGCAGAAATTAACAAATTATTGAACAATATGGTATTGCAATTGAAGGCAAACAATTGCATTGTCAAAACAAAATATTGAACCATATGGTATTGCAATTGAAGGCAAACGATTGCATTGTCAAAACTATTGAGTCAATCATATTTACAATAATATTGATATTATATATGCCGCTTAAGACCCGAGCCCTACCCGGTCATGAATCCCAATACCATACAGTTGAGAAGACGTTATTCTTTCCAAATAAATACATTTACGCTAAAACTGTAATTTCCATTGCAACCAGTCAGGAGCCAGATCATACAACGGACAGATTTAGTGTCTTTGTGCCGTAAAACCAAAGTCATCCATTCATCTATCCATAGAACGGCGCTATTTTTGGTGTGTGCCTGATCTAATATTCGAAGCTATATTAGGCAGGGAACTAGACTAAGCGTGCTGTGGCTATTTTCAGGTATGCGCAAAACTGAAGGCCGGAGCCACAAGACACTACGATCAGGAGCAGAAGGTTCCATACCTCGTGGATAGAGACCTCTGGGTCGGTTACGAAGATAAGGACAGCTTGATCACTAAGGTTGGTGTATAACTTTAACTCTTGCAGAACGAAAAACAAACATGTACTACTAAAGTATAGAAAAAAGGCATTATGTTTTAAAATGTTAACGATTATCTTTAATCTGATTAGCAAACACTTTCGAGACTGATCAGACATCGAGTTACTCGGCGTATGATCCGGCTCCAAAGTTGTTTGCAATTTGGGAATGAGGTTTTTAGCATAACTTATTTATCACATAAATGTGAATCGTATAAATCAAATAGCACATTGATCTTATAATATACTTATTTATCACATAAGCTTGCAAAAAAAGAGTGCAATATAAATCGTATGGCATACTGTATAATTATAATATATAGAGGATATTGAATGAGTGTGTCTTCAGTCGTGAATTTATTGAACAAGTTGGATAAAGTAATATGTTGCGAGCCTTGGCGATCAACTTATCATTTTATCCAACGAGTTCCATAAATTCACTGCTGAAAGCACAGGCATTTTATATTCTATTTATAACATAAACAACAACTGACAAAAAACCCCGAACAGCTTAGAAAAACGATTCGTCATAAGTGTTGTTTTTATTCATCCGTAGATAAAAACACCTATCAAACTAAATAAGGCAAAATTACGCCATAATTGCAACATGATGTCATTATAATGATAACGTCTAAATTTAAGAAATTAAAGTGACTGAGTCACTGAACTCTACGTAACCTGATTTGCAGCCTGAATTTGCGAGACTGCTTGGGAGAATATTTTTATGACACTTGGAAATGTTTCAAACCCTTACGGTGGTAATCTAAGTTTGTCTAGATTCTCCAAACTGATTTACAGTCGGAGGAGTTGTACAGTATTTTGGTGATTCGACATTTAGTATAAAATATATGCTCAGTGGGCCGTACAATTTTTACGGAACTATATATATTTTGCACGTTTATGTGATAAACTAATTGGGTTTTTTAACAAATGAAAAGAAAAGACAGGAGACCAAAATTGTATCTGCTTCAAAATTGCTCTTTGCAAAAGCTCTCAAATTGATTTAAAAATAAAAACCCACAACATCAAAACAAAAAACATATTATATGTTTAAGTAGACGATAATATGGCGATGAAAGAGTAGACCCGCCATTGTATTCATCTCTATTTGAATGATCTCTATACTCAGAGTTCAGTGTATGCATGCACGTGTTGAACAAATTTGTCATAATTATGCATCAGCACTTGTAAGAGTGTCACCGTATCCATTTTACTTAATGATTTATGAATACAATACCACCCCAGCCCCTCTGTTACGACGACTTAAAAGAAACGTCATTGATGGCGTCCATGGCATTGTACAACTTTAAAGCTGTTTACATTTGAAACAGTAATCTCCTGCATTAGCTTTTTGATTTACTTTAAACCTGCTTTAAGCAGTCACCCGCCTTTATCACCAAATCTATACTTTTTTCAGTGATGGTAAGAGCTTACTGTAAGTGTTTCAATCATTCTTTTCGTCCTTTGCCAAAAGCAAGGCCTACACAAAATGAACTTTGAGAATCATCAATCGGATCACCTCGAGTGATTTCGTGAATTGTAGGAAGTGTGAATTTGCCAAGTAGTTACGATTTGGCAAGTAGTCTCTGAGACAATTTTTCAAATTAAGATCAGGGTCAAAGGTTATTAAGCGTCTGAGTTGAGTCTGATATTGTTCTCAAGCACTTGATTGGTCAGATTTGAGCCTAGGCTCAAATCTGACTAATCATAGTACTTGAGAAGATCTCTATACTCAACTTGATATTACATTATATTTCAGCATTAAACATTACATAAATATTATTCAACCAACAGCACATACACACTACAGTGAAACTCAGTTATAACGAAGGCCTTGGGACCGTCATATGCCTTTCGTTATATCCAAGTTTCGTTCTATCACGTCTATTTTACTATACGTTAATAAGAGATTTAGAATATAAACTTCGTTTTGTTATAACCAATATTTCGTTACATACAATTTCGTTACAAGCGAACTTCCCTGTAATTAGATTATCATAACGAGAAGTGCACATTTCATTTAATACAGGGAGCAAATCATTAACCCATTTGTGCCCACGATCCCATTTATGGAACATAGGCAAATAGTGTTGACTCTGATCAGACGCCGCATTATGCGGCGTCTTGTCAGAGTCTACACTGTTTGCTGATAGGAATTTCAATATAAAACAAAATGAAAATGAAAATTTTGACCAGGCATCCTTTTGATAAAAAATGGCCTAATCTAATATAAAACATTAAAGAATCCACTGGGCGCAAGTGGGTTAATTACATCGTACACATACAGAGAAAAGATTAAAACAAAATTCCCTTTTCAGGTTGACTACACTAAAAAGGAAGGGTTCGGCGGCGTTATGATCTGGTCTCTCGACCTTGATGACTTCAGTGGCTCCTGTGGTGAGGGCAAGTACCCACTTATGAGGGCCATTGTCGATGAATTAAAGAAACCTACACCCGGTGGTGTTCTGTAAGTATGCTCCGATATTATGACACTTTCTCATTGTGAGCAGATACCAAATACAGTGGAGAAGAACGTATTATTTGCCGTCTAACTATTTCACTGTCAAGTTTAAACCCCTTTATGAGTTACATTGGTTGTGTTGTCTGCAATATATTTAAAGTCAGCTTTTTTAACAAGAATAACGTCTTCTTTACTGGATATGAGCTTGTCTACACAGCAGATCAGTTCTTACCAAATAGCAAATAGTGCAGACCCTTTTGAGAAGTAGCATATTGCGCCGTCTCATCAGGTTCTAGAATGTTTGCTCATGTTAACGTTGTGTATGACAGTCATCAATTCATTGACCCTTTGTGACACGTTCTTATGTCTTTTACAAATATTGTTCGTATAAAGAGTACATGCAGTGTAGAAGAGTTATTCTTTCCCGTTTAAACGCAAACGCGATACACTGAAATGTAGAAAATGACAACTTTTTGAAAATTCTGACATTTTATTTGAATCTGAGTGGTAAACAGTTTGGAGCCTGGTCAGAGGCCGGGGTAACCCGGCCTCTGACCAGGCTCCAAACTGTTTATAATTGAAATGACCGTTTTAGCATCACGCGTTAATGGGGTAAGAATAACGTCTTCTCCTCTGTATATCCTATGTACAAAGTGTAGATTCAGATCAGAGGGCTCCTGAATTAGCCCTCTAATCAGGACCTGGGGCCCGTTTCATAAAACTTCGTACGATAAAAGTTGTCGTAAGTCAGATTATAAAAGTCTCAATTATAATCCTGTCTTGTGACATCTATTTGGAATCGTATTGAAAAGACGATTCCAAAGAGATGGCACAAGACAGAATTAGATAGAGAAATCAGAAATTAAATGTATTTGAAAGTTTTGACTTATGACCGTTTTCGTCGTACGAAGTTTTAAGAAACGGGCCCCTGGACTATCTTTCATTTTGCAATTTATTGCAGAAAACACTTCAATATAGTTCTAAATGGACTAGACGAAATTGCCATACTGCAGTTGCAAACTTAAAGGTTTAAGGCGCCATTGAATTAGTGTGTTTACAAATTATATTCATATATAAAACATGGGCGTATGCCAGAGTCATCTAGAATGTCTCAGTCGACAAGATATCTGAACCCTTTCATTCTCAATGACGTCATAAAGCGCATTTGCAAACAGTTTTGATCCTTACGCGGCGTCTGGTCATGATCAAAACTGTTTGCCACTTTTCTTTAAATAACGTCAGTTATACCGCCTTAAATCTAAATTTGAAACGCTATTGCAGATGACACTTTTGAAGCAGACGACACTGACACAAACGGCGAAGTGGTAATCTCACGATTAATTAGGCAACGAAAGAGTTAATGTCAAAAGCGACTTTTAGTTACCTGTGGCGAGATTAACAGCTGTGATTTATTTTTCTCCATTAGCTCCACGCGGCCAATCGTGCAGACGACAACTCGGGCACCTATTGTGACCACACGTGTACCTGTACAGACGAACCCACCCATGACAAACCCACCCATGACGAACCCACCACAAACAAACCCACCCATGACGAACCCACCACAAACAAACCCACCACAAACAAACCCACCACAAACAAGTAACATTTTTTATTCATTTTACTGTAAAATATGTATTAACCCTTATCCTGCGGCAATATCGACTGCTTTGAAATTGTCGTCTGCAAAATTTGTTAAATCTAGATTTATTCATTTTTTAAGTACAGAAACCTAAAGACAAGTGTCAAACAGTTTAGATCCAGATCGGACGCCGCGTGACGCGGCGTCTTATCTGGATCCAAACTGTTTGCAAAATTCAGTAGAGTCGCAACCAGCAGGCAAAGAGTTAGCTTATTTCCCCCTCCACGGAGATTTCAAACGGGTGATACCAGTTTCTAATTTAGTTCATTTTCACATATCTAGGGTTGATTTAAACAATATATTGAAAAATGACAAATAATGTTGAAAACACTATTTGCGTAGAACAAGTATTCTTTTACACTGAATAAAAGTCACTAGTATTTAATTTAAGCTATATGTCATTTCAATATTAACTTATGTCTTAATATCTAAAATTTAAATTTGAGAAACAAAGGCAGACGACAGTGTTGTTAACATTGTTAATACGGTATGACTGCAAATCGGATACATGCTTAAAATTAAAACATATGCAAAATATTCCTTATCCGTTATCATGGCTACTCAAACGAAGAAAGGTGAACTGCGTAGAAAACAGGTGATATCCCAACCCTTTACTTCATAAATAGAACTTTTTACGCCTCCGATTATTTCTACACAATCTTGGAAGTCCTGAACATCAATGCAGACGTCATTCCCAGTGTATTTCTTGGTGGTAGCTT
This sequence comes from Gari tellinella, assembly GCA_922989275.2. NCBI lineage: Eukaryota > Metazoa > Mollusca > Bivalvia > Cardiida > Psammobiidae > Gari > Gari tellinella. The sequence continues at coordinate 27,151,221 of OV277856.1, read as the reverse complement.
AAAGCAGGCTGCATGTAAAGCAGAATGTGCCATTAGGAACATTCTGTTTGTTAAGAAACATGCTATGTGGTATTGTTGAATAATGATATTTGTACAACAGAAAGCTCCTGAAGGATCTTTCTGTGTTACATGCATCTTGCTTTAGGAATGTTTAGGAATCTGCGTGCTTTAACATACACACCAAAACTATTTTGAGTGGTCTTATGTTATAGGTTCCATAGTGTTTTTTCTTCCCTTGTGTCCGGATTACTCTGTATCTGAATAATAGATTAGTCAAATTAAGTAAAGAAATATTGATTAATTAGGTCAAAAGTCCAATGGTCAAAGAACATAGGTCAAAACCGCCATAAATAAACAACGTCTATTTTCTTGACACATACTAATATATAGCCATCGGGCGTGTCAGTTTTGTTTTGCAATAAAGACATAATGCTATATATTAAAGAAGTATTTAAAACAACCACAAGTAGATAAATGTAACGCGTTTAACCTTTGACTACATAGCATAATGCTCAACCTATTCAAAGCATTTATGATAGACATTTATAAAGTGGCATAACCCTTGTTCCATGGAACATATAAATAGCTTTGACCCGCTCCTGTATATTTTATCCAACGCACGTCGATGATGTTTCTATATTGTTAGAAAATTTTAAACTCTCCTTCCTTTCCATCGCTTAAATGCTATAAACAATTTTGCTTTAATTAATCAGTTTCAGATTTTTACACATTGAACTACCTTATATCGATATAAGTATCATTTCGGCGTCTTCAGTTATTGACAATTTAATAGCCGACATTGCTTTGCAAGGAATTTTATTACTGTTACATATATTAACCCCTTCACTGGTTTATCCCGAGTTCAATGTTTCTTTGCAAACAGTCTGGATCCTAATCAGACACCGCGAAACGCGGCGTCTGATTAGGATCCAAACTGTTTGATACTTATTTCAATATTTCAAAAGTCAAAATACCTCAATTTAAATTTGAGAAATACAAGCAGCAATTGTTAAAAGCAGATTGAAACATGACAGTGAAGGGGTTAAAAGTGCGGACCAAAGCGAAAACATCGTGGTTTTGTGGAGAAACATCTCGACTTATTTGTGGCGTTAGTACTTTACGAATCAATGGCAATGTTCATGTTCAATGACTTTGCTTAATTAGCATTAACAAAAACCGCTGTATGTTTACTTACGCCAATGTCACCGGTACAAACGAAAAAAGCCCTAAACAGTAAGACTGTTGTGTTCAATCTCACATCATAAACAAAATCGTGTCATGTTAATAAATATATCAGTTGTTTTCTTAACCGATTAACCCCTAGTGACAGATAAGCGTCATTTACAAACAATGTACTCGTGAGGCGTATTATTGTTCAATGTAAACAGTATAGACCCCTATTAGGGGTTCCCAAAGAAGTCCTCTGACCAGGGTTTACATTGTTTGTCATTTTATAATATACTGTTAAAATCAATTATAAAATTATATAGTCTTAATAAAAAATTTGAACGGTCCAGTTGAAAGTTCATTGGAGAATAAGTTAATGAAATTGATCTGATCATACAGGCATCTCTATAAAGTTGATCCGTTGAATGCTTTTACATTTGAAAACATTTACAGTGGATTATACTTTTATTTTTTTCATGTTTAAATGAAACAAAGAGCATCTGCAAGTATAATAAAACTTGAAAAATAACTTCTTGAAAATATCGACGATTTGTTATAATCTGAGTGGCAGTGTCTGAGCCTGATCAGAAACCAGGTTACCAATCATCTGATCTGATCTGGCTACAAACTGCTTGCAAAGCAAACAGTTTTTTTTAACTTAAACGCGTTAACTTGGAAAGAATAATGCATTATCCACTGTACCTACGATGAAGAGAGAAATTTGACACATTTGAATCATATTTGTTCAATACTTTAAGCAAGCTTGATAGAAGCAAGTTCTTTGAACCGCACAACAAAGTTATGTTAAAAAGATGAGAATAAAAAGATTGTTCTTGCCCATCGAGGCGCTTGAAGTAAATGTGATTTTAATCAAGCGAACAACTTAAAATGTCTCTTTTTATTACAGCAATATAAAATCAAATGATCACAAACAAACACAAGCTGTTTGCACTTGTTAACACTGTCAACTATTTTCATGCAACGAAACCGTGATTATTTTACTAACAGTTTGGTTCCTGATATGACGCCGAGTGACTCGGCATCTCATCAGGATGCAAACTATTTGACACTCTGATCTTATTTTAAAAAATCAATATCTAGAAAAGTAGCAGACGACAATATTATGTAGTGTTCACAGAGTTAAACATAACGAATTTATTGACAACTGTTTGATCGCCAATCAGATAAAATGTTATAGATGATACAATATGAGGTAGATCTATAAGGAAATGTTCATTTTGCGGAGTGATGAAAGTATAATCAACCCTATGTTTAGTGGCTGGTGAAGGAAGGCAATTTACTAGTCTTAAATCTAAGTGACAAAACTAAAGAAAAAGAATTCTATAACTGAATTTCTTTGCCCTACAATTAGCTGTTGCAGTAAAACCTCTCTATTACGACCACTAAATTGCGTTAATTATAAGGAGTTGACGACATCACCACAGTGACACATGTACTCGCTCTTTACAAAGAATGTTAATGGTAAAAAGTCTTGTCATATGAAGCTAATTTTGAACCAAGATCAGGTGGTCTCTTCAGGTGCCCACTGATTCAGGTATGCACTATTAATCATTTTGGTAAAAGACATGTCAAAAAACGAATATACTTAATTAGAAACTGGATTGTCCATTTGCAATTTTAGGGGTCAATTACAGCATTAAACATATTCAACAATGACTGCCCGTGATGATTGTCAAATCACTGTTGAATCGTTCAGTGGATATTTGTGTAGACCCTGATCATACATTGTGTTTCAAATGCAGCATATGGTCACGATCTACATGTGCAATTATTAAATAGTTCAGTGATCTCAAGAGAATATGGAAAAGAGATGCACTTATCAATAAGATTGATTTATAACTGTAAATGTATTAGCATGTCTGTGTATTTCAACACAGAATGTCCGAAACAGAAATGTTGATACCGTAACGACCCTAGGTATCAGAATAGGCAGGCAGTCTGATCAGGAGCAGTCTGATCAGGGTCTTCACTGTTTGCCATTCAGCTTTCACATTTTTGACAAGTTACTGTGTGATAAAGGCAATTAGTTTTTATGATAAATTATAACAGTTTCACAGAGTGTCCCAACATTTAGGATTGTTACGCTATATAGAGTTTTATTGCATTCTTGATCTAACGTATGTGATACAGTATTAACATAAATATATTTACATAATCTTACTTGTTATAGAAAAAAAGAAAGAGTTGCCATGCAATTCAATGCATGCCAGAAGGAATACTACTGTACATACTATCTATTATGTTTGTAATTTATATCGCATACGTTGCATTTGGTGTTATGTTTATGTTATGCTTCCAATGCTGTTTCTGTGAACATTGTAAAATTGTTAACACATGCTTGCTTCCTGCTTATTTGTGCGAATTAATTGGGATAGAAATGGCCAATTGCTACTTTCATTGTGCAGTCGCCTGTCCTACAATTGAGAATATATTAGTTTTTCCTAATTGACACGTTTTTACTAAAACAATTGCTTTCATTGCAAACACTTTGGAGCCAGACCAGACGCCGGGTAAGCTCCAAACTGTTTGTCACTCAAATTAATTAAAATTAATTGTCATCATTTCCATAAAGCTTTCATTTCTTCAATTTATTTTAGTGAGTGCGTTTAGCTTCGTTTACATTGGACAAAAATAACGAATTTTCATGGCATGAGCTTCGTGTACTTATTATTAAAGTATATGGTGAGCATATAGTACTAATTCATGGGACCGAGAACTTTGTCCGGTATGAAGTTCCAGTTTCTATTTTATCAAAGTGAATAATTAATAAAACTATCGTAGGTCTAATCTCTATAAGATTTGGAGATTTGCTATAACAAGGGTTTTGCAAACCTTTCACTTTGTGATCCAACAGCCATGCAAACCCAACCACCACCGAAGACCACCATGCCGACGACTACTGCTGCCCCGGTAACGACAACAAAGGCAGCACCCCCAGATCTCACAACCGTACATGTTGCTCCTGGTATAACGCTCCTTCACAACCCTGAGTTCTTAAACTCTTTGAATGTCATTTTAGAGATCTGATTATAGCTATCTTAGAGAGACTGATACCTAGATTTGGCCTAAAGTGGTATGTTTTAGTGCCGCCACGAATTAATATACATGTAATCACGTAATCAATAGTTTGTGATAATGGTTTATTTATATACCGTCAAGTAAATGAAAAATACATTTACATACATGTATAAGAATATTTAAAGCACACGCTTGTTATAGTCAAAACATTATACACATGGTTTTGAAAACAGCGAATAATAATCAAAATGAATAGAAACCGGAGACCTTTCTTTTTAGTCTATTTATATGACAGTAACCAAAGTCAGATGTCCTTTGTGCTAAGGAATAACTATTGTCTTCTATTCTGATTTTAGAAAGTTTTCGTTAGTTTGCAATCTGGTTTTCAGTCTCTTTAAGGCATGCTCAACACAATTGAATGTTCATTACCAAACAGACAGTGAAGAGCTGATAATAGTGCTGAATAGTGCTGAATAGTGCTGATAGTATAGTACACGTTTCGTTGTTCTTTTTATAGACTCATTGAGTATACTGTTGAACTGTTTATTACTGCACACTTTGCCTACATTTCCTTAACAGTTATGACTTGCATTTAAACTAACAAATAGTATACGTTTCGCCTTATGTCGCTTGCTTCTGCAGTTATGGAGCTTTTCAGGGTATTTCATATCAACGAATAACAAATGCAGATTCCGACAAAAAAGTTTGAATCCTGGTCAGGAACTTCCTAATTTATTGTCGGTCTTTTTAAGCAATCAGTTATATCATTTAAAAGAAGGATTTTGGTGATGTGTAACGTCCGCTTAAGTAAGGTGTCTTTACTTGCTTTATGCTTTATATTACCTTGCTTTAACTACATGAATTGTTTGTTGCAAATTGTACTCTAAGCTAACATGTTTTGGTCCCCGCCCAGGTGTCGAGTAATTTGTGTTCTGATCTAGATCAGATAATAGAGCATTATTTATTTACCCTGTATGTATAAAATGGTAAAATCATTTCAATTCTAAGAACGGTTTCGTTTAGCAATTCTTAACAGTTTTGGTCCAGATAAGGCGCCGAGTTACACTGCGTCTGATTTTGGTCCAAACGGTTTAACACAAGTATAGATGTTTCCTTAGTCAATATGCATAAACACTTAAATTATTTACAGTGAATAGGTTAAGCTACAGTGGAGAGGACATTACTATTTTCCCAATAAACGCGTTTATGCTTAAACTATAATCTCCAACGTAAATAGTTTTGAGCCTGATAAGACGCCAGATAACCCGGCATCTGATCAGGCTCCAAACGGTTGCCCACAAAGATTTTAATAAATCGAAAATAGATCATTTTCTATATTTCATCGCATTGTGTTTGCGTTTCATTGGCTTTTAAACGGGAAGGAATAATGTCTTCTCCGCTGTATACATGTAGCAGCTACTGTAAGCTATTAACTCATTATCCCCTGAAACTTCCAATTGACAATTCCAATTAACAATAAAGGCTGGTCCATTTTAGATCATATAGGGTTGTGTTTTATGATATATTGCAAAATGGCAAACAGCGAAGTCTCTGATCAGAGGGCTCCTGCAGGAGTCCTCTGATCAGGGATTTCACTGTTTGCAAGTGACAAGTATATTCGTAACAGGTACACTTTGGGTAAAGGACACACATATGCGTCACTAGGGTTAATGTGTTAACTTCTTCTGCCAAACCAATTACAGTTCAGTCCGGTCACCATCAAATCACCATGGTTCAGTCTACAGAGTTTAATTGCAATGGCCGCCCTGATGGCTATCACGCGAGCCCCACCGCCTGTAACCAGTACTACATCTGTGCCAACAGCCTGGCCTTCAGGACCGACTGTCACCCAGGCCTCTACTTCAACGATGCCACCCTCTACTGTGACTTCCCCGACCACGTGAACTGCAATGCTAACAAAAACCCAGCACCGGTAAATAACAAGCGAACACATATTATACCGTTTTTTCTTAAGAATGAGTACAATGAGCGGTCATGAGATTTTCTGAGCGTAGTGTCCTTCACCCGTCAACAATATAATATACTATAGATATTTAACAGAACGTATAGATGCTTCATAATTACCTAGTCGTAAAATACTTAAAATATTACTTTGCTCATAGAAACCTCATAACCTACTAATCTTTAAACCTGTATATTGTGTTACTGTACGCTTAGAAGCCTCATATTTTACTAACCATTTAAATTTTCATATATTAAATTACGCATAGAAGCCTCATAATTTACTTACCATTTAAAGTTTCATATATTAAATTACGCATAGAAGCCTCATAATTTACTTACCATTTAAAGTTTCATATATTAAATTACGCATAGAAGCCTCATAATTTACTTACCATTTAACGTTTTATAAACTAAATTACGCATATACACCTCTTAATGTACTAATCATATGGAGTACTATACTCGTATGCAATACGTTAAATGTACGTATAGAAGTCTTATTATTTACTAATCATATAAAATACTATTAATATTACATAACGCATAGAAATGTCATATTTTTCTAACTATATTAATATGAAATACAATATATTTATGATAAGCATAGAAACCTCACAATTTAGTTACCGTATAAAATGTTATGAATTATATAACGCTTAGTAGCCTCATAATTAACTAACCATATAACACGCTATATATAAAACGCTGAATATATTACATTATGCCTAGAATACTTTACTAACCATATAAAATGATATTTATGTACTATCATAAACATAGTATTGGATCCTTTTGATAGTGGTATCATTCGAACATGCTCGTTTACTGTAATTTCGTCTTTCAAACGAAACATAACGCAATCGCAAGACAAAGTGACAGTGTTTGGAAAATTATGATTATTTATTATTTTAGTCCATGTGGCAAACAGGTTTGGGCTGCAAACTGTTTAAATTGTACATAAGTATATATTATTGCCAGTTTTAAGTATTTTATTGGCAAAGTCGGTATATAAAGCAAAGTATGGCCAAGACAACAAATAAAATAACAGTTCAATACAAAGTGTAATAGAATACAGCACATATACCATCCACACGATGTTAAATACGTTGTCCAATTACATATACTCAGAATTTATAAAACATAAAACAGCGAAGCAATTTACATAATTGTTTCCAAGGTATTGCCACTTGCCCGTGCGTTTAGTGGGAAATAATAATAGTAACAGTTCTCAAATACACGCATCGTATATAACGCTAGAATGCTTGATATTATATGAAAATTATAGAGTTGTTCAAAATACACTTAGGTATAGTTCTACTACTTGACATATCATCCGAAAGTAAAATTATATATATTGTATCTTTGCATATTTTGAATGTCATTACATTTACATTCTTGTATCAATCTTAATTTAAGTGTTTTGTAGCTATCTGTAAAGTGTTGACGCTATTTTTCACCAGAGTGAAACTTGCCCTTAGAGTGTTGAGCACGAGTTAACTAAATGTTTCAAACAGTTTGGAGTCAGATTAGACGCCGCGTTACGCGGCGTCTAATCTGAGTCCAAACTATTTGACCATTGGCATAAGTGTTTGTTTTCTGTTCAGATGACAAGAATGTTACTTTGAGAAACAATAACAGACGACAATTTAAGCAGACGACGCTTTTAAGCACACGATATTACAACAGAGAATTGGTTACCATATGCATGCTAGATTGAAACTTGTTTTCAAACTGTCGTCTGCAAGAACTGCTGTCGACGAAAATTATTATCTATTCTAAACAAGTAGGGTTAAACAGTCTGAATCCTTACCAGTCACCGAGCTGCCTTGTCCCTTATATTGAGCCAAACGTTTGCAATTTCAAACAAGGATTTTTGCACGATAATGGTAAAAAGTTAAATATATGCCTCACTTGCAGTTGCTACTTTTCAGATTGCTTGGAGCCCAACAATCTGATTTCTCACATGTTAACCCTTTCACTCTCAAAGACGTCATAAGGCGCATTTGCAAACAGTTTTGATCCTGATCAGGATCAAAACTGTTTGCCACTTGTTTTGAAATTAGGTCAGTTATACTGTCTTAAATCTGACTTTGAAACGATATTGCAGACAACATTATTGAAGCAGACGACAATATGGCGGTGAGGGGGTAAAAACCTCACGATAAATTTGATCATGAACGGGTTAACACGCGTTTATCACTCTCCAGTCTCGGGTTAACACGCGTTTATCACTCTCCAGTCTCGGGTTAACACGCGTTTATCACTCTCCAGTCTCATTTAAAACAATCATCTATGTCAGACGATTTGTAACTCGAAGTCTGACACAGAACCCTCATTGTTCGACGGTCGTATCAAGATTTCTTCAGTTTAAATTCCCAAACTCTTTTGACAAATTATACGGTGGAGAGGACGTTATTCTTTCCCTCTTTTAAACGAAACTAACGAACGTAACCGCAATGATGTATAGTACAGAAAATCTCAGGTTATTGGATTAACGATTTATTCTAATCGGCATGGCAAATACAGTCGAAACTCGATACTATGAACTCGCTTAAATCGATCTTACCAGTATTTCGTAAGATGAATTTTGATAATTCGATCTCGTTTAAGTCGAACATACCCGTATTTCAAAGTTAAAACGTGGCTAAGCCACGTTTTAACTTTGAAATATGGGTATGTTCAAACAAACGCAAGTTCGTAGAATCGAGTTTTTACTGTAGTTTGGAGCTTGATCAGGCTCCACTTACATGGCGTCTGATCTTGCTCCAAAGTTTTTGCAGTGGAAAAAGAAAATTAAAGTTTTAGCAGAAACGTGTTTATTCCGTTAGAATAACGTCTTTTCCGGCCGCTGTAAGCAGACGATAGAACGGTAGTAAAACGTTATATTATACAATACAGTGTTCCCTCTCTATAACGGCCCTCCCATCAACGACTCCCTCCGTACAACGACCCTTGCGGCAGTCCCCCAAACATGACAATTATGTTTAACATTTTTGCTGCTTAAGATTGTCGTCTGCTGGTTTTCTCAAAGTAACATAATTGACATTTTGAAAGAAAATAAATTAATGAGGAGTGACAAACAGCTTGAATCCAGAGCTGTTTGCAAATGTAAGTCAATGTCCCTCCCTATTACGACTCCCTCCGAACAACACACAAAATCTTTGTCTCCCATTGGATGTCGTTGTAGAGAGGGTACGCTGTATTATGCAATACTTTGTCATACTACGAACACGTGCAAGGAGAACATGCTACTTCCCTACAAATATACATGTACTTTTACTGATGTCTATTGCAAACATTTTGACGCCAGTTTAGACGCACCGTAACCCGGGATCAGATCAGGCTCATAACTGGTTGACACAAAGGTTTAAAAACTTTCTTTACTAGATTTCTTTAATAATGAGTCATTTTTACATAAATCAGATCTACATTGTTTTGGGTTTTAGAAACATGTAGTTTAAATGAGAAAGAATAACGTTTTATCCACCGTAAGCGATTCACATTTGCTGTAGGGCTGTGTGTCACCGTCCTCTTCGCTCATGATTTATACCTGTTCTTAGGTCAATGGCGCTCCAGCGCCCACCAATCCCCCAATGACACAGCCACCCCAGACCCAGCCACCACAGACAATGCCACCACAAACCCAGCCACCACAGACACAGCCACCACAGACACAGCCACCACAGACCCAGCCACCAATAACAACAACTGTGGGTGCACCAGGAGCAGGTTATTCACTTTTGAGATTCCTTCTTTACGCTTAGATAATTTAAGGGTACTGCATGTTGGGCATGGAATGTTTAGATATGACGAGAATTGATTTTTGCCAAGAGCGCATGCGCATCTCTTTAACTTGAGCAAGCTTCAAATCTATGCTTAAAGCTTACAAAGCAGTAACTGCATCCATATGTATGCTACTCTTTGATACCCTTTGAGAGCATTTGCGTTGCACAGTGGAGAAAACGGTAAAATGAAGAAAATGACAACTTTTAACAATTAGAAAGTTTGCTTTTGACGGCAAATAGTTCGGAGCCTGCTCAGACGCCGGGTAACCCGGCGTCTGATCTGGCTCCAAACTGTTTGCAAATAGAGATAATAGATTTATCATAAAGGCGTTTATTTGGAAACGACGGCTTCTCCACTGTACAACGCTCCTATATGTATTGCTTAGAGCAAAAAAATAGCTTTGTTTGAAACGTAATTTATATTTCATGAAAACAGGTGAGGTCTTATAAGTCGGTTTTAATGGGCGCTCTTTACTAAGGCGTATCTATCAAGCGGACCCTTGCAGTGGAGAAGACGTTATTCGTTTCACATAAACGCGTTTACGCTAAAGCTATTGTTTCTATTGCAAACAGTTTGGAGCCAGATCAGACGCCGGGTAACCCGGTGTCTGATTAGGCTCTAAACTGTTTGCCACTCAGATTCAAAATAAATATTCAGACTTATTAGTTGTAATTTTCTCCATTTTAGTGCATTGCATTTGTGCTTCGATTGCGTTTGAGCAGGAAAGAATAACGTCCTCTTCACAGTAGGTTATATAAGAACGTTATTTACCCCATGTGTCTGTCTGTTCTCCAGTCGCACCAAAGGACTTCTGTCAGGGCAAGTCGGATGGTTTCTACAGGGACCCTGTGAGCTGCAGCTACTTCTACCAGTGTTCCTTTCACATCTCCTACCACGATCCCTGTCCCGGAGGAACCTACTACAGCACGAGTCTACAGGGATGTGACTGGGCCGCTAATGTCCCCAACTGCCCTTAGATCCCTATAGTGTTGACTGATATACATGTATAGTTATGTATTTTTGTGACTCTAGTCAGTGAATCCGTGATTAAAACATGTGTATTCATTTATTTGTGTTGTACTTTCAATCCTTACTATACAATTTTGTACAATTGCTTTTACTAATTTTGACTTGGCCACCAATGTTTCAAACTGCTCTTGGGCCCCTATAGCGCTGAATGACATACGGCGGAGAACATATTGTTACCCCCAATGAGCGCATTTATGCTAAAACAAGTATTTTTACCAGCACAAACAAATTGGACATTTCAGAACGTTGCATTTTCCAACATTTTGTTGCATTGCGTTAGCGTTTCGCAAATGCGATAAAACGTGAAAGAATAACGTCTTCATTGTAACATAATGTGATTTAGTGACTCTTGTTGGTGAATCCGCAATGCCTTCACTAGATACAGTGGAGTAAACGTTATTCTCTCCCGTTTAAACGAAACAAAACGCAAACGCAAAACGCTAAAACGTAGAAAAGTGCAACTTTTTGACAATTCTGATAATTCATTTTTATCTTGGTGGCAAACAGTTTGGAGCCTGATCAGACGCCGGGTTACCCGGCGTCTGATCTGGCTCCAAACGGTTTGCAATAGAAATAATATTTTTAGCGTAAACGCGTTTATTGGGAAAGATTAACAGTTTCTCCACTGTAATTATCCTCTTTATGCCTAGTGGATTCATTCATGTTTATAGATTGGATGAGTACATTTTCAAAAATGGGTGTCTAGTCTAATTTTATATTCCCATTTTATTTATGATAGAAACAACTGTTAGCAAATAGTGTATTCTCAGATCAGACGCCGCATTATGCGGCGTCTGATCTGAGAATACATTGTTTGCCTGTATCCTATTTATGGGACGCTCTGCAGGAGCACATTTGTCTCGGAACACATTTGTCTTACGTAAGACCGATGCGGTCACATTTGTCTCACGTGAGACAAATGGGACCGAAAATCTCTTACCGAAAAAATGCATTTGTGTGACAAATGTGTTCCAATTAAAATTTCTAAGGGACAACAAAGCACATTTGTCTCACGTCTTTTTTAAGAAATACAAGCACATTTGTCTCATATTTTTCCAAGATATCAGAATTGAGATGCGCCGTTTTACCCCATGTCAGTTGTTATCAATGAGTTTGTTACTGCTTTTATCAAAATCTGTGAAGTGCAGAATAGGAATAGTGTTTCAGTTAATTTATGATTGTTATGCAGAGGCAGGGATATTTTGACGTTTCTCATTGACCGTAAGTGACGTAAAAACGCTATTTATAAATACAGAAAAAAGAACAAGTTAACTAGTTACTTTCGCGTTAGTTTTCAGGCATAATTATTACCTTTATTTTGATAAATCCTGTAAATTACTTTGGTACTTTTTAAACAATACTTAGCAATGTTTGGTTTTCTAAATTTTGGTAAAATTTTTGATTTGATACAAAAATGAGAGCCAAAGTTTTAGGGTCCAAATAGGTAAAAAACACTACGCGTTGTTTACGAATAAAAAGTACACTGTAAAATTGTTTCTACATGTAAGAACTATCATACAAAGTGCGATCTTTCCCAGTTCACACATTTCGAAAACTGACCATTTTCTTTATTATACTCTACCACACTTTCGTGTGTTCCTAAAATGTTGGGGTCATGCTGTGGCAAACGGACGGAGAGAAGAATAGACAAGCAGTCAGAACATTATGTTATCATGTTGAGAAACATGAAAACATGAATATCAGAGAAATAAAATTTAATTTATTTAAGGCAGAAAGTGCGGACCCTAGAGAACTCTTAACTTGTTCCTACAATTTGACTATTACTAACCCACTCTGTGACTCCATCTAATCCATAAAATTACAATGCCCAGATTTCATCAACGTAGTCATTGTGAGATAGGTTTACGGTTTTGCGGCTAAATATGTAGTTTTTTTCTAAGTTTTGAACTACTGACCTACTCTTGAATCGTATGTAGATCCCATATTGATACATTGCCTAGCTTTTGTGTAGGTGATCTTTCTAACTAAATTTCAAGATATTTGGGCTGAAAATATGGCCCATGGAGTGGTCAAAGGCTTATTCTGAAATTTGACTTACTGGCCTACTTTATTATCCTACATAACCTATATGCATGTATGACATAAATGTTATCAAAGATATAAACCTGAACAAATCGCATAATAGAGACCACCAAAAATACAACTTCTAGAGTGTCCTAAACTTTTAATTCAGTAGTACCGAACACGGAAATGAACACGCCCTCTGGCGGCCATGTTTTAAACGGATCAACATTTTAACAGCTTTTAAAGTACGTGTATACTGATTGAAAACAATTTGGTCAAGACCAAATTGGTATTTGACCAGTAAATTCGGAGAAGACAATTTTTCTAGATATCGTGCACGGTTGCCATGTAAACAGGCACATGATCTCATCCATTTTCTTTTTACAAATTTTCAATCCCCACTCTAGTTATGCCTCTGATGTGGTTTGTCTACCCTGAGAAGTTTTTTGCACTTGTTGAAGGACAAACAGACAGACAGACGGATGACAGACGACGCACAGAGTAGGTATTACAAAAGCTCGACTTGAGCACTTTGTGCTCTGGTGAGCTAAAATGGCAGTGCAATGGGTAAAATGTTATATTATGTTAATACGACAGTTGCAGACAAACAATAACTAAACCTGTCCTTTTGTTTGTTCCAAAATTTAGCAGTACTGAATATGTGTGATTTCATAACAACCAATACAACAAACTCTAAGAAAAAGCTAAGCATTAAACCATTTCCTGTTGCTTGTGAATTTTCTTATTTCTAACAGCAATCCTCTTTTTCGTCAAACAGTTCTCGAAAGACGTCTAACACTTATATGTGTATTGGAATGTGACTCATAACATGGGAGCTAATGTAAATTTGTGCTCGCTGAACGTTCATAATCCTAAACAATAGCCTTAAACGCTAATGTGGTGCCGTTTTCTTGATTTCTTTGAGCCGATACTTCTCTCTAATATCATTGTCTGTTTCTGACTTACCAGTGCTGTCTGGCTCTTTAAGGTCTGCTAAATGTTCGGTAAGAATTTATAATAGAATGTGAGACAAATGTGCTTTGAGAGTCCTTTCCTTTGTGTGTCGAACACATTTGTCTCATTTCCAATTTGTCGCAAATACGAATGTTTACGAGCACATCGGTCTCACTTCGTGAGACAAATGTGTTCCGAGACAAATGTGCTCCCACAACGCTCTAGGCACAAATGAGTTAAAACGGGTCTACTCAATTTGTTTGTGTTGTACTTTAACTGATGCCCCTAACTTATTAAGACCCTTACTGTACTGACTATAGCATACAGTGGGAGAGACGTGTTATTTAAAAATAAACGCGTTATTGCTCAAACGTTACAATTTTATTCATCGCAAACAGATGAGGCGTCAGGTTAAAGTAAAGAGAAATTAAACGAATAGCTCCAGCTAGTATATTTTTTGCTTAACTTTCATCTTGATTTCAGCTTTAAAGTAACCATCTACCTTTCACATCGCAACCATACCTCATTTCATGTTTTCATAATACAGTTGAGAAATTTATATGTTTCCCCATAAACGCAATCATGCTAAAAACCTTATGTCTTTTGTAAACAGTTTAGAACCAGATCAAACGCCAGATAATCCGACGTCTGGTTAGGCTCAACACTTTTTGCCTCTCAAATTAAAATGAGTTGTCAACTTTTCTTAACTATTGTCATTTTCTCCTTGTTTTGCAGTGCGTTTGCGTTTAGTTTCGTTCAAACTGCCTTCTCAACTTTGCTAGTACAGCACTCCCTCTCTACAACAACACCCAACGGGAGACAACAAGTATGTGCTTTGTTCGGAGGGAGTCGTTATAGGGAGGGAAATTTGCAAACAGTTTGAATCCAGATCAGACGCCGCGTAACGCGGCGTCTGATCTGGATCCAAGCTGTTTGTTACTCGTCATTAAGTTTTTTCTGTCAAAATGTCAATGGTGTAACTTTGAGAAAAACAGCAGACGACAATTTTAAACAGACGACATTGCAACCGGTAATAGGTTGGCAATAATTGTCATGTTTGGGAAACAGCTGCAAGGGCCGTTGTAAGGAGGGAATCGTTGTTGGAAAGGTCGTTGTAGGAAGGGGACACTGTATGTGCATTCGTATGCTAGTCTGGTTGCAAATATTTTACTGTTAAAAATAGCTTTTAGTTTTAAAAATAACTCGCCACTAATGGAGAAATCTTGTGTTCTTGACGCGATCATTCATCATAATTATCAAGTAGACCTAGGATTTCAAAACAAGGCATTTCATGAGTTAAAATGTGCCCAAACGAGCACTTTCATACAGAACAATGTACAGTAGAACCTTTCTATTACGACCACTAAAAAGAAGGCTAATTGTCTGTATAAGAGACAGGTGAAAAATTAAAGCAATGTGAAAGTGAAGCAGACAGCTCCTGTAGGAGCTTTCTGTTTCAATTTCACATTGCTTGAATCAGTCGACTGTCTTAAACGACTAATATTTGATACATTTTTGTGGTCGTAATAGAGATGTTCTACTGTATGGATAATCTCCACTGTATGTATGGAAGTCTTAAAATAATACGTGTTTTCGGTGCATCTAGTATAGAATACTGATTAAAGCAGGATGGCTATAAAGCAGAAAGCTTCTCCATGAGCTTTATGCTTTATTTCAATCCTACTACGATACAAAAAGTAAATGTAGACCAGGTAGCCCTTAGCTCAAAATGGACTAATCCAATATATAATCAACTGGGCGCACGTTGGTTAAAGCAGCATTATGACACTTGGAAACCTGCATGAAATGTTTGTTTTGGATTCCATTTGAACTACAAAGGTCATGGTCCTTTCATAAAAAGCTGTTTTTGCTATGAAATTCAGTTTTGAGGATTTCAACCCTTTGAAACCAGAGTCGAGTTTCAAAGACTTTGACCCAGTCCTCGTCCACTCAAGGAAATAACACTAAAACTCTGATATTATGAATTAGACATCAATAGATCTAAATATAAAATTGGTTCATTTGAAAAATGTATTGAACGAAACAATTAAAACGATTTGGAAATGTATAAATTCAAGTGAAAATATACATGTACTACATTCTGAAGTAAACATGATCTTCATTAGTAGAATCTACTTTCATTTTCTCCTGTGTATGAATCAGTTCCGGACCAGGAACGTTGCATGCTGCTTTGAAATGCGGCGACACCGAGGGTTGTCAATTACCATTTTAAGCCTTTTACATTTATTATAACTGAGAAACATACAAAATATATCTTTTAAAAGATATTAATTCTCTGCTTTTTACTAATTTATATCTTAATGGCATTTATAATTGACAAAAAGTTATTGAGATAAATATTACTATCACATAACTGCCGATAAAACATTAGCTTTTATATATTACACCAATATATGATATTGTTAATTTCGATTAAGATAATTATTAATGTTAATATAACTACACATAAAATGTCACCTTTGTATATATATCTCAAAGAGATGTAACTCTTTAATTTTTCAAAGATGTTATTACGTATAAGGGGGTCGGTATAAGCTTCCGTACCGACTACTAGGATGAGCGTTAAATTATTGTTGTGCATTTCTGTAGATGGTAGGTTTTAGTAGGTATGTTATGTATTTTAGATAAAAGGTACTGTTCCCATTGTACTTGTATTATTTGCCTTTCAAGCCAATATATAACAATTCTTTGAAAACCCCAATAATTGTGTTTATCCATCTACAGCGTAATGTCTACTACTGACTCCGTTGAATATCCCCCTTTTTTATTTTTTAAAGATATTCTTGTTTCTCAATGAATGCGTTAACCTGGCGTCTGACCAGACTCCAAACTGTTTGCCATTAAGAAATAAATAGCATTGTACAAAATAGAGTCCTTTTCTCCATTGTTTTTCCATGTCCTTGCGTTTTGTGTTCGTTTAACGGGAAAGAATATCGTCTTCTCTCTGTATATGCATAGCTGGAAATGAATTTATGATAAAGCCTGGTAAATATATAATTACAGCTGCAAGTTGTCTCAGTTCAAACTCGCTTATCATTTTAATCCTTATCCTTCCGTAACATCGTCTGGTTTGGAACTGTAGTCTACAAAAATTGTGAAATTATTATTGTTTGTATCTTTAAATAGAATAATCTTACATACAATTTTCAAACAGTTTGGACCCAGATCAGAAGCTTGTGACGCGGCGTCTGATCTGGATCCAAACTGTTTGCATATACCAGTCAAGTATGATTAGCAAGGTAAGGATTGAAACTCGCTTATCATTTTTATAACTTTCCTTTTAGAGACCTGGGAGATATATCATGGGACATAAATCACTGTGCATATGTGTAATCTGTCAAGGACGGATTGGCACTTTTTTCTCCCCATAAAAAAACAAAACACATTAAACAAAAGTATAATTACATAATTTGTTTTCTTTGCATGTATTTAAGAATATCAATGATTTATTTATGATATACAACACAGTAACAATAACCTCAATTTGAAGAACTTATACACCGGTGGGTGTAGTCTAGTATAATGGAGAAGACGTTATTCTTTCCCGTTTAACCAATCGCAAACGCATTGCAATAAAATGTATAAGATGACAACATTTTCATATTTCTGACTATTCAAATTAATCTGGGTGACAAACGGTTTGGAGCCTGATCTGACGACTGGTTACCCCAAACTGCTTGCATTTGAAATAATAGTTTTCACGTAAACGCATTTAATGGGGGAAATGACGTCTTCTCCACTGTTGTAACGCGCTAGACTACAGCACAAGGGATGGTGAATTCAATCCCCCGCCTCACAAAGTCCTTAGGATAAGATTTTATGAACCGAGATCAGATGTATCAGTGCTTTACACTGGGCATCCCAAAGAACGAGAGAACTCCGGGTCTTCTGCATTTTGGGCGTTATCCAATTTACCTATAGTTGGCAGAAACGGAACAAATCAGAACAGTTTCGTATTTCTACAGTTGGACTGCGATAAATTAAGGCCGTTTATGATTAACGTACCCGTTAGCAACGTTTTAACTTTCAAGCATTGTTCGACCGAAGCAATTTTGTAATACAGCGCTCCCTCTCTACAACGACACCAAACGGGAGACAAAAAATATGTGCGTTGTTCTAGGGAGGGAAATTGGCTTACGTTTGCAAACAGCTTTAATCCAGATCAGACGCCGCGTTACGCGGCGTCTGATCTGGATTCAAGCAGTTTGTCACTCCTCATTAAGTGTTTTATGTCATAATGTCCATTATGTTACTTTGAGAAAAAAAGCAGACGACAATTTTAAGCAGACGACATTGCAAGTTGGACATAATTCTCTTGGTTTTGGGAAAAGCGGTAAGCGTTGTTATAATGAGGGAATCGTTGTTGATGGGCCGTTGTAGGGAGGGAGCACTGTACTGGAATTTCCATAGCAATTGTTTCAATAGTTTACAATCTCGTTATATATCGTATAACATTTATTTCAATTAACCCTTTCAACGCCAAGTTAAACGCCTGATTTGACCCTTTCCTAAGCAAAATATCGTTGTTAACATTGCTGTTAACAACCTAATGCTAAATATAATGTTTTAAAAGTTTAGATGTAAAGGTATTGATACGACTGTCAAACAGTTTGGATGTTGATCAGAAACTCCGTAACGTGGTGTCTGATCTGTATCAAAACTGTTTACCAGTCGACTTTAGTCGCTTATTGTGGTGAAAAGGTCAATAGGAGCAGTACGACATCGTAATTCTAAAATTTCCTGTAAGGTAAAACTAACTTTTAATAAGTATAATGGGACATAGTAAAATAGTTTGTATTACTGCCACCTGAACTAATGATTTTTGTGTTGAAAACAGGTTTCTGCTTTTTGTTCACCTTGCTCTAACTCATTGAAACCTAGTATAGTTATGCTTCCTTTATAGTTAATTATAGTGTCACATATAAACGTTACATAACATAGTTACAAATATCATATATTTTCAAGCTTTTAAACACGGTCGTCCAGCGGCCTATGAGACACTTTATACACTTGTATTGCCTTAGGAATTGCAGAAAATGCAGACAAGGTACTGGTTGTAGGTCGACAGCCCATCTCCCAGGCTCAATCTGTACTCTCTGAATTTTCATCGGTGCAATCACAATAATTAGCCATGGGTGACATGTGCAGTCCCAGAAGGCAAGTCTCAGGAATAAAACTGAACGTATTAAATTGAACCTATGGCTTTTATTGTGTGAAGTTTTTTCGGTTTAATTTGGATAGATTTTGATTGAGTGAGTGTTTTCATTGAATTTGAGCCGAAAACATTTAAGAAAAATGCATATTTATCAGGCAACAAACTATACTCTTTGCATCATACTTTTAGTAAGCATCACTTTTTAACAGTTTTTTAATGTTTGTTTGTTCCAATTATAACTTTACATCATTTTAGAAAGCCAAACTAACGCATGCCGACTCTTTGCCGAGAATGGCTACAATATACATTTCAAATGCCCAAGGACAAAAAGACTATTATAACCTATGTTATTTTTTTCCCATGATACTTAGATATGTTGAAATTTTCATAGAGATCCTTCGGATATCATTTGGTCGCGTATGTCCTTAATCAAAGAAAGGCTACCGAGTCACGATCAATCGAACTCGACAAAGTTGCACTTGCACATATGATGTATCATTTGACTTTTTGTTAATTTTAATTCTAAAACCCCCTGTTAAAATAGTAAAGCTGCGATTTGCTACACCCCTTCACTGCCTTTGCACCATCTGCTTTAAACAATTGGCGTCTGATAATATATCTTAAAATAAAAATTTAGGCAAATTGACTAAATATATCTAGTTATGTGTCAATCAGTTTAGATTCTGATAACCCGCCGTGTTTGCGGCGTGTGATCAGGATTATAACTGTCCGAAAAACTGTCTAATTTTGTGCTCGGGGTAAGGCAGTGAATATAAGGGGGTAAAATCACATCAATTAGATTGTTTACCTTCACGGTCTGTTTCTTTGTGCGTATTAATCGGTAAAATGTGTGGACGAAAATACGTCATGACCTTTTAATTAAAGGTTTTTGGGTTCAATTTTTTTTGTAACTTTTCAAGCCATGTTTAAACTTTGAAATAAGGATAAGCTCGACCTTACCCTTTCATTCTCAATGACGCTTTAAAGCGCGTTTAAAAACTTCTGACCAGGACCCAAACTGTTTGACACTCTTATCGATATTTATTAAGTCATACAACTTTAAATCTAACTTTGAAACATGTATTGCAGACGACAATAATGAAGCAGACGACAATAAGCGGTGAAGGGGGTAAACACCTCCCGAATAATTTGATCATGAAAGGGTAAGTTAGGTCAGGCTATATTGTGGGTTCGACTGTAGCTCGTAAGCAACTTGCCTTCAACTCGAATTGTTATGCTTAACCCTTTGAACCCTAGTCGCGAAGTATATGCAACTTTTCCAAGCAGTGTACCTGTTAATAGTACACTTGTCCTATGCAAACAACGCAGACCCAGATAAGAGGCACATTAAAGTAGCCCTCGAACCAGGATCTCTACTGTTTGTCTTATAACAATTCATTGACAAAAACAGCTCTAAATAGTAAAAATATCTACAAAACTAAACTGGAAACTAAAATTGTTAACTTTATGTTTCAAATACCTTGGTAACGGAAATAAACATACTTGTTTTGGTTTGAATAAAGACAGTCCTAAAACATAACATGTGTTTAAAGGGCTTATACACTATTAACCCTTTCATGATCAAATTTATCATGAGATTTTTACCCTTTCACTGTTTCATTGTCGCCTGCTTCAATATTGCTGTCTGCAATATCGTTTAAGGTTAAATTTAAGGAAGTATGACTGTAGACATTTTAAAATTAATGTCAAACAGTTTGGATCCTGATCAGACGCCGCGTTAAGCGGTGTCTGATCAGGATCAAAACTGTTTGCAAATGCGCTTTTTGGCGTCATTGAGAGGGAAAGGGTTAAACCATCACAATATAAACAAAGATAGCATTATAAGAAAAATACAATGTTGAACATAAAAATAGTCGACTAGGAGAAAAGAATAACATATTTTGACACCAAATACTTTTTAACGATACATCAGTCATTGTACATATTTTTGAAGCAGAAGACAATTTATTTCGTCGTAATGATGTGACGTAATTAATGCGGGGCCAATACATCATGGTTCCCCGTCTTCCTAATTCAATCGATCTTCACGTGCAGTGGCGATTACCATAATAGTAATAAACGTACAGTTGATAAACCGTTATTCTTTCCCAATAAACGCGTTTATGTTAAAACAATTAGTTCAATTGCGAACAATTTGGAGCCAAATCAAAAGCAGAGTAACCCGGCTTCTGATCAGACTCCAAATTGTTTACCATTCAAATGTGAAAAATATATCGTTAGATAGTTCTAAAAATTGACATTTTCTACATTTTATTGTATTGCGTTTGCGTTTAGTTTGCATTCAAACGGGAAAGCACAGCGTCTTTTCAACTGTAAAAAGTCGTACCACTCTTAATAGTTTAAGTATATATATATTTTCATATACTGATTATAACAACAGTTTGGCTCCAGATCAGAATTTTGGTATCTGAACTGATTCTTTGTTTGTTCATACATACTTATGGATTTTAATATATAAAAATGAAGCCGGTAGAAGGAAATTAAAAAAGTAGGCAGACGACATTTATTCGCAGACGACAATATTGTTTATAAGGATAAATAACGTGGTTACGTAGACAGTAACGTCTCACAGTTTCGTCTACTCAAAAGAAGATGCGTTAATAGTGTTGAGGGTAGATGGAAGTTGAAAGCATGCTGAAGGTAAAGCCGAAAGTTCATAGAGAAGCTTTCAGCTCTACCCTCATCCTGTTTTACACTATCACCTGCTTTAAACACTGTAACACGCTTAGTTTGCAAGGCGTTCTTATAACGGGTCCTTATTGTAATACGGACTTATGACGTCGGCATGAGTCCTTTTCTTCCATATCATATATAAGTACTGATGTGATTTCCTTTTCCGGGAGCCCAGCATCTACCTATGTGACCCCATACAGTGACTCTAGGGTTTTCTATACTCTTACAATCTTGGCTTTCCGTATTAATAAAACAAAGGTAAGTGTCGACACAAAAACCTGCTCAGAAACAATAGATTCTGTCAACGAAATTAATTACATTCAAATTGACTGTCAGGCCCGGTTTTCTCCTTAATTTGACGAAGACGGTCACGTTAAACTTTCGAACCAGTCTCTTTCTAATTTAGAGTTAGAAAATTTATTTTGTATTCCAAAAATCCTACTTCTTTGACAATAACGGCTAACGTAAAACGTAAGTTTAACGTCAAAAACGTCAATATAATTAGCAGACGACAGATTTTGCCGCCAAATATACAATGTTCTCGACGCGTTAACCCCTTCATTGCCCTATGCACATAGCGCATTTACATTTGCAAACAGTTCGGATTCTGATCAGACGCCGAGTTACTCGGTGTCTGATCAGGACATAAACTGTTTTTCACTCAACTCAGTGTTTCTTCAGCTCAAAATGTCGAAATGCTAAATTTGATAAATAACAGCAGACGACAAATTCTAAGCAGACGAGATATTGGCGGTTAAGGAGTTAAGATCTCACAAAGTGACGTCGATTGCCCGTAGGCAATAGTCTCTCAAGGTAAATTGTATATTCTTATTACGCTTGTCCGATTGCTGTCACTCCGTTACGGGTTTGAGATCGACGTAAGACGTGAGTTCGGCAAATCGGAGTGCTTCTCGTCTGTTCGCTACTTTCGGTCTTGTGTACCCAGCATCGTTGGATTTAAGCCTGGAACCGGTCTTTGGAAGTCACGTGACTGGATAGATTCTGTGTTTGACAGAATAGTATCCAATTAAAAACCGTTGTTAATTTGACTTAATGTGTTGGATAACTACTTAAAGTTTCAAAGGTAAGTGAGTACCTTTTTTGATTCCGTAGAATCACGTTCTTTCGCCTATAAAGAACATGTTATTATTGGTGTTTAACGGAGGTGGCTTTATATATTATGTGTAGCAAAACGGGAGTGAAGTAGAACACTTATACAGAAAATTTGTCATAATATCATCAGATATTTTAAAGTTATCGTAATTGTTGGGGATTAATTAAACCATGGCACGAGAAAAACAGACTTATTGCAAACTGTATAGATCCTGGCCAAACACAGGGTCTCTATTGCGACGATTTGTCAGGGTCTACATTGTTTGATACTTACCAACATCTACAATTTAATGTAACTTGCTAAACACTATACATGTAGGCCTCGCTCGGGTGCTGAACAAAAGATTACAGCAACAGTCAAGAAAACGTTATTCTTTCCCAATAAACGCGTTTACGCTAAAACTATTATTTCCATTGCAAGCAGTTTGGAGCCAGATCAGACGCCGGGTAACCCGGCGTCTGATCAGGTTCCAAACTGTTTGCCACCAAGATAAAATGAATTATCAGAATTGTCCAAATGTTGTACTTTTGTACGTTTTGGCGTTTTGCGTTTGCGTTTCGTTTCGTTTTAACGGGATTGAATAACATATTCTCCAATGTATGCATTGTCTACCCTCTATTGCATTGAAATAAGTCTGGTTTTCTCATAGATCAGTGATAAGACGTTATTCTTTCCCAAGAAACGTGTTTTACGCTTAAAATTGTATTTCCAATGCGAACAGTTTTGATACAGATCAGAAGCCGGGTAACTGATTAGACTCCAGACTATTTGCCATTCAGTCATTTTCTCCATTTCATTGCATTCATATAGTTTAGTTTGCTTTTAAACGGGGAAAAAATAACGTCTTCTCAATTCTATATAGCTTGATACCACAGGTGCCAGACGCATGCTTTGCCCCAATATGACACCTCAAAACACAAATAAAGGGCATAAAACCATGTAAACGTCCTTTTCTATGACCAAACACCGTATTTTGACCAAAAGCTAATTTAAAAAAAAAATTTATTTTAGTATATACCTTTTTAAGTATATACTATGAAAAAAAAAAAATCTTCAAAAAACGAGCTTTTGGTCAGAATATAGTGTTTGGTCATATAGAAAAGGAAGTTTACATGGTTTTATGCCCTTTATTTGTGTTTTGAGGTGTCATATTGGGGCAAAGCATGCGTCTGGCACCTGTGCTTGATACATATAGATGATGGTCAGGTTTAACGAATTCCTTCACAGAAAAAGCTAAGAACACTATTACATTTCCACATCGTCAGCACATAACGACATCTTTACTTTTGTTTGAAAAAACATGCAGATATATCATCTTCATCAGTTGTTACAGGCGGCACATTTGTTGACTACAATTACTTAGCACGACAATGGTTCAAACTAAACAGAATCTTGAGGTTCAGTCACGTACAGAGGAGAAGACGGTAGTCTTTCCCAATAAACGCGTTTACACTAAAACTATTGTAGTGGAGAAGATGTTAGTAATCCCAATAAATGCGTTTACGCTAAAACTATTGCAGTGGAGAAGATGTTAGTAATCCCAATAAACGCGTTTACGCTAAAACTATTGTAGTGGAGAAGATGTTAGTAATCCCAATAAATGCGTTTACGCTAAAACTATTGCAGTGGAGAAGATGTTAGTAATCCCAATAAACGCGTTTACGCTAAAACTATTGTAGTGGAGAAGATGTTAGTAATTCCAATAAATGCGTTTACGCTAAAACTATTGTAGTGGAGAAGATGTTAGTAATCCCAATAAATGCGTTTACGCTAAAACTATTGCAGTGGAGAAGATGTTAGTAATCCCAATAAACGCGTTTACGCTAAAACTATTGTAGTGGAGAAGATGTTAGTAATCCCAATAAATGCATTTACGCTAAAACTATTGTAGTGGAGAAGATGTTAGTAATCCCAATAAATGCGTTTACGCTAAAACTATTGCAGTGGAGAAGATGTTAGTAATCCCAATAAACGCGATTACGCTAAAACTGTTGCAGTGGAGAAGATATTAGTATATTTCCCAATAAACGCGATTACGCTAAAACTATCGAGACGACTTATTTCTCTTGCAAACAGTTTTGAGTCAGCTCAGGCACCGGGTAATCCGGCGTCTGATCAGGTCCCAAATCGTTTGTAACTCAGATGAACATAAATTGCTACACATGTTAAAATGTACATTTAGTTGCGTTGCCTTTACTGCTCATTTGCATTTAACTAGAGAAGAACCCTTTGCAATTTCTGATGACATAAAATAGTTTTATAACAGGCTGACACGAACTATCTGTAAAAAAAACCAACTGACCGTGTTTTTTTTAGACTGTGTTCTGTTTTAACACACAAAAACCGCCATGTTTTCCTCACCGCTGCTTGTGATGTTTAAGCAACTAATTCACATAAATGTCATGCATTAATGATATACATATGCTGATCATGCCCGTCGAGATTCGACTGGTAGTTTGCAAACGGTTTGGACCCTGATCAGTCGTCAAATAAGTAAACGTTTCAACTGGGACCAGACTTTTTAAGACCCATGTCAAGTTTCAATCGCTAAATACTCATAATTCGTATATGTTGTTATATTTGGGCATCACGTCGCTCTAGATGCAGACGCCATTGCAACACGTCAAAGGTTAATTTGGCCATGATCTTTTCTGCATAAAGGCCGTCGTGAATTCTGTCACTTGACCGCTTACTCAGATCTTAGGTGAAGCCACACATGGGGTCCATCGGTTTAGACATACAGTTTAAGAAGACGTTATTCTTTCCTAATAAACGTCTTAACGCTAAAACTATTATTTCTATTGAAAACAGCATTGAGCCTGATAAGACGCCGGCGTACAGAAAATAGCTCCACCTTATACAGCAATAAATGTTCACCATTAAGAATAGTTTCTATACCCTGCAGAGGGTAGCTGAAAGCAGACTGAAAACTTAAAGCAGGCTGAAAGAATGCTCATTAAGGAACATTCTGGTATATTTCAGCATAGTTTAAGCAATGCTAAAACAAGCCATGGGGAAAAGAAAGGTTAAAGCATAACAAAGGTAAAGAAAATGGAATATTCCATGATAGACTGCATATTATAGTTGGCGATATATTGTACTATATACATGTACAGTGAAACCCCTCTAAACCTGACATGTGTGGGGACAACAAAAATGTCCGGTTTAAAGGGGTTTCCGGTTTAGAGGGGTTTTAACTTGTTTTTAGTATGGAAGATAGCTGACCACTTATAGCAGGTTGAAAGTAAAGCAGAATGCGCCTTAAGGCGCATTCTGCTTTACTTTCAATCTGCTTTAAGCTATCATCTGCTAGAATGTACAAACTATTTTCTTCAGTGTAAGAAAAAACCAAAGACTTAAAAAGGCGTGTTGATGGTGTAATGGGTAAAAATAAAAAGGATTGGAAAGGGGAACAAAGCTTTTGTCCGGTTTAGAGGGGATTCCGGTATTTAGAGGTTCCGGTTTAGAGGGGTTTCACTGTACTTTAAGTGTCAATGGAACCGTTTCATTGACAATCTTACTATTCGGCTGATAGGGTTAAGCTTGTAAACTGTCATTTAGACAGGTTGTTATTTTTAACAGGCTAAATGGTAAAGAAGATTAAATAAAGATTACATTGAAGCTAAAAGATTTCTTGTTTCACCCTAATTCTGCATCAAACTGCCATATGGCCGTACATAACCCCTTCACTGTCATGGCGCCATCTGCTTTTACTCTTTCATTGCCAGGTTTTATCGTCTGCTTTAACCGTATTACCGCCATAATACCGTCTGCATTAGAACTGTCGTGTGCGATATTTTTGAAGTAAGATTTAGGGCTGTTTTGGCTTAGAAAATTTCGGTGCGAGTATCAAACAGTTTGGATAAGGATCCAAATTGTTTGCAAAGTTGATAGTGAAATAGTTAAACAATTGTCTCTGCTTTTATTTCTGTAATGAGGAACGCGTCGTCTACTCTGAATCCAAACTGTTTGCAAATATCCATTGAAGTCGAGGTACATGTACATGTACAATGAAGGGATAAACAGGGAAAAGGCCTTTGTTTTTAGTAGTCGTTATATCATGGCTGTACTGTATGGGAACCAACGAGATGGAAATACATGTATACCAGAAACACTTGAAATAATCGCAATCTAGCAGTAACGTTGTGAATCGTGACCAAGTTACTTGAAGATAAGGCACGAACGTATACATGGCTGTTATAAGCCGCCTTAGGACACGAACATTGTAGACCCAGGTTAGCCGCCGCAATTAGAACAAAATATCTGATTAGGGACTGAACTGGGTTAAGCGGTTAATTCGTAAAAATCCCCCTTGTAATTCATTCTCATTGTTGCTGTATACTTTCTGATTGTTTGTGATCATTGATTTCAATATATTAATAGATGATACTCGAATTCCTCTTAAAGCAATGTTAGGGGATGGGTGAGCAACGTTGCGATTTTCAGTATTGCTTATGAACAGACTCAGTTAAACAAAATTTTTACTTTCCATATTTTTTCAAGGATCACCCTTTGTTCAGAACTGATATTACTTAGTGTGAAACTATCAAAACACTTGATTTACCAAAACAATACAATAGGGTTTCGTTGAGGCATAAAAGAGACAGTGTTTGAGATTTGATATTTACTAGCTTTTGTATGTACATGTATATGCAGTTGAGTATATTGTTTGTAATCGTCGTTACTTCGAGTTTAACGCCTGTTTTAAGGTGTGTTCGAGTTTTGTGGTTAATTTCGACTGATAGCATTTCCGAAACATCCGTCAAAATGAGCAAGCTTGAGGAGAAATGCAAAAGTGTGTAAACACGACCAGTTTTTGTAAAGTGTTCCCTATCTACAACGGCCCTCCCAGCAAAGACTCCCTCCTTACAACGACCCTTGCTGCAGTTCACTAAACAGTACAATTATGTCTAACGCTTTTACTGCTACAATGTCGTCTGCTTTAAATTGCCGTCTGCTATTTTTCTCAAAGTTTTATATAAGTTGACATTTTGGTAGAATAAATATAATGACGAATGACCAACAGCTTGAATCCAGATCAGACGCCGCGTAACGCGGCGTCTGATCTAGATTCAAGCTGTTTGCAAATGTAAGTCTTAATTTCCCTTCTATATAACGACTCCCTCCGAACAACGCACACAATATGTGTCTCCCATTGGGTGTCGTTGTAGAGAGGGAGCGCTGTACCTGTATCAGCAAGTAAGGCTGCTGATTAATGTTTGTTGGAAAAAATAAAGACGCATCTTTACAACACCTTCACTGCCATGACGTCATCAAATTTTAACAATGATTTTATTTCTCAAAGTTAAAGTTAAGGTATGTTGACGAAATACTGAACAGAGTGTCAAACAGT
Source organism: Gari tellinella (assembly GCA_922989275.2). NCBI lineage: Eukaryota > Metazoa > Mollusca > Bivalvia > Cardiida > Psammobiidae > Gari > Gari tellinella. The sequence goes on along the minus strand of OV277856.1, from coordinate 27,122,919 downwards.
CTGGATCCTGATCAGACGCCGCGTTACGCGGCGTCTAATCAGGATTAAAACTGTTTGCAAATAACTGTTCTACTCGGGGTAAGGCAGTGAAAGGGTTAAAACTGAACACTGTGTACGGCAATGTAGTACAGTGCAAACGACGTTATTCTTTCTCGTTTAAACGCAAACTCAACGCAAACGCATTGCACTAGAATGTAGAAAAGGACAACGTTTAACAATTCTGCCGATTGATTTCAATCTGAATGGCAGACAGTTTGGAGCATGGTCAGACGACCAGATCAGATGTTCCTTTTTGCCTTTTTGTAATATACTGCAAACAACTATCATGAATAGTACAGAATGTACTGAACTTGATTGGAAACGGGAATTGTCCATTTCAAGTTCAGGGGTGAAAATATTAAGGATATTGTGATTGGTTTAGATATGATACATTGAATACATTTCTAACGTATACCGTAGAGAAACCGTGACAATAGAAACCGTTGACGGCATAAAAACAAATTAAAACCATAGAACCCTTGCTGTCCGGATAAAATGATGGTTGCTGCTCTCACTTTCTCCCGAAACATCAAATGTACAAATCCAGTGTCCAATTAAGTCCAGTCAATCTGACTATTCAGGGATGTTTTAACAATATAGTGTAAATAGGAGTCCAACAGGTGTACACTTCATAGGTACACTGTTTGTAAAGGACGTGTGTAATCGTCACTATGGTTTATTGTGTTGAATTAAAGAAAAAGTAAGGTAAAGTAGAAAACTCATGCCCGCGATGACCGTTGAAACATTAAACAAGCAAATCCACTAACCCAAAAATGTATATTCAAGTTTTGATAACTCTTATGTTTTTGATGATTTTTTAAAATTTAGTGCAAATATACAAACAGTGCACACCCGTATCAAAGGTATCTTACAGGAGCTCTCTGATCAGGATAAACACTATTTGTATAGAATATTGTACGCTTTACAGATACATGTACACTGTTTGCTAATGACAAACATTATCGTAGCTAGGACTTAATGGGTAAAACTGTTATATGTCTTGTAAAATTATACTTGATGTAAAAACACTTTTGTTACAGTGGAGAATATGTTATTCTTTCCCAATAAACGCGTTTACGCTAAAACTATTATTTGCAGTGCAAACAGTTTGGAGCCAGATCAGACGCCGGGTAACCCGGCGTCTGATCAGGCTCCAAACTATTTGCCACCAAGATAAACAAGAATTATCAGAATTGTCCAAAAGTTATTATTTTCTACGTTTTAGTGCTTTGCGTTTGCGTACGTTTGCGTTTAAACCGGAAAGAATAACAGATTCTCCACTGTAAACACGTGACATGAATAATTAGGACCTTCCCTGCAGTACTATCGTCTGCTTATAAAATTGTCGTTTTGCTTTTATTTATCAAAATTATATGTAAGGTATTATATACTGAGTAAATATAGATGTGTGTCAAACAGTTTGGAACCTGACCAGACGCCGAGTTACTCGGCGTCTGGTCAGGATCTAAACTGTTTGCAAATGCAAGCGTGCACATGAGAGACAGTGACGGGGTATATATATATCAACAGTGTAGGTTTCTTGACATATTCAAATGATGATAATAAAATCCGTAAATCATTCCATGCAAAACATATTAAGTTTAATTGCTATGTAATACACGTTTATTTGTTTTCATACAAATCTATAACTTCCAATTTTAGATGTTGGTGAAATTACACCGGTACAGTGGTAAATTCATTATTCTTAAACTGAAACACACTGCGATAAAATGTAGGAATGAAAGTTTTAAAATTTCTAACGGTTTATTCTAAACACTTGGTGTCAAACAGTTTCGAGCCTGGTTAGACGCCGGGTAGCCCGGTGTCTGATCTGGCTCCATACTGTTTGTATTGGATACAATATATGGATAGTTTAACAGGTTTGGTAAAGAATAATGTGTTCTCTACTGTATTTAATAAATACTATCTTATAGTGGAGAATCTGTTATTCTTTCCCGTTTAAACGCAAACGTACGCAAACGCAAAACACTAAAACGTAGAAAAGAACAACTTTTGGACAATTCTGATAATTTTTGTTTATCTTGGTGGCAAAAAGTTTGGAGCCTGATCAGACGCCGGGTTACCGGGCGTCTGATCTGGCTCCAAACTGTTTGCACTGCAAATAATAGTTTTAGCGTAAACGCGTTATTGGGAAAGAATAACAGATTCTCCACTGTACATGTACATATCGCGTTGAAGATTAAAATGATGAAAGATACGTTGCATGCCACACGTGGATGTTACACGAAGGTGACCATTGTGTTAAATCATTACTTATAGTCTATTAACTACTTAAGAAAGCAATAAAAAACACCTTTGTGTTCTCTACTGTATTTAATAAATACTATCTTATAGTGGAGAATCTGTTATTCTTTCCCGTTTAAACGCTAACGTACGCAAACGCAAAGCACTAAAACGTAGAAAAGAACAACTTTTGGACAATTCTGATAATTTTTGTTTATCTTGGTGGCAAAAAGTTTGGAGCCTGATCAGACGCCGGGTTACCCGGCGTCTGATCTGGCTCCAAACTGTTTGCACTGCAAATAATAGTTTTAGCGTAAACGCGTTTATTGGGAAATAATAACAGATTATCCACTGTACCTGACAGTCACAAGATTAATCATTGACAATTCATAATATTTATCCCATATCAATTCCATGATATCTAATTTAGTTCACCTGAGCCCCGTATGTCCGTCCGTACACGATTGGTTTGTTACCACTTTAGTGTCTATAAATTTGCATTGAAATTGCTCAAACTCATACCAGCCGTAAGAGATTTGAAGAAAAAAAAAACACCACGCGTTTGGTTGCAATAAGTTAAAAAAAGTTACATGTATCAGAACTTGGTGTATTAAAAAGCAATATTTAACCGTTTAAACCCTCTTTCAGATACAGTATTAAATTGGTTTTGATGTTACTTGTACACAATGGTTATGCCTATAAGTTCTTTAACAATTGTAATTCTGGTTGAAATTTGACAATTTTGTCAAGATTTATCTACCTTTTACCTTTTATATACTCAAATTTGCTAGAAAAGGCCTTATTGCAGTATTGTCAGGCTCTAGTGTCTACTAGTGTATGGACTTTTTTTTTTATATTTATACAAACTGTATATTGCCATACGATCTTGAATGTGTTCGATTATGGTTGGAATCGGATCAGTGAGTTGTCTGCTCTTGATGTTTTGAAAATGCCATGATTTTTTTTGACAGTGATACCCCTCTATCAGCTACAATATTCAATATAGTTTTATCTTGCTTGCACGCAATATTTATGGCTTTAAATTTTAGTATGAGTTTTGTTATGGTTGAACTCTAACTATTGTGCCAAAAGTTATCTGCACTTGATGTAATCAAAGTTGCTAGAAAATGCCTTATTTCAGTATCGTTTACACTGTAATGTTTACAAACAATTTACATTGATTTGTTTAAACTTTTCGGATTACATACATTATGGATTAAATTAGACATACATCATGAGTTTTTTGCCCTTGCCCTTGGTGTGTTCAAAATGTCGTACTTACGTTTTTACAATCTAGCAATTTCAGTCTTTATTTTGTTTTCCCACTACCGATTTCATTATTTAATGGATTTTGATATTATTTGCACACAATCATTGAACATACATGAAAAGCTTTTGCCGATATTCTAAGAGTTTGGTACAATCAGGCCAGTGTTTTAAGGGTTATCTGCATTGCATGTACTCTATAATTTACAAATTTGAATGGATTTAGACTTTGACAAACTGTACAGTACTGATTCTTATCAAATTAACAATTTTTGCGATTCGCTTGCAATTCGCTTGCAATTCGATGGCGATTCGCTTGCGATTTCAAAATACTAATTTACCCTCGGATAAGTTTTCTTGAGTGGTGTATCTCACAAATGTTCGCAAATATGCCTTCGTTAATTTGTTCGATTCCATTTTTGTCACAACCGCTTCTGAAAATTCGCGTTAAAGTATTCAAACGTAGGATTTGTTTTTTGAAGCGCCCGATTCGATGGCAATTCGATGGCAATTCGCTTGCGATTATCAATTTAATTTAATAAGGTTCATTACTGTACATTGCCACAAGTTCTTAGAGGAGTTTGCTTACGGGGAAATTCAAAGCTTAGAGTTGTCTGCCCTTCATGCGTTGAAAATGACACATTTAACAGTGTATACCACTCTAGTGGCTACAGTTTTCATTTAACTTGCTATAATATATAATTGTATAACTATAAGTGTTTGGTTTGGAATAAATTTGGGTGAAATGCGACTATTAAGGTAATTTTATATGCCATTGATGTACTGAGATATGCTTAGCAGCTAGAATAGGTACAGTGGATAAAACGTTATTCTTTCCCGTTTAAACGAAACGAAACGCAATCGCAAAACGCTAAAACGTCGAAAAGTGCAATTTTTTGACAATTCTGATAATTCATTTTTATCTTGGTGGCAAACAGTTTGGAGCCTGATCAGACGCCGGGTGACCAGGCGTCTGATCTGGCTCCAAACGGTTTGCAATAGAAATAATAGTTTTAGCGTAAACGCGTTTGTTGGGAAGGAATAACAGTTTCTCCACTGTAATTATTTATAATGTTTACTCTCTAGTGTCTATTTTGAAAAATCTAAAATCATGGTATTTCGAAATGGCGGTATCATACGAGGAAACGAAAAGTGGTATTACGAAACAAAACCAATAGAGGTTGTTCCATATTATAGATATCTTGGTACTTATTTCACAACAATGCTGAAATGGACACGTAACAAGGATGTTCTTGCATTACAAGCAATGAAGGCTATGTTTGCCATTTTCAATTTACAAAAGCACTTTGGTTACTTCCACCATCAGGATGCCTTTAAATTGTTTGACTCTATGCTAAGTCCTATCCTGACTTTCTGTGCTGAAATATGGGGCTACGAATACTGTCAACAAATTGAGCTTGTACATGTCAAATTTTGTAAAAGAATCGCCTGTTTAAATCAAAATGTGTCAAATGTGTTTGCTCTTACTGAATGTGGACGTTATCATATGTATTGTTATTATATGACAAAATGTGTCAAATATTGGCTGAGACTTACAGAAATGCCAAATATAAGAGTGCCAAGACAATGTTATTTGATGTTTCGCCAATTGGATGAAGCTGGGAGAAACACTTGGGCAACAAAAGTAAAACATCTTCTATTCCAATATGGTTTCGGCTATGCATGGATCGCAGGTGAAGTTGGGAATCCAGTGTTGTTTCTGGAACTGTTCAGACAAAGACTGAAAGACAATAGCTTGCAAAGTTCTTTCTCGTTTATAAATAATTCGGATAAAGCACTATCATACAAACTATTTAAGAGTACCATAGAACCTGAAAAATATCTTTGTATGCCACTCCGGTATATCTTAAAAAGAACGCTATCAAATTTCCGGTGCTCCAGTCATAACCTCTTGATAGAAGTTGGCAGACATGAAAATACTTTAGATTTTGCAAACTGTGTCTTAAGAGAAGTGTTTATACCATAGAAAATGAATTCCACTTTCTTATTGTGTGCCCTTCTTATTCCTCGTTAAGAGATATTCATTTTAAAACAAAATGGAAACAGGAAGTTAGCTCTGAAAGACTATTTGTGAAAATAATGAGTGCTAATGATACAGACAGTATTTACTGTCTTGCAAGTACCTACACGAAGCGTTCAAATTACGGAACGATCTGTTGAAAATTGAACTATAAGCAACATTATAAGTAAATCAGATGTTGTGTTGAAACCTAGCATGTATTGATCCAGAGATTTTGGTTCACTAGAAAATATTCAATTTTATTCCTTTTAACTATTGTTTAGAACAACGATAGCTAAATCGAGTAAAATGGTCAAATTTCTATATATACATACTGCAATTGATCAATTTGCTAATGCGACACCCAATTACTATGCACAATAAGTATAGCTATATATGTAAAACGGTTCAACATTGTTACTCGTAAATAGCAACAGTATGCTAAATACATGCTATATTCAACACGTCTTATTTGTCAAATGTTTTTGTTTACAGCGTATATAGAAAAATGTTTCTGCTATGTATTATGTTTTGTTATAACCTATTATAATGTCAATGATAAGCATCACTCTAGACATATAGAACGAATGTTTGTATCTTGGGCCGGTGGCCTTGAATTGCAAATAAACCAGTATTGTATTGTATTGTATTTGTTTTCAAACGTGGATAAATTATAAAATATTTTTATAAGTTCTTTGATGATTGATTATGGGTGAAACCACAAAGTAAAACTTTTGGTTTAATATTGTCAGGTGAGCTACATCAATGCCCTCGTATTCATCTGGTGTACGGTTACTGTAAAAACCGACCAAATTGCGTATTTAGTAAAGAAGTGCTGTTTAAGGTAATATTTCATCTAGGTATACCGCATACCCATGTTTAAACGCCCTAACTCTCTGATAAATACCCTCCATCCCTGTACATGTATACGTATATTATCATTTTCTTCAATAACAAATTTGTCCATTTGAGCATATGCATTCCTGACTTGCAAATCACCATGTAATGATCACTGGATCGTGAATGATTAACAATACCATTGTTTTAATTAATGATTGCAAATCACTAGGCAATATTTACCGGGGCATTGGTGATTTACTATTCCATTGTCTTAATTACTAATTGTTAACTTATTATCTAATGAGACGATAACAATCAACACATACCATTGTTCTTAATTTATCACTAATGTGTTGAAAATACATACTTATATTACATGATGAAAACAAGTGGTTCATCGTGCATGGATATCAATAACTTATTCCTGTCCAATGTTCTAATTTGTAAACAGTTACTGAACAAAAGGATTGATCTTCACGTTTGGTTATCGATCAATCTACAATTGATAACTATGCTTTCCTCTTTGGTTGTGCGACGACAGACAGGGCTTAGCACTACATGATGATGTATCTCTAAAGCCGTCCTTAACCGGGAGAGTTATGTCGGATTTTCGTGCTTTGGTTTTTCTGTCGTACCCTAAACCCTCCCATGTCTTACAGTTACTCGTGACTACAGACTATTCGCTTGAGTACAATTTGACCGTTGCCATAGTGGGTTATTTTTAACACGGGCTTGAATGTTTAATTCTTTCCCGTGTTACTAATAATCCTGTCAGAGAATTTTGTTAGATGTTTTACATGTATTTACTTACTGTGCTGGCGGTCTTTTTGATTGTAAGGTTGTGGAACAGGGTTTATATTTTATGTACACTGTTCGTCTTTATAGGTGAATATAGGAGATAAGTGTGAGGTTGGGCGCCCCTAAACCCAGGTTTAACCCCCCAGTGGTTGTTAATGGTTAATTTATAATTAATTATTGATTGCTGCTGACCGTACCAAGGCGGGCTCCTATGTTCACTTTGCTTTATGTTTGTTTTGCGTATTGTTTTCTGTTTGGATTGTGGGATTGCGTGTGTGTGTATGTGTGTGTGTTTGTTATGGTATGGGTGTGTGTGTTCTGCTTTAGAGATGGGTGTATTGTTTGTGTTGCGTTTCCTGCTTGAGTCTTCTTTCGTATTTATTTGATCTGTTATTTTCTATTCAACAAAGTATATACCACAGTTTAAGATACGGTTCAATTTGTGTTAAAAGTCACGTGAAATTGTCACCTGCAGTAAAGGCTGCTGATTCATATAAGGATTAAATTGAACACATTGCGGTTTGTGGATGTATAAATACCGTTGGGTCTTTTCAAAGTGGATGAAGTCAGTGTAACTTATTCACCCTGAGCGGCGAGTATACTCGTCATTTGCAAACAGTGTAGACACTGATCAGAGGGCCCCTTAAGGACACTGTTTGTCATTTTGAAATATATTGTTAAAATCAACCCTAAATTCAAAAATGGACTAGACTTATTTTGAAATTGGAACTGTTCATTAAAAGTTTCAGGGGGTGAATGAGTTATTTTTTATATTTACATTATTCTTATATGGCTTGTTCTAAATGCTATATCGTTAATCAATCGATATGCATTTTTGTGATTTTCTCGTTATAAGTGGTTATCATTTATACAGTGGAGAAAACGTTATTCTTTCCCGTTTAAACGCAAACGAAACGCAAACGCAGAGCACTAAAACGTAGAAAAGTACAAATTTGGACGATTCTGATAATTCATGTTTATCTTGGTGGCAAACAGTTTGGGGCCTGATCAGACGCCGGGTAACCCGGCGTCTGATCTGGCTCCAAACTGTTTGTAATTGAAATAATAGTTTTAGCGTAAACGCGTTTATTGGGAAAGAATAACGTTTTCTCCACTGTATTGTATGCAATGAAAGGAATATCCATAGCCGCATAACTAAATCTGACTACAATTTGACTAAAAGTTCAAATGACTAGATCTAATAAACTCATATTTCATTTGTATTTTGGCTCCAATTAGTTCTTTTTGAAAATCTAGATATATAAAAAATATTAGGTAATAAAACAGTTGTTTCATGTGTGTTAGGGGAACAGTCAAAACTATTGTTCCTCGTAATTGAAGGCGCTCATGATTGACAGTCGCCTTAACGTATATTTGCTACTGACAGGCGCTTATTAGGAAGACGCCAGTAACAGAAATCTGTCAAATAAATCAAGAAATTTGAAGTTCTTCTTTCTCATAACTCGAAGATGATATTTGTGAAGATGACACATATCGAGAAATTTAGGGGTCGACTCCTTTCGCGCCTTACCCCGAGTGTAAATTGGTATTTGCAAACAGTTTGGTCCAGGATCTAAACTGCTTGATAGTCATTTAAATATTTCATAAGTCAAACTGTTTTAGAAATAAAAGCAAACGACAACCGTTTAAAGCATATGACGTCATGTAAATGAATTGGGTTAAATTGTCCCAAGATTCATGATTAAGCAATGACTGCAAGCACTGGGTCATGTTAATGATGCATACTTGTGCTGTTATCTAGGTCAGTATCACGTGACACCTCTATCATTTGTCTGGTCATATGTTTTTGTTGGTATGTTCTTGTGCTGAATGGACACCTTATGTCCTATGGTTGTCAGTATTTGCCGCAATGGACATTAATAACTAATTATATAGATATCATTTAGTAGTAGTATGACCTAGTTAGGCAATCCGACAAGCATTAATTTCATTTGTGGCATATCATTTGTATAAACAGTATAGGTCTGCTTACACGAAACCCTGAAATGTTAGGTGTTAACTCCTTCACCCCTGAACCTTAAATTGCCATTTCCAATTTTAAACTGTCTATCCATTGTTTTAAAATTTGGGTCTCATTTTAACGATACAAAACGATACATGTATACATGTATTGCAAAATGATAAACAGTAAAGACACTGGTAAGAGGACTGGTTTAACCCCTTACCTGATAGCCTAGTTCTAGAATTGAAAATAGGTTACTACTTAAAGCAGGTTGAAAGTAAAGCAGAATGGGCTAAAGGCGCATTCTGCTTTACTTTCAGCCTGCTTTAAGCTATCATGTTCTAGAATATATAGAAAAATTTCCCTATAATATATATTCATGACTGATTAAATTGGAACTATTTTCTTCAGCGGAGGTATAAATCATATTCGCTAAAAGTCGCTTCTATGGGATAAAGGGTTAAGAACCCTCTGTTCTAGGTGTCTGTTTGTATAGGACAAGTATACTCCTCACAGGTACAAAGCTGTTAATGACCAGTATTCTCATCTTTAGGGGTTAATGTGCTAAAACCAGATAGCAACTTAAAATTAGGTATAATGAAACAGAAAGCCCCTACACTTAAACCCTAAAGCTATAAAAAAAAAATGATTTTACAGGAAAGTTACTGCATATACGGGTGTTTATTAAAGCAGATTGAAAGTAAATAAGAATGGGCTTAAATGGTCACTTGTTTTTAAAACTAGAAACATGCTTTGATGAAAAGAGTTTATCATAATATTTGTAAGAAAAAGTATACATTTAACAATCGGTTAACGCTTTGGCAATATTATGCTTTCCCCTAGACCTGGTGCATAGCCTAATATACTCAAACGCAATGAAAACGCACCAGCCGTAAACGTTTAGTTAATTTGTTTCTGTGAAAGGACTTTTGAAATTTCTTTTTAATAAGACAATGGTGAAGCATTTTATCACACATTGTCACAACAGTACCTGTAAAATTCATGGCAAGTTCTACAAAGTAATGTCTTAAACAAGACAGGTTGAATTTCAAAAGTCACAAACTTTGGCACAGGTTCAGAAACTATACATTTGAGCCCTACAAAAATCTAATTTTTAAACATCAGAATTTGAACATTTAAAACACGCTGGTGATACAAGAAGACATTTTATTGTCATATACATATTCATTTTTGATAATAGAAGACCAAGTTCTAGTAGAAATAAAGCATTTATTGACCATGATTTTGTCTTTTTCATGTAAACAACTAACAAAATAAGAGTTAGAAAGACGATTTTTTATATGGCGCCACCCTTCGACCAAATTTAAAATTTGTTATTTGTTATTCTTATTTTAAAACAATTAATTTGTTATATTTATATTTTTGGTCGAGGAGTGGCGCCTATACCAAAATCAGTGAAAATGTTCCAAAATATGTGAAAAAATACCATTTGGAGATTTTTTGATAGCTGGTTGCTATATCAACAAACATATTTCTCTATCAATTTTACTATTTTTTAAATAGTATTATCACTGTTTGATTACCATTATATCAATTATGCTCAAATACTATGTTTTCCCATTGATATGATAAAATGTTGAAAAAAATAGCCATTTTTATGCTATTAAAAGTACATTGAATTTGGTTGCTATGACAACATGGAAGTGAATATGGAGAAAAATAAAGTTGTTTTTTCTTAAACCACATACCTATCTATCATCTGTGAACATTTGGTGAACATTTGACATAGGGCCAATTTCACCCCTTTTTCTGGTAAGACTACCCACTTCATTAACCGCAGCCTGGCAATACCGGAGCCTTTACGGCGGACTACGCGCTGTATTCGGTATTGTGGAATACCATTCCACTCCTGTACTAGTGCGTCAATCATACCATGACGGCTCTGAATTTGCAGAACGCCGTTGTACACACGACGTCCAAACTGGTCCCAAATGTACTCAATTGGTTCAGATCAGGCGAAAATGCCAGCCAATGAATAATATTGATGTTGTTATTGGCTACAAACGTCGTTTGTAGCCAATAACTTTCGTTGAAGTCACTCTAGCTGAATGCGATGTTGCGTTATCTTGCTGTTAAATCATGACGTAAGGGTGACGTTGACGTTGAGCGTCATTTAAATGTCCCATAACTTTGATGTTGGTATCTAATTTTCGCGGCGTTTTATTCATGTATAGACAGAAATTTATTTTAGGGCTAAAATGAATCTATACACATGAATACTACACTGATAATACACATATGGGCATTTGCACGGACGACACGTTGACGTCATTGTGTTGTTACATAACAAACAAAAAAACATTAGCAGTGTGTACCTATGCAAGACATAAGCTTGGTTCAATAACGAAAAACATAAACTAAACCTAGTTGGAAAAAATATTCATATTTTAGAAGTGGTGCGTTTTCATTGCGTTTGAGTATAATATGCTATTTTCAAAAGGTTTATTTTTGTATCTGTATAGTTAATTAAAAGAATTTTGGCTAAAATAATATCTTACCATATCTTAGTAATCATAAGGTACCGTAAGTCGTCTTCTGGAAGAAGGGTATCGTCAGCCTCTAACCCCAGCTCTTCGTTATATTCTTAGAATTTAGTATAAATGTATGCATTTGTATATTGTGACCTCAATAATAACTTTCTCAAATGAGCTAAAATTGGGTAAAAATCGCTCAGACTTTCCAAATAGTGTAAACCCAGATCATCACATACATTAGAGGCCACGGAGGTACATTTTAGACAAAAGACTTTCCTCAATAGTGTAAATCCTAATATGGACCATCGACAAGAGCAATGTTTAAATGAGCGTTTTCTCTCTTTATAGCTCAAATTTCATACCATTGTACGTAAGGTTGATACCCTATTTTATTCAACATGAACTTTTCAACTTTGTTACTCGTGAGCAACAAGAGTTTGGTAAATTATACCCTCGCAAACGAAGTTTCAGAGGGCGTATACATGTATAGGAGTCAGGTCAGCGTTTTGGTGGTTCGGTCGGTCTGTCCTTCCGTTCGAGGCACAAACAATCTTGTGGAGCAAACAACTTCTTCCTTTTTTACCGATTGACATCAAACTTTGCTTATATGTATTTATAATGAAGTGCTGGTTTGCGTGCCAAAATGTTTCGTGCTAGTTTTCTCAAGAAGGACAGAGTTATTGCCCTTGATTGGACTATTTTGACTAAATAAAGCACATGACGCGAACTACTTCTACATTTCTTTACCAACTGACATCACACTTTGCATCTGCATTGATGTGTGTGACATATTTTTCATGTGTGTTGTCTCAAGAAGGACATATGTATGGCCTCTGATTGGACATATGAACTCTTGTGATGCAAACCACTTCTATAGTTCTGTACTAATTGAGATCAAAAAATTGTATCTGTATTTAGAATAAAGTGTAGATGTTCACAATTCTCTTTAATGCTTTTCAAAGAATTATTGCCACTGAATGAGTTTAAAAGAGTGTAAAGCAAACGACTTCTACATTTCTGTACCATTTCAGACCAATTATGTACGACGGGGATATTCATCACCTTCAGTGATAGGTCTAGTTTTTATTTCAAGCAGTCGTGAATATAAATTTAAAAAAGGATGTTTAAATGGTTGCAATTTGGATTAATCGTATGCTCGTGTGTGGCCATGTCTTCAAAGGAAGATAATAAATAGTTCATGAGAGATTACTGCTCTTAGTGATGTTTTGCATTACCTTATTAGCATTCCCTTTTAACCCTTTTACCGTCAACTTTATAATCTGCTTTAACACATTCTTTGACATAAATCATCTGCTTTGATAATAGAATCTGCACATTCTTTTCAAAGTTAGATTTACGGCAGCATTTCAGAAATATCGTTATAGTGGAGAAGACGTTATTCTTTCTCTATAAACCCGTTTACACTAAAAGTGATATTTCCAATTTAGACAGTTTGGAGCCAGATCAGACGCCAGGTAGCCCGATGTCTTATCAGGTTCCGAACTGTTTGCCACTCAGATTAAAATGAACATCTCGCGGAGACTTATAGAGGTGAGCATGGACAAAAATGGGTATAAATAGATGGTTTAGTTCTCATAGTATAAAATAAACACAAAGTTACTCCTCTACGCAGATTTAATTCTTGTGAAAAAACAGGGCCATATCTGGCATTTCGTGAGTACTGGCTTAAAGCCACTGGACATAGGTGATGTAAAATGTCTGGATGGAGGAAATTGTTAAGAAATATGAACTAGGAATGCAAACCTTTCATTTCTTTAAACAATCTGTTATCTATTTGTTGATGCATTGGTTATCTTGACGACATTTCCCTTAATTTACGATCATTTTAACGAATGCATCTGAAATAGAAAGTATATAAAAAGTGCAATGAAGAACTTTATTGCTTTGAAGTAGACCGTTTTGTAAAAAAATTACAAATAACAGAAAGACACAATCCAAAATTTACATCAGTGAAAAAGGATTTCAAATAAACTTATTTCTCCGGTTTCTTAGTGCGTATAAACTTTAAACTGGTAAACTATATATGAAAAAGGCGAGTATACTCGTCGTCAGTGTGTAAACTGGGTCAGGGAGCAGTTTGCAACGCACCCTTATGTTAACCCTTAGCCCGCCAAATAAATTGTCGTCTGCTATATTTCTCGTCTGCTTCAAGTTTCAAAGTGCTTCAAAGTTGCTCAAAATTGCTGAAAATGTTGTCCGAGTGTCAAACAGCTTGGATCCGGATGAGACGCCGAGTTACTCGGCGTCTCATCCGGGTCCAAGCTGTTTGCATATGGAGATAGTCGTGACTGGCAGGCTAAGGGTTAACGGTGCTCCATCACTACAACAACAGCCAATAGAAGACAAATAGTGTGTGTGGTGTTTGAAGGGTGTTGTTATAGGGAGGGAACTTGATTTAAATTTGCAAACAACTTGGATCTAGATTAGACGCCGCGTTACGCGGCGTCTTGTCTGGATTCAAGCCGTTTGTCACTCGTCATTATATATTTTTTCTTTCAAAATGCTATTTTGAGAAAAACAGCAGACGATAATTTTAAGCATACGATATTGCAGCCGTGAAAGGTTGGCCATACTTTTCTTGTTTGGGGAACAACGGCAAGCATTGTTATCAAGAGAGAATTGTTGTTCGAAGGGCCGTTGTAGGGAGGGAGCACTGGACATTACTTACTATTATTATAGCATCTTTAGGCAATATATTTACTAATGTTTCTTTTTAATTGCCAATGTTTTTGGAAGAGAAACATATACACTTATGTCACCTTAGCAAAGTTGTCATTTTCATACCAAAGAACAAGTGTGTATAAATGTTGTGCAGGAAACATTTTCAAAGACATCGAGATGTTTATTATAAGACGAAAGTATTAGGGCGTTTCTGTATTATATTTACCCTGATTTATTCTTTCACTCCATACAGTGGAGAAGGTGTTATTCTTTCCCGATAAACGCGTTAACGGAGTAACTCTCATTTCCAATGCAAACAGTTTGGAGCAAGATCAGACGCCGGGTTACCCGACGCCTGATCTGGCTCCTAACTGTTTGCCACTCAGATGATAATAAATGGTCAGTTTTGTCAAAAAGAGGTCATCTTCTGCATTTATTTCACTGCGTTTTTGTGTTTCGTTTGCGTTTAAACGCGGAGAAAATAATGTCTTCTCCACGCTTTTTGAAGCCTCTTAATATTTCTATACTAAGAAAGTTGTCCCTATTTATTTAGTCTTGAATTTGAAACACAGAATGCGTTTCCAGCATCTTTCCAGATGGTAGCTTAACCCGTTTGTGCCTACAATCCTTTATATGTTTGCTGATAGGAATTTCAATATAAAACAAAACGAAAAACGAAAATTTAGACAAGGCACCCTTGAATAAAAAAGGACTTATCCAGTTTGTTAGCATAGAAGAATCAACTTGGAATGGGTTAAAACTGAACTGTATGTTCTTTTTTATTTTGCAGATGCCGGTACACTCAGTTATATATATAACGTTATTGACCTTAGGATTTGCAACAATCTATACACAAGGTATGTCAATTGTGATTTATAGTACATTTTAAACATTAATGTCAATAATTTTTTTCATTACGATTGGCATAAGTGTTGATTATAGCAACTACATACAGTAGTGAATACGTTATTCTTTTTTATTCATACACTGGTGAATACGTTATTGTTTTTCAATGAATTGGCCTGTACTAAATCAATTACATGTATGATGAAACGGTTTGGAGCCTTAGCAGACACAGGGTTACACGTCGTCCGATTAGGCTTCAAACTATTTACCGCACAGATAACAAAGATTCGTCAGACTTGAACGATTAGGGTCTGTACTACTTGTAGTTTTGCATTAGTATTAAAAACGCTTAAATAGTCAAAATAGTGTGTTAACCGTTTTTTGGCAACTAGAATTTGTCGATTTGATTTAAATGAATAAATCGGACAACAATTTCAATAGTGGCAGTTTTAACACTTTAGTACAGATAGTTTGGTTTTTAAACAAAAGAAAAGAAAGGGGGTCTTCATTAATTTCCCATGATGTCCAACTTCGTGATTATAATGTAAAGTTGTATTACAAACGTAGGGTGATACAGTGGAGAATCTGTTATTCTTTCCCGTTTAAACGCAAACGTACGCAAACGCACGCAAACGCAAAGCACTAAAACGTAGAAAAGAACAATTTTTGGACAATTCTGATAATTCTTGTTTATCTTGGTGGCAAACAGTTTGGAGCCTGATCGGACGCCGGGTTACCCGGCGTCTGATCTGGCTCCAAACTGTTTGCACTGCAAATAATAGTTTTAGCGGAAACGCGTTTATTGGGAAAGAATAACAGATTCTCCACTGTACCAGTTTATTACAGTGCTCCCTACCCAAAGCGGCCCACTGAACAACGACTTCCTCCTTACAACAACGATTGCTGAATTTGTAAAAAAAAAATACAAATTTGTCCAACCTTTACACATATGCAATATCGTCTGCTTAAAATTAGCGTATGCTGTACTTCAATAGGTCACATATTGGACATTTTGATAGAAAAAAAACATATAATGAAGAGCGACAAACTGTTGCAAATTTCCCTCTCTATAATACCTTCCTTCCTATAACAACCATAATATTTGTCTCCCATTGGGTGTTGTTGTAGAGAGGGAACACTTTTCAACACCTCAAACACAGATTACAGTGGAGAATCTGTTATTCTTTCCCAATAAACGCGTTTACGCTAAAACTATTATTCGAGTGCAAACAGTTTGGAGCCAGATCAGACGCCGGGTAACCCGGCGTCTGATCAGGCTCCAAACTATTTGCCACCAAGATAAACAAGAATTATCAGAATTGTCCAAAAGTTGTTCTTTTCTACGTTTTAGTGCTTTGCGTTTGCGTACGTTTGCGTTTAAACGGGAAAGAATAACAGATTCTCCACTGTAATAAGTGCAATATCAAAGATGCATTGTATTTAAAACCATTTTTCACTGAAGCGTCATTGTCATTTTTGACTATTTACAGTTGATATTGGTCTAAATAGTACAATTTGACAAACACTACAGATTATGGGGGATCGTTTATGAGTCATTTGATCAGGATCTACACTTTTTGTGTAGGACAATTGTACTCTTCACTAATACGCTGTTTGTAAATGGCGCATACACACGTAATTATAGTATCAAATTGTGTTTAGAAAATTAACTCAAATATACACAAAAAAGGTCCAGTGTCGTCGAGGAGATCACATTTAGGTTCATGTTGGGGCTAATCAAGTAATGCATGATATCACCGTGTCGGCAAAGAATGGATCTTTTAAATGACATATCACACATGCATTTTGCACTTATAATAATGGAGTTATTGATCCAGTATCAAAACTTTTTGAACTACCCTCGTAACAATACAACAATATATTGTTATATTGCAATACGCCTCTGAGCAATACGCATTGCAATACGGTTTTTCCGTATTGCAATATTCTATGATTTATATTATTTGAGCTCATACGAGATGGGATACCCTATTAATTTGAATGTAATACTGTGGAAGTTGTAACATTCACAGCAAATGTCTATGTTAATTTGGATTCTCCTTTGTATTTAAAGCACCCCTTTTATCATTTTAATGCTATAAATAAGTTTTCAAGGCTAATTTCTATTCAATTGTGCCACAGTATATTGCAATATATTACAATACGGTTCCTCTATAATATATTGCATTTCGGTTTTCACGGTATTGTTCTCCTCTCCTACACGTCACTGGAGGTTAATGATTTAAAACAGGATAAATGTGAAGCAGAATGCTCATTAGGCATATTTCTACTTTATTTCCATAATGCTTCCAGATAAATCCTCTTTTATGTGTTTCTATTAGCGCGTTATTATTGACCTTCTAAAATGACGGATCTTCATTACTTCATATGCTAAAAACTGTAGGGAACTTTCCTATGCAGATTTCTTTAATGCTAATTTATGCCATAATCTATCTTCGTAATGCATATTTCACCTATCTATGTCTACATATTTCACCTTGTAAAAACCAAATGAAAGACAAGACAACTGCATTTTGACTGATTGACAATGCCAATTATATTTCTAAATATATCAATCATTAATGCACATTGAATACACTGAAACCAAATTAGCATTAACTCTTCACTACCAAGTCGATCTGTACTGGTATTAGCAAACTGTTTGAATCCTGATCAGACGCCGCGTTACGCGGCGTCTGATCAGGATCCAAACTGTTTGATACAAGATACAAGAAGCTTTGTTATAGGTCGGGTTTACAACGCGGGACATTATCTATAGCAAAGCTATTTTCCGACTATAGTAACAATAAAACAATAACAATTTAAAAACAAAACAGCCTGTGAAATTAAGATATAAATTAACATACATAAAGCATACAGCTAAGATTAATATAGATCTAGTTTAATAAAATTACAGTGATGAAATGATACTTTTTGGTAGATCTAGTCCGAATTGAATTTATGAACAATCGTTCCAATATATAAATTCATTCAAGCATTTTTCATGTCAAGGGAGGCAATTCTGACACCATTGAATATATTTGCAATTTAGTTGATACTAAATTTCAATGACATTTATGTCAAAATGCATGCAATCCTAAGTTTCAGAAACAAAAGCAGCCGATTTATTGTAAGCTGACGATTGTATGGCAGTAAATATGTCGCATGGGTTATGACGTCACCGTGGCAGTCTTTCGCAAATGACAAAACTCACGTTTTAACCCATTCGCTGCTAAGCTTACATTGGCTTTAAATGATAATCTACTTTTTAATTCCTGAATTTTAGATTTTGGCAAAACACTTTAGATCTTAATCAGATGTATAGTTAGTCAGTGTCTGATTAAGATTTAAAAGAGTTGCATGTGCCAGCCCTAGAATCCAGTAGACTTTTGCTAAGGCGGGGAAGGGGCTAATGTCATGAATATTGAATTACATCTACATTAATTTTTTCTAAAAATAGCATAAAACTCCAGGGACTGACAACGAGAGTTTGTGTTAATATTGTCAGGTGTTGTTTGGTTGATTACTCTATAAATACACATTTTTACTCCTTTCATCTTTTCTTCAACATTAGAAAATTGTTCAACATAATACAATTAGAAAAATAGTATTTCAATATCTTAGAACATGGTAGCTTAAAGTAGGCTGAAGGAAATAGCAAATTGCGCATTCAGGCGAATTCTGTTTTGCTTTTAACCTGATTTTGGTAGTCACCTGCCCTCAAAGCTAGCTACAGACTAGAGAATAAATGGTTATATGGATGTTAGACGCATGTCTATAACTTTAGAAAAAAAAACTTTGTTTGACAGGGTCAGAATTTGTAGAAAAGTAAAATCAAGGAAATGTGAAGTTGGGTTTTTTTGGGTAATATATGCACTGTCGTTTGCAAATATCTGTGCATTCCATACAGGACTGTCAATTCAATAGCTGATGTCCGTCCTATAATCTCTCATGCAAAGAAAAATAATTCTTAAGCAATAAATGTAAAAAATACAGTCAATCTTGTATAAAGCAACCAGATTATGAATAAGCATGCAGATCTATGTAAATGATTGCTTCTCGTATTGAGTAAATTCAAATAGCAACCGTATATGCATTTGTAGAGCAAATGTAGACATATAATTGTATTTCCTGGTTTTTTTCTAAACATGTCATAAACTTCTATTCAAAGACAACATATGGTAATGAGGTACTTCCTCCTTTCGTGTATTAAAACCGCATTCTGTCAAACCGTGCATGATATCGTCTGTTTAAAATTGTCGTCTGCTTATATTTCTGTCATATTTTCTTATCCTGCCGGAGATATCGTCGCATATGGATATACATTGTATTTGCAAATGAAAATGTACCCATTCACTGCCTTGTCATATTACAAATTGTTTTACACACAGTCTGGATCCTGATTAGACACCATGACAAGGATCCAATCTGTTTAGCACTAATTTCAATATTTCTAAAGGTAAAAACAAAAACACTAAAATTTGCAATTGAGCCATTAAAAGCAGACGGCGATTGTTTAAAGCTGATGACGTCATGGTATGTTTTTTAAACTTAAGAAAATTTCTTATGTACCCGTTACGTTTAACTGTTAAGTGTTTTATTAGATTTCTCATAAACATCCACTTATATTGACATTAGCAGTGCAAAACTTTTTTGTGTTGTAGGGAGCACATTTATAGCCAAAACGAATCGTCACTGGGTTGCACTTATATTTCTAGATTTGATCGAGATTTAAAATATACTGTTTTGTCTCGCAAATTAAGACAATTACCTTTTTCTGCCTAAATGCTTTAGAAGTAAGGATGTCTTCCCCTCGGGTTTGACGTTATTTTATTGTCTAGAGGTCACGATTTTGAATTCCGCTTATGTTGACAACTTTTGTAACTGAATATGCATTTTTTTAAGTAAAATATTATCACAAACTAATGTTTCCGTGTAGGTATTAGCACCAGCGGTTAGTTTAAAATGAAAGTTGTAGGTCAACTCTGTCTGCTAGTTTCCTTAACTCTTTGCATGCTGTGTACTTTGTTCGTCTGCAACAATTGTCTTCTGCTACTGTTCTAAAAACAGAATGTTCAAATTTCTTTTCAAAACAGTCTGGTCAAAGTTTCAAACAGATTTGATCCTGATGAGACGCCGCTTAACGCAGCGTCTCATCTGGATCCAAACTGTTTGCAAATGTAATCATTGTAGGATATGTCCGCCGCTAGCATGGTCAGAGTTAACCACAACAACTAACTTCACATACAAAGAACTTTTTCTGTTCCATTGCAAGGCGAATTGTCTATAGTCGGCGAACATAACTTGACAACTCAATATTGCATGATACGTTAACTGTAGCGAGATTAATTCTAAGCTGTTAAAATTTATGTTACTTCATCTGCCACAAAAGAATCGGTTATTATATGGCGGGGGGACCCTGAGTGACATTTATGTCAAATCCTCTACATTTTTGTTTTGAAACAATTAATGTTTAACACGCAGTTTTACGAGATAGGGCAATTTTATAATTACATCATGCACGATTTTCACAGGCACACCTGGGTCAAAGGTTATAAAGCTTTTGAATTGATTCTGAGAGCATTTGCTTGATCAGATTTGAGCTTTTTATTAGCAAAAGCTCAAATTTGACCATTTCAATGCTCGAGAACGGTCCTAGACTCAACGCAAACACTTGATAACTTTTGGGTGCTCTAACGAGTATTTGTAAAGACCATAGTACCCCTATAGACAATTGGATGCTTGTGCAGTGCACAATCTCCCTTTGGGAAATTTGTGCATAGATTTGGATGGTACCTATCTTGAAAACACTATAGATGTCTTTCCTTGATTGCTTGTTAAACATAGGAATTATATACAGTAAAAAATCTCTTTTACGACCAATTAAACGAATGCTAATTGGTGGTATTAAAGGCAGGTGAAAGCTTAAAGCAAGGCGACAGTAAAACAGAAAACTCCCGAAGGAGCATTCTGTTTTACTGCCACCTTCGTTTCAGCAGTCTCCTGTCGTAAACGCTTAATAACCAACACAATTTAGTGGTCGTAATAGAGACCTTTAAGTGTATATGCATATCTCACAGTTTTACTCACACGGCGTTTTCTTTCAAGACAATGGTTTATTAGTATTTCTAAACTGCCAACCCTTTGTCTGCCTACCGCGACAAAACTGTACTTTCAGGGCTGCCATTTCTCCGGATTCCCGAAATTTTCGGATTTTTATTCTAGAATATGGTAAATTAAAACAGGTTCAGGCTCGTTCTGCTTTACTTTCAATCTGTTTTAAGTTTACACGTGTCTAGAAAACTAGAAACAGACTATGGGGTATAGGTTTAAAAGTACAATTAATTTTGTTAATTCGCGCTTGAAAAATAGAAACATTTAGGAAATCTTAGGATAATCAACTTATGGCAGCCCTATACTTTGCAAACAGAAGACGAGTAACTCGGTGTCTGATCCCTAAACTGTTTGATTATGTCATTAGCTTTCTTCAAAATAAATAAATCTTGATTTGATGAACTGTGCATATGACATTACGCCAGGGAAGTGATTAAAACGACTACAGTGTCTCACATGAAATTTGATTTCTTGTGCTATGTTGTATGCATATTTTACGACGTGATTACATAAACCATGACCATGCTAGATTATGCAAAGCGGTTTGGCAGCATGACTGAATAAAAACTTGACATCTACATAATGCATACAGTAGGGCAGCATGACTGAATAAAATCATGACAAGCTAAATTGTACTTAACAATTGGACAATGACTGAATAGAATCATGACAAGCCTAATTATTCTTAACACTTGGACAATGAGTAAAATCATGACAAGCTAAGTTATTTTTAACAATTGGACAATGATTGAATACAATCATGACAAGTTATATTATGCAAAATAGTTGGACATCATGCTTTGGTAAAAACTGAATCGCTAGATTATGCTTAACAGTATGACATAATGATGTGACAGACACATGGCCAGGTAAATTATCCCATAAATACGCATTGTACACCTTTAATTTATTGATACACAATAGAAAATAATTTCACTTTATACAGTTATGAATATGCACTATAAGAAATATTTACTACATCAAAGCAGATGATGGCTTGAAGCATTCTACTTCATTTTCAAGCTGCTTAAAGTGATCACTTGTCTTCAAAACTAAAAACATGCTACGACGTGAAGGGTTGAAAGAAGGCTAGAATGGTGCGACAGACAAATGGCTAGCTATATTCCGCTAAAGAGTGAACACGAATTACAGTGAGTCTTATGGTCGCTGTGTGCACTTTAAGACATTAAGCCAGTCTATTCATTGATTCCCCCTCCATTGTTCTCACTAGGTGTCAAAATACAGGCATACCGGTATAGAGCATGAGAAAATTGAGAAAATAACGGCTCAGCCATCTGAAGCTTTGAATAGAGGCCCTTACATAATAGATCTCAATAGGTGTTTCAATGGGGTTTACTAACCAAGCTATCAAATATTAGGTACGGGCCTCACATGAGACGCCTGAATGATTCTTTGCCTAGACGCTAGCAGAGTAAATGCATGTGCCCCATGCTTTGATTCAAACTTTCTACGATGCTAGGTGTTACCACCCAAGCTTGGTCATGTAATGTCTTTAAAGGATGCTTCATCTCGCACAATCCCTAAAGGTGATTTGAGATCGACCCTCTCTGCTCAAAAGGATAACAACGTATTGCTATTGGCCAAACTAATTTCAATTCTTACAGTGGAGAATCTGTTATTCTTTCCCAATAAACGCGTTTACGCTAAAACTATTATTTGCAGTGCAAACAGTTTGGAACCAGATCAGACGCCGGGTAACCCGGCGTCTGATCAGGCTCCAAACTGTTTGCCACCAAGATAAACATGAATTATCAGAATTGTCCAAAAGTTGTACTTTTCAACGTTTTAGTGTTTTGCGTTTGCGTACGTTTGCGTTTAAACGGGAAAGAATAACAGATTCTCCACTGTACCTACCTTGTATGCTGTTAGTGTGAAGCCACTAAACACCTAACAATGTCAAGTGGAACACATAACTAAGGCAAGCGTCGATCGAGGGCAGTTTCAATGATTGACGAAATTATTTATGTAAAAAGTTAGATGAAATATGTTCTGTTCTTTTCTTTTTATAGCACAATACAAACGGGTATGCTACTACACTAACTGGGCCCAGTACCGGCCTGGACCCGGCAAGTATACGCCAGAAAACATTGACGCAAGCCTATGTACTCACATCGTATACGCCTTCGCCAAACTCAATGGCAACAGACTCGTAGCTTTCGAGTGGAATGACGAGTCAACGGAATGGATGAAGGGAATGTAAGAACGATTAGTGATGAAAATATAGTGAAGCTCAATGATAACGAAACATTGGATATAAGAAAACAAAATGAACCGTGCCATGACAAAACCAGCTTTTTTTCATTGCAACATTGTATACAGATCAAGCACCGTTGGCATCCCAGGCTCTGTATCTGAGTTTGGTCTACAATTCCTTATACCATATATAATGCAGCTACATAAAATGCCTTTGTTGCATGTGGGTGTCAGGCAGTGTAGATCAATGCCAATCGCCGCGTCTTTGACGCGTTGCTGGCCTTGATCTACACGATTTGCAGTGCGATATGACATTTTATGTCATGACATAGCTGAACTTATTTCCTATCTCTAATCAACGTGTGGTGAAATGAACCTGATATAACGAAAGTTGGATATAACGATAAACAACAAGACGGTCCCGATGACTTCGTTATAAGTGGGCTTCACTGTATAACCACTTGTCCAGATCCACTGGTACATTTTCTGGGTAATCCGGTGTCTGATTAGGGTCCAAACTGTTTGCCACTCAGATAAAACAAATCACAGTAATTTCCCAAATATATAAATTTCTATATTCTATCGGTTCATCGCTATTAAATTCTTTTTTTAAAAATTTCAATTTCGACAGTTGTTGCGTTTGTATTAAGTTTCCCTTAAACGCCAATGGCGCTAATTTGTGACATTACAATCAGTTTGGATCTTGATTAAACGCCGCCTAACGCGGCGTTTGATCAGAACCCATACTGTGTGACCATGATTTGAACAATTTTTCAGTCAATGTGCTTTAAATGGAAATAAGAGTATATTATTTCTTACTCTTTTTTGTGTAATCCTTGGCATATAATGTTGAGTGACGTGGCTGTATTAAATCATACATATTGTTGCTTATTGTATACTGTGTATGTTTTTAATAACAGATTGCCATGTTATTGTACATTTTATGTTTATCTAATTCTATACGATAAAATGGTTAACCCCAACAGTTTCTTTGCAGACATCACTTTGGCGACGAATGTGTTAAGAAAGAAGGTAAAATTCGCTTTGAAAGAGTCAAACCGGAAAATTTCGTTTTCCAACTGTACCTTTGCGAAGATAATGAAATTGAGGCTGATTTATAATTGCAAATGTGTTTCTACTCATTAGGGTAATTCATGGAATTGTTATTTATTGTTCAAAGGCACACTATGACTCGTAAAAAACCAATTCGTTAGTGACATCTTTACGATTGATAAATGAAAATATGAATGATTTTATTGTTTGAAGTGTCGTTGTAATAGCCTATCGATTACAATCAGTTACAACAACGCGTGCTGATTTCATTCTTTAGATAACCTACCTTAACCCACACCATGTGATGCCTCTAATTTATTCATCCCCTAAATACAGTTATGAAAATATATACACAATACTAATGAAGAAAGAACTTGATGCTAGAAAGAAATATCGGAAAAAGAGGTAATGAAAAATCAGCCGACGCGGCTGATTTTTCATTACGTCTTCTTCCGATACACACTACTATATAGTTTCTATATCATAGCAGATGGTATCTTAAAGATCGCTGAAAGGAAAGCAGAAGGCGCATTTAGCTTTTCCTTCAACTTGTTTTAAGTGGTAATCGGTCTTCAAAACTAGAAGCAGACTATGAGTTAACGGTTTATTTGACGTACTCTTAACCCATTTACCAGCCTTGTTTTGAAATCATTTGGCATAACAAATAGTGTAGATCCAGATCTGAAACCGAACCAGGCATATGATCAGGGTCCAAACTGTTTGACACTTATTTTTTATGTTTCTTTAGTCATAATACACGAGGTCATGATTTAAGGGAAATTATGGAAAAACATATTCTAAGTAGACAATTTCCTGACGGTGGTGTCGTTAAAAGATTCTCTTGGAGAATGTTAAAATAAATGAAATCATGGCGGACTGCTATGGCGTCCAAAGTAGGCCAATTTACTTTGGTGTGTATATTTATCACAATTAACCCATTACCAATAAATACGATATTTAAAACTCTATTTCAATTCTCAACTGAAGCAAATAGTTCATATTAACACAGTTATGAACATGCACCACCAGAAAAATCTTCAATATCCTAGCAAGTGGTAGCTTTAGCAAAATGAAGTAAACAGAATGCACCCGTAAGCCTGCTTTAAGTTTTAGAATTATAAACATGCTATGGGATAATGATTTAAGCATTTTACTTCTGGTGCAATTGTTGTGTGCAAAATAATTTATTACTTACGTTCCAAATAGTTTGGACCCAATGTAATGCCGTGTAATTCGCACTAGTTTTGGTCGGTGGTATATTTAATCTGTATTTGTATGCAAAAGGTTAACCCGAAGTTTTACCAAATAGTTTCTTGCTGTAAAGTTTACTCTGTGCCATGAAATCGTTTGCAGAATCATATACATTTTATCAAACATGTAAAGCACAAAAAGTTTGTAAAATGAAAATCCAACAATATAGTCCAGTTTTGTCAGTAAATAACACAGAAAGTCTAATAGGTTCTGCACTACTGACTTGTATCACGTAATGCAATCTTTTAAATGACGTTATCTTTAAAATGACGTTCGCAAAATGAGGACAAAACAGACAAGACAAACACAAGGCTCTAATATAAACTTTTTGTTTCAACTCGCCCTGGCGAGGAATAAACTCGTCCTTTACGGTTCCATTAATGTGTTTTATCAGTATGTCAGCCATATACAATGCCTTCGACAATTTGCAAAGCTATACGGAAAATGCATTTATTATTTAAATCTTTAAATACCTTGTACCTATGAATATGCAAATAATGTACTGTTTGATCAAAGGGCAAACAATGCAACAACCTAAATAGCCTAAATTTAACAAGACTTCTTGCATGGTCCATATAAAGTTTCAGAGGTGAATGAGTTACAGACGTAACTTTCACCAGCATAACATCGCCTCTAGTTGTACAATCTGTTAATGCGCCTTCTGTTGAGTATCAGATTGTCACAAATTGTCAATACATTAGTACTTCCAAATGCTTAAACAATTACTTTCATTGAAAACAGTTTGAGTCCGATCAGACGCCGGGTAATAGTCTGCCTACGGATCGAAAATAAGGCTCTGGAAAATGGGTCTCATGGCATGTCGTGTAGACGGGCAACATCCACTTGATTTATATTCAGCATATGTATACGAACAATTCTAGGGGGGATGTAAAGTTCTTAGGCGCGTATTAAGGTCAGAAATAGGTCAAAGGTCAACGGGTGCAGATTTTTGCATACCATAATATAAACCTAACTTTATTTACATTTCAAATATATCAAATGAACTATTACTGGTTACAATTAGTTCACAAATGTCTGTACTTGCTAAATAGTATCAAAAAAGTAAAATATTACTGTCAATGTCCTTTTCCAGGGGCAATAACTCTGATTTTCCTCATTCTTTTTTATATTTTTTATAGTTATTCTTTCGTTATTTTTGTCTGTGTTCTTATAACATCAAATTATTTTTATGTTTCTTTACACCTTTGACATAAAGTAACAATTTTAAATGCAAATGGAAGTAAATATTACAGCCAATGCCCTTTTCCAGGGGCAATAACTCTGATTTTTCTCTTTCTATTTTATTTTTTATGGGAATTTGTTTTCGTTATTTTTTGACTGTTTTCTTATAACATCAAACTTTTGTATGTTTCTTTACACCTTTGACATAAAACAACGATTCAATATGCAAATAAAAGTAAAAATTACAGTCAATGCTCTATTCCAGGGGCAATAACTCTGTTTTTTTCTGTTCCATATCTCCTTGTAATAGGAATTATGATAATGAATTGTTATGCTATTTGCAATCACTCATAGAGAACCTAAAAAACTTTAATTTATTGAATGTATAATTGGTCGAAAAATCTAGAAATAGAATGTTCGTGACAGAAAAAACAATTATAAGTCACAAACAAGGGCGATAACTCTTAAAATAAGCCAGTAAATCACGTATTCTGTTCATTTCTGCTATAATAGCTGGGCACATTAGAGAAAAAATCATAAACTTGATATACAATCATCAAAGTAGGTTTACATAATATACTGATATGGCTTTTCTTTCAACAAAAAGCCCTTTTGCACCGTAAACATTCAAAATGGCCGCCATTTTTCAAGATGGCCGCCATTTTCGGTTCTCATATACCATTTCTCTTCTAACATTTGACATGTATGACCAAATTTTATACTTTTGGTGTTGAAATATATGTTTTTAAGCATTGGCAAGGTAATCAAGAAAATTTTAAATTGATTTGAAGCTTACTTTAATGCATAATGACCAATGTTTGAAAAAGAAACGTGTTTGCTTTAAGATGACCTTTATCTTTTGCACTAATGATTAACTTCGTTTCTTAAATTTTCTCATACATGACCATTAGTCAAACTTTCGGAGTCAAAGGTAGTGTTAAAATCACTAATTTTGTGATTGTATATTTATTAAAGAACTTGTTTAATTGGGTATTGACTTACTTTTGGCAAATACATATACATTGTATATATATATATGGTTTATGAATAGTAAAGTAGTAAATCCTGTTTATTGTTGTATTATTGCTTATGATGTGTGTATATATTCATTGTCATATTCACAAATTTATTAATCTGAACAAAAGCGGCAACATCGAAAATACAGGCATCTGTCACTGCAATCAGCTTTCTTTAGCGCATACGCTTAATCTTCGCAACTATATGTATATCTATATCTAATAAATAGCAGCCTAGTCTAATGTATCAGCAATATATTTCCTTCATTCACACTCTACTGGACACTTATATTATTTTGCGTAATGCCACAAATCACAAGCTATTTAGTATGCAAATAATTTCGTGTGTTTAAACAAAGCTGCTTGGCTTGTAGGAATTGCGAAGTAAGGTTTTTTCCACTATCTGGCAAACACGTCCAGTCCAACACAATAATTGCATTAAATACAACTTATCTAATGGCTTGTCATACATAGCAATCGCAATGTTTTCAAGACTTTACTGTTTCTACATTTAAACTAATAGTAAATAAACAATAAATTGTAAATGTAAAATATTTTCCATGAAATGCATTCGATGTGGTCCATGCAGCCTTTTCTCTTTCCATATGAAAACCATCTACTACGAATTAACAGAACACGAAATATAATGCGTTGATTGTGTATGTTCAGATCTCACAGGGTCAATTAACAAAAATATTAACTTCATTACGGGAAACCAGCTCAAGTTTGATTGTTGTACAAAGGAAACCAACTCTTTCTGTATACCAAGATCTTTTAGCAAAGGTAATTCTAAGCCCTTGCTGCACTGGGCGGTTTGTTAGATGTATTTTGTATTTCGACAAGTGAAAAATCGAAAGACGCATCCAATGCTGTAGACCAATTTGTTGAGACAGCGTTAAAGGATGCTGAAACAAAAGACATTAGCCATATTTTGTTGGACGCGATGTGATTGCAGAACCCTCTCATTGGTTTAGGACTTTACAAATTATTGATTCAAGGAGTGCAACACCGACTATTTGCTCCACCCAAAAAACAAAGTCAAAGACATTAGCAAGTATTTATAGAGACACGAGATCAGACAAGCAACAAGTATCGAAACAGATAAGACCTGACCTTATTAAAGCTCGAGAAAGATCTCAAGGATGTCAGACATTCGGAGAGTATGCTCAAGAATTTGTTCAGTCGGTATATTCCCATTTCA
The DNA here is from genome assembly GCA_922989275.2 of Gari tellinella. Taxonomy (NCBI): domain Eukaryota; kingdom Metazoa; phylum Mollusca; class Bivalvia; order Cardiida; family Psammobiidae; genus Gari; species Gari tellinella. The sequence goes on along the minus strand of OV277856.1, from coordinate 27,093,695 downwards.
CAGGCACACCTACTCGCATTGATGTCACATTTGATACCTTGGGAGCAGGTCTATCAAAGCTGCCACTGGAAAAAATCACAGGTCCAGAAGACCCACTACCTGGACCCACTACCGCATGTCAGAGAGCCATACCTTGTGCTCGACGAGAAGTAGAAATACATGTACATTGCCGAGTTTCTATCATCTGAATGACACATTATTACCACAAGGGTTGCTTGTTGTAGCAGACGGAATGTTCGTAGGCGTTATAAATGCAAAGTCATATAGCTTCCATGCTGATAAGTTGTCGGTCGATAATAAAGAAGCTGACAATAGAATGATATTCCATGCTAAGGATGCTGTTGCAAGCGGGTTTGATCGTCTGATTGTTATATGCAGGGACACAGACGTAATACTGTTGATGCTTTGTAGGAAATGACGTGTTAATATGGATGTTATCCGGTACAGCAAAGCAAAGGGGATGATTCCTTGTTAACAAAATATATGAGGCACTCAAGGTCGACAAAACATCATAGGTTTCCATACCTTAACTGGTATATAGACACTTGCTGGTATAGGCAACTCATGAAAGTCAAAACCCATACACACACACTAATTATGTATCACCCCCAATTGGATAAGAAATCCCTCTATCCCAATGGCATACATGCAACTCGCGTCTTGCTATTGCAAGACAAAGTGCAGCTCGGCAAAATGTGCTTGCTATAAAAGCCAACAAGTATGCATGTATGAATGTGGTTGTGAGGCAACACACTGTGTAACTCAGATTAATTGGTAGCATGCGTCTTTATAAGAATCCCCACATTCTTGAAAAAGATCGGGTTACCCGGTGCTCTGCTGTTACACACAACAAATAGCACGTATAACTATATGATTTATAGTGAACACCTTTACATGGTGTTGCTTACTGTAAATGATTGTCTGATTTTAAATGGTGTAGACCCAGATCATTCGACTTTTAGAAAGGTCGGGCCATCTGGAGCTCAACTGCTACACACACTAATTACTACGTTTAACGATAGGATTGGGTTTGCATACCTTTACAAGGCGTTGCTTATTTCAAATTATTTTTGGATAATTAATAGCGTGGACCCAGATCATTTGACCTTGAGAAAGGTCGGAATACCTGGAGCCCCGCTGTTGTACAAAGCAAAAAGTATGTATAATTATGAAATAGTTCTATCGAGACATTGCATGGTGTTATCTATTTTAAACATGTATTGGATTTGTAATAGTGTAGATTCAGATCATTCGACTTTGAGAAAGTTGAGTGACCTGGAGCTCCACTTATAGTCACAGAAATAAGTATGTATGATCTATCAATCTGCATTACATTTCTCTGCTTGCTGCTTTATGCTGTAGATGAGTATTCATTTTATGTTTTGTTCTTGATAAAATATGATTGAACAAAATTTACACATTATATCTCTCAATGCCCAAGGGTTAAGAGATAAAAGTAAAAGATTGAGACTAAATCAGTGGCTGATACAACAGAAAACAGATATTGCTTTTCTGCAAGAAACTCATTTTTCAAACGATATAATTGATAATGTCGCGAATGATTTTATAGATTGGATTCTTTATCATTCGTTTGGGTCATCAAATAGTAGAGGTGTGTCACTTCTTATTCACAAAGATTTAAATTTAACAGTTACTGATTTAAAACATGATAACGAGGGAAGGTACCTCTTTATGAATGTAGACACTGGTGATAATACTTTATCGATTCTAAATATTTATGCACCAAATAATATAAAATTAAGAAATAATTTTTTAGACAATATCTCTTCAATACTGAAAGAACATTCATTAGGTGTAAAAATAATTGGTGGCGATTTTAATGACGTAAACAGCTTAAGAGACAGAGTATCCTCCTCAAAGAAGCAACAAAAGATAAATCAAGCCTTGACAAAATTGAAAAATAAAAATGATCTTACAGATATTTGGAGATACTTACATGATGATTTAAATCAATTCACTTGGCGACGAAAAAATGGTAGCGAAAAAAGTCGTATAGACTTTTGGTTAATAGACTCCAATATTATTCCGCTGATACTATCTACTGATATCAGACCTGCAGTGATTCATTCAACTGATCATCTTGCAATATCGCTGAAGGTAAAGAAACCATTTAAACGAGGACCAGGTTATTGGAAGCTTAACAATCAACACTTAGATAACGAACATTATTGTAAACTAATAATAGCAATTATATATCAATGTAAAGACTTAAATTTAAATGATTCTCAGAAGTGGGAAATTTGTAAGCATGAAATAAAAGAAGCATCCATCACATACTCAAAACAAAAATCAAGACAAAGGCATAACAGACTACAACATTTAGAAAAACGGTTAAAATCTCTTTTGAGCGATACTAATATAAATGAAGCACTAGTTACTGAAGTAGAGGCTGACATTAAACATATATATGATGAAAGAGCCACTGGAGCACAAATTAGATCCCGTATAAAATTCTTAGAAGACGGCGAGAAAAATACAAAATATTTTTTAAGTCTAGAAAGATCTAGACAAAACAGAAAAACAATCACATCACTTTTAGTAAACGAGCAGCATATAACTAATATTGACGAAATTTTAAAAGCTGAAACAAATTTCTATGAAACTCTTTACACATCAAATGGTAAACAAAATGACAGTAAACATTATATTGAAGGAACGGAATTAGAAACTATATTAACTAGCGAAGAGGCAAACATCTGTGAAGGGCCCATAACACTAGCTGAATGTAAGGATGCATTGAATAAAATGAAACTAAATAAAAGTCCAGGTTTAGATGGACTGACAGTAGAATTCTATATTAAGTTTTGGCCACATTTATCTACAATGATTTTTAACTCTTTTCTACAAAGTCATCAAACTGGAGAATTATCGCGTTCCCAGAAACAATCTGTTCTCTCACTTCTATATAAGAAGGGAGATCCAGAACAGATTGAGAACTGGAGACCAATATCTCTATTGAATATTGATTATAAAATCCTAGCTAGAGTTCTAGCAGAAAGACTCCAAAAAGTACTGCCAAAAATCATCAGTCTAGACCAACAAGGTTATATAAAAAATAGGTACATAGGTTATAATATAAGACAAATACAAGATATTATTGATTATACAGAATCTTTGAATATAGAAGGTGCAATGTTATTTCTAGACTTCAAAAAAGCGTTTGATACCATCGAATGGGAATTTATGCATCAAGTATTAAAAAAATTTGGCTTTAAAAATGATTTTATTAATTGGACTAAAATTCTCTATAAAAATATTTGTTCATCAGTTACAAACAACGGATGGATATCAAACTTTTTTAATATCTCACGCGGAATCAGACAAGGATGTCCCTTGTCTGCTTTACTTTTTATAATTGTAGCTGAAATTATGGCAAATAAAATCAAATCATGTGAAGATCTTGAAGGTATTAAAGTGAAAAATAATGATAAAACATACCACTTGAAAATAACACAGTTAGCTGATGATACAACGCTATTTCTAAAAAATTCTGAAGAAATTCCTACTGCACTAAAAATAATTGAAGAGTTTGGGAAACATTCAGGGTTAAAATTAAACAGAAATAAAACGGAAGGTCTTTTAATCGGCAAACTTAGAAATAATTCTGAATTGATAATAAATAATATTAAATTCAGCCCGATAGTAAAAGCGCTTGGGGTATACTTTGGAAGTGAGAAAACAGCTTGTAGTGAGATTAACTGGCGAGAAAAAATTGAAGCATGTCAAAAATTAATCAATAGTTGGAATCAAAGAAAGCTTACATTTTATGGTAAGATTACTGTTATAAATTCTTTGATTCTGCCGAAACTTGCCTTTCTAATACAAACTCTTCCAATCCCAAATAATGTTTTAAATCAAATAAATTCTATGTGTTTCTCCTTTTTGTGGAGTAATAAAAGTGAAAAAATTAAAAGAAATACCCTAATAGGAAATAAAGATGACGGTGGACTTGAGGCACCAGACATCGAGATTTACTCAAAAACATTAAAACTTAAATGGCTAAACACTCTTAGTTCAGTTGAAGAAGCAAACTGGAAGGTTATTCCAAAATTCTTTTTAAACCAATACGGAGATAAACTATTATTACTAAAAATGAATATTGACTCCTTTAAATCACTCCCACCTGTAAGATATAACCTACCACTTTTCTATAAAGATATTGTTAATATCTTTATTAACCTGAATAACTCAGGACCAAAACTAATGCCAAAATCACTGTATGATATTAGAACCCAGGTACTATGGGGTAATCAATATATAAAATTCAAAGGTAAATGCTTACTTTTCACTTCATGGATAGACTCTGGAATTCTATTTATAAATGATGTCATACATAATAATGGCGAAATTAATGAAAGCTTAATAAACAAACTAAAAAATAGAAGCAATTGGATTTCGGAATTTACCAGATTAAAAACAGCAATTCCGAATGCCTGGAAAACCATTTTGAAATCTGACCAATCCATTAAAACACAAGTTAATATTAACAGAAACTCAGTTTTCGGTAAAAATTTTAACATCACTAAATTAAATAACAAGGATATAAAGAGAAAATTTGTTGCAACAAAATTTGAAACTCCGTACATACACAAATTCTGGGAGGAAAAAATGAATCGAAAAGTTCAGTGGCATGAAGTCTACCACACAATGAATAATGTTTATATAGACAACAGAATAAAAGAGCTTAAATTTAAACTTATCCATAAAATAGTTGCAACTAATGAAAACCTTTTTACTTGGAAACTAATCCAAACGCCATTCTGCAAGCATTGTAATGAAATTGAAACATTCGAACATTTTTTCATCTCTTGTCCTTATTTAAATATATTTTGGATCAAGATACATACTCTACTTTCAAAAATAGGCATAAATAAAAAGATTAGCATGTATGAACTCATAGTCGGATACAAAATACATTATAAAGCCTACCAAGAAGTAAATATCATCATAGGAAACATTATGTACTCCATCTACAAAAGTTACATGAAAAGTGAAAGAAGAACAAATAAAGTGAATACGATAAACATTCTTTACTTTGATTTATTAACATTAGAAAAATATTACTTTGAGAAGAAATTGAAATACCCAATAATACAAAAGTTTAACAAAGCATTGAAAAATCAGATTTAATCTCTTGCAGTATATACATATGCATGTTGATTTTGTATAAACATACATGCTTAGTATATGTTTCCTTTGCATATGTTATGTTTTTATGATTGTTATTTAATGTAAATAAACGGACTATCTGTAGATAGTTCCAAAAAGAAAAAAAGAATCCCCACATTCTCACTTTTGCTAGACGCGTCATTGTAAACTGAATGTATGTAGATCGATGATCTGATTGTTTCATAACGAAGCATAATGCATGTCTTAGTACATCCAATTGGTGATGAAAGTTCTGTAAAGTTATTCGCAAGTTTGGTCAAATGATACCACGAGTGTATGGTTTGTGATTGTTCTTCTTCGTTCAAATATCTCTAAAAGGATATTGATATTGTAAATGTTCATTTGTAAAACTGTACGTTAAAGTATGTGAATAATTATACAGAATGTTTAAATCTAATTCATTTGGTATGTGTTAAAATTACACGTATACAGGCTGTAAAGCACAACTTCCCGTCACAAAATTGTAAATACACCATGTTTTAGCCAGATACAGAGTAATAACCCTTGGATTTGTCACAAAACCAACGATAACATTTTATAGAAATTCGAACCTAACATAGTCATCCATTATGTATGTTCATGTCAATACAGTGATCAATCTACAATTGATAACTATGCTTTCCTCTTTGGTTGTGCGACGACAGACAGGGCTTAGCACTACATGATGATGTATCTCTAAAGCCGTCCTTAACCGGGAGAGTTATGTCGGATTTTCGTGCTTTGGTTTTTCTCTCCCTCTCTGTCGTACCCTAAACCCTCCCATGTCTTACAGTTACTCGTGACTACAGACTATTCGCTTGAGTACAATTTGACCGTTGCCATAGTGGGTTATTTTTAACACGGGCTTGAATGTTTAATTCTTTCCCGTGTTACTAATAATCCTGTCAAAGAATTTTGTTAGATGTTTTACATGTATTTACTTACTGTGCTGGCGGTCTTTTTGATTGTAAGGTTGTGGAACAGGGTTTATATTTTATGTACACTGTTCGTCTTTATAGGTGAGTATAGGAGATAAGTGTGAGGTTGGGCGCCCCTAAACCCAGGTTTAACCCCCCAGTGGTTGTTAATAATTAATTAATTTATAATTGATTATTGATTGCTACTGACCGTACCAAGGCGGGCTCCTATATTCACTTAGCTTTATGTTTGTCTTGCGTGTTGTTTTCTATTTAGTGTGTAGATGAAGGAATGGTATTGCGTGTGTGTGTGTGTGTGTGGTTGTGTGTGTGTGTGTTTGTTATGGTATGGCTGTGTGTGTGTCCTGCTTTAGAGATGGGTGTATTGTTTGTGTTGCGTTTCCTGCTTGAGTCTTCTTTCGTATTTATTCCTAAGAAAGTAATACTTAATATAATGATACTTTCCCCCAAAGTGAATTTAAGAGAAACTCATTTGGCATCGCACACAATCCAATCTTTTGGCTTTTTTATATATCGGGGTTGTCTGTATGTATACCCTAAAACGCATATTTCAGTGATGAATTTCCATAGTGATTTACTGCTTCATGTCAATGATGTTTATATACATGTACATAAAGTAGTTTGATTTTATAAGAAAACAGACGATAAATAATAAACAAACAAACAAAAAAACATAAAAAAGAAAGAGAAAAAAACAGAGTTATTGCCTAAAGAAAGAACAATGACTGTAAGATTACATTTGATTTGATTATTTAATTGCTGTTTTTATTACAATGTACTAGGTAAACCCAAACAAATTCGATATTATAAGAAAACAGTCAAAAATAACGCAAACAATTCTCATAAATAATTGTTTAATTTTACTCATTTTAAAAATGATTTTACAAACTTACTATAACAATTTTATAATCTTGGTAATAATATTGAAAGAATTTCCATGTTTCCATGCATCTCAATATTGTATCATTTTTATTGTGAATGTAGTTATTTGTCTTTCTCGCTTTGTAGGTACATTAATATAATTTCATGTGAGGCGCTTTTGAACGCACAACTCCTGTGTGAAAAGAGCGCTATATAAATCGGGTATAATAATAATAATAATAATAATAATAATAATTAAATATAAAACAGGAATGGAAAAACAAGAGGTATTGCCCCTGGAAAAGAGCACTGACAGTAATATTAACTTTTATTTGCATATTGAACTGCTCCTTTATGTCAAAAGTGTAAACAAACATAAAACATTATAAGAAAACAGTACATAAAAAACGAAAACTAATTCCCATTTAAAATTAAATATCGAACTGAAAGATCAGAGTTATTGCCCATGGAATAGAGCATTGACTATAATATTTACTTTTATTTGCATATTGAACTGCTCCTTTGTGTCAAAAGTGTAAACAAACATAAACACATTATGAGAAAACAGTCAAAAAATAACGAAAACAAATTCCTATTAAAAAAGAGATATGGAACAGAAAAAAACAGAGTTATTGCCCCTGGAATAGAGCATTGACTGTAATTTTTACTTTTATTTGCATTTTGAATCGTTGCTTTATGTCAAAGGTGTAAAGAAACATACAAAAGTTTGATGTTATAAGAAAACAGTCAAAAAATAACGAAAACAAATTCCCATAAAAAATAAAATAGAAAGAGAAAAATCAGAGTTATTGCCCCTGGAAAAGGGCATTGGCTGTAATATTTACTTCCATTTGCATTTAGAATTGTTACTTTATGTCAAAGGTGTAAAGAAACATAAAAATAATTTGATGTTATAAGAACACAGACAAAAATAACGAAAAAATAACTATAAAAATATAAAAAAGAATGAGGAAAATCAGAGTTATTGCCCCTGGAAAAGGACATTGACAGTAATATTTTACTTTTTTGATAATATTTAGCAAGTACAGACATTTGTGAACTAATTGTAACCAATAACAGTTCATTTGATATATTTGAAATGTAAATAAAGTTAGGTTTATATTATGGTATGCAAAAATCTGCACCCGTTGACCTTTGACCTCATTTCTGACCTTAATTTGAACTTTTCGACTTTACATCCCCCCAAGAATTTCTAAGATATGTTCACTGAACACGAATCAGGTGGATGTAACCCGTCTACACGACATGCCATGAGGGGTCAAAAACGGTCAAAATGTTGGTAGACTATAACCCGGCTTATGATCTGGCTCCAATGTTTTCAATGAATTAAAATAAATCGTCAGTATTATCAAAAAGCTGTCATGTTTTACATTGTTATTACATTATGTTTCATTTAGTTTTGTGTATATAGGAAATAACAACGTATTCTCCACTGTAAATTATCGTACTCAAATCCAATTTTGAAAAAATCTACAGCGACCGTTCAAGCAGTGTTTTGATTTTAAAGATCTTTAAGCTACTTCAACAAGTAGTTTCTTATTGCAAACTGATTGTCTAAAGATGGTATAAGATACAAGGTGGTATATGTTTATGAATAAAGATATCATTTTAATTTAAATAGTTAGATCAACATTGAATTAGATGAATAGTGAACTGTTCTTTTATTGAAGAAGTATTTTTTCAATTGAAAGAATATAATTTTGATATCATAGAACATCGCTGTTTTAGCTTAATGCGTTTATTTGCACAGTTTAACGTCTTTTGCACTGTAGAACATGGCAATTTTAGCATATACAGACAATTAGCCTTCTTTTTAGTAATCGTAATAGAGATGTTCTACTGTAGTAATTGAACTTTCAAATAAGTAATCGCAACTTATTGTTCATCACATCAGGTACTCCAAATACAATGACCACAAGATCAAGAACCCGGGGTTGAAGACATTACTGGCTGTTGGTGGTTGGAACATGGGCTCTAAGCCTTTTACAGCAATGGTAGCAACGGCAGCCAGCCGACGAGAGTTCGCTACATCCACGGTTACCTTTCTCAGGTAAGATTAGCTCTTGGAATGCTGGGTAATGTTTTCGTTGACAACAAGTGTCGTGTGTTAATGCTCTAACCAAAGTGCTTGAGAGTACTGATGATGGTTCAAACTGAACAAAAGTATCGAATGAAAAATAAACAAGGAAATTAATAGTGGAAATTCTGAAAACATTGTTTCTCAAATAAGCATTTTCCAAAAAGCCGCGTAATCGACAACCCTCGGTGTCGCCGCCTTTCCAAAGCAGCATGCCACGTTCCCGGTCCGAAAAAAATATTCATACAAGTAGATTCTATTTATGAAGAGCATGTTTACTTCAGTATGTAGTATGTATTCATTGGAAGTTACACATATCCAAATCGTTTTCATGGTTTCGTTCAATATATTCCTCAATTGAACCATTTTTTATTAATCGATGGTTATTGTTTTATTGGTAATATCAATACTGAGTATTGTTTTCTTGAGCGGATGAGGACTGATGTTAAAAGGATTGAAACCATCAAACAGGAAGTTTCTGAATAGTCTGAAACAGTTTTAATCCTGGCTAGCTAAAAGTAACCCCCTTCCTTCGCATTAGCTCTATAGGACGCCTATACCCCTTCTACTGCATACTCGCCATAACTTGAACAAGATAGCAGACAGCTCGAAAGGTAGACCGGTATATTGCGATACAGTGTTGATATCGCCACATACGAAATCGCCGCACCGCGATGTTTATTTTTGGTCGCAGACCGTATGTTTTTTTATTTTTACCTTGAGTTTCCTTTAAATGTTCAACTGATCAGACATAATCCTTAGACAGAATCAGAAATCTAGATCAACGCTCACATGCTTTGAATACAATATTCTCAGTGGCGAATTGCCCAGGCTAGTGTGTTGATTTCTCTAAAATGTTGCTTGGACTGAAATCATTGCAAAATAATGAGACACAGTCTAAATCATAGCTGTCCTTACTTTTAAATTTAGAGTTTATTATCTCTAGATTTATCAAGTGGAAAATTCAGTTTTTTAATAAAGCAAAAACAAATTGTTGATATAGACATGTTTACACAATGAATACTGTTTCCCAAACAGCTCAATCTGCGCCGCAGTCACCTGTCGTAACAGCTAATAATTAACACAAATTTGCGGCCGTAATTAAGATGTTTTACTGTATATATGCATTACCGTATGTTTCCGTATCAACATTGTTGTGAAATGTGCTATTACATTTATTTCACAGTATATAACCCATTATGTCTCCTCAAAAAGTGACCCGTCGATTCGGCTTAAGAAAAATGAAAGGTTTAATCAAAATGAAATGAAGCAGCTACTTGTAGCTTTATTGTGAGTTTGCTGTTTACTTTGCACCCTGCATCAAATAGCTGCCTGTGTCCGCTATCGAAATCAGGCTGTATTATATGGATATTTCATTGTATAGTTTTCACCTTCAATCCTGTATCTATAAAAGGATAATTCAAGTTTTGTAGAAAGTCTATACTTTTTTTTAATACATTTAGGGTTGCAATATATTGCAAAAATGAGACAAACAGGTCATTAACCTTGACCAGAGGACTCTTGTATGAGCCCCTGTATAAGCCATCTAAACAGGGTTAATACTATTTGCGTAAGACACATGTACTTTTCCCTGGAACACTGTAAATAACGTATACACGCATATCAAGGGATTGAATAGTTTACGTCCTTGATATCAGAAAAGAAAATATAATTAAGAGTATCATTTGACCCTGTTCAGTCTGCATGCATCTGTCAATGTGAAATATGGATATACATGAATAATCTCGCTTTAGAAACTAATTAACCCTTTCAACGCCGCCGGCGACTTCAAACGACATTGCAAACGGTTTGGATCCAGATCAGACGCCGCGTCACGCGGCGTCTGATCTTGATCCAATCTGTTTGACATCCATATCGAAATATCGTCAGTCATATTGCCTTTAATCGACTTTAAAACATCATTGCAGACAACACGCTTAAAGCAGATGACACTATGGCAGATAAGGGGTAAAAAAAATATCGCGTTAAATTTGGCAATGAAAGAATTAATAAGGATTAATTAGTTCCTTTTACATACGTATGTTAATTTTTATATAAGGTGTTAATTCATCAGATTCGAATGACACACTAACCTTTATTTAATCCAAAGATTAATAAACGTGTCAACAAAAACGTATCCATGCGATTTGAACTACGATTTAGACACATATAGTACATATACATGTTTATCGTTTTTACTCGACTAGTACATGTAATACAATGTACATGTATGTATCGAAATTAGAGCAGTTCTAAATTTGAAGAATGTGAGCCCATTCCACCCACATCCCTACACATCGAAGAACAACGCTTGTAAAGCGCATCTAAGTTGGCGATTCGATTAGAAAAACTATGATAACTTGAAATATTGAAAATGTCACTTTACGTTTTCATTATTCTAATTTTAGTCCAGCTGAATGCTATTACATAGTATTGCCACGTTGTTATTGCGAACTTACTTCATCTCGTAATATCCATGGTAGGTTTTTACAATGCATTGCAAATTGACAAACCGTATGGAGTTACGTGCTCCTGTGGGAGTCCTCAGACCAGGGTCTTCAGTTTGAAAAAACGAATGTACACATATACAATGTTTATAATGGATACCTATTATTCGTAATAAGGGTCTAATAGGTTAAGCATTCACTTGTCTATAACCATTTACCCAATAGTAGCGTCTTATAGATTATTTAGTATATTCCCCCAATGAAGAATATAGTTCCAAATAATACAGTCATGACCATGTACCAAACTTTTTTTTTCTATATCCTAACAAAGTGTAGCTAAAGCAAAGTGAGAGTAAAGCAGGGTATGCCATAAGGAACATTATGGGTTACTTTCAATCTGCTTTAAGTTGTCAACTGCTTTCAAAACTAGAAACAGGCTATGGGGTAAAAGGTTGCATAGCTAGTGGTATCCACGCCCCGTCTAAAATGACCCCAAAACACAAGTTTGACGGTATTCTAATTTGGCAAAATTGTAAATTGGTCATGTAAATAGATTTTATTAAATTAACTTCATGCCGTTACCCCATACATTTATAGTTTTTAAGACAGGTGACCACTCAAAGCATTCTTCTTTATTTCCAATATGCTTTAAGCTACCATCTTCTAGATCTTCCATCTTTTAGAAAATAATCACATATTTTTTATGATACATATTCATAACTGTATTAAGTAGAACTATTTTCTTTGTTGGAGGAATAAATTAATTATTATACTGCAAAGTAAATTCCTTACTTTTCATTGGTCAACGAGCCCTAGACAAAATCCAATGTACCCTGTGAGCTGACAGGGTACTTAGGAATGCAGCATTATCATTGGCTGACAGGTCCCTGAGTCTTGTTTTGCAGAAAATAAGATGGCCGATAGTTCGACAGGATTGAGTGCATTTAATCCTGCATCCTCCGTTTTAAGTCCATTTCGGCTAAGAACCAATCGGTGTTTGGATCTTTCAACAGTCGCATTATTTCTGGGAAAGTTTGAAGTCGAAGTCTCCTAGTATTTGTCCATTTTTCTGTTGAATAATAACGTCATAAACATATGACGTCACTTACGTTCAACGTCATATGTTTTGACGCGCTTTTGTTACTGTTTACTTTGAGCGCTGTGCACGACAAAGTCCGAAATATTTCATTTAAACAATAAAAACTTTGAAGTATAATGAATTCGTTATACAGTTTCTTCACAGGGTACATGAGAATTTCTTCCCGGCTGGTAAAATCATGTAACCCTCGCCTAACGGCTCGGGCAACATTGATTTTCCTCAGCCGGGAAGAAATTCTCATGTACCCTGTGAAGAAACTGTATAACTAATAATGTGTAAAAAGTGTAGCTATAGGATACTGGGAAATAATTTTTAATTTGCTTTATAGATGATTGTCATTTTGTTTTGTAGAGAAAGAAACTTTGACGGTGTGGATTTAGACTGGGAGTACCCGGCCAACAGAGGCAGTCCACCCGAGGACAAACACAGATACACCCAACTAGTGCGGGTAAGTAAAGTACTGAAATCCAAATATCAACACACTCAACCCTAGCGACGAGTATACTCGTCATTAACAAACAGTGTACCTGTGAAGAGTATACATGCCCTATACAGTGGAGAATGTGTTATACTTTCCCAATAAACGCGTTTACGCTAAAACTATTATTTGCAGTGCAAACAGTTTGGAGCCAGATCAGACGCCGGGTAACCCGGCGTCTGATCAGGCTCCAAACTGTTTGCCACCAAGATAAACATGAAATATCAGAATTGTCCAAAAATTGTTCTTTTCTACGTTTTAGCGCTTTGCGTTTGCGTACGTTTGCGTTTAAACGGGAAAGAATAACAGATTCTCCACTGTACAAACATTAAAGGCTATGATCACAGGGTTCCTTAAGGAGCCCTATGATCAGGGTATTCACTGTTTGTAATTTTGTAAATTTTTTAAAAAATCAACCACAAGTAGCCAAAATGGACTAGACTTAATTGAAAAATTGGAATTGTCAATTAAAATGTTCAGGGGTGAATGAGTGAACACATTCATTATACTCGTCATTTTCAAACAGTATACAAACGAATATTACACTTGATCCTACTGGAGTCCTCTGACCGGGGTATTGACTGTTTGTAATTGTGCAATATTTTGTAGAAACATTCCTTAATAGTCACGAATGGATTATACTGGAATAGTTTAGTTGAAGATCCAGGTGTGAATGAGTTTACATATGTATGCCAATAGTTTATTTTACCCTCTACTGATTTGTCGAGTGCAACTTATCTTTATACATTTTAAACTAAAAAAACCTAAAAGCCAAATGCTCTACTCTTGAAAAGTATGTCAATACAAAAACAGAATTTAGTAATATCAGAGACATATGTAGTATCCCTAGTAATATAGGAAAGCAGAAGGAATTATGTGTCTTGGATTGATAATAACAACCAATGCATGAGTAAGAAAGGTACTATTGTGAAATATTTCTTTGGTAATGATAAAAAAGAAAACAAAACGCATATAAGAATACATTTAAGACACCACTCATTCAAAAGGCATACTGGAATACAATAGTCTTCTTTAAACCCTATCACCGCAAAAACATAGTCTGTATTGATATTTTCGTCTGCAATATTTTTGTTCAAGTCAGAATTAGGGCTTTCTTTGAGGAAACATCGATGCGAGTGTTAATGAATTTCAATATTGATCAGAAGCCGCGTTACACGGATCCAAACTGTTTGCAAAGTCGCTTTTGAAAGACATGTTGAAATGAAACAGAAACTTTTTCTTGTGCAGCCTGACTAATCATTCATCTATTTAATACATTGAAATGTGCTACCAGGAAAGAGTTAAACCTATTGAACCATTGTAACACGCAAACGTGCATTTGAAACACGATGTACTACAGTACATGTACATGTGAAAAGTACAGTTTGTATATACAAGCATTGTCAACTTGATCATGATGGGATCATCAAGAAACTTACTAATCAGGATTCACTGTTTCTTATTTCGCAATATTAGGAAAAAATATAAATAGTTAAAGAAAAGACAAGCTCTCTAAATTGAATTGTAATCTCGAATTGTCCCTTTGAAGTTAAAGGGGTCAAAAATTTAAATGACACGTTGTATTTATTGTTGGTCTTAACACTCTCAACCCTTCATTGGCAATATCATATTTGCAATAAAGATCCTGATCCGATCAGACGCCGCCAGACACGTCTGTTTGTCACTCATATCAATATTTCGTACGTCAAAAACGCAAAGAATTCCAAATTTTAGATGTAAAAGTGGACGAAAACTAAAAGCAGACTATAACACGACAGCCACTGTCTTGTACAGTGTAGAAAACGTTATTCTTTCCCGTTGAAACGCAAACGAAACGCAAACGCAACTCACTAAAATGGAGAAAATTTTGATAATTCTAACAATTCATTTTAATCTGATTGACAAACAGTTTGGTGCCTGATCAGATGCCGGGTTATCCGGTGTCTGATCTGGCTCCAATCTGTTTGCATTGGGAAAAAAAACAGTTTATGCGTAAACGCGTTTATTAGGAAAGTCCACTGTAGGCGAGTTATTACGTCATAATTACAATGAAAGGTTTGAATGTGCTGAAGGATAGGTCAATGTAGTTACAATAAATCATGTCGCATTGATACAATAATGAATTTGATCAAGCCATGCTTGAACAAATACCATTTAAGTTAGTAACCTTTTTATTAGCCTTTACGCCGTCTACTGAAAATATATGTGACAACCTTTGCCAACGCAAACAGTCTGGAGCCAGATGATTCACCAAATTACTGGACGTATCATCTTGGTAAAAACTGTTTGATCTTTTGATTAAAATTCCGTAAAGAAAGGAACTTATTATACAAGTATCGCTTCTTGAGAGGTTTGGTTTAGAAGAAACGTGTTTTAGAGGTTAAAGGTAAGCAAACTGTGCTGATGTGGTTTGTTACAAGATCGTTTTACGTCATAGTGTCAACCAGTGCTGAGGAACATAGGTTGTCAATTTGATTTTGTCACGTGAAATTGATTGAGCTTGAATTGTGGTGATATGATTAATCCTTAGAATGCTGAACGCAACTTGACTAAAATTTTCAAACAGTTTGGATCCAGATCAGACGCCACATGTCTCGGCGTTTGATCTGGATCCAAACTCTTTGACACTTGTGTTGATGATGAATCAGTCATAATGTTTAAATTCTAACTTTTAGAATTGAAGGCAAACATTTTCGAAGTATACGATATTGCAACAGCGAAAGAGTTGATGAAGTGATCTGTTATGTATATGTTAAGGAAGTATGATAAAAGTTCATTTAAGTTCATATCACTGAACCAGGGAGAAACTCTTGCCTTTTGGAAACACATGACTGTGTGGATTGTCTCCTTTAGGAGCTATTTGTCCATTGCAAAATATTTTCGAACGGGTTCATACTCGGGGTAAAAAGTTAATATTTCAAGAACCTATCATTTGCTACCTTTTATTGATTTGCGTTCGCTTTTAAAAAATCATTTTAACGCAAAAACATAACGATTTTTTTCTCCGCTGCTTTAAACAGGGAAAGTTCTTATGAGTTACGACTTAAAATCAGATACATGTACAAGACTTTTAAACACATTCTCAAGAGTCCCCGCGACATGAAAATGCATATTTGTACATGTAAGTACAAATACAACATGAGTTTTTACCACAAGTCTGCTAGTCGCAACTATAATAGAATGTGCACACAGATCAAACGCCGCGATACACGACGTCGGTTCAGGATCAAAACTGTCGTACCCTTAGTTTGCGTATGCTAAATTGGCTTTTTTTTTTTTTACAATTAGATTTTTAAAACGATTGCAGCTGACAATGGTAATGCAGACACTAACATAAAATTATGCATGTTTGCATGTAAATTAGACGCCGCGTATAGCGATATCAGACCCGTTTGGCAGTCATATAAATATAGCTAACCTCTCTGTTAAGGCCACTAAAATAAGGCTAATTGGTTGCATGAAGATCTGGATGACAGCTTAAAGCTTAGTGAACTATCGCAACGAGTGTCAAACAGCTTACAGTAACGCGGCGTCTGATCAGAATCAAAACTGTTTGCAAATTCGAATTTAGGCGACTCCGGCAGTTAAAGGGTTAATTTACATTACCCTAAGTTATAAACTTTATTAATGAAAGCAGATGGTATGTTTAGAAGCAGACGATATGACTAAGATAATACTAACTGTGCGTTCAAACACATTTCTGAGTGAAAATACCAGTCATCAATTAACATTTTTACATTTTAATGACGTTTGTGTAATTAATTGAAAGTGTATGCAATAGCATGGAAATAACATGGCTTAAAATCTACATGGATACAAGATAATGAAGTGATTCAAATAATCAATCAAACTTGAATTGTAAATGAACGAGTCTTATACCTATCTTATAGTCTAATAGTAGAAATGACGTCACTCTTTCCCAGTAAACGCATTACTTCCATTGCAAACAGTTTGAAGCATTATCTGACGCTGGGTAAACCGGCGTCTGATCAGGCTCCAAATGATTGGTCACTCAAATTAAAATGAATCCTCAGAATGGTTACCAATTTGTCATTTTTAACATTTTATTGCAATGCGTTTGCGTTTAAACGGGAAAGAAAAATGTCTTCTCCCCCCATGCATTAAGCCCGTCAAGAAACGAGGAAAACACTGCATTGATGTTGTACAGTGGAAAAGGTGTTATCATATCCCAGTTAAACTAAAACGCAAATACAATGTACAAAGTTGCTGACAATGACACTTGCTTGAACGTGTTGACGATTCTTTCAAATCTAAGTTGCAAATAGTTTAGAGCCTGATCAGACGCAGGGTTACCCGGCGTCTGATACGTCTCCAAACTGTTTGCAATTGAAATACGAGTGTTATCATAAAGTGTTTATTTGGAAAGAGTGTCTTCTCCGCTGTATGTTAACATTAAATCATTCACGTTGAACCCCATTTGAGAAAAAATCCTAGGGCCTGTCGGACGACAAAGACGGTCGTAAGTCAAAACTTTAAAGTTCATATTATTTCTGATTTCTCCACCTAATCATGTCTTGTGACATCTCTTTGGAATCGTCTTGAAAGGAAGAATACAAAGAAATGTCACAAGACCGGATTAAATAAATATTAATTGAGAATTTTAGAATCTGACTTACGACAATATTTGTCGTACGACGTTTCGTTAGACGGGTCCTTGGATCGGCTTAGGGTTCATACATTTGTATACAGTGGATAATCTGTTATTCTTTCCCGTTTAAACGCAAACGTACGCAAATGCAAAGCACTAAAACGTAGAAAAGAACAATTTTTGGACAATTCTGATAATTCTTGTTTATCTTGGTGGCAAACAGTTTGGAGCCTGATCAGACGCCGGGTTACCCGGCGTCTGATCTGGCTCCAAACTGTTTGCACTGCAAATAATAGTTTTAGCGTAAACGCGTTTATTGGGAAAGAATAACAGATTCTACACTCTACTGCTATAAATACAGGAAGTGCGGCGAGCATTTGACGCAGAGGTCCGAAAACCTGGCCAAGATCCGTTGTTACTAACATCAGCAGTAGCCGCCGGAAAATCTAAAATTGACACCGCCTACGATATACCACAGACATGTAGGTGAGTACATGGTATATACAGATCTTTATTCGGTATAAAATAGCATAATCATATGCATAGCAGTCAACTTGCATGAATAAATCAATATATACATACGTAAAGAGCTTCGACATTCATTAAACAAACTTTACAGAGAAGTATATGTAAACTGACTAGAGTTCTAGTAAATTGATGAATATATTTATAACATAACCTACGGTGCGAGCGTTGAATAACATTCATTGTTTATTTCTCGTATATTACTAGTGGTTTAACTATGCTAATGAGGTTGTCGTAATAAAATGTGTTTTCCTACGCGCTGTCAAAATGTGTACACAAGTATTACTTCAAACGATATTTCTGTCGGCGATCGAGAGGGCTATTGATGGGAAGGGACAGGAAATGTCCTAATGTTTGCTCCCTTGATTTATTCTGAATAAATCGGAATTAACCTTGGATCTACTCTTTGCAAAGTTACTCATTTTGGTGGTCAATTCACGCGTCATCCATTTCCTTATATAGTGAAGCTAGCAATCTAAAATAAGTATCTAGATGAAATGGTATAAACAACATTGCCATGTTATGTTATAAATAGAATATAACATTCGTGTTAATAATTTATTGGATTTATAAAACTCGTCTTTTAGGAACGATAAAAATCGTTTTTATCGTTTTCTAAAAGACTCGTTTAATAAATTCAATAAATTATGAATACTTATGTAAGATCCTATATGTTTTCCACCTAACTTTAGGGGAATAAGTGATCTGACAGAAATCGTAACGTGTTAATTTTCAGTTCTAAGTTTAAATGCATTGTATATAAATTTCGAAAGAATATAATAGTTATGAAAACACTCAATACGTTTTCTAAGAACGTTTCCCAATAAACACGCTTTTTTGTGCTTAGTACAAATTATTTCCATTGCATACCATTTTGAGCCAGATCAGACGCCGGGTTCAATAAAAATGAAGGAAATAGAGTTCAACATGTTCATATGCGTTACAGCGTAGTTTGAATATAAAAAAGTAAAGCACGTCATGAATGTCGAATATTCAGAATGCCGTTGTCTATGAGTTTGTTTTTATTTCTGTGTATACGCTCGTACAGTGGAGAATATGCTTTTCTTTCCCAATAAAGGCGTTTACGCTGAAACTATTATTTTCTATGCCAAAAGTTTAAAGCAAGATCAGACGCCGGGGAACACGGCGCCTAATATAATCTTCAGTTGAAAGGATGTTTTTCTTTTCCATTAAACGCGTTTACGCTAAACTATTATTTCCTATGAAATAAGTTTGAAGCCATATCAGACACCGGGTTACCCGGCGTCTGGTCAGGCTCCAAACTGTTTGGCACTCAGATTAAAATGAATAGTTAGAACTACAGTGGAGAAAACGTTATTCTTTCCCAATAAACGCGTTTACGCTTAAACTATTATTTCCATTGAAGACAGTTTGGAGCCAGATCAGACGCCGGGAAACCCGGCGTCTGATCAGGCTCCAAACTGTTTATCACCAAGATAAACATGAATTATCAGAATTGTCCGATAGTTACACTTTTCTACGTTTTAGTGTTTTGCGCTTGCGTTTCGTTTCGTTTAAAAGGGAAAGAATAACGTATTCTCCACTGTATGTATGGATCTTTGTCGTATTTCAGGGATATGGACTTTATCAGTTTGATGGCGTACGATCTACACGGCAGCTGGGAGAATGTCACAGGTCACAACAGCCCACTATATTCCCATCCCATGGAGAAAGGAGACCAGCTATTTCTAAATATGGTACAGTAAACCCTCTCTATAAATGCCACTAAAATGTGTTAATTATTAGGTGTTTACGACAGGTGACAGCCTGACGCAAGGTATCAGTAAAACAGAAAGCTCCACCCGGAGCTTTCTCATGCTTTAACCCTTTCCCCCATAGAAGCGCCTTTTAGCACATTTAATGTATTCCTCCAATGAAGAAAATAGTTCTTATTCAATCAGTCATAAATATGTTAAATATGGTAAATGTTTTCCATATTCTAGCAGATTGAATCTTAAAGCAGGCTGAAAGTAAAGCCAAATGTGCCTTAAGGCACATTCTGCTTTACTTTCAACCTGCTTTAAGTGGTCACCTATCTTCAATATTATAAACAGGCTATGGGGTAATGGGTTAAGCTGTCATCTGTCTTTTATACAATCAACCAGCCTTCGTTTAAATGGTCGTGAAAGCGAGGGTTTACTGTACAGTGTTGCCTCCCCATAAATGGCATCCAAACAATTATTCCCTCCTTAAAACAACGTTTTCTGCTGCTCCCTAAACAAGATAATTATGTCAAACGCCCTGACTGCTGCAATATCGCCCGCTTGGTTATTTTTCTCAAAGTTACATATAAGTGTACATTTTAACAGAATAAATATAATGACGAGTGACAAACAGCTTGAATCCATATCAGACGTCGTGTAACGCGTCGTCTGATCTGGATTCAAGCTGTTTGCAAATGTAAGCCAAGTCTTAACATTGCCACCCTATACATGTAACAACTCCGGCCGACCAACTTACAAATGTCTCTCAGTGGGTGTCGTTGTAGAGAGGGGGCACTGTATACAGTAGAGAAGTGGAGAAGAAGTTATTTTTTCCCGATTAAACGCAATTATATGAAACGCAGTTCATAAAAATGTAACTACATATACTCATAACATTTTGAAAATATCTCACGATTTATTTGATCTAAGAGGCAAACAGTTTGGAGGCTGGTCAGACATCGGGTTACCCGGCGTCTGATCTGATTCCAAACTGTTTGCATCGGAAATAATAATTTTAGCATAAACGCGTTTACTGGGAAATAATAACTCTTCTCCACTGTATACATTTTAATCTCGTTCTCAGCCTATTACGACCATCCACAAAGACGGGTGTTATTAACTTTTTACCGTTTCCGTGTTTAACCCTTTCATGATCAAATTTGTCGTGAGTTTTTTTACTCATCCACTGCGATATTATATCGTCGTCTGTTTCAATAGTGTTGTCTGCAATATTGATTCAAAATTAGATTTAAGTCAGTATGACTTACGTAATTTCAAAACAAGTGGCAAACAGTTTCAATCCTGATCATACGCCGCTCTACGTGGCGTATGATCAGGATCAAAGCTGTTTGCGGTGGTGCTTAAGTATTGAGAGTCATTGAGAGTGAAAGGGTTAACGCATTACTATATAAGTACCCCTTTTCACGCTTTCCTCCTCGAAAACAAACCACTTTAAGACAAATGAATATGCACTTAAAGAAACATTTTCTATATCCTAACAGATGATATTTGAAAACATGTTGAAAGTAAAGCAGAATGTTCCTCAAGGAACATTCTAAATTACTATCAGTGTGCTTTAAGCAACAATCTGTCATCAATTCTGTAAACAAGCTGTGAAAGGGTTAAAGCTAAAATTTGTCGTTTGCAATTCTGTTTAACCCTGTTTCGGCGGCAAGTTAATCGTGAGGTTTGTACCCCTCCACCGCTACGTTGGCGTCTGCTTCAATACTGTTGTTTGCAAGATGGTTTCAAAGTAAAATGCAATGTAGTGTTACTTAACCCTTTCCTCCCTGAAGCCTCAAATGGACAATTCTAGTTTTCAATTTAGTCTAGTCCAATTTTGACTTTTTTTACGATAAATTTCAAATTGACAAACAGTGTAGACCCTGCTCAGAGGGCTCCTTAAGGAGCCCTCTGATCAGGGTCAACACTGTTTGCATAGGACAAGTGTACTCCTCACATGTACGCTGTTTGCAAATGACGCATATATGCGTGACTAGGGTTCAAAGAGTTAAGAAATATCGATACGAGTGTCAAACAGTCTGGTGTGGCCTCTGATCAGGATCCAAACTGTTTGCAAAGTCGACTTTCTTTACACTCTAATGACGAGTAAAGGGTTCAACGTTCATGATTGATTTAATTGGATAATTAGAGAGGTATACTAGTACATTAACCCCTTCACTGCCGTGACGTCATCAATTAAAACAATTGTCGTCTGCTTTTGTTTCTAAAATTTAACTTTTGTGAATTTTGATATCAGAAATATTGAAATGATTGGCAAACAGTTTGGATCATGATCAGACGCCGCGTAACGCGGCGTCTGATCAGGATTCAAACTGTTTGCAAATTACTCTTGCGCTCGGGGTAAGGCAGTGAAGGGGTTAAGTGAGTGATGTGTTTTAGTCTTTGTATGCACAAAATGGTATCACCGTTTAGATGTATTGTAAATTTGTAATTCATCGCAATTTACAATTATGTGATTTATCAGTATCCATTTTCGGAACCTTTAATTATCGTCTGCAATAATTGTCGTCTGAAACAGTTTTCAGAATTTATTTATCTGCATTTTTTTTCCAGAAATATATAATCGGGGTGTCAAACAAGTCATAATCAGCACTCTTAGTGTATAATTTTCCCTCCCAATAACAACTCCCTCTGAACAACACACACTATGTGTCGCCCATTGGGTGTTGTTGTAGAGAGGAAGCACTGTATAAACAACCTTAACGTAAATGTATGGCAAATGAAGGTAGTAGTCGGTCATTACCCTTTAAGCCATAGTTTGACTCTAGTTTAGAAAAATGGTTTATCACTTACAGCAGATTGAAAGTAAAGTAGTAAACCAGCTCATAAAGGAGCAATCTGCTTTACGTTCGATCTGCTTTAAGTTGTCATATGGAAATGCAATATATTCATTCAAGTATTATAAATCATTGAATAACAATGTGCAAGAAATACATAGATACGTTATTCATTATCATACACACTTATCACACACTATATTATTTCACCTGGGCTTGTTTATAAAGCGTTTGGAGAGAGTCTGAGATCGCGCTCACGCTTTTGACTGGTAATATTTCAAATTTATTCTTAAATCTGTCCAATCAAATGCTTGAGAATGATCTCAGATTCACTTGAAATGATTTGTTTTTTCAATTTTATATGTATATATTTGAATTGATTACATTAACTCAATTAACCCTAGTACATTATAGAACATATGCCCATCTTTCATAAACAGCGTACCTGTGAATATATAGTACACATATCCTATGCAAACAGTGTATGTCCAGATCATATGACTCGGAAATGAGCCCTCTTATTAGGGTCTACACTGTTTGTCGTTTTGTAACTTTTTTTGTGAAAAACAATCCTATGTAGTCAAAATCAGGTTCGCCGGTTCCACAGATATGTGTTACTATTTTAGGACTGGGCGTCAAACTATTGGGCCCGAATGGGATGTCCAAAGGAAAAGCTAGTGATAGGCATGGGCTTGTATGGAAGGTCCTTCACTCTCAGGGATCGCACCAACAACGGCCTGTTTGCGCCAGTGAAGGGCAAGGGAGAAGCAGGAAAATTCACACGAGAGGGCGGATTTATTTCTTACTATGAGGTATTGTCATAAGGTTTGCAACGGTTGATCCCTTCACTGCAATGACGTCATCAATTTGAAACATTTATCGTCTACTTTTACTTCTCAAATTTAAGTTTTAGGTATTTTGACGTAATTTAGAAATACCATAATGTGTGTAAAACAGTTTTGACACTGATCAGACGCCGCATAACGCGGCGTCTGATCAGTGTCAAAACTGTTTGCAAATAACCAGTGTACTCGCGTTAAAGCAGTGAAGTGTTTAATGTACAAATAGTAACGTGCTCGTAATACTTAAAAGAGTGACACAATTTTTAAAGATACTATAGTTATGTAATACTATGCGTATGGGGACGAAATGCAGCTTACAGTGGAGAAGACGTTATTCTTTCCTAATAAACGCCAATTGTATAGCGTGTGCGGTTGGTTTCGTTTAACTCACTATCCCCTGAAACCTCCAATGGACTTTTCCAGTTTGCAATAAAGGCTGGTCCATTTTCGACTATTGAGGGTTGTTTTTTTATAATATATTTAAAATGACAAACAGTGAAGACCCTGATCAGAGGGCTCCTGCAAGAGCCCTCTGAACAGGGACCTCACTGTTTGCATAGGATAAGTGCATGCTTCACAGGTACACTTTAGGTTATGGACGCATATATGCGTCACTAGGACTCTATGAGTTAAACGGGAAATAAAAGCGTCTTCTCCACTACTTTTCAGTGCAAAATTTTCTATTCTGTCTTTGATAATGCTTTCTAGACCTACACAAAACGGGGAATGTTGTATACGGGAACACCTATGTTAAACAACTGTCTTAACTTTCTTCGTTCGGTATACATGTATGAGCAGAGACTGCATACAGTACGTACGAAATACGCATTGTATATAACAGTTATCACACGTTTTTCGAAAGTATAACACGTTTCGTACATGTAACTTATTAAATTAGCTTAACAAATAATGCTGCAACGCCCCAAGACTAACAAAAAACGTCTAGCAGTGCCTGTATACGACAAATGTATCCGATGGGTTACAACAAGGAGGAAATTAGTCTTTCCCGTTTTAACTTTTTCATGCCAATTTTTATCGTCTGTTGTAACTCTCTTACCGCCAAAATATCGTCTCTATTGGTATTGTCGTTTGAAGTATTTTTAAACTCAGCCTTAGGGCTGTTGTAACTGAAGAAATGTCGATACGAGTGCCATGCAATGTGGATCCTGATCAGACGCCACGTATCGCGGCGTCTGATCAGGATCCATACCGTTTGGAAAGTCGCCTTTTGGCGCTTTTGGCAGTCAAATAATTAACGAACCTGAACGCAAAAGCAATGCAATAAAATGTCGAACACGACAGGTATATGAAAATTCTGCGTGCTAAACAGGTTGGTACCCGGTCAGACGCCGAATTTCTCGTCGGCTGGTCTGATTCAAAGCTGTTTGCAATCGACACGTTCTTAACAGGACAATATTCGTACATAAACTACCGACAATATAACAGGCCAATATTCGTACATAAACTACCGACAATATAAAACGTCTTCTTAACAGGCCAATATTCGTACATAAACTACCGACAATATTAAACGTCTTCTTAACAGGCCAAAGTTCATACGTAAACTACCGACAGTATTAAACGTCTTCTTAGCAGACCAACAGGCCAAAGTTCATACGTAAACTACCGACAATATTAAATGTCTTCTTAACAGTCCAAAATTCGTACGTAAACTACCGACAATATTAAAACGTCTTCTTAACAGTCCAAAATTCGTACGTAATCTACCGACAATATTAAACGTCTTCTTAACAGGCCAAAGTTCATACGTAAACTACCGACAATATTAAACGTCTTCTTAACAGGCCAAAATTCGTACGTAAACTACCGACAATATTAAACGTCTTCTTAACAGGCCAAAATTCGTACGTAATTAAACATCTTCTTAACAGGTCAAAATTCAAACGAAAACTACCGACAAACAGTGGAGAAGATGTTATTCGTTCGCGTTTAAACGCAAACGAAACGCGAAAGCAATACAATACATGTACAGTGGAGGAAATGAAAAACCTTGTGGGAATTCTGACTTTTCATTTTAATTTGAATGACAAACAATTTTTAGCCTGTTTGGAATTTCTTTTCCAAAATTATGTTGTTTTTATCTTTTAAGATTTGTGACATGTTGAAAAAAGGCGCAAAGTCTTACTACATTAAAGAGCAGGAGGTGCCTTATGTCGTATTGAATGACCAGTGGGTGGGGTATGACGATGTTGAAAGTCTCAAAATCAAGGTAGGTACATGTAACTCGTATGTCATAGTTTCATATTGTTACAGTAGAGTAACAATTTAAAATATAAGTCCTTTCTCCCATAGCTTGCACTCTATGTTTAACCCATTACTCCATAAATATATTGTTTACGCTTAAAAGGGTGTATCAAACCCGTAAGCGAAATTTTCAAAGTATCTAACTTTTTTCTCTCATGTTCAATTTGGAATAGCCGTTTATGATAAATGAAAAAATCTTAGAAAAAAAATTAAATGTTGGTGTGTATTAGGAAAAGGTGTGTCAAATTCAGACTTTTTTCTCAAATGTTATCATTAAGGTAAACGTTTCAGTAAAATCTATTTTTATTAAAAACAAAAATGGTAATTTTGTTTCTCATTGTGTATTTCGTGTCTATGGAAGTATTTTGACCTGTAAACAACTAAATAATACCAAAACAGGCACCAGATTGGTAGAACGTTATCTATGAATCAACAACATGGTTGTCATGGGTAATGATATTTTTTTAAAAAAAACACATTTTTATGAGAAATAGTAAATAAAAATAATATTTCTAGTATCAAACTTTTTCTTTTATTCTACCAGTTGAAAGCCCATACAAAGGCATTTCAAAATATGAAAAGAAATTGATAGTTTATAGTTGAAAATTTTGAGTTATCTCCCTTTACAAAATTTACAAAATAGTACCATATCGATGATATTTAGAGCTTCATAAATGAGCGCGTCTTGTTTTAAATGTGCTAACTGTTTGCAAACAATTTAGACCCAGATAGGACACCGCGTTACGTGGCGTATGATCTGGATCCCACCTTTTTGCCAGTCATACATTGTATTTTACTTTTCTTAAGTTTTGAAAGCATTAAATTGATTATGTGTTTTTCCGCAGATACTGTATTTGCAGCAGACGGCCGTTTGACAACAGCCGTTTTTTACTTTTATATTTTTACTGTCCAGACTATAGTATTTTCTTAGAGGAAAAGTTAGACATATTCATTTTTCTAACCGGAAAATGTTAGCCCGTATTCCCTGATTGAAATATATTTGATATTATTAAATATTTGAAATATGGTTAACAGTAATAACCCGTCCTTGTTCACGACATAAATCATGGATTATTTTATACAGGGCTCCAGATAAGTGGAGGATTTAAAAAAAATGTTTTTGTTTAAACCCTATAGTGTCACTACTCATTAGAATCGTCTCGAAGTAACACCATAGGATTTGGTGCTGAAATAAGTGAGAAAATGCTGAATTTGTTCAGTTTACTCCCTCTTATCTGGAACCCTGTAGATTACATCACTTTGAGTGGCTGTTGCATAAGCACAGCACTAAAAATCAAAAAGGAGATATACAAACAGACCCGAAAGCGACCACCGAAAAAACACAGTGATTGTTAGAAATAAATAAAACCTCGCTATTACGACCACTTAAACGAAGGCTAATTAATTGTATAATAGAGAGGTGGCAGTTTAAAGCAATGTGACAGTGAAACAGAAAGCTCCTACAGGAGCTTTCTGTTTCACTGTTACCTTGCTTTAAGCGGTCACCTATCGTAAACATCCAAATAATTAACAAAATTTAGTGGTCGTAATAGGGAGGTTTTACTGTAGGTTGCCGCTTAAAGCAGGTCAAAACGTGCAGAATACTCCTTAGCCACTTTACTTTCAGCCTAGAAAAAACAAAGAAAGAGTTATAAAACCAGGTTAAAAATTCAGAACATATCAATGGGGACTTTCTGTTTTACTTGCGATATTTTATAAGCAGTCACATGTAAAGATGCCAAGAAATTAATTTTACTCATTAGCAGATTAGTAGGGTATGGAACATGCACAATGAAACCTCGCTATTACGACCACTAAAACGATGGTTAATTGATTGTAAAATAGAGAGGTGGCAGCTTAAAGCAAGGTGACAGTGAAACAGAAAGCTCCTAAAAGAGCTTTCTTTTTCACTGTCACCTTGCTTTAAGCGGTCACCTGTCGTAAACGTTTAGTGGTCGTTATAGCGAGGTCTTACTGTATAGTATGAGGAATATATACTATATAGGGACGTGACAAAGCGCTTCTATATGGAGGATTGTCAAAGTTTAAAACATTATATGGCAGTGAAGGGTTAAACCATTTCATGATCAAATTCATCATGAGGTTATTACCCATGCACCGCCATGTTGTCGTCTGCTTCAATATTGTTGTCTGCAATAGTGTTTTAAAGTTATATTAAAGGCAGTGTAACTGACGTAATTGCAACCAGTAAGTGGCAACCAGTTTTGATCTAGACGCCGCGTTACGCGGCGGCTGTTCAGGATCAAAACTGTTTGCAAATGCGCTTATGACGTTTAACCATTCTCCGCATAGCTCAATAGCCTGTGTGTCAGTATTGAAAATAGATGGTAGCTTAACTCATTACCCCATAGCCTGTTTTTAGTTTTGAAGATTGGTGACCACTTAAAGCAGGTTGAAAGTAAAGCAGAATGTGCCTTAAGGCACATTCTGCTTTACCTTCAGCCTGCTTTAAGCTATAATCTGATAGAATATAGAAAATACTTCCTATGTAACATATTCATAACTTTACTATAGTTGACCTATTTTCTTCAGTGAAGGGATAAATCAAAGATGTAAAAAGGCGTATTTATGGGGGAATGGTTAAAAGCAGACTGAACATAAAACAGAATGCTCTTGTAGGAGTTTTAGGTGACCTTGTGCTAGGATTTAGAATACATTTTTAAGGTGGAATATCATGCTTGTATACAATGGAACTATTTTTTTCGGTGAAGAAATTAATTAAAACTGAAAATGGGTGCATATATTGGGTAACGGGTTAAACACGTTGCTTGTTTTACCATTACAGATAAATTGGATGAAGCAGAATGGTTTCTCAGGTGTGATGGTATGGGCTCTGGATCTAGACGATTTCTCCGGCAGTTGTGGGCAGGGCAAGTATCCGCTCCTAACGGCTATTAACCAAGAGTTAACGGGTAGAGGTCGAAGGCCAGGACCAAGAAGACCGTAAGTAGAGGTTCATTCTTTTTTCTAGTGCTACGTCATACTCCCTTTATTCGGCACCCTGTTTACATTTAGCAATCAGGCGCAGATACATACGCTAGAGTTTTCTCTGAGTAGACCCGAGAGTATAGTGATGAAAACGTTATTTTTTCCCAATAAACGCGTTTACGCTAAATCTATTATTTCCAATGCAAAACAGTTTGGAGTCAGATCAGACGCCGGGTAACCCGGCGTCTGATCAGGCTCCAAACTGTTTGCCGTCCATATTAAAATCTTCATACAGATTTGTCGAAAAGTTGTCATTTTCTGCATTGTATTGCTTTCCGTTTGCGTTTCGTTTGCGTTTAAACGGGAAAGAATAACGTTTTCTCCACTGTATGCGTAAGACATAAAATATCCGGATGACTGGAAAAGAGAATAACTGACCAATACAGTGAATATCGCTTAAAACGAAGTCTTCTGGACCATCGGATTTATTTCCTCATATCTAAAATTCGCTATTCAGTGTTCCCTCCCTACAACGGTCCTCCCAACAACGACTCCTTCCTTACAACGACCCTTACCGCAGTTACCTAAACTGGACAATGTCTAACCCTGCCCCGTTGCATTCTCGCATCTTTTTTCGGCGTTTTACTAAAAATGAAAATCAGAAAAAGTAGCGGTCCTAACAGGACACCGTACTTTAGTGCTGTTAAATCGTCTGCTAAGAGTTGTCATCTGTTATTTTGCTCAAAATTACTTATTAGACAATTAAACAGAAAAAAAAGAATAATGAGTGACAAACAACTTGAATCCTGATCAGACGCCGCGTTACGCGGCGTCTGATCTGAATTCAGGCTGTTTGCAAATGTAAACCAATTTCCTACTTGTAACGACTCCCTCCGAACAACGCTCACTTTTTTGTCTCCCATTGGTTGTCGTTGTAGAGAGGGGGCGCTGTAATATCAAGACCATTTTACTACATGAATACGTTATGTAGAAATGGGGTTTTAGATTTTGTTTTGTTATGCAATATTTCGTTATATATACAGTGGAGAAACCGTTATTCTTTCCCGTTTAAACGTAAACGAAACGCGAAACGCATTGCAACAAAGTGAGAAAATAACAACTTTTTGACAACTCTGAACGTTGATTTTAACGTGGACGGCAAACAGTTTTGCGCCGGATCAGATTTAGCGTAAACGCGTTTATTGGGACAGAATAATCATGTGTTCTCCAATGTAGTATTTTCTTTTTAAATGAGATTTACTTATTATTAGGCAGTGGAAGGGTTTAAAGGACAATATCAGTTTTCAATAAACTCTAGTCCTCATTTCACAATTCATGGTTATTTTGCAATATATTTTCAATGTGACAAACAGTTTCGACCCTGTTTAGAGTGCTCCTATAGACACAATCTGGTCTGAGTCTACAT
Source organism: Gari tellinella (assembly GCA_922989275.2). Taxonomy (NCBI): domain Eukaryota; kingdom Metazoa; phylum Mollusca; class Bivalvia; order Cardiida; family Psammobiidae; genus Gari; species Gari tellinella. Next base: position 27,063,464 of record OV277856.1, on the reverse strand, counting down.
TGTTTGTATAAGTTGGCTACACGTTTTGCATTTGGTTTTTTAACAATAGACCTCAAAGAAGGCTACCACAGCGAAAACAACCGCGACCACAATTACCACGATCTAGAACACAACCACGACCACAGCCTCGGCCACGGACACAGTCCCCACGGACACAGCAGCCACGTACACAGACCCCACGCCAACAGCTGCCTCGACAACAGCCACGCCCACAGCCACGCCCAAAACCACGTACACCGCCGGCTCGGCCATCGTGGCCCAGGCACATCCCAGCTACAGTTGCGCCAGTGACGCCAAAACCTAAACCAAGTAAGCTATTTTCTTAACCCTTTACCTTATAGAAGCGCCTTTTAGCGCAATTCGTTTAATCCTCCGCGGAAGAAAATAATTCCAATCTACACAGTCATGAAAATGTATCAGAAGGAATTTTTTATTCTAGCAGGTGGTTGCTTAAAGCAGGCTGAAAGTAAAGCAGAATGCGCCTTAGGGCGCATTCTGATTTACTTTCAACCTGCTTTAAGCGGTCACCTTTTTTCAAAACTAAAATCAGGCTTTGGGGTAATGGGATTGATAGGAGGTCATCATGTAGGTGATTCAACATTATTTAAGAATTTCTTAGTATCACTTCATAAGTAAATACATTGTACTAACTTGTTGACGTCTCAACCTCTGCTGAGGCCATCTTCAGAACCACGATATGCGCATGTGCAGTTCGGGTCATGAACGCCGATTCCCGCCACTTACCGTAACTGCTTTACTTTCAACCCGCTTTAAGCTATCATCTGCTAGAATATAAAGAATACTTCTGACGATACCTAATCATGAATGTATTAAGTGGAACTATTTTCTTAAGCGTAGAAATAAATTAAAGGTGTAAAAAGGCGTATTAATGGGGTAATGGGCTAATAGTTCTTGTTCTTCAGTCACTTTCTCTAGCAAGTTTCTCTCTGTCGCCTTTTCCAAGTCTATTTCATGGATAGTTTTGTTTGCGTGTTCTGCTTTTGAGCTTTTGTTCATTTCAGTGAGAGATTGTTGTCATTTTGTTTTTGTAAAAGCCGCTTTTTTATTACTTTCTACAATTAAACCTTTCTATTACGACCACTGAATTTTGTTAATTATTTGGCGTTTTGCAACATGTTACTGCTTAAAGGAAGGTGACAGTTAAACAGAAAGCTCCTTTAGGAGCTTTCTGTTTTACTGTCACTTTCCTTTAAGCTGTCACCTGTCCTTTATACAATCAATTAGCATACATTTCAGTGTCCGAAATAGAGACAGGGCTGCCATTTCTCCGGATTTTTCCTAAGTATTCGGATTTTTATCCTAGCAGATCGTTGCTTAAAACAGGCTGAAAGTAAAGCAGAATGCGCCTTAATGCGCATTCTGCTTTACTTTCAATATGTTTTAAGCAGTCATGTCTTCAAAACAAGAAAAAGACTATAGGGTAATGGTACGGTTAGTAAAATTTCGTCTGAAAAATGAAAATTGAAATCTTAGGATTTTTATTATCAACTTATGGCAGCCCTGTAGAGAGGTTTTACTGTATATTGTTACGTTTCAGGTCTTCCTCACTTAAGCAATGACTTTAAGTGTCCGACAAATGCCAACGATTACTACGCTAGCCCCAGACGCTGCCAAGAATACTACATATGTGCTCAAGGTCTGTCATTCAAATTCAAATGTTCGGCGCCCCTACTCTGGAACAGAGCAAACAACTTCTGTGATTGGCCAGGGAATGTAAAATGTCGCCCGGGTAGACCAAAGCCGCCAAGAACGCCCCGGCCAGTGACCCGGCGCCCCACAACACAACGTCCGACAACGACTACGACAAGGCCGACAACCACACCGGTAACTCCTCCACCGTGGATGAATTGGTCGTTATGGATTGCCGAGTTCTGGAAAGCGTTGGCCTCTATGCAGGCTTCGCCGACAACATGGAGACGTAAGTTCAAGTCAATCCTTGATAATTCGAACTCAATAAAGGCGAACATAACCGTATTTCAAAGTTACACTGTGGCTTAGCCATGAAGATCGAGTTATCGAAATTCAACTTGTGAATTACGTGTATTAAGCGAGCTAGAAGAATTGAGGTCCGACTGTTCAAAGTACAACTGTAAGGGTTATCAATGCAGCTTATGTGACTGCTTGATGGGCATGTCTTACATACATGTAGGAGCCGTGTCATGACAAAACCTGCCTTATTGCATTGCATCAATATAAAGACCGTAATACACCTTCTGTAATATTGCATTTGTATTGGTAATTCACACAGTGCAATATTGCATTTGTTTTTGTTATTCACTCTTTGCAATATATCATTTGTCTCTATTATTCCCTTTGTGCAGTATAATATTTGTCTTTGTTATTCACTCTGTGCAATATATCATTTGTTTTTGTTATTCACTCTGTGCAATATACCATTTGTCTCTATTATTCCCTCTGTGCAATATGTCATTTGTATTTGCTATTCCCTCTGTGCAGTATAATGTTTGTCTTTGTTATTCCCTCTGTGCAATATATCATTTGTCTCTATTATTCCCTTTGTGCAGTATAATATTTGTCTTTGTTATTCACTCTGTGCAATATGTCATTTGTCTTTGTTATTCACTCTGTGCAATATATCATTTGTCTTTGCTATTCCCTCTGTGCAGTATAATATCTGTCTTTGTTATTCCCTCTGTGCAATATAGCATTTGTCTTTGTTATTCACTTTTGCAATATTGCATTGGCCATGGTAATTCTCTTCGTGCAATATTACATTTGTTATGGTTATTTACAATCTGCAATATTGAATTGGTTTGTTATTTACACTCTGCAATATAGTATTTGTATTTGTTATCAACTCTGTCCTATATTATATTTGTATTGGTTATACACTCTGTGCGATATTGCATTTGTATTGGTTATTCACGCTCTGCAATATTGAGTTGGTTTTGGTAATTTACACTCTGCAATATAGCATTTGTATTGGTCATTCACTCTGTGCTATATTATAATTTTCAACTGTTGAGTCTCGGTCATATATTCCCTGCAACGTGAAATTGTCTTGGTTATATAGTCTCTGCGATGTTACAGTTGTATTGGTTATATAGTCTCTACAATATGACAGTTGTCCTGGTTATACATTTCTTGCAATATACCCATTGTATTGGTTATATAGTCTCTGCAATGTACAGGTTATATATTCTCTGCAATATGACAATTGTATTGGTTATTTATTATCTGCAATATGACAGTTGTCCTGGTTATATCTAATCTGCCATGTTACAATTGTATTGGTTATATATTATCTGCAATATGACAGTTGTCCTGGTTATATGTTATCTTCGATGTTACAATTGTATTGGTTATATAGTCTCTACAATAAGACAGTTGTCCTGGTTATACATTTCTTGCAATATATCCATTGTCTTGGTTATATATTCTCTGCAATGTGACAATTGTATTGGTTATATATTATCTGCAATATGACAGTTGTCCTGGTTATATATTATCTGCAATATGACAATTGTATTGGTTATATATTATCTGCAATGTGATAAGTGTATTGGTTATATATTATCTGCAATATGACAGTTGTCTTTGTTGTATATTCTCTGCAATGTGACTATTGTCTTTGTTATTAATACTATACAAAATCAGGATCCAAACTGTTTGCAAATAACTATGTTACTCAGGGTAAGGCAGTGAAGGGGTTTACAATTTATTTATCAGTCAATATGAGACTCTGGATTTGATATGAACATCTATAAGGGATTCCAAAAATTGAAACACGGCAACATTTTGCTTTTGTTTATGTTATTTGTATCTTTTTGGAACTATTTTTCATGAAACATAACCCACTCATAAATGTATTAATATATTAAATGAGTCTGTCACTAGTGCTATTTTCGAAATTAAAACTGTATCATTGCTTTTACATATTTCAGAACAACATAGTGCCAACTCAATTGTGCCCCCAGTTCAAAAAGCATTTTGTGTTGGGAGGTTGGATGGAATCCATGCCGATCCCTCAGACTGCACAAAGTACATAGACTGCGTACAGGGACAAGAATATAAAAGCTCATGCCCCGCCCACACAGCATTCGACACAAAATCTGGCGTGTGTAATCATAAAGAAAAGGTTCAAAGATGTTTTGTCACTGGCTGAACCATTGTTGCTTTAATAGGACATATGTTGAACACTTACATAGCGCCTGTCCAGTGAGCGAGTACGGCGCCCGGCTCGGGTTTTAGCCCTTATCATGCTTAATATCGTCTGCTTCAAAATTATTGTCTGCATTTAAATGTTCAACCTAAATGTAAAACAGTTTGGATGCAGATCAGACGCCGAGTTACTCGGCGTCTGATCCGGCTCCAAACTGTTTGCTAAAGTCACTTAGCACGGTAAGAGCTAATCCAGCTTTGCCAGGCTCCGAGGTTATAAAGCGTTTAAGTTTAGTTTGAGTGTGTTCCCAAGCATTTGATTGGTCAGATTTGAACCTAGGCTCAAATCTGACCAATCAAATGATTGGGAACGAGTTTAGACTCAATTCAAAAGCTTTATAACCTGGTAGCCAGTTGTTTGTTGCTTGTGGTTTGAAAGAGGAAAGTGTACAGTTGATCTACTAGTCAGCTTATGAGTGTTGCCCTTTGTTAAATTAGCTCTTTCGCTACCATGGTAGCGTCTATAAGAACTTTGACGTCAGAAGAAGAAATACAGTCGAACTTCGATATCTCGAACTATATAAGTCGAACATATCCGTAGATCGAAGTTAAAACGTGGCTTAGCCACGTTTTAACTTTGAAATACGGGTATGTTCGACTTGACCGAATATGAAATAGTGTTATTAATGTGTCGAAATATCGGTTAGTTCGAGTTAAGCGCGCTCGAGATATCGAAGTTTGACATTTGTAAGTTTTGACTGAAGAAACGTCGATGCGAATGTCAGTTTGGATCCATATCAGACGGCGTCTGATCTAGATCCAAATGATCGTAACCAGATTGGCAGCGAAGGAGTTAATCCTATTTATATTTTTACAAATAAAGAAAAAATGCCATTTAATTTCATATACTGTGATGATTTAAATAAACTAAGGTGTGGATCTATACACTATATAAACAATGGAATGTTTTCTGAACTGGGACCCATGAGTATTACGCATTTGTGATACATGTAAGTCTTGAGATCGTTCTCAAACGTTTGATCGGTTAGATTTGAGCTTTACAATGTTTTGAGCTTTTGATTGGTCGAATTTGAGCTTTTAAATCTGACCAATCGAAAGCTTGAGGACGATTTCACGACTCATTCCAAATGCGAAATAACCATGGGTCTTGCTGATAAAGCAAATGCTGCAGCATTGTAAAATAAAGAAACCAAAAATGAAGATGAACAAGTCTAAGGCTTGTTGTAGTCTGTGCTTGTCTTGTACAATTTGTACAAGTCTCCCGATGTCTCAAAACGTAATGTATAACTGTTATATACAAATGAATAAAAATGAATGTGTGCGCTCTTTGTTTATTTTATTTTTCACCAAATTGTTAGTCAAATCTCAATAGTAAGAACAAATATAAAGATGTCGCTGTTATAGGATGTGAGCTTGTATGTACCGTGTATACGTTATTCTTTCCCGTTTAATAGCATACGAAGCGCAAACGTGTTGAAATAAAATGTAGAAATGACAATTTTTCCATTATTCTGACAATTACTTTTCATTTTAATCTGGGTGGAAAACTGTTTGGAGCCTGATCAGACGCCGGCTTACCTGGCGTCTGATCAGACCCCAAACTGTTTGCAATGGAAATAATAGTTTTAGCGTAAATGCGTTCATTGGGGAAAAATAACAACGTCTTCTCCACTTTATGTATGGAAAAATATATCCATCCGCGTGTAGTTCTTTGAAATACTAGTGTTGAAGTTCAGTCAAACCTTGATATCTCAAACTCGCTGAAGTCCAACATATCCGTATTTCAAAGTTAAAACGTGGTCAATCCACGTTTTAACTTTGAAATATGGATATGTTCGACTTAAAGCGAGAGGGAAATCATAAAATTCATCTGTAGAAATACCAGAAAGTTCGAGAAATTGACGTTGGACTGTATATCAAAATACTGACACTGACTGCACGTGTAAAGTACTCGTATATGTGTACACATTCTGTAAAATAGTAAGGTAGCAGCTTGTAAATCATATGAGGCGTTAAGACGCTCAAAGTGCTTAACCGTATATATTGACGCAATTGAAAAAACGAGCAGATGGACAGGGGTAAAATGGTATCCCTTAAAACGAGGCATAAAATACAGGGCATTTGCAATACATTCGGTAGTATGAAAAAGGTACAATATGTTTTCTTTGGGCGAGTTCTGTATTACTTATGTCTTCACTAAGAAGCCATCTATTTTTCAAGTATCCTGCTATACAAAATTGTGTTAACCCATTACCCCATATAATTATACACCTCTTAACACATCTAGAATATTCCTCCACTAAAGGAAGCAGTTCCATTTGATACAGTCATTAACATGCACTTAAAAACATATTTTCTATCATAGGAGATGGTATATTTTATATTTATTAAAGCAGGCTGAAAGTAAAGCAGAATGCGCCTATGAACAGGCATAGTCTGCTTTATTTTCAACCTGCTTTAAGCGGTCACCCGTCTTCAAAACTAGAAACCACATATGGGGTAATGTGTAACTCAATCACACATGAAACTCAAATTTGAGTTAAATAAAGTCTGTTTATGACTACAGGAACCATCAGATCTGAATCTACACTGTTTCCATAGGACAAGTGTACTCTTCACATGTAAACTGTAAGTACAAGACACAACAAATGCATATGGGCTCAATGAGTTAAAACGTCATTGACGAGATATATTGGATACAGTGGAGAAAACGTTATTCTTTCCCAATAAATGCGTTTACGCTAAAACTATTATTTCTATTGCAAACAGTTTGGAGTCAGATCAGACTCCGGGTAACCCGGCGTCTGATCAGACTCCAAACTGTTTGCCACCAAGATAAAAATGAGTTATCAGAATTGTCCAAAAGTTGCACTTTTCTACGTTTTAGCGTTTCGTTTCGTTTAAACGGGAAATAATAACATATTCTCCACTGTAGTCATTAGTACAAAAGCAATTTCCTGGAAGAGAAAAGCTTAGTACATTTAGCTAATCCATTTATGATACAGTCGCCAAATCTATAAAGATTACCATTTTGATTCAGTGGGTGTTTAAAACAAAAGTTTGTGACCAAGTTCCTACAACATGCATGTCTACATTTTTTTTCTTTTCGTATAGAGAAAAACAACATTCTTTTACGTTTAAACTATACTAAAAGGAAATGCAATACAATAAAATACAATTTAGCGAATGACAGTATTTTGACAATGTTGTTTTATAATAATCCGAATGGCAAACAAATTGAACCACTGTAACTTCAAATGGACAATTACAGTTTCCAATTACAGTGGAGAATCTGTTATTCTTTCCCGTTTAAACGCAAACGTACGCAAACGCATTGCACTAAAACATAGAAAAGGACAACTTTTCGACAATTTTGACTATTCATGTTGATCTGAGTGGCAAACAGTTTTGAGCCTGATCCGACGCCGGGTAACCCGGCGTCTAATCTGGCTCCAAACTGTTTACACTGCAAATAATAGTTTTAGCGTAAACGCGTTTATTGGGAAAGAATAACAGATTATCCACTGTAAGTCTAGTCCATTTATGACAACTGCATTTAAGGTCGTTTTGTTATCTATTGTAAAATAACAAACAGTGCATACCCAAATCAGAGGAGATCTGCTGCAAATACATCATCTGCATAACAAGTGATCCATGGGTCATATATCGCTCACCTGAGAATACCTGACAAAACGGAGAGAATGATTTATGTCTTGAGGCGGGGTCATTTTGACCCAAGGAGTATAATTTGAACAATCTTGATAGAGGACCTGTAGATAATAATATATGTGCCAAATATCAAATCTATGTGTACTGGGGTTCCAGACAAGAAGACCTTTTTAAAGTTTTCATAGAATTTTTTTTTATTTTTAGTTCCTGTGACCTAGATTTGCAACAGACAGGAACCATTTATTCAATACTGGGAAACGAAATCTAAAAAAGTCACCGTAACAAACATCAAAGCTCTATCCATATAAGTTTCAGATAAGATGTTTGAAAATTTGACTTTATAACTCTATGTAAAACTGTGACCCCTGGGACTGGGCCAACTTTAAGCCCAGGGACATAATTTGAACACACTTGATACTTGCAAAATATCTGAGCTCTGGGTACTAGGGTTTCAGGTGAGAAGATTTTTTTAAAAATTCACTATATAACTCTATGTAAAACTGTGATCTCCGGGTTGTGCTATATTTGGTCCCAAGGGCATTATTTGAACTTGATAAAGGACCTAAATATGATGTTATTTGCCAAATTTCTAAGCTCTGGCCCTTGTGGTTTCTGACAAGAAGATTTTTAAAGTTTACAATGAAAAATAATCTATTTAAGCTCCTGTGACCTAGATATGCAGCGGAATGGGGCCATTTCATCACTGTTGGTAAAGAGCATCTAGAAGTGTCACAATGCCAAGTATAAAAGCTCTAGCCATATTAGTTTCAGAGAGGTAGATGTTTGAAAAGTTCACTATATAACTCTATGTATAACTATGAGCCCCGGGATGGGGCCAATTTAGACCCGCGGGCATATACATTAGTGAACAAACTTGATAGATGACTTGTAGGTGATGTTATATGCCAAATATCTAAGCTCTTGCCCTTGTAGTTTTTGACAAGAAGATTTTTTAAAGATTTTCTTCTTTTTTTTCACTTTGGTTGCCATGGCAACCAGAGTTCTCGTTGTTTTTACAGAGCTTGGCCCATGGAATATTCCTGTAAAGTTTGGTTGAAATATGTCAAGAGGTATAGGAGGAGATATCATTTAAAGCAATTGTAAACAACGACGCACACCGCATGACGCCGGACACATCCCAATAGCTCATATCACCTTGAGCCTTTGGCTTGAGCCTTTGGCTTGAGCCTTTGGCTCAGGTAAGCTAAAAACACACTCAATTTTACTGTACGCAAATTCTAACCAAGTCGCGTTTAGCATTATAAGTGTTAAAGCGGGCTGCCAAATAAGAAGGAAACCTACTAATTGGAGATTTAAACTTTACTTTCAGCATGCTTTAACCCTTCCGCTGTCAATGACGCTTAAATGCGTAAACGCAAACAGTTTGGATCCTGATCAAACACCGCGTTCCTGACCAGGATCTATATTGTGTGCAAACTGTTCGCAAATTTTAAACAAGTCATGCTTAGCATAATTAGTCTTAAAAAAGGATGACATTAAGAAGGAAACCTTCTAATTGGAGACTTTTAATTTTCTTTCAGCATGCTTTAATAACCCTTTCACTCTCAATGGCGCTTAAATGCGTTTGCAAACAGTTTGGATACTGATCAGACACCGAGTCACGTGACGTCTAATCGGGATCCAAACTGTTTGACGCGGCGTCTGATCAGGATCCAAACTGTTTGGTACTCGTATAGCAATTTTGTCAGTCATACTGCGTTAATTAACTTTGTAACGATATTGCAGACAACAAAATTGAAGCAGACGTCACTGAAACGATGAAGGAGTAAAATCTCAAGAAATATTTGGCAGTGAAAGGGTTAAGCAGTTATTTGTATTTAAAGAAACGAATATATGAAAATAATGGTGATTATCTAAAAAGAGGCCTTAAGAAAAAGAATTCGAACCTGCTACCCACGACATGCTAGTCCGACTCGTTCCCTATTGAGTCACGGCGACTTCGTTGATATTCGGTTCGTTAGTTAGTTATATTTGTGGAACGAATTATGTAATTACGCTAGTGTTGGTACATAAAGTGATCATTTATTACTCAAATATAGAATTTGAATATATCGATCTTTACCACGTTTTTGCGATGAAAACCGTAGGTAACAATGTCTTAAACAGTAGTTTCAGTCTTTTGTAATGACATTACCCCACCCCGAAGTTGACCCAATTTCAAGAAGCCACTCAAACACAATTGTCGGCATATTTTCCTTCTTGTGGCTTTTTATTTTTCTTGTGGCTTTTTATTCTTCTTGTGACTTTTTGTTTTTCTTGTTGCTTTTTATTTATTATTGTGGCTTCTTTCCCTTCATGTGGCTTTCTATTTCTTCTTGAGGCTTATTGTTACTTCTTAACACATTTATATCAAACTGACGAGCAATAGTTCAACGAAGTCTCCGTGGCTCTGTAGTGAACGAGTCGGACTAGCACGTCGTGGGTAGCAGGTTCAAACCACACAGCTTGCGAGTTTTTTTCTGAACGATTTTTTTCATAGATTCGTTTCTTTTTTATATATATTTAAGCAACAGCTTAAAGCATGCTGAAAAGAAAATGTAAAATTCTTCAATTAGAAGGTAAACTTCTTATGTCCGCCTGTGCTAACACTGATTTTATGCTAAGTGCGACTTTGTTAATATTGCTAACTGTTTGCAAACAGTTTAGATCCAGATAGGGCGCCGTGTTACGCGGCGTATGATCTGGATTCAACCTTTGTTGCCAGTCATATTTTACTTTTCTTAAGTTTTGAAAGCATAAAATTGATTATGTGTTTTCCGCAGATACTGTATTTGCAGCAGACGGCAATTCAGCATGATAAGGGTAAAACAGCAACCTGCATGATATTTTTCATAAAACTCTTCAAATATCAAGAAAGAGCAGAAGCATGAAAATCTTTTCTAGAACGATTAGCCACCGTTTAGAAATACATTTGGTAAATGATGATTTACAAATGAGAAAAAACACACCAACGACACTGCAAATAACAAGTCATTTCTACAAACGATAAATATCGTGTTAGTATGCGAGAAGAGTCGAGAAAGCCCTTGACAACGGCCGTCTTTTACTGCCTAGACTATAGTATTTTCTTAGAGGAAAAGTTAGAAAATCATTTTTCTAAGCGGAAAATGTTAGAGTTAGAAATTCTTAACTAAAATATACTCAATTCCAAAAGAAACTGTGCACTTTGTTTTCTGTAATTATTCATTGACTATTTTCCTAAACACCTATGTATTTGGTACCAAATTTAGATCAGTTCACGAACAATATGGCAGTTATTTAAGATTTTGAGATGCTGTCGTTTAAAGTGGTTGTTTTTAAACGAGAAAAGATGAAGTGCTAAAATGAAAGTTGCAAATCACTCTGAGAATTCGACCATGTTCAGTTGGGAATTTTAGATAGGTTTAGCTGTAATTTTATGACATTTTTTGTCATTATCGTATGTGTCCATCTTTGCTCAAGATGTAAGCGGCAATAAGACATCGCGTAGACCTTACTTGACGTCTAATAACCGCCTCGGGAATGAAAAGTTTTCCTATCCCTGAATTAGTCCATAAGATATTTTCTCCTAAAGTGCCGTGTGCGAGCATCATGGTGACAAAGAATATTATTAGACCTATCAGAGAAAAGGCACGAGTCTACTACTTTTGCCCTAAACGGAAATGACGTCATGCTCGATGCAAACGAGCAGCCCAACGACGTGCTGCTAAGATCTGTCAAAATAAGGGTCCCCTAGCCCGGATGGGTGCCCGAGCTTTCCGGATGCAACACAATACGGTCTGTCAACTGATACCGTACCGTCTTGCAGAACTAGACGCTGTTTGCAAACGACGTCGAAGTAACGTCAACGTAACAAATTCGTTTGCTGAACTGCTGTCCTAGGTATCTGTGCATTGTCTTCGGCGATTTACCACTTCACTTGTATGTTGAGAACGTTTGAGCAACCGAATGATTGTGTTTCTTTAGTATCCTAACGTCCTACTCACGTTAGTGACGTTGCAGTTATGAACAAGCATTGCAAAGACTCTAAGGTGCCTATTTTCATTCAACCTCAGCAAGTTCGGTGTGTACTGATGTGAAGTAAAATGTGTTTTTTGTGTGTATAAGGCATACTTATTACACTTATGCACATTTTCGGTGGCATGTGCATTTTCCTTGAGCTGCACGTGCAAAACATGCAAAATTACGTTTTTCCCAATAATCTAAAAGTCTCTTCACACTAGATAGTAATTTTGGTATTGATGGATGGCAAATAAACATGAGATATTGTGTGCGAAATCTTATATCGATGCGGCTTCTAGATATTAAAATATTTGAAAATAAAAAGTGCACAGTTTCCTTTGGAATTGAGTATAGTATAGCAAGACGCAGTGCAGTAATGCTGTCATAAATCGACCAAATTTGCAATCCGTAGATCATTTTAGCCAACACTGTGAGATATTCCTAATACATGTAGTTATTTGCCATCAATCCAGTGAAAAACTGTATATAATGCGCATAGTTAGCCAATTTGTGAAAACTCGACAAGCGTTGGTGGTGATCAGGCAGACTAAACGCTCACATTTCACGAACCAATTGACGTTTGTGATATAGAAGATACTTGTTTGCGACAGGCAGAAATTAGTTCGGATTCAGTACGATTAAGTGTTTAATACTTATGTGTGGCAATAATTGTGTGATGGACGTATTTCTTACCTCCTCTGACATTGTTTACATCAATTCACCATGGATTCCGAATGACTTTGGGCCAGTATCCGGTGAACGATGTAAGAAAAGACGATTCCAAAGAAGTGTCACAAGACAGGATTAGATAGAGCAATCAGAAATTAAAAGTATTTTAATATAAGACTTACGATCATTTTTGTCGTAAGATGTTTTATGAAACGGGCACCAGTATCCGATGTACGATGTATACAAGTGAAGAGGGCCATGATGGTCCTGGGTTGCTCACCGGATTGAATCGGCTTGATTGGCCAACAGTCGAATCCCCTGCTTCTTCTCACTTGATCTAGTAACCTATTTTATTATACCAAATGAACCATATTCAAAATTGACCTAGATTTTGTCAAGATGGACTTGATAAAGATCGTGCTAAAACTTTTGTTCAAAACCTTTTTCTAAGAGTTGACCTAATAACCTACTTTTTGACCCCATATAACCCATACTCAAACTTGACCCAAACTTTGTCAAGATGGTCATTCTGACAAAGTTTGATAAAGATAGGGTTCAAATAAGGGCAACTATAGAGTTCATAAGATTTGACCTCGTGACCTACTTTTTGTCCTCATAAAATATTTTCAAACTTGACCTTTATTTTGTCAAGATGGTCATTTTAGAAAAATAGGGTTTAAAATTCTGCCCATATAGTTCACAAGCTTTTCCTACGAGTTTACCTAGTGACCTACTGTATGACCCCAAGTAAACCATGCCCAAATCTGACATAGATTTTGTCAAGATTATCATCTGACCTGTTTGATAAAGATATGGCTCAAATTGTGGCTACTAGAGTGTTGCAAACTATTTCTAAGATTTGACCTAGTGGCCTACTTTTTGACCCCACATAACCCATTATCCAAACTGACTTAAACTTTGTAAAGATGGTCATTCTAATCAAGTTTGATAAAGATAGGGATCAAATTGTGGCTACTAGAATGTTCACAAGCTTATTTTAAGATTTGACCTAGTGACCTACTTTGTGGTCCAACATTGCACATTATCGAACTTGACCTCGATTTTATCAAGGTGGCCATTCTGACAAAGTTTGATAAAGAATAGCCTAAACATGCAGCTTCTAGAGTGCTCACAAGCTATTTCTAAGATTTGACCAAGTGACTTATTTCTTGACCCCACATAACACAAACATGTACCCAAACTTGACCTAGATTTTGTCAAGATGGTCATTCTGAGGAAGTTTGATAAATACATGGTTAAAATTGTGGCAACTATAGAGTTCACAAGTTTTTTCTAAGATTTGACCTAGTGACCTTCTTTTTTACCCCAAATAACCAGGTATCAAAGTTGACCTACATTTTGTCAAGATGGTCATTTTGACAAAGTTTGATAAAGATTGGCCTAAAATTGGTGTTACTAGAGTGTTCACAAGATTTGACCTAGTGAACTATTTTTTGACCCCACATAACCCATACCAACACTTGACCTAGATTATGCCAAGATGGCCTTTCTAAGGATGATGTAGATTTTACCTAGTGTTCTACTTTTTTACCCCAAATAACCCTTTATCAAACTTGACCTACATTTTGTCAAGATGGTCATTTTGACAAAGTTTGATAAAGATTGGCCTGAAATTGGTGCTACTAGTGTTCACAAGCTTTCTCTAAGATTTGACCTAGTGAACTATCTTTGTCCCCACATGACCCATACCCAAACTGGACCTAGTAACCTACTTTTTGACCCAACATAACCAATTATAAAACTTGCCCTTTATTTTATCAAGATGGTCCTGCTAACCAAGTTCAATAAAGATTGGGTCAAATTTGTGGCTACCAGTGTTCACAAGCTTTTTCTAGTTTTCGCCAGCTTTTTCTAAGATTTGACCTAATAACCTACTTTTTGACCCAACATGACCCATATTCGAACTTAACCTAGATTTTGTTAAGATATTCATTCTGACCATGTTTGATAAAGATTCGCTCAAATTTGCAGCCTCTAGAGTGTTACAAGATGTTCACGGACGCATGATACACATCACGGTCACAATAGCACACCCTGTTCAAGTGAGCTAAAAACAGCAAACGACCATTTTAAGCAGAATATATTGCAGCAGCATTAGACATAAGTGTCTCGTTTTGGGAACAGCTGCAAGCACTGTTGTAAAGAGTATTTTGTTGTTCGGAGGGCTGTTGTGGGGTGGTTGTGCTGTAATTCAGGTGGCAATTATGTTTGAAATAGGGGGAAAAAAAGACAAACATTCTTATATGATTCTTAAATTCATTTTCAAAAGCAAATACAAGAATAATTTCACTTAAGAAAATGTTGCTTCATTGCATATGTACATAACTACAAGTTATCATTCAACTGACAATTTAGCCCTTTCACTGCCGTTAGCTTGTTATGTTGACTTTGCAAATGGTTTAGATCCAGATCAGATGCCATATAACATGGCTTGAAACTCCTGATCAGGATCAAAACTATTTGAAACTTGTATCAATATTTCTTCAGTCAAAACATTTTGCAAAAAATTGAAGCAGACAATATTTCAATAGGGTAAAAAGAGATGTATAAATTTTGCAGTGAAAGGGTAGGCGCAAAATGATGCGAAGATTCAACTTTCGAATCTACCATATAATGTATTTTTAACTATTGCAAAGAGAAGTAAAGTTAAACCTGTGTGTGGCAACCCTTCAATAAAGAATTATGGCAATATTTCTAGACAGGTTAATGCTTAACCCATTACACCATAACCTGTTTCTAGTTTTGAAGATAGGTGACCACTTAAAGTAGGTTGAAAGTAAAGCATTCTGCTTTAAGCTACCATCTGCTAAAATATAGAAAATATTTCTTATCATACATATTAACAACAGTGTAAATTGGAACTATTTTCTTCAGTGTAGAGATACATTAAAGGCGTATAAAAGGCATATCTATCGGGTAATGCAAGAAAATTATAGGGCAACAAGCTTCTACAGGAGCATTCTACATTATTTTAATCCTGCGTTAAGCTTCAACTTTCAAAACAGACTACATTTTCAGACTACGTTTCTACTGTACATAAGATTTACGGTAATAAGTTACCAATATAACAAATATGCACAATAACAAATATTGTTCCGTTAACCCTTTACTCCAAAGATAAATATATTTTAACGCACTTAATTCAAATAGTTCAAATTTATATAGTCACATATATGTATCATAAGAAATATTTTCTATATTCTAGTACATGTAGATGGTATTTAAAGCAGACTGAAATAATGCAGAATGCACCTTAAGATGCATTCTGCTTTACTTTCAACCTGCTTTGGGTGGTCACTTGTCTTCAACACTAGAAACAAGCTGTGTAGAGGGCTAAACTTTTTTTTATTATCTCCTTTCACAGGTTATACCAATAGCAGAAATATGCAATGTTTAAACCACAGCTCGGAATATACAGAGAAAGTGTTTCTCACGTTAAATTCTTCCTTTTTTCTTTTTTTAGGTTTCCATATTTACCATTCCTATGTATATATATAGCACTATAGAGTCCTTGAAAGCACAAAATGAAATGGAACTGTCCTGTCACATCTGTGTAACATCCCAGTTAAAGGATGAGCTTTAACTCTTTCAACACTAATTAACACTTGTGGGTTATTAGGTTCCCTGGTGGATCTTTTTAGTTACCAAAACATGAACCAGTCTACATAGAGTTATAGGTAGTTTAATAAATACTGATTTAATTAGCAAACAGTTTAGACCCTGATCAGAGGGCGCCTATAGGAGCACTCTGCTCTGAGACTACACTGTTTGCAAATGTCATAAGTAATTTTGAAACAGGTTCATGTGTCGAAAGAGCGATAACTAAGACAGGGCCCCAGATAAGGGGAGTATTTGAAAAAACTAAATTTCCTATGTCTGCATCAAACACTATGATGTATCAAATCATTAGAATCGTCCCGCAAAGAGACAATTTTTAGGAAGTCAAACCAGATAGTTTGGTGCAGACATAGAGAAGAAAATGTTGGAAAACTTGAGTTTCCTCCCTCTTATCTGGAGCACTATTAAGAAACAAGCTGGACTATGGAATCGTCTTTAAATTGTCTGTAAGGCCTATGCAAGCTTGTGGACCATCTCTTCTTTGGTGATCAAGTGGTTTGTTTTATTGATGAGACTCATGAGTGTGTTGATGTTGTGTGACCAGTCATTGAGAATGTCGTTGGGGTCTTTCTGAGCTGTGAAGTTTACAATGCCCTCTAGACGGTCTATCTTGGCCTGTATGGTCTTGTTCACTACCAGGGTAGACAAAAACTCCTCAATTTCCTGCAAGATAGGAATACAATGACTAAATATGTGCTAGCTCATGAGAGAAATTACCAATTAGAGATAAACATAGAATTTTCCCCCCATAGTTTGTTTCAGCTTTCAAAACAGACTATTGACCAATAATGTGAGTTGTATAAAATACTACTTGACGAAATTTATAAAGATAATGGGACTGTGTATAAAGTTTAGTTCTTGTATGCACAGTAAAAACCCTCTATTACAACCACTAATATGAAGGCTTATTGATTGTATGAAAGACAAGTGACAGCTTAAAGAAAGGTGAAACTAAAACAAAAAGATATTTAAGGAGCTTTTTGTTTATACTATCACTTTACTTTTTGCAGCCACCTGCCTTATAATTAACACAGAGCTCCAGATAAGAAGGAGTAAACTGCACAAATTCAACAGTTTCTCACTTATTTAAGCATCAAATCCTATGATGTTACTACTCATTAGAATCGTCTCTTCGAGACGATTCTAATGAGTAGTGACACCATAGGGTTTTAAGTAGAAATAAAGATTTTAGTTTTTGAAATACCCCCCTTATCTGGAGCCCTGTTAACACAGTTTATGGGTTGTAATAGAGGGGTTTTACTGTATCAATATGGTAAGTGGTTTGATCCATAGTAGTATATTGTTACAAAAAATCCAAAAATGATTGAAATTAGAAGGGAGAAATTTAAGGCCCCATGGTTATAAAGTGTTTGAGACGAGTCTGGGACCATTTTCAAGCTTTTTAGTTGGTCAAATTTGAGCAGAATGCTTAAATCTGACCAATCAAAAGCTTGAAAATGATCTCAGACTCATTTTCAAGACTCTAAATAAGAATGAGTAAGCCAAGTATTCAACTTTTTCTCCTTTATACCTCTACAAAATCCTATGCTGTAAGAACTTCCTGCAAAAAAGTTCATTCAAATGAGTATAGTCAAATCATAGGGTTCGGGAGGAGAATTATAGTGTTTTATATTCTCTCTTGATCTGACATTCCAGAGAAATCACAGACAACCAAACCTGTCATTGATTACACAGCTTAAGTTTAATTGACCTGTCAGTAACGAATAACACAGAGGTCAAAAGACACACCAGTTTTAGTCAACTGCAGTCACCTGTCTTAATGATTATCATAATTTAGTGGTTGTAATATATAGGTTTTTACTGTTTATCCATTTGAAACAGTTTGTAGCCAGATCAAACACCTGGTAACTTAGTGTCTGATCAGTCTCCAAACTGTTTGGCACTCAGATTGAAACAAATGTTAAGATTTTTATTTTAAAAAAATCATAATTTTCAACATTTTATTGCATTAGATTCGCATTTCATTTTGGGGGAAAAAAACACATGTTTTTAATGATTGATACCTCATTCTAACTAACTTCCCGCACGCCCTTATATAAACAAAGAACGAATGTTTCAGTGTTTGAATTTTCAACAAAACACTCACACGCTTAAACGTTCTGACGTGACGTCATATGGCTTCGAAAATGTGTACGCCAAGAAATGTAGCCCCATTGCTTTGGTGCAAATTAAGGTTAAATTATGTGTTAGAACCGAAATAATAAATTAATACCAGTGCTTTATTGTGCAATCGACCACGGGTAGTCGTTGAGATGTTGTAATTAAACCACTCAGTCTAAAGGCCTCGTGATTAATTACTACGCATCTCAACTCCTACCAGTGTTCGATTGCACGATAAAATACTGGTATGAATTTATTATTTCTTAAATAATATCAGACTTTACACAGGGTACTTACTGCTTCTGTTAGATCTAACAGTTCTCCCATCCTCTTCATTCGAATTCTAGTGTAATATTTAGCCATCACCCGTATATTCTGAAAAATGGCAAAATAACAATTTGATTCCTGACTCATATCACATATGTTGGTGCAATAAATGTCAAGAGATTAAATATACAGGTAAACTTTTTGCACTCTAAACATTTATATTAACTCTAAACTATATTACCCCTTTACCCAATAGCCAGTTTCTAGTTTTGAAGACAGGTGACCACTTAAAAGCAGATTTAAAATAAAGTAGAATGCTCCTTTAGGAGAATTCTACTTTACTTTCTGCCTGCTTTAAGCTACCATCTGCTAGGATATAGAAAATATTTTTTTAATATTTCCATCAACGGACAAAACAATGAGTTAGAGTAACAGTTATATACAGTCGAACGTCGATATCTCGAACACGGTAATGTCGAACATACCCGTATTTCAAAGTTAAAACGTGGCTAAGCCACGTTTTAACTTTGTAACATGCGTATGTCCGACTTAACCGAGAATGAAGTAATGTAATTCATGTATTGAACTAGCGGGTAGTTCGAGGTAAGCTAGTTCGAGATATCGAAGTTCGACTGTATTTATGTAAAGACTTACATGTTCGACAACTCTGTTTTTCAAGTCCGTCCATCTCTTTGCTCCTCCTTCCTGTTTTGTGTTGAACACATGGGTGGCTGGGCTACCAGGAGATCCAAACTTCAACTCAGACTCGTAGGTCTGACAGAATGGCTTCCACTGTATAATTTCATCTGTTGTAAAACACTTAAGGAGCTCTCTGAAATTAAATATCACCTTCATTTACAAATTGCTGTCTAGCTAGATGAGGTAAAGTATTCATACAGTAAAACCTCTCTTTTACGACCACTTCATTCTGTGAATTATAAGTTCAATTAGTTGTTTAACCCATTACCCTATAAATACGCCTTTTATTTATTTCTCCACAAAGGAAAATAGTTCCAATTTATACAGTTATCAATATGTATGATAAGAACTAATTTCTATATTCTAGCAGATGGCAGCTTAAAGGAGGCTGAAATTAAAGCAGAATGCACCTTTAGGTGCATTCTGCTTTACTTTCAACCTATTTTAAGTGGTCTACTATTTTCAATATTAGAAATAGGCTATGGGGTAATGGGTTTAAAAGACAGGTGACTGCTTAAAGCAAGGCGACAGTTAAACAGAAAGCTCCTGATGGAGCTTTCTGTTTCACTGTCACCTTGTTTTCAGCTGTCACCAGTCTTTTATACTTTATGCTTTATATAGTCTTTTAAGCCTTCTTTTTAGTGGTCGTAACAGGTTTCACTGCATTTATATTTGAAACTTAAAAGCTTTACGTTGACTCTACTCCTGCTTGTTTAAAATTGGTGAGGGCATGGACAATTAAATGAAACATTCGATCTAGGTAAATATTACTGGAACAATTTTAGAAACTGAACCTAAACCCTTAATCCCATAGCCTGTTTCTAGTTTTGAAGGCAGGTGATCACCTTGAAGGCTCATTCTGCTTTACTTTCAGCCTGCTTTAAGTTATTGCAGTGCATAGTCATGACTGCATAAAGTGGAACTATTTTCTTCAAATGAAGTAATCAAATAAATAATTATATTGAAATGCTTTCTATGGAGTAGATACCTTCCAATACTGAAATTCTGTTCTGATGACTACTGCAAACAGTTTGGATCCTGAGCAGGTCCCAAGTTAAGTATGTCCTTATCAAGATCCAAACTATTTGTCATTCAGATCCTGTTCTTGTATTATAAAATATAAAGTGGAACTGAGTTTTTTAATTCAAGCAGACCACATTTTTAGCAGCTTACAGTTACTCAGTGTTGAAAGTAATAACATACAGATGAGAAGATGTTAATTTAAACCCAAACAAAACACATTTGGAAAGTAATGTAGAAAAGGACAACTTTGAAAATTCTGACTTTTGGTTCTAATCTGAGTAGCAAGCTGTTTGGAGCCTGATCAGATGCCGGGTTACCCGGCATCTGATCTGGCTCCAAACTGTTTGCATAAGAAATAATAGTTTTAGTTTAAACATGTTTATTGGCAAAGAATAACATTTTCTCCACTGTAGCTCTATCTAATTCCTAATTCATCAGGGGCCGGTTTCATAAAAATTTGTACGACAAAAACGATTGTAAGTCAAAACTTTAAAATACATCTAATTTCTTATTTCTCTATCTAATCCTGTCTTTTGACATCTCTTTGAAATCGTCTTTTCAAGACTATTCCAAAGAAATGCCGCAGTACAGGATTAGATAGAGAAATTAATAATAAACAAGAGCGTGTCCCAGTTACACGAATGCCTCCGATGATACAGGGAGGGGAATCCAGACTATCAAACATAAAAGTTAGAGAGCTGAAACTGTAGTGGAGCGCCATTTTGAGGACTTCAAGGGCCATTACTCCAAAGGGCCTAGCATAAATTGGTGCCGCTGGTTATCCAAATTGGTCTCCATTTTATGTCAACAAACATTTTCAGAAAGTTTGGTGATGATCAGATGAAAAGCAATGTGTTTGTGAAACACAAATGCTCCCAGCCAGCATCATGTTCTGTAATGTAATGCTTATTTGCAAAAGTAGGTCAAAAGTCATGGTCGTAGGGTAAATGAAACATTGGCATGGTTGGAGAAGTCTTAACACAAGAAACATATAAAGTATGGAAGCTCTAGGCCTACTGGTTCAAATGTTATAGGCGTATAAAGATTTATACAAATAAAGTTCAAAGGTCAAGGTCACAAGGGCAAAAACGTAGGTATGGTTGGAATGGTCTTGACACAAGAAATATATAAACAAAATATGAAAGCCGTACGCCTACTGGTGCAAATGCTATAGCCATTTAAAGATTTCAACAAAAGTAGGTAAAATGTCAAGGTCACAAGGTCAAAAAGTTTTGTAAGGTTAGAAAGGGAAAACACATGTCAAGTATAAAAGGCCAAGGTGCAAAAATGCAAAAGTTATATCCAAGGTTAAGGTTTTTGGTTAAAGTTTGATTAAATAGGTCAAAGATCGAGGTCAAGGTCACATGGTCAAAATTGTTGGTATGGTTGGAAAGGTCTTGACACAAGAAATATACATACAAAATATTAAAGCCCTGGGCCAACTGGTAGCCATTTAAAGATTTTTACAAAAGTAGGTCAAATGTCAAGGTCACAAGGTCAAAAAGTTTTGTATGGTTGGAAAGGTCTTGCCATGAAGAATACACATGCCAAGTATAAAAGGCCCAGGTTCAAAAATGCAAAAGTTATAGCCAATAGTAAGGTTTTTGGTTCAAGTTTGATTAAATGGGTCAAAGATCGAGGTCAAGGTCACATGGTCAAAGATGTTGGTATGGTTGGAAAGGTCTTGACACAAGAAATATATAAACAAAATATGAAAGCCGTACGCCTACTGGTGCAAATGTTATAGCCATTTAAAGATTTCAACAAAAGTAGGTAAAATGTCAAAGTCACAAGGTCAAAAAGTTTTGTATGGTTAGAAAGGGAAAACACATGTCAAGTATAAAAGGCCCAGGTTCAAAAATGCAAAAGTTATAGCCAATAGTAAGGTTTTTGGTTCAAGTTTGATTAAATAGGTCAAAGATCGAGGTCAAGGTCACATGGTCAAAGATGTTGGTATGGTTGGAAAGGTCTTGACACAAGAAATATACATACAAAATATTAAAGCCCTGGGCCAACTGGTAGCCATTTAAAGATTTTTACAAAAGTAGGTCAAATGTCAAGGTCACAAGGTCAAAAAGTTTTGTATGGTTGGAAAGGTCTTGCCAT
The DNA here is from genome assembly GCA_922989275.2 of Gari tellinella. Lineage (NCBI taxonomy): Eukaryota > Metazoa > Mollusca > Bivalvia > Cardiida > Psammobiidae > Gari > Gari tellinella. The sequence goes on along the minus strand of OV277856.1, from coordinate 27,041,105 downwards.
GAAGAATACACATGCCAAGTATAAAAGGCCCAGGTTCAAAAATGCAAAAGTTATAGCCAATGTTAAGGTTTTTGGTTCAAGTTTGATTAAATAGGTCAAAGGTGAAGGTCACATGGTCAAAGATATTGGTATGGTAGGAAAGATCTTGACACAAAACATATACATACAAAATATTAAAGCCCTATGCTTACTGGTGCAAATGTTATAGCAATTTAAAGATTTTTACAAAAGAAGGTCAAATGTCAAGGTCAAGAAGTTTTGTATGGTTGGAAAGGTCTTGCCATGAGGAATACACATGCCAAGTATAAAAGGCCAAGGTGCAAAAATGCAAAAGTTATAGCCAAGGTTAAGGTTTTTGGTTAAAGTTTGATTAAATAGGTCAAAGGTAAAGGTGAAGGTCGCAAGGTCCAAGATGTTGGTATGGTTGGAAAGGTCTTGACACAAGAAATATACATACAAAATATGAAAGCCCTGGGCAACTGGTGCAAATGTTAAAGCCATTTAAAGATTTTTACAAAAGTAGGTCAAATGTCAAGGTCACAAGGTCAAAAAGTTTTATATGGTTGGCAAGGTCTTGCCATGAGGATTACACATGACAAGTATAAAAGGCTGAGGTTCAAAAATGCAAAAGTTATAGCCAAGGTTAAGGTTTTTGGTTAAAGTTTGATTAAATAGGTCAACGGTGAAGGTCAAGGTCACATGGTCAAAGATGTTGGTATGGTTGGAAAGGTCTTGACACAAGAAATATACATACAAAATATGAAAGCCCTGGGCCAACTGGTGCAAATGTTATAGCCATTTTAAGATTTTTACAAAAGTAGGTCAAATGTCAAGGTCAAGGTCACAAAGTCAAAAAGTTTTGTATGGTTGGAAAGGTCTTGATACAGGGAAGACACATGCCAAGTATAAAAGGCCTAGGTACAAAAATGCAAGAGTTATAGCCAAGGTTAAGGTTTTTGGCACAGACAGACGGACAGATGGACGGACAGACAAACCAACAGACATGACAAAAACTATATGCCCCCGAATCGTAGATTCTGGGGGCATAATTAGACTTTTATAACCTGACTTACGAAAACATTTATCGTACGAAGTTTTATGAAACGGGCCACTGGCTTACTTGTATTTTGGTATCTCTACCAATAGTTTGTCCTCATTCACCCTGTGTATCATGTCTGATTGTTCATTGTCATAGGGAGACAGAATCAAATACAACACAACAAACCGTAGAGCCTGAAACACAAAATAGCATACCAAATGTGAAGTCATTTGGCTTATTGAGGTGTCTGCTATACTATCATCACATTTTCAGAGCTAATTGCCAGTAATTAACAGTATCAGTATGTGATAAAACATTTTAACCCATTATCCCATAGGCTGATACTGACAGTCTTAACTTTAGGGCCCATTCTGCTTTAATTTTAGCCTGTTTACAGCTACAATCTGCTAGAGTATAGAAGATATTCTTTATCATATTCATTCATGACTGTAAAAGGTGGAGCTATTTTCTAAGGAATGCATTTGAGACGTAAAAATGTGTATTAATGGGATAATGGGTTAAGACAGGGAGAATGTATAGAGGTAAACAGTTGTTTCTTATCAAGCATATTGTATAAAATCAAAATGATAAATGCTTTTGTAAATAACTCATTTTATTGTATGCCTTCGTATGATATTGAGTGTTTCAGCGTGTATCTGCAGAGTAATATACAAGAGTCTGTATCAGCCACTTTGTATTTTACTCTGACGTCGCTTTCGATTTAGCGTGACGTCATTTACGTACATGTATAAGTTCCGCGTTATTCTTTTTGGCATGCAGAAATTATTTTTCTGCTTCAAATAACTAATAAATTTAGGATATAAAATGATTTAAACAACTATTTAGTTGTTTCTGGAGTGTATTCAAGGCATATAATAAACACATCACCAGTTTGCAGTGCGCTAGAGTGTTGCATTTAGCTCGAGACGTTTTTGGCGGAAACAACCGATCAGACTCGCGCCAAGGGGCTCGTCAGATTGGCTATTTCCGCCAAAAACGTCTCGAACTAACTACATCATTCTGTATCGCACTGTCAACTGGTAATATGTATGACTCCTGAATTTTTTTTATGGACTATTCAAGTTTCCAACTAAGTCTTGTCAATTAGACTAATTAGGCGTTTTCTGCAATAAACAGAGTGAAGACTGATCAGCAGGAGCCCTCTGATCTGGATTGCACTGTTTGCATAATACTCACACCATAGGGTTTAGTGAGGACAAAAATATTTTAGTTTTTCAAATGCTCCCCTTATCTTATGCTCTAATGTACCTACCTCTTTTAGTTTTTCTGCACTCTCTTTGATCTCTGGTGTCTCATAGACTGCCTTGTAGTGTTTACAGATGGCCAGGTAGGAGCCCTCATGTTCATCAAGCTCTATCATCAGCTGGTAGTACTTCAGCTTCAGTTCCTAGTAGACACACAGTCAATAACAATAGCATTAACTAGGTACATATACAGTAAAACCTCTCTATTCTAAACACAAGCAAATACAGGCCCAACAATCTTTTTCCGTATCAGATGATCAATATCAGATGGTGCATAAGCTACACATTGTTGATGTCACTGTTTTTATGCAACACAAGCTGTACACGATCTATTTATATAAAGAAGTTGTACGCACGAATTTTCGGAATTCCAGGTTTCACTGCTATTTTTAAACATATAAGGGCCTACATGTATGCATACATTTTATTATTCGTTTGAAAAACATACAGATATAGTCCCAAGCAGTTTATGTATATAATAAAAGGAATATCACCAGTGTGTGATCCCTGGTCTTGTATCAGTTCTAATACTCTACTACGCCTCCCGTGTGATCTGGATTTTACAACCAACTCAAACTCATATAAAACCTCAGATCACACACTATGGTGATATTCCTTTTTAATTACAACCAATAAATTGTGTTAAATATTAGGTGTTAACCAAAAACATTCTATTTACATTTTAATAAACGGTTAAGTGAATGCCTGATCATATGTGAAACTAGAATACAGTACATATGAAAGGTGAACTCACTGTTGTGTCAGCATCTGTGAAAAACTTGGGGTTTATTTTCTTGCTGATGATCTGTGTCCTGATGAAGTCTTTCTTAGCTAAACACAACCTCATCTGCTCCAGAATAAACTCAACTTTCTCTTTCTTCTCCATGGACCCAAATGTCTCCACCTACAAGAAAAGGACATTGCTTTACAACAAACATTGTCAATAAAGCTGCTGCATTAACTCTTTCTTCCCTGAAACTTTAAATGGACAATTCCAGTTTCCAGTTTAGTCTAGTCCATTTCTGACTTTTAAGGGTTGTTTTTGTCAATGTCTTGCATAATGACAAACAGTGAAGACCCTGATCAGAGGGCTCCTTTTGGAGCCCTCTGATCTGGGTATTCACTGTTTTCACAGGACAAGTGTACTATTCACATGTACACTGTTCGAAAAGGACGCCTATATTCCGGACTAGGGTTCAAAGTGTTAAATAAATGCATATGTAGCATGCAAGCATGCTTACAGAGGAGAAGACATTATTCTTTTCAAATATACACTTTTACGCTAAAACTATTATTTCCATTGCAAATCATTTGGGGCCAGATCAGACATCACAGATGTCAGGGGCATAAAAGTTGATTGACTAAAAAGCAATGATTAAACATCTATGTGCATACAATTTCACTTTCAGTATCTGCAATAGATCGACCCTCAGTAACCTAGAATTGTCCCTTAGGGGCCATTTAACCCCTCCACCCCAACCCCCATGGTACTCTATCTACCTGTGAAGTTTTTTCCTAAAGCCAATGAAATGTGTAGGAGGAGTTGCACTTATGAGGATGGACAGACGGACAAGGTGTTTCCTATATAATCCTCGAACTTGTTTGTTAGGGTATAATGAGCAAAAAAAAATTTCCATTTAAAATTCCATACATATGACTTAGCATAACCTTTTCACTGTCAATGACGTTAAAAGCACCTTTGCAAACAGTTAGGATCCGGATCAGATGCTGCTTTATCAAATTCTCTAAACTTTTGCAAATTATTTTTAAACTTTGCAAACACAAACACAACATGCTTATAGAAAGTAGGGTTTCATAATCGGCTGTTTTCATAATCGATCATTGGATATAATCGGACACACCACTTAGATTAATCATGGATTATACAATCGAAATGAGAAATCTAAATTTTGAGTACAAATTTAGTAAATAAAATTCTTTAGTGTACAATAAACAATCAGATTATTTTTTTTTTTATTCTAATTGCACATCTCAATATTAATACATACATTATTAATGTTGTAAAGTGTTTTCATACATTTTATATTAGAAACAATATATCTATTTTACTTAGAATATAATAAAAAACATTATTTCGATTAATCGATTATTTAATTTTCTAATCGATTATCTATTGAATGATCAATTTCGATTAATCATCGGAAATAATCGATCATTGTTTAAACACTAATATCACACAAGATTTTCTTTGTGAGCAATGTAGAAAGCTCCAGGTATGCTTTCTACATGTTGTGTTGTGTTTGAAAAGTTTAAAAATAATTCCCAAATAAATATGACAACACGTCTTAACTGTCACAAGAAACTCTCCAAAAGTTAAATGCATCTACACTAAACGCCTCCATTAACCCGTTCCCCCATAAATACACATTTTTATGCCTTTAATTTATTCTTCCACTGAAGAAAATAGTTCCAATTTATATAGTTATGAATATTCACTATAAAAAAGTATTCTTTATCCTAAAAGATAAAAGCTTAAAGCAGGTTGAAAGTAAAGCAGAATGCCCCTTAGGGCGCATTCTGCTTTACTTTCAACCTGCTTTAAGTAGTCGCCTATTTTCAAAACTAGAAACAGGTTATGGGGTAAAGGGTTAAAACATGTATATGTGGTAGCATTACCTGGAGTTCCTGGAGAATTTCTGCAGCTTCTGCCATCTTCCCTCCATCTTCCTTGATCTTTGCCAACGTTCTTGTAAGTCTGGCTCTCTCAATCTCAACATATATCTGGTAAAAAACAAAATCACCATTCAACATGTCTTTAACCCATTACCCCATAGAGACGCCTTTTTAGGACTTCAATCTATTCTTCCATGGAAGAATATAGTTCTAATTATACAGGACTCACAAAATTTATATCTGAAGATATTTTTGCTATATTCTGGTAGATGGTAGCTTAAAGCAGGCTGAAAGTAAAGCAGAATGCACCTTGAGGTGCATTCTGCTTTACTTTCAACCTGCTTCAATTGGTTATCTATCTTCAATACTAGAAACAAGTTATGCGGTAAAAGGTTAAGCTGGGCTCTCAATGAGGTTATACTGAGAGTTGTCAACATTTTCTCTTTCATGTGTAGCAAAACCGAACAACTCTAAGAACACTATGTTGTGACAACTCAGAATCTTTAGAGATATTTCTTATGAGCAGTCACAATATAAGACATATACAGGCCATTGGAATACTCCCTGAACTTGTAAGTGCCTTTAAAGTTCAATTGACAATTCCTGTTTCCACTTAAGTCTAGTCCATTTAAACTATTTAGGGTTGTTTTATATTGCAAAATGACAAACAGTGCAGACCCTGATCAGAGGGCTCCCTTAGGAGTCATGTGATCTGGATTGTCACTGTTCGTATAGTACAAGTGTATTCTTCAGGGCTTCAGATAAGAGTGCATTAGCCACTTATTTCCAATGTTTTTCTCCATAATGTGGAGCCTTTGCCTTTTACTTACCTTCCCCGCTGTGACTGTTCGTAAAGTGTCAATCAGTTTCAATTTTACTTCAAGAGTAGGAGTCTTTTCCACATATGTACATGCTTCTTTAATCATTTTGGTAACAGACTGAAATATGATAAAACAAGACCATGTTCAATAAACACATATGCCCCCCGTGGAATCTTTGACAATATATTCAGAATCTTAAAAATTATCTTTTTTAAGTCCAAATTAAATCAAGGTCAAATTGAGGTTGGGTAATATGGGTGAATTTGTAATGGTCCAAGGCAGCAACTGTATAAGTATCAATGTTTTGTAGTCAATAGTGTTGATGATAGATGAAACTGTAAAATCTAGTTAACCAAGGCTTTGAAGTAATAACCAATTTAAAATGTCTCAGTCCAAATTAGGTCAAAATCAAGATTAGGTAATTTGGGTGGATTGGTAATGGCCCAAGCATCAACTATATAAGTACAAGGGCCACCATGGCCCTAAATCGCTCACCTGGAACACCATATAAAACATAACCTATAGTGACCTAGATTACGACTGGACATGACCCACAATCAACCTTTGGAGTGTTAACAAGATTTTTCTATGATTTGACCTAGTTTCTGACCAGACACAATCCACATTTGATTTTGACCTAGATTTGATGTAGGCAAACATTCTGGCAATATTTCATTCAGATCTAATGATATTTGTAGCCTCTAGAGGGTTAACAATGTTTGTCTTTGATTTGACCTAGTGACCTATATTTTGATCCGACATGACCCATATTCGAACTTGACCTAGATATGAATTAGGCAAACATTTTGACCAAGTTTCATGAAGATAAGGTGAGATTTGTAGCCTATAGAGTGTAAACAAGGTTTTCCTATGATTTGACCTAGTGTTTGACCCAACATGACCCATATTGGAACTTGACCTAGATATCAATTAGGCAAACATTCTGACTAGGATGCATTAAATTCCAATGAGATTTGTAGCCTCCAGTGTTAACAAGGTTTTTCTATGATATGACCTAGTTTTTGACCGAGCATGACCTATATTCAATCTTGACCTAGATATCAATGAGGCATATATTTTGACTTAGTTTCATTATAGGAATAAACAACATATTTTTGACGTTCATGACGGTATGACTACATTAGCTATGCAGGGGGTAAATTCCGTAAACGCCCAAAGGGCGTTTTTGATAAATTTACCCCCCGAAGCTAATGTAGTCATACCGTCATGAGCGGCAAAGAGATGTTGTTTATTCCTTATATTTATATTGATATTTTCTGTCTTGTCAATTTAATGTGTTTATTGGCCAGATTTGTTTTTCTGTATAAGAATTTATCATATACCGGTCAAAGAGGTTTGATAGATGTAATGTCGATGTAATAGCCATTCCAGTTTCTAAATATGGTGAGAAAGTTAAGTCCCAACTACATGTACTGTAACTGTATTAAAAATTCAGGATTTTTTCCAGTAAACTTTCTCTCATGACTTACAAGGCAAACAAATAACAGTGCAACTTGAATATCTATTGCCAAAGCACATTCGAAAATTACAGGTCGCGGTTGTTTTCTTAACCCATTTACACACATAGCAACGCGATGGCAACGACCTATGGGTCTGTATCACTCCGCTTGTGTCATATTACCGTCGACCAATGGGAGCTTAGTGTTAAGTGCCCGATGTAGTCTATTTGAAGAAGTCCACGGATAGCATGGGAAAATCCGAACTGGTTAAATCCAGATTCGAAGTGTAGGTTCATCGGCAGATGACTGCATATTTTTTAATAGGATTACATAAGGACTTTACAGGTTGAATGTAAATATTAAGATTTAATAAGATTTGAAGCCTCTAGAGTGTTAACAAGAATTTTCTATGATTTGACCTAGTGACCTAGTTTTTGACCCGACATGACCCACATTCGAACTTGACCTAGATTTCATCAAGGCAAACATTGTCATCAAGTTTCATGAAGATCGGATGAAATTTGTAGCCGCTAGAGTGTTAACGAACCAATTGTGAACAGACAGACAGATGGACGGATGACGGACATCCAGCGATCCTAAAAGCTCACCTTGGCACTTCGTGTCAGGTGAGCTAAAAAGCTTTGTAGTCAGTTGTGTTGACGTTAGAAGAAACAGTAAAATCTAGTTTACCAAGAAATAGCTACTTTACAATATTTTAAATTCAAATTAGGTCAAGGTCACAATCACAGTGAGTTCAGTGAAATTGTTGGATAAGGAATGGTTCAAGGCAACAGCTGAATAAGTATCCAAGCATTTGAGTGAGAAGCGTTGACGCTAGATGAAATGGTAAAATCTAGTTAACCTGTTAAGGGCGGAAGGACAGACAGGATAATCACTATATGCCTCCGCATTTTCAGATGCCGAGGCATAAAAACAACTTATGTAATACATACAGTGTTTTCCGAATGTGTTTTTACTACCGATAATGCATCAAATAACATCTATGACTGGTTTACAAGCCAACAATACAAGAAGGCTAAATGAACAATAATTCTATTATTTCTCATTTAACCAATTACCCAATAAATACCCCTTTTTACGCCTCTAACTTATTCCTCCACTGAAGAAAAACTCCAATTTATAGTCATAAATATGTACGAAAAAAATGTTTTTTTATATTTTTAGAAGATGTTAGCTTAAAGCAGGCTGAAAGTAAAGCAGAGAGGCACATTCGGCTTTACTTTCAACCTGCTTTAAGTAAGCATCTGTCTTCAAAACTTAAAATAGGCTATGGGGTAATGGGTTATGTAAAACATTCTGCTTTACTTTCAACCTACTTTAAGTGGTTGCCTGTCTTCAAAACTAGAAACAGGATATGGGGTAAAGAATTAAAGAAAACTTTAGAGACTATTCTATTTCCAGGGCTCCAGATAAGAGGTATTTATTTCAACAAATCAAACATTTTATCACTCATTTCAGCACCAAATCCTATGGTGTTACTACTCATTAGAATCGTCTCGAAGAGACGATTCTAATGAGTAGTGACACTATAGGGTTTAATTCAGTTATAAAGATTTTAAGTATTGAAAAACTTCCCTTATCTGTTGCTCTGTATTTCCCTTTTCAAGATACAAAGCAAAACATTATGAAATAATGGAAACCTGTTTTACCTGTTTTATTTGACCTCTCTTTTTTGTAAGAAGGACAATGTTTTCATTTAATGCATCCCAACTCTTTGTCTCAAAGCATAGTCTTACAACTGTCTCCAACACACGGCTTTGCGAATGAGTATCAGCGGCCTAGGGAAAAAAGGTTTATCAACAATTAACAACAGTGTCACTGTGACATAAATCAAGCAAGTTTTTATTAAATAAAAGTGGTATACAATGTACGTTATTTTTCTAATGACAAGCACTCTTATTAAAGATATCATTTTATCATACATAAATGCTTGTACTTTTGTCAAAGTAAACATTTTTTAAGACATATACAGATAACATATCAAAGTAGAAAAGTAGAAAAATATATCACACCAGTTACATCATTACATACATGTATGAGTATTAGGAACTATTGGGTAAACTCAATTTGTACAGACAAGTAGATGTTTGGTATGAACTAGTGATTATTTTAAACCACTTGTCCGTGGAAAAGTACATTTTTTTTAGATTTCGCCATCCCTGGTACATGAAAGCAGGCTGAAAGGCACAGTCATTTTGCTTTTCTTTCAACCTGCTTTAAGTGGTCATCTGTCTTCAAAATTAGAAGTAAAGAGTAAAGGGTTAAACATTCATCAGAATTACATTATGTCAGCAGGGCTCCAGACAAAAAGTGGCGAACTGAACATATCCAAAGTTTTCTTCATTATTTCAGCCTCAAATCCTATGGTGTTACTTCTCATTAGAATCGTCTCGAAAAGACGATCCTAATGAGTAGTAACACCATAGGGTTTAATGCAGAGTTTAATAAGATTTTAGTTTTTGAAATACTCCCATTATCTGGAGCTCTGTGACAGAGGGATCTTACCATTCTTGTCTGTTTTTCCAAGGATATCAGTATCTCTAGTGCTTCTGTAAGTTTCCCTGTCTGAAAAATATATAACAATTCTTATTAAACATCTCTTAACCCATTACCCTATAAATACACCTTTTTACGCCTCTTATTTATTCCTTCACTGAAGAAAATAACTCTTTAATATATCCAGTCATGAATATGTATCATAATAAATATTTTCTATATATATTCTATCAAAATGGTAATTTAAAGCAGGCGCAATTTGCTTTACTTTTAACCTGCTTTAAGTGGTTGCCTATAAAATTCATCGAAAGAAACAGGCTATGGGGTAATGGGTTAACATAATATTAGCTAGTTATCATTTATCAGAGTTATCAACAACATCTGACATCAAGTTCATAACAGTGTCCGATCTATGTGTAAATGTTGTTAATGATTATAGTAATTTGGTAGAGTGCCTGAAATATATGATGGGCCCAAATGGAATCAAAGAGCAAAGCCCTGGGTCCCGTATTACTAAACTACTTACGCAAAATTTTTGCGTAAGTCAAAATCGTTTAACTCTTATTTTTCGATCATAAATGTTTGCAAACAGCAAATAACAAATTTACATGATGCTTTGAACAATCAGATCATCTCATATTTTATCCACGTAAAAGAAGAAGACAAGCATAGGGACAATTAATATGCATATCTGTAACAGGATCAGGGTTCTCACTAGGATTTTGAAAGTTGCAGTTGAACTGTTCAGGACTCCAATCCTAGAATATAAAGTAGGAGCGTCTATGACAAAAATTTGAGCTCAAAACTCCAAAATTGATTATAAAGTTTAAAAAAGAGGGAGTTCAGGACTCCAATGCTGGAAAAAAAATTGCAGTTCCAAGATAAAAATTGCAGTTAAAGAACTGCAAATTATGAGTTAGTGAGAACCCTGAGGATGCAGGATTAATCTGAAAATAATGCCCATAATCAGGGCTTGACATTAAAGCATGTCCAACAGACATTCACTGGTTGAGGTCTAGCCTCATGGTTCGATAAAAACTTGGCGAAATTCGGATGTGAACCTCTTTATTTAATCCGAGTTATTTATGTGAGATGAATAATTTTCATGAAAGAATCTAGCGATTCTCATCCCTAAATAATCCCTGTAGTCTTTTTAAGTTTTTGGTTTGACTCGGCCAGGGATTGAACCCACGACCTCCTTATCAGCAAGCGTACATTCCATCGAGCTATAATTATATGTACAGCTGAGTCAAGATGGTCCAACGCCATGCTGACAGAAATTTTACTGGGAATAACTACAGAATAAGCAGCATTGGAGTCATGCTCAAAATGCTCTAGCAGGGTCACCATCCGTGTACATTCAACCTTCCACCCTGCAAGAAGCATCAACAACTGGCCATGTGCAGCCTTTCGTATATTCCCCAGTTCAGGCGTCCAAATCTTCCAAACTGGTGCAATCCTGTGGAATCACCGGTCAGAGACCTTCAAGTGGGGCGGATCTCAGCAGCCTTTTTGTAACTGTATCAATACGTCTTAGAATCCTATGGCTTTTACACGACCGTAGTTTTATTTTGATTTTATCAAGTTTTTAACCTCCGTCACAAATGAACATACATGATCGGATCATTTTCACAAAATTGGTGTGAGTATACAGTGGAGAATCTGTTATTCTTTCCCGTTTAAACGCAAACGTACGCAAACGCAAAGCTCTAAAACGTAGAAAAGAACAACTTTTGGACAATTCTGATAATTCTTGTTTATCTTGGTGGCAAACAGTTTGGAGCCTGATCAGACGCCGGGTTACCCGGCGTCTGATCTGGCTCCAAACTGTTTGCACTGCAAATAATAGTTTTAGCGTAAACGCGTTTATTGGGAAAGAATAACAGATTCTCCACTGTACCTGCAGATTGCTGCCGTGCATAACATAGCGAAGAGGGAAAAAACAAGTTCGAAAATGACAAAGAAGCGTATTATTAACTAAACTACCCCACCCACACCAATTCTCTACAATGACATTTCACTTTGAAATGAACGAGTCATACAAATCAAGGAAATTCTTGATATGGGGAAATTTCCGCGGATACATCAAATCCAATACATACCTTCGCCAGTTTTTCACATTTCGGTAATTTTTCATCAACAGTGGAGCTGTAGTCCACTTCCATTTTCCTAACACGATCATCGATACCGGTGTCCGCCATGATTATTTTCTGAAGACTGGTTTGATGACTTTTCGTTTCAAAGTTAAAATGTTGACAAGGAAATTTTTGATAACCAGTCGAATTTGTTCCTCAGACTGGTTCGAAAATTATTACTGTACTGTCACTAGGATTGATAAGAAACGACCCGAATCCATTCTAAAGTTATTTACAAGTGAATACGGAAACCATGAGATAAATATTGATCAAATAATTTGACAGTCTGAAGGCTTTCTGTGATTGATGACGAACAGAGAAAATTATTTTCCTGCATAATTTGGTTTAATAAAGTTGACGCAGTTTGGAAAGTATGCTGCTCAAAGAATACAGGATATGCATGCCCATTACTGTGGCAGAGGTGAGTGCACAGTTACAATTATACATGTGTCATGATGTGTATGTGTGTATGACATGTGCTTGAAAGATTAGCAGGTGCAAATTGCTCAATTTCAAGCAACCCCCAGATTAGTTATATTTATTTCAAAATCCTATATTTACACCAAGCCCCAGTATGTCTCATAAGATTCGTCTCGAAAGAGGAATATCAATGAAATGAGCAATCACGCCATAGGACTTGGTGCATGGATCTGATCTGGATATTATGCTGCAGGGTCTTTCAGCATATACGCAGATTGCTGCCCTGCATAACGTAGCGAAGACTATCGCCCAGTGTCTCTGACGTCCGTCACATGTAAAGTTTTGGAGCATATTGTACACAGCAATATTATGAAGCACTTCCTGACCAACGACATCCTATGTGACAATCAGCACGGCTTTCGCAAGAACAGGTCTTGCGAAACCCAGCTCATACACACTATACAAGACATAGCCAGTAAGCTGCGCTCAGGACGTGACCAGGTAGACATCATCCTGCTTGACTTTGCAAAAGCCTTTGACAAGGTCCCCCATCAACGCCTACTCCATAAGCTGCAGTTCTATGGGATAAACAACTGTACACTTAGCTGGATAAGGTCCTTTCTTAGCTACAGGAGCCAACAAGTGTTGCTTGAAGGCAAGATATCTGAGAAAGCTGACGTGGTCTCCGGGGTTCCCCAAGGGACTGTCCTTGGGCCACTTCTCTTTCTTACATTTATCAACGACCTGCCACAGTCAACTACTTCACCTACACGACTGTTTGCCGATGACAGTTTGTTGTATCGGCACATCAGAGGCCCCAATGATTCCAGGATCCTTCAAGACGACCTAGATGCTCTATGTCGGTGGGAGGATAAATGGCAGATGAAGTTTCATCCTGAAAAATGCCAGGTCATCAGCGTCTGTACCAACCCAAGGTTTAGAGAAGATACCCAGTACCAACTTCATGGACATGCATTGAAAAAAGTGGATAGTGCAAAGTACCTCGGCGTAACCATCAGTGAAGACCTCTCTTGGACCAAACAAGTCAACAACGCTTCATCAAAGGCCTCCAAGACACTGGGATTTCTCCGACGTAATTTGTACAATGCCACCAAGGATGCAAGACGTGAAGCCTATTCTGCCTTCATCAACCCCACTTTGGAATATGCTGCATCCATTTGGGACCCCCACCAAAAAACAGACATTGACAAGCTACAGAAAGTACAGCGGAGAGGGGTACGCTTTGTCCTACACAACTATGTAGACCGCACACCCGGCTGTGTCACCAGTATGCTCCAGGGCCTGAGTTGGATACCTCTGGCTGATCGAAGGCGAGAGCTCCGCCTCATTATGCTCTTTAAGATCCAGCACCAGTTGGTTGACCTGATACCAGGACCTATACTTCGTCCAAATGATCGGAGAACGAGAGGAGACCAGCGTCTGCACCAGCCATCTGCGCCACAGACCGTCTACAAGTACTCGTTCTACCCCCGCACTATCCAAGACTGGAACAGGCTCCCAGCTGCAGCCACAGACATGACCTCACTGGAAGGTTTCAAGGCTGAAATCAGGCCAGCTACCCCCACCTATTAGCTGCGCATCCATGTACATAGTTTTAGATGCACATTTTTGGGATTTTAAATGTAAATACTACTGGAAAGGGGCGACTGTCTCATCCCCTGCTTTGAGGTCAACATTACAGTCTGAGAAGACTCCTGACCTATTACCGGAAGAAGAAGAAGAAGAGAAGAAGATGAAATAAGAGAATGAAATGTATCTTAATAAAGTTTGGAAATATAAACCACGGAATTATACAAGACGGAATCGTAACTCAGCGAAGTTCAATAGGCCAGCATCTGAGTTCTCGCGACGGATGAAATTTGTGAGATCATGCGTCATGTGACAACATATTCACCTTTCGCCTCTTTGTCTGCCCTTTCTGGGGTGGAAATTTACCCACTCGAGTGTATTTGTTGACATTTTAGTGGATTTAAACGAGTTGGTGGACATTCCTAATCAATTTTCGGGAATATCATAAACCCGTGAATAATGCTTCAATACAGACATTTATCATATTGAATACAGATAGACATTGTCTTATCAAGTCTCGAGAAGTCTCGTTTGCGCCGCACGAGATTTGCGATATAGCGCGAGGGTTCGTTTCTGTTAAATGTATAATTCCGTGTATAAACTAACACATGAGTTCAGTTTACTGTTCTTTACTCGCAAATTTGCAATATATCAAAATATGTATGAATGACTTAGTTATAATTATATACTTAAAAACATAGTTAAGTAATGCATAATGGAAATCATTGTAGAAAGGGAATGTACTATAGAAATTATTAAAGAAATTTAGTTCCAAAGGTGCTCAATTGGTGACAGATTTTGGATGTAAGGTGCCCGACGTTGAAGAGGGAATTAGCGACGTGCTTTATATGAACCAGTCCATGCGAACAGCACGACGTCTGAATGCCTTAGTCAACTTAGTGGATACCAAACGTACGGTCTGTACGCCCAAAGTCTGCTTTCTCTGAGACGCCTGATAATTATGATGGGATGTATCCTATTCCAGTGACGCCCTTGTGTGTTATTGACCGTCTCTGTCGCCGTTAAGAACCAGTTTCTTAAAACCGCTAGGCATATCTGACAGTACTGACGTTGCATTTTTGCTTTAATGGTGCGTCCACTTTTGGGGTTAAAAAATTTGTCTCCAGCAAACTATTACGGCATATCGCAAAATCGTTGATTGTGCGACTCCCAGTTGTCTAGCGACAGTTTCCTTTGAACGTCCTTGCATTAGAAGACCAATTAGCTCAGCCATGATCATTAACGTTCAGCCTAGGCATCGCGTTGAAAGTTAATTGTGCTTAACTGCAATGCAGACTTATATTAAAAGTCAGTAAGTGTACTGTACATTTCAACCAGTTGTTTGCTTCTGAATTTGTTTAACCAGAAGTCAGTCGGACAGCTTAAGTCAGGGTTTTAAAACATGTCGGTGTATAATCCAATTATCATGCAGGATATGCACGGGTTTGTTGGACAATCGTGGATCAATTTTATCAAAACACGGTGTATCGATAATCTTGGTTGCACTCCCGTTACTATAACCGAGATATAATTTGCACATATTATGCGTTACTTATAAATGTTTTTCAGTTTAGTTCATTTTTTGAAAATTATGCAATAATATCCTGGAGCAACCGTAGGGTTTAGCTCGAGAAACCATGTTTACTAGAGATAATACACGGCTCTGTTGTTTTCCTTCTACCTCTATATATATATACAGATGTCCGTTGAGAGGCAGTGCATATTTCGATGCGGTTACTTGACCTGGCTTTTATCCGCGAAATTATTGACATCGTCCCCATATTGGAAAAAATATGCATATCGACCAGTTGACTGATAAATATTGACTTAATTGCGTTTTTATACGATATTTTTATATTGCCGTAAATGCTTAAAACAGCAGTTTAAGAATGGTTTTTCCATGTAGCTCAGATTGAGATTAAAAGTGTTTGCATAATTTCATGTCAATCTCACTGGTTAGGAACTTGGTTACAGTGGGGCGAGGGTCCTCGCGACAGGTGGTATCGGAGTCCTGACTATACATGTTTCAGAGTCTCGTCGTGAAACAAAACTTGGCACGCTGAAGTGAACGCAAAAGAGGTCATTAAAGGTCAAATTGACATAAACACTGTAAATCGTTATTGTCACCATATAGTCCGATGTTTTTCTAAGCGTCGTGCATGCTTAATTCGTTCCATTTATGGAATTTACGCTTGAAATAGTTAATAAAACGACGCGGTAATCAAGGTTTTTGTTCACAACGATCAATTCTTATAAATGACTGCATAATTTCGCCTGAAATTAATGTTTCTGGCAAGATTAATACTTAAATTGCATCTTTGCAAGAGAATCACATTAAAAATATCGTATATCAATGAAATTTTCCTGATTTCAAGTGGTTAATAAGGTTACAGAGCCTAACGGAGAGTGTTACAGGTTCTCTGATGACATGTAATAAATGGTTACAGGTTGTTATCGACATTTTTGTTTTGTTGTAGAGAGAATGGATCTAAAAAGCATGTATTGCAAGAGGTCCTTTATCTTTTACAATGTTTTAAGCTGTCACCTGTCTCTTATACAATCAATTTGCCTTCGTTTTAGCGGTTGTAAATGAGATTTACTATCATTATTACGTATTACTGCGTTCGGTTAGTGCCTACTTGATATTCTATCATATGTAAAGAACCATCGTCGTATTTAATAATTTCGAAATAGTTAACACGATGCAAAAATAATAAAAAGTACTCAATTTCAAAGATTCTGTTGCTGTATTTATTTCCCAAAATGAAAACCAGACTCTTAAAAATTAAATATATACTTGCAAATACATGTACATGTATCTCTAAAGCGATCACTGAAATAATCTAACGTGTAGAACAGCTCCAAAGGCAAAACATAACCGGTACATGCAATAAAAAAGAACCTGCAAAATTATCGTATGGTTATCTCAGTCCGTTACATAACTTGTCAACCAAAGCATAGTACTTAATGAAAAAACTGAAAGTCACCTTTAATTTAGACATTATGGTGTGCAAGGTAAATTCTTCCTAATAGGCAAGTCTCATATCTTACCACAGGCGAACTCTGGTCTCGATTTGCACTATTTGTGCTCTTTTTGAATGCAAATTTTCACAATAAGTTGCTCAATATCTTTAAGTTTAATTAATAGCTTTCTAACTATTTCTCAGACAAATAAATCATATGTTCAAAACGATCCGTCATATATCAAATATAAGTTTAACCCGTTCACTGCTTTACTCTGACCGTATAAACACAGATAAACAGGTTAGATTCGAATGAGAAGCTGAATAATTATGTGTCTGAATCGGATCAAAGCTGTTTGACTATCTTAGAGATCCTTTTTCGAGATTGATCATGGTGAGTCATCGAGAAAGTTGGCGCGGCACCAGCCCCTTAACTGTTTGCAAATACGACTGTTAGTCTATTAAACGTATAAAACAGAATGCGTTATAGATCTTCCACCGAGAATAGGATCGAACCGCTCTCGAACCCGTGCATATTATCAAATTTGCGAAATTTAATAAGTAATTAAAATCTCAAGCGTGAGTAAATTTGCATTTTTTCTGGTGTCGTCTAAACAACGGCCTACATGAAAATGAGTTCCACAAACAAAGACCAGATTCTTTGGTCCATGTTTGTCTTCGAGATGTTTAATGAGCAAGGCTTTGGTGTTGAGTTCTGCTCCGCAAGTGTCACATTCAAAGGCACTCTTTTTCCAAGAATGATAAAGATGCCGATGTCTTGCCAGAGTTTTCCGATTATTAAACCGTCCGCTGTATAATTAATAAAGCAGTTTGATTTTGTTGTGATACGCCATTACGTGTTAATTAAAGTCATAGACTGAACTGAAAGCTTTATTGCACAAAGTGCAATTTACTTTTCTTATCGATGAAAACTACCCCTGTGAAAAGTGTTCAGGAATTTTAGAATACCCATGAACGGTAAATAGAATAGTTCTAGGGTTTCAAAAATACTTTACACATTCTACAAAAGGAGTTCAAGAACTTCTGCATTTCTAGAACAATGGTTCTAAAAACATCAAATTCCTAGAATTATTGCAGCATATTCATGAACGTTTAATGGCCACTTCTACTAGTTTTTATGAATATTCAAGAAATCATTCTCGAATAGTTCTAGAATAATTCAATACCTTCCAACAGGGGTATTTTTGTGGCGCAAAATAATGCCTGAACTTGTGGTCATGTACTGATATTCTTTACAAAGAATGTACTGATACTCTTTACAAAGAAACTGCTTTTTTTCATCTGCTTTTAAGATATTTGCACGGGAGTCCGGCTGCTGGAAGTGCCGCATATATTGTTATTGCCGTTTACTTCAATATCCAGACTTATATCGGGTAAACTGGGGTCTTCTAACGAGATCTCGCCCATTTCGAGATTCGTGAATACTCTGTAACACTGTTAAGAAGAACCTGTAACACCAGGGGTTGCACTAAAGATTTTTTTCAGGAAGTCCCGACTTCCAGTATGATGAAAATGGAAGTCCTATCCAAAATTCCAGGAAGTCCCAATCTTTCTTGCGCGAAAATGCTGTAATATCTTGCCTTAAAACAGCCTTTGATTTGTATGCATTACCCAAATTGCTAACATATTGATATTGCTTCTTAAATATGGTTATTTTTGCAATAACATGTATTTTTTAGACTTCAATGTTTCTTCAGTGATTGGCTGCAGCTCAAACCCTTAATTCAGGTTTCATTGTACTTGAATCTTGTTAAAAGCAAGATTTGATACAGTTTATAATCCAAGTCTCACTTCAAAGTCAGCACAAGATATGTATACTATGCACTTATAATTTTGAAAAATTTACTGTACAGTAAAAACCTGAAATAGAACTGCTAAATTTGTACAAGTATATATTTCTACAATTGTTTTTATCATTAATAGTCAAATTAGACAGAAACAGAATACAGTAATTTCAACTCTTTGACAGCTTTTCTTGCTTTTGTGAATATTTCAGATCAAGATTAAATACTAGTTGAAGTACCTAGGACTTGGCACCTGGCCAGGGTTGTAATTGTAGTTACTACAATCAGAGCAAATTTAAAAAATTTGACAGAAGACTTTTTGATAATGCATACCATTATGTTAATTATTCAAAGGGATTGAAAGCAGTTTGTTATCAATTTTCATAAAGTATTTAGGTGCTAATATTATTAATTTCACAGTACAACAATAAACATCTTATCTGAGTAAATATTCTGAGAAAACGTTTCTTGTTTAAAAAAAAAAGTCCCTATACACAAACTGCAACAAAAATTCCCTGTACACAAACTGCATTTTAAATAATAATTAAGAAGTTTCATTTCAACTGCTACAATCAACAAATCGGTCAGAAGAAAAAATGCAGAACGTTTGGTACACATTTTGAGGCTTAATTATTTCTAAATACTTAAATAGAATGAATAATTATCATCTAAAATCAGATTATCAATGGCTATAATTTCTTATCCGAAATATGTAATGTCCGAATTACTGTACTAGCGTACTTACAAATCGGCGATCGATCGAAGTAGATACATGTAGTTAAATTTATCAAACATATTTTTTGTTTTTGAATGCGATATACTTATTTAACATTCATATTAATGTTTTCTAATCGTACTGTAGTTAATATACTGAGGAAATAGCTTAGATAGTTAAATTTGAAGTTTTCCGAATGGGAAACTCGCACCGAAAAATCGGCAAATTCCGTGGTTACAATAACATCGTTTCGACCGGATTTTTTCGTAGTTTCTTTAATCAAACTCAACAATTTTATAAATAAATTGTTTATTTCTTGAAAAACCGGATAATATCACATAAATATATGGCTATACTTGATCGCTAGTTATGGATGAACATATGGACCTCCGGCGAAATTCAATATGGCGGTCGCTTTGTTTATGACTAGTGAAAGGGATTAAATCATCAATTAGAGATGATTACCTTACCCAATTGACAGTTCTGAGATATTTCATTGACAGGTCAGAAATAACTGTATAAACCAATCAAATGATAGTTGTTGGTTATTAGCCTGTTTTAGAGGCGGGGCTTAATTCCACTGACTGTCACTAGCGGGACGTCGCATGTCGATAATTCGGCAGTATTGATT
This sequence comes from Gari tellinella, assembly GCA_922989275.2. Taxonomy (NCBI): domain Eukaryota; kingdom Metazoa; phylum Mollusca; class Bivalvia; order Cardiida; family Psammobiidae; genus Gari; species Gari tellinella. Next base: position 27,021,110 of record OV277856.1, on the reverse strand, counting down.
TTTTCTATGATCGTACGCCCGGAGGGTTATATCTCGGCGTATTCAAAGAAAATGGGAATTCCACTGTACGTCTGGCGGATTAAATCTGGACGTATGGACCTCAATTTTGGGCGTAATATACGCCCGTACGGCCGTTAGTGCAACCCCTGGTAACACTTATCAAACAGTCGTCAGGGACCTGTAACCTCTACATCACATTGATAAGTAACACCAAACTTATGATAACATTAAAAATCGGACATATTTCTTTAAAAAATGCTTCAATATTAGAAAAACACGAACAAATAGATAATCTTATTGTGTTAAATGCTGCAATTTCTCACGTTAATTCAATTCATAACAAAAATATGCGCATCTACATGTAGCCAGTGGGAATCACTTGCTTTTATTTCCTCTATTCACATGAATTCTAACGCAGGCGACGTTAAGTATCTTCTTAAATGGAAACCGAAAGCACTTACCACGTTTTTTATCATGAATCCTTGTCAAGAGGCTGTGTAAACTCGCTGAACGAGTATGTTTTTACATGTACACGCGAGAAAAAGGTCATGACTCTGAAACATTTTTCGAAATGACCCCTATACCACCTGTCGTGAGGACCCTCGCCCCACTGTAACCAAGTTCCTAACCAGTGAATCTGTCCACACATTTTGCTATAAATTAATTTTTATTGAGACCTGCATCCACTGGTGTATAGATTGTTAAAAAATAAAGGTTGATTCAATATAGTCTTGCGGTAAACGCTTAAAACTTCAGTTTGGACATTCAAACATTTCTAGTAAATTATCCATAGAAAGGTTACCACCTAAAACAGACTGAAAGTAAAGTAGAATGCGCCTAAAGGCGCATTCTGCTTTACTTTCATTCTGCTTAAAGCTATCATAGATCTGCTAGAATATAGAAAATATTTCTTATGATACATATTCATGACTATAAATTGGTATATTTGGAGCTATTTTCTTCAGTGGAGGAATAAATTAAATGCGCTAAAAGGGGCTTCTATGGGGGGAGGGTCAACCCATTACCCAATGAATATTCCTACAACTTAAGAAAATTGATTCGTTTTATACAGTCATGATTCTGTACCATAAGAAATAATATCTATATCCTAGCAAATAGAAACTTAAAGCAGGCTGAAAATAAAGCAGAATGGGCCATTTCAGCTTTACTTTCAACCTGCTTTTAATTTAAGTGGTTCACCTGTCTTCAAAACTAGAAAGTAGAAACGGCCTATGGGGTTATAATCCATGCAGGGTTAAAGAAAATCAAATTGCTTTTACAAGGAATTTGAAAATTCCAGAGTTTGAGAAATAAACATTCAATGGCTAAAAATATCTGCATCTACACCTGGTAAACATCAAATTAAAATCTCAGGCTTCGTGTTGTAGCAATTATACTTCAATCAGGCAGAAACTCGATAAAACGTGCAAGAAGTGTTTCCTGTTTACATTGTACTCATTTGACCCTTATTAAATATATTCAAGCTTTTGTTTAATCCTTTACCCCATTGCATATTTCTAGTATTGAAGATACTGGTTGCCACTTAAAGCAGGTTGAAAGTAAAGCAGAATGTGCCTTATGGCACATTCTGCTTTACTTTCAGCCTGCTTTAAGCTTCAATCTGTTAGAATTATAAATGGAAAATATTTCTTAAAACACTTATATTTCTTGACTGATTAAATTGGAACTATTTTCTTCAGTGGAATTTTAAGAATAAATTATATGCGTTAAAAGGCACTTCTATGGGGGAAAGGGTTAACTTCCATGATTTGGAGTAAGATAGAGAACATAGATGACATGAGACTAAATTGTCTGCTTAATGCAGAACAGAGTAGGCTATATAGTGCATTCTGCTTTATTTTTAACCTGCTTTAAGCATTCACTGCAGTCCTGACTTCAAAACTAGAACAGGCTATGGGGTAAAGGGTATTAGGATCGGGTAAAGAAGTCGGAAGACGTTTATAAACTATGGAGGAAAGGGTAAAAATTAATAGACCAGTTTAAAGGTTTGCAATTATAATTACATATACAGTAAAATCTCCCTATTACAACCACTAAAAAGAAGGCTAATTATTGACTGGATAAAAAACAGGGGGCAGCTTAAAGCAAGGTGACACTGTAAAACAGAAAGCAGCCTTAGCTCCTATGGGAGCTTTCTGTTTTACTGTCACCTTACTTGATTGAGCAATCACATGCCTTAAATACCAATTAATTAACTTAATTTTGTGGTCGTAATAGAGAGGTTCTACTGTATATCTTTCTGATGAAATTAGTTTTAAAGTGTTCATGTCAATTACTTTTCTCACTTCTGCTATGTCTTGATTATTATGTTACTCCATATTACCTCGTAACCTGTTTCTAGTATTGAAGATAGGTGATTGCTTAAAACTGGTTGACAGTTAAGCAGAATGCACATTTCCTTTCAGCCTGCTTTATGCTTCCATCTACTAGACTATAGAAACTATTTCTTATGATTTGTTATGATAAATATTCATAACTGTATAAATTGGAACTATATATACTTTCATCAGTCAAGGAATAAATTAAAATAGTATAAATGTGCATGAATTTATATTATCGGAGTAATGGGTTAAGAGCCATATAAGTAGAAAACTTTTTTCCCGTCGCAGACGGGTCTGTTTTGTATTTTGACCGCAACTCTATGAAACAATTTAACCAATCAGGAATGATCAGAAATCCTGGTCAATGATCACGTGCTTGAAATGCAGTACTCTTATCGGCCAATGGCCTAGACTGGCGTTCTGTTATTTTTTCACATCAATCTTGCGAGTGTAAACCTGGCAAAACATTGAGATGCAGTCTATGTCATCATTTCTAAATTTAGCGTGGATAAGCTCTAAATTTAGCATGTGGGAAAGTCTGTTTACGAATGATGTTAAGTCAGAATCGGTGTATACACTTGTCTCTGGTTAAATGAATACTGTACAGTGGAGAATGTGTTATTCTTTCCCAATAAACCTGTTTACGCTAAAACTATTATTTGCAGTGCAAACAATTTGGAGCCAGATCAGACGCCGGGTGGAGCCAGATCAGACGCCGGGTAACCCGGCGTCGATCAGGCTCCAAACTGTTTGCCACCAAGATAAACATGAAATATCAGAATTGTCCAAAAGTTCTTTTCTACGTTTTAGTGTTTTGCGTTTGCGTACGTTTGCGTTTAAACGGGAAAGAATAACAGATTCTCCACTGTACCCCACACAAAACTTTAACCTGCGACGGAATATCTTTTTTAAAGATATTTCTTGTTTGCACTGTGACAGCAACTAGAAGCTTAAAGCAGGCTGAAAGTAAAGCAGAAATCTCCTAAATGAGCTTATTGCTTTACTTGCAGCCTGCTGTAAGCAACCACCTGTCTAAAACAATTATTTGCAGCCTGCTTTAAGCAACCACATGTCTTAAACAAAACACAATATGGGGCAGGGCTAAGGTGAAGCAGATTAAACATGTAGAAATTTGGCAATTCATCATTATGACAAATGGCTAATTATAGGAATTATCCAATTGCCTGCCCATCTTGACAATGACTGGTATTTACAAACAGTTTAAATCCAGATCAGACACTGTAGAACACAATTTTTAATCTGGATCCAACTATTTGACACTTAAATTGTCTTTAACACTCATCAATAAAAAAAAAAAGGACAAATCCTGCAGACAACGACAGTTTTAACTTTTAAAGCAGACGATAGTCAGATAGCAGGGGAAGAGTTAAAACCTAACAGTTTACATTTGGTATACTTTGTTGTAATTTAGGGCCTATTAAATGATTTCACAATTCACTGTTGGAAAATGTTAGAAGAAAGGTTTTAATAAATGAGTATTATATAATTCTAATGTCAAGGTTATTATATACAATAAAGCCTCTCTATATGACCACTAAAGTGTAATAATTATTAGGTGTTGATAAAAGGTAACTGCTTTTAACTAGGTGTCCGTAAAACAGAAAGCTCCTAGAGAAGCTTTCTGTTTAACTGTCACCTTGCTTAAATTATGCTGTTGCCTGTCTATTACACAATCAATTAGCCTTCTTTTTTAGTGAACGTTATAGAGAGGTTTTATTGTATTTTGCTTGAGGCTTAAATTATAACACTTGCAACATATTTTGAATATTTTGAGAGAGGTTATAATTATCATGGGATGTTTAAGTCTTTATACACTGAGGCATGTAAAGAAGCTTGGCGATTACTAGTGCTTAACCCATTACCCCATAAATACGTCTTTTTACCCTTTTAATTTATTCCTCCACTGAAGTAAATAGTTCCAAATTATACCTTTATAAATATAATAGTACCAGAGGAAATATTTTCTATATCCTAGCAAATATTAGCTTAAAGCAGGCTGAAAGTAAAGCAGAATGTGCCCTAAGGCACATTCTGCTTTACTTTCAAACTGCTTTAAGTCAGGTCACCTATCTTCAAAACTAGAATTAGGCTATGGGGTAATGGGTTAACCCAATACTCCATAAATATGCCCTTTTCTGCCTCAAACAGATTCAAAATGTACAGATTCCTTAAGAATAAGAAACAATATTCTAGTTAACCCTAAATATTTCATACTTCAACACATTTGGATAAAGGTTATTTGCAAATTGCCTATATCTTGAACTCACCATGTTTAACCATAATTGACCCCATAGCTTATTTCTAGTTTTGAAGACAGGTGACACCTTAAAGCAGGTTTAAAGTAAAGCAGAATGCACCTTAAGCTACTATCTGCTAGAACATAGAAAGTATTTCTTATGATACATATATAATTCATGGCTGTATAAATTGGAACTATTTTCTTCAATGGAGGAATAAATTGAAGGCGTAAATGGTATATTTATGGGGTAATGAGTTAATAGGGCATTAAGTGAATGCTTAGATTGCCATACAAAGTAAAGCACAAAGCTCCTTTAAATGCAGATGGTTTTCTGGCCATGCGAACCCCTGGCATATCATGTTGTAGATTAATTTTAGTGCTCATGAATGCCATCAATGTTTCGTACATGATTGTGTCAGACTTGCATATACTCTTCTTGGCATTCACTAACTCTGACACCTTACAAGTGCATTGGCTTTGTACAATATGAGAGAAAGTGTGATTACAGTTTAAGGTAGTAAAACTTTCCATATTTTTTAACCAATTACTCCATAAATATGCCTTTAAATGCCTTTAATTTATTCTTCCACGGCACTAAAAGAAAATAATTTCAATTTATAGTGATGAATATGCAACATAAGAAGTATGTTCTTTATCCTAGAAGATAGTTTCAAGTCAAGCAGAATGTGCTGTAAGGCACATTTTGCTTTACTTTCAACCTGATTTAGGTGGTCATTAGTCTGTATTTAACTATAGAAACAGGCTATGGGGTAATTATGGGGTAATTTGACTAATTATAGAAAACAAACCTGATGTAGGAAAGTTTTAATTGGTTGCTGAACCCAGGCTTGACTGTGTGTACAGACCTTTTTAATGTTGGATATCTTGACTCCTGAAGTCAGCCTTGATCACTGTTTGATGATTACATACATTCGTGAGGCTTCAGATTGGCATCATTCTGTAAATTATGGTATTGATTTCTCTGAGACGGGCTTAGGGACATATCTTATTAACTCTTTCCTCCCTGAAACTTTTAAATGGACAATTCCAGTTTCCATTTTAGTCATGTCCATTTCTGACTTAAAGGGTTGTTTTTGTACATGTAAGGCATTATGACAAACAGTGAAGACCGAGATCAGAGGGCTCCTTTCGGAGCCCTCTGATCTGGGTCTTCAATGTTTGCACAGGAAAATTTTACTATTCACATGTACATTGTTTGAAAAGGATGCCTATATGCGGGACTAGGGTTCAAAGGGTTAATTAAGTGGAGAAGACATTTTATTGGTCCCAATAAACACATTTATGCAAAAACAGTTTGGAGCCAGATCAGATGCAGTGTAACCCAGTGTCTGATAAGATGATAAATAAATCCTATGATTCTAAAAAAGCTCTAATTTTCTCTATTTTAGTATGTTGCATTATCATTAATTAATTTTGTTTAAGCAGGAAAGAATAACATCTTCTCCAGTCTCCACTGTGTACATTATGTTGAACCCAGTCCTCAGAATGTCAAAGATATTTCTAAATCAAAGATTTACAAGGTTTCTAGATGTATAAATGAAGGTAAACTAACTTTTTCCAACATTTTCATTTTAGATAATACTTAACTAATTTACCCCATTAATTTCAAGTAGACAATTCCAGTTTCCAATTAAGTGTTTAAGTCCATTATTAAATATTTAAGGCTGATTTCAACATTATATTGCAAAACTGACAAACAGTGCAGAGCTTGACCAGAGGGCTCAGACTGCAGTCGTATGATCAGGGTTTTCACTATTTGCATAAGACAGGTGTACTTAATTCTCACAGGTAAGCTGCTTGTAAAGGATTGCCATATATTATGATATATAGTTGGTTATTAAAAAATCCTAAGATTTCCAAATTTTCTATTTTTCAAGCACAGTTACTTAAAGCAGGTTGAAAGTGAAGCAGAATGTGCCTTAGGCACATTCTGCTTTACTTTCAGCCTGCTTTAAGCTACCATCTGCAAGGATAAAAATCCGAAGATTTTGGAGAAAAATCCCAGAGAAACAGCAGTCAATGTTTTGCAAATCCTATTTATGGTGTAACTGTACATTAGAATTATCTCAAACTTTATTAGACATACTAGATTATGATATATGAGATTACCCGTATACTCTCCTTATTTGGAGCTTAGTATGATATATACCTTTCATCAACCTCAAGTTAGTATTTTGGGCAGGATATATGAACTAATAGTGAGAGTGATGCCATAAAAAAATCATACTGATATCACATACAATCTTGATCAGCCCCTTCAACATGCTTGAAATGGTTACTTAAATGTCTTCAAAACTAGACACAGGCTTATAGACCCTAGCAGCCTGGTTATGCCGAAAGTAACTCAAAATGTACCTTAGGCACAATTCAGGGCTCCAGATAAGAGGTAGTTTTTTCAACAAATCCAACATTTTCTCACTCTTATTAGCACCAAATCCTATGGTGTTACTACTCAATAGAATCGTCTCGGAGAGACGATTCTAATGAGTAGTGACACCATAGGGTTTTATTCAGAAATAAAGATTTTAGTTTTTGAAAAACTACCCTTATCTAGTGCTCTGGGCACATTCTACTTTACTTTAAACCTTAGACTTTAAATGGTTTAAGGTTATCAGTCTTCAAAACTAGAAACATGGTATGGAGTAATGGGTAAACCTGTTTGTCCCTGTACAAAACCTTTCTGGTACCAGGTGTACTCATTTTGTATACGGTAGTATGATTTAAAGTGACGTCTAGAGTAATAAAAGTTAGAATTTATTGATGCCAACAGTAATACATGTATACAGCAATTTGAAGTGATGCTTAGCCTATAGTAAAGACCATTCTATTGTGAGCCCATTTAAAGTTATTCAGTATTAAACCCTTATAATGCTGCATTTTCAAATAGGCTCAACAAGGGTCGACTTTCCAATAAAAGACTAGTTTACATTGACTCTTGAGGCATGTGTATAAGCATGACACCCAGTGCACACCCTGATCAGAGAGCTTCTTCAGGATAGAAAAGTTAAGACAATTCAACCCTTTCTTCTTCTCCTTCCTTTAACTCTTTCCTCCCTAAAACTTTAAATGGACAATTCCAGTTTCCATTTTAGTCTAGCCCATTTCTGACTTTTAAGGGTTGTTTTTGTCAATGTTTGGCAAAATGACAAACAGTGATGACCCTGATCAGAGGGCTCCTTTCGGAGCCCTCTGATCTGGGTCTTCACTGTTTGCATATAGGACATGTGTACTATTCACATGTACAAGTTTGAAAATGACGCCTATATGCGGGACTAGGGTTCAAAGGGTTAAGGTACAGGACCACATTCTGGTGTATAATCATACAGATATAGATACACCTTTTGAATATGCAGCTTAAGGAGGATAGTAACTTTAAGCAAGTTGAAAGTGAAGCAGAGTGCGCCTTAAGGTCACCTGTCTTCAAAACTCAATATATAACCAGACTATGGAGTAATGAGTTAAAAAAGCTATAAGAAAAAGGGTTAAGCAAAATAATTACTAGATACATCAATTCTTGTTAGACTTAATGGAAGTATTTTTGTATTTTCAGTACAAGATAGGACAGCTGTTTATGATAGCCAAACACAGTAATGAGCAGAGTCAGCAGGGTGAAGGGGTGGAGGTGGTCACCAATGAGCCTTGTGAACATGAGGAGTATGGCAAAGGCCAGTTCACAGAGAAGAGAATACACTTGTCCAGGTATGTGTTTGTTTAGCAGAGAAGATGTTATTCCCTCCCGTTTAACCCATTACCTCTTAGCCTATTTCTAGCTTTGAAAACAGGTGACCACTTAAAGCAGGTTGAAAGTAAAGCAGAATGTGCCTTAAGGCACATTCTACTTTACTTTCAGCCTGCTTTAAGCTACCATCTGCTAAGATATAGAAAATATTTCTTCTGGTACATATTCTTGGCTGTATAAATTGGAACTATTTTCTTCAGTGGAGGAATAAATAGAGGCGTAAAAAGGCGTTTTTAAGGGGTAATGGGTTAAATGCATGTGAAACACAAACGCATTGCAAAACAAATGAGAAAAGGAATGCTTTTTGACAATTCTAGTTATTTAATCAAATCCGATTGGCAAACAGTTGAAGCCTGATCGCAAATGCCAGGTTAGTGGGTGTCTGATCTTGCTCCAAACTGTTTGCATAGGAAATAATAGTTTTATGAGGAGAGAATTTAACATCTTCTCTTCTGTAGCAGCTGTATATAAAATCCTGTTCAAATGCCTGTATATCCCCTGTTAACCCGATACCCTCCTAGCCTGTTTCTTGTTTAAATGAAAAGTTACTTGACTTAAAGCAGGTTGAGAGTAAAGCAGAAAGTGGCTTAGGGAATATTCTGCGTTACTTTCAGCCTGTTCTAATTAAGCTACCATCTGCTAGAATATAGAAATATTTTCTTACGATACATATCCATGACTATAAGTTGGAACTATTTCTTCAGTGGAGGAATGAATTAAATGCGTAAAAATGAGTATCTATGGAGTAATGGGTTAAGAAAAGAATGCAAACTGAAAAGGCATACCGGTATATCATATGGAAAAGGGTAAATATTAACAGACTGTAGTGCTTTGAAATACAAGCAATATCAGCCCTGGTTAGACTTAGCGTCACAAGTGGAGAAGACATTATTTTTCTCTGTAAACACATTCATTTACATATATACATGTACGCTAATTAAAATTATTACTTCTTTTGCAAACAGTTTGGAGCCAGATCAGACGCCGGTATCCGGCGTCTGATCAGGCTCCAAACTGTTTACCACGTAGATTCAAAACGTCCTAAATTTTAGTACACTGCGTTTGCGTTTAGTTTTAATGTTTTTAAAGAATAACATCTTCTCCACTGTATAATAGATACATCATGTACAATTGTTGTGTTTCAGTAAACTGCCAACATGGATAAGATCAATGATTCCAGCCATCTTCTACGTCACAGAGAAGGCATGGAATTATTACCCCTACACTATAACCGGTATGTACAGGAGAGAGACATCATAACATGGCTCGTCATCACAAACTATTATACAGTTTAACTACAATAACTCACACTCACTAAAGCATTGATCCTTGATCTGTGGACTCATCGTCACATATATCACAAATGTATGTTGGCACACCGGTGGTTTATTGCAAACTTGAAACGTTGCTAAAGCCAGATTTTAACATTGAAATAAACATGTAGATAAGACCTTGAAGTAATGGAATTAAAATGTAGAAATATGGGTAAAATGGGCTGAAGTTAGTTCAAGATATTGAAGTTTGACTGTATATACATATACATAATAATTATACAGTCACTCTTTTGCTCAAATGCCACAGTAATGGTTTAGACTTTTTTAACCCATTAGTATGATATATACTGTTGAGATATGCCTTTTAATTTTTCCCACCAGCAAAAAAGATAGTATCACTTTTAACCAATTATCCTATAAATAAGCCTTTAAATGCCTTTGATTTATTACTCAACAGAAGAAAACAAAATCATTTTATACAGTCATGAATAGGCACAATAAGAAAAGTTTTCTATATTCTAGTAGATGGTACCTTAAAGCAGTCTGAAAGTAAAGCAGAATGTGCCTAAAGGCACATTCTGCTTTACTTTCAACCTGCTTTAAGTAGTCACCTTTTTCAAAACTAGAAACAGGTGATGGGTTAAGGCGGGTTAAACATGAAAAAAGGTAGGCTGTGATTATTTGAACTCTTCTCACACTGAATATAAAAGTTTGCCCACAATGACCATCTATTGTCTGAACTATTACACTGGCTAATAAAATAATTAAAGTTTTCCCAAGGTAAGCAAGCAGATGCATGTCAGACAGATCCTATAAAATAACAGTTCAGACCCTGATCAGACAGCTCCTCACTGTTTTCAAAAAGCTTCAATATAGTACTTAGTACGCTATTAGCAGGAGAAAGGTATTGGATTAGATGGGGTGATCCCTTTACTCCATAGCCTGCTTCTAGTACTGAATATTATAGGTGACCACTTAAAGCAGGTTGAAAGTAAAGCAGAATGTGCCTTAAGGCACATTCTGCTTTACTTTCAGCCTGCTTTCAGCTATCATCTTCTAGAATATAGAAACAAAAATCCTACATATTCATGACCGTATAAATTTGAACTATTTTCTTAAAGGGTGGGATGAATTAAATGTATAAAAATGGGTAGCTATGGAGTAAAGGGTTAAAGTGCTTGTATAAAGTTATGCATGCCATGATTATTTAGTTGCATATTGTTGCTTCTGTTGGGAAAACAAGATATCTTGAAGGAAACAGTGTATACATGTAATTGTTTACCCCATTGCCTGTTTCTGGTTTTGAAAACAGGTGACCACTTAAAGCAGGTTGAAAGTAAAGCTGAGGAATAAATGAAAGGTATTAAATGACATATCTATGGAGACTCCGAGTAATGGGTTAAACTATAAGCTGTTTCTTTGTACATTGAAAAGGAGATAGAAATTAAGTTGATTTTTTTTTCTCCAGTTTTACACATATTGAAGTCAGTAGATTCAACCCATTACCCCATAAATACACATTTTATGCCTATTATTTAGCTATAACTATTAAAGCTAAATTAGTCCTGCAGTAGCATAACTTTTTATAATTTAGCTCATTCAATTAAGTTTGTGTTACACAATTAACCCATTACTCCATAGCTTTTTCTAGTTTTGAAAATTGCTTATTGCTTAAAGCAGGTTGAAAGTAAAGCAGAATGTGTCTTGATGTGCCTTAAGACACATTCTGCTTTACTTTAAGCGTGCTTTGAGGTACCATCTGCTAGGATGTAGAAATTACTTCTTGTGAGACATATTCATGACTGTATAAATTGGAACTGTTTTCTTCAGTGGAGAAATAAATTGAAAGGCGTAAAAAGGTGTATTTATTGGGTAATGGGTTAATATTATATAATCATGTACACATGTATATTCTTGCATACCTTTACTCCATAGCTTATTTCTAGTTTTGAAGACAGCTCATGATGAGATGACGCTTAAAGCTTGTAAAGAGTAAAGCAGAAAACATCTTAAGGTGCAGTCTGTGTTACTTTCAGCCTACTGTAATCTACCATCTGATAGCATATAGAAAATATTTCTTATGATACATAATCACATCTGTATGAATTGGAACTGCTTTCTTCAGAAGAGGAATGAATTAAACGAAAAAAAAAATGTGTATCTGTCAACAGAGCTGCCATTTCTCCGGATTTTTCCGAAATTTACATATTTTTATCCTAGAAGGTTGTAGCTTAAAGCAGACTGAAAGTAAAGATGAGTGCGCCTTAAAGTGCACTCTGCTTTACTTTTAACCTGCTTTAAGTAATTGCGCTTGTAAAATAGAAAATTTGGAAATCTTAGGATTTTTTCAAAATTAACATATGGCAGCCTGTTTCAAAGTTTCATGTATGGAGTAATGGGTTAAGCTGCCCTGCTTTATGCTGACACATATATTAAAGACTGGCACTGCATGAGCTTGGAGTATTTATATTACTCCTGGCTTGCAGTGAAGAAAACTTTTTTCTTCCCCAATAAATGCGTTAACGCTCAAACTATAAGTATATCCATTGCAAACAGTTTGGAGCCAGATCAGATGCCGGGTAACTCGGCGTCTGATCAGGCTCCAAACTGTTTGCCACTCAGAATAAAATAAATCATGAAAAATTTCAAAAAGTTGTAATTTTCTACATTTTAGTGCATTTTGTTTGCATTTCATTTGCTTTTAAATGGGAAAGAATAAAGTCTTCTCTACTGTACATATAAACTGCATTATGTTTTGTTTTCTTTTGCATGTGCTGTTCTATCACCTGTATTACAGAATACAATGTAAGTATGAGCATCATTTACATGTATGTGTATGTATACAGTATGTATAATGTATATCTATACAACTTGGAGAAGAAGATATTCTTGTTGATTAACACTTTTATAAATTCTAAAAACATTATGTCCATTGCAAACAGCTTGAAGCCAAATTTGTTTACTGGTAGATCTACCTATCAAATTAAAATAAATCACAAGAATTTAAAAAAAAAAAAAGGGCCAGAATTTAAAAAAAAAAAAAAGTCATTTTCTGCATCCTCATTGTAGTGCATTTGTGATTAGTTTCGTTTAAACAGGAATGATCAACATTCTCACCACTGTAATTCTAAAAAAGTTTTACCTGTCAATCACAGGTTATACAGTCCTGAATATGCACCATTATAACTATTTGCTATATACTAGCGAAGGGATTATGGCTTCTTCAAGCAAGCTCTAGGGGAAAGATTTAAGAAGTTACCCGTTTGAACCTTTTACCTCATAGATACACCTTTTTGTGCTTTTTATATTAAAGTAATTTATTCCTCCACTAAAGAAAATAGTTTCTTTTTTTACAGTCTTGAATATGCACCATAAGAAATATTTCCTTTATCTTAGATGATTATAGCTTAAAGGAGGCTGAAAATAAAGCAGAATGCGCCTTTAGGTGCATTCTGCTTTACTTTCAACCTGCTTTAAGTGACCACCCGTCTTTAAAACTAGAAACAGCATATAAGGTAATGGGTTAAACAGCTGTTTATAGATGTTTTGCAATTTTGACAATGAAGTAAGATTTAGCAAATAAAGTCTGATATAATTACAGAGCTCCATGGAGATAATTGGAGTATTTCAAAAACTTAAATCTTTATTTCTTCATTAAACCCTATGGTGTTACTACTCATTAGAATCGTCTCTTCAAAATGATTCTAATGAGTAGTTACACCATAGGATTTGGTGTTAAAAATGAGTGAGAAAATGTTGGATTTGTTCACTTCAATCCCTCTTATCTGGAGCCCTGTATTAGTATGTGATGACTAAACACAACCATCAACTCAGTCTACATAAAAACTGAATGTCAATATAATCTGTCTAGGCAATATTATAATTCAGTGTAACGAGATACAATTTGTTTCTTCCTAAGTACACTGCAAAGTAATTGAAGTCTATATATCAACTCATGTGTATGACAGTGTCATGAGAAAGTTACATTATACTCTCTAACAGTTTAGTGTAGACTTAGCCTTCAACTACAGTGGAGGAGATATTTTTATTTCCCTTTTAAATGCAAACAAAACACAAGTACATGGCTATGTAATGTAGTAAAAGTCAATTTTTTGACAATTCTGACTATTCATTTTAATCTGAGTGGCAAACAGTTTGGAGCCTGATCAGACGCCGGGTTACCCGGCGTCTGATCTGGCTCCAAACTGTTTGCATTGGAAGTAATAGTTGAAGCATAAACGCTTTTATTGGGAAAGAATAATGTCTTCTCCACTGTATGACAGTGTCATGGGAAAGCTACATAGGGTGTGTTATTCTACTCTCTACCAGTGTAATGTAGACTCAGCCTTCAAATAGCTGCCAACAAATTAATGCAGGAATAAAAAAAATAGTTTATATTCCCCTTAAATGGAGCCATGGTTAACTGTTCTAATACAAAGGGACCCATTTCAAATACAGTAAACCACTGAAAACAGAATTGATGATGATATTTAAGAAAGATAAAAGTTAAGAGCAAAATTAAAGTTAAGCAGAAAGATCCTATAGGAGTCAGCTGTATTAAACACGGAAAATTTAACCTCTAAAACAGTGGTTATGATTTGAGAAAGGTTTTACTGTAATACATGGGGAAAACTGTCTTTGCTCAAGCAATCGAGCCATGCATGCTGAAAATTGGCTGATTTTGCATATCTTAATGACTTTCGAACAAATCTGCATATACATGTATACATATGATTTTATATATACTGACAAACATGTACACTTCCTGAAGCATTCTAAGTCATTTCATATCAAGATCTGTCAATTTGAAGTCAAGTAGACAGTAGACTGATGTTAGTATCTTACCATTACTTTTGTTACAGTTGAGATGATGTTATTATATCCCGTTTAAACGCAAACAAAATGCAAAAGCAATGCACTGAAATGTAGAATTTTTTTCAAATTTTTTAAACTTCTAACAATCTGAATGGCAAACAGTTTGGAGCCTGATCAGTCGCCAGGTTACCTGGCGTCTGATCTGGCTAAAAACTGTTTGCAATGGAAATATTAGTTTTAATGTAAACCTGTTGATTGGGAAAGATCGAATAACATCTTGGCCACTATTATAAAGCACCACTAAAATTGGTGCTTGATCAGGATCCAAACTGTTTGTCCAACATTTTTAGCAGATGACAATAACTTAATGTTGAAAGTTTTTAACCCATTACTCAATAAGTAAGCATTTTTACGCCTCTAATTTATTTCTCCAGTGAAGAAAATGGTTACTTTTTTATGCATCATGCAATATTGCTGTGACTCATTCCTCCCTGAATCTTTAAATAAACAATTCCAGTTTCTATTTGAGTATAGCCCATTTTTATAATATTTCAGGTTGTTAATATTTCAAAGCTACTAACAGTGCAGACCCTGATCAAATGTCTCCATCTGGGTCCCTCTGATCTGGGTCTACACTGTTTGCACAGGACATGTGCATATTTCACAGGTACACTGTTTGATAAGGACACCTGAGCCCTGTATTCAGCATTATAGGAGCCAATGCCCATAGTTGGTTAAGTGACTACTGTCTGAATAAGAATTAATGGTGATCTTAGACTTTAAAGACAGGGTACTGCTTAATTCAGGATAAAAAGAAATGTAGAAACTTTGAAATTTTAGCATAGACTGTTATTACTTAAAGGGAAATGGACAGCTGGTGATAAATATCTTTTAAATGAAAGATATTGAAAAAAAATCGCATTCTGCCTTTGAAATTTTGAAAAATAATAAAAAATGAAGTAGTTAGAGCCGTTTAAACTTTGTGATATATGACTGTGCAAGCGACCATGGGGGCCGCCATTTTGTTTACCTGTGTGACGTAACTAAGGCCTTCCGCGACCTTCCAGTTATAGCGAGTCTAACCGGGAATGCCGTAGAGTGCGCGGAATTTACATCAATAACATTAATAAACTGAAATACTGAGAAAAATTGGGCATGTGGAGGAAGGTAAAAACACTTTAGAACTTCAGTGTTACGATTTCGATCCTAAATTATCATAGAATGTAATATTAGAAGACAGAGACTACGACGGGTCGGGCGAAGAGAAAGCACATTCGCCGGACGAATTTGCGACTGCAATACTTGTGTATAAATGCCTACAAAGGAGGTTAATACTTGCTGAAGAACAAATGAAATGACGATTGGGTGTCTTGGTGACAATGAGTGCATAGCAGAACCATCAAAATTTCGAGCTATTAGTGCTTAATCCAGCCATACTTGAGGTAGCGTATATCAGGCAAATATCATAGGACACCGGAATCGGGCACGGATACTCTTGATAATATTTGCATACTGGTTGTGAATAAAGGCATCGAAGCCCTGTGACTTTCGAAAAAAGTTTCTCCGATATATTTAGTCTTATCTGTTAATATTTCCGTAAATATTAATCATAAACATCGGCTCCAGGATATCTTCGTTTTTTTACGGGGCTACGACTAAAACACGAGCAGATAAAGACGATAATACATGTGCCGATTTTTATAACATCCAGTCAGAGACAGTGTATAGCCATATGGCTATACACTGTCTCTGCATCCAGTACAAAACGGATGAGGTATTACGTTTTTATTTAATAAAATAAGGGGGATCAAATTATTTTTCTGGTCTGTTATGAATTTTCCGTGACGTTTAACATCGGTTCTGGTCCTCAATCGGACATACATTTTTAGAAAATAGACCATTTATTCTCAGTATCGCAACATCCGGGAACTTTCGTACATCCAGGTCTCAATCACAGAGTTTCTCAATATCTCATTTGGATCCAAACTGTTGCTGACCTTTAAGTACAGTCAGTTTTGATTCCGATCTGGGTCCTAACTGTTCGTCAGTCTCTCGTACGGATAAAAGTTTCTTCAATGAGCTTTTCAATACATTCAAACCTTAGTTTGGATTTTCAATCACAGAGTTTCTCACTATCTCAGTTGGATCCAAACTGTTGCTGAACTTTTTGCACAGTCATTGACATGACAAATGTGGAATATCAATTTATCATCTAGCAATTGAGACTGGCAATGTCTGATTAAGATCCAAACTGATTAATTGTCTGCTGAACAAAGTATTTGATATTCTGATCTGGGTCAAAACTGAACGCTCTAGATAACGTGACCTGGCCGAGTGCTCATTTATTGTATTAATGTTGTTTTTTACTTAAAGGGAAATGGACAGCTGGTGATAAATATCTTTTAAATGAAAGATATTGAAAAAAAATCGCATTCTGCCTTTGAAATTTTGAAAAATAATAAAAAATGAAGTAGTTAGAGCCGTTTAAACTTTGTGATATATGACTGTGCAAGCGACCATGGGGGCCGCCATTTTGTTTACCTGTGTGATGTAACTAAGGCCTTCCGCGACCTTCCGGTTATAGCGAGTCTAACCGGGAATGCCGTAGAGTGCGCGGAATTTACATCGATAACATTAATAAACTGAAATACTGAGAAAAATTGGGCATGTGGAGGAAGGTAAAAACACTTTAGAACTTCAGTGTTACGATTTCGATCCTAAATTATCAGAGAATGTAATATTAGAAGACAGAGACTACGACGGGTCGGGCGAAGAGAAAGCGCATTCGCCGGACGAATTTGCGACTGCAATACTTGTGTATAAATGCCTACAAAGGAGGTTAATACTTGCTGAAGAACAAATGAAATGACGATTGGGTGTCTTGGTGACAATGAGTGCATAGCAGAACCATCAAAATTTCGAGCTATTGGTGCTTAATCCAGCCATACTTGAGGTAGCGTATATCAGGCAAATATCATAGGACACCGGAATCGGGCACGGATACTCTTGATAATATTTGCATACTGGTTGTGAATAAAGGCATCGAAGCCCTGTGACTTTCGAAAAAAGTTTCTCCGATATATTTAGTCTTATCTGTTAATATTTCCGTAAATATTAATCATAAACATCGGCTCCTGGATATCTTCGTTTTTTTACGGGGCTACGACTAAAACACGAGCAGATAAAGACGATAATACATGTGCCGATTTTTATAACATCCAGTCAGAGACAGTGTATAGTCATATGGCTATACACTGTCTCTGCATCCAGTACAAAACGGATGAGGTATTACGTTTTTATTTAATAAAATAAGGGGGATCAAATTATTTTTCTGGTCTGTTATGAATTTTCCGTGACGTTTAACATCGGTTCTGGTCCTCAATCGGACATAATTTTTTAGAAAATAGACCATTTATTCTCGGTATCGCAACATCCGGGAACTTTCGTACATCCAGGTCTCAATCACAGAGTTTCTCAATATCTCATTTGGATCCAAACTGTTGCTGACCTTTAAGTACAGTCAGTTTTGATTCCGATATGGGTCCTAACTGTTCGTCAGTCTCTCGTACGGATAAAAGTTTCTTCAATGAGCTTTTCAATACATCAAACCTTAGTTTGGATTTTCAATCACAGAGTTTCTCAATATCTCAGTTGGATCCAAACTGTTGCTGAACTTTTTGCACAGTCATTGACATGACAAATGTGGAATATCAATTTATCATCTAGCAATTGAGACTGGCAATGTCTGATTAAGATCCAAACTGATTAATTGTCTGCTGAACAAAGTATTTGATATTCTGATCTGGGTCAAAACTGAACGCTCTAGATAACGTGACCCGAGTGCTCATTTATTGTATTAATGTCGTTTTTTACTAATCGTTATATATCTTGAGCTTATATAAAGATCTATGAAAATCATAATCGAAACAGATTCAGGACATATTTCAGCAGGCGGCTTTGATCTAGATCGCATTTTATGCTGACATTCATCATCAACCACTAATCAATTAAGCTGCCTTGCAAATTGTACGATATGGACCGGAAATAATTACACACAACCCCTTTCTGCCCAAGACCCCCTCTGTGAAGAAGTAAGAAGCTTTATGGCCTGCAGGGCATAAATATCCATATTACGTAATCTAATTAGCCGCACTTGTCAAACAGGGTCAGGCTAGCAATTTGGCTACTTAAATATGCGATTACACACCACGAGCCTTTTACCCTGTTTCTACTTCTGAAAATATGTGACCACTTAAAACAGGTTGAAAATACTTTCAGCCTGCTTTAAGCTTTTATCTGCTAAAATATTTCTTATGATTTTTATTTGTGACAGTATGATATTGAAACTATTTTCTTCAGTATATGAAGGAATTAATTAAAGGCGTTAAAAGGCGTATTTATGGGGGAAAGGGTTACATCAAAACAAAAAAGCCAAGATCTTTAAAAAAAAAAAGAAAAAAAGAATATTGGACACTACTAGCTCTTGTGGTTTTGTATTGTTCTAGATCACACTGGTATGGCAGAACGAACGGGCTCCCGCTTAACGATTCGATTCCCGTTAATCCAACGCACCCGCTCCCGTTAAAAAATGGCGCAAGTTGTCAAATCGACACAAGTGAGTATATAAATATGATGTTTGTCCTTGGATATTGCTTGAAATGTAGACCAAGACTACTCTTACGGAGTGTCTCACACACTGATGCATGCATACGTACAACTTTTTTACAGGATAAATGCTTGAGGTCGATGTTTAACTTGAAAAAGTGTCGACTGTTACGGCGAATTCTGAAGAAACTGATGCTCATTGACCATAAATTGTTCTGAATAGGCAACAAAATCACCTCTAATCGATACCAAATATGTCCGTCGAGTAGTCTGGGTACAATTGTCAACTGCATATACAAAATAATCCGTTAAGCTATGAAACAAAAACAGATTTTGATTGTTTTTCATTACAACGAACCACGCTCCAGTTGTGTGTACAACGAACAAGCTCCCGATCAAAATAATTGTAGATATTTTTTCTCAAAAACGTGGAACCATTTTGAAATTAACATATGCATCTGAAATAAAATATCGTCTCCATTGCTATCGTCGGCATGTAGATGATAAACATTTAATTTGTTAACAGTGTAGACCCGGACCAAAGGGCTCCCGACAGTTTTTGATTTCTCTATAGATTCATACATTGTTTTGTCGTTTTGCACGATTTTACTGTGTACCACAATGAGGGTTCTTCATTCGTGTGTTATCTTATAATTATCTGATAGCGCCGAAGCCTTATGATCACTGTCTACACTGTTTTAAATGAAAGTTTGTCCTTAGAGATCGAAAATATTAGAAAAGAGCAGATTATATATTAAAACTATTTTAATTCCATATCTGGAACATCGTTATATTTATTGTTTAATAAATCAGTATACAAAAACCTGTTTGGCGAGTTGACTACCCTTTTGTACTATAATTCATTTTTGACGAGTTGACTACCCCTTTTGTACAATAATTCCTTTTTGACGAGTTTGCACTTTGACGAATTGTCCATCACCCGGTCAAACTAGACATTCAGTACTAAAATATGCAAGTAAAGAACTCGCTCCTATACTCACAGAACTCTTCAAAAATCCCTTCATACCAGCACCCTACCTGAAATTTGGAAAATGGCAAACATAGCTCCTATATTTAAAAAAGGCTCAAAGTCAGACCCAGCTAATTACCGGCCCATCTCTCTCACCTGTGTCCTATGCAAGACCCTGGAGCATGTTGTTGCCTCTTGTATCACTACACATTTTACTAGTGCAAATCTCTTCTACGAGCTGCAACATGGCTTCAGGGAAAAACGCTCATGTCAGATCCAGCTCCTCATACTTATTGATGACATCCTCAAATCGATTAACCTTGGGAGCAAAGTAGATCTAGTACTACTTGACTTTTCAAAGGCCTTCGATATGGTGAACCATGAAAAGCTTCTTTACAATTACATTTCTATGGCTTTAAGGTTCAAACTCATAAGTGGGTAAAAAGTTTCTTAGACAATCGAACACAGTCAGTAGTACTAAATAGTGAAACATCTAACACAATCCCAGTCTCTTCAGGTGTACACCAAGGCTCAGTCCTGGGACCGCTTCTGTTTCTTATCTATGTAAACAATCTCCCTGACCACGTAAAATCTTCTTAAGTCCGTCTCTTTGCTGATGACACAGCACTCTATCTCTCCTTACAAGTCGTCTCTCACTCCAGTCTATTACAACATGATTTACAAGTGCTTGAGATATGGGAATCAAAGTGGGACATGAAATTTAACCCATCAAAATGCCAAGTTCTTCAAATCACTAAGCGCAAATCAGTAATTCCTACACAGTATACATTACACAACACCAATCTTGAAACAGTTTATTCCGCTAAATACTTTGGCATTACAATATCAAATAACTTGGAATACTCATATAGACAATGTTACTAAAAAGCAAGTCAAACAGTAGGTTTTCTACGACGTAATATCAAAATTCACTCAAAAGGACTTAAATCAATGGCTTATAAAACACTTGTCAGGCCCCAGCTGGAATATAGAAGCACTGTTTGGTCCCCGCACACATCTGCTCACATCGAGCAAAATGAACGTGTTCAGCGGAGAACTGCTACACGGGTAAGACATGATTACAGCCGCATGTCCAGCGTAACCAAAATGCTAAATCACCTGCAGTGGAGACCTCTTGACCTTCGGCACATCGACCAGCGATTGACCATGTTTCATAACATCTTAAATGGTCAAGTTGCCATTCCATGCCCAGGATATGTTATCCCGAACAAAAGACTCTCCAGAACTTTACACTCTCAGGCTTTCGAACACATTCAAACAAAAACTGATTATCACAAATTTTCTTTCTTTCCCAGAACTATCATCCATTGGAATGCCTTACCACCAGACACCATTTCTTTTTCTGATCCAGAGTTCAGCCTAGCAGTAAGCCAGATTGAACACATGTCTCCCTAGATATACCTGCTTTGTTTTTAACCTATTTTAACAAATCCTACTCTTTTCTTTCTTTTAAAATGCTTTTAACTCGTCTTATTAACATCTTGTCAGTAGACCCGCGTCAAAGTCTAAGTCCCCAGTAGGAGTTCGACGTAATGGAAGATAGATAAAGGACTAGGACAGGCGGGCAATGAACATTTATATTTCGACGTTCTTGGTGTTTTTGGTTTGGTCAAAGATACATTTGTAAGGGATGTGTTAAACAAAGCCGGGCATTCTCAGGCCTTTTTAGTAGCAGGCGAGCCTTTCGCTTTCGTTTCCTCATCTATACCTGCAACGAGATATAATGCCCGATGCTTGAAAATTAATTTTATTCGGAGGGCATTATGCACAGACACGTCCCTAACATCTGTTAGCAATTTGGATCCCAAAAATGCTGATGCCCTGAGGATATTCAAACATTCTCAGTTAAAGATCTATATTTCAAACCAGCGATAGCAATGACTACGATATTTTATTTCAGATGCAAAGGTTTATTACAAATTGGTCAAGAGTTTTGGGGGAAAACATCAACAATGATTTTGATCTGGAGCGTGCTCGTTGTACACACAACTGGAGCGTGGTTCGTTGTTATAAAAAACAATCAAAATCTTAATTCGTTTTATAGCTAAACGGATTAATTTTTATATGCAGTTGACGTTTGTACCCAGACTCCTCGAGGGACATATTTGGTGTCGATTAGACCTGATTTTGTTGCCAATTCAGAACAATTTATGTTCAATGAGCATCAATTTCCTCTGAAATTGCCGTAACGGTCGAAACTTTTTCAAGTTAAACATCGACCTCAAGTATTTATCCTGTAAAAAAGATGTACGTCTGCATGCATTAGTATGTGGGACACTCCGTAAGAGTAGTCTTGGTCTACATTTCAAGCAATATCCAAGGACAAACATCATATTTGTATACTCACATGTGTCGATTTGACAACTTACGCCATTTTTTAACGGGAGTCGATGCGTTGGATTAACGGGAATCGAAGCGTTACGCGGGAGCCCGTTCGTTTTGCCATACCAGTGTGTAGATGTGTATGCTGCTTTTTTAAAAAGGCTAGAGTCTACCATAAAACTCGAATTTAAATCTTAAATTAAAATTCATTTAGGCCTATCTAAAAGTTGTTTGAATTTTTTTCTACAGAAATGACGAGTGTAAAACTACACCCAGAAATAAGAACGATAAAACTAGATCCAATCACAATCGGAATTGGACTCAAGTAAGATCGCTCTATCAGATCGGGATCTAGAGAATCGCGATGATTAAATTAAGAAAGAAAAAACCGATCTAGATCTACCCGTACAATATGTAGATCTAGTAATGAGACTTTTTTCATTAAGAATTTCTGTAGCGTTGAATTCCTAAACCGAGACGAACCAGCTAGAAAATGCTGATTTGTGAACGAGTTGGTAGATCTAAGCCAGTTCAACATTTAGGTCTAGATCAGCACAATATCGCACTGATTATCAGATTTTTTTAATTGTAGATCTAGATTTATTATTATAAACATCAATGAAGGTATTATGGATGTGGCCATACTCTACTGTTAGCCATTTCGCAGCATTGTTTTCCCAGATTCTATAGCTGGGAATTGGAACGGACATTTCTCTAAGCCGATTAACGATAGCTTCTGATCGTTTCTGGATCTACACGACCTTTCAAGTTCATCATAATCAATATGAATATACCATCTATCTATTATCTTTTTTTTTTAACTGTATGCGACCTTGAATTAAGCTTGCCGTTACCCTTACTGACGAAGTGTGAAATGTCCGTCCAAGTTACAGTGGTTGAGTGAAAGAGCCAATCAGCGTTTAGGCCTTTGTGTCGTCACAAAATGGATAAAAATCGAGGGTTCCGAATGATAGCTTTGCCAATATGGCGGCGCCCGTTCCAATTAGCGATAGCTTACCTGTATGCAGTAAATCGATCTTTTTCGTACCTTATCGATGAGTAATAATTGCAGGACCTTCATGAATGTTGCTTTTAGGATAAAATCTAGGATCTAAGACCATATTGTCATCAGCTGTCCGTTTTCCTTTAATGTTATATATCTTGAGCTTATATAAAGATCTATGAAAATAATAATCGAAACAGATTCAGGACATATTTCAGCAGGCGGCTTTGATCTAGATCGCATTTTATGCTGACATTCATCATCAACCACTAATCAATTAAGCTGCCTTGCAAATTGTACGATATGGACCGGAAATAATTACACACAACCCCTTTCTGCCTAAGACCCCCTCTGTGAAGAAGTAAGAAGCTTTAGGGGCCTGCAGGGCATAAATATCCATATTACGTAATCTAATTAGCCGCACTTGTCAAACAGGGTCAGGCTAGCAATTTGGCTACTTAAATATGCGATTACACGCCAAAAGCCTTTTACCCTGTTTCTACTTCTGAAAATATGTGACCACTTAAAACAGGTTGAAAATACTTTCAGCCTGCTTTAAGCTTTTATCTGCTAAAATATTGAAAATATTTCTTATGATTTTTATTTGTGACAGTATGATATTGAAACTATTTTCTTCAGTATATGAAGGAATTAATTAAAGGCGTTAAAAGGCGTATTTATGGGGGAAAGGGTTACATCAAAACAAAAAAGCCAAGATCTTTAAAAAAAGATGTGTATGCTGCTTTTTTAAAAAGGCTAGAGTCTACCATAAAACTCGAATTTAAATCTTAAATTAAAATTCATTTAGGCCCATCTAAAAGTTATTTGAATTTTTTTCTACAGAAATGACGAGTGTAAAACTACACCCAGAAATAAGAACGATAAAACTAGATCCAATCAAAATCGGATTTGGACTCAAGTAAGATTGCTCTATCAGATTGGGATCTAGCGAATCGCGATGATTAAATTAAGAAAGAAAAAACCGATCTAGATCTACCCGTACAATATGTAGATCTAGTAATGAGACTTTTTTCATTAAGAATTTCTGTAGCGTTGAATTCCTAAACCGAGACGAACCAGCTAGAAAATGCTGATTTGTAAACGAGTTGGTAGATCTAAGCCAGTTCAACATTTAGGTCTAGATCAGCACAATATCGCACTGATTATCAGATTTTTTTTATTGTAGATCTAGATCTATTATTATTAACATCAATCAAGGTATTATGGATGTCGCCATACTCTACTGTTAGCCATTTCGCAGCATTGTTTTCCCAGATTCTATAGCTGGGAATTGGAACGGACATTTCTCTAAGCCGATTAACGATAGCTTCTGATCGTTTCTGGATCTACACGACCTTTCAAGTTCATCATAATCAATATGAATATACCATCTATCTATTATCTTTTTTTTTTAACTGTATGCGACCTTGAATTAAGCTTGCCGTTACCCTTACTGACGAAGTGTGAAATGTCCGTCCAAGTTACAGTGGTTGAGTGAAAGAGCCAATCAGCGTTTAGGCCTTTGTGTCGTCACAAAATGGATAAAAATCGAGTGTTCCGAATGATAGCTTTGCCAATATGGCGGCGCCCATTCCAATTAGCGATAGCTTACCTGTATGCAGTAAATCGATCTTTTTCGTACCTTATCGATGAGTAATAATTGCAGGACCTTCATGAATGTTGCTTTTAGGATAAAATCTAGGATCTAAGACCATATTGTCATCAGCTGTCCGTTTTCCTTTAAAGTCTAAAACCTGTTTTAAAGATTATATTTATATCATGTTTTCAATGACTGCTTAACCCTTATCCTGCGGTGATTTCGTCTGCTTCGAAATTGTCGTCTGTAAAGTTTGTAAAATTGAGATTTATACATTTTTCAAGTAAAGAAACCTAAAGAAAAGTGTCAAACAGTTTGGATCCAGATAAGACGCCGCGTTACGCGGCATCTTATCTGGATCTAAACTGTTTTCAAAAATCAATAAAGTCGCGACCAGCAGGCAAAGGGTTAATACAAGTATACCATCAGCTAGGACTCCTACAAGCTATACAGCCACTTATGTACATACATGTTATATTAATTGTTGATGCATAAACATACAGCAATGTAAATTACAGTCATATATAACCATTAATTACCCATAGTCTGTTTTTGTTAATAAACCAGTAATCTGCCTTAACCCATTTCCCCATGGCCTGTTTCTAGTTTTGAAGACAGATGACCACTGTTAAAGCAGGTTGAAAGGTTACTTTCAACCTCCTTTAAGCTACCATCTGATAGAATATAAAAAAAAAATTCTTATGGTGGATAATTGGATTCATTTTCTTCTATGGAGGAATAAATTAAAGGTACCATACATATCTTTAAAGTAATGGGTAAAACACAGTTGGATAATTAGATGATTTGTACATTTGGCTATTAAGAAAAGGGTTATCACTTACAATGAATGAAGAATATAAAATTATACACAGTTGAAAATATTTCAGCATATTTTAACACCCTTCACTATTTATGCCTTGTTTCTATTTCAGTGTTCATTCATTCCAAGGTTCTCTGTTCACATCACAACAAAGTATGAGGATAACAGTGGGACCACAGAAAATGTAAGTACTGTACTCCCTCCCTACAACAGCCCTCTGAACAACGATTTCCTCCTTACAACAATGCTTGCGGTTGTTCTCCAAACAAGACATATATTACTAACAGGACTGGCTCACTACTGCAATGTCGTCTGCAAATAATCATCTTTTGCTGTTTTTTCTCAAAGTTACATATTGAACATTTTGATAAAAGAATCATAAAGAAGAGTGGCAAACAGTTCGAACCCAGATCATATTCCGCGTTACATAGCGTCTGATCATGGTTCAAACTGTTTGCAAACTGTGTGATAGTTCTATCTACTTATTTTAATCTGAGCATCAAGGAGTTTTGAGTCTGGTCAGACGCTGGGTTACCCGGCGTCTCTGGCTCCAAATTGTTGCATTGGAAGTAATAGCTTAAGCGGGAAAAACATTTATTGAGAAAGAATAGGGTCGTCTATACTGTAGCTGGTAGTGTTTTCCCTTTCCACCCTGAAACTGCAAATAGATTTTTCCAGTTTCTAATTAAGTCTAGTTCATTTTTGTCTATTTAGGGATGTTTTTGTCTATATATTGCAATATGATAAACAGTGCAAACCCTAATCAGAGGGCTCCTTTTAAAGTTTAGGACCCTCAGATTTGGGTCTTCACTGTTTCACATTCAAAATACTCTTCAGATGTACACTGTTTGGAAAGGATGTGTATATGTATGACTAGGGTTCAAAGATTTAAACAGCTGATTATTACATTGTAATTAGTTTGCTATCCTAAAATCTCAATTTAACATTTTGTTCGTATTTTCCAATTACATGTAATTAAAAAAGTACATTCTCACTTATCTTAACCCATTACCCCATGGCCTATTTCTAATTCTGAAGAAAGGTGACCACTTAAAGCAGTTTGAAAGTAAAGCAGAATGCGCCTTAAGGCGCATTCTGCATTACTTTCAGCCTGCTTTAAGCTATAATATTCAAGGATATTAAAAATATTTCTTATGGTATACATTCATGACTGTATATACTGGAACTATTTACTTCAGTTGATTAATAAATTACAGGCGTAAAAAGGCGTATTAATGGGGTAATGGGTTAAGAGGTCTCTGAAGAAGTAATAAAGTCTCTGTACAACAACAACCTTTAAATAGTAAAATTTGAACTAGATATATTTGGAAACTGGAATTGTCCATTTGAAGTTTCTGAGTGAAAACCCTTTACTCCATAGCCTGTGTCTAGTTTTGAAGACAGGTGACCACTTAAAGCAGGTTGAAAGTAAAGCAGAATGCGCCTTCAGGCGCATTCTGCTTAACTTTCAGTCTGCTTTAAGCTTCCATCTGCTATGATATATAGAAAATATTTTTTACGGTGCATATTTAGGACTATATAAATTGAAACTATTTTCTTCAGTGGAGGAATAAATTAAATGTGTAAGAATATGTATCTATGGTGGAAAGGGTCAAAGAAGCTTTATTTTATCCCTTCTCTGAAGAAATTAGGTCCAATTTATACTTTTATGAACATGTACGAAAAGAAATTTTATGTTATCTACATCCTAGCAGATGGCAGCTTAAAGCAGACTGAAAGCAAATCAGAATGTGTCTTTAGATACATTTTACTGTGCTTTCAACCTGCTGTTAGTGGTCACCTGTCATCAAAACAGGCTATGGGGTAATGGGTTAAGACAACAATGATGCAGAACTCTCTTTGTTGTTCAGCATTACCTATGAGATCTGAATCCATCTTTGTTGACAGATTGGCTAGCATGTAAACAAAATAAGCGGTGCCATGACAAAACCAGCCTTATTGCATTGCAACATTGTACAGACCAGTTAGCACCCTTTTTATCTCTGTAAAGATCAGACTTTGGTCTACACTGCCAAATACTGTATATAATACAGCTACATCATAAATGCTTTAGATGCATGTGGGTGTCAAACAGTGTAGATCAAGGCAAGCCGTTGCGTCTTTGACGTGGCGGTGGGCCTTGATCTAAATTGTTTGCAATGCAATAAGTCAGGCTCAAAATCTGTGATTGAGAAAATCAGGAATCCAGTTTTCTGAGGAAACACTGTATAGATGACCTCTGTTTGGCAGATAAGAGACTAATATCATTCATGTTATTTGTTATGGGAAAATCAATGCTCATTCCACTTAGCTGAAGGATCTCTGCTGGGAACCAATAAAATGGTACATTTACTACATCAATGACATTAAAAGCATTATGTAGAATTGTCATCAGAGCTCTAGATAAGGGGAGTATTTTAAAAACTAAAATATTTATTTCTGCATTAAACCCTATGATGTCACTACTCATTAGAATCGTCTCTTCGAGACGATTCTAATGAGTAGTAACACCATAGGATTTGGTGCTGAAATGAGTGAGAAAATGATTGTTGGATTTGTTCAGTTTACTCCCTCTTATCTGGAGCTTTGGAATTGAGTTTTTCTCTATGTCCAGGCCATATCAATTCATACATTTACCCAAATATGAAAGTCTAGACTTAAGTTGCAATAATCCCATGTTCAGACACAACTATTGGTAATAAAGTAAATCCTTGATATGAGCATGAATATGTGTGTTAACACTAAAATATTTATTTCCTATACATTTGTATATGCAAACACAGTTTAGAGCCAGAACAGGCACCGGGTAACCCAGTGTCTGATCAGGCTCCAGACTGTTTGCCACCCAGATTAGAATAAATAGTCAGAAATGTCAAAAAACAGTCCTTTTCTACATTACATTGTAATGCGTTTAACCCTTTCTCTCATAAAAGCGCCTTATAGCGCATTAAGTTTTAATTTTATTTCTCTGTTGAAGAAAATTGTTCCAATGTATACAGTCATAAAATTTACCATAAGAAATATTTTCTAAACCCCAGCGGATTATAACTTAAAGCAGGCTGAAAATAAAGCAGAATGCACCTTAAGGCCCATTTTGCTTTACTTTCAACCTGCTTTAAGTGGTCACCTCTCTTCAAAACTATAGACACAAGCTATAGGGTAAAGGGTTAAAAGGGAAAGAATAATGTCTTTTTCACTGTAATTAGAAAGATAATTTAATGTGTCGAAAGCACTTGACTGTTTTCCTGTCTTTAGAAGTCATATGCATTAAACCTGTCCCTCTAAACAGGCTGAAAATAAAGCTAGAATCTACCTTAGCAATAGCTCTACATCTGCTTTGGCTTTCAGACTGCTTTAATCCATTACCCCATAGCAGGTGTTTCTAGTTTATAGGAGACAGGTGATCACCTAAGGCGCATTTACTTTCAGCCTACTTTAACCATTTATCCCATAGCCTATTTCTAGTTTTGAAGATAAGTGACCACTTAAAGCAGGTTGAAAGTAAAGCAGAATGCACCTTAAGGTGCATTCTGCTTTACTTTCAGCCTGCTTTAAGCTATTATCTGCTAGAATATAGAAACTATTTCTTATGATTCTTATTTGTAGCAGTATAAATTGGAACTTTTTTCTTCAGTAGAGTTATAAATTAAAGGCGTAAAAAGGTGTATTTATGGGGTAATGGGTTAAGCTATTATCTACTAGGTTTGCTGCTTTAAGCTATCATCTTCTAGTTCATAGAACATATATCTTAGGATACATATTCATGACTACATATCAAATGGAACTGTTTTCTTAGTGGATGAATAAATTAAATGTGTAAAAAGTTGGATTTGCACATTTCACTATGGAGGAATTTAGGGTCACTAATAATAAGAAGAAATAAACGTACAAAAACGTGTAAAAACATACAACTGTTCTATTTTTCAGTGTTTAAACTTGTCAGGGGAGGAGTTAGCAGAGAGAGAAGTGGACTTTATAGATATAGTCACTGATCCAACAGATGAAACAAAATACAAAGAGGAGGAGGTAAGAGCAGATAACTCTGTATTCTGTATTACATTTTACATGTACAGGGCTCCTGGCAGATAAGAGGGGCTAAACCAGCACCAAAGCCTATTGTGTTACTACTCATTAGAATCGTCTCGAAGAGACGATTCTAATGAATAGTGACACCATAGGGTTTAAAGCAAAAATAAAGATTTTAGTTTTTCAAAAACTCTCCTGAGAGAAGTGGACTTTATAGATATAGTCTCTGATCCAATAGATGAAACAAAATACAAAGAGGAGGAGGTAAGGGCAGATAACTCTCTCTATTCAGTACTCCAAGGTCAAAGGTTATAAAGCTTTTGATTTGAGTCTATGAACATTCTCAAGAATTTGATTGGTCAGATTTGAGCCTAGGCTCAAATCTGACCAATCAAATGCTTGAGAACGACTTCAGACTCAACTCAAAAGGTAATGTAGAGAGGTTTTACTGTTATTTGAAATGAATGTGCCTTATTTATGCCCCAGCTCGTCATTGTCCAGCATATTTTCTTTGTTTTGTCTATTTATTTGTTTGTCTGTTCATCCATTCCTCTGACTGTCCATAACTTTAACTTTTGAACAACAAATGATAGAGACGTAGTCCATTGAGTTCAATAAAAATTGGGCCATGTCAGTTAGGTAAATGTCATTTAGAGGCCATGGTCACATCTGTGGACATAGTGTTTCACAAACACATCTTGTTTTATTACATACAGTGGAGAAGACGTTATTCTTTCCTGTTTAAATGCATGCGAAACGCATTGCACTAAAATGTAGAAATGACAATGATTTGACTATTCTGACTACATGTATTGGTTTTAATCTGAGTCGCAAACAGTTTGGAGCCTGATCAGACGCTGGGTTACCCAGCGTCTGATATGGCTCCAAACTGTTTGCAATGGAAATAAACGTTTTAATGTAAACATGCTTATTGGGAAAGAATAAAGTCTTCTCCACTGTAATTTAAGGATAATATTGGTAACTTTATTTGCTTTAAAGATTAATGTTCTTCCTTTTCAGGATCTTACAAAATATAAATCCAAAAAGACAGGTAGAGGACCATTTGTAGATAAAGACTGGAAGGTAAATATTAACTTACTCACCTCTGATAGTTTTTACAGACAAGTCCAGTTTCTAATTTAGTTAATCCTTTGAACCCTAGTCCCGCATATAGGTGTCCTTTTCAAACAGTATATACATGTGAAAAGTGCACTTGTCCTATACAAACAGTGGATACCCAGATCAGAGGGCTCGTTATGGAGCCCTCTGATCTGGGTATCCACTGTTTGTCATCATGCAAAACATTGACAAAAACAACCCTTAAAAGTCAGATATGGACTAGACTAATGTGGAAACTGGAATTGTCCATTTAAAGTTTCAGGGAGGAAAGAGTTAACTTACTCACCTCTGATATTTTAAACGTCCAGTTTCTAATTAAGTTTAGTCAATTTTTTACTACTGAGGGTGTTTTTTTCTGCAAATCATATTGCAAAATGGCAAACAGTGCAGACTCTGATCAGAGGGCAACACTGTTTGTATATTAGATATCTTTAGATACCCTAGATCAGGCACTTAGTGCTAAGTTCCCATTGGTTGACGGTCTGAGATACCATTTTGGTGGATGTATCATACACTTCGCTCCGACGACAGAATACGTTGATTTACTTTCATTTAAGAATGAACTTGTACTACATACATCTTTTAACATCAATAATTATGCATCGTAAAACGACAATCAAATGATAGTAAACACAAGACAATGGTAATTTCTATTTAGCTGACTAAAAGCATAGGTTAATCGTAGTAACTGTGGTTGCTGCTTTACTTTCAACCTGCTTTAAGTAGTCACCTGTCTTCAAATCTAGAAACAGGCTATGGGGTAATGGGTTAAATTGAAGAAAGCTATAGATAAGTGTCAAACAGTTTCTATATAGATCAGACATCGGGTTACGCAGGGATCTAAGTCTTGATCCAAACGGTTTGCAAATACCGGTCAAGTTGTGATCAGAAGGAAAAGGGCTAAGGCTTTACCCCATAGGCTGTTTAAAGTTTTGAAGACAGGTGATCACTTGACCTTTTACCGCATAGCCTGTTTCTAGTTTTGAAGATATGTGAACACTTAAAGCAGGTTGAAAGTAAAGCAGGATGCGTCATAAGGCACATTCTGCTTTACTTTCAGCCTGCTTTAAGCTACCATCTGCAAGAATATAGAAAATATTTCTTATGATGCATATTTATGGGCTAATGTGTTAAAGCAGGTTACAGGCAGGTACTAGAAAAACATTTTATATTAATGATCATGACTTCCTAGCTGGGGACTATTTTCTAAGTGTATGAATAATTAAATGTGTCAAAAGGCGTATTTATGAGGTAAAAGGTTACAAAGCCTTATGATTCTCTATTGTTGGACATTATTTTCCATACTGCTAGTGATTCTTCTTTCAGGATAAAACTCAGCCCATTATGTGTTCATACAAAGCAGTTCGATGTTTTTTTGAAGTTTGGGGTTTACAAACAAAAGTTGAAGCATATGCACAAAGGGTAACTATAACACAATCAGAGCTCCAGATAAGAGGGGTATTTCAAAAACTTAAATCTTCATTTCTGAATTAAACCCTATGGTGTCACTACTCATTAAAATCCTCTCTTTGAGACGATTCTAATGAGTAGTAACACCATAGGATTTGGCGCTGAACTGAATGAGAAAATGTTTGATTTGTTCAGTTAACACACTCTTATCTGGAGTCCTGAACACTGTAACAAGTTTGAATATATTGACCCCTTGTCCTGCTGTAATCTCCTCTGCTTTGAAGATGTCTATAATAACTATTTTTAAGTTGAAGAAATCTAATTACAGGCGTCAAACAGTTTGGATCCAGATAAGACGCCGCATAATGTGGTGTCTGATCTGGATTCACATTGTTTGCAAAAAACAGTCAAAGTTGATAGGCAGGCAAAGGGTGAATTCAATATCCATCTAAATTGTCAGTTTAGCAAGGGATAGTATGCTTGTTGTCCATGCTGCAGCAGTTTGTAAGAGTTAACTCCCTTTGAATTGTTTCTAAGAAGGATTTATACTCAAAGCCATGTAATGATGCAGCTTTGCAGCTCTTTGGCCAATCTTATGAAACCTCTTACAACAAAAACGATCTTAAGTCAAAACTTTAAAATACATTTAACTTTTGTTTACTCCATATCATCCTGTCTTGTGACATCTCTTTGGAATTGTCTTTAAAAGACGATTCCAAAGAGATGTCACAAGACAGGATTAGATGGAGAAATAATTAATAATTGAGAATTTTAGAATCTGACAACCTAATATTGTAAGATGGGCCCCTGTGCAACTCATTCTCATTATTGTGGAGAAGTCATAAATTTTATTATAGCTTGTCTTTTGTTTTATTTAGACCTGTCGAGATGTTAACTTATTGGGACACAGACAAGCAATAAGCTGGATGGATGAGTGGATAGGTAAGTTAAAGGTCAAGGTCATACAGTGGAAAAAACATTATTTTGTCCCCAATTAAGTGTTTGTGCTAAAGCAGTTGTTTCCATTACAAACAGTTTGAGTAACCCGGGTGTCTGATCATGATCTGTTTGCCACTCAGATAAAAATGAATCGTCAGATTTTCCCCAAATTTGCCATGTTCTATGTACATTTCATTAAGTTTCATTTAACCCATTTACCCGATAACCGTTTTCTAGTGTTTAAGATAGTTAATCACTTAAAACAGGTTGAAAGTAATTCTGCTTTACTTTCAGCCTGCTTGAAGATACATTCTTCTAGGATGTAAAAATCCTTTCTTATGGTACATATTCGTGGCTGAATAAAGTGGAACTATTTTCTACTGAGGAGGTTAAATTAAAGGCGTAAGAAGGTGTATTAGTGGGGTAATGGGTTAAACAGGAAAGAATAACATGTTCCCACTGTATTACACAGGTATCATGAAGAGGTCAGATTAGTCCTTACATGGTCTTTAACTCTTTGAACCCTAGTCCCGCCTATAGGCGTCCTTTTCAAACAGTGTACATGTAAATAGTACACTTGTCCGATGCAAACAGTGAAGACCCAGATCAGAGGGCTCCGAAAGGAGCCCTCTGATCAGGGTCTTCACTGTTTGTCACAATGCCAAACATTGACAAAAACAACCCTTAAAAGTCAGAAATGGACTAGACTAAAATGGAAACTGGAATTGTCCATTTAAAGTTTCAGGGAGGAAAGAGTTAAACCCTTTCCTCAATAGATACACATTGATTTCCACTGAAGAAAATAGTTCCACCTGATACAGTCATGAATATTAACAATAAGAAATATTTTCTATAATCTAGCAGAATGGTAGCTTCAAGCAGTCTGAAAGTGAAGCAGAATGCAACCTGCTTTAAGTAGTCATCTGTTATCAAAATTTGAAACAGGCTATGGAGTAAAGGGTGAAATGGATATAACCATGACCAATTGATATGTATAAATTTTGCACTTTCCTACATAGACAATACTGCAAATTGCCTATATTTAACTGTGTTCAGCGGTTACCATTCTAGTGGCAGATAGTGCCACAGTGATTACCTTTGCAAACAATTTGGATCTAGATGAGACACAGGGTAAAGCTGCATCTCATCACGAATGAAGAACGACCGGATCGGAAATCCAGGTGGCGTACAAAGTATGGTGCCTCCTGTTCGGCCAATCAGCGCGCCGCCCACACGAGACTGAAGCGCCATTTCTGAATGTGGAAATATCAGCTAAAATCGATTGATAATTTCAGTTAATCAAACCTGTTTAGTGACATTAAATATTTAATAAATTCTGCTATCGGAATCAGTGAATACCCCTTTCTTCAACTGTGTCGTTTATATAAGTATACGCACTGTTTTCAGCGGTTAAATAAAAGAAGGAATATTACGGTCAGAAAACCGTTGTATGCAGCGAGCGGAACAAAATGGCGGATTTCTCTCTGTATATATGTCGGCCCATTTTATAGAAAGGTATTTCCTGCTGTCACTTTTTATTGAAATTTTGACACATACTTTAATAGATACTGATGCTTCTTATTTCAAAATTTGGTGAGGATTGGTTGTGTCTTTCTTGATGAGTTTAACGCGTGAAAACGACGATTTTTCGGGGGGGTTTTGTGTGTGTTGTAAGGAATGCTTTAATTTGTATGGTGTGTAACGCCCATTTTATAGAACTGAATCCCAATAGTGATTTTCACTTTAGAATGATTTTTTTGTAATAAGAACATATTGGTGCTTCTTATTTAAAATTTTGGTGCAGATTGAATGGACTGTTCCTAGTTTTTTCATGTTTTGAATTTAGAACTTTTTTTTTCAATTTTCGAGCATTGCAGACATTTTGAGATCTGTTATGTGTTGTTTCAAATTAGTTACAGATCATTAGATTTTGTGGTATTTTCACTGAAAAATGTTTGCTTGTGATGAAAACACCCCACTCTTTTAAAACATAACAACTTTTATGCAGTGATTAAAATCATCTATTTTAATGTGTCCCACTCTTTCAAAATGACTCCTATTCTCCGTTGCATTAAGCTTGAGAATTCATTTTCATTGGTTAACTTTTACAATTCACCATAGATAGCGATAGAATAGCACCAATTATGTAAATAATTACATCAAAGATTTCACATAACATGTTACAAACAAAACAGTTAGCTACTTACACAAACTCGTCCACTTATGTCACTTAACACGTTTAATTAGTTGAAATTGTCAATCGATTTTCATTAATGCTTCCACATTCAGAAATGGCGCTTCAGTCTCGTTTGCGATTTCTCTGTTTCAAAATAATATGAAATCAAGATTTTTACACCGTTTAAAGATACAGATTTTTACTTTCTTATAAGACTTTAAATGTAAAAATCGTGTGAAAAACGAGTATTTTATAGGACTTTTATAACGGTAGTACGCAGAAGAATCTGTGGTCTATTGCCTGTTGGGTCATTTGTTAAATGCTCTTTAACCTGTCATTAACATTCATATTTTCACAAATAAAAGGTGAATATCTTCGCTCTCGTTTAAGCCCTATATTTCGGAAATCGGGTGAAAAATAAAGTTTCAATGGAGTTTTAATTAACAATAGGTAACTGTCCCACGCGAGCGAGCGAGATTCAGCTGTGTTTTATCGATCGATTAACCGCGAGTCGGCGGACGGGTATCGATCGGCGAATCGACGACGGCATTATTGGGAAAATGCATAAGTAAATAGATAGTTTCCGATCCGGTCGTTCTTCATTTGTGATCTCATCAGGATTCAAACTGTTTGATACTGACCCTGCTTTGAAAAGTAATTTAGAAAAATCTGTTTTGAATCAATAGAAGATGACAATTGTTTAACAACTAATCTGTGCTGAAATTTGTAGCAAGAACAAGGCAACAGAGCTCTGTAAACCATTGAAAAACATCTCACCTGAGTACAACAGTCTTTGCCCCAACAAACTTGCCCGAAGCCCAGGACAAATGGTTTCTGGTTCGGGCAAGTGATATTTGCATAAGAAAATTTGCATATTAAAGTGAAAAAAGCAGTTTTTGTGAGTTTCGATCAAGCACTCTGAAAAAATTAAGGCAGAGGCTGATCATGATTAGAAATTGTGTAATACGGCATCTGATCAGGATCCAAACTGTTGGACACTAATTTTAATATTTCACTTGCTTTTCACCTGCCTTCAAAACTAGAAACAGGCAATGGTATAACAGTTTAAAGCTGATGATGTCAAGGCGGTTAAGGGGTTTAAGTGCAGAATTTCATTTTCTTTCAGATATGAATTTGGATGATATACGTAAATACGAGGGTAAGTTGCAGAAGGAGACGAACGAGAAAGTTCTACAAGACATTGGCACTATACCCCCGCCTGAGGAATTGAAAATAGAAGGAGCACAATAGCCTTGTCCCAGTAGCCTCGGGGATTTCCAGAGTGAGTGAGTGAGAGTGACCACACTTGATCATGCAGCCAACACTTGGATCAGAAAATTAATAAACACTGCCATAAGGTCACCTGTTCATTAACTCTCACATGATCATCTTTTTGTCTTAGTTTTTTAATGGCAGCGAATGGTCGCCTCTTGTCCATTCAGCATTGAAACTATTACTCCTTTACTCCATATCCTGTTTCTTGTTTTGAAGATACAGCATTCCCTCTCTACAACGACACACAATGAAAGACAACAAATGTGTGCGTTGTTCTGAGGGAGACGTTATAGAGAGGGAAATCGGCTTACATTTGCAAACAGCTTGAAGCCAGATCAGACGCCGCGTAATGCGGCGTCTGATCAGGATTCAAGCTGTCACACGTCAGGAAGTTGTTTCTGTCAAAATGGCCATTATGTAACTTTGAGAAGAACAGCAGATGACATATTTAAATAGACGGTATTGTAGCATTGAGAGCGTTAGATATATTTGTCTTGTTATGAGAACAGCGGCAAGGGTCGTTGTAAGGAGGGAGTCATTGTTTGGAGGGCCGATGTAGAGAGGGAGCCCTGTATATATCCACTTTAAGCAGGCTGAAAGTAAATCAGAATGCACCTTTAGGTGCATTCTGATTTATTTTCAGCCTGCTTTAAGTTACCATCTGCTAGAATATAGAAAATTGTTTCGATACATATTCATGACTTTATAAACTGGATCTGTTTTCTTTAGCGGAGGAATGAATTAAGGGTGAAAAAAGAAGTATTTATGGAATTATGTGTTAAAACATTCTTTGGTTAAAACATATAATTATGTAATTAAATGTCAAAACTACAAACCTGTGCAATGTATAGCTTACGTTAGGCTAATGTATTAGTTAACCCGTTGAATCCCAGCGATAAGTATACATGTAATTGTTCTTAACCAGTTACCCCATAGCCTGTTTCAAGTTTGAAAGATTGGTGACCACTTAAAGCAGGTTGAAAGTAAAGCAGAATGTGCCTTAAGGCACATTCTGCTTTACTTTCAGCCTGCTTTAAGCTACCATCTGCTAGAATGTAGAAAATATTTTTTACCATACATCTTCATAACTGTTTAAAAAGTGGTACTATTTTCTTCAATGGAAGAATAAATGGAGGCATAAAAAGGTGTTTTTATGGGGTAATGGGTTAACAAACAATGAGTCTGTGAAGAGGAGTACACTTGTCCTATGCATATGATGTAGATCCAGATCAGGGAACTCTTAAAAGAGCCCTCTGATCTGGGATAGCACTGTTTGTTAAAAGTTTTGCAATTAATTGCAAAAAAACAACCCTAATTTGCAGAAAACACCATGGACTTAATAGGATACTGGAATAGTTCATTTGAACTTTCAGGGCTGAATGAGTTAAGCTTCATAAGGCTTTAGTGTCTATTTAAAATTTTAGTCAGATTTTTATGTATGTTAGATTGAGCAATTCTGGAATAAGAGTTGTGGATCCAATGGCATTTAAATTAGAGCGCCAGATAAGGGGAGTATTTCAAAAACTAGAATCTTTTTTCTGCATTAAACCCTATGGTGTCACTACTCATTAGAATTGTCTCTAATGAGTAGTAACACTATAGGAATTGGTGCTGAAATGAGTGAGAAAATGTTGGATTTGTTCAGTTTACTCGCTCTTATCTGGGCCCCTGTTAAATGGCTCCTGTTTTATGATGTGACCAAGTTATGGTTATTTGATGTTATCTACAAAATAAATTGATTTGATCCAATGGTATGCAACAGTTTGTTATTCAGGAGAAACGCAACCGTTTTATAATCCATTAAATGAATTATGGGTGAAAATTGTATATTTGTTTGAAAATGAAATAAGTTATCTTTATATTGATTTTTACATCAATCGTTTGTACTTGTATAATATTTTTATTTTCCATTACAATGATTACAGAAAAGTAGACTAGTGTTTATATGTTCCCTTTTTTGTATGAACAAAAATGATAATTTTCATATGGAAGGCTTTGTCAAAGTCTAAGTAAAGCTTTTACACCATTATGCTGTTCGTCACCTGGTCTATAAAAGTGCATTACTTTATACTTGTACATTGAGAAGATGGCAGTCTTTCCCTTTTAAACTCAAACATACCCCAAACGCATTGTAATTAAACATAGAAAGTGACAACTTGACAATTCTGACCGATTATTTTAATATCAGTTCCAAACAGTTTGGAGCCTGATCAGACGCTTGGTTACCAAGCGTTGGATCTGGCTCCAAACTGTTTGCTCTGGAAATAATAGTTTTAGCGTAAATGGGTTTATTGGGAAAGAGTAACGTCTTCTCCACTGAATTGCCTAAGTTACCCTAACACTGTTAGATTGTTTGATTGGGATTGTTCTGTTGTATTAACTTTATACCTCATAGAAAAACCTTTTTATGTTTCTAGCTTGACTTGATAAGAAAATCTATTTATACATTCTGAAAGGTGACCGTTTAATACATAACCCAATACTCCAGAAATACTCCTTTTAATGGCTATACCTTATACCTGTAGCCATGAATATGCTGCAAAAGAAATGTTGTCTACATCCTTGCAGATGGTAGCTTCAAGCAGGTTGAAAGTAAAGCAGAATATGCCTGAAGGCACATTCTGCTTTACTTTCAACCTGCTATAAATGGTCACCTGTCTTCAAAACTAGAAACAAACTATGGGGTTATGAATTAAAAGCAGGCTGAGGGCAAAGCAGAAAACAAACTATGGGAGATTTCTGCTTGACATATAGCTTGCTTTAAGTATACCATCTGACTTAAGTTCTGTATACAAGCTATGAAGCAAAGGGTTAACTCTTTCACGGATACAACAGACCTGTTTGTAATATATTCATTACATTTGTAAACAGAGTAGACCCAAATCAGAGGGCTCCTTTAGTAGCTCTCTGATCAGGGTCTACCCTGTTTGCTAATTTAGACTAGTATTAAATAAACTATCTAGAATACAACCCACAATAGTTACTTAGTGTTGAAATGGTTAAACTATAGATGTTTTTAAATGATTATTCACTCATGTAATACATGTATCTGATCATAGTCTGTATGTCATAGTTTTTATATGTACAGAACTGTATTGTTCTGTGCTGTGGGTGGCTTTGTTATTTGGTATTTGATTGCAACGTTTTAAACCCTAGCCCCACATATATGCCTCATTTGGAAACAGTTTACATGTTAACCCTTTCCCCCATAGCCTGTTTCTAGTATTGAATATAGGTGTCCACTTAAAGCAGGTTGAAAGTAAAGCAGAATGTGCCTTAAGGCGCATTCTGCTTTACTTTCAGCCTGCTTTAAGGTTACATGTTAACCCTTTCCCCCATAGCCTGTTTCTAGTATGGAATATAGGTGTCCACTTAAAGCAGGATGAAAGTAAAGCAGAATGCGCCTTAAGGCGCATTCTGCTTTACTTTCAGCCTGCTTTAAGGTATCGTCTTCTAGAATATAGAAAATATTTCTTATGATGCATATTCATAACTGTAAAATAGGAACTATTTTCTTTAGTGGAGGAAAAAATTAATGGCGTAAAAAGGCGTTTTTATGGGGTAATGGGTTAACAGTACACATGTCCTTTTTGCAATACATTACCAAAACAAAAACCAACCGTTGATAGTCAAAACTTCTAAGTTTTAGTTTTGTTTTTGACAGTGTTTCAATTTTACTTTACTATTATTCAGTTACTTTTTATGATTTGTACCATAGTAGCCTGTAGTTTGATCTGAAAATACTCATTCATGCGCATTCCAAACATAGTCTCAAGGTCAAGGTCGCCTCAAGGTCAAGGTTGTTTATGGACTGTTTTCGAGGTTAAAAAAGGTAAAGAAACCTTATGCTTAAAACTCAGAATTTTCTTGACTCATAACACTTCAGCTAACATTTGATATATAACATGTATTTGCATACATACTTCTATTGTAAAAGTTATCTCCAAATAAGGTTACTTTTATCAATTAACCCATTCATGATCATATTATTCGGAAGATTTTTACCTCTTCACCACTTTATTGTCGTCTGCTTCAATATTGTTGTCTGCAAGACACGTTTCAAAGTTAGATTTGAGGTTGTACGACTTAATAAATATCGATAAGAGTTTCAAACAGATTAGGTCCTGATCAGACGCCGCGTTCAAGAAAACAGTTTCAATTTATTAAGTCATATTACCGTAAGAAATATTTTCTATATCCTAGTAGACAGTGTATTAAAGCAGGCTGAAAGTAAAGGCAGAATGCGCCTTAAGGCGCAGTCTGCTTTACTTTCTCACTGCTTTTAGTGGTCACTTGTCTTCAAAAGTAGAAACAGGCTATGGGTTAAAACTTGTTTGTTTTTCCAACAGAGGAGGCCTTAGATCCTACTAAACCTTCTCTCGCTATAAGTGTATTAATTTTCTATCTACCATGTAGGTTGTTTTGTGAAAATTGACTTTAACCCATTACCCCATAAATACACCTTTTTATGCCTTTAATTTAGTCCTCCACTAAAGAAAATAGTTCCAATTTATACAATCCTGATAATGTATCATTAGAAATATTTTCTAGATTCTAGCAGATGGTAGCTTAAAGCAGACTGAAAGTAAAGCAGAATGTGCCTTAAGGCACATTCTGCTTTACTTTCAGCCTGCTTTAAGTGGTCAACCATCTATAAAACTTGAAACAAGCTATGGGGTAATGGGTTAAAGTTTTTGACCCAATGATCAGCATGCATTTTATGAATTTTGAAAACTCTATATATAGTATTGGACATACATGTAGATCATTTTAAGACTCAACAGAAAGTTAAAAATGGAGATAGACTATTGTAATACTGGCGATAACTTCAAATAGAAATCTTAGATAAACATATGGTTTTCACCAGGAGATAGCCCTTGCATGAGCTTACCAATGGTATATAGAACTCTATTGGTGTAAGACTAACACGAGGAAGTGGAGACCCAGATTCTGAAGGAGCTGTCTGATCAGAGTCTGCACTGTTGCTTTTTGGATCTGTCTGACAAGAGTCAAGAAACCTGGGAGAACATTTTCCACAGTTTGTTCATTTTGTTAGATGTGAATAGTGAGTAGTGTTAACCCACTACCCCATAAATACACCTTTTTATGCCTTTTATTTGTTTCTCCACTGAAGAAAATAGTTCCAATTTATGCAGTTTGGATTATGTATCATAAGATATGATTACAATATTCTAGAAGATGGTAGCTTAAAGCAGGTTGAAAGTAAAGCAGAATGCGCCTTAAGGCACATTCTGCTCTACTTTCAACCTGCTTTAAGTGGTCACTTATCTTCAAGACAAGAAACAAGCTATGGGGTAATGGGTTAAAAACATGTATGCACATTCAGAGGGAAACGGGTTTATTGTCATTGTACATATGATATATATAAATGTAGTCAGAAGTACAAAAATGTGGCATACAATCAGAGAAGGCCAATGTTCAGTATCAAGCATAGGCTTGAAGAGTGTAGACATCTACTTTGTTTTATGTAAAACTCAAATTGTTTTTCTCGCAAATCCAGACATCCAAGCTACATATATGTGTATAATTAAATATACACCAAGATAATGTGTCACACAGTAAAGTTCTGCTATTAGAACCACCTATAAATGTGT
This sequence comes from Gari tellinella, assembly GCA_922989275.2. NCBI lineage: Eukaryota > Metazoa > Mollusca > Bivalvia > Cardiida > Psammobiidae > Gari > Gari tellinella. The sequence continues at coordinate 26,978,761 of OV277856.1, read as the reverse complement.
TATAGATAGATAGATCTATAAATATGTTAGAAATAAATAAATAGATCTATCTATCTATAAATGTGTTATATAATGGTCATTAAAATGTCTACCTGTGAGGAGTACACTTACCCTATGCAAACAGTGAAGACCCTGATTTTAACAATATATTACAAAATGACAAACAGTGCAGACCCTTATTAGAAGGCACCTGAAGGAGCCCTCTGGTCAGGGTCTGCACTGTTTGTCAGTTTGCAATTTGTTGTTTAAACCAACCCTAAATAGTCAAAAGTGGACTAGAATTAATTGGAGATTGGACGGGGATTAGTTAACTCTTGCAACACCATGGACCTGTTTAAAAAGTATTCATTACATTTGCAAACAGTGTAGACCCAAATCAGAGGGCTCCTATAGGAGCCCTCTGACCAGGGTCTACAGTGTTTGCTAGTTTAGAGCAGTATTTATTAAACTACACAGAATTCCAAGTAGACTGGTTCCTGTTTTGGTTACTAAAAGGATCCACAAGGGAACCTAATAACTCACAAGAGTTACTTTGTGTTGAATGAGTTAAGGCACATGACTTTATCAAGAACGTAAAAGTAAATAAAAAAAACTCATGCATTCTTTCTTTCCGTAAAAATCATAAAACATGAAACACCCTGTGTAACTGCTGTAACTATCATAGAATTTGAACAAATAGCTTTTATCACAGGGTGACTTGTCCAGAAGGTGCAAACTGATTGTCAAACAGTGTAGACCCTGATCAGACTGCTCCCCAAGGAGCAGTCTGATCAGGGTGTACACTGTTTGCTCAGGCCTGTCTGTCCCAGTACTTAACTCATTTGTGCCCACAATCCCATGTATGGGACATAGGCAAAAAGTGAAGACTCTGATCAGACACCGCATTATGCGGTGTCTGATCAGAGTCTACACTGTTTGCTGGTAGGACTTTCAATATAAAACAAAATGAAGACAAAAATTTTGAACAGGCATCCCTTTGATAATAAATTTATTAATCCAATATATAAACATGGAAGAATTCACTGGGTATAAATGGGTTAAGATCATTAGTGTAAGTCTGTTTGAATGGTGGTAATAGCAGAACTATACTGTAGTTTGCTTCTTTGTTGCTCAATATTTATTTTTTAACATTTTCTAGAGTTTATTGTTTGCAATATAGACAGTTATTTTCATATACTATTGAAAATGAGATGTTATTATAGAAAGTTAAGAATTGATTTTCCACACACTTCATAGTATAGCTAAGTTGCAGTTTAAAGCGACTCGCAACCAGATGGTGCATTAAAATAGTAATTTGTAAATATGTGTCAAACGCTTATATAAATGGTAAAGAATTAGTTTAGGATAAGAAATTCTGTTTAAAAAAATGTATTTCAATAAAAAAAAATATTGGTCTCTGGTGGGATTCGAACCCGGGGCCCGGCATTGGCGGACAGAAGGCAAAATAGGGGAAACCGCTTAGACCAATGGACCACGGAACTATCCGTTTATCTCGGATCGATTTAACGTATTTCAATGTGCATCGATCGAAAGTGCAAACAACTTCGTAATTCGGCTCGTGTTTATGTCTGAGCCCGTGTAGAGAAGCAACAACAACAACTATACCGTCTACTAGTCGGTATAGAAAAACGATGGAAAATATCTAAAAATCTAAGATTCGGTGACGATTCTTGAGACTTTTTTTGGACTGATCATATTTTTTTTAATGTCAGAAGCCAAATAATGCCACAAATTTGCTTTTATTTGAGTATTTTATTTTATTTTGACAAGTACACCATCCGGTTGCGAGTCCCTTTTACGAACAGGTATGACTTTATTACAAACAAGTAAATGTATTTTATTACTAGTGATTTAACATTTATTTGCTTAAGCTGTTACCCCATAAATATGCCTTTTTACGCCTTTGATATATTCCTGCCTTGAAGAGAAAAATTCAACTTGATACAGTTGTAAATATGTATCAGAAGACATATTTTGTATATTTTAGCTGGTGGTAGCTTAAAGCAGGCTAAAAGTAAAGCAGAATGTGCCTTAAGGCACATTCTGTATTACTTCAACCTGCTTTAAGTGGTCACAATGTTTCCAAACTAGAAACTGGCTATGGGGTAATAGGTTAAGCCATTACCCCTTAAATATGCCTTTTTATGCCTGTAATTATTCCTCCACAGAAAAAATATAGCTGTTCCAATTTATACAGTCGTAAATAAAAATCCATAAGGAATATTTCCTATTTCCTTGCAGATGTTATCTTAAAGTAGACTGAAAGTAAAGCAAAATGCCCAATAAGGCATATTCTGCTTTAAGTGGTCACCTGTTTTCAAAACTAGAAACATGCTAGGGGGTAATGTGTTAAAATATTGTGTTATTTAAACTAACATTTGAATTATAATAGACTATCTTAAGAGCTTGAATAAAACTTGATCAAAAACATTTTTACGATGTGATTTGACTTATTTTGTATTTTTGTATAGTTAAAACTCATCACAGAATTTGTTTGTTCATATTCTGGTAATACATGTAGTCCCAAAGTGTTCTTATGTCTATGTGAGCCAACATAATATACAGTGGAGAAGACATTATTCTTTCCCCTTTAACCCTTTGAACCCTAGTCCCGCATATAGGCGTTCTTTTCAAACAGTGTACATGTAAATAGAACACTTGTCCTATGCAAACAGTGAAGAACCAGATCAGAGGGCTCCGGCAGGAGCCCTCTGATCAGGGTCTTCACTGTTTGTCACAATGCCAAACATTCACAAAAACAACCCTTAAAAGTCAGAAATGGACTAGACTAAAATGGAAACAGAAATCGTCCATTTAAAGTTTTAGGGAGGAAAGAGTTAACAAATACAAAACGCAAACACATTCAAATGAAATTAAATGAAGAAAATTTCAACTTTTTGGAAATTTCTTACGATTTATTTTAATCTGAGTGCCAAATAGTTTAGAGCCTGATCAGACGCCTGGTTACCGGTGTCTGATCTAGCTCCAAACTGTTTGCAATTAAAGTATTAGTTCAGCATAAACATGTTTATTAGACATGTATGTTTTATTTTGTCCTGATCAATTGACAATCATGCTCAGCTTTAGTTTCACATTCCTTTCTTTATAGTTTTTTCTTCCTTATACAATGAAACCTTGATTATCTCAAACTTACTTAATTTGAACATAATTATCTGTATTTCAAAGTAAAACATGGGTATATTCATCTGTAGAGACATGGCTTAGTTTGAATGAAGTGAGATACAGTGAAACTTCGATATCTCAAAGTCGGTTTTGTCGAACATACCCGTATTTCAAAGTTAAAACGTGGCTAAGCCACGTTTTTACTTTGAAATATGGGTATGTTTCGACTTAACCGAGCATGAAATAATGCAGTTCATATGTCGAACTATCGGATAGTTCGAATTAAACGAGTTTGAGATATTGAAGTTCGACTGTATCTAGTTTCAACAGTAAATGCCACATATTAGATATTGACGTTGTGATATCAGGGAACCAGATAAGAGGAGTAGGCCCATTTCAAAAACGAAAATATTTGTCTCTGCATTAACCCTTTGAACTCTAGTCCCGCATATAGGCGTCCTTTTCAAAAAGTGTACATGTGAATAGTACACTTGTTCTATGCAAACAGTGAAAACCCAGATCAGAGGGCTCCTTTCGGAGCCCTCTGATCAGGGTCTTCACTGTTTGTCATAATGTCAAACATTGACAAAAACAACCCTTAAAAGTCAATAATTGACTAGACTAAAATGGAAACTGGAATTGTCCATTTAAAGTTTCAGGGAGGAAAGAGTTAAACCCTATGGTGTCAGTACTCTTTAGAAGTGTGTCTTTTATAAGACGGACCCCCAACTTCAGAAGGAGCATTTGAGGGGAAAAACCTGTCTTATAGGCGAGAAAATATGGTAAATGCATAGGATTAGGTTCTGAATTCAGCAAGAAAATATTGGATTTGTTCCGTTTTCTCTCTCTTATCTGGATTTAGCTCTGGAAATGAAGTAGTTTGCTATTAGGAAAATGAAAGTGTTGAAATTTTTCCTCCACTCAACTCAATCAAAGTCTGTTAAGACTTACCAGTAGAAATGCTGAACCAATCTTACAGAGTACAGTAGAGAAAACGTTATTCTTTCCTGTTTAAGCGCAAATTAAATGCAAACACAATACAATAAAATTGAGAAAATTACAACTTTTTGACCATTCGGATCACTACTATTAATTTTAATCTGAGTGGCAAAAAGTTTGGAGCCTGATCAGACACCTGTTACCTGGCGTCTGATCTGGCTCCAAACTGTTTGCAATGAAAATAATAGTTTAAGCATAAACATGTTCATTTGGAAGGAATAATGTTTTTCTCCACTGTTTCTCACACTATTTTAACAAAATTCTGGTCAGGCCATCAGGCATTTTCAAAGCTATCTGACCATATTAATTGCACAGATAGGATATTTAGCTAAAAAAATCTGAAATGCTTAATGTAAGACACCGGCAGCTAAAGCCTTGGATTACAATAGTAAAATTTGTTAATTAATTTACCTTTTACCCCATAGCCTGCATCTAGATTTAAGACAGGTGACCACTTAAAGCAGGTTGAAAGTAAATCAGAATGCAGTGCCTTCAGGTTCATTCTGCTGTACTGTCAGCCTGCTTTAACCCATTATCCCATAGCCCGTTTCTAGTTTTGAAGACAGGTGACAACTCAAAGCATATTGAAAGTAAAGCTGAATGTGCCTTATGGCACATTCTGCTTTACTTTCAGCCTGCTTTAAGCTATAATCTGCTAGAATATAGAAAATATTTCTTATAATACACATTCTTGGTTGTATTAATTGGAACAATTTTCTTCATTGAAGAAATAAATAAAAGGCTAAAACCTTCTAAAAAAGGTGTATTTATTTGCTAATGGGTTAAGCTACCATCTCCTAGGAAATTGTTTATTATGGTAGATAATGATTAAGCTGCCTACTATCATCATAAGTTAATACACAACATGTATTAGTAGATTGTCACTTCACTCAATGAACCACAAAAAAGAGTACTTTCACTCTCAATGACATAGGTAAAGCAATTAAACAAAATTTGCAAACAGTTTGAATTTAGGACAGTTAACATTCAGTATATGTGTGAAAAGTACACTTGTCTTAAGCAAACAGTGTAGAACCAGACCAGAGGACTCTCTCTGATCAGGGTTAACACTGTTTATCATTTTGAAATACACTTTAAAAGAAGACCAAAATGACAAAAAAAATGGACTAGACATAATTTGAATTGTCCGTTTAAGTGTTTACAAAGCTTTTGAGTTGAGTCTGAAGGTGTTCTCAAGCATTTGATTGGTCAGATTTGAGCCTGGGCTCAAATCTGACCAATCAGATGCTTGAGAACTACTCCAGACTCAGCTCAAATTCTTTATAACTTTGGACCCAGTCACCAATGAGTTAATCACAAGTATGACCTGTGGAGATTTTCAGGTTTCTGCATTGAGTTGCCACATATCGGAGGGTTTACTGTTCTTTCAGCTTTTAAAGTCTGTTATTGAAAAGTAATTAGACTGTTTACATTGTTTGTCATTATCATGGAACAAATAAATGTTTTGAAGAACATCTATCGATTTCTGAAATTATTGAATTCCATTACATCTAGTCCAGCGTTTTCGCTAAATCTATTATTTCCGATGCAAACAGTTTGGGGCCTGATCAGACGCCGGGTTACCCGCCGTCTGATCAGGCTCCAAACTGTTTGTCACCAAGATAAATATGAATTTTCAGAGTTGTCCAAAAGTCGCACTTTTCTATGTTTTAGTGTTTTGCGTTTGCATTTCGTTTCGTTTAAACGGGAAAGAATATCGTTTCTCCACTGTACATCTAGTACAGCTTATTACCCTTCTCTAAAAAAGCTTAGCTTTTAGGTACGCTTTTAGCTGTGTTTAAAGCTGCGCAAAAGGTGCGTAAAAGCTTAGCTTTTAGGCACCTTTTTTAAACCAAAAAGCTGCGCATTTTTCAAAGCTGCGTTTTACGCAGCTTTTAGAAAAGCTTCGTAAAAGCATACCTTTTACGAGGGTGCCAATACCGCCTCGTAAAAGCTAAGCTTTTATGCACCTTTTTGACAAAATAGCTGCGTATTTTCCAGAGCTGCGTTTTACGCAACTATTCAGAAAAGTGTCGTAAAAGCATACCTTTTGCGAACCTCCCTTCTCCAAAAAAGCTTAGCTTTTAGGTACGCTTTTAGCTGTGTTTAAAGCTGCGCAAAAGGTGCGTAAAAGCTTAGCTTTTACGAGGCGGTATTGGCACCTGCATATTACGCAGCTTTTATGTGCCTTTGCTTAGGCTTGGAAAAAGGTGCGTAAAAGCTGGGTATTTTTAAAAAAGCTGCGTAAAATATACGCAGCTATTGTAAAAAAGCTTCGTAAAAGCGGGGTAGAAAATACGCAGCTCTTAAGAAAAGGCTCGCAAAAGCTGCGCTTAAAAAACGCACCTATGTTAGAAAAGCTTCGTAAAAGCATGCCTTTTACGAAGGTGCCAATACTGCCTCGTAAAAGCTTAGCTTTTACGCACCTTTTTTAAACCAAAAAGCTGCGCATTTTTCAAAGCTGCGTTTTACGCAGCTTTTAGAAAAGCTTCGTAAAAGCATACCTTTTACGAGGGTGCCAATACCGCCTCGTAAAAGCTAAGCTTTTACGCACCTTTTTGACAAAATAGCTGCGTATTTTCCAGAGCTGCGTTTTACGCAACTATTCAGAAAAGTGTCGTAAAAGCATACCTTTTCCGAACCTTTTCAACCAAATAGCGACGTATTTTCAGAGCTGCGTATTTTCCTGTTTTTGTTATTAAAGTTACATATTTTTCATTCAAAGGATGTTTTGCTAATGTCTATGGTAAAACAATTCTTCAACCTTAAAATGATTGAAAATATTACAGAAATCTGAATAAGTTTACAAAATTTTATTAACAAGTGCACTGCAGTTAATAAATAACATCATGTACCAGGTATCTTCTTAAATGGCATTAAAAATGGATTTTTTTCTGTGTTTAATTACCTTTAAAAATTATTGTTATATAATTGAGACTTCTGACAAGATATTGTAATTTAATTTATCATATTGTCAAGTAATTGACCCCGTATTTATAACTAAAACAGGATATCCAGAAGTTCCATTTACAGTCAAAATAGTCCTAATCACTGGATTTGCATACTACTTCAAGGTTGATCGACTCAATCACACAGATGTGGATGTTATCTGTAAAGCTGCCATTATATTCCTAGTCTGGCAAGATTTTTGTCTGATCTGTTCCTCTTATTTATGAAGGTCAGGCCCAGAACACTACCCTGAGGGATGCCAAGATGCCTATCTTGTAAAATAGCAGCCCCGAACAAATCTACAAAGAAAACAAAATTGAATATATTAGGCAATAAATATTTTTATGAACTATATCATATGCCAGTGATGAATTTTGCCTACAGGTCCGAGTCTTACACTCATTAAAAATTGCCATGGACTCATACTGTCAAGAAATTATGACAGTTTGAGTCTCATGGCCTTTGTGTAAAAATATGTTAATAGATCTGAAAACTCGATGTTCAGTCCCAGGGAAATAATCATTTACAAAATGTGCATTCTCAGGACACACCATTCTGATTCTTGGATTATCACTGCTTTTATAATAATTTGGTCCTAAATATATTTTTTAACAAGAGCCAAATGCAGCCCTAAATCGCTCATCTCGTACACATGGTATTGGTTATGGTCATGGTGATTTCATGTTTTTAAGCGAGCAAAATCATTTGAAGAAATCTGGTAGAGGTTCACCAATGGATCATTTGTAAAGAAAACTACTTTCAATTTGGAACAGTAATCAGTTTTCACTTAATAAGTGACTTATCTTTTAGCCATCATAGGTTAAATTCACTCCCACCCACTGGCGGCCATGTTGTTTGAGGTAGGAAAATTTATTTGAAGAAAACTGGCAAAGGGTCACCAAAATCGAAATCATTTCTGTAAAATTATTTTAAGTATTTTCAGAGAAAAAGATTTTTAAATATTTCCTATTCAGTAATACAAGGAACACTTGCCCCACCAACTGGTGGCCATGTTTTTTAACCCCTTCCCTGCCTCACCCCCGAGTACACTAGTAATTTGAAAACAGTTTGGATCCTGATCAGACGCCGCGTAATGTGGTGTCTGATCAGGATACAAACTGTTTTACACTCCTTTCAATATTTCGTCAGTCAAAATAACTAAATATTTAATTTTAGAAATAAAAGCAGACGACAATTGCTTTAAATTGATGACGTCATGGGAGTGAAGGGGTTAAGATAACAAATATATTTCGAGAAATCTGGTAGAGGGTCATCAAAAGATCATTTGTATGAAATTACTTCCAAATTGGACTAGGTTTCAGACAAGAAGATTTTTTGAAGTTTTCTCTATATTGCCATTTAAGGAAAATCATCCCCACCCACTGGTGGCCATATTTTTTTAAGATAACAAAGTAATTTTCAAAAATCTGGCTGAGGGGCATCAATGGATCATTTGTGTAAAATTATTTTCAATTTGGAAAAGTTGTTTCAGAGAAGAAGATTTTTAAAGTTTTTTCTATACAATAATATAAAGAAAACTTGCCCCACCAACTGGCGGCCATGTTTTTTGATTTACAAAATTATTTTATGAAATCTCAGTAGAGGGTCACCAAAAGATCATTTTTGTGAAATTACTTCCAAATCGGACCAGCTAGTGGTTTCAGACAAGCAGTTTTCTCTATATTGCCATTTAAGGAAAATCATCCCCACCCACTGGCGGCCATATTTTTTAAGATAAGAAAATTATTTTAACATTAGCCGCATGCGGCCCTAAATTGCTCACCTGGTACCCATGGATACGGTCATGGTAATGAACCAATAATGGTTAAGTTTTCACTATAAGCCATCATCAATATATTCACCCCCACCCACTGGCGGCCATGTTTGAGCTAGGACAGTCACAATATTTTTAAGAAAACTGGCAAAGGGTCACCCATGAATCATTATTTGTGTAAAAATATTCTTAAATCAGATCAATAGTTTCAGAGAAAAATATTTTTTAAAGAGAAATATAAGAAAAACTTGCCCCACCCACTGGTGGCCATGATTTCAAAAATAACAAAATGATTTTTAAAAATCTGGTAGAGTGTTATAAATAGATCATTTTTGAAAAATTACTTTCAATTTGGATCAGTAGTTTCACAGAAGAAGATTTTTAAAGTTTTCACTATACGGTACAATAAGGAAAATGTACCCCACCCACTGGCAGCCATGTTTTTTTTTATATCAAAATTATTTTAAGAAATCTGGTAGAGGGTCACCCACGGATCATTTGCATGAAATTACTTTCAAATCAGACCATAGGTTTCAGAAGAGGAGATTTTTAAAGTTTTCACTTTATAGCCATATTAGGAAAACCTGCCCCCACCCACCTAGCTGCCATGTTTTTTTTTAAACAGGAAAATTATTTTAAGACTGATCATGGGTCACCAATGGCACATTTGGTGTTAAAAAAAATTCAATTCGGACCAGTAGTTTTTGACTAGAAGATCTTTAAAGTTTTTTCAATTGGTTGCCATGGCAACCACAATTTCAATTTGATGACCTATATTTGAATCAGTCTGAGAGAGTACCCTACAATGAACAATCCCATGAAGTTTTGATGAAATTGGCTCAGTGGTTAACAAGAACTTGATATTTAAAGAAAAAATTGATGATGGACGGATGACAGACAGGGCGATCACAATAGCTGAAAAAGATCGTCCTTAAATGAGAATTCCTGAAATGGTCCATATTTGTTGCAATCAAATTACAAAAAAATTATTTCCGCACTCAAAACTTTACACGAACTTCTCTAAAATAAAAAAAAATTGTATATTGATGTAGCAATAAACACGATCATATTTTCAATTTTTGATACAAAACTTACACTGTTGCAAATATATTTAGAAATTTCGATGGTAGACTGTTTCAGTTTCAACTAAATAAACCATGGCGACTGTAAATTACGGTTCCATTATGTTTATGTTGTAAACATTTATACCGGTTATTGTTGATTTAAACATTGGTTAATAATTCTTATTCTGTAAAACTATATAAGGTATCTGTATGTCTATAGACCATTTGAATAAGTGTAATACTATATTGCGCGAAATGCAGAAATCATTGATAAATTATTGCTGCATTCCATGCGATATATGGTATTTACCACTAAAAGACAAACTATTTGTTTAACACATCCAGTGTCTACTTTTGTTGCTTTAACACATACACCCCGTGTGCCACATCACAGCTCGATCTCCCATGTATTGCATTCTACACGGTGACATTGGTATCACCGGTTTATGATTTAAATATTTACCTGTGGCTTTCTCTTTGGACATTAGCAATGCTCCAGCTGACATTATCGGTAAGGCTGCCACCATTGTTCCTTGTCTGACAAGATTTTTGTCTGATCTGTTACCCTCATTTATGATATGGAGAAGAAGATTAGGCCCAGAACATAACCCTGAGGGATGCCACTGTCTATCTTGTAAGCAACACCCCCTAAAAAATATACAAAGAAAACAAAATTAAATATATTAAGCAATGAATATTTTTATGAACTATATCATATGCTAGTGATGAATTTTGCCTACAGCTCCGAGTCTTTTGCTCATTAAAATTGCCATGAACTCATTTGTCAAGAAATTATTTTTGGATTTCTGAAAACTCCCAATGTTTAGTCCCAGGGAAATAATCATTTACAAAATGTGCATTCCCAGGACACACCCTTCAGATTTTTAAATGATCACTGCATTATATAGTTCTACATAGTTTTTAAAAAAATTGTCACGAAACGAGAATGTCCGTACTTGTTGCTACGAATTTACAAAATATTCTTTCCCCACTTGTAAACATTTGTACCGGTTATTGATGACTTAAATTTACCTTTGACGTCTGGTCGAGAATAAGCCTTTGGCTTGTAAAGACCCTCTTTTAACATTCGTTTATAATTCCTAATTTTTAACAAATACGCAGCTATGACTTATTTTGAGGCTCGTAAAAGCTACGTAAAAGTTGCGTAAAAGCTGCGTATATCTAGAGCTGCGTTTTTTTCCGCAAGGGTAGCCCCAACCCACCACCCCATGATGGTTGTACTAAAATCACTCTGTCCATCTGTCTGTAGACGAAATTTTGTAGGAGCTTTACACTGTAGACGAAATTTTGTATGGATCTTAACTCTTTCATACTTTAACAGAAATTGTATGCCCCCAATTTAGGAGACTTACACTTGAACAGAGACCGGGCAGTGTGATTACTATTATTATCAGAGACATATATCCTAATATATATGTTAACATGTTATCTAGGTCTCTGCCATTATAGTAATAACACTGTACCGATCCGCTCTGTCCATGTAAAATTCCTTGTAATTCCTGGAATTTTTTCAAAATTAATTATTGTTATGCCCCCGCGACGATCAGAAGGGGACATACTGTTTTACCCCTGTCCGTCTGTTCGTCCGTCCCACATACAGTACATATACTTTGTTCGGGAAACACCTCCTAGAGTTTTCATGCTACAACCTTATAACTTAGCAGAGTGTTTGCACATACACTCAGTACAAAAAGAAACGCACATTTTGTATCACAATCTTATTTTTATGTAGAAGGAACATATTGGTGAATTATTATTAAATCATTATTGAATTGGTAGCATCACAACCTGCACTAATAGGTGCGGTATTTTAAACAAGCTGTAGTTAATTCTTTCGCTGCCAAATTAATCGTGAGGTTTTTACCCCTTCACCGTCTTATTGTCGTCTGCTTCCATTTTGTTGTTTGCAAGATCGTTTCAAAGTAAAATTCAATGTAGAATGACTTAAATGAAATCGATAAGAGTGTCAAACAGTTTGGATCCTGATCAGACGCCGCGTTACGCGGCGTCTGATCAGGATCCAAACTGTTTGCAAACGCTTTTTGGCGTCATTAGGAGGGAAATGGTGAAAAGGCAGCACAATATTTTTTGAGTATTTTTTTCTGAACTTGTTGCAGAATTAAATAAATCTTGAGATATGGTCTTTCTTTTCTAATTTTCCTCAAAAATGTATCCTAATCTGCGCCTGAGCACGATGTGCGTTTCTTTTTGCACTGAGTGTATACCATAGATGTGCATATGAACAGGATTTTTGATCTGCTTTAATTTTTAACAAATTTACAGTCAGCTGAAGTTGCTGAACTTAGTAAATTTTAGCCGGCGGGGGCATCATATTTGTCTTACATACAGAGCCAGCCCTCTAGTTTCTGCATTTTTTTATCAACAATTTCCCTTATTCCCTCTGTTTTCTAGAATCTCTGGTATGTGACCATGCCACAATCTAATACTCGCTGTCATTTACACAGAATCCAGGCAGACCACCTGGTAACCCAGTCCCCCATAAATACGGTTTCTTACACTTTTATTCCTCCACGAAAGAAACTAGTTTCAATTTATACAGTTATATACGGTGGCACTGAGGTGACATGCAAACATTTTTTCTTTTCTTTTTTTTTAGCTCACCTGGCACGAAGTGCCAAGGTGAGCTATTGTGATCGCCCTGTGTCCGTCGTCGTCCGTCCGTCTGTCGTCCGTCGTCAAACTTTTTGTTCAAAGATCTTCTTCTTGGAAACCACTGGGCCAATTTCATCAAAACTTCATAGGATTGTTCCTTGTAGGGTACTCTCTCAGATTCTACAAATATAGGTCATCCAATTGAAATTGTGGTTGCCATGGCAACCAATAGAAAAAACTTTAAAAATCTTCTTGTCAAAAACTACAGGTCCGAATTGAAAATAATTTTACCCAAATGTGCCATTGGAGGCACGCAACGGTTTCATAGGGAAATGGTCAAATTTCTTAATATAAGGCTATTGGTAAGTTTTAAAGTATTTTTGAAGATGAAAAAAATTATTTTAGGGGAGAATGCATTAATATTATCACTTTGTGGCATGATTTAAATAAAATGCGCACTAAGATGATGACTTTTTGTAGTCGGTTGGGTAGTCTGGAAATCAGTGGTTCGGGCTAAATAAACTGGGAATCAGCATCATTTTACTGGTGGGTGCAGACACATGGAAATTGTGCGAAATCGACCTGGAATCGCTATTGTTTGGGCCAAAGATCCTAAAAGCAACAGGTTCAGTGAGTCTGAAAATACTTTTCACTAAGTGCCAACCCTAGGCGAACACTTTCGAATTACATGTATTCGAAGAATATGTGGGTTTTGAGGCCTTTTTGTCATGAGTTTTCGCGACCCTGAACGTGTGTTTATGTGGATGGTTTATGCTGTTTTGTTATGCCTAGAGATGTATTTACTGATATAGGACTGAGTTTTGATTCTGGTTTGTGCGTGAAAGTCAGGAGGAGATAAATATAGATGTCATGGAGACCACCGGTGCCGAGATTTCAGAAAAAACCGTAGTGTGCCTCCATTGGTGACCCTCTATCAGATTTCTTAAAATATTTTTCCTATCTTAAAAAACATGGCCGCTAGTGGGTGGGGCAGATTTTCCTTATATGGCTATATAGTGAAAACTTAAAAAAAATTCTTGTCAAAAACTACTGGTCCGATTTAAAAGTAATTTTACGCAAATGATCCATGGGTGACCCTCTACCAGATTTCTTAAAATTATTTTGATATCTAAAAAAACATGGCTGCCAGTGGGTGGGGCAAGTTTTCCTTATGTTACTGTATAGTAAAAACTTCTCTGAAACTACTGGTCCAAATTAAAAATAATTTTACACAAATGGTCAATTGATAACCCTCTACCAGATCATTAAAAATCATTTTATTATCTTAAAAAACATGGCCGCCAGAGGGTGGGGCAAGTTTTCCTAATATTTCTGTATAGGAAAACTTTCCAAAAAAATTCTCTGAAACTATTGGTCTGATTTAAGAATGATTTTACACAAATAATGATTCATGGGTGACCCTTTGCCAGTTTTCTTCAAATAATCTTCCTAGCTCAAACAACTTGGCCACCAATGGGTGGAGGTGAATAAGTGAAAAGTTAATAATTACTAGTCCATTTACATGACCGTAATCATGGATACCAGGTGAGCGATTTAGGGCCGCATGCGGCTCTTGTTTTTTTTTTACTTTTTATCTCGTGCGCACAACTTAATTTGTTAAAAAAAAAAAAATCTTTACCTTTTTATCTCGTGCGCACGACTTAAAGATATACTCGCCTATATTAAAAATGTTGAAAAATAAACTACTGAAATACCTTGATTACTATATATTTTCTGATTTGCAATACATTTTTTACCATAAAAATGAATTTTGAGAAGTTCTCATTGGTAAATTATGTAAAATATAGTCCTTTCTGTACAGGCATTGTTTCAAGATTTGAAAAAACCGTCCCGAGTAGCAGTTCTTGTAGAAATAATGTTTATGTTTTTATCAGCAGCACTGTAAATGCTTTAAGCAACTAAAGCTTTATTAAATGCTGTTGTATTCACATACACTCATATATTTACCAATTTAAGCAAATATTGAATGAATATTTCTCATTTTTAGGCCAACAGAGACCAAATTTGGCTATTGGGGGAGGTATATTTTCTGCATAAAATCTAAGGGGATAGGGTTAGAATTTTGGCCATATTTCATAAATGAACATGGCGACACCTAGGTGTTTTTACACCATTTGATAAGGAATACTTTAACCTAGATGTCTAGAAAGTTTAAAGAATTTTGTACGGAAACTTTTTACATAATTGATGTATTTGTGAGACATTGGGAAGAAAAAATGTCTTATTTTTCCGGTTTTCAGCATTCATTTTAGCCCAAAAGCTCATTAAAAACACAAGAAAGAGCTTTAAAAAGTTTATTGCACACTTGCTTGTGATGAATGAATGCTAGAAAATTAAAAAGTGTACTAGAATTATGTTATTGTGTTGTAATATAAGTGCATTTGTCCGTTATGACGTTTTCTGCTCTGACAATGAGCAAATGCGGCAAACGTCACACTTTTCAAAGCCAGCTAGAGCTGTAAAAAGCATGGCAACCCCCATTTATTTTTTAGCAATTTGCTTATATAGACCTTAATTCAACTTGTAGAACTTTCCATGAGATTCTGTCGTATTTTTTTTCAAATACGCAACTATCTACGGTGGCACTGAGGTGACATGCAAACATTTTTGAAAAAAAAAAAAAATCTTTCAAATTTCTCTCGTGCGCACGACTTAATTTGTTAAAAAAAAAAAAATCTTTACTTTTTATCTCGTGCGCACGACTAAAGGTGGTTCGCGGGTCAGCTTATTCTGTGTCAGAATTCTTTGAAACCTTGATTAAATTGAAATATACCATATGGAGAGTGAAAAATCGTTAAAATAAAAAAAGGTTACAGTGCCGTTTTTTTCTGACAGGACCTTTTGTCGAAAAAAGCTCCTTTTTGATAAACAGGAATATTTTCTTTATAAAATGATATAACTCAATAATTTCTGTACATTCAAGTAAACTGTACATAGACTATAAGATATTGGGCAAACAAAAGTAGTTTATGACATATTTGTTGGAAATATCAATATTTAAAAAAAGTCAAATTCTGAAAATCTCAAATTACAAAAAATCTAGCTGTTTAATGTACACTTATTTTACTCTTATTAGATAGAAATAACTTAATTCTACTAGTCACACAAATTTAATGAAAATCTACAGTGGAATTTACATTTTATACATGATTTCCTGAAATTCTGACAAAATGTAAACACAAAACGAGTAACCTCCCTTGAGTTCAACTTTAAAATGCCGTCAGCTCTAAATAATACCATAAGTCAAACCTGTAATAAGGGACCATTGAAAACGGTAGCCTGTAGATCTTTAAAGGCAAGTGACTGCTTAATGCATAACAAAAGTAATGCATAAAAGCTCCTTTAGGATCTATCTTTTAGCATTATTTGTGTCCTGTGTTAAGCTGCCATCTGTCATATAGGCTATAAATACTCACAAATTTAGCTGTCACTTGACTATACTTGCATCTGATATTATTACTTGACTAAACATAGCCTGTCCTTTGATCACTGCGTTATGAAATGACTAGTCACTAAAATCAGACAATTTGTTAAAAAAAAAAGTTTTGAACCGAGTGGGAATCGAACCTAGAACCTTTGGATTGCAAGTCTATCACCTTATCCACTGCTCTAACAGAGCAGACACTGAGTAAGATCAAACTTTTCTTTATCAAAATTTTCTACTATAAGCACGTGCCGCAAAGATCAGGTGAAAGTCATCAGCATTTCCGGAACTCGAGATGCGGGCCGCCCGCTGTCGAACCACCTTAATTTGAAATAAAATCAAAATAAAAAAATTCTTTAAATTTTATCTCGTGCGCACGACTAAATTTGAAAAAAATAAAAAATTTGTTTCAAATTTATCTCGTGAGCACGACTAAATTGGAAAAAAAAAAAATGTTTCAAATTTATAACATAACAGACGCGTGAGCGTTGAATAACACCCGTTGTTTAAATGTCATATACAACTAGTTAAATAACTATGCAAATGAGGTACGCCACGACATCGTTTACTTGTGACCTCATTAAAATGTGTTCTATGTGTTCGATTTCCAACGTCTTTATTCCATCATGTAGACTCAATTTACAGATTTTTGATGTAATTTATCAATATTAGATCTACATGAAAGTGTTTATTAATACAACATAAACATTATGCTAGTGAACGGGGTTAATTTGGAACAACTTTTTTCCTGTATAGATCTACTTTTATTTATGCTTTTCGGTGGATTACCGGAAAATAGCAGTGGATTATCACTTGGTAATCCACTGCAGTGGATTATCACCAATCGCTGTTTTCCCCGTAGGGCTCCCCAAAAATCGTAGTCAATCGTGTCTTATCGTTAAATTCCGGCAGTCCGATTTGTCGCGAACCACTCAACGGAAGAACACAAATCCAAAATCGGGAGCAACGACGTAATTCGGATGACGTCAAATCAATAAATAAGTGACGTCATCGTACGGGAAACTGTTTCGTTAATGTGTTCGATGTAAACGTGGGGCTCAACACGGGGTAAATCATGTACTTTCGCTTTCACAATTGTCGAACAATTTCGTTTAAAAAGTGGCTTAAAAGCATAAATAAATAGAATAATTGTATTTTTTCAGTATAAGATCGAATTTGATCCATTTCGTGAACATCAGACTGTTATATTTTCACTCGTGGCTTCGCCACTCGTGAAAGTATAACAGTCTGATGTTCACTCAATGGATTAAATTTCTATCTTATACTGAAAAAAACAATTATCCTCTATATATCACGCTTAGCATTCACTTGACCCTAAAGGCTGCGATAAATAACATTGCAAAGCCTCGTTTTTATTGTTTTCTAAAAGACTCGTTTAATAAATCCAATAAATTATGAACACTCATGTAATATCATATATTTATCTCGTGCGCACGACTTAATTTGAAAAAAAAAAAAATCTTTACTTTTCATCTCGTGCAAATTTCCCCACTCGTGAAAATATAACGTCTGATGTTCACTCAATGGATTAAATTTCTATCTTATACTGAAAAAAACAATTATCCTCTATATATCACGCTTAGCATTCACTTGACCCTAAAGGCTGCGATAAATAACATTTCTAGGTTATGTTATAAAAGAATATAACATTCGTGTTAATAATTTATTGGATTTATCAAACTCATCGTTTTAGAAAACGATAAAAACTGGGCAAAGCCTCGTTTTTATCGTTTTCTAAAAGACTTGTTTAATAAATCCAATAAATTATGAACACTCATGTAATATCATATATTTATCTCGTGCACACGACTTAAATTTCAATATTTTTTTTTTTTTTTTTTCAAATTAAGTCGTGCGCACGAGATAAAAAGTAATAGAGGATAATTGTTTGTTTAAGTGTAAGATGGGAATTTCTTTCATCAAGTGAAAAGCCTGATTATATTTTCACGAGTGGCGAAGCCACGAGTGAAAATATAATCCTTGCTTTTCACGAGATGAAAGAAAACCCCATCTTACACTGAAACAAACAATTATTCTATTTCTTTTATGCTTTAAACAGAGAAATATTAATATAAACCCGCCGATTAATCACTTTGACCATGTCAAATACCCCGCATGGAGCCAGTCAAAATCAAAGCGCTTCAGACTTAGAATCATTGTGATGGCGTAGTAATATGAACGTGCGACACCAAAATCATCGTGTATGGCATATTCAAATTAAAAGGAGGTATTAGCAATAAAAAAAATCCCGGCAAAAAAATTTCCGAAAAGTTATAATTCACTGTAGGTTATATAGAGGATAATTGTTTTTTTTTCAGTATAAGATAGAAATTTAATCCATTGAGTGAACATCAGACGTTATATTTTCACGAGCGGCGAAGCCACGAGTGAAAATATAACAGTCTGATGTTCACAAAATTCGATCTTATACTGAAAAAATACAATTATTCTATTTATTTAAATTTATTTAAATTTATATAAATCTTTAATTTTTATCTCGTGCATGTCACCTCAGTGCCATCGTAAGTATCCCATTAAAATTGAAAGAAAAAAAAATCTTTAAATTTTATCTCGTGCGCACGACTTAATTTGAAAAAAAAAAAAAAATTCTTTCAAATTTATCTCGTGCACATATGGAATTCCATATACGACAGCCAACTTCTTACTGTCAACTGCCAACTGTCTACTCTTTACTGCTCACTGCCAACTGCTTACTGCCAACTACTTATTGCCAAGCGCTTACTACCAACTGCTCACCGCCAAATGCTTTCTGTATGCATACTTGATGACGGGTATAACCGAAGCCCCGAACCAGGAACCGTGGCCCCTATGAACTGTTACTGCAATAAGCTTGTCGTTTCCTAGGTTATTTATTTCTTCTATTTTCCAATTGATATACAGATCTATGCACTCGTAGTTCGAAATGGGGTGCCTAAAAACATTCAGGAACGTCATTGTTCCGTCATTACTATCCAAACGTTTGACAACAAATGCATGTGATATTTCGTTTTCCTCGCTATGGAGTTACATGTACAACAGCCAAATGCTTACACTGTACGTTTCATACCTGTACGATACTCCATGTTTTACTTCCAATACGGCAGCTATTTGGTCCAATGTGAAGTTTTGTTGCCGCAGCAGGCAGTATTTTACCAGAAGATCCTCCATTTATAATCCCTATATATGAATTTTGAATAATTGACAGGAAGCAGTTGGCAGTAAGCAGTTAGAAGTTGGCTGTCGTATATGGAATTCCATATGCACACGACATAATTTGGTAAAAAAAAAAAAAGAAAAAAATCTTTAAATTTTATCTCGTGTGCACGACTTAATTTGAAAAAAAAAAAAAAAAAAAAATTCTTTCAAATTTATCTCGTGCGCAAGACTTAATTTGTTATGAAAAAAAAAAAAAAAATCTTTACTTTTTAACTTGTGCGCACGACTTAATTTGAAGGGGAAAAAAAAAAATCTTCACTTTTTATCTCGTGCGCACGACTTAATTTGAAATAAAATAAAAATAAAAAAATTCTTTAAATTTTATCTCGTGCGCACGACTACATTTGAAAAAAAAAAAAAAAAATTGTTTCAAATTTATCTCGTGCCCAGGACTTAATTTGAAAAAAAAAAAAAAAGAAAAAAATTATTTCAAATTTATAACATAACAGACGCGTGAGCGTTAATAAGGCATAGTTCTACGCATTTAGCACGATAAAAGAATCCGACATATCTTAGGTGAAATGATAATATTGCATTTCGGGTCTCTTCTTTAGTGCTATGCTGTACGAAAATTATGTTGAAACAAAATCATATATACTTGACATAAGACATAAATGTCTTTAGTTCAGTAGTTGAATCGCTACCTGCAGATATACAATACAGGCATATAAAAAGATTTAAACTGATCAAATATGTCAACATTTTAAACAGGCGTGTGTAAAGAAAAAAATAATAAAATTTATATCTTTTTAGTCAGATGATTTTAGAAAATGAATCAAAAGAGCTAGTAGAACTGAGAAATCAATAACCTATCCCGGGAACTATGAAACTTTATGCGGTGTTTCCAAAAGAGTGTGTGCTACACACAGCTGTAGCGCGTTCAAGTACCGTATCGATGCAATCGATTGCATCGGAAAACGGTAACAATTCACCTTTAACAACCGTTAGGGTGTTACCGATTGCGAACGACACGAACGGCCTCAGAGGTTGTTCGCCATCCCCAACAAGGAAAACAAAATGGCTACCAAATGAATTTAATACAACCGGCGAACAGTCCCGACTTAATTTCTCATCAATAAACCAACATTTTCCGATACTTAATGTAACAAATAAAGCAGCTTACATCTGAGCAGCTAAATCTTATTTTTATATGCAGTAAAATTGATGCATTTCAGTTGATTAGTGCACTTTTGCTTGTGTTATTAAGATTCGCACATAAATCGTTCGTACCCTTGAAAAGTTAATAAACTTTGGGGCGCAATGAGTTATTATTGAAGAGTATCGGTGAACGTTAGATGTCGTACTATATGGGTTGTTTGCATCGGTTAACGTTACTGTTCGCTGGTACGGTACTTGAACGCCCTACTGGTGTATCCTGTTACTGGTCGTATTCGAATCAGGGCAACTATCGCGTTAGTTGGAATATTTGTCAACAAGTTCTATTCGAATCACGACTTGATGTTTTCCGTTGACAAAATGTTGTCAAACACTGAAATCGAGCGTTGATTTAGTCACGTGACCACGTTTATACCACGTGATTAGTGTCTCTAGATAAAACAAACATAAAGACCCTCTCAATTAATCGATTGGATCAGGGATATTTTATTAGAAAATATCCCTGATTGGATCCAGATCACATGACATTATGTGCGTATATAAAAATTGGGAGCATTACGACTGTTTTAACGGGTTTGATTGAGTTGGGTTTTACGGCACCGCGACACATGAAATGGTCATATATAACGGGTGTTTGACTCATTTCCATTCGTCCGGAAGTACAAAGTTTTTCGTTGACTACAATTTCTATTCGAGTCGGGCCAAAATCGTTGACATCAGTAAATCTTCGCGCGTTTGCTCCGCCCACTTTTCGTTGACCACAAACTCGATGATTCGAATACGACCACTGTAAAAAGTGTTGAGAATAAAATCCACGTGACCACTGGCGCAAAGAAGGTGAAAATCAAGATAAAACAATCCACCAAGCAGAGGATCAGGAAGAGGAAGTAAGAGATCACAAGAAGACCGAGGTCAATCTTAAGACAAACTAAGAAGGCAAAGAAAAAAAGAAGAAACATAAGTTTGTATAGACATTGATGTTGATATTAATATATGCAACAGCTGGATAGCAAGAATATGCATGCATGACGTATCAATTGGTGGAATATGACCAATACATATATACCCGGCAATAGTGATGGAGGTTGATGAAGATGAAAGTGAGGTCTACAATAGGAAAAGGAGAACGAAAGTCGTTTATGTGGCCATGTCAAGAGGATGAACTGTGGGTAAATTTTGAAAACATTTGTTAATAAAATCGAAAAACTAATCTCTTGCGACAATAACAAACAGCAGTTTCAGCTTCATGATGTTGACTACATGTTTTATATTGTTATCTTACACTACAATTTTACAAAAAATGTGAATGCATTTAGTGATGTTTACGTTTGCTCGTCATGAGAACACTAGCATGTACATGTATCTACAAATGCATTTACAGAAGTGTAAAATCGTATTATCTATATTGCAGGGTATCATGCATATTACATCTTTGCTCAAACCTGGCTTAAAATTCAAGTATCTAGAGCAAAACAATGAAAAATAACTGGTCAGGTACGTTATATACCATATCAGAATTAAAAGTAATACATTTTGTAACTACAACTGCCATTTCCTTTGCGAAGCCCTACCATGTTCTTTATTGCCAGTTTCCCACATTATAGCAGGTTTCCAATATGAAGAAAGGAACTTTGTTTTGAACGTTCATATATTTGTGTTGCAGTAGTGGTCAGATACGTTAAAGCGACTCGCAACCAGATGGTGCATTAAAAATAGTAATTTGTAAATATGTGTCAAACGCTTATATAAATGGTAAAGAATTAGTTTAGGATAAGAAATTCTGTTTAAAAAAAATGTATTTCAATAAAAAAAAATATTGGTCTCTGGTGGGATTCGAACCCGGGGCCCGGCATTGGCGGACAGAATGCAAAATAGGGGAAACCGCTTAGACCAAAGGACCACGGAACTATCCGTTTATCTCGGATCGATTTAACGTATTTCAATGTGTAGCGATCGAAAGTGCATACAACTTCGTAATTCGGCTCGTGTTTATGTCTGAGCCCGTGTAGAGAAGCAACAACAACAACTATACCGTCTACTAGTCGATATAGAAAAACGATGTAAAATATATAAAAATCTAAGATTCGGTGACGATTCTTGAGACTTTTTTTGGACTGATCATATTTTTTTAATGTCAGAAGCCAAATAATGCCACAAATTTACTTTTATTTGAGTATTTTATTTTATTTTGACAAGTACACCATCCGGTTGCGAGTCCCTTTAAAGCACATTGACTGAAAACTTGTTCAAAATGTTAGTTGACTGTTTTAATAAGTTCACGATAGTTCTACTTAATTGTTACCTGTTTCTGATAAAGTATCTTTATTAGACTTGTTCCAAAGAGAAGTTTATGTCAAGTTGATCCTGTTTTTCATGGTCTTTTGGACTTTTGAATGAACTGACAAAATGATGTCAGGTACGTTAAATTATGCAGTGCCTAATTATTGACAAGTACCAATTCTACATAACTTACTTTCGAATTTGTGATGAATATTTCCAATAGGAAATATTGTAGCTGTAATCTTATTCATGTAGTTCATGTAGTATCGAGGCCGGATGCATCTAAGGATGCATAAGCGTTTTCCACTTCTTTGGCCCTTTTGGATGCGTTTTCCTCCGATGAATTTTCTTTTTCGCTGCGGTTGGCTTATATATTCACTTCACTGTTTTAATATTGCTCCATATATTTATTTTCATTTAACGGGTTAAAATACATTTATATCTATCTGGAACTTAAGAGCTCCCTTTTATTATGTACAATCTATTTACACTGGTTATATAATGTTCATAATGTAGTCGGTTTTTACATAATTGGAACCAAACTATGGGTTAAAGCACTCGGCATAAAACTTATTAGGTTTATTGGTGACCCCCCAGTACCCATTCAACCTTGATTTGAATGTATTGAGAGTGGGTGCTTGGACTACACTGTTTGGGAGGGAGTTCCATAGATCAATGACTCTATGACTGAATACACCCCTTCTTAATTCTGTTCTTGCTCTGGGTTAAATGAGTTTCATGTTATTCCCTCTTGTTATATTGGTGGTATTCGAATCATCGAGTTTGTGGTCAACGAAAAGTGGGCGGAGCAAACGCGCGAAGATTTACTGATGTCAACAATTTTGGCCCGACTCGAATAGAAATTGTAGTCAACGAAAACTTTGTACTTCCGGACGAATGGAAATGAATCAAACACCCGTTAAAACAGTCGTAATGCTCCCAATTTTTATATACGCACATAATGCCATGTGATCTGGATCCAATCGATTAATTGAGAAGGTCTTTATGTTTGTTTTATCTAGAGACACTAATCACGTGGTATAAACGTGGTCACGTGACTAAATCAACGCTCGATTTTAGGGTTTGACAACATTTTGTCAACGGAAAACATCAAGTCGTGATTCGAATAGAACTTGTTGACAAATATTCCAACTAACGCGATAGTTGCCCTGATTCGAATACGACCATAGTCACCTCTTACTAATAGTAGGTTGGCAGATGTTTTATCTAACCCATTCAATATTTTATAAGCTTGGATTACATCTGCCCTGTCCCTCCTGTACTCCAGGGTTAGAATGCCTAGCTGCCTTAACCTCTCACTGAAGCTACTGTCTCTTAGATTTTTTAGCATTCTTGTCGCCCTTCTTTGGACATTTTCAAACGTTATACTTTTTGTAGTGAGGGGACCATATTACTGATGCATACTCTAAATGGGGCCTCACCATAGCTTTGAACAGATGGAGGAACACGTCCCTTGAAACACACGTGAATGTTTTTGCTATTAGCCCTAGAATACTATTTGCCTTATTTATCTTAGTATAAATGTGTTTATCAAATTTTAATTTGTTGTCAAATTCGACTCCCAAGTCTTTTTCTGAGATTGTTTGAGTAATTTTTTCTATGCTTTTATCGGGAGAGATCATAAAATATTCATTTGCAAGGGAATTTCCTATGTGCATTGATTTACATTTTTTTATATTAAAGATCATTTGCCATTTTTCTGACCATCGACATGCGTCAAATATGCTATTTTGTAGTTTTTCTTCATCCTTTGTTTTTTCCTGGATTGAATATAGTTTTGTATCATCTGCAAAAAGTTTAATTGTGCATTCTATTGCATCTGGCAAGTCATTTATGTAAATTAGGAAAAGTAACGGTCCTAATACACTACCTTGTGGGACTCCACTTGTTACATTTTGCCAGGAAGATTTTTCTCCCCCTACCACTACACGTTGCCTTCTGTTGCTCAAAAAGTTTTCTAGCCATGAATAAATTTTTCCTTTGATCCCCAAACTTTTTACCTTTTCCAAGAGTCTTTTATGGGGTACTTTGTCGAATGCAGCTTTAAAGTCTAAATAGACGATATCTGTTTCTTTATTTTCATCAAATGCTTTGGACCAATCTTCAATGCATTCAAGTTATTGAGTATTGCATGATCTATGCTTTCTAAAGCCATGTTGGTATACTGATAAGAGGGAATTTGTTTCTAAGTGATTCATTATTACATTTCTTATTATTTTTTCCATTAATCTACAACATATAGAAGTAAAGCTTATTGGCCTGTAGTTCTCTACATTTTTCTTCTTTCCGGCCTTGTAGATAGAGCTCACATTGGCATTCTTCCATTCATTTGGGAGTTTCCCTTCATCCAGAGATTTCCTTAATAACTTGCATAGGGGTTTTACTATAGATTCTCTGCAATCATGAATAACTCTAGGGTGTATCCCATCCGGTCCCTGTGCTTTATTGGTGTTTAGTTGTTGAATCATTGCCATAACTATTTCCTCATTTACTTCAAGATCCATTAGTATGCTATCAGTTTTTTCTGTTACTCTTGGGATAGTGGTGTCCTCCTTTGTAAACACAGTTACAAAGTGCCTATTGAAGGCCTCTGCTATTTGTTTATCATCCTGAATTGTTTCCCCATCTACTTCCACTACATCAACTCCTGACGGAGTTTTTGTTTTAGATCTGACATATTTCCAAAACTGTTTAGGATTATTCTTAATGTTTTCTGCTATGCGCTTTTCATGATTGTATTTTGATTTCCTTAGTTGGTACGTTGCTTTATTTCTTGATATTTTGTATTCGTTAAAGGTTATGTGGTTCCTACAGTGTTGGTATTTAACCCATTTTGTATGTTTGTTTCTGATGACCGACCTAGTTTCACTGTCTACGTGCGTGTTCCTATGGCTTGGATGGTTAGTGCTTAATGGAATATTTTGCTCAATTATAATGGAAAGGTGCTCTGCAAATACCTCCCACGCCATTTGAATCCCCATGTTATCCAGTAATTCCCAGTCAGTTTTTTGTTTTTCCCTAGTTATAGATTCATATTCTCCTTTATTGTATTGGTATTTTGGAGATAAATTCTTTTTACAGTTTAGTTTACAAACTAAATCATACTCTAAGACCACATGGTCACTCTTCCCTATACCTGGTTTATATATAATTTCTTCAACCATATTTTCCTCGTTTGTGAAAACTAAATCTAGTATTGATGGCTTATTACCTTCTCTAAATCTAGTAAAGTTTTTGACATGTTGGTGTAAATATAAATCTTTTATGCCTTCAAGAAATTTAAACTCACTGTGATTTATTCCCTTATCTGTTGACCACAATTCCCAATTTATTTCTCTATAGTTAAAATCTCCTAGATCTACCACCATTATTCTAGAGTAATTTGATTTAACTGCTTTTTGGAGTAATGATAAAAGATTGTCATTATTTGTGTTATCACTGTTAGGACTTCGGTAAATACATCCTAACAGCAGTTTATCGGCATCTGGCATTTATGCAGACTATTCAAATATATGCTTGTTAAAATTGCATGAAATAGATTGAAAACAAAAACTTAAAAAAGACATCTGCTTTTTTACTACATCATAAACATTAAATGATAGTGTGCATGTACATATGCATGCAATATTAAAAAGAAACCTTGTGATAATGTAAGTGAATGTATAGGGAGAGAAACACATATTAATCAATCTATTTCTCTACTTTGGATGAAAATTAAATTATGGAACACAAAATGTAACGTACCTGACATTAGATAGACACTAGTAGTTTTTGGACACCTCTGACAGACAAATGACCATTAAAAAGGTGTCCGCATTATTTGTTTTGGATACAGTTTGCATTGAAGTTCGTTTCTGATGAATAAAGTCCTCTGATATTGATAGTTGAGTTTTCAGTTTTTTTAATCCTGAAAGTGGACCATTAACTACATTGAGTGAACATACACTAGGTATACCACGGCGAACTTGTTCTTTATTAATATATTAGGATAATCGGAGTTAATAGGAGACAGGGAACCAGACTACATTTGATCGTGAAAGAGTTAAATCATGTCAAGTAACATTACGTCATGCAATACGTCATCATTTGTATCGATGACGTATTGCTGTGTTCTCGGCATGATTATCTATTGCACCGTCGCGGTCATCGTAGTTCCTCCCCTTCTTTTTTTCTCAAGATGGCGTCATATAAATGGTCTGCATTTTCTGTCCTGGCAAAATTTCGCAAGAGTTTACTGAACAGTAAAACTTTAAAACGAGCCGAGTTGTTTATTCGTCCACACATTAAATTCTCATATAGATCTAGATCTACAAAATATGCGGACAACTGTCAACGTAAAACGCACTGGTAAGTTCCAAAAGGTCTTTGTTATATATATTCTAGATGTGTGACCAGGGTCACTGTTAGTTGCGATATCGTAACCTGTATTGCGGGAAGAGAGATATTTTGTGCACACAGGAGTTGACATTATAAAGATAGATGGATAGGTGGTCGAAGGAATACGCGATAGACAGGGACCGTAACAAAAGGTAGATCTAATAATGTTCAAAATAACTGTATTCAATATCATTTTAGGAAAATATCCCTTTGTTTATGTCATTGTTATTTGAGCTCGGGTTAACGGGTACTACAAATGGACCCGGGTACCCTGCAAAATTTACCCTAACCGCGGGTAGCCGGGTACTCGTCCAGGCCCTATTACTGGGGGTCAAAAAGTAGGTCAGTAGGTCAAATCACAGGAAAAGCTTAAACGTATTCTAGGGCTCACATCTTTTGCCCTAATTTTATGAACTAATTCTGAAGGCTGATCACCTTGACAAAATCAAGGTCAGTTATGTCTGAATAAAAGTAGGTCAGTAGGTCAAGTCTAAATAGAAAGGCTTCTAACACTTAAGGGGCCATATTTTACCCCCAAATTCACGAAACTTGCTCATAATCACCTTGACTCTGGTGAGCGCCTTAGAGCCAATTGGGCTCTTGTTTGAATTACATGCTTTATTTCATAAATTTTATGCTTCATAATGCATACAATAACGGAAACGTAAGCTGAAGACAAAACTTTTACAAACCCACAGCCTGCGAAAATTGTTTTGCGGCGTGAAATTCTGGAAGAACATTAATTCAATTAATTGTGCAAAATAATTATTACAGTAGAAGATCTATTTAAAAACAAACATAATCTCCATTTGGAATAATAAGACAGATGACTGATAGTAGATTGGCAAAAACTTGTGAACAACTCTTGGGCAAAATTGGTGAAGGAGAGTCAACCCACCACACAATAGTATTATCGGATAGTAAAGGATGCTACTTGAAAAGAGAAATAAATGCAAGAATTGAAAATTACAGTGCAGTGAGAAATATTAAATGGTGGTGCAAAGGGGGGAGGAAAATTGAGGAAGCTCTACAAATAATTAAACACAACCTCGTCTCAGAAACAAGAAAACATAACAAAATATTGGTTTACATATGGTTAGGGACCTGTGACTTAACAGAAAAGGCAGATAAAGGACAAATTAGACTGAAATATAGAGATAACAGGGGAGTAGAGTATATTGCAGAACATTACCGTGAAATTGTGTCGGTCGTTAAACGAAACAAATGCAAAGCTGTCATACTTGAGACTACCTACCATTCCATCAAACACTGGAACAAAATTAAAACAAATTCAGAAAGAGAAATATATACAGAGGAAAACGATCTACTCAGAAACCAAATTGACGATCTAAATCAGAAAATAAGAGAGATAAATTCAGAAAATTCAGTTTTGGCACCCAGATTCAACATTGACACAGGAAACACAAGAAGAAAGAGGTCAAGAACAGGTACCTATACAAACTGGGCTTTTTACAAAGACGGGGTGCACCCTAGGAAACAACTAACTTACGTTTGGCT
Organism: Gari tellinella; assembly: GCA_922989275.2. Taxonomy (NCBI): domain Eukaryota; kingdom Metazoa; phylum Mollusca; class Bivalvia; order Cardiida; family Psammobiidae; genus Gari; species Gari tellinella. Next base: position 26,950,224 of record OV277856.1, on the reverse strand, counting down.
ACTAAAGTTAATCTACTATATCATTTTGAGTGACAGTACATAAAGTAAATAAAATGTTATCAAGGCGGTCAACCATTAAAGGGGGGAGTACACAATTAGATGCAGTTGAAAAAAAGAATAAAAAGAGAGGGAGGCCGGTAGAAATTTTTGGGTCGCAGAACACCAATCGCAACCAATCAGTGATACATACACCTTCAAGTTCTAGTTCAGTGATTCGCATACCTTCAAGTTTCAACTCTGCCGTTAGCTCTCCTAAAGCAACCACACCAAATAAAACCCTCGAACGGAAAGTGCAAATCGATACTGAGGACTCGTGGACATGCAACCTATGCACAACAAATTTTACTGATCCTGAAGATATGATGATGGAATGTCAGAGATGCAAGAACCATTTCTGCATTGGTTGCCTTAACAAAACAGTTGAAGAATACAGACTCTTGGCAGATAGTGATTTGATGTGGTTCTGCCCTCCATGTAGACAAAAAGTAGAAACAAATATTGTGACAGACAGAAAAATTGAAGAGACCTGTAGAGACATGATGGCAGCTTTTGAGAAAAGAATCCAAAGCATTGAAACAAATTTAGATAACAAATGTGACCAAGATGAAGTAAGGAAAATAGTGAAAGAAGAGCTTGATTTGGTGAATGGGAAGGAAAATGGTTACGACAAACAGGAAGTCAAAGAACTTGTCAGTGAAGAAGTATAAAAAAAGATGGAGGCGGCTAATGAAGCAGAAAAAGAGGTATCCAAACAAAATGCAGACATAGATGAAGTCATGAATGAAGTGTATGAAAGGAAACAAAGAGAAAATAACTTAGTGATATATGGTATCCATGAGTGTGACTCCAAAATAAGAGACGAAAGACAGACATTTGACAAATCTGAGGCACTAACAGTACTACAAACATGTGAACCTAGTTTAATGAAGGAAGATCTAGTGAAAGTAGTGAGACTAGGGAAGTTTAATAAAGATAACCCTAAAAGACCAATGCTAATTAACCTCAAATTAGGCAAGCCTAAAGGCAGCATCTTCAAAGGTGCCAAAAACCTTTCATCAAAGGAGAAATACAAAGAAGTTAAAATTTCAAACGACTTAACAGGAACAGAGAGACAAAAGGAGAAAGAGCTTACAGACAAAGCCAGGGAAATGTCGGAAAAAAACGGGCAGGGAGAGATCTTCAAGGTGAGAGGACCCCCCTGGGCCAGAAAGATAGTGAAATGGCGGGTGGGGGACCCCAAAGAATAAAACCCCAAACTAAAAAAAGCTCAGAAATTGTAAAAAGTGTTAAAAATGTTAATGTTAAAAAAGTTGAGAAGTTAAATATTACTGTTTTTAAAGAAAATGTACATATTGGAAAGGGTTTTAACAATTTGATTTGTGTATATACAAATGCAGACAGTTTGCCAAACAAATTAGATGATGCAAAAACTGCGAATTCAAACAGCAGAAGAAAACAGAATCGATATTGTAGGGATAACTGAAGTGTACCCAAAAAATTGTAGATACATGCCAGGAAAAGCTGAGCTGCAAATAGAAAATTTTGACCTGTTTATCAATGAACCAGAAGACAATAAAGTAAGAGGCACTGCATTGTACATAAACAAAGAGCTTAAGGCAGAAGAAGTTATTATCAATGGTAGTTTCAAAGAAAGCACATGGATCAAAATTAAACTGAACAAAAAAGACTCCTTATTGGTGGGATGCATGTATAAGAGTCCAAACAGCGACATTGAAAATCTCCAAAAACTAAACACAACACTAGAGGAAGTTTCAAGAATGAAAGAATACTCTCACTTGCTTATAATGGGAGACTTTAACTTCCCCAAAATAAATTGGAAGACATGGATAAATAGTGGGGATACCCAGGGAGACAACTTTATGGAAAGCATCAGGGACAGTTACCTATATCAGCATGTAACAGAACCTACAAGAACAAGAGAAAACTGTGAACCAAGTACACTGGACCTTATAATGTCAAACGAAGAAAATGCCCTGGACAACCTTATACATTCTAGTCCACTTGGTCACAGTGACCATTGTGTGCTGGATTTCACGTACAGGGTGTACTTTCAACCAGAGGAAAAGGAAAAAGAAAAATGGAACTATTTCAAAGGGGATTACAATAAAATGGCTGAAAATTTAAAACTTGACTGGGAAAACTTAATGAAGGGAAAGAACACAGAGGAGCAGTTTCAAATTATTATGGACAAACTGAACAGCTTAAAAGAGAAATTTGTACCAAAGATAAATATGAAGGCACAAGCAAAAGCAAAAAAGCATAATTATATGCCATTGGATGAAAAAACCATAAGGAAAATAAAGAAAAAGCATATATATTGGCAGAGATACATGGAAACAAGAGATGGGCAGAAATACCAGGAGTTTGTAAGACTAAGAAATCAAGTGAAGGGCATGGTAAAGAAATCAAAATTAAACATGGAAAAAGAAATTGCGAAGAATGTGAAGAAAAATCCGAAGAAATTTTGGCAATATGCAAATTCAAAAAGAAATACCAAAAACGGGATACCCGAACTAAAAGTAAAACAAGAAAATGGAGAAACACTTAAAACAAAAAATGACCAAGAAAAGGCTTATGCACTGGCAAATTTCTTCAGTAGTGTATTTACAGATGAGCCAGAGGGCGATACTCCAACATTAGAAGAACTCAGTGTACAATATGAATGTAAAGTGGACGAAATAGTAGAAAAGGACGTTTTGGACCTCCTGGAAGAACTCAATATAAACAAGTCTACAGGCCCTGATGGTTTACACCCAAACATGCTCAAAGAGATAGGAAATGACCACTGACAATCATGTTTAACACATCATTATCGGAAGGGGAAGTCCCAGATGTATGGAAAATGGCAAATGTTGTAGCTCTCTTCAAAAAGGGCGACAAAACGGATCCTGGAAATTATAGGCCTGTAAGCTTAACAAGTATTGTATATAAACTGATGGAAAAACTTGTGAGAAACTCATAGTAAATCATATGAGCTCTAACAATTTCTTTAGCAAACAACAGTTTGGCTTCATATCGGGGCGGTCAACTACATTGCAACTACTTAAAGTTATGGATGAATGGACAGAAATTTTAGATACTGGGGGAACAATAGATTCGGTTTACATGGATTTCATGAAAGCATTTGACAAGGTACCTCATCGTAGGCTGATCAAAAAGATGGAAAGATATAAAATAAGTAAAACAATAATATCCTGGATAGAAGCATTCTTGAAGAACAGATCTCAGAAAATAACTGTAAATGGAACGGAATCGCAGAAACACAAGGTAACAAGCGGGATCCCGCAAGGAAGCGTACTAGGCCCGACACTGTTTGTCATTTACATTAATGACATGCCGGAATGTGTACAGTCTCCGATCTATCTCTTTGCAGACGACACAAAAATCTACAGGGAAATCAAGACAAGGGAGGATGAAAAGATTTTACAAAATGACTTGGACAATTTACAAGAATGGTCAAATAAATGGTTGTTGAAATTTCATCCGAACAAATGTAAAACGTTAACAGTGTCAAACAAAAGCAGTGATTTAGATGGGGGGGAAGTATCACCTTTACGACGAAAATGGAAATAAAATTAAACTGTCACAAACAAAAGAAGAAAAAAGTATTTGGGGTAATGGTAGACCAGAATTTGCAATTCAAAACACATATGCAGCAACAAATAAACAAAGCCAACAGTATAATGGGACTTATTAGAAGAACTTACACGTACCTAGACGAGCAAAGCTTTAAATATCTTTTTCAAGGGTTAGTTAGACCACATTTAGAATATGCTGAAGCTGTTTGGAATCCATACAAAGTAGGGGATATAGAAAAATTGGAGAACGTACAAAGGCGAGCAACTAAACAGATACCACCCCTAAAGAATATGGAATACCCAGACAGACTTAAAAAACTAAACATGCCAACTCTAAAATACAGGAGAACAAGAGGTGATATGATTGAGGTATTCAAGATCTTATCCGACATCTATGACCCAAAAACAACAGAAAACTTTTTAGAAAGAAATACTTCATCAATCACAAGAGGACATGGAAAGAAATTAAAAAAAAACTTCTGCAGACTAAATTTAAGAAAATTTTCATTCACACAAAGAATAGTTGATATTTGGAACAGCCTACCGGAAAAAGTAACAGTAGCTGAAACAGTAAAGAAATTTGAGATCAGTCTCGAAAAGCACTGGGCAAATCAAGAAGTAAGATTCAACTTTACAAAGGACATAATAACCGGAAGTCGCGTAAAGTCGGGCATAAGTAGTAAAGAAGACAAGTTAGATGCGGACATAGTGGTCTAGGCCAGCGTCCACAGAAGATCCTAAGGTATAATAAATGTTTTCTGTACTCTAGTAGATTGTATCTTGAAGCGGGCTTAAAGTTAAACAGAACGCACATTTAGGCCCATTATGCTTTACTTTCAACCTGGTTTAAGTGGTCACCTCTCTTCAATACTAGAAATATACACCATGGATTAAAGGGTTTAAAGAATTATCTCTTTTGATATATAATTGCACTGATCTAGTCGCTTTATTCGGGCTTTATATTGCCTCTACCTATATTGAATATTCATGTTTAAATAACAATTCTTGAATTCTCCGAATTACACTAATAGAATCTACATTATTATTTTCAGCTTGATCTTTAAAATTCTTAGTAAAGTTTAAACAGAGTAGTAAGGAACTGTCTTTTCTTGGTCCACTCTGTTTGCAAAGGTTTAAAAATACTGATTTGTAATTTTGTTCCATTCCCACATGATTCATGTTGTATAAACTAAGGCTAATTGTTTGTATGAAATACAAATGACAGGCTGTCAGCTTAAAGCAATATGACAGTAGAATAGAAAGCTCCTAATGGAGCTTTCTGTTCTACTATCACATAGCGTTAAGCAGCTACCTGTCACACCAGGCTCCGAGGTTATAAAGCGTTATAGTTGAGTCTGAGTGTGTTCCCAAGCATTTGATTGGTCAGATTTGAGCCTAGGCTCAAATCTGACCAATCAAATGCTTGGGATCGAGTTTAGACTCAAGTCAAAAGCTTTATAACCTCGGAGCCAGGGGCCCGTTTTCATGAAACTTCGTACGACAAAACGGGTCGTTAGTCAAAACTTTAAAATATATTTAATTTATGATTTCCCTATTTAATCCTGTCTTGTGACATCTCTCTGGAATTGTCTTCTTAAGACGATTCCAAAGAGATGCCACACTACACGATTAGATGGAGAAATAAATAATAATTAAGACATTTATAATCTGACTTACGACAACATTAATTTTGTCGTACGATGTTTTATGAAACGGGCCCCTGATAATTAATACAATTTAGTGGTCGTTATAGTGAGGTTTTACTGTATATATTTATGTAAATGTTGTTTGTGGACCATTGACAATTGGTTTGTTTGTTTGTTGGATACCAAATTATGGCAAATGTGTTATCCACATGAAATAAAGTCGTTATTATTATTATTATTATAATTATTATTATTATTGTTATACAACCTTAAAGCCACTATATTACTCCCACATAATCAGAATCAAACATTTTTCTTACATGAAATTTATGTCACTATCGTAAGCGTTCCATATAAAAAGAAGTAATACGTGGTGTTATTTGAAGCAATATTGCTAACGAACAGTGAAATTTGTGGAAACAAGTAATCAAGTTTGTTTATGTTTGAATAGCGACGAAAATTTACGGACATACTCGGTAAAGCTCATTTGCATAATTCTATACAACAAGTCGAGTGTTTTACAACCAAAGAGAGACAACTCCTTTAAGTTTAGCCGTTAAACTGATGTAATGTATACACATTGTCGCGGCCGAATCAATCACGTGACCTTTATGCGATCGATCGAAAGTTCTCGGAACCAGCCCGTAATCTTATTTGTAAACAAACCCGCTTATAATGTAAACCACCACGATAAGAATTCGACACATTTAGGTAGGATTCTTTACGAAGTGGGTGCATATGTCAGGCTTCTTACACCCGATTTCACTTAGTTTTAATACATAGAAAATGCACACATATAAGAAATTGCGCGTTTTAAACACCAATTTGAGCGGGATTGTGCCTTTAATTTAAATCTAGCTTGTAAACTCGTCTTGCAGACAGCAATACTGAAACAGACGACATTTAAGCATTGAAGGGGTGAAAATCTCCCGAATAATTTGAATACGAAAGGGTTGAATTAAAGGAAAATCAAACCAATTACAGAATTTCAGGGCCAGTGATTTTTTTTAGAAATCAGATGAATGAGTCCTCGAGATGCACTTTCTGTAAAAAATGAGTCATTGAGACAAACATTGAGTCATTGAGTTGAAAAATTATACCAATATCCCATACCTTATTTCTAGTTTTGGTGACAGGTGTCCGTAACCACTGCACTTTCAATTTGCTTTAAGTTACTATTTTCCTATGAGAAATTGGTTAATAAGTGCCAGAAAAAGCTATGGGTCAATGGGACTTGCAACTTGTTAAATATTGAGTCCGTGGCAAATTTAATGGGTACACTACATGTATAGGACCCGGGATTCACAGGTAAAATTATCACCGTGAATGTAAGCCTATATGGCATTTTCAGCAGACTACATGTTGTATCCCAGTGGAGAAGACGTTATCCTTTCCTAATTAGCGCGTTTACGCTAAAACTATTATTTCCATTGCAAACAGTTTGGTGCCACATCAGTCGCCGGTAAAGCTCTAAACTATTTGTCACTCAGATTAAAGTTCATAGATCTAGTCAGAAATATATATAAAAAAATATTTATATAAATAAATTTTATTCATTTTTGTTTCGTTTGCGTGAAAATAGGAAAGAATAATGTCCATGCAGCTGTATTACTCTTTGCAGATTGAGTTAACTATTTCGCTACCAACAGCGCCATAAGCCGACTTTGCAAACAGTTTAAATCCCGGCCCTTGGCCGAAGTTCTTACCTTAGTTGTGTGTGTTCACTGAGCATTGTACAGTGTTCAGTTGCTTCACACTAACAAAATAGGTAAGAAATGAAACCAATGGGGCCAATAGAAAAAAGTTGTTATCCTTTTGAGCAGAGAGAACCGATCTCAAATCATCTTTAGGGATTATGCGAGATCAAGCACCCTTAAAGTTTTACTTTGTCAGAATGGAGTTGCTCATGGGAAGCTACGTTAAGCTCTGTTACTGGCCTGGTTTAGTGGAGTGTGCCAATATGGTTCATCTCATTCAATAGCAGCTCTATACCCTTTATTGGGTTTTAAAATCCTCTGAAGACGGAGCATGGCTGCCTATATGGCGAGGTAAATGAAAACAGCTATGCACGTAATCCTCCAGCTTGACAGACAATAATGTCTGTACCAAGCTGTCCTGTGAGTGTTAAGCACAGGTACGCCAACAACAACAACAACAACAACAGTTTAAATCCTGACCAGACTCCGCGTGACGCGGCGTCTGGTCAGGATTCAAACTGTTTGGCACTCGTATCGACATTTCTTTAGTTACAACAGCCCTAAAAAAGTCTAAAGCTGACTTGAAACTATTGCAGACGACACTACAAATGCAGACGATATTTTGGTGGTAAGAGGATTAAAGCAGACGATAAAACTTAAATGTTAAACTTTCCATTTTCAGGACGATTGGAATGGTTGGCGGAGTTGCTGGAGGGGCTGCTGTTTTGGCAATACCTGCATTTCTAGTTCTAAAGAATCCAACAGGTGATCCAGTACATAGTCTTGTGGAGTTAAGCATTGCTAAATTGAAAGAAGGTAACAGAGAAGCCGCTTATACGTTAATTCCTTTTGCCACCAGTCTTTCCCAACAGCTCATGCTTGAGGGAGATATTTCAGAGGAGGATAACATTAAAAACCAAATTATTATAGGAGATCATCTATCCACAGTGTTAATTGATGATGATAGATTTGAGGATGCAGAATCGAATTGTAAGAAAGTACTTGACCTTGGATATGCAAATGGCAAGGAGGAAAGTGATATAGAAATGATAGCTCTCGAACTTCAACTGTCTTTAGTCTATTGTATGACCAATAGGTACGAGGACGCTGTGAACTTGCAAAAACAATGCATTCAGAAAATAACAAAAGATTCCGTCACAAACTTAATCACAAATGATTTTAAAAATATGTTGAGGCTGGAAACAACTGATGTTATTTTGTTAATGTTTCTTGGACAGGCATATCATTACTATGCATGTACTTTACTAAGAAAAGGAGAAATCAAACTTGCGGAGACTATATTCAACAATATATACAACATCTGCAGGACTGGGGACGGTGAAAATCATTCGGCATCCATAAAGGCATTGGCAGCTCTTGTAGTTTGCAAAACAGGGCAGGAGGAGTTCACATCAACGAAGGCCATGCTTGAGAAAGGAATAAAGACTGGCGAGAAAATCAACAATGCAAGGGACGAGGCTGAACTGCTAGCAAGACTTGTTATCGTCTACCATTACAGTAAAACGAACAGGGAAGATGAAGCTCTGTTCAAATCAAGCTTAGCTTTGACGGAAACGTTTGTTACCCCCGATACTGATCTGATGAAAGTATTTGAAGAATGTGAAAGCAAACTCGATAGGATAGCAGATGCTGTTGCTGAGGTTCAATGTCACTGTCACTGTGACAGCGGACTCTGTCTTGATATTCAAGGGTTTAAATGCATTATGATGGATGAAATGCCTTTTAAAGATTGGTTTGCTGACTTTATTGTACCCTAACAGGAGCTTTTAGATTTAAGTTCAGCCTGTTTTAACTTGCTACTCCATAAATACGCCTTTAATCTATTCCTACACTGCAGAAGAAAATACTATACTGCCATGAATATGCACACAAAAAATATTATATAACATAGCAGATGTTAAGTGAAAGTAGGCTGAGAGTAAAGCAGGATACACATTAAGGAGCAACATGCAAACTACCTTTTATTCTGCTTTAAGGCAATGGAGTAAACGGTCAAGCAACCAGCTGATTTTAAAATTAAGACGGGCCACCACAAATTTACCTTTTCCACTATAGCTTAAACAAATATGCCAAAAGAAACGTTTCCAACATTCTCATTAGTGGCTTCTTTAACCCATTACCCCATAGATACGCATTTTACACCTTTTTAGCTCACCTGGCACAAAGTGCCAAGGTGAGCTATTTTGATCGTCCTGTGTCCGTCGTTCGTTCGTCCGTCCGTCCGTTCGTTCGTCGTCCGTCGTCAACAATTTCTTTAAAACGACATCTCCTCCTAAACTACTGGATGAATTTTAACCAAACTTGGCAGGAATTATCCTTATATAGTCCTCTTTGAAAGTAGTTCAAATATTTCCGATCCGTTGCATATCTAGGTCGCAGGAGCTAAAAATAGATCGTACCAATAAAAACTTAAAAAATCTTCTCCTCTGAAACCACAGTACCATGAGCTTAGATATTTTGCACAAAGCATCATCTACATGTCCTGTATCAAGATTGTTCAAATTATGCCCCTGAGGTAAAAAATGGCCCCGCCCTGGGGGTCACAAATTTACATAGAGTTATATAGTGAAATCTTAAAACCTCTTCTTCTCTAAAATTAATATATATGTAAGGTCAATTTTACCAAACATAGTCAGAATGAATATCTTAACAAAAACTAGGTAAAATTCGAATATGGTTTATGTTGGGTCAAAAAGTAGGTCACTAGATCAACTTTTAGAAAAAGGTTGTGAACATTCTACTAGCCACAATTTGAACCCTAAATTTATCAATATTGAAAATGAGACGCCATTGTATGTCAAAAACAGTATGGTTAATTTAGGGCTTAGAGGCAAAGGCATGCATATTGGACACCTCAATGTAAGGGGTATTAGAAGTAAATTAGATGAAATAAAAATTATGTTGCAATCAGATCAAAATGATATTGCTATACTTGACCTGTCTGAAAGCAAAATCGGACCAAATCATCCGGATTCTGCTTTTCAGATACCAGGATTTAGGTTATTTAGAAAAGATAATATGGAAGGTTCAGGCGGTTTACTTGTGTATGTAAGAGAGGATGTAACTTGCGTACAGAGAAAACTTCTTGAGTCAACCAATATTGAACATATATGGCTTGAAATATTCCCGAAAAATAGCAAATCGTTTTTGACTGGATTTATATACAGAAACCCTAATTCAAAAATTTCCTGGAAATGTTCTTGATAAACAAAAGGAAGTCATTTTGCTAGGGGGCTTTAACAAAGACTTATTAAATGGTCACACAAAAAGTCAATGGACTGAAAACATGACCTCATATGGATTTTATCAACATGTAGATAAACCAACTAGGGTAGTTTGTGGGAAAAGTAGCACTCTCATTGATCATATAAACTCAAATTGTCCCAAAAATATCACATTGGTAGATGTACCATGCATAGGCTTAAGTGATCATTTTCCTGTTTTTCTAACTAGAAAAATCAGACATAGTGAAAACAAGCACTCTCACCACACCATTTCTTATAGATCATTTAAAACGTTTGACGAAAACAGTTTCACACAAGATTTAGAGCAAGTACCATGGGATGTAATTAAAGTGTTTGATGATGTCGATGATGCTATTGACTCTTGGTATTCTTTACTAATTGAAGTTATTGACAAACACCTTCCAATAAAAGAACACCGAGTTAAACGCCAAACTCAACCAAAATGGATAACATCTGAAATTATAGACGCCATAAAATATCGTGACAAGCTTAAATCTCTAGGTAAAGAAGAGGAATACAAAATTTCAAGGAATAATGTGTGCAAGTTAATTCGATTGGCTAAGCAAAATAATTATGAAACAATCCTTGAACAGTCTGGTAATAATCCACAAAATGTATGGAAAATTTTCAATGAATTTGGAGCAGGGAAGGGGGGAAATGCAAATAAAAGCGCTATATTCTCAATAAGACATGATGACGAACACGTTTATGACAGCAAGGACATTGCCAACATTTTTAATGAATTTTTCATAAATGTTGCAAGCAATCTCAAAGAGCCACTGGACTCAACCTCTCACGAAAAACTTTTTCATTTTTGTAAAGAGAAATTTGCTACAATTGAAAACAATTGGTTTGAAATTCCCTTAGTATGCCACGACAAAGTATTGAAATATTTATCCGCCCTTGATGTATCTTAGGCAACTGGAAATGACAGTATAGGACCACGATTACTGCGTATAGCAGCTCCATATATAGCGGAAAGTTTAACTTATCTTTGTAATTTAAGCATTCAAACTAGCACATTCCCTAGCAAGTGGAAAGAAGCAAAAGTCAAACCTTTGCACAAAAATGGCTCGCATGAAGACGTTAATAATTATAGACCTATTTCCGTTCTCCCAATTATATCCAAACTTATTGAAAAGCATGTCCATGACTCTTTAATGAAGTTTCTTGAAAGCCATAGTCTAATAAGTATGAACCAATCTGGATTTAGACTAAACCATTCCTGTGAGACAGCGCTTATTAATTTTGTTGAGAAATGGCTGAAGGCGCTAAATGAAGGTGAACTAGTAGGAGTTATCTTAGTAGATTTTAGAAAAGCATTTGATCTCGTCGACCATAATATTCTTCTTAACAAACTAAAAGCATATCAACTCTGTAACTCAACGATAAATTGGTTTAAATCTTACCTAACTGATCGAAAGCAGATGGTGCAAGTTGCATATGAATTATCATCTTATCAATCTGTTACATGCGGAGTGCCTCAGGGCTCAATTCTAGGACCCTTACTGTTTTTACTGTTCATTAACGATTTGCCACTGTGCACCGATAATGTAATGACTGATATGTATGCCGATGACACCACTCTGTTTGATATTAATAAATCTCAGCAGGTCATTGAACGGAATTTAACAGAAGCTCTTAATAGGTTATCGACTTGGTGCAGACAAAATGGAATGGTTATAAATTTCGAAAAAACAAAAGCTATGTTGATTACTACAAGACAAAGGCGTGACCAACTAGCAGTCAAATCCCTTGATATAATATCAGATGATGATAAAAGATTAAAAATGGTCTCATGTAATAAAATCCTTGGAGTTCAAGTAGATGAAAACCTGACATGGACAGAACACCTTAAATCTGTTACATTAAAAATGTCAAGAAACATTTGGTTATTATCACAAATAAGTAAATATCTATCTATTGATCACAGAATTATATTTTATAAGAGTTTTATTCAACCCCACATTGATTATTGCAATATTGTGTGGTCTTCTTGTTCTCAATCTTGTCTTGCTAAAGTTGAAAGACTCCAAAAAAGAGCATGTAAGGTTATTGTTAATTATGAATATGATGATATAAAACAGTCAATGAATGATCTTCATATTTTGACTATTTTTGAAAGGATCTTTTTACGCAAAGCTAAATGTATGTACAAAGTTTGAAACAATGCATGTCCCGAATACATTAACAAACTCTTTCAAAGGAGAAATTTAGAAGATGGAACAGTCCCATGTTTAAGATCTACAACCTTAAATAATTACTTACTTCCTCAGCCGAAAACTGAAATGTACAGGAAAAGTCTTGCTTTTGCAGGATCGACTATTTGGAACTGTCTTCCTCAACATATTAGGATCTCTTCATCCAAAGAAGTATTTCATAAAAGTTGCATCCATTGGATGAAGAATGGTATCAAAATCTAATTTTGTAAATAGCAAAATTGTTCTTCCTTTGCTTTTAATAAGCTCACGGCATATTGATTGTTTGTAAGTATATGTACTTGCTTCTTTGATTGTTTTGCGCATATATCTGCTTTTTGTCCATATTCGAATGCTGCATGCAGGCCTGTACTTGGGGCATATAAAACTCATATTCATCGGGAACAGTCTGCATGCGACAAGTGACTCTTCTAGGTACATTGTTAGTAAATGACGAAAATAATCGTCGATATGGTTAGATCTACTTAAGTAATTATAATGCGTAATCGTATGCATAGACGGTGCAGATCCGGATCGGAGGACTCCTTTAGGAGCCCTCAGATCCGGGTATTTACTGTTAGCAAACGACAAATATACTTTTCATAGACACACTGTTTGAAAATGACGCAATGTTCCTCGATTGGTTTGAGCATGTTAATAGATTTCGACATAATTACGATCATATCCATAGACGGTGCCGATCCTGGTAAGAGGACTACTAAAGAAGCCCTCTTATCTGGGTCTATACAGATGGCATACATTAAATTTACTACATGTGTGGATCTACTAAGTAATCGAAGAATTTATTCGTTGATATTATTGAATGTCACCGTATGCTCAGACGGTGCAGATCCTGATCGGAAGACTCGTCAGGGAGCCCTCAGATTTGGATTTTCACTGTAAGCGTACGACTCAAGTATTTTTATAAGTAGACTGCTAACAAATGACGAGTATACTCGGCGATAGGGTTGAATGAACTTAATTGAACAATAACGCATTAAACGGATCGGGTCGGAGGACTCCTTTTAATATGAGCCCTTCAATCTTGGGTTTCACAGTTGAATGACAAGCAGTGGGAAGCCTGATCGGAGGGTTCTCTCTGATCGGGGTCTACACTGTTTGCATATAAATGTACTTTTAAGGAGTCCTCCGATCGGGATCTACACTGTTTGCATAAATATGTACTTTTCGTAGGGATATTGTTGTGAATGACGAGTATACTCGTCGCTATGGGTTACCACCACGTGTTCTTGTGTGTCAATTGTGACGCAATGTAATAATACGGAAAAAAGGTTTGCCTTTTTTCCGTTCTTAAGTAATGCATGATAAAATCAAAGGTATTCCAATTTTATTCAATCACTGACAGACTTTGAAAAGTGTTTGATTTGCGCGTGAATAATTTCCTCAAAACTAGGCAACTACAAAACATGGGGGCTGACATCTTGGATGATGACGTCACGGCTTTTACGAAGAGTTGTGCGTGACGTTTCGGAATTCCCGATTTCGGTGCTATTTTTAAACCATTTTAAACATGAATAACCCCCAACATTCTCCAAAGGACAAAGCTTCAAACAGTTCAATTCATACCCATAAACGCTAAAATGAACGTTATTTACAAAAATCTACTTCTCAATCGAACCGATAAAAATAACAGATTACCAACGCGCCATCAATATAAACATGGAGAAAGGACATGGAGAAAGGATCCTTTCTCCATGATATAAATAATGACGTCATTATTGGTGGTCATATGACTTCCAAAAATAGTTTCAGATTGCATTATAGGCGTACGGAGGAGTTTTAACTTTTAACATTGTATACACGGGTGCTTATAGATCTATTTGATGTTTTGGTTTAACAACATATAGATCTTGTCCCAAACAATTTAGGTATAAAATAAAAGTTCGAGTTGGTTGTGTAATCCAGATCTCAGTCACGAGAGGCGTAGCCTCGAGTGTGATCTGGAATACACAACGAACTGATACACACTGGTGATAGATCTATTCCGTTTTCATTAGTATAATTTTGCTTTTTTCCTTCCATAGGCAAAGCCTAAATACATATTAATTACGTCACAAATGTTTGATAAAGGATTTCCCAGTTTATATAAATAGTACACTATCCCCCCCCCCCCCATAAAGGATTTCCCAGTTTATATAAATAGTACACTATTCCCCCCCCCCCCCCCCCCATGATTTATGACGTCATTCTTACAACGTCATTATTGCTATGTTTGTATACAGTGTCGTAACGGATCATGGGAACAAAAAATTGGTTTATGTTGTGAGTTCAAAATGTAAAGATCTAAAAGTATAAGTCAAATATTTGTTGATTGTTTATTGAATATATGTCCAATGTTGCAGAGTTACAGAGGTAACTCATGTAGATCTACTCAGCGCAATACTACCGTATCCTTGGATATATTTAATCGAAGATACGACGGTTTTGCACTAAATTGCGGGTCTTAACCTTTTCCCCCATAGAAGCGACTTTTAGCGTATTTAATTTATTCCTCTGCTGAAGAAAATAGTTCCAGTTTATATCCTCATGAACAATTACCATTACAAATATTTTATATAGCCTAGCAGATTTTAGCTTAAAGCAAGCTGAAAGTATTTAGCAGAATGTGCCTTACTTTCAGCCTGCTTTAAGTGGTCACCTGTCTTCAAAACTAGAAAGGGTTAATGTGAGAATGATAGAGTCTAATCTGGATAAAGGCTAATATATGTGTTGAACATCTGTTCTGTTCACAAACGCTGTCAATGCCGACCCTGATCAGAGGACTCCTTAGGTAGCCCTCTGGTCTGGGTCTGCACTGTCAGTTTTCGACAAGTACACGTTCCTCCTGTACATCGATAATAAATGACAAGTAGACATATGCTCGTAGATAGGATTGAATGTGTTCTGTAAATATCTGTACAAATGTTTGAGGGCCACAAGGGAGATTAGTTGCTTGTGTGTTCTAATTGTGTTACCCTCTTGAAATAAAGTCTTTATTATTATTATTATTATCAAACTTTGTCAGAATGACCTTGAAAAACTCCTGGTCAGGTTCACAGGGGACCTTCACAATGTATAAACACTAGATATATGTAGTGCTTATCCATTTTTTTTCTTTTTGGGTTCAGACTTCTATTGTGACGGTCCCCTGTGGTCAGGTTTGGGTAAGGGTTTTGTGGGGTGAATAGGTTGGTCACTATAGTGGAGAATCTGTTATTCTTTCCCAATAAACGCGTTTTTGCTAAAACTATTATTTTCAGTGCAAACAGTTTGGAGCCAGATCAGACGCCGGGTAACCCGGCGTCTGATCAGGCTCCAAACTGTTTGCCACCAAGATAAACAAGAATTATCAGAATTGTCCAAAAGCTGTTCTTTTCTACGTTTTAGTGCTTTGCGTTTGCGTACGTTTGCGTTTAAACGGGAAAGAATAACAGATTCTCCACTGTAGTTCAAATCTTAGAAGGAACTTCTTAGAAGACTCTGATAGCGTCAATTTTTAGCCCAATATTATCAAAAGTGGTCAGATTGGACATCTTGTAATTTCTTTGTCAAGTACGAGTACAGGTTATATGGGAATAAAAAGTAGGTCACTAGGTCAAATCTTAGAAAAAGCATGTGAGCACTCTATTCGCCACGTTTTAAGCTCTATCTTTATTAAACTTGGTCAGAATGACTATCGTGAAAAAATCTAGGTCAAGAATGAATATGGTTTATGTGCGGTCAAAAAGTTGTTCACTAGGTCAAATCTTAGCAAAAACTTGTGAACACCTTAGAAGTCACACCTTTACCAATCGTTATCAAACTTGGTCAGAATAACCGTCTTGACAATCTATTTCAAATTTGAATATGAATCCCATGGGTTTATAAAGTAAGAAACTAGGTCAAATCTCAGAAAAAGCGTGTGAACACTATAGTAGCCACCATTATGGTCAAATTTGTATCCAATTTTACCAGAATGACCATCTTGACAAAATCTAAGTCAAGTCTGAATATTGATTACGAGGGTTAAAAAAGTAGGTCACTAGGTCAAATCTGTGAAAAACTTGTTAACAAAAGTTTGAGCCCAATCTTTATCATAACCCTCATGACAAAATCTAGTTCAATTTGAATATGATTCATTTGGGATCATAAAGTATGTCTCTATGTCAAATTAAAGGAAATGAGAGGGTTCCACTGTTGACTTAACCCTTTCGGCGCCAAAATTATTTTTGAGTTTTTTACCCCTTCACCGTTATTGTGCCGTCTGCTTCAATATTGTTGTCTGCAATATCATTTCAAAATTAGATTTGAGAGTGTATGACATCAGAAATATGGAAACGAGTGTCAAACAGTAACGCGGCGTCTGATCAGGATCAAAACTGTTTGCAAATTCGACTTTAGGCCCTTGTTAGCTCACCTCAGCTAAATGCACGGGGTGAGCTTTTGCAATCCTCGAATGTTCTTCGTCAATAATTATAGTGTTTACAGTGCTCCCTCTCTACAACGACAACCAATGGGAGACACATATTGTGTGTGGTGTTCGGAGGGAGTCGTTATAGAGAGGGAAAATTAAGACTTGGTTTACATTTGCAAACAGCTTGAATCCAGATCAGACGCCGCGTAACGCGGCGTCTGATCAGGATTCAAGCTGTTTGTCACTGGTAAATATATGTATTCTATCAAAATATCCACTTATATGTTACTGTGAGAGAAAACAGCAGACAACAATCTTAAGCAGACGATATTGCAGCAGTAAAATAATTATCCCGTTTAGGGAATTACGGCGAGTGTCGTTGTAAGGAGGGAGTCGTTGTTGGGAGGGCCGTTGTAGAGAGGGAGCGCTGTACTTTCTAAAGGCCACACTTTTAGCCCATGGCTGAGGATGAGTTATTGCACACACTCTACGTCTGTCGTCTGGTGCCCGTTGTCCGGCGACCGGCAAAATTTTTCAATGACTTCTCCTCGTGCTAAAAGTATAAAAACAATCTTTTTCGAAACTACTGGTCTGAATTCAATTAATTTTCACCAAAATGTTTCTCAATCGACAGTCTTTCAAAGTTGGTCAAATAATTTATACCTGTCAAAAAACATGGCCGCCAGTTGGCGTGGTCATTTTCTGTGTTTGGTGATATCAAATAAAAAGTTAAGAACCTTCTAAAAGTTACATTTTGGCCATATCTTTAAGATATTTTGTAAGCGTCATCTCTGTAACAAAAGTATGGTCACACATGAATAAAGATCATATCGAGTCATAAAAATAGGTCAGTAGGTCAATGTCAGAAAAAGCTTTTCGCCAGCCCAGGGACCATAGCCAATCTTTTTTAAACTTCGATGACCATCTTGTCAAAAGCTATGCAATACAGCGCCCCCTCTCTACAACGACACCCAGTCGGAGATCAAAATTGTGTTCGTTGTTCGGAGGGAGTCGTTATAGAGAGGGAACTTTATTTGCATTTGCAAACAGCTTGAATACAGATCAGACGCCGCGTAACGCGGCGTCTGATCTGGATTCAAGCTGTTTGTGACTCGTCATTATGTTTTTTCTAAAAAAATGTCCAATATGTATATATGAGAAAACTAGCAGACGACACTTTTAAGCAGACGATATTGTAACCGTGAAAGCTTTAGACATAACTATCCTGCTCTGGGAACAGCGGCAATGGTCGTTATAAGGAGGGAGTCGTTGCTGGGAGGGCCGTTGTAAAGAGGGTACACTGTATATGAATATGGATTATGTAGGTTTAAAAAGTAGGTCAATAGATCAAAGCATAGAAAAGCCATTTGTAGCCATAATTTCATAAAACCTGCTGAACAGTATCACCCTGGCAAAATCTAAGCAATGCAGTAATATGGATTTATCTAGGGTCAAAAAATGGGTCAGTAGGTCAATCATAGGAAAATATTAAGAGCATTCTAGAGCCTATAGTTTTGGCCGTAATGTTATGCAAATAACTGAGTAAAATCACTTTGACAAAATCTAGGTCATATATTATGTGGGGTTTAAAAATAGGTCAGTGGGTCAAATCAAAGAAATGGCTTCTGAATACTTTGGGAGCAATATTTTTAGCCCCCAAAGTCACAAAACTTGCTCCGAATAATCATCTAGACACATCTAGGTAATGTATGAATAAGAATTTTGTCAGGTCAAAAAGAAGGGTAAAGGTCAAATCAAATGATAAATCATAACCACAACCTTAGCTGTACAATATTTCAGATGTTTTTAACTCTTTGAACCCTAGTCACGCATATATGCGTCATTTGCAAACAGCGTATATGTGAGAAGTACACTTGTCCTATGCAAACAGTAAAGACACCGAGCAGAGGGCTCCTTAAGGTGGTTCGTGGGTCTACTTATTCCATGTCAGACTTCTTTGAAACCTGGATTAAATTGAAATATACCATATGGAGATTGAAAAATCGTTAAAATAAAAAAAGTTACTGCACCGTTTTTTCTGAAAATCTCCTTTTTCAATAAACAGGAATATTTTCTTTATAAAATAATATAACTCAATAATTTCTGTCCATTCAAGTAAACTGTACAGAGACTATAAGATATTGTGCAAACAAAAATATTTCATTACATATTTTCTGGAAATATCAATATTTTTAAAAAGTCAAATTCTGAAAAAGTCACTAAATTTCAAATTACAAAAAACATACGCTAATTTCAGGCTTATTAGATAGATATTTCTTAATTCTACTAGACACAAAAATTTAATGAAAATCTGCTGTAGACTTTAAATTTTATACCTGATTTCAAGAAATTCTGACAAAATGTTAACACAAACCGAGTTACCTCTCTTGAGTTCAACTTTAAAATGCCGTCAGCTCTAAATAATACCATAAGTCAAACAATGGACCATTGAATACCGTAGCCTGTATATCTTTAAAGACAGGTGACTACTAACATGACTAAATGCATGACAAACGTATTGCATAAAAGTTCCTTTTAGCATTAATTTTGTCATGTGTTAAGCTGCCATCTGTCATATAGGCTATACATCCTCACAAAGTTTAGTTGTCACTAGACTGATACCATTCATTATTAAATTTGTGACTAAACATAGCCTGTCCTTTTATCACTGCGTTTTGATTGACTAGTCAATAAATTCGGACAATTCATTTTTTTAAAAAAAGTTTGAAGCCAATGGGACTCGAACCTATAACCTTTGGATTGCTAGTCCATCACTCTACAGATTACGCTAACAAAGTAGACACCACAGTTTATCAAACTTTTCTTTATGTTAACTTTCCACTATATGCACGTGCCGAAAAGATCATGTGCAAGTCATCAGCATTTCCGGAACTCGAGATGAGGGCCGTCCGCTGTCGAACCACCTTAAGGACTAGACTAATTTGAAATTGGAATTGTCTATTTAAGGTTTCAGGGAGGAACGGGTAACATAATGCTGCACATTTTGATAAAACTTTTGAGACATAACAAAACCAAGCTGCGGACAAAATTTCACAGATCTTCAGAAGGAGATCAACAACACAACAAGTTAACACTTTCGCTTTCAATGACACTTAAAAGCGCGTTTACAACAGTTTGGTTCATGATCTAAGGCGGCGTCTGATCAGGATCCAAACTGTTTGACACTCTTTTTGAAATTTCTTCAGTCATACTGTCTTATTTTCTAACTTAAAATCGACATTTCAGACAACACAATTGAAGCAGACGACAATAAAACGGTAATAGGGACAAAACGCTTACGCAAAATTGAAAGTGTTAAGTTAAAACAAGAGCTGTCACAGACACAGTGACAAAAGCTGTCAAAAGAAATGCCCGACATAAATCCTTGGCTGCCATAAGTTGACATGAAAAATCCTAAGATTTCCAAATTTGCATTTTTCAAGTGCGTTTTTACGAATCGTACCTTTACCCCATAGCCTTTTTCTTGTTTTGTTGACATGCGACTACTTAAAGCAGGCTATAAGTAAAGCAGAATGCGTCTTAGGACGCATTCTGCTTTACTTTCAGCCTGCTTTAATCTACCATGAACTTGGAAAAAATCCGGAGATTTAGGAAAAATCCGGAGAAATGGCAGCCCTGTCCCCGACATAAATCCTTGGCCATGTGTATGGCAGGACAATTTTCACTTTTTGATTGACTGAGACTTTGACCTTTTAAGCTAAATCTAACCACACACTTAGTTAAGAGTCCGGTCACAACAAATGTTCCACTTCTGGCCTTTGAGACCAACCTGTGAATTTGACCATTGTAATGATAGAGTAGAGCCCAATACAAAAAGACGGATACGAGTAGAGTGATTCCAGTATACCCCTACACACCATCATGGGGTAGGTGGGGATTAACAAGCAGGACTAGATGTAATGGAATTAAATAATTCAAGAAATCAATAGGTACAGTGCAACCCCTCCAAACCGGAACCTTTAAAAACCTGAAGTCACTCTTAACCGGACAAAACCTTTGGTCCCGTTTCCAAACTTCTATATGTAAACCCATTACACCATAAATACGCATTTTCCCGCATTTGAAGTATTCCTATACATTTGTAAATACAGTGGAGAATCTGTTATTCTTTCCCAATAAACGCGTTTACGCTAAAACTATTATTTGCAGTGCAAACAGTTTGGAGCCAGATCAGACGCCGGGTAACACGGCGTCTGATCAGGCTCCAAACTGTTTGCCACCATGATAAACATGAAATATCAGAATTGTCCAAAAGTTGTTCTTTTCTACGTTTTAGTGCTTTGCGTTTGCGTACGTTTGCGTTTAAATGGGAAAGAATAACAGATTCTCCACTGTATGTATCATCTGAATTAATTTCTATATTCTAGTAGAAGATAGCTTTTAAAAAGCAGGTTGGAAATAAATGCTTTACTTTCAACTTGCTTTAAGTGATCAGCTATATTCTATTCTAGAAACAAGCTATAGGTTAAAAACCCTCTAAACCGGACGTTTATGTTGTCCCCACAGATGTCCGGTTTAGAGGGGTTTCACTGTACTAGTATGTTTTTCAAAACATGTATTTGCTCCATGATAATGAAAAACAATGTAAACAATCAAATTACTTTTCAATAACTGACTTTAAAAGCTGAAAGAAGCTAAACTTTTAACAGTAAACCCTCCGTTATGTGGCAACTCCATGCAGAAACCTGAAAATCTCCACAGGTCATTAAAGACTCATTGAAGACTGGGCATTTAAACGGACAATTCAAATTATGTCTAGTCCAGGTTTTGATTTATCATTTTTCGTAATTTTTTTTATTAGATCTATTAAAATGTATTTCAAAATGATAAACAGTGTTAACACTGATCAGAGAGAGTCCTCTGATCTGGCTCTTCCCTGTTTGCTTAAGACAAGTGTACTCTTCACACATATACTGTTTGTTAACTGTCAATAATTTCAAAACAAGTGACAAACAGTTTTGATCATTATAAGACGCCTCTTTACGCGGCGTATAATGAGGATCAAAACTGTTTGCAAATGCGCTTTATGGTGTCATGGAAAGTCATGAAAGTAAATTATGAGTATACTCTTTTCTGTGGTTCAATGAGAGACGTGACAATGTACTGATATTGTATTACAGTGTTCCCTCTTTACACCATACCCGATTGGAGACAAATATTGTATGTAGGAGGTTGTTATACAGTGGAGAATCTGTTATTCTTTCCCAATAAACGCGTTTACGCTAAAACTATTATTTGCAGTGCAAACAGTTTGGAGCCAGATCAGACGCCGGGTAACCCGGCGTCTGATCAGGCCCCAAACTGTTTGCCACCAAGATAAACAAGAATTATCAGAATTGTCCAAAAGTTCTTTTCTACGTTTTAGTGCTTTGCGTTTGCGTACGTTTGCGTTTAAACGGGAAAGAATAACAGATTCTCCACTGTACCCGATTGGAGACAAATATTGTATGTAGGAGGTTGTTATAGGGAGGGGAATTGGCTTACCTTTGAAAACAGCTAGAACCCAAAATCAGATGCAGCGTAACGCGACATCTAATCTGGAGTCAAGCCCTTTGTCACTTGACATTATGTTTTTTCTGTAAAAATGTCCAATATGTGAAAATCAGTAGAAGGCAATTTAATCAGACAATTTTGCAGCCGTGAAAAGTTTTGACAATATTGTTTTGTTTAGGGACAGTCGCAAGCGTTGTTGAAAGGACGGAATCAATGTTCAGAGGACCGTTGTGGAGAAGGAGCGCTGTATAGTTCATGATAATAGTAGACAGCTTAACCGCTTCACTGCCATGACGTCATCATCATCATCATCATCATCGGTATTTATATTAACGTGCAGGAGTGGGAGTGTCGTCCACATCGGTGGTCCCCCTTCCAGGCAGCTGGCTAACTGCACGCATAGCGGATCTCACATTGGATCTCCATACATCCCTTTCAACAGGGTCGACTTTAGAGAGTTTCCACTCCCGTCTGTCTCTTTCTGCTAAAGCTTTCCAGGTCATCTTGGGCCGCCCTGGCCCACGTCTTCCCTCAAGCTGCATGTCACATACTGTTTTAATTGCACCACTAGAGCGTTGAACATGTCCGTACCAGCGAAGCCTTTTCTCTCTTAGAATGATATCCAGGTCATCCAGACCAAGTTGCCTCAGCAGCTGGTTTGATGTGACAGTATCCACCTCCTCTGGCTTTACATTGCAGACCTGCCTGATCATTGCTCTGTCGTTGCGACGTAAACGCTGGAGATTTGGGCTTGTCAACGGCCAGGTCTCACTTGCATGTAGCATTGCGTTCCGCACGCAGGAGCTATATACACGACCACGGGTCTTGAAGGAGAGGTGGCGAGATGTCAGAACTGGAAGCAGCTCCTTGAACTTCTTCCAAGCAGTTTTCACTCGAGTGGTTGTTGAAAGTTCGCATCCACCGGCTGCAGAGAGCATATCCCCCAGGTAGCAAAAGGATGCTACAACCTCCAGCTTGTCAGTTCCGACCTGAACCTCGTTATGTGGCCTTCCATCTATGGGCCGGGCTGTTCCTAGGCATCTAGTGCATCTGTAATTGGAGTCCTCTGTTAGACGATTGAGACCACTACATTTCTTATGCACCCAGTGTTTGCAGCCGTTGCAGTAGATGCTGTTGCTGCCTACACCGGTGCGGCAGATGGCACATGGGAAGTCTCCTGAGCTCTGTAGGAGGTCCAGGCCTGTACCACAGATCATGATCTTGGTCTTCCTGGCATTAACCCTCAATCCCTTTTTCTCCATGCCATCCTTCCAGATCTGTAGCCTACTGACGCACTCATCTAAAGAGTCGGCAATGATGACAAGATCATCAGCGTAAAGGTCATCCCAAGGCACTCCAGCCCGGAACTCACGTGACAGGGCCTCAAGCACAATAATGAAGAGCAGAGGGCTGAGCACGGAGCCCTGGTGTACACCAACCTTCACCTCAAACTCTTCACTGAGACCCTCGCCAACCCGACCACGACTTCGCACATTCTCATACATCCCCTGGATAAGCTTCACGATCCACTCCTCAACCCCAAGCTTTCTCAACGCCCACCAAATCACTTGCCGAGGAACCCGGTCAAATGCCTTCTCTAGGTCCACAAAAGCCATGTAGAGGCGCTCATTTACAGCAAGGTATTTCTCCTGCAATTGGCGGACGACAAAGATTGCATCTGTTGTACCTCTCCCTGGAACGAATCCAAACTGGGATTCATCAATTGAGACCACTTGTCTTATGAGGCCGTCGACAATCCTCTCTACAACTTTCATGGCCTGCTCCGTCAATTTAAGTCCTCTGTAGTTCCCTCGGTCCAGAGCATCACCCTTTCCCTTATAAAAGCAGACGATGAAGCTCTGCTCCCAGTCAGCTGGAATCTTGCCATCACGGATGATTGCCATAGCGAGGTCGCGGATCATGGTAGCACCTGTATCACCTGCTGCTCTAAACATCTCAACCACTACACCTGAAGGTCCAGCTGCTTTGCCGGTCTTCATCTTGGAGATGGCCTTCTTTACCATATCAATGGTGATAGGTATGGGTGGACCTTCAAGTGGTGATTCAACAGACAGGTGTTCAGGATCCCAATCAAACTCAACGTTGAGGAGCCTCTTGTAGTGTTCAAGCCACGCCTTTTGTTTTGCTTCTTCACTCAACGCAAGTTCAAGTTCAAGTTTATTTCATATGATTCAAGGCCTCCAGCCCATAACATAATAAGTCATTACATGTAAATAACCTCAAACACATACTATAGATAGGTAATATAAGCAACAATACCAAAGCTCTTCTACGTCATATAGAAGTAAGAACCAAATAAAGTACTTGTCCTGACAAACAGTAGACAGACACAAACTTACATTTAAACAACATCAATAGCATTGCTCGATCAAAATTTCTTAAATAAGTGAATGCGTAAGATAATGCTTGACATCACTTTCAATAAACCGGTGACATATGGTTTACAATAGTTTGGCTTTCTTAAGCTTATTTGCGAAGTATATGTAACTTGCAAGGTCCTGCACTGTCCTTTCTGACTTTGAAGAGAACAAATGTACTATGGCATCAATATTTGAGTCCTCCAAATACCTTTGAGGTATATACTTCTGCCTAAGTTCTCTAAGAGATGAACAATTGAAAAGAAAATGCACTTCGTCTTCCACCTCTACGTTACACAGTTTACACATGCGCTGCTGTCTGGGCCATCTCCCCTTCATCATTTCTGACTGGCTTGTCGCCCACGACATCAACATTCTCCCTTCTCATCTGGTTTGCAATGCGAAAGACTTCTGAAGACTTGGGGTCGATATTCTTATAAACCCCCTTGTCTGCATCCTGGCGTGCATGGTGCACTGCCCGTCTGGCTATGCGCTTGGCCTCACAGTAGGTCTCCCTTGTGCTCATGCCAGCCTTCCATGCCTTGAATGCTTGTCGTTTAGCTACGATAGCCCCTTCCACTTCATTGCTCCACCACCAGGTTTCACGCCGCCACCGGTGAGGACGTGTCTTGCCACATACCTCTTCAGTTGTCTTCAGTAGGCCTGTCTTAAGCTGTGCCCAGATTTCCTCAGCTGTAGGGTCTGCTTTACTTTCAGCTAGAGACATGTGCTCTTGGAAGACTTCTTGGAAGTGGACACACGTCACAGGGTCTTTCAGCTTCCATACTTTCAGACGAGGACTGATCTTGCGTTTCCCCTTTGGTGGCATGGCTATCCGTATGTCACATACCAGAAGCTGATGCTGCAAAGCAACCTCCTCTCCTGGTATCACCTTCACATCGGTCACAAGCTTTCGCATTCTTTTCCGAAACAGGATGTAGTCAATCTGTGTGGCTGCATTTCCTGACTTGTATGTCACGCTTCTTGAAACAGGTGTTGCCAAGGACCAGGTCGTATGCAAAGGCATACTCCAGGAGTCTCTCCCCTTTGGTGTCAGGGTCTGGTCTGCCATATCCCAAGCCACCATGCACATCCCGGAAGCCTGTGCCGGTACTGCCTACATGGCCATTCCAATCACCACAAGGGATGAGGAACTCAGATTCTGGAATCTTGGCAGTCACGGCACGTAGTTGGTCATAGAACAGATCCTTGACAGCATCGCTAAGACCACACTGGGGGACATACACAGACAGGAAGGTAAGCACGCACTGTCCTACAATAAGCTTCACAAGAATGATCTTGTCAGAAACTCTCTGCACCTCGAATACTCTCTCTATCCACTCCTCTGCCACAAACACTCCCACTCCTGCAGTGCCTCTCTCATTCCCCGACCAGTACAACTTGTACCTGGTGTCTTTGCCCTTGATGGTTCGGCAGTGACCTCCACGGTACCTGGTTTCTTGAAGACAGCAGATGTCAACTTTCCTGCTAGATAGCATCTCTACTACCTCGCATACTCTTCCTCTCAGGGTGTTTACATTGAGTGTGCCCACCCTGAGCTTCCTCAGGTGCTTGCGGGATTTGCCTAAACGGCCCGACCCTGCCCCCCGCACCTGAATGGGGGCCAAGCCGGAGACGTCACTGACATGACTCTGTTGTCTGCCAGCACCGTCTAACGTGGATTTTGTAGAATCTGCCATGTCCTGGCTGACATCCCAACTCAGACCTTAACGTAGTCTGAGAGGAACCACGCCGTTCCCTTACTCGGGCAGTGTGCCTTGCCGTTGTCCTTACTAAAATGTAAGGATCCTCCGCCAAGCCACATTGACTACATCGCCAGACCATCAGTCTATCGATGGCTGCCGTGTAACTCTGCCACCCAGGCTGTGGCAGCCCCTTATCCCTGGGGTGGGAGGAAGTTTAAAGTCATACCCAGGACGTCATCAAATTTAAACAATTGTCGTCTGCTTCTATTTCTAAAAAACAATTTTTAAGTATTTTGACTTAAGAAATATTGAAACGAATTTCAAACAATTTGGATCCTGATCAGACGCCGCGTTACACGGCGTCTGATCAGGATCCAAACTGTTTGCAAATTTCTACTGTACTCGGGGTAAGGCAGTGAAGGGGTTAATCATACCTACGATAATAAATAATTTCTTTATCCTAACAGAGGTTGCATAAAGCAGGCTGGCAGTACAGCAGATTGCACTTTAAGGAACATTCTGATTTACTTTCAATCTGCTTTAAGTACATGGTCACCTGTCTTCAAAACCAAACACAGGCTATGGGGCAAAGGGTAATTTAATTAACAATAAAGTAATTCAATACTTTCACTGCAGCGTCTTACATTATGGATATCAGATTTATTGAGCTAAATATCGTATCCGTGTAATTAGTTGACCTAAACAGTATATTTCAAAATAACAAACAGTACAGACCCTGATCAGAGGACTCCTTAAGGAGCCCTCTGATTAGGGTATACACTGTTTGCATATGACTTACAAGTATGCTGTTTGAAAATGGCGCATATCGCAATAAAGGCTAGTCCATTTTCGACTATTTATGACTTATAATATATTACAAATGACAACCAGTGAAGACCCCGATCAGGGCCTCACTATTTGCATAGGACAAGTGTACTCTTCACAGGTACACTTTTGGTAACGGATGCATATATGCGTCACTAGGGATCAATGGGATAATACTAGTTTCTTATATACAAATGACTTACATGATTTACATCAACAAAATAATTTGTACTTGTATATGCATTGTAATAACAATATCTGCAACGCAGCGATCTGTTTGGTACCCGATGAGATGTTGAGCTTCTGAACATTTTGTCTGGTTCCAAGCGTTTCCGAAAACATTAAACCCCACCCCCTTTTTTTCCCAAATCACACCATCTCAAGTCATAATATCCGCTCAGTTCTTCGTTGCTTTTTAGCTCACCTAAGCCTTCGCCTCAGGATAAGCTATTGTGATCCAATTCCGTCCGTCATCCGTCGTACGTCGTTCGTTCACATTTTCAAACAACATCTCCTCTGAAACCACTGACCCGATTTCAACCAAACTTTGTCAGAAGCATCAGTGATAAGGGGGAACGAAATCTTGTTCAAAGTTTTTGGCTAGAGTTATTCCCCTTGCCGTGGGACCAGATTTTCTAAC
This sequence comes from Gari tellinella, assembly GCA_922989275.2. Lineage (NCBI taxonomy): Eukaryota > Metazoa > Mollusca > Bivalvia > Cardiida > Psammobiidae > Gari > Gari tellinella. The sequence goes on along the minus strand of OV277856.1, from coordinate 26,922,362 downwards.
ATGACTGTATAGACTTTTAACTTTTAATGCATAAGAAAATCTTTAAAAATCTTCTCAGAAACCAAAGGACCCAGACTTTTGATATTTGGTATGTATCATAACCTAATGATCTTCTACCAATAGTGTTCAAATTTTGACCCTGGGGCCAAAAATGGCCCTGCTCTGGGGCTTATCAGTTTTCTTTGGAAAACCTTTTAAAATCTTCTTCTCTGAAACTGTATAACCTAGATCATTAATATTTGACATGTAGCTTTGCCTTATGGTCATCTACCTAGATTGTTCAAATTATGACCCCGGGTCAAAATTGGCCCCGCCCCGGGGCTTATCAGTTTTACAAAGATTTATATAGGAAAATCTTTAAAAATCTTCTTCTTTGAAACTGTAAGGCCCAGTTCTTTAATATTTGTCACATAGCTTTGCCTTGTGGTCCTCTACAAAGAGTGTTCAAATTATGAACCCGGGCCAAAAATGGCCCCGCCCTCGGGCTTATTAATCTTTCATAGGAAAACCTTTAAAAGTCTTCTTCTCAGAAACTCAAAGGCCCAGATCATTTATATTTGACATGTAGCTTTGCTTATGGTCCTCTACCAAGATTGTTCAAATTATGACCCCTTGATCAAATTTGACTCCGCCCCGGGGCTTATCAGTTTTATATAGACTTACAAAGGAAACCTATAATTATAGCTATAATCACAATATTGTCTTGCCCAGTCAGCTTAGGTACAATGTTCTCAGGTGAACGACCTGACGTAACGGGTACGTTTGTGGCGACTAGCAATTCCCCATGTCCCTCTTGTTTGTTACTGCTGTTTTTCGTACCATAGCGGAACCACATTAAAGCCGCATTGTGTTTTTGAGAAACCTGCATAAAACGGTTGTTTGGGGTCCCATTTGAACTACGTGGGACGTAATTCTTTCACAAAAACCGGCTTTATCTAAGAAATTCGCTTTTTAATTTTTATTTATAATTTTTTTGTGCGGCACAATTAAAAGAGCCTCCCTTGTGATTGGAAAGAAGGACAACTCTGTAAATACAGGGCTCCAGATAACGGAAGTATTTCGAAAACTAAAATCTTTATTTCTGCTTTTCAACACAATGGTGTCATACTCAATAAAATTGTCTCGAAGAGACGGTTTAATCAGTAGTAACACCATAGCATTCGGTGCTGAAATGAGTGAGAAAATGTTGGATTAGTTCAGATTACTCCTGCTTATCTCACACCCTGTCGACTTATTATCAATGTTGATGTTTTGACCACTTTCGGTTTGAAAATGATCGTGTAACGTTTGCGCCGAATGCAATTGGGGCGCCACATCGCAATAATCGAGCATACGATGATAACTAATTCATCCAGTGAACATTTTTACGTGGAACTACATTCCCCGATTTCTAGAAAAAAGCATAAAAATACTGTTTTGAAGCAAAATCGAAACTTGACTCACCTTTCTGCCATATTTTTTGTGGCCTCTATCAACGCCCGGTGTCAGATCAAATTTGGACCCCCGTAAAAAATGGACCCGCGGGTCCATTTTTGATAGCGAAATATGGACCCCCCCTGTAAATTTTGGACCCCCCCAAAAAAGTTGGTAATGCTTCTCCCTAATGCAAAATATTGATAACTCCTATCTTGAGGTTGTTATGCCCATAAAAAAAATTAAATAAAAAAAAAAAAAAAAAAAAAAAAATTTGTTGGAGAGGGGGTCCAAATTTGATGGCATCAAAATTGGACCCCCCCTCGCTTGGCAACACCCAACCTTAAGTCATTTGATTTTCACATCAACTTTAATTCTTTTCCATTAGTTGTTTTGTTTAAGTAATGTTTTACTCCTTTCCTTAAGTTACTATGCCCTGCAAATTATTTTGGTTGGAGGAAGGGGGGGGGGGTCCAAATTTGATGGCGTAAAAAATGGACCCCCCCCCTTTTTAACACCCAACCATAAGTCATTTGATTTACACATCAACTTTAATTCTTTTCCATTACTTGTTAAGTTTAAGTGATGTTTTTCTCCTAATCTGAGGTTACTATGCCCTGCAAATTATTTCAATTGGAGAGGGGGGTCCAAATTTGATGGCGTAAAAATTGGACCCCCCTACCATTTCAACACCCAACCATAAGTCATTTGATTTACACATCAATTTTAATTATTTTCCATTAGTTGTTAAGTTTTAGTTATGTTTTTTTCCTAATCTGAGGTTACTATGCCCTGCAAATTATTTTGGTTGGAGAAGGGGGGGGTCCAAATTTGATGGCGTAAAAAATGGACCCCCCCCCCCCCCCTTTTCAACACCCAACCGTAAGTCATTTGATTTACACATCAACTTTAATTCTTTTCCATTACTTGTTAAGTTTAAGTGATGTTTTTCTCCTAATTTGAGGTTACCATGCCCTGCAAATTATTTCAATTGGAGAGGGGGGTCCAAATTTGATGGCGTAAAAATTGGACCCCCCTCCCTCCCATTTCAGCACCCAACAATAAGTCATTTGATTTACACATCAATTTTAATTATTTTTCATTATTTGTTTTGTTTAAGTAATGTTTTACACCTTTCCTGAAGTTACTATGCCCTGCAAATTATTTTGGTTGGAGAAGGGGGGGGGGGGGTCCAAATTTGATGGCGTAAAAAATGGACCCCCCCCCCCCCCCCTTTTCAACACCCAACCATAAGTCATTTGATTTACACATCAACTTTAATTCTTTTCCATTACTTGTTAAGTTTAAGTGTTGTTTTTCTCCTAATCTGAGGTTACTATGCCCTGCAAATTATTTTAATTGGAGAGGGGGGTCCAAATTTGATGGCGTAAAAATTGGACCTTCCTCCCTTTTCAACACCCAACAATAAGTCATTTGATTTACACATCAATTTTAATTCTTTTCCATTACTTGTTAAGTTTTAGTGATGTTTTTCTCATAATCTGAGGTTACTATGCCCTGCAAATAATTTCAGTTGGAGAGGGGGTCCAAATTTGATGGCGTATAAATTGGACCCCCCTACCATTTCAACACCCAACCATAAGTCATTTGATTTACACATCAATTTTAATTATTTTCCATTATTTGTTTTGTTTAAGCAATGTTTTACTCCTTTCCTGAAGTTACTATGCCCTGCAAATTATTTTGGTTGGAGAAGGGGGTGGGGGGGTGGGTCCAAATTTGATGGTGTAAAAAATTGATGTGTAAATCAAATGACTTATGGTTGGGTGTTGAAATGGTAGGGGGGTCCAATTTTTACGCCATCAAATTTGGACCCCCCCCTCTCCAATTGAAATAATTTGCAGCACATAGTAACCTCAGATTAGGAGAAAAACATCACTTAAACTTAACAAGTAATGGAAAAGAATTAAAGTTGATGTGTAAATCAAATGACTTATGGTTGGGTGTTGAAAAGGGAGGGGGTCCATTTTTTACGCCATCAAATTTGGACCCCCCCCCCCCTTCTCCAACCAAAATAATTTGCAGGGCATAGTAACTTCAGGAAAGGAGTAAAACATTACTTAAACAAAACAAATAATGGAAAAGAATTAAAATTGATGTGTAAATCAAATGACTTATGGTTGGGTGTTGCCAAGGGAGGGGGGGGGGGGGGGTTCCAATTAAATTAAGGGCGTAAAAAGGCATATTTATTGGATACTGGGTTAAGCTACCATCTTCTAGGATACATAAAATATTTCTTATACAGTAAATGTTTGTGACTGTATAAAATGGAATTATTTTCTTCAATGTAAGAATACATTGTACAAAATGGAACTACTTTCTTCAGTGGAAGAATAAATTAAGGGCATAAAAATGCATATTTAATGGGTAATTGGTTAAGCTACCATCTTCTAGGCTACATAAAATATTTCCTATACCGTAAATGTTTGTGACTGTATAAAATGGAATTATTTTCTTCAATGTAAGAATACATTGTACAAAATGGAACTACTTTCTTCAATTGAAGAATAATTTAAGGGCGTAAATAGGCATTTTTATTGGGTAATGGGTTAAGCTACCATCTTCTAGGATACATAAAATATTTCCTATACAGTAAATGTTTGTGACTGTATAAAATGGAAATATTTTCTTCAATGTAGGAATACATGGTACAAAAAGGAACTACTTTCTTCAGTGGAAGAATAAATTAAGGGCGTAAAAAGGTATATTTATTGGGTAATTGGTAAAGCTACCATCTTCTAGGATACATGAAATATTTCCTATACAGTAAATGTTTGTGACTGAATAAATTGGGATTATTTTCTTCAGTGGAAGAATAAATTAAGGGCGTAAAAAGGCATATTTATTGAGTAATGGGTTAAAATATTCATTGGTTTCTTGTTTCTTAACTTTTTATTATGGTTTTTTATCATTCTAAATTTTTGCATGGGGGGATCCATTTTTTACAGGGGGGGTCCAAATTTGATAGCGAAATATGGACCCGCGGGTCCATATTTCGCTATCAAATTTGGACCCGGGTCCATTTTTTATGGGGGTCCAATTTTGATATGACACCGGAAATGGCCTCTCATCTAAATCGCAGTAGCTCTAAAAGAGCTGCCTAATAAGTCGACAGGGTGTGTATCTGGAGCGCTGAAAATGAAGCGGTTAACCCTTATTCTGCTGCACAGACGTCTGCTTTGACATTGTCGTCTGCAAAATTTGTTCAGTTTAGATTTATGCATTGTTTTAATTAAACAAACCTTAAGAAGAGTGTCAAACAGTTTGGATCCAGATGAGACGCCGCGTTACGCGGCGTCTTTCTAGATTCAAACAATTTGTAAACTCCGTAAAGTTACGACCAGTAGGCACAGGGTTAAACTATGAGATCCAGTCACAACGTGTAAATAATATTCTCGGGGGGGGGGGGGGTGAGCGTGTAAAAAAAATAGGAGAATCTTTACCAAGCTTGCTGAAAATGACTGTTTCAGCCTTGTCCGCCCTGTAACTCAAACACTTCTTTTTGAATCTTCACCATGCTTGCTACAAACGTTTATTAGTATAGAATCTAGGTCAGGTTCAATAACTAGCAAAATCGCATGAGGCATGTCTGAGTTATTGCTCTTGAATAATTAAAAAATGACTGTTTCAGCATTTTCTGCTCTCTTACACTTTTTATTGGATCTTCACCAAACTTGCTGACAATGTGTATGGGTATTAAATCTAGGTCAAGAAAAAAATCGAATACAGTTGAATGAAAATCCTTCAAGAGGTAAAGGAGAAATGAAGTGGTCATTTATTACTTAACTTATTACCAACACGGCTGAGATGTAGCACATGCGACCATTGACCAAATATTTGGCTAAAATAAAAACTGGTCCATTACAGAGAGGACGGGGCAAAAATAAAGATAAAATAGCAAAATTTTAAAAATTGAAGAACTATAACTCCAACATGCCTTCGGCGATTTGGGTACTTATAGAACTGGACCAAGATTTTATACAAATATTATTTTCAGCAAATTTGGTGAAGATCCAATTAAACTGTTTGAGCCAGAAAGCTGAAAAGCCTGAGGTAGTCAATTTTAAGTTATTCAAGGGCAATAACTCCAACATGCCTTGTGCGTTTTTGGTAGTTAAGATGATTGACCTAGATTTTATATTAATAAACATTTTCAAAAAGTTTGGTGAATATCTGATAAAAACTGTATGTGTTAGAAGGCAAAAAATGCTGAAACATTCATTTTAAACACTTAAAGGGCAAACACTCAGACATGCCTTTTGCGATTTTAGTAGTATTCAAACCAAACCTTTTTTTAATATAAATAAACATTTTCAGCAAGTTTGGTGAAAATCAATAAAAAAAAAAGTAAATGTGTTAGAGAGCAAAAAATGGTGAAACAGTCCTTTTTAATACATAAAGGGCAATAACTCAGATAATCCTTATTGGAATTTAGTAATAATCACACTGGACCTAGATTTTATATAAATAAAGAATTTCAACAAGTTTAGTGAAGATCCGATGAAAACTCTGTGTGTTAGAGAGCAAAAAAGGCTAAAACATTTTAATGATTAAAGGGCTATTACTCCGACATGCCTTATGCGATTTTAGTAGGATTCAAACTTAACCTTGATTTTATATTAATGAAAACTTTCAGCCAGTTTGGTGAAGATTAAAAAAAATGTATTTGTGTTAGAGAGCAAAACTTGCTGAAAACAGTCATTTTTAATACATAAAGGGCAAAAACTCAGATATGCCAGAGGCGATTTTAGTAATAATCAAACTAGACCTAAATTTTATATGAGTAAATATCTTCAGCATGTTTGGTGAATTTCCGATAAAAACTGTTTGTTTTAGAGTGCAAAAATGACTGAAACAGTCATTTTTTATTAATTAATAGGCAATAACTCAAAAATACCTTAGGCGATTTTAGTAGTAATCAAACAAAACCTTGATTTTATATCAATGAACATTTTCAGCAAATTTGTGGAAGATCGGATAAAAAATATTCGAGTTAGAGAGCGGACAAAAAAATGTGATAGTCTAACTGACTGATGGAGGGACGGGCGGAGGTAGCTACGGTTGCACACTGTGAAGTTGATTCCGGCTGCTGTATCACTTGATACTAAGCCGTGTGGTAATGTTTATGTCAGACGTTCTATTTTCGGTTTGTTATGATTTTAAATCGCCCTTTTTGGTGATGTAGGTCCGTCTTCATCATTTCATAGATCAGTTTGGTCCATAAGAATGTTCAAACATTATTATTAACCGTTATTGTATTTCAGACATTAAGAAAAGGTTTGAAAACACAATGGGACTTTAATTTATATACATGTTATTGTCGAAAACACCATGTTGTACTACAAATAGGATATGTTCTGTTCTGTTCAGTTTGGTCAGATACTGAGATAGCTCTGAAAATGTCTGATGCCTGACCAGAATTTTGTCAATATAGCCTGAGATAGGCTCCCTTTAAGATTAGCTAGCCATTTGTATAATGATTAACCCTTTCCCCCATAGAAGCGACTTTTAGCGTATTTAATTTATTCCTCCGCTGAAGAAAATAGTTCCAGTTTATACCCTCATTAACAATAACCATAACTAATATTTTATATAGCCTAGCAGATTTTAGCTTAAAGCAGGCTGAAAGTAAAGCAGAATGTGCCTTAAGGCACATTCTGCTTTACTTTCAACCTGCTTTAAGTGGTGACCTGTCTTCAATATTATAACTAGGCTATCAGGTAAAGGGTTATACAAATGGCTAGCTAATCTTAAAGAGTGTATATATAGGTCCTGTAACTCTTATTTATACTATAACAGTCTATGATTGTGTTTAGTAGAGGAAAAATTCAACACGTTCATTGTTCTTATAACAACTCAACTCAACTCAATTTTATTGGCAAACGGCAACATATTTAAAGTGCCATTGGCCATGTACAATAGATTCATTTACGTGAAATATGACCATGGCAAACTATAACAAACTACTTGATTGTCAGGGCCTAATCCAGATACAATGGAGAATACGTTTTTCATTCCCAAAAAGCGCGTTTACGCTAAAACTATAATTTCTATTGCAAACAGTTTGGAGCAAGATCAGACGACGGTGTGCCCGGTGTCTGATCAGGCCCCAAACTGTTTGCCGTCAAGGTTTAAATCAACACTCAGAATTGTCGAAAAGTTGTCATTTTCACCATTTTAGTGTGTCGCGTTTGCGTTTAAACGGGAACGAATAACGTTTTCTTCAAGTTGTAAGTGTAAGAGTGCATGAGTAAACCAAACAAATCCAATTTTTTCTCTCTGATTTCAACACCAAATCCTATGGTATATTTTCTCGCTTAAAAAAAACTCTTTTCCATCCAATTCTCCATCTGAAGTGGCGGTCGTCTTATAAAATTACCAGAACAGAAATAGATCTAACTAGATCTAATAGAGTTATATGAACGGGTAGATCTATACATGTATGTTCAACTAATGACACTAGTGTTTTGTAAAATTGAATCCAGATCTATATGTGTTTTAACATAAAATCACTTCTTTTTTAGGGGTTGGGGTTGGGTGGGTTACATCTACTAATTTTCGGCAATTTTCGTATAAATTTCCAGGATTGCAGCTGCAGCGCTATAGAACTTCATGAGACAAAGACCTTAACCACTTCACCTCTTGTGGTACAGTGGAGAAAACGTTATTCTTTTCCGTTTAAACGCAAACGAAACGCAAACGCAAAGTACTAACACGTAGAAAAGAACAATTTTGGGACAATTCTGATAACTCATGTTTATATTTGTGGCAAACAGTTTGGAGCCAGATCAGACGCCGGGTTATCCGGCGTCTGATCTGGCTCCAAACTGTTTGTAAAAGAAAAAATAGTTTTAGCGTAAACGCGTTTATCGGGAAAGAATAACAGATTCTCCACTGTACAAAGGTTTATAATTGCAAACAGTTGGATCCTGATCATACGCCTCATAACGAGGCGTGACCCGTCTGATAAGGTCTGAACTGTTTGACATTCAATAGAGTCTTTGATCTAGATCTAGAATATATATTTTTAATTTAGAATAGAGTCAAGAGCTACGAGCTAGGCGCTACTTAAATAACTTTAAACAAGAGCCGTATACGGACCTAAATCGCTCACCTGGGACCGTTGAGAAATTATTATAGGCTTATCTGTAAAAAACGAAACGTTTATTGTCCAATGTATATATCTAAGTTGCCTTTTGGACATGGCTATCCGATTGCCTTTTTTGGGAAAAGATGCTTTCCGATTATTCTAGCCACTACCCCTGTACCCATTTTTGCGTCCATACTCCATAGTACAGTCCTTTGGCCATATTTGGAAGTCTTGTGACTACATAGTTACACTGATTAGTGATTACGTCATGCATTACGTCATCATTTATATCGATGACGCATTGCTCTTTTATGCTAGACTTGATTAAGTTCCTCCCCTTTCTCAAGATGGCGTCAAACATGTGGTCTGCATTTTCCGTCTTGGCAAACTTTAGAAGGAGTTTACTGAATAGTAAAACTTTAAAACGAGCCGAGTTGCTTATTCGTCCTCACATCAAATTCTCATTTAGATCTACAAAATATGCGGACAGCTGTCAAAGTAAAACGCACCGGTAAGTTAACTTTCCTCTGAAGAGCCAATTTAGATGTGTGACCACTAACCAGGGTTTTCCCCAAACAGTTTCTGTTTGAATTTAAGGTCACACATATCGCGAGTATACTCTATGCAGAGTGATGCGATTAATGAAGATGATGATGATGATGATGTTAATGGGGTTAATTGATGAGACTACTTGGTCATGTCTTTGTATGGAATAATCTCATTTGGCACTGTCGGTACTGTCGGTTTTATTGAACTCGTGATGTAACGACATAGCAAAAACAACAAACAACAGGATTTAGCAGTTAAATATACGCTAAATCACTGTCGTTAAATTATCCGATGCCTGCCAAATTCATATCAATATAATTCATGTCACCATCCGAATGTAGGTACTGTCCGAATGCTGTCTCGAAAATTCAAATTACTTTCACAGATCGTTTTGAGTGTTTAAACACTTCCAACGGCCGTTGATTTCTATCCTTTCTTCTTTTGAACCTCTCCGATCAAACGTGAATACAAAATTTCAAAGCAGAGCTTTGGATTCGTGTGAAATACAACGCATTTTTTGACAGCGTTCGACTCAGAGTTGGATTTCATCTTTTTGGGTCTAGTATAAAAGCGACAGTCCCGCAAAATGTTTTAAAACATGCATTTTTCAACGTACGATCTGCTTAGGCTGTGTGTAGAATCGTCAGTAGTGGAAACAACACGAAAATAGCGTTAAAAGTGCACTCTCGGCGAAGATAAGAAATTTCTTAACTTTTGCCCGTCCTTAAAGTTAAGGAGAAAATATCGCATAGAGCAAAGTCGGGTAATTTCGACCCGCTTGCAATATCGACCCCCAGGCTGCATTTCCCTGTTCTCGTTGTCTGAGTATATATTGGTTATGTACGTACCAAACTTCTACTTTTTGACAGGATGGTTGTTCCTATCATTACGTATGCATGAGGTTTGGGGTATATACAATTTCAAGGAGATAGATAAACTTCATATAAAATTTTGTAAAATTATACTTGGTGTACGATCTCAGTCTGTAAATTATGCAGTTCTGGGAGAATTAGGTATTTCCGCTTTCTGTTATATGCATAGAAAGATCGTTAAAATATTGGTTGAAAATCAAGAAATATGGTGATTATATGAGTACTGTTTATAATATCTTTAGAGAGCATTGTATAACTTTGATGGGAAACAATAAGAGTTGGGGTAGTCATATAAAAAGAAAATTGGATAGTTTGGGTTACACGTTTATTTGGGATAACTTGGATACTACTGTCAATTACTTTCCTGCTAATACAGAGGAGAATAAGGGACACTTTTATCCAGGAATGGCGAACATCAATAACAAACTCACCAAAATTGAAATACTATGTTATGTTCAAGGAATCATTTAAAATGGAAATTTACCTACAAAATATAACTAACAATTCTTTACGCATGCATCTTACAAGATTTCGTATTTTCTCGCATAACTTGGCTATAGAAGCTGGAAGATATAATAATATTGATCGTAGAACTAAGAAGTAGGGTCTGTATCTTTTGTAATCAAAATGCTATTGAATCAGAATATCACTTTTTATTAATATGTCAAAAATATAAACAAGAAAGAGTTGAAATTTTAAAACATATTTCATGGCCCTCTCTAAAAAGTTCATAAAACTACTTTCTTCAAATAGTCCAGTCAAATAAGATCTTGAGGTAGAACTAATTGCAACAGACACTTTTTTGCGACTATGCGAAAATATAGATAAAAGTGTATTACATACTAAAAGTCCCACAAAATCCCCCTTTCAATAAAAAAGATATTTTGTGTCAAAGTTTGTAAAATTCGGCTTTTCCGATTCAGTCACCATATCAAAAAAATATGATACATCATGACGTCATAACAGCTATTTCATGACGTCGTCGCTCAAAAGATGGCAGTGCGCACTTTGCTTTGTTTACCGGACTCAATTTCAGCTTTTTAGCAGTATAGTAAGGTAAGACATATTTAAACTACAGTACCATGGTTAGGCTCCAATATTTTAGTCAGATATATAAGATATCAATATCTTCAATAAATGTGAAAAAAAACATTTGTTTTACAGAAATCGGTCAAACTTATTGTACGAGCCCTGGGCCCAATGCATTTTCCTTTTCTTATTTGAAAAATTGTTTTAAAGCACGAAAAACTTCAAGTAGAAACTTGAAATAAAAAACTCTTGTGTAATTTATTGTAAATGATGTGAAAACTGAAATTTGAAGGCAATTTACATAAAACTAGTGAATCCCATGGCATTTATTTTCTACGGAAGCCAATTCGCGCCACAAAATTAAAATTCGGGTAAATCAATAATCTCTTCTTAGGAATAATGTGACGTTTAAATGAAGTATTTTATGTGTTGAGTTTCCTTTTCCGTAGTCATTGTAATTTTTTATCATGACTTAAACTGAACTGACACGTAAAATGAGTCCTAAATCAATGTTCTAGGAGAGATACTAGGAGCAATCATAGTAAGGAGAAGAGGAAAATTAAAGGTTCATATACAAAATTACAAATGGTTCCAACTTATAATTTGCAACTTTGGAAAATTCTTTAACATTAAAAAAAAAAAACACTTTTATTGTTCCTTTCCAACATCAGATTCGGAAAAAGACGAAATTCCTACGCCGCTATGAGTCTTGAATTGTGTTTAAAGTAATACTTTATTTTCTGCTGCACATTATGATAAAAATCTCCTTTCACTAATTAAATCTCAGTTAAATTTCGACGAACGAGAATGTAATTATGCACTTTTTGAAATAGTGTGTACCGGTAGATCTCAGTTTTGAAACAAACATCATTTGATCCAAATGTTTTGTTTGAAGCAAATCAGTTCAATGTCATGCTAAACACGGAACCTTGACCTAACGAAGGATGGGATATCAGATGAACACTGTGACAATAATAATCATTGACACATTACAAAAATATTATTTTGTACTTTTTTTCCAGACGGTCCGAGTGTTTATTAAACAATAAATTCACCAATGTCGATTGGAGAAACTGGGTTTGAATTGTGTCTATGAATGTATATTTATCATTTCTTAATCTTAGGTATAAGATAGTGGTAGCTAATTCGATCTCCTCCCACTGGTCAAGTCTAAAAAAAATTACACATCAGTCTTATTGTAAGCCTCTTTTGAAAAATCATAATAGCAATTAAACCGGGATGGAACCTAAATAATGTGTTTACGTTAGATCATTATTAAAATAATATAGGGGTTTATATGAAAATCGGTGAAAGTCACACGGTGTTTGCAGACTTGTGTTTGAATCTCCTGCAGTGTTTGAATCTTCTACATGATCTTCTTCTTACTAGTAGTAATCTGTAGATAGAATAATTGAGACTGTACATTGAGATAGCACCAAGCATTACTTTGTATTATATTTCAGACGGCACCGTGCTCGTGAAGCAGACAAATATACCCATGGATCATTAAAGACTGGACTTGTACCCAAACAGTTTGCAGTATGCCTACTTAGGCAAAACAGATTTTGTGTTTCGGAGAACCCGATCTACCAAGCTAAACACTTCCGATCCTAAAGTTTTTTGCAGATTTTGGAAAAAATAATATTTCAAAAACAGAGGAAAAGTGTTTAAAACATAGACTTTTGGACCAATTGTGGCACCTAATTGTAAAAGAAGCCTTGATCCTGACCCACCTATTTTGTTTCAGACCTTTGCCCGAAACACGTTATTTTTAAAGTTCCTTTTTATACGCCCGTCTTCAGACGGGACGTATTATGTCGTGGCGCTGTCCGTCTGTCTGTCTGTCCGTCCGAGCGCACGAAAGGTCCTTTGTTGGGTAGGGAGAACAATAAATTCCATTCATTCCGTGATTGCCCTATTGTTATTGTTGGGTATTTTAGTGTACTGTTGGGTACTTTTAAACAAAAAATATACTCAACAAATGTCCAACTGTGAGAACGTCCGTCTGTCCGTCCGTTAACTTTTTCATGTCCGCTCTCTAACTCGAACAAATTTTGTTTAATCCTTTTGAAACTTTGTCAGAACGTGTATGCCCACAATATCTCGGTCAAGTTTGATAACCAGCAAGATAGCCCAAGACATGCAAGAGTTATGCCCCTTTTTTCGTCAAAAACGGGCATTTTAGTAATTTTTTCATGTCCGCTCTCTAACTCAAACAAATTTAGTCCAATCCTTTTGAAACTTGGTCAGAACGTGTATGACCATAATATCTCGGTCAAGTTTGATAACCAGCAAGATTGCCCAAGAATTGCAAGAGTTATGCCCCTTTTTTCGTCAAAAGCGGGCATTTTAGTTTGTCCGCTCTCTAACTCACACAAATTTATTTTAATCCTTTTGAAACTTGGTCAGCATGTGTATGACTATAATATCTCAGTCAAGTTTGATAATCAGCAAGATTGCCTCAAACATTCAAGAGTTATGCTCCTTTTTATGTAAAAAAAGGGCATATTTTAGTTTGTCCGCTCTCTAACTCAAAGAAATTTATTTCAATCCATTTGAAACTTAGTCAGAATGTGTATGATCATAATATCTCAGTCAAGTTAAATAACCAGCAAGATTGCCTCTGACATTTGAGAGTTATGCCCCTTTTTTCGTAAAAAACGGGCATATTTTAGTTTGTCCGCTCTCTAACTCAAACAAATTTATTTCAATTCTTTTGAAACTTGGTCAGCATGTGTATGACCATAATATCTCAGTCAAGTTTGATAATCAGCAAGATTGCCATAGACATTCAAGAGTTATGCCCCTTTTTATGTCAAAAACGGGCATATTTTAGTTTGTCTGCTCTCTAACTCAAAAAATTTATTTCAATCCATTTGAAACTTGGTCAGAATGTGTATGACCATAATATCTCAGTCAAGTTAAATAACCAGCAAGATTGCCTCAGACATTTAAGAGTTATGCCCCTTTTGTCGTAAAAAACAGGCATATTTTAGTTTGTCCGCTCTGTAACTCAAACAAATTTATTTCAATTCTTTTGAAACTTTGTCAGCATGTGTATGACCATAATGTCTAGGTCAAGTTTAATAACCAGCACAATTGCCCAAGACATTCAAGAGTTATGCCCCTTTTTCGTCAAAAACGGGCATTTTTTAGTTTGTCCGTCTCGTACTCAAACAAATTTATTCCAATTCTTTTGAAACTTGGTCAGCATGTGAATGACCATAATGTCTAAGTCAAGTTCGATAACCAGCACAATTGCCTAAGACATTCAAGAGTTATGCCCCTTTTTTCGTAAAAGACGGGCATTTTTTAGTTTGTCCGCTCTCGTACTCAAACAAATTTATTCCAATCCTTTTGAAACTTGGTCAGCATATGACCCCTAACTTTCAAGGTTCTTCCCCTTTTTCCACTTTACCTTGATAGGGTTTTAGTATGACTACATTCTAAGATCGATTTGACGGGCGTATAATGTGCCCGGCTTGCGGTGCTCTTGTTGATAAAATGATAAATTACCAATCTTTATCTTTAATCTGTATCGTTTAATGCATTTTGTTTCAATACTACTGACAATGCGCTAAGTGTTTTAAATTAAATCACTCGGCCTTATAATCAGCAGTCGTCGACAAAGTTAGAGAATAGTTTACTGTTTATGCAGTGACCTGGAAAGAATTTTTTTCTATGTGACTATGGCCCATCATCTATAATTTTTTATGTGACATTTCAAAAATCTATGTGACATTTTGAAATTTTATGGGCCAATTTTTAAAATGCTTAGATTTCAATAAAAATCAATGTTTTTTACATACCTTTATTCGTAAGTAAGAACTTAAACAGGTATACTATTTCTGAACTAAAGGTGTGTGGCATATCTGATTGAAAAATAGATAATCATATGATACAAAGTGCACAACCCAGGCTATGCATTTGTATTCGTTCTATAGTTTGTTAAATTAAGTCTAGAGGGCGTATCGCGGGTGTAGCCCATACTGTTGTAGCAGACAGAGTTGGGTCGATTGCTATTAATTATGACAAATACTTACATAACTTGTTGACTATTCATCTCCAAATGATCAAATTCTATAAAACATCTAATCAATCACCTGAAATATCCGTCGGTCTGGTGTTTTCAGCTATTTTATTTAGTAACAGGTTCGACGAAAAAGTTCAAACTTTCCTTCAAATCCGTTGTATCTGATAGACAAGTGTCCAATTTTGAATCGTTTCTCAGTCTATTAACTGTATAATTCATATTCAGAATCGCGTCTTATGAAGAAAGAATTCGATCCCGGCGTGTGCTGGTTTTTCTTTTGACTTTGTTGTATCTCTCAATCGTAAATCTTTCCAGAAATGTCCACGTTTAGTGTCCTCGATTTTGTCGAGGCGCCATTTTGTTTCGAGTCAATTTCAAAATATGACAGCGCTATTTTTAATGCCGTTTTATTTGTCAATATCTCCTATTGAAAACAGTCTTACAAAGATGAAAAAGACATAATACTTTGTAAAACCGAAAAAAAAAAAAGACGCCTAAGAACCATCTTTTTTACTTGTAACACACGTAACGGTAATACACATATGCCAAAACACGGGTGTTTGCAACATATAGGGCCTATTGAAATGTGCATAGAAATTCTGCTTCGCAATTTCGGCATATCTCTTTATTTTCTAATGGGTTTTTTCCATAATGTATCGCTGGAAAATCAATTCAAGAAATTAACTCTCGATCTACATTCATATAAAATGTTCACGAGTTATACGCGTCCAAGCTGTTGTGTTTGGGAATGAAATCGGAATACTTTGCTATTTTCGCACAAAAAAATGTCGGAATTGGCAAGAAATTTCGATTTGTTTAAGGTAAATTTCGATGTTTAATTCCACAAAGTGCAGCTAATTTCTATTGAAAAAAGACGATTAAATCCTCCAGAAAAACGAATTAGTTGTTAAACGATAGAATCAATCCATCTAGCATACAGGACATTTTGCATTTGAAAATTATGGTAAGATAAAATCGGCGAGACGCTGGGCGCACCAGTTGGAAATTCTATGTGACATTTTTTATTTTTATGTGACTATGGCGCATGGCGCGTGGGTTTCCAGGTCACTGTTTATGTTAAGAAAACTAACAGGAAGTTTGTTTATAAGTTAGTAATTAACAGTACATTGACAGCACCAGTGAGGAACAGTTTTAATGTTATCTAGGCCGTGTTTGTGATTCCGCGTATCGTAAAGCGTGATTGTCTGGAAGACTAACAATGGTCTATTCTAAGAAGTCCGCCAATGTCGTATGTTTCTAAATGGAATATCACAAATACCTGAGTTATGGTAAAAATTACTATTGGTTGAAAACGTGACAGGGAACACAGTATCATTTTTCTTTCATTTCAGATCAAAATTGAAAGTGAATGTCCCATTTGTCACCAACCTTTAACTGATGGTGAGCCGACGTTGAGTCTCCGGGATAAGGGATACAGATTAATTAACACCACAAGTAAAGCCCGAAACCGCAGTAATGTAGTGCAGCCCGGTATGACTGTTCATGTACAATGTAGGAAAGACTATACACGGCCAAGAATTCAAATTGAAAAATCAGAATATGTTGTGACCGACGAAAACAATTGAGATCTGGTGTAGCCGTATAATTTACTTTAAAAGTAACTGTTTATTTTGTTCAAAACCAGCAAAATATAGATAGATACTTTAGATAGATAGATACTTTATTCAGTACAAAAACCATCGGCTTATCAGTACACAGTTGCTACATGCATATAATTATGGTCATGCCAATGGTGGAACAGTTGTATTGATCTCAATTAAGGCTAGTGCTATGCATCGAAAAGTAGTTGCAAAGTGTAAACGTTTAATGTAGAATTTTGACTTATAAACGTTTATATCAGAGAGAAATGAAAAAATTTGAACTAAAGATTTAGATGACTAGCAAATCAAAAGGAAACTATGGCTATACTATACAACCTGTTTGCCATGCATCATTAGGCACATATACTGTACAAGTAAAACAGAGGTGAAACAAAATAGAACAATTTTGTATTAAGCGGACACAAAATAGGAAACACATTGGTCGACCTAGATTCAACTTATTTAACCCAGGCGACGGCCAAATTCGTCCTGAACGAACAGTATAAAATATAAGCATTTCACTTTTTCCATGCAGATATAGGAGACCTAGACCAGAGGGTCTGATTAAGATCCCTCTGGTCCGTGTATGCAGTGTCTGTCATTTTGCTTCGCCGTTTGACTATGAGAAATATATACCGTTGAACCAGCTGTTTGCGCGTTAGATTTTCAAAGTACTATTTATAAGATATGTAGTACAAGACGTGATGCATGGGCAGGTGAGGTTAGTGCTAGGTTCCATTGTGGCATAGATTTACCCGCAGCAAATGCAGTAAACCATCACTCATGTATTGTCAATCTACATTCTCCAAATCCTCCCGGAAAGTAACTATTTTTTAAAATGAATATCCAAATTTACAAGACATCATGAGCGACAAATATTGTAGGCCCTGATAAGCAACCTCATTTTCGCAGATGACCTCACATAATGACATATGTCAAAGGTAATTAAATTATTTTAATAGTAAAAAGGTCGGCTTGCTACGACACGGAGGGTGTGCCATGAAGGAAGTGATTGCCCAGTCTCTATGAGACCTTCCGTGTTGATTGGTGGCCGCCACGCTGGCACCCAAACGGTCGCAAAGATAGTCGTAGAATGTTCATATTGTACATTATTTGTTACTTTCTATTACAAAATGCTTATCAACCCATTGCTTCATTAGGCTTTATCCTAACAAAACGGCTTGAGTAGGACAAACTGCACACGTCGGAAAGTCTGTTGGATGGTTCCAACACTTTATATGTTTTTCACTTAACGATATCATGTAAGCTTCAACTCGACATAACAAAGGAAAAATTCAATTATCGACAAAAACAGTCTGACAGAACTGTCTGAAAAAGATCAGTAAATAATGTATTTTATAAGGTGTGAATGGGGCGTGGTCGCCCGGTCCCCTTTAACCGATTACGGAATTAATTCGACAGCACCCTTTGTTGTTCGACAAACGATTAATTTGTTGTCTAAAGGTAATTGTTTTGCAATAAAACAAGTCTGCGTTTAAGTAACAACGTAAAGTATTGGCCCAAACTCGAGCACATTTTCATATATATTTAGGATTAATTCATTATAGTGACAATGAATGCAGTCATCTAATATTGTACCTGTGTAAAAAAACAAGTGGCTTGCTTGTTCGTAGAATATCATTTTCAATGATTATTTGTTTGTAAAAATGAAACAAAAATGCATAGCAGGGATTTTGAGTGAAAAATTAAAAAAAAATAATCTTATAAAGTGGGTGGGATAATTCATTATTGTACCCCATATTTCACCATTCAGACCCTGAAATATCAATATTATATAAATTTCAGTGTAAAGAGTTCTCATACATGATGAAGTGTTATGCATATTCTTGTTATAAATGAACGAATAGTGAGTCAATAATTGCTTACTGTCAATTTTCCTATAACTGAAAATTGTGTCCGCCTACATATAATCAGGTACCAAATTTAATGAATGCTGTCATTTAATATTGTAGATGTGTAAACATTTGGCTTGCTTGCTCGTAGAATGTCTTTTTAATGATTATTTGTTTGTTAAAATGTAACAAATGGCATGGGAAGGGTTTGGGCTGAACATTATTTTTTTAAAAAAAAAATAAGGTTATAAAGTGGGTGGAGTAATTGTACCCCATAGTTTATCATTCAGACCCTGAAAAATCAATATAATATAAATTTCAGTGTAAAGAGTTCTTATATGTGATAAAGTGTTAAGCATATTCTTGTTATAAATGAACGAAAAGTAAATCAATTATTGCTTACTGTCTATTTTCCTATAACTCTGATTAAATATTTTTTCCGCCTAAATATAATCAGGTACCCAAATTCTATGAATGCAGTCATCTAATATTGTAGATGTGTAAACAGTTGGCTTGCATGCTCGTACAATGTCTTTTTAATAATTATTTGTTTAAGGCATGGGAGGCGTTTGAACTGAAAATTAAAAAAAAGAGAACATATTTAATGTTATAAAGTGAGCGGGGTAATTGTACCCCGTATTTTTATGCCCCCAGAATCTACGATTCGGGGGCATATAGTTTTTTGTCATGTCTGTTGGTTTGTCCGTCCGTCCGTCTGTCCGTCTGTCTGTGCCAAAAACCTTAACCTTGGCTATAACTCTTGCATTTTTGTACCTGGACCTTTTATACTTGGCATGTGTCTTCCCTGTATCAAGACCTTTCCATCCATACAAACCTTTTTGACCTTTTGACCTTGACATTTGACCTACTTTTGTAAAAATATTTAAATGGCTATAACATTTGCACCAGTAGGCCCAGGGCTTTCATATTTTGTATGTATATTTCTTTTGTCAAGACCTTTCCAACCATACCAACATCTTTGACCATGTGACCTTGCCCTTGACCTTTGACCTATTTAATCAAACTTTAACCAAAAACCATAACCTTGGCTATAACTTTTGCATTTTTTAACCCGGGCCTTTTATACTTAGCATGTGTATTCCTCATGGCAAGACCTTTCCAACCATATAAAACTTTTTGACCTTGTGACCTTGACCTTGGAATTTGACCTACTTTTGTAAAAATCTTTAAATAGCTATAACATTTGCACCAGTAGGCCCAGGGCTTTCATATTTTGTATGTATATTTCTTGTGTCAAGACCTTTCCAACCATACCAACATCTTTGAACATGCGACCTTGACCTTGACCTTTGACCTATTTAATCAAACTTTAACCAAACACCTTAACCTTGGCTATTACTTTTGCATTTTAGCACCTTGGCATTTTATACTTGGCATGTGTATTCCTCATGGCAAGACCTTACCAACCATACAAAACTTTTTGACCTTGACCTTGACATTTGACCTTCTTTTGTAAAAATCTTTAAATTGCTATAACATTTGCACCAGTTAGCATAGGGCTTTAATATTTTGTATGTATATGTTTTGTGTCAAGACCTTTCCTACCATACCAATATCTTTGACCATGTGCCCTTGACCTTCACCTTTGACCTATTTAATCAAACTTTAACCAAAAACATTAACATTGGCTATTACTTTTGCATTTTTGAACCTGGGCCTTTTATACTTGGCATGTGTATTCTTCATGGCAAGACCTTTCCAACCATACAAAACTTTTTGACCTTGTGACCTTGACATTTGACCTACTTTTGTTAAAATCTTTAAATGGCTATAACATTTGCACCAGTTGGCCCAGGGCTTTAATATTTTGTATGTATATTTCTTGTGTTAAGACCTTTCCAACCATACCAACATCTTTGACCATGTGCCCTTGACCTCGATCTTTGACCTATTTAATCAAACTTTAACCAAAAACCTTAACCTTGGATATAACTTTTGCATTTTTGCACCTTGGCCTTTTATACTTGACATGTGTTTTCCCTTTCTAGCCATACAAAACTTTTTGACCTTGTGACCTTGACATTTGACCTACTTTTGTTGAAATCTTTAAATGGCTATAACATTTGCACCAGTAGGCCTACGGCTTTCATATTTTGTTTATATATTTCTTGTGTCAAGACCTTTCCAACCATACCTACGTTTTTGCCCTTGTGACCTTGCCCTTTGACCTTTATTTGTATAAATCTTTATACGCCTATAACATTTGAACCAGTAGGCCTAGAGCTTCCATACTTAATATGTTTCTTGTGTTAAGACTTCTCCAACCATGCCAATGTTTCATTTACCCTACCACCATGACTTTTGACCTTCTTTTGCAAATAAGCATTACATTACAGAACATGATGCTGGCTGGGGGCATTTGTGTTTCACAAACACATTGCTTTTCATCTGATCATCACCAAACTTTCTGAAAATGTTTGTTGACATAAAATGGAGACCAATTTGGATAACCAGCGGCACCAATTTATGCTAGGCCCTTTGGAGTAATGGCCCTTGAAGTCCTCAAAATGGCGCTCCACTACAGTTTCAGCTCTCTTACTTTTACGTTTGATAGTCTGGATTCCCCTCCCTGTATCATCGGGGACATTCGTGTAACTGGGACACGCTCTTGTATCATTTAGACCCCGAAATATCAATATAAAATAATTTTTACTGTAAAGAGTTCTTATATATGATAAAGTGTTATGCATATTCTTGTAATAAATGAACGAAAAGTGAGTCATTTATTGCTTACTGTGTATTTTCCTATAACTTTGATTGAATAGTGTGTCCGCCTAAATAAAATCAGGTACCCAATTCAAACCCCCTAAAAATGAATTTCCCATCTAGCTACGGGTTGGGACTTTTAGTATGACAAAGAGTACACCTGTGTGATATAAATACAGCAGAAAAAGTTTCTGTTGCAATTAGTTCTAGGTTTGACCTTTTTTGGGGCTTTTTTGACTGGACTAAAAGAACAAAAAAGATAACTTAAACGTAGCACAATATATCAAGATTGCAATGAATATACGTAATAATGTAGTTGCAGATTGATAATATCAATAATATAGATCTACTATATTAGTGTATATACAAGTTAAACTTATCATATTTTCAGTTGAATGTTTTGTACTTGTAAAATTGAGTTGTTGAGTTGAATTGTGTTTATGTAATTGTCATGGTCATATTTCACGTTAAATTGATATATTGTACATGGCCAATGGCACTTTTATGTTGCCGATTGCCAATAAAATTGAGTTGAGTTGAGTTGAGTTGGTTATATGACGTAAGAAAATCACAACATGACGTCATTTGTTTTGATGCATGGATACGCTTTGCAGCACTGTTGTTGAAAATACACTTAATCAAAGTTGACAATATCTATTTATAGCCACAATTACTACCCAGCAGGCACACAACGTTGTTTCAACGTTGAACCAACGTTGATTTTCCGTCGACTCGTAACGTTGATCAACCTGATTTCAACCATGGACGACCATCCATCGGTAGCCAATTTACTGCCAACGTTGAATAAACGTTGAATCAACGTTTATAATGGTCGTAGATAAAAAATTAAAAAATACTGAAATTGAAATTTCTGATTAATTATATCGCAGTGTTTAATGTCTAACCACATCGACTATGATTTATCGTTAAAATAAATTCAATTTAGAAAATCTAATGACAACGTTGAATCAATTTTGAATCAACGTTGATAATGGTCGCCCAGCAGGCACACACCGTCGCAACGTTGATCAACCCTTTTTCACCCTTGGACGACCATGGGTCGGTACCGAATTTATTGCCAACGTTGAATCAACGTTAAAAATGGTCGTGGGAAAAAACAAATCGTTGAAAATGAAAATTCTGATAAATTATATTGCAGTGGTTATGTCTCATCATGTAAACTATGATTTATCGTAAAAAAATAAATTCAATCTAAAATTCTACTGCCAAAGTTGAATCAACGTTGATTCAACGTTGAATCAACATTGTCAGATAATGGACGTAGGTAAAAAATATTATTTCATAAATAATCATAACAACTTCAACTTAAATATTAATTTGATCCTTCATAGTTTAGATGCAAAAGAAATAAGTTCTTAATAGTAAGCACTGAATTTTACATTTAAGTTTACAATTAAAATGAATAAAATGCAACCTTCCAGAAAGCAAACCAATTCAATGTAAAAATGTTTATTTATAGATACTCAGCGTACTAATAAATGAAGCAACCATATTTGATAAGCTGTAATCAAATATCTTCCAACGCCCATGCGTTGTCTACTCTACTATTAGTAGAGTAGAGCTCCTAAAACCTAAGTTGAAGGCAGCATTTGAAAATAAAACAATATCTGGAGAAAAAACGCACACAAAAACGGACAGCCCACTCGAAACAATGTTGTTTTGACGTTGAATCAACGTCATTTCAACGTTGAAACTTCAACCATTATCAACGTTGAGGTTCAACGTCAAACAAACTTTCAAAATCAAATATAAATCGTACGTTGTTTCAACGTTGAAGTTCAACGTTGATCCAACGTTGATTCAATGTTGGTGTGCCTGCTGGGTAAAGACATATAATATGTCAGTCTCTTTAGCGCTTTGCTTTAATTGTTCAAAGTCTTTAGCGCTGTAAACAGTTTCAGGAAACTTCATTATTTTCGTTCACAGAAATCACGTATGATAATGTTGAACACTTGAATTATCATCTAAGAATGTCACTGTCTTGTAGATGAGAAAAACTTTAAAACACTTTAAACGTTTGACAATTTAGGCCTCTTTAAGTCCCATTGTGTTTCCAGACCTTTTCTTTATGTCTGAAATACAATAACGGCTAATAATAATGTTTGAACATTCTTATGGGCCAAACTGATCTATGAAATGATGAAGACGGACCTAAATCACCAAAAAGGGCGATTTAAAATCATAACAAACCGTAAATAGAACGTCTGATATAAACATTACCACACGGCTTAGTATCACGTGATACAGCCGGATTCAACTTCACCGTGTGTCACCGTTATCTACCTTCGCCCGTCCATCCATCAGTCAGTTAGACTATCACATATTTTTGTCCGCTCTCTAACTCGAATATTTTTTATCCGATCTTCCACAAACTTGCTGAAAATGTTCATTGATATAAAATCAAGGTTTAGTTTGATTACTACTAAAATCGCATAAGGTATTTTTGAGTTATTGCCTGTTTATTAATAAAAAATGACTGTTTCATTCATTTTTGCACTCTAAAACAAACAGCTTTTATCGGATATTCATCAAACATGCTGAAAATATTTATTCATATAAAATTTAGGTCTAGTTTGATTATTACTAAAATCGCATGTGGCATATCTGAGTTTTTGCCCTTTATGTATTAGAAATGACTGTTTTCAGCAAATTTTGCTCTCCAACACAAATACTTTTTTTTTAATCTTCACCAAACTTGCTGAAAATTTTCATTAATATAAAATCAAGGTTAGGTTTGAATCCTACTAAAATCGCATGAGGCATGTTGGAGTAATAGCCCTTTAATTATTTAAAAAAATGGCTGTTTCAGCCTTTTTTGCTCTCTAACACAAAGAGTTTTCATCGGATCTTCACCAAACTTGCTGACATGCTTTATTTATATTAAATCTAGGTCCAGTGTGATTATTTCTAAAGTCCCATAAGTATTATCTTAGTTATTGCCCTTTATGTATTAAAAAGGACTGTTTCAGCATTTTTTCTCTCTCTAACACAAATACTTTTTTTCCTTGACCTAGATTTGATACCAATACACGTTGTCAGCAAGTTTGGTGAAGATCCAATAAAAAGTGTTTGTGTTAGAGAGCAGAAAATGCTGAAACAGTCATTTTTTAATTATTCAAGGACAATAACTCAGACATGCCTTATGCGATTTTGCTAGTTATTGAACCTGACCTAGATTCTATACTAATAAACATTTGTAGCAAGATTGGTGAAGATCAAAAAAGAAGTGTTTGAGTTAGAGAGCGGACAAGGCTGAAACAGTCATTTTCAGCAAGATCAAGGTATAGATCCTCCGTAATGTTTTTAATCGTTTACCCATGGTGATTAATATGTACACGTTGTCACTGGATCAAGTAGTGTTTAACCCTGTGCCCATTAGTCGGTACTTTACTGGAGTTTACAAACTGTTTGAATCTAGAAAGACGCCGCGTAACGCGGCGTCTCATCTGGATCCAAACTGTTTGACACTCGTCTTAAGGTTTGTTTAATTAAAACAATGCATACATCTAAACTGAACAAATTTTGCAGACGACAATGTCAAAGCAGACGTCTGTGCAGCAGAATAAGGGTTAACAGGGTAATTCTCAGTGCTCCAGCTATATACATGTAACCGGGAGTAATCTGAACTAATCTAACATTTTCTCACTCATTTCAGCACCGAATGCTATGGGGTTACTACTGATTAAACCGTCTCTTCGAGGCAATTTTAATGAGTATGACACCATTGTTTTGGGTTTAAAAGCAGAAATAAAGATTTTAGTTTTTCGAAATACTTCCGTTATCTGGAGCCCTGTATTTACAGAGTTGTCCTTCTTTCCATTCACAAGGGAGGCTTTTTAATTTGTGCAGCACAAGAATATTATAAATAAAATTTAAAAAGCGAATTTCTTAGATAAAGCCGGTTTTTGTGAAAGAATCACGTCCTACATGTACGTAGTTCAAATGGGACCCCAAACAACCGTTTTATGCAGGTTTCTCAAAAACACAATGCGGCTTTAATAATAATGTTTGAATATTCTTATGGGCCAAACTGATCTATGAAATGATGAAGACGGACCTAAATCACCAAAAAGGGCGATATAAAATCATATCAAACCGAAAATAGAACGTCTGTGATAAACATTACCACACGGCCTAGTATCACGTGATACAACCGAAATCAACTTCACTGGGGGCAACCGTATCTACCTCCGCCCGTCCATCCATCAGTCAGACTATCACACTTTTTTGTCCGCTCTCTAACTCAAGTATTTTATATCCGATCTTCCACAAACTCATTGATATAAAATCAAGGTTTAGTTTGATTACTACTAAAATCGCATAAGGTATTTTTGAGTTATTGCCTGATAATTAATAAAAAATGACTGTTTCAGTCATTTTTGCACTCTAAAACAAACAGCTTTTATCGGATATTCACCAAACATGCTGAAAATATTTATTCATATAAAATTTAGGTCTAGTTCGATTATTACTAAAATCGCATGTGGCATATCTGAGTTTTTGCCCTTTATGTATTAAAAATGACTGTTTGCAGCAAGTTTTGCTCTCTAACACAAATACTTTTTATTGGATCTTCACCAAACTTGCTGAAAATGTTTATTGATATAAAATCAAGGTTTTGTTTGGATTACTACTAAAATCGCATAAGGTTTATCTCAGTTATTGCCTGTTCATTAATAGAAAATGACTGTTTCAGTCACTTTTGCACTCTAACACATACAGTTTTTATCGAATATTCACTAAACTTGCTGAAAATGTTTAATTATATAAAATTTAGGTCTAGTTTGATTATTACTAAAATTGCATGTGGCATATCTGAGTTTTTGCCCTTTATGTATTAAAAATGACTGTTTCAGCATTTTTCGCTTTCTAACACATACAATTTTTATCAGATATTCACCAAACTTGTTAAAAATGTTTATTAATATTAAATCTAGGTCAATCATCTTAACTACCAAAATCGCACAAGGCATGTTGGAGTTATTGCCCTTGAATGACTAAAATGTTGCTATTTTATCCTTATTTAATGCCCTGTTCACTCTGTAAAAGGACCAGTTTTTATTCTATTTTTAGCCAAATATTTGGTCAATGGTTGCATGTGCTTCATCTTAGCCGTGTTGGTAATAAGTTAAGTAATAAATGACCACTCCATTTCTCCTTTACCTCTTGAAGGATTTTCATTCAACTGTATTCGATTTTTGTCATTGACCTAGATTTGATACCAATACACGTTGTCAGCAAGTTTGGTGAAGATCCAATAAAAAGTGTTTGTGTAAGAGAGCAGACAATGCTGAAACAGTCATTTTTTAATTATTCAAGGACAATAACTCAGACATGCCTTATGCGATTTTGCTAGTTATTGAACCTGACCTAGATTCTATACTAATAAACATTTGTAGCAAGATTGGTGAAGATAAAAAAAAAGTGTTTGAGTTAGAGAGCGGACAAGGCTGAAACAGTCATTTTCAGCAAGCTCAAGGTATAGATTCTCCGTATTGTTTGTAATCGCTTACCCACCGTGAATTATATTTACACGTTGTCACTGGATCAAGTAGTGTTTAACCCTGTGCCTACTGGTCGTAACTTTACGGAGTTTACAAACTGTTTGAATATAGAAAGACGCCGCGTAACGCGGCGTCTCATCTGGATCCAAACTGTTTGACACTCGTCTTTAGGTTTGTTTAATTAAAACAATGCATAAATCTAAACTGAACAAATTTTGCAGACGACAATGTCAAAGCAGACGTCTGTGCAGAAGAATAAGGGTTAACCAGATGCTCCAGATACACATGTAATCGGGAGTAATCTGAACTAATCTAACATTTTCTCACTCATTTCAGCACCGAATGCTATGGTGTTACTACTGATTAAACCGTCTCTTTTAGACACTTTTAATGAGTATGACACCATGGGGTTTAAAAGCAGAAATAAAGATTTTAGTTTTTCGAAATACTTCCGTTATCTGGAGCCCTGTATTTACAGAGTTGTCCTTCTTTCCATTCACAAGGGAGGCTTTTTAATTTGTGCAGCACCAAAATATTATAAATAAAATTTAAAAAGCGAATTTCTTAGATAAAGCCGGTTTTTGTGAAAGAATCACGTCCCACGACGTTCAAATGGGACCCAAAACAACCGTTTTATGCAGGTTTCTCAAAAACACAATGCGGCTTTAATTATTAATAATCATTAAGACACATTAGTTAATGAACTTAATGAACATTAATCATCAAGGCATGGCAATTAATGATTTTAATTAATTAAAATTTTCACTAATCAACTTTGTATCCTGTGTTATGAATGAAAAATAACTAGATATTCTTCTTCTTAGATCTCCTAGTCCTAGTCACTTATGGATCAATTATACGGTATGTATACCTATCAGGTATTGAAGATTCACAAGATTACCTGCTTCTGAGGACTCTATCTTGTATAGTTAAGGTCTCTTCTATACATGCATAACTAGATAACCTACTTCTGAGGTCGCTCTCCATACTTTTAAATAACACTGTTAAGGTCTCTGTCCTGTGTAGTTAAGGTCTCTATCTAAATCATGCACTGTTAAAGTCTCTCTCCTGTATGTCTAACGTCTCTATCCTCCACTCATTAAATTCAACTCTTAGGTCTCTATCCTGTTACTATATGAATCACGCACTATTAAAGTCTCTCTCCTGTATGTCTAACGTCTCTATCCTTCACTCATTGAACTCAACTCTTAGGTCTCTATCCTTCACTCATTGAACTCAACTCTTAGGTCTCTATCCTGTTACTATATGAATCACGCACTATTAAAGTCTCCCCTGTATGTCTAACGTCTCTATCCTTCACCCACTGAACTCAACTCTTAGGTCTCTATCCTTCATTCACTGTACTCAACTCTAAGGTCTCTATCCTGTTTCTATCTAAATCGCACACTTTTAAGGTCTCTATCCTTCTTTCACTGAACTCAACTCTAATGTATCTATCCTTCATTCACTGTACTCAACTCTAACGTCTCTATCCTTCATAAATTTAATTTTCCTAGTGATGATGATTTGTCTAACCCCGCTCCAACCACAGAAAACTGCTCAATTTTCTTGATAACTGCTGCCATCAGCTCATCTAGTTGAAAATACTTGGCTTCATAATACAATTCGTATAAATATCTGAGGTCATTGGGTAAGGTACATAGGTCACAGATTGAGTCGTTGCGTATGAAATTGAGAATTAAACGAAAATGAGCTGGATCTCTGTCAAAAAACAACTAGCTTGATGATTCACTATTTTGTAGAACTTTGTAAAAGAGACTGTTTTGTTGTTTCAGCAGTGTTGGTTTGCTGCTTTCAAACTTTTTGCCTCCGATGTTTAATAGAATTCTAGAGGTCTGCATCTCGGCCACTTCATTCACTGCTGGTGAGACAGTTGTGCTTGCAGTTACTGATGACTCTTTCTCTTTCCTAGGTGTTAAAACTTTCTGTATGGGTTGAGGAGGGTTGCTTTTTACATTACCGGTACTCACATTGCTGTTGCTATCAGTGTCACTTTCTGAATCGCTGTCTGAACTTGAACTGGATGAGCTTTCTCTGTTTGGATTTATTTGTGGAGTTCTTGGAGCCTCCAGCTCAATGTCCGAGATGTCACTCATCTCGTCACATCTCACAATTACTTTCCGGTGTGGAGTCTTTATTGGGGATATCACCTTAGGCGTGTTGATTAGTTCCTCCAGACGTTTATCAAGAGGTACACGCCTCTCTGGAGTGGATGACCTTGGTTTCTTCCTTTTCTTGTCTGGTGTGGTTGACCTTCTTTTTCTTGTAACAGGGGTTAGAGATCTTCTCCTTTCGGGGGTTGGGCTTCTCCTTCTTACGTGGTCTCTTTCCTGGCTTTTGTCAAAAACAACTTGTTTGATTAGGCAGGGCTGTCGCACCTCTTTCCACTTACGAAAGAGCTGATATGCTCTTTCTCCCTTTCTCCATCAGGAGCCATAAACTCAAAATCGCTTAAGCGTGTATTTCCACATCCATGCTTGCTGGTTCTTCTAGTGAATATTTTCTTGCACACAAGGCATTGCCAGGTAAAATTAGAGTGCCTTTCCTGGACATGGCGTGCCGCCAATAATACTTATTGAAGTTAACGTTCCGCAGGTAACGCAGGAATACTGAAAAGACACAAGGGATAAACAAAGGTTCAATATGATGTAATTAGCTAAACACCTTTTAGAACAATGGTTACTGTTTAAGCAGAATTACACTACAGGTATTTCATATTAATTATAACGAGGAGGT
The DNA here is from genome assembly GCA_922989275.2 of Gari tellinella. Classification (NCBI taxonomy): domain Eukaryota; kingdom Metazoa; phylum Mollusca; class Bivalvia; order Cardiida; family Psammobiidae; genus Gari; species Gari tellinella. Next base: position 26,892,892 of record OV277856.1, on the reverse strand, counting down.
AGTAAACTAAGAAGACCGAGTTCCCTCATAACGTTTTAATCTGTCATGATGTACTACTTTTGGCTTTGATTTCGGTCCAAGCTGGACCCTGTATATAATCTCGTTTAATTACACTACAGGTATTTCATATTAATTATAACGAGGAGGTAGTAAACCAAGAAGACCGAGTTCCCTCATAACGTTTTAATCTGTCATGATGTACTACTTTTGGCTTTGATTTCGGTCCAAGCTGGACCCTGTATATAATCTCGTTTAGTTTCTTGATGATCACGTAAGGACCTGTCCATTTCTTTATTCCAGGCTTCGGACCTGGTGTGTACAACCCTACCATATCACCTTCGGCATATGCGTTCTGGTATGCACGATGGTCATAAATTCGCTTCTGTGAATCTTGCGCAATTTTCATATCTTTTCTTGCAGTGTCATGAACACCTTAAAACATTGGAAAGAGAATGGGAAGGTGCCAGACTGGCAAGAAGTTTCACCCATGTCTGTTGAAATTAAATACTACTGGAACAGGGACCCGTTTTACTAAACTACTTACGCAAAATTTTTGCGTAAGTCAAAATCGTTTTACTCTTATTTTTCAATCATAAACGTTTGCAAACAGCAAATAGCCAGATCAGAGGATGCGCTTTTAGCGCGTCCTCTGATATGGCTATTTACTGTTTGTAGCAAGTGATAATAAAAAAATAAATTAAAATTTAAAATTTTGACTTACGCAAAATTTTTGCGTAAGTAGTTTAGTAAAACGGCCCCCAGGTTATCATCTTTTAACCTTACAGAATGGGTTACTTTACTATCTGTTTGAATCAGGTAACCGTAGACCAGCAATTTTGAGAATTGTAATTCCCAAAACTATAGTGAAAACAGTACTGGACGAACTCCATGATCGTTCAACAGGTGGTCATCTAGGGGTCAAAAAGACACTAGCAAAAGTAAAACAGAGATTTTACTGGTATGGCATGAAGAAGGATGTAATACACTGGACTTTAACAGTGCATGATTTAGATAGAGACCTTAACTACACAGGACAGATACCTTAATAGTGTTATTCAAAAGTATGGAGAGCGACCTCAGAAGTAGGTTATCTAGTTATGCATGTATAGAAGAGACCTTAATTATACAAGATAGAGACCTCAGAAGCAGGTAATCTTGTGAATCGTCAATACCTGATAGGTATACATACCGTATAATTTATCCATATGGCATAAGTGACTAGGACTAGGAGATCTAAGAAGAGGAATATCTAGTTATTTTTCATTCATAACACAGGATACAAAGTTGATTAGTGAAAATTTTAATTAATTAAATTCATTAATTGCCATGCCTTGATGATTAATGTTCATTAAGTTCATAAACTAACGTGTCTTAATGATTATTAATAATTAAGATGCCTAAATTGTCAAAAGTTTAAAGTGTTTTAAAGTTTTTCTCATCTACAAGACAGTGACATTCTTAGATGATAATTCAAGTGTTCGACATTATCATACGTGATTTCTGTGAACTAAAATAATGAAGTTTACTGAAACTGTTTACAGCGCTAAAGACTTTGAACAATTAAATAAAAGCGCTAAAGAGACTGACATATTATTTGTCTTTAGTAAGTTAAATTTTAATCATGTTAAAAAGGAAATATTCATGAATATTTTTGAGAATTTCTTATGAATTCTATATTAAATATTAAATCAAAGTGCTAAAGAGACTGACATATTATATTTCTTTAGTAAGTTAAAATCAATTTGGTTAAAATGAGAATGTTCATGCATTAGTTCTGCTTATGCATTTTATATTTCAATTTCATGACTAATTTGATATTTTGAACGTTAGGAGTTTCATTCTTTAAAAGTTTGACAATAGTTATATCCAGTTTTTCATAAAGTTGATTCATTTTCACTCATGAAAAACCTGATATGTATTATATACCTTATTAACTTTTGCATTACTAGCTTACAGTTCACCCTGCCATTTTGGGGACCAAAACCTTAGTAGGGGCAATGAAACGCTCAAACCTTCAATAGTTCATATTGGTATACGCGCATAAACTTTATGCCGATGACTTTTCGTGTCATCTTCGTATTTGGTTTATCGTATGCAAACTGTTATTTACTTACTGTGTATAAATTGTATGACTTGTTTCCACATTGTAGCAACGTAAAACACTGATATATTCCTTGAACTATATCGCAAAAAGCACAGAGATCTGATTATCCATTCTGTAGTTTCATTTTTGGTATTTCCGGGAAATCATTCGGATATCTCGGACTTATCTGTCAATTAAACTAGATGTCCAAGACGTAGCGATTTACTTAACTTTCGCCTCAGTGTTTTACGTAATCTTTTATTATTCGACGTCATACTTTTATGCGTATGACGTCGTGCTTTACTAGTATATAAACAGCGTTGTCGCGTCAGATGAAGCTTGGTGTTGGTCGATAGAACCTTTGTCATCGAATACGAAAACTTCTGGTATCGAAATGTCGCAAGAACAGGTAGTTGTCTAAATAGAGACAAAGTCGTTAAACCCTGATTCTGAACAGATCAAAGAGATGAAATGGTGAAGTGGTGATTATAGCACCAAATTATACCATCAAACCCCATAGTCTCCATCAAATACCATCCGATACCAGAATCTACCATCTTATACCAACACCCTCCATCCCCAGTATTCCGATATGATTACCCTGTTATGCGCCAGTTCCGACAAAATCCTGACAATAAAGTGGCACTCGTAAAAGACAAGCTTTACATCAATGGTAAACAGTATTTCCCTGAAAGAGCAGGCCTACGAGAAGATGCTGCACAGTATAACGGACGGCGATTTGCATACGTAAACAGACCGAGACCTACTGCCTTTGAGCATTCGTTACCTCATCAAATTAACTCAACGCCTCAACGTACTGAGATCGCGGGACTCAAACAAAAGGCACGATCCCCACTCCAAGATGAGACTTTGAAAAGACAGAAACAACATTCAGGCAATAACCATGACAACACAGACACAATGGAAATCACCCAAGGTCATACCCTACGCGTTAACAACGACAGCGTGTCCTTGACCGACACTGCATAGGAAGACTCGGGGGAGTTACCCGTGGAACAAGTTACAAGTACGTGGTTGTGCCGTACCATTATCAGACAATGATAGCGATATCCGGTGCATAAATGTACTGTCGCTTTAAAACGTGTGTGGACTTTTAAGTAAACACAGTTGCCCAGATTTTATAGAATTTTTAAATAATTATGACGTAATTGGAATACAAGAAACGAAATTAGATGATTTAGACTCTATCCAAATAGATGGTTATAAAATATTTTACAAGAATAGGAAGTTTTTTGGTGGACGAAAATCTGGTGGTATCGCCTTACTAATCAAAAATGAATTATGTCAGTTTATTGACGTTGTTGAAACAGAGTGCAAACTCATACAATGTTTTACTTTATCGAAGAATCTAACACACAAATCCGATATTCTTTTTGGCGTTTTCTACATTCCACCAGAAAACTCCATATATTCGGCCAACGAGCCATATTTTGAAATCCAGCAAGAACTTAATACACTCTCTAGAAAGTATGACTGTATATGTATCTTTGGAGATAATAACTCGCGCACAAAAAATCTACTAGATTATATTGAAACTGATGATTTTATCTTTGACTCACAGAATTTCCCTCAAATAACAGAAGAATATAGGCAAGAAATGAATTATTTTGAAAATAGCAATGTCTCATTAATGAGAAATAATAGTGACAGATCTGTAAATAACTATGGAAATAGACTTATTGAGTTTTTAAAAGAAAACAACCTGTTTATATTAAATGGGCGTACAGTGGGCGATTTATTAGGCGATGTTACGTCAAATAATGTGAGCGCAGTAGATTATTCTATTAGTAGCCCTAATCTATTTCCGCTGATCGATTCTTTAAACATCCATGAATTCTGTCCCATGCTATCTGACGTACATAACCCAGTTAGCCTAAAGTTAAATATTGATCCTAAACACATATGCACATGTAATAAAATAAGAGAACCAAAACCCACATTGTGGGATAAAGATAAAGCAGATGCTTTCACTGAAAATATAAAGGAGGAATATATCTCTAGTCTGTATGAAAGTCTGTGTGACCTACAAAACAAAGCAAACATAGTTCAGGGTGATATAGATCGAACTGTTGAAAACTTAAATACACTATTCACAGATTCAGCAAGACATAATTTTGAATTTAAACAAACCCGTAACATTAACACATGTCCCATACACAGCACCCATGATATCAAACCACCATCTTGGTTTGGAAGAACTTGCAAACAACAACGAAAACAATTCCATAGAGCTAAATATAATTACAAATTGTCAAAAACGCAAGAAAATAAAAACAACCTAAAAACACAAAGCAGATTATACAAAACAGTCATGAAAAATAATTTCACCAATTTCAGAAATGAGAATATAGCCAAATTAAAAAGACTAAAAACATCCGACCCTAAAAGATACTGGCAAGTCCTAAACGGCAAAAACAGAAATGAAATAAAAGCATCTCTGACTAACTTGTATACACATTTCAAAAATGTAAACTCCAGTGATACCATTGAAAATAATGATGGTACAGATGATTTTGAAATAAATGAAGAAGTGAGTGATAAATTAAGCTCAGAAATAACAATGGAAGAAATTGAAAAGTCAGTAAAACAGTTAAAAAATAATAAAGCATGTGGCATTGACCAAATTGTAAACGAACATATAAAATCAACATTTCACAAAATGAAACATATATACCATAAATTGTTTAACATTGTGCTTAGCTCTGGAATAGTTCCCGAACCATGGACGACAGGAATAATTAATCCCATTTTTAAGAATAAAGGGGATCCAAATAGGGCTGAAAATTATCGACCGATAACACTTTTAAGTTGTATCGGGAAACTATTTACATCTGTTTTAAACTCACGACTGCAAATATTCATTGATTCAAACGGTATATTGGATGATTGTCAAGCGGGTTTTAGAAGTGGCTACTCCACGGTAGATAATATGTTTATTTTACATACTTTAATACAGCTACAACGCAATAGCAAACAAAAACTTTATTGTGCATTTATTGATCTCAAACAAGCATTTGATACCGTTTGGAGAGCAGGTCTCTGGCAAAAGCTCCTATCTTACAATATAAACGGCACATTCTTAAAACTGATTAAAAATATGTACAATAACATTAAATCGTGCGTGAAGGTTAATGGTGTACAATCGAACTTCTTTACAAGCAACATTGGAGTGCTACTTAAATGATCTTCATGCTTTTATGAGATCTGCAAGGGAAAGTAATGGCATAACCTTAGAATATGTAGATAATGACACAGACATGATTACACTTTTAAAGTTATTCATACTTTTGTATGCAGATGATACAGTGATATTAAGTCATTCCGCAGACGATCTTAGAAAAGCGCTCAATACTTATGAGACATACTGTGAGAATTGGAAATTGACTGTAAACACATCTAAATCTAAAATAGTTATAGTTTCCAATGGCCGCATCACTCAGCCAGAGTTTATGTTAAATGGTGAATTAGTTGAAGTTGTTAAAGAATATAAGTACCTGGGAATATTGTTCTGCCGGTCCGGTTCCTTTTACCTGACTAAAAAACATATAGCCGCCCAGGGGACACGTGCGATGTACAGCCTCTTGAGAAAAATAAGGCACCTTTCATTGCCAATCGACATGCAAATAGATATATTTAACAAGACTGTAAAGCCGATTTTAATGTACGGGTCAGAGATATGGGGATTTGGCAATCTTGACATAATCGAACGGATACAGTTAAAATTTTTGAAACATGTTCTACACGTTAAAAACTCTACTCCTAATCATATTGTCTATGGTGAAACTGGGGCACTGCCAATTACTATAGACATTAAAATCAGAGTAATTGCCTATTGGTCTAAACTTATTGAAAAAAGGGTAAATCGCTTAGCTTTTGACATATACACTAACCTTAGACAAAAATTTGACGTAATTGAACCCGAGCGACAAAAACTCAAATTCGGATGGATGAATAACATTAAAGACATTCTCACCTGCTGTGGATTTATAAATATTTGGAGAACGCAGACATTCCCAAACTGTAAATGGTTAAAAATGTCAGCGTATCAAAAATTGAAAGATTTGTTTATTAACGAATGGTTTAGCAGTATAGAAACCTCTAGCGGTAGTTTAACCTATCAACTAATTAAGAAAAACTTTGGATTTGAAACCTACCTTATAAATACTCCTTCTCATCTCCTAAAACCAATGATTCAATTTAGAACAAGAAACTGGTAGATGGAACAAAACCCCTCGTGAAAACCGTAAGTGTCCATTATGTCAAACTGACATAGGTGACGAATTTCATTACATATTTACATGTAGTAACTTTTTAGTTGAACGCAAAAGGTTACTGAAAGCCAAATACTATAGTAGACCAAATGTTGTCTTATTCGATGAGCTATTTAATACAAATAACAAAAGCGACTACGTTAAACTCTGTTATTTCGTCAAAACTATCATAGATAGATTTAAATCAACTACTTAACTCCAATTTTACTTGTTAATATGTATGCTTAAGCAAGTAAGCGTATATTTGAACCTTGTACAGTTGATAATGTGTCAAGTAGCCACCCATTGAAATAGCCTTCAGATGACCGCCCGATTTGGGAGGAAAGGGATGTAGAAAGCTCCTTTACAGGATCTCTCTGTGTTGTTTTCATCCTGCATCGGGTATTTACAGGTATACAAACTATACACGGGATTTTCTATTGGTGGATCGCTTGGCACAATATCGACGGTAGATCTAGTATATGTAAGTATTGTATAACTTGAACTTCTGTTCACTGTTAGTAGTGCATTTTCAATAATTTCTTTAAATCTACATTATAATTACACAGAAATAAGACTGCCCAATTCGGGATGCAAACGATACAGAGAGCTCCTGTATGAGTTTCATGTGTTGTAGTCTTTCTGCATTGAGCAAATTAATATCAAAATTAATAAACAACAAAAAACAAAAATTAAAAATAATAATAATGTGTTACGTGACAGTTAAATGATTATGGCTGCCCAAGTCGGAGGGGAAAATGACATAGAAGGCTTCTGCAGGATCCTTTTGCGTTGTTTTCACCCTGAATTGAGCATCTACCCGAATGAAATATGCCATTGGGGTCTTGTAATGATTGATTGAAAAATACAAAATCGATTATACAATGTTGTATATTATTAGATGTAGATCTACATCACGAGATGTTATTATTAGTATCTGTACATTATATTATACCGATATACAGTAAATACATGTACATGTATATATAGAGAAGACTGCCAATTTGGGGTGGAAACAATGCGGGAAGCTCCTATGAGAGCTTTCTGTGTTGTTGACAGCCTGAATTGAGTAACTAAGGTATAAGGACGACAGTTACTATCTGTTTCGCGACTGCTCACTAATTATAACAGCCCAAGTCGGGGGGAAAGCGATGTGGAAAGCTCCTGCGGAATTTTTCTGCGTCGCTTTCGTTCTGCCTTGAGCGACTACCTGTATTGAAGACTACACATGGGTTTTCTATTGGGTGGTCGCTTAACAATGTCTTACATCATTGACTTTACGTTACTTATGTATTGTAGATAAATTTAACAGGTCACAAGCTTTTGGGACGTTCTGTGCTGAGTCTTGGATCGCTCTCGCTGGTTGGATTGGTCAGGTTTGATCTTTAAATAACTCAAGTCTGGTCGGTCGGATGTTTGGGAGCGGTCTCGGACTCGGCTCGGAGGCCTTAAGGCCTTGGACCAATGTGATATATGTTGGGTACGTTTAGTTCTGTTGTTTATTCCTCATAGGAAGAAGAAATCATTATACAGTGGGTCCTGTCTAACGAATGTAAAATTGATGATCTCCTAAGACAATTAGATGGAGGTTGGGGTGATGCGGACACTCCTGAAATGTTTATAGGCCTTACTTTAGACCAGCATTTAGTGTATATCTAGATCTACTCATTTTAACTCTATGTAGATCTACCCCGTGAAAATTCAAATCGAAAAATTCCAATATCAAATTAAGCCTAGAGTCCTTTTATGATTATTGGGTTGACAAGCAGTGCAGAGCCTGATCAGTTGGTCCCTTTAGGATCCATCTGATCTGGGTCTGCAATGTTTGCATAAATCAAGCGTACTCTTTGTGGAATGCGGATAGTTACCACCATGTATTCTGATGTGTTTATTATGACGTATAAATGTAATAATAATGACGTCATAAATATTTGACTCAACTCAACTCAACTCAATTTTATTGGCAATCGGCAACACAAAAGCGCCATTGGCCATGTACAATAGATCAATTAACTTGAAATATGACCATGACATTTACATAAACACAACTCAATTTTACAAGTACAAAACATTCAACTGAAAATATTATAACTTGTATATACACTATTATAGTATATTATTGATATTATCAATCTGCAACTACATTATTTCGTATATTCATTGCAACCTTGATATATTTTGCTACGTTTAATTGAACTTTTTTGTTCTTTGAAGAAAGCAATTTTATGAACTTATTTAGAGAGGACCATGAAATATGTTTTAAAATTTCAACTCTTTCTTGTTTATATTTTTGACATATTAATAAAAAGTGATATTCTGATTCAATAGCATTTTGATTACAAAAGATACAGACTCTATTTCTACGATCAATATTAGTATATCTTCCAGCTTCTATAGCCAAGTTATGCGAGGAAATACGAAATCTTGTAAGATGCATGCGTAAAGAATTGTTAGTTATATTTTGTAGATAAGATTCCATTTCAAATGATTCCTTGAACATTACATAGTATTTCAGTTTTGGTGAGTTTGTTATTGATGTTCGCCATTCCTGGATAAAAGTGTCCCTTATTCTCCTCTGTATAGCAGGAAAGTAATTGGCAGTAGTATCCAAGTTATCCCAAATAAACGTGTAACCCAAACTATCCAATTTTCTTTTTATATGACTACCCCAACTCTTATTGTTTCCCACCAAAGTTATACAATGCTCTCTATAGATATTATAAACAGTACTCATATTATCACCATATTTCTTGATTTTCAACCAGTATTTTAACGATCTTTCTATGCATATAACAGAAAGCGGAAATCTACCTAATTCTCCCAGAACTGCATAATTTACAGACTGAGATCGTACACCAAGTATGATTTTACAAAATTTTATATGAAGTTTATCTATCTCCTTGAAATTGTATATACCCCAAACCTCAGATGCATACGTAATGATAGGAACAACCATCCTGTCAAAAAGTAGAAGTTTGGTACGTACATCTAATTCTATTTTCCGAAATAAATATAAAAGACTATACATTGCTTTCGTGGCCTGGTCTTTTAATGCTTTAAAAGCATAGACTAGATTTCCAGTTTTCATAAATTTTACACCCAAATAACAAAAATTATCAACAACTTCTATTTTCTCGTTGTTTATGAACCACTCAAAATTTAATGCTGATCGTCTTTTTTCAAAAACACAAATCTTTGTTTTCGCTACATTTATTTTAAGACCCCATTTATTCGAATACAAATATAAACTATCAAGTTGTGCCTGCAGGCTATTTTTATCTGTCGTGAAGACTGCGATATCATCTGCAAAAAGAAGTAAATATATAGAAAGCTGTGTGAGATCCTTTTCAGTCAATTTATTAAGATCTAGATTATCGCTTACATCGTTCACAAAAAGAATGAATAGGATCGGTGAGAGTGGCTCCCCTTGTTTCAACCCAACCGTTATATTGAACAGAGCGGATACATCTTCATAATCAGACACTTTCACGCATGCTGACACATCTTTGTAAATAGATTTAAGCATACTTAAAAATTTACAGCTAATACCTGTTTGCACAAGTTTAATCCAAAGAGCGTCTCTTATGATTGTATCAAAACATTTTTCATAATCAATAAAAGCACAATACAATTTACTGTTACTAGACAGTATTTTTTGGATAATACAATGTAATATAAAAACACAATCAACAGTACCCCTATTATCTCTGAAACCGAATTGCGAACAGTTCAGTAACTGCTCATTTTCACACCATTTATTCAATCTATTTCTAAGACACAAAGAGAAAATTTTTGCCAGAGAGCTTATCAAGGTAATACCTCTGTAATTATTTGGATTTTCCTTATCACCCTTCTTGAATAAAGGTATAATAATACCGGTCGTCCAAGATGAAGGATAATTTCCACTATTAAATATTTTATTGAAAATAGGTACTAGAAATGGTGATATAAAATCTCTTGCATCAATAAAGAAATCGGCAGCAATGTTGTCGATACCAGGGCTTTTATTCCTCTTTAAGGATGCAATAGTTTTGTTAATTTCGTCACAATCAAACAATTTATCAAGCTGTTCAATGTTTATATCTGTATCAGGTAATGGTAACGTTTCATCATATATATACTGTGCATCAACTCCATTAGATAATTTGGCAAAGTGATTCTTAAAGGTTTCAGAATCTATTAAATTTTCTTTGTTTTTATTATTTTTATACTTATTTATGAATTTCCAAAATTTACTAGGATTTTTCATACTCATGTCACTTAATTTTCTTTTTTCTTTTTTAAAATAATTATTTTTATTTCTTCTTTTTACATAAACGTAATTATTCCTACTTTCCATAAACTTACGTAAATTAAAGTTACATTTATTACCCTTATACAGTCTTTTACACTTATAAAATTCCGATTTAGCTTGCCTGCATTCATCATTGAACCAGGGAACCTTCTGTATTTTTTTATTACAATTTCTCTTCCCGTATGTTTTCTTACCAAAGTTTTCTTTCGTTATATCATAAATTGTATCCGATAACTTTTGAATAATCTGATCTATATTACAATCTTCAATTTCTAACATTCTAACATGTTAACAATATCAACAAACTGCTCTCGTTTATCATTTAAATATTGATTAAAGGATTCTGCCTTGCTCCTATCCCAAACTATTTTCTCCTTAAGAGGCGTTCCTTCTATATTTTCACTTCTCGAATTATTGGAATATTCAAAACTATACATAATAGGACAGTGATCCAAGTATTCATTCAAATCTAAAATTTCAAAGCTTTTTAACATATTAAAATTATTAACATTTGTTATCAAGTAGTCCACAACACTTGAACCCACATTATTTCTATAAGTAACGTAACAAGTACACTCGCCCTGTGCGAGCCTACCATTTACTATATGCAAATTATGCTGTTTACATAAACATAATAGTTTTCTTCCGAAGTTATTAACAATTTGGTCGTCTGACCGCCTTCCAGGTAACTGTATATCATCTGTTAAAGGTAAATCCACAAACCTATCTAAACCAATATCTTCAATATAATCAGGTTCTAAACCAACTCTACTATTCATATCACCTGTAATAAAAACATACCCTCTATCGCTAAAATTTAAAACATCATCTGAGATTGTATCGAAGAAATCATATTCGAACAATTCAGAGCTTTCATTTTTATAAACACTAGATCCTTCCGGTGGAATGTAAGTCACACAGAAATATATATCTTTATCATAACTAAAATGCTGTTTCTTTAGTTTAAACCAAATTATACCATTGTAATTTATCTGCACGAGCTCTACTTTATCGGATAAACAGTGTTTAAAATACACGCTTACACCGCCACTATCACGTTTCGCCCTACGATTACATTTCGGTCGCGGACAAACGAAAACATCAAAACCGTTAATATCAACGATTTGTGTCCTATTACATGTAGTCCACGTTTCAGTCAATAGAAGAATATCATAACGTGAAAGAAAATTTAGAAATTCAACGTCATTCAGTTTATTTACAAGACCGTTAACATTCCATTGAAGAAATGAAAGTGACCGATTGCCACTGTCCTAATGTTGACTATTAGTGCCACGTGACCGAATATCATCTGCTGTTATTGTCTGCCCATTTATGTATAGTTTATCATATGACATCACAGCCCTTTTACTTTCTGCTCGAGCCTGTTGCATGACGGGATACAACACCCTTCTTCGCTCCTGTATTTCTCTCGGGTACTGGTCACTAACTCTGAAGTTACTGTTTTTCAGTTTCGTATATGCTGCTTATTTCACACGCATTTTGTCTTGATAATAGTTAAACTTTACCACTATCGGTCTCGATTTGTTGTGTTGATACCCACCAATTCGATGCGCCCTGTCAATTTTCATTTCACTGGAATTTTCCAACTCAAGCGTTGTGTCACAAAAACTTATGAATTTCTGTATACAGTCTTCCTGCTTCCTTTCGTCTGTCTCAGTGCACTCTTGGATCCCAAAAACGAGGATGTTATCTCGCATTGAACGGGCCTGCAGGTCTATCAGCCCTTCATTTAATCTGTCATTCTGTAATTTTATAGCACGAAATTCCTGGGACATACTTTGTACTTTATTTAAGTCTGATTTCATTGTTTTCTCAATTTCACAACATTTGGCCTTGATTTCGTCAGATATTTGCGAGTCAAAAGCTCTACTAGCTTCTATTTCATTCAATTTGGTGTTCGTTTCGCTCAATTTTGATTCCACTGACGTGACTCTAACCTCAAAGTTGGACAATTTTGTGCTGATCGTACCTACTTGTTTGCTTATACTGTCAAGTGACAGGGCCGTATCCAGAGACCAAAAAGCACCGAGGCACATCTTTTCTAGGGGGGTCCGGGGGCATGCCCCCCCCCCCCGGACAATTTTTTTCGAGGGTGCGATTTGGCGTATATTTGGGGTGTTTTTTCTTAAAATTGCATACTTGAAATTCTGAAATGTGTTTGTAATAAACCATCATTATTCATCGGCGCTGTATGGCCTATTTTGTGTCGTAGTGCGTTAAAACGCAACTCATTCATCCTGTAAACCAGATATTGTATCACTAATACATTTTCATACGGAAAAGTAACAGCGATATATGCGTTGATCCCCGAAGTCCCTTTTCGCTACAAACAAAAATAATAAAATATCGCTATTAACCCTTTACTTCGCGGCCTGTTTCTAGTTGAACACTTAAAGCAGGTTAAATTAAAGCAGAATGCATCCCTCGGGAGAAAAATGAAAATCTGAACTGAAATGGTGAGCTCTGAAGTGTATTTGGGGCACTGAATACGATCTATCTGATGTCACTGAACCATACAATTGTGTTCCTTTATATTAAAGGTTACATAATTTTTATGACGAAAATTGTTTTCTGCTAGAATTATTCAACTTTTAGACGCATGAGAGGTACCGGAAGCACCGTAATTTTTAGGCTTCCAACTCTGTAGTTAGAATCTACTAAGTTCTTGAATTTCTGAAAGGTGTGAGCTAGTCTGCTGAAACTTGAAATTAACAAAATTTATTGGTGGTTGGAATATTTTGTGACAACTTTTTTTTCTGCTAGAAATATTCAACTTTTAGACGTATATATGAGATATACATGAAACACTGTAGTTTTCGGGCTACCGACTTGGTAGTTATACTTAGTTCTTGAATTTCTGAAATTTGCTAGTGGGGGTCCGGGGGTCCTCCCCCGGGAGAAAAATGGAAATTAGAACTAAAATAGTGAGCCCTGAAGTGTAGTTGGAGATATTTGGGAGAATGAAAAGGACGTATGTGAACCATACAATTTTAATAAAATCTCTGTTATACATTTTAACATTGTTTTATGACTAAAATTGTTTTCTGCTAGAAATATTCAACTTTTAGACGTACGAGAGGTACATGTAACACTGTAGTGTTTAGGCTGCCGAATTAGTAGTTACTCGGTTCTTGATTTTCTGAAACCTGAAGTTGATAAATGCTGGTGGGGTCCGGGGCCTCCCCCGGGAGAAAATTGGAAACTAGAACTGAAATGGTGAGCTCTGAAGTGTAGTTGGAGGGATTTTTGACACTGAATACGATCTATGTAAGGAACAATAAAATGTCCAAATCTCTGTTATGTTTATGTGCATGTTACAGTGTTTTCTGATATAAATATTCAACTTATAGACGTACGAGAGGTACATGAAACACCGTATTTTCAGACTACGATGTGGTACATGTAGGTAGATCTACATGTACTAATATAAGTACTTGAGTATCTCAAAATTGAATTTGACAAATGCTAGAGTGGGGTCCGGGGGTCCTCCCCCGGGAGAAAATTGGAAATTAGAACTGAAATGGTGAGCTCTGAAATGTGTTTTGGACACTGAATTCGACTTACATGTATGTAAACCATACAATAATTTTTATCAAAGCTGCGTTAAATATAGATCTAGACATAACATTATTTTGCCACGACGTCCACCACAGGGGGCCAACTAGGTATTACGTAGGAGCGTTTGTCTACGACAACATGTATTGGACTAGCTACGACAGTAAACATATTTTACATGTTCTGTCAAATGTCAACAGTGTTAAATATCATAAATCGTCCTTTTGTTCGTAAATTATAAGAAGTGACACACTGTTTATATGTTTATTAGAATCAAGCCCCATCATATGCAGTTTGTGGTTCCAATTGTCACTTTGCGATTGATTATATCTGATCTTACCATTTTATTAACCCGTTCAGTAATCAGCATAATATGTGTATGTATTGCTACGAAGATGTATCTGTGTGTATACGTTTCTAACAGAGGGTGTATTGGTATGCTCACGAAGTTTTCTTTTACTACATAACCAGCTGATATGGAATATTTGGACATTTACGTTATTGACAGGCCCGTAGGAAACGTGTGTGTGTGTTGGGGGGGGGGGGGGGGGGGGTCGTGCCCCAGCCCCCAATAATTTTGCAATTACTGGTTACCAGGCAAATTCCTTTTTATTTGGTCTATAGGTAAACGCCACGACTTATATAGGACAACCCTTAAAAATCTTTTTATAGCTATATATATCACTATTGTCATGCCCAGTCAGCTTAGATACAATGATCTCAGGTGAGCGAATTGTGGGCCATATTCCTTTTGTCCTTCTTACGTTCCTGATTGAAGAGGAGGTTGTGACAGAGGGGTCATCTAATCTGGTACTTTTGTTATCTTAATGCCCATCAACGGATGCAACTTTTACATTTTTATCTGTAGAACAGAGTCGTTGTTGGAAAACCATCATATTTAAAATCTGTATATAGCCTAATGGGATAATACATGCATAGTACACACCGATTGGCACAAACGTACAGTATGTGGAATGTAACTTAATGATTAACGTTAATACTGCCGAGTGTTGACCATTGGAAACAATAATGTACAGTTGTTGCTCCAAATAACACAGCTTCATTGTTGGCGTCTGCCTGTTTGCATGCCCCACATGTAGTACATACTTTGTCTAGCTAACTTCTCCTACGCTTTTCAAGCTACAACCTTATAACTTGGCAGAGTGTTGCACATATACAGTAGATGTGCATGTGGACTTAAAGTCAAATTGGGGGAGGGAGGCATCATATTTGTCTTACAGAAAATATGCCTATCATCTTATTATACAGTAAAAACTCTCTAATACAACCATTAAAACAAAGGCTAATTGATTGTAAAAAGACAGTTGACAATTAACCTAGAGCAAGGTAGTACTAAAACAAAAAACTCTTTTAGGAGCTTTCTGTTTTACCGTCACCTTGCTATATATATAAGAAATCACATCTAACAATGCACACAATATTGTGGACGTAATAGAGATACTTTACTGTACTCTAGGCCAAGGTAACAGTTTAGTTTCAATTTAGGGGTCTGTGTTTGTTACCAGCAGGCGTTATCAGTATGTGAGCCTTTTACCATTTGTCAAAAAGTGTAGACATTGATCGACCTCAAATATTAAAAACTGGCAGCTGATCTGAAATGTTATTATTTTCAGATTCATGAGGCCCAGTTTCTTTTTGCATGGTTCAAATTGAAAAAATCAAAAACCTTTTCAAAATAAAGTTGTGTTTATTTCGTATACGTTTTCCGAGTGCTTTTATACTTGAACACTCGCATATACCGTAAAAAAGAATGCGTAGTACATGTATCGGTTTTCTATCATAAATCTTTACAAGATATACTTATATAGTTTGCCGACTTTTTCATTTATTTATAAAAAATAATATGTCTCGACATTTTTTAAAATGATGCAGGCTACTGCAAGATATCTCCGTTTAAGCCATTATGTTCTGGAAACCATTTCCCCCCATAGCTTGTTCCTTATTTTAAAGACAGGTGGCCACTTAAAGCAGGTTGAAAGTAAAGCAGAATGCACATTTAGTCGTTTGCTGCTCTGCTTTCAGTCTGCTTTAAGCTACCATTAACCAGGAAAATATCTTATGGTACATTACATACGTATGACTGTATGAAGTAGTATGTTTTTCTTCAATTGAGGAATAATTTGAAACTAGTTTGCCGGTGTCAGGATCAAAGTTCACAGTTTGCGTTTTCTCCGATATGGTTGCCGGTTACGTTGAAAGTCCGGTGTTTGTATCGGACACTGTCTTCTACTTAATTGTCTCCCACGTGAATGAGACCTTTTCATCCTGGTGTACCGTAGTGCAGTGATAGACCGCCTACCTTGAACTTCTGAAAGGCAGTAGGAACAGAACAGCATGTTCGATGTCCTGAAATCAAACAAGAGACTTTGTAGCCAATCCAATACATGATTTTGTAGCGTAACCTATACATCTGAACTGTACTTCGTGTAGAAACTTATACAGCTTCTGTGCAACACGTATACATACACAACGTTTACAAAAAATTGTTTTACGGTAGAATATAAGCATCATGGAAGTATTAAATGGACCTATTCAATAGTGAAAAGCTTTTTCTTCAACATGCATAGATTATTTCTTCAATGTTTTATTTTATAATACAAAATTTAAGCCACAAATGCATTTATAAATGAACAAAAGCTATCTGGCACATGTTAAATCACAGCAATGTATAGTATCGCCTTTTAACAGGCCTAAATGATCATGTAACCTATATAAGTGCATGTTAAATAATATATTTACACTTACCATTTGGGATTTTTCAGCACTTTAGGGGCTAAAGCCCTGAATAAATCCATTTTTTCTTAGTACTTCAATGTTGTTTGTATACATGTTGTTGTAGCATATCCAATACATGTTGTCGTAGACAAACACTCCAACGTAATACCTAGTTAGCCCCCTGTGTCCACTTCTGCTTATATCTGCTAGAGCTATCACGAGAGAGTACATGTTACGTGATGTAGCACTGTACGTAGATTAGCAACCTTCGTCTGTGTACATGTAGTTATCAAGTTATTGATATACAGAAACTGGATATTGACAAATACTGGTGGGGGTCCGGGGGTTCTCCCCCGAGAGAAAAACGGAATTTAGAACTGAAATGGTGAGCTCTGAAGTGTGTTTGAAATCTTAATTTAGACATTATGGTCTAACCCCCCTTAGCTTTCGACTTTTATGCCATTTTTGGCCATGTTTGATTTTTCATTTTTCAAATTCTTGTTACGCACTTGCGTAAGTGCGTACCGCTGGCTATGCCCCTGTTATCTGATCAATGGGGAAAGGCCCTGGGTTGAGCTCTATGCCCGCCATGAACAACAGCAGCCCTACAAAACATACAACGTTAATCACATGCAGCATTTCCAGATCGAACGTAGTCGAGCGACCTTTAAAAAGACTGATTCGGCATCGATAAGTTTCCAGATCCACCATGTTTATGTTGCAGAGCTGAAACCTGCGTGGGCGTAAAAAATGTATGACGTCACGGTTGCATATTCTATGACGTTGCATAGGACAACGCCGATCTCTTGAGCAGAGGCTTGTTGATCTAGTCATACGTGATTGAATGTAACTTGAGAAGATACATTTTACCAAATAACATCATAATTCACTCTGAGTGATTTTAGATACTTTTTTTAATAGATTTCTAATTTAATTTTCGAAAATTGCTTCATTTTATGTTTGGTCACTTTTCAAAATTTCACCGAGGCAAGTGCCTCGGTGTGCCTCAGCGTGGCTACGGGCCTGAGTGACTTCAGCTTAGTGTCTACTGCCTCTAGTTTTGATTCTAATCTGTCAAACATTGACTGAAATTGCACCATGTCCACTGTCCGATTGCATCCCGGGCCCATATTAGGCTGCTGCCAAGTCTGAGATTGTGTGTTGGGATGGTTTTGTTGTGAATTAGGTGAAAATGGCGTCGATGTAAACACCGCATTTGCTTGAGGATAAACTTAACCCGGAGATGCCATATTGTTATAGGTAATAAAATTGCCGTTATCGAAAGTTGGCGAGAGATTGTCACTAATGCATTGCAATTTATTTGGTCCTTCACTCACCGACATGGGCGAAGCCTTTGACTTTGTCCTCTTTTTCGATTTTGCACGAGAGCGTTCTCCTTTCTTCTCCATAGACAAACATGTAGATCGATGCAAAATCCACTCTTCACTCATCTAGACATAAACCACTGAATATTTAAATTTTAGCTCCCATGACCTATGACGACACCGTATACATGGCAATAATGACGTGTAACTATGACGTCATAAGCCAGGAGGAAATTATGTACTATATTTGTAAACTGGGAATTCCATGATGTGTGAGTTTCAAAATTTATAGATCTGAACTTATAAGTCAAATGTTTGTGATCTGTTTATTGATGTACATAGATCTACTATGCCAATTTATTTTCTTAATTGTGTTATGTTTTCTTACTTGTGTTAGATCTATATATATTCAAGTGATAATTTATGTAGATCCCTTCAGTGCAATAATATCGTACCCGCGAATAATTTAACTCGCGGATGCGTTGGTGTTGCGCCGAATTGTTGGTCTAAGATTGTATTCACGAATTAATAGCCTATCATATCTATGTTACAAAACACTGAATATGCCTTCTCAGTTTGGATAGAAAATGACATGGAAGGCTCCCAATGGATATTTCCACACTATGTTCAGTCTAAAATGAGAAACTGCAATTTACGACATCGGCTGTAGTTTTAAAATTTTCGAAGTCGCAAGTGCCGGACAGTTTGGAACTAGCTGTGGCGCTAAGTAACCGTGTGTCTCATCTGGAAATAAACTGTCCCTACAGATGTATAAATCTATTTTTATCTATTTCAAATCTATTTATTGCAACTTACAAAACTTACAACCATTGCCGCGAACGGCGGTTTAATTGTAAATTTCATTGTAGCTCTCCCACCTGAGCCTGTAGCTAATATCTTTAAAATACTTAATTGTTAAAGTTCTCTTTCATTACCTGTTTAGTTTGTATTACACCTTCAATTAACCTCTACTGAGCGAAATAAAGAATTTGAATTTGAATTTGAATTTTTGATATGGGACAAATCTTATTTAAATATTAGAATTATAGAACTTATAGAAGTTAGCAAATATTAGTCAGAGATTATATTAAGTCAGGATTAAAGTTGCTAAACTGATATCGGCCTTTTTCCTATTTCCTCTGCCTACTTTACCCAGATTTCATAACTTGACCAAAAGCCAGGCCCAGGCGTACCCGAGCAACCATCCATACTTAAGAACTTCTGTCTTAAGTGTGGGTCGTTGCAAATTAATGTAACGCTCACACCTTCATATTGGTAGGCCTACACGCGCATAAACTTTATGCCGATGACCTTTCGTGTCATCTTCGTATTTGTTGTATCGTATGCAAACTGTTTGTCCGCGACCGAAATGTAATCGTAGGGCGAAACGTGATAGTGGCGGTGTAAGCGTGTATTTTAAACACTGTTTATCCGATAAAGTTTTTTTTTTTTTTTTTTTTTTTTTTTTTTTGGTGAAGCCTAGACTTCTTTTATTCATTACTATTTACATATACACAGACAATAACATACATACATGCATGAGAACTAACAAATCAGCAAGGTCATGTAAGAATAAAACTATACAATCTTTGTGTTGACCTGCTAAATACCGCAAAGCGGTAGTAAGTAAGGGTATTTTAATTGTCGTGATTAACCCTATGCTTAGAGTATTCAGGTATAATTAATATTCCTTTATATTATGGGAACAATGCTTTTTGAACTCTTAAAACAAAAGGATTCGTAAATCCTTTATATTTTAAGAATTCGAGAAGTATTTGTGTTTCATAAACGAAAACTTTATAAATATCAGTTTGTAGTGTCCAGTTTTCGCTTAGAAAGTACGATTTGTATATACTGAAACCAACAATAGTTAAAATTATATTGACGTAAAAGTAGTCCGTGTTTGTTATCTTATATCCTATTAAAAGTGTTTTAAGATTTTTTATATTACGTTCTATACCACATGTTTTAAACAGCGACACAATTTTTATCCAAAATGGTTGCACTTCTGAACAATTGATGAAAATGTGTTCATCGTCTTCGAATTCATGACATATTAGACAGTTTGGAGAGTTTTCCATTTTCCACTTGTATCGTATTGATCTTGATGGGAAAATGTTATTTATTGTTTTATACTTGTATTGTTTGTGCCTATTATCGTAAATTTTATTAATAAATTTATATATTTCCGACCATGGTAATTTGTCGTCAAACTTGTCATTCCAGAACCTATGTATTATAGGTTCATGAAACTTTTCAGACAGAAGCTGTTGATAGATAGTTTTATTGTTGCTTTGTATAAAATCTGTGTTACGAATATATAAAGATAAAGACGTTTTAACTTTAGTTTTAAAAGAATTTTCGCTTTTGATTAATTGCTTCCATCTGTTAGGAATTGCTTTATTAAGTTTTGCAATTTCACTTATCCAGTTTCTTTTATCTAAGAGTTTTTCTAATATATACTCCTCTTTTATTTCCCCTCTTTTGTTAATAATATCATTTATGAAAATCAAATCTGAGTTTATCCAGCTTGTAAACACAAGGCATTTATTATTAATTTTAATAAATTTATTTCCCCATATAACTTGTTTTCTGATGTCACTAAATGTCATGGTGCGTGTCTCTTTGAATGTTTTAATGCGTATCCATGATTCTAGTATATTTTTATAAAATTCAGGAATATTTGTTGCATTTATACTTTTGATGCTGTCTAAATTGTAGTAAAATACCAAAAAATCATTTCCAAAAGCTTGGAAATAATATTTTGGTATTAACTTCCAATTAGCGTCGTCATCTGATAACATCGATTTTATCCATTTTAATTTTAATGTAGTAATGTAAGTTTCTAAGTCAATCATTTGAAGTCCACCCTCTGATCTGTTCCCTATTAAAGTTGCTCGTTTTATTTTTTCACGCTTTCCACTCCATAAAAAGTCATATATAATACTATTTATTTTAGTTATAATCTGCTGCGGTACTATAATACTATGAAATAAATATGTAAATTTTGGTATCAATAGAGTTTTAATTATTTGTATTTTCCCATAAAAAGTTAAATTACGCTTACGCCAGTTCTCTATAATGCTTTTACAAGTTGAATATTTTGTGTCCCAATTTAGCACGGAACACTCATCTTTATTGTGTCCAAAATATACCCCTAGGGCCTTAATAGGACCATCTGGCCATGTAATATCTCCTACGTTATCTTTATGTAATTTATTTTTCCCAATCCACATTCCTTCCGTCTTGTTTTTATTTAATTCAAGTCCAGAGTATTTTCCAAATTCTTTAATGATGTTTAAGGCCGAAACGATTTCTTGTCTATTTCTGAGGAATAATGTTGTATCGTCAGCAAGCTGAGAGATTTTAAGCGATCGCTTCTCATTAGTAAGTTTAACCTCAATTCCTAAGATGTTATTAGAATTTCTTATATTTATAGCAAGAACTTCTGCTGCAAGAATGTACAATAGAGCAGATATCGGACAACCCTGTCGAATACCTCTTGAGGGATTAAACAGTTGTGATCTGTATCCACTATTAAAAATACAAGATTTACAGTCTGCATATAAAACTTTAACCCATGTGATAAATTGTTCTTTAAAACCAAAGCGCCTTAAAACACTAAAAAGAAAGTTCCACTCGATTGTATCGAACGCTTTACGAAAATCTAAAAATAGAATTGCGCCTTCTATTTGTAGATTGTCAGTGTAGTCTATTATATCTTGAATTAAACGTAAGTTGTAACCTATAAATCTATTTTGTATGTATCCTTGTTGGTCTAAATGAACAATTTTGTGTATTACCTTTTTCAGTCTATTTGCTAATGCTCTGGCTGCTATTTTGTAGTCATTGTTTAAGAGCGATATGGGCCTCCAGTTTTCTAAGTCTGACGGGTCACCTTTTTTGTATATTAATGATAGAGCACTTATTTTTTGTGAGTTTGACATTTCCATACAATCAAAACATTCATTTAAACAATCAGTTATAATGTTTTCAATGAGTGGCCAGAAATGTTGATAAAATTCAGAAGTAAGGCCGTCTAGACCTGGACTTTTATTTGTTTTCATTTGCTTTACTGCAATACTAAGTTCGTTTATGGTAAACATACCTTCACAGCTGTTGGCATCTTCTTCTGTTAATGTATTATTAAAAATTGTATTATCCAGGTAGTCATTTATATTACATTGATTTATATTACTTGATGAATATAACGTCTGATAAAATTTAACTTCTTCTTCAAGTATCTTAAAATTATCACATATTTGTTCGCCATTGCTGTTAAGCGACGTAATTGACTTCCTTGCCTGTCTGGATTTTTCAAGGTTAAAAAAATACTTAGTGCTTTTTTCACCTTCTTCAATAAAGTTTACTCTTGATCTTATTTGTGCACCCTTTGCTTTAATATCATATAAAAGTTGAATTTCATTTTCGAGACGTAGTATATTGTGTTTTGTGTTGTTATCCGATTGTCCGTTCATTTCATTATCTTTTGCAAAGAGGTTAGATAATTCATGTTCTAGTACTGCAATTTGCTCTTTTCGCTGTTTTGTCTTTTGTTTAGCGTATTTTATCGAAGTTTCTTTGATATCTAATTTGGTAAGTTCCCATAAAGTTTTTGCTGATTCATGTTCATACTTTTGCTGATTATTTTTAATTAAGTTACCTATGGTATTTGTAAACAAGTCATCTTTTAGGTACATATTATTAAATTTCCAATATCCTGGTCCGCGTGTATTTTGCTTCGAAATTTTGATAGAAATAGCAAGATGATCTGTGTATTTAATGCATGCTGGTCTAATATCTACTTTATTAATAAGGGGCATTATATTACTTTCTATTAGCCAAAGATCGATTCTACTTCTTTCTTTTCGATTTTTCCTTTGCCAAGTGAACTGCAATTTCGATTTATTTTTCTCTCGCCAAGCATCTGAAAGGTCCTGTGTTTTTATGAAATTTATAAGTGATTTTACTGGTTTGCATGTTGTTTTTGATTTGCTTGTTTCGTTATATCTATCCACTGATTCTAGAGTGTCGTTCATATCGCCTCCTATTATTTTTATCCCTTGTGCGTTATTTTCAACTAGTTCATGAATGTTATTAAAATAAATGTTTCTGCTTACTTTATCATTGTACGCGTAAATATTTACAAGTGTGTATGTTGTGTCATCTAGCACGATATTTAATAGAATGTATCTTCCTATTGTATCTATATGAGAGTCGATAGTGTTATATGACAGTTGTTTATTTATAAATATTGAACAGCCTCTGCTAGAACTAGTACCAACTGAATGAAATATATCCCATTGATCAAATTCATACCTAATCAAAGTGAATATATCTATTGTAAAGTGTGTTTCTTGGAGAAAGAGTATATCAACTTTTTGTAATTTAACATATTCTCTTAATCTCAGACGTTTATCTTTACCTCGTAAACCTTGGGCATTTAATGAGAGGAAATGTATTTGACTAGACATTAAAGATTGTGAAAACGTAATACGAGGGCAACAGTCCAATATAGACATACAAAGGGGAAGAACCGCGTTCATTCCATAGCAATATATACATACTATAACAGTATCGCTTCACCACGAAGACCAGTAGTTTACATGATAAGCAGGTGTTTACCCGTAAATATGTACCCTGCTTAACCCAGACCTCTGGAACAGCATTTTCCAATACTGCACAATCAGTCAGTTTATTTACACCTGTAATTTTACATGATAAACAATTACCAAAAACTTGTACAGAGTTTAAACTGGTCCGTCAGTGCAGTTTCGTTCGATACTACACTGTCGGTCCAACCCGAACGCCGATACATACATGTATATTTATATAATATATATCTTATTGTTTTACATGATAAACATGTACATTTATATAATATATGTCCTATTATTTTACATGATAAACATATAACAATCAACAGGTTTAAAATACTTGTACTTAGTTTAAACCGGTCCGCCCGTGCAGTTTCTTTCGATACTACACAGTCGGTCCGGATTGAACTTCGATACATACATATACAAATGGGCCGAGATGCATACCTCGGTATATAAATTACTGCTTTACATGATACAAAGTTATCCATCCGTAGTTTTAAAGTGCATGTGCAGAGTTTAAACCGGTCCGCCAGTGCAGTTTCGTTCAATACTACACTGTCGGTCCGGTTCAAACTCCAATTAAAATTTAAAACATATGCAAATGGGTCGAGATGCATGTCTCGATATATATCTAATATATTGACTTCGTATGTCGTAATTCAGCATAACTGAAAAGTACTCGAACAACAGTGTTGACTCTGACGGGGCCAGACCTGATGTGGTCTGCACTCGTTGTATGTATAATATGTATAAATAAACACTACAATATTTACAAATTATATATCGCCATGCATACAGTGTAGACACAGATATGGCGGTAACAGTTGTTACTGTCCTATGTGGTTCTTCACTCATGACTGTATGTCATTCTGCTTTTTGCATTTACATGTTTCCGTTTTACTGCGTTTGCAGATAACAAAAGATTCGATAATTTTGTCGAAAGCGCCTTTTTGTTGCTTACGGTGTGTTTAAAAGACATCACATATTTAGAATAAAACATTTTTTGAAGTATAGAACCCGATCCACAACGCGTGGCAGATAAACAGCGTACATATTAGCGATAAGCTTAAAGCAAGTGACAGTACGATGTGTAGATCCAGATGATATCTCTCTGTTCGGAGTGATATAATCGGGGTTTTCACTGTTCTTTATATGTAAATAAATCAATAAGTGAGCTAGTTTTAGGTATGCAGATGATGCAAACATCATATCCTTCATAAATGAAAAGATTTTGAACTGTAGCGGTGTGCTATATACGATATCATCCAAGTGCGACTGTGTGTACACATCAGTCAGATTAGAGCACGTGCTGTTTTCTATAGAGCACATGAATCGATATTCGTCATATTTTTTCAATCGTTCTGTCTTCAAAAGACTACGTTGCGTACCTGTTCTAGGTAGCTTTATATACGTATCCTGTGTTATACTATGGATAACACATGATGACATAATAATGAAATCGTAATCAAAATCATAGTCCGTAAAGCTGTCCGTGTTCGAGTGTTTAATTAAGGGTGAAAACACTGTTTAATCGTCAGCGTCGCTATCGCTGTCGTTGTCACTGTCACTGGTGCCATATCGAGATTTCTTAGAAATGTCATACAGGATCTCGGCTGGTGTTGGTGGTGAGCGTGTAACAGAGCTGGATCTTTGTTTGCCTGGAGTACGTTCGCTCTGCACAAATCGGTCCATGCTCGTCTGACCTTTGGTAGGTCCATTTTTCTTGATGTGTTTTGATTTTTTTTTCGACTTGTTAACGGGGCTAGAGATCAGTGTGTCTGTTGGCGTGGTACTCGTGTCACCACGTGCGCCTTCGTCGGTAAACACATCCTTGGAGTTGCCGTCCGCTACCATGTTGCGACTGATTGGAAAGGGCGTTTGGACATCCTCAGTCTCATCAGCTATGGTGGTGTTTAAGGGACATGATCCCTTTTTGTGTCCTGGTAACTTGCACTGGACGCATGTCCAGTCATTCTCACAGCTATCAATGGTATGCCCGGATGCTAAGCACTTTGAGCACTTAGGGTTAGCAGGCGTTTTGTTTTGGCCTCTGTGTATGACCTTGACCTTGAATTGTCCAATATACATGAATCTATTGAGAGGCTCTTTAAGGGAAAGTGTTTTCACGATCACTAGCCTGTCGCCTGTCTCACAATTTGTGAGTTTCCCATTTATTCGGAGCTTTTCTCTGGTACACGAAATCACATCAATGCCCTTGAGAACAAATGTTCTTGTTATCTGGCCATCATCGGCTGACAAAGGGATGTTCTGTACTCTTATGCGGGTGGTGTTTTCGGAGTCTAGTCTATAAGGGTTTGTCTGTAATATTGCCAAATGATGACCCCTTATGGTGACCCCCTCAGTTATAAGCTTGGCTTTATCTTCAAGATTATCTATATAAATCCGCCATAGCCCATTAACACGCTGAAGACCCGTAATATGGCTTTGGTCTATGACGCGAGACAGGGTATTGAACATTTCCTCATGTTTCAAGAACTCAGTAAAGTGAGGTTTGCGTTTTCCAAATAGCGCTTCCTCCTTCAAGAAAACGATAGGGGCGCCATTTTGTTTGTTTTTGTCCACTGTACTTATAATGTCACTTACGTTTGTACTGTTTCTATCATCCATTTTCACAACACTATCCGACTATTTCACAGCCGCGTATTTTATACACTATATAGTTCAACTTTGAACAATTAATATGTCTTTTTAACTGTATTGTAACATTGAATTTACAGAGACTTTCTGATCCTGCCGTAGCTCGTCTCAGTTATCTCCCTTTTTTCAATTTATCCGATAAAGTAGAGCTCGTGCAGATAAATTACAATGGTATAATTTGGTTTAAACTAAAGAAACAGCATTTTAGTTATGATAAAGATATATATTTCTGTGTGACTTACATTCCACCGGAAGGATCTAGTGTTTATAAAAATGAAAGCTCTGAATTGTTCGAATATGATTTCTTCGATAAAATCTCAGATGATGTTTTAAATTTTAGCGATAGAGGGTATGTTTTTATTACAGGTGATATGAATAGTAGAGTTGGTTTAGAACCTGATTATATTGAAGATATTGGTTTAGATAGGTTTGTGGATTTACCTTTAACAGATGATATACAGTTACCTGGAAGGCGGTCAGACGACCAAATTGTTAATAACTTCGGAAGAAAACTATTATGTTTATGTAAACAGCATAATTTGCATATAGTAAATGGTAGGCTCGCACAGGGTTAGTGTACTTGTTACGTTACTTATAGAAATAATGTGGGTTCAAGTGTTGTGGACTACTTGATAACAAATATTAATAATTTTAATATGTTAAAAAGCTTTGAAATTTTAGATTTGAATGAATACTCGGATCACTGTCCTATTACGTATAGTTTTGAATATTCCAATAATTCGAGAAGTGAAAATATAGAAGGAACGCCTCTTAAGGAGAAAATAGTTTGGGATAGGAGCAAGGCAGAATCCTTTAATCAATATTTAAATGATAAACGAGAGCAGTTTGTTGATATTGTTAACATGTTAGAAATTGAAGATTTTAATATAGATCAGATTATTCAAAAGTTATCGGATACAATTTATGATATAACGAAAGAAAACTTTGGTAAGAAAACATACGGGAAGAGAAATTGTAATAAAAAGAACAGAAGGTTCCCTGGTTCAATGATGAATGCAGGCAAGCTAAATCGGAATTTTATAAGTTTAAAAGACTGTATAAGGGTAATAAATGTAACTTTAATTTACGTAAGTTTATGGAAAGTAGGAATAATTACGTTTATGTAAAAAGAAGAAATAAAAATAATTATTTTAGAAAAGAAAAAAGAAAATTAAGTGACATGAGTATGAAAAATCCTAGTAAATTTTGGAAATTCATAAATAAGTATAAAAATAATAAAAACAAAGAAAATTTAATAGATTCTGAAACCTTTAAGAATCACTTTGCCAAATTATCTAATGGAGTTGATGCACAGTATATATATGATGAAACGTTACCGTTACCTGATACAGATATAAACATTGAACAGCTTGATAAATTGTTTGATTGTAACGAAATTAAAAAAACTATTGCATCCTTAAAGAGGAATAAAAGCCCTGGTATCGACAACATTGCTGCCGATTTCTTTATTGATGCAAGAGATTTTATATCACCATTTCTAGTACCTATTTTCAATAAAATATTTAATAGTGGAAATTATCCTTCATCTTGGACGACCGGTATTATTATACCTTTGTTCAAGAAGGGTGATAAGGAAAATCCAAATAATTACAGAGGTATTACCTTGATAAGCTCTCTGGCAAAAAATTTCTCTTTGTATCTTAGAAATAGATTGAATAAATGGTGTGAAAATGAGCAGTTACTGAACTGTTCGCAATTCGGTTTCAGAGATAATAGGGGTACTGTTGATTGTGTTTTTATATTACATTGTATTATCCAAAAAATACTGTCTAGTAACAGTAAATTGTATTGTGCTTTTATTGATTATGAAAAATGTTTTGATACAATCATAAGAGACGCTCTTTGGATTAAACTTGTGCAAACAGGTATTAGCTGTAAATTTTTAAGTATGCTTAAATCTATTTACAAAGATGTGTCAGCATGCGTGAAAGTGTCTGATTATGAAGATTTATCCGCTCTGTTCAATATAACGGTTGGGTTGAAACAAGGGGAGCCACTCTCACCGATCCTATTCATTCTTTTTGTGAACGATGTAAGCGATAATCTAGATCTTAATAAATTGACTGAAAAGGATCTCACACAGCTTTCTATATATTTACTTCTTTTTGCAGATGATATCGCAGTCTTCACTGGTTGAAAATCAAGAAATATGGTGATAATATGAGTACTGTTTATAATATCTATAGAGAGCATTGTATAACTTTGATGGGAAACAATAAGAGTTGGGGTAGTCATATAAAAAATTGGATAGTTTGGGTTACACGTTTATTTGGGATAACTTGGATACTACTGCCAATTACTTTCCTGCTATACAGAGGAGAATAAGGGACAATTTTATCCAGGAATGGCGAACATCAATAACAAACTCACCAAAACTGAAATACTATGTAATGTTCAAGGAATCATTTGAAATGGAATCTTATCTACAAAATATAACTAACAATTCTTTACGCATGCATCTTACAAGATTTCGTATTTCCTCGCATAACTTGGCTATAGAAGCTGGAAGATATACTAATATTGATCGTAGAAATAGAGTCTGTATCTTTTGTAATCAAAATGCTATTCAATCAGAATATCACTTTTTATTAATATGTCAAAAATATAAACAAGAAAGAGTTGAAATTTTAAAACATATTTCATGGTCCTCTCTAAATAAGTTCATAAAATTGCTTTCTTCAAAGAACAAAAAAGTTCAATTAAACGTAGCAAAATATATCAAGGACTTAGGTTGCAATGAATATACGAAATAATGTAGTTGCAGATTGATAATATCAATAATATACTATAATAGTGTATATACAAGTTATAATATTTTCAGTTGAATGTTTTGTACTTGTAAAATTGAGTTGTTAAGTTGAGTTGTGTTTATGTAAATGTCATGGTCATATTTCACGTTAATTAATCTATTGTACATGGCCAATGGCGCTTTTATGTTGCCGATTGCCAATAAAATTGAGTTGAGTTGAGTTGAGTTGAGTTATTTACTTACTGTGTATAAATTGTATGACTTGTTTATTATTGTAGCAACGTAAAACACTGATATATTCCTTGAATTATATTACAAAAAGCACAGAGATCTGATTATCCATTCTGTTGTTCTATGTATGGCCGCTAGTTTCATTTCTGGTATTTCCGGGAAATCATTCAGATATCTCGGACTTATCTGTCATTAAACTACATGTTCAAGACGTAGCGATTTACTTAACTTTCGCCTCAGTGTTTTACGTAATCTTTTATTATTCGACGTCATACTTTTATGCGTATGACGTCCTCGTGCTTTACTAACTATAAACAGCGTTGTCGCGTCAGATGAAGCTTGGTGTTGGTCGATAGGAACCTTTGTCATCGAATACGGAATCTTCGGGTATCGAAATGTCGCAAGAACAGGTAGTTGTCTAAATAGAGACAAAGTTCTGAACAGATCAAAGAGATGAAATGGTGAAGTGGTGATTATAGCACCAACTTATACCATCAAACCCCTTAGTCTCCATCAAATACCATCCGATACCAGAATCTACCATCTTATACCAACACCCTCCATCTCCAGTATTGACTATGTTGATAAACATGAAGGTCCGATATGGGACAAATGACTATCTTAATTAAATATAAGAATTATAGAACTTATAGAAGTTAGTAAATATTAGTCAGAGATTATATTAAGTCAGGATTAAAGTTGCTAAACTGATATCGGCCTTTTTCCTATTTCCTCTGCCTACTTTACCCAGATTTCATAACTTGACCAAAAGCCAGGCCCAGGCGAACCCGAGTAACCATCCATACTTAAGAACTTCTGTCTTGAGTGTGGGTCCTTGCATTATAATATTATTAGATCTAAGTCTCAATGATAGGACAAAAGACGTAAAAGATAAAATCTGTGTCAATTACTTGTGAAATTAACAATGGCCAAAACTCATCGTTGGGCACGACATTACCTAAAGATGCCAATAAACCATTTGCAGACATAAATACCGGATGTAAATTAAAAACGTTCAATTTGTTGATACGCTATACTGCCTGAGTTATAAGTCGCTCATCGGCGGATCATTTCCTCTGTTTCTCTGCATCGGATCATCCGCATAAAACTCCAGATTCCACATTGCATAGACAGTTTCTAGCGACGGGGATTTCGCATATATCAATTATGTTCTACCTGATAGCAAACAATGTGTGTTTTCATTGAAAAACTCTGCGACAAGCGTGTTTTACCCCCAAATGACGACATTTCTCTATTATCTCTAACGTGCTCATCAGCGGAACCGCATAAAATTGCCGAGTCAAAGTTTTGGGGCGAGTAAACAATTATTCTGCATATTGGATGGACGTAGTGCTTTGCACGATTACATATCTCAAAAAATACCAGGGTGTCGTCTTTATTTGGTGTCAATCCATGCAGTATTTAGCAAGTTATGCATCATAAACTTACCCGAATCGACAACCGTTCGCTCTGCATCGGATCAAAGGTATGGGTACCCTGAGAATGCCCACAGACTCTGGAACACAGGGAAAATGGTTGAAAAAATTTCCCTGCAGGGAATTTGAAAATTTGCTAAATATCAGGGAATTATCAGGGAATTTTACAGAAATTGGACAGAAAAAAATCTTGACTACTCGCATCTTCTCTTCCTGATTTTATTTATAAGCCATATTTCTTCATACTGTTAGCAACACAATATATCAAGCAATTTACATCATAGCTTTATCTTTATGTTAATCCATATCTGATGGATTAATCTTTTCAAATTAATATTATTCACATCTACTTACTTATATTTGCAATATTAAATCAATAAACTGAAGAGAAGCCAAAATGGAAATAATTTAATAAATAACCATTGTCCTAAAGCTCAAACACATTGAAGTTGAATACCGCAGTTTCTTCACAGTGATTTTTGATAAAGCATCAATGCCTGAATACAGTCAATATCTCATAATCTGATCAGTGGCCTCTGTTACTTCTTGAAGAAACATTAATTCAATCGCTAGCTTAGTCAGAAACTTCATGGGCAAAAGTACAAGATATTTTAAAAAAAATAAAGTTTCAATGCGGTCAGAGATTGTTATGCAGCTGAAAAGTAAAAGTTTCATCCACCAAAAGCAAAATCCGGTGATGTTCACTGTCAGCATTAATAGTATTAGCATATGAATGCACTTTAAATACAGTGGAGAATCTGTTATTCTTTCCCAATAAACGCGTTTACGCTAAAACTATTATTTGCAGTGCAAACAGTTTGGAGCCAGATCAGACGCCTGGTAACCCGGCGTCTGATCAGGCTCCAAACTGCTTGACACCAAGATAAACAAGAATTGTCAGAATTGTCCAAAAGTTGTTCTTTTCTACGTTTTAGTGCTTTGCGTTTGCGTACGTTTGCGTTTAAACGGGAAAGAATAACAGATTCTCCACTGTATCTATAATCTGTCTCTTCATTTTGAAGAAAGTGAACACTTGAAGCAAGAGTCTCGTCCCTGTATCCCAAACTGGTCAGAAGCATAACCCTTATGACATGAAGGTCCATACGACCTTTGTAGGAGATGCCCTCCCATACGAGTCTGGGTTGGTCATGCTCTACCACACAACAGTCCAAGAAACGTTCGTTTCTCTGTATTTACGATCGTTTGCACCTTTTATTGAAATCCAAATTTAAATTTTACTCACCAGTCCACAAAATGTAATGCAAACGTAGACGTTCAAATGGGCACGGTTGCGGGGAAAACACTGGATGATATATTCGGTGATTTGGGGTCATAAAGCCGGTCGCACAAAGGGTCTTCTAGCCCATAGGTTTGCAGCATGAAGTCTATTCCCGACGACCTGAACAGAGATCCTGTAACTATACGTCTATTTATAAACGATACTAAGCGTAACATTGGAATCTAGCCGTTGACGTCACGTCATAAGTGACAACGTCTGTCCTGCACTCCATGTGTGACCTGCAAACGATTGACCTGGTATCCAATGTACCTTTCCGATGACCAGGTATAACTACCACATCCTGTCAATCTCGTACTTGCTAACGTCAAACTCTGTCGCAACGTAACGTTGGTCTGGTCATCTTGCAGATAGTCAACGCACAAATGGCGACTTTGATGCATATTTACAATCTACCTTTGCTTTGAAATATGCACTCGATATAATGAAAACAGTTATAAAACGAATCATTGAAGAATAGACTAGGCTGCTTAGGCAGCAGCATTGTGCGAAAATCCATGTGGACGTTGAAAACCGGGGGTTTGAAACCTGTCCGCTTAAATTCATTCAACTTGTGTTTCTCTCTTTCTTTCGTTCTAAAGGACCTAAACATACATTCGCCCTTTTAATTTGAAAAATGTTTTCATTTTCTGAAAAGATATATGGCCTTATACTTTTGCCCCTTTAATTATTTTGTTGAGTACTAGTATATATTATTTATTTAGGAGTATACTTTT
Organism: Gari tellinella; assembly: GCA_922989275.2. Lineage (NCBI taxonomy): Eukaryota > Metazoa > Mollusca > Bivalvia > Cardiida > Psammobiidae > Gari > Gari tellinella. The sequence goes on along the minus strand of OV277856.1, from coordinate 26,859,899 downwards.
ATCTACTCTGCTCCTTTAAATGTCCCGAAAATGGTATCCTGGAATTAAATAAACCCTGTGAGTGTTTGCAATTCAGATTAAAATAAATAGTCAAACATATCAAAACGTTTTAACCCTTAGCCTGCCAGTCACGACTATAGCTCCATATGCAAACAGCTTGGATCCGGATGAGACGCCGAGTAACTCGGCGTCTCATCCGGATCCAAGCTGTTTGACACTCGGACAACATTTTCAGCAGCAACTTTGAAGCACTTTGAAACTTGAAGCAGACGAGAAATATAGCAGACGACAATTTATTTGGCGGGCTAAGGGTTAAACTTTTCATTTCATACATTTGACTGTAGTGCGTTTGCGTTTCACTACCCTAATGCGACTTTGCAAACAGTTTGAATCCTGATAAGACGCTGCGTCACGCGGCGTCTGATCAGGATACATGCTGTTTGACACTCGTATTAAAACAGCCCTAAAGCTGACTTAAAAATTATTGCAAACGACACTACAAAATACAAATGCAGACGATATTTTGGCGGTAAGAGGGTTAAATGAAACTTTGCAGTGAAATAATTAAACTTTTCATTTCAGGACCATTGGAATGGTTGGCGGAGTTGCTGGAGGGGCTGCCGTTTTGGCAATACCTGCATTACAAGTTCAAAAGCAGGAGGAGGATAACATTAAAAACCAATATTGTATAGGATATCATCTATCCAGAGAGTTAATTGATGATGATAGATTTGAGGATGCAGAATTGAATTGTAAGAAAGTACTTGACCTTGGATATACAAATGGCAAGGAGGAAAGTGATAAAGAAATGATAGTTCTCGAACTTCAACTGTCTTTAGTCTATTGTATGACCAATAGGTACGAGGACGCTGTGAATTTGCAAAAACAATGCATTAGGAAAATTAGAAAAGATTCTATCAAAACATTGGACATAAATGATTTTGAAAATATGATGAGGCTGGACACAACTGATGATAATTGGTTAAAACTTCTTAGAATGGCATATCATTACTATGCGTGTACTTTACTAAGAAAAGGAGAAACCAAACTTGCGGAGTCTGTATTCAAAAATATAGGTATTAAGATCTTGCAATCTGGCCTCGATGACTGTATTTCGGCCTTGGCAACTGTATTGGCAGCTCTAGCATTTTGCAAAATGGAGCAGGAGGATATCAAGTCAACGGAGGCCATGATTGGGAAAGTAATTGAGACTGGCGAGGAAATCAACAATGATATGAACGATATTGAATCGCTAGCAAGACACGTTATCATCTACCATTACTGGAAAACGAACGGGACAGTTCAGTCTTATTTTAAATGGAAATCGTTTGATCTTGATGCTCACACAATTTCTGTTCTGGAAAAACTATTTGAAGAAGGTGAAAGCACACTCTGTTGGATAGCAGGTATTTGTGCCGAGGATCAATGTGACAGTGTATGTGACATAAAACATGCAAATGCTGAGGTTCAAAGGTTTAAACGCCTTTTCCTGCATGCCTTTTGGTTCAAGTAATTTGCTGGTGCTGATAAAAAAAATCGTAGGGAACTTTACTGCAGCCTGACAGGAGCTTTTTGCTTTACTTTTCATCCTGTTTTAACTCGTTACTCCTTAAACACGCCTTTAATTTATTCCTACATTGAAGAAAATAGTTCCACGTTATACTGTCATAAATATAAACAAGAAATATTAATTATATATATATATATATATTATATTATATTATAACAGGAGGTATTTTAAAGCAGGCTGAAAGGAGAAATCTGCAAATTACTTTTAATCTGCTTTAACCCTTTCCTCCCTGAATCATCAAATGGACAACTCTAGTTTTCAATTTCATCTAGTCCATGTTTGACATTTCAGGGTTGATTTTCACAATAAATATAAAAATGACAAACAGTGTAGACCCTGATCAGAGGGCTCCTTAAGGAGCCCTCTGATCAGGATCTGCACTGCTTGCATTGAAAAACGTGTATTCCTCACAGGTACACTGTTTGCAAATGACGCATATATGCGTGACTAGGGTTCAAAGAGTTAAGTGATCATCTATCTACAAAACTCGAAACACGCCATTGAGTAAACGGTTAAGGCTACATGTAATTTGAAAGCTTAAAAAAGTAACATTAACCTTATTCACTATAGCTAAAACAAAAATACCGAAAGAAAAGTTTCAACATTCTAGCTTGTTGCTACGTGTACTGTTACCCAATACCCCATAGCCTGTGACACCCCGTTTACACAGAGCCATCGATGATAGATCGGTATGTTTTAGCCAAACTAGGGAGGTGACCGATGAAAACCTATTTACTACGGACATCACCTATTGGCCACCTGTTTTCCACCTATCAATCAGATGAGTTTCGTCGGAGGAAAATAACCGATTGAAAAATTTAAACGTGTTAAGAATTCTCGATATTAAAAGTGAAACTTTTTTAATTTACAAATAACCGATTGACAACCTGTCTACTGTTTGTGTTAGAGGATGACAAAAAAGAAGTGCAGTACACAAGAATTATAACTCTGTCATCTCCAAATATTAAATTGTCTCCCTTTTTTAAAAAAAAAAACAAAAAAAAAAGAATAATTTTTTGTCTGAAATATCACCTGAACGTTACATCATAAGCTGGTGATTCATCTGCTAAACATGTTATACATTAGGGGGTTTCTTTGTGGGGAGCATCCATCGTAGGGAACGATATTCTTGTTCGGTTAGAATAACGTCATTACAACTGTACAACCTAGTCGATGGTAGTTTTAAACAGGCTGAAAGCAAAGCAGAATATGCCTTACGGCGCATTCTGCTTTACTTTCAACCTGCTTCAAGTGTTCACTTTCTTCAAAATGAAGAGACAGATTATAGATACAATGGAGAATCTGTTATTCTTTCCCGTTTAAACGCAAACGTACGCAAACGCAAAGCACTAAAACGTAGAAAAGAACAACTTTTGGACAATTCTGACAATTCTTGTTTATCTTGGTGGCAAACAGTTTGGAGCCTGATCAGACGCCGGGTTACCCGGCGTCTGATCTGGCTCTAAACTGTTTGCACTGCAAATAATAGTTTTAGCGTAAACGCGTTTATTGGGAAAGAATAACAGATTCTCCACTGTAGTATAATGGGCTTGTTAGATTCATTCTACCCATGCTTTTGCCACTATTTGGTTGCTTAGAAGGCAAAACCATCCCGGAACCCTTGTTTCTCGGACAACTGTCCAACGGGACAAAAATCCTCAAGCTTACAAAAACAGTTTTTTATGTGGAAATACCATGTTCGATGAATAGTAAAAAGAATTCCCCGAAGCATGACATTCTTATTTTTTTGAGTTTTGGGGTTAAAATTAGTTTAATAGTGAAAATAGGTAAACACCACTCACCGTCTTCCATTTGTTGTCAATATTTATGTACACGCGCTGCTTATCGAAAGTACTAAGCGCTCAGTTGCTTTGCTACTCTTTTCGGAGAAGTAGAAACTGATTGGAGGGCGTGATAATTGGCTTCGTATACTGATTTGCATATAGTGTAACTGGGTCCTCTAATGCATAGCTAGTTTCTTGTTTTGATGTTAGACGACCACTTAAAGCAGTTTGGAAGTAAAGCAGAATGCGCATTCTAAGCTGTCATCTACTAGCAAATAGTCCTAATGGAACATTATCATGACCGTATAAGTTAGAAATACATCTTCAGAGTAAATATACACTCAGTGCAAAAAGAAACGCACATCGTGCTCAGGCGCAGATTAGGATACATTTTTTTTAGGAAAATTAGAAAAGAAAGACCTTATCTCAAGATTTATTTAAATCTGCAACAAGTTCAGAAAACAATACTCAAAAAACATTGTGCTGCCTTTTAACCATTTCCCTCCTACTGACGCCAAAAAGCGTTTTCAAACAGTTGGATCCTGATCAGACGCCGCGTAACGCGGCGTCTGATCAGGATCCAAACTGTTTGACACTCTGATCGATTTCATTTAAGTCATTCTACATTGAATTTTACTTTGAAACGATCTTGCAAACAACAAAATTGAATCAGACGACAATAAGACGGTGAATGGGTAAAAACCTCACAATTAATTTGGCAGCGAAATAATTAACTACAGCTTGTTTAAAATACCGCACCGATTAGTGCAGGTTGTGATGCTACCAATTCAATAAAGATTTAATAATAATTCACAAATACGTTCCTTCTACATAAAAATAAGATTGTGATACAAAATGTGCGTTTCTTTTTGTACTGAGTGTATATTAAATGCGTACATATGCCTCTCTATTGAGTAAAGATTCAAATGTGCAAGCACCCATGCACACCACAAGCATGACGTGTGGAGATTTTCAGGTTCCTGGGGCCCGTTTCATAAAACTTCGTACGACAAAAACGATCGTAAGTCAGATTATAAAAGTATCATTTATTATTTATTTCTCCATCTAATCCTGTCTTGTGACATCTTTTTGGAATCGTCTTGAAAAGACGATTCCAAAAAGATGTCACAAGACAGGATTATACAGAGAAATCACAAATTAAATGTATTTTAAAGTTTTGACTTACGACAACATTTGTCGTAAGAAGCTTTATGAAACGGGCCCCTGGTTCCTGCACTGTGTTTCAACATAATAGACGGTTTAGTGTTTAAAGTTTAGTTTCTTTCATGTTTAAAAGTCTGGTATTTACCAAAGATAAATTAGGGCGTTAACATTGTGTGTCACTATATCATGGAACAAAAAAATGTTTTTAAGAACATGAACCTATCGATTATCTAATTCTATTACACCCAGCTTAAAATGCTTATTACATGTAATTGTGCAGTATTGTTGATCACCACCTGAAGCTGTGTATTATCCATAAGGTTTGACCTGTCAGTCATCACTTTCCGTCAATTTTCGTCGTTGGTACCATCGGAAGTTTCCGTATACTTTATTTATAGATCAATGAAACTTCAGAAAATATACTAGTTAACTTCAGCAGGTTATCAAAAGTCACTGTGTTGCAGTAGCTTAGTGGATATTGTCATTGATTCGTACTGCTGGGGTCAAGGGTTCGATTCCAGGCACTGTTTTGTAAACGTCGGGCAGGTATTTTTTTATGTAAGTACTGTTTACTAAAAAAAAGCAGTAAACGTTTTGGTAAAGGGAAACTTGCTGCTTAACGAAAAACCAAAGTAACACAGAGTGCTCCCTGCCGGAGAGTGTTTTGCATAACGTGATGTTGCTAATGAAGCACCTTTCTATCCACGTTTCCTTAGGCAAGGTTCACTGTACTTTATTTTATATAAGTGCACGAATGTCATGGTTTGCATGTGTCTATCATAAAATAAAAGATTATAAGAAATACAAATTCAGAAATATTAAAAAACAAACTCGGGGATCGAACCCACAACCCTAACGTTGGTTGTGCAGATACATAACCACTGAGCCATTACCGACTGTGGGGTTACCATATCAGATAATATAATCACATTCGAGTCATCGTTTAATTGCTTATTTACTATACACTGTACATAGTTGTTTCCGGAAGATTAAAATATTAAACATATTCCCTATAATACATATTCATTACTGATTAAATTGGAACTATTTTCTTCAGCGGATGTATAAATCATATCCGCTAAAAGGCGCTTCTATTGGGTAAAGGGTTAAGGTACATGTTCATGACTGTATTAAATAGAACTATAATCGTCACTGGAGGAATACATCAAAAATGTAAAAAGTCGTATTTATGGGGTAATGGGTTATCCCATTGCTCAATGAATGTGTCTGTTTGTCTTCAAAACTAGAAACAGGTTTTTGGGTAAAGGGTTAACCTTTATATAGTCATTAATGATACTCAGGACTGCTTTAACCCTTTACCCCATAGAAGCGCATTTTAGCGAATATGATATATTCCTCCGCAGAAGAAAATAGTTCCAATAAGAATTTAATCAATCATGAATAATTATTATTGGAAATAGTTTCTATATTCAAGCACATAATAGCTTAAAGAAGGCTGAAAGTAAAGCAGAATGCGCCTCAAGGCGCATTCTGCTTTACTTTTAACCTGCTTTAAGTAGTCATCTATGTTCAATACTAGAAAATAAGCTATCAGGTAAAGGGTTAAAACTTAAAATTGTTGATGTTAGAGTGAAGATGACGTTATTCTCACATAACTACCCTTGTTTTCTATAGCGAACAACGATCACGAATATCCTTGTCTCCAACATGTGTGAGATCACTTAGATGACGTCAATATAACGTCACTATTTATAACGGCGTTTTGACGTCGCTGGGGTTACAAAAAATGCCTATTGCTTTTAAAAAATAGGTTACATTCGTTGGTTATGTGAGAAAAAGAATCTGTCACTCGTCGATGCTTAAGACAAGTTGATCTCAAACTCGTCTAGAATAGAAAAGTTATTAAGCTCGCCAAGGCTCGCTTAATAACATTTCAATTCTAGACTCGTTTGAGATCAGCTTGTCTTAAACATCGACTCATGACAGATCCTATATGTCTTTCCTGTTTAACCCTTTACCTGATAGCCTAGTTATAATATTGAAGATAGGTGACTACTTAAAGCAGGTTGAAAGTAAAGCAGAATGCGCCCTAAGGCGCATTCTGCTTTACTTTCAGCCTGCTTTAAGCTATTACCAGCTAGAATAAGGAAAGTATTAAATATGACACATATTCAGTACGGTTTATATTGGAACTATTTTCTTCAGCGGATGAATAAAATGAATGTGCTAAAAGTCGCTTCTATAAGGTAAAGGGTTAAACGCATTGCAAGGAAGAAACGGACATCTTTTTGACAATACTGACTATCTATTGTAATATGAGTGGCAAACAGTTTTGAGCTTGATCAGACGCCGGGTTACCTGATATGTTATCCTGCTCCAAACTGTTTGCAATGAAAATAATAGTTTTAGCGTAAACGCATTTATCGGGAAAGAATAACGTCTTCACCACTGTAAGACCAATTACATCTACTTGAACTCAGCATCAAGACATATTTATATCCCCTCAAACGAAATTTGTTTGGTTTTTTCTTTCTTTTTTTTTCTTTTCTTTGGGGGGGGGGGGGGTATAGTGGAGTCACCATGTATGCGTCCGGTTGTCCATGCTAACGGGATGATACTTATGTGACTAAAATTCTTAGCCCCATAATTGAAAAACATTAACCTGCCCGTCTATTATGACATTAACCTGGCCATTTCTTGTGACATTAACCTGGCCAGTTGTGGGACATAGGGTTAGGGGTAGGGTTAGCCTCCAGAATTTTTTTTTTCAAGTTAGAGCAAAAAAAAATTGTCGCGTGTGTGGTTAGCCACCCAAAAGAAAACAATAGAAAATAGCCACATAAGTATCCTCCCGTTAGAACGTCCGTCCGTCCGTCCGGTTTGTCCGGAGCATAACTAGAGCTGTTGACTTCAATCTTCATATACAGATAGATTTCATTGACCAGGAGTGCAGTGCACAAGAACCGTTACTCTGTCACCAGTATTTTTGGAGTTATTGCCCTTTGTTATTTTCATTTAATTTATTCTTGTCCGGAGCATAACTTCAAAAGTATAAAAGCTTTTGACTTCAAACTTCATATGTAGATAGCTCTCATTGACTAGGAGTGCAGTGCACAAGAATCATTACTCTTTCATTAGTATTTTTAGAGTTATTACCCTTTGTTGTCATATTGTTACCCAGTTAAGGCTTGTCCAGAGCATAACTTCCAAAGTATAATAGTTTTTTACTTCAAACATCATATACAGATAGATTTGATTGACTAGGAGTACAGTGCGCAAACCGTTATATACTCTGTCATCAGCATTTTTGTAGTTATTGCTCTTTGTTGTTATATTTTTATCCAATTGAGGCTTGTCCGGAGCAAAACTTCCAAAGTATAACAGCTATTGACTTCAAACTTCATATACAGATAGATCTCATTGACAAGGAGTGCAGAGCGCAAGACCCGTTACTCTGTCATCCATATTATTGGAGTTATCTCCCTTCGTGGTTATATTTTTACCCAATTAAGTCTTGACCGGAGCATAACTTTAAAATTATATTAAGAGCTATTGACTTCAAACCTCATATATAGATAGATCTCATTGACTAGGAGTGTAGTGCACAAGAACCATAACTTTGTCATAAGTATTTTTGGAGTTATTGCTTTTTGAGCTTTTTTTGGCTTTTTTTCCAATTTAGGCTTGCCCAGAGCATAACTTCTAAAAATATACGAGCTTTTTGCTTCAAATTTCATATACAGATAGATTTCATTGACTAGGAGTACAGTGCATAAGAACAATTACTCTGTCATCCATACAGTTGGAGTTATTTACCTTTGTTGTTATATTTTAGCCTTTTGTTATTTTTTCCCAAGTTAGGGAGCACTTTTAAAAGTGCCCACATCAACTTTATCCTGAAATATTAACCTCTTGTGACAAGACCCTACCGGGGGAATAAATCACCATTTGTGATAGGTTATCATTTGCCCATAAAACCACAAAAAGAAACAAATAAAATAAACTTTCCCTCGATGATTTATTGCGAAAGGTGATTAAATATCATATTATTATTATTATTATTGATGATTTATTGCGAAAGGTGATTAAATATCATATTATTATTATTATTATTATTATTAACCCTTTACCTGATAGCATTGTTTCTAGTATTGAAGATATGTGACTACTTAAAGCAGGTTGAAAGTAAAGCAGAATGCGCCCTAAGGCGCATTCTGCTTTACTTTCAGCCTGCTTTAAGCTATTAACTGCTGAAATAAGGAAAGTATTAAATATGACACATATTCATTACGGTATAATTTGGAACTATTTTCTGCAGCGGATGAATAAAATGAATGCGCTAAAAGTCGCTTCTATAAGGGAAAGGGTTAAAGTGACTGATACGGTGCGAGTGTACTAAGCCCTAAGCTGTATACAGTGGAGAAGATGTTGGGGTTTTTTTTTTTATAAAAGAAATTGGCATGTCAAGACAAAGATGTCCAAATTAAAGAACATACTTTCGAGTTGAACAGGGTCAAAATGTTGTCACATTTTGTGCAAGAGTTATTAAACCTGGACAAGTAACAATAATAATTTGTATCAAGTTTGCAGGGCTGCCATTTCTCCGGATTTTTCCTAAATCATCGGATTTTTTTTCAAGAACACGTTAGCTTAAAGCAGGCTGAAAGTAGTCACGTGTCAAATAAACTAGAAACAGGCTATGACGTAAAGGTACGATTCGTAAATTCGCAATTTAAAAATGCAAATTTCGAAATCTTAGGATTTTTCATGTCAACTTATGGCAGCCCTGAGTTTGACAATGCTCAGCATCATTAATAGGTTTTATGAAAATAGCGTGTCAAACAAAAGCCAAATTCATAGACAGCGCTCTTTCGGGTCTCTATAGAACAGGGCTGCCATAAGTTGACATGAAAAATCCTTTTCAAGTGCGATTTTACGAATCATACCTTTACCCCATATCCTTCTTGTTTTGTTGACATGCGACTACATAAAGCAGGCTGTAAGTAAAGCAGAATGCGCCTTAGGGCGCATTCTGCTTTACTTTCAGCCTGCTTTAAGCTACCATGTACTGGGAAAAAATCCGGAGATTTAGGAAAAATCCAGAGAAATGGCAGCCCTGATAGAAACTATAATTATGTATAGGAAACAATATAGTCGTTCCTTTATACTACACCAGGGAGATATTTGTGCAGGGAAAAGTTTAACCGTAGTATAGTTCGGAACGGTCGTCAGTTGACGAGAATGGCCGATCGCTCTCCGTATAGTTTCCGATACTGATCGACAATGGCCCAATCTATTTAGGGGTTCCCAACCTTAACTATATATAGGACGTTAACCCCAGTTTTCTCAGTCATATGATATATGGTTAATCGGCTATACTATCTTTTAAGGGAAACGATATCCGTCTACAGTTTTAAAGAAAGGTCTAAATAGTGCAAGTCTCTGAAACCTGAACCAAATTTGTCCGACAAGGAAAATAACACAATATAAACTACTTGTGCCCACAAACTGTTCAGCGAAAAAACTTTAAGGTTTTTTTTCCAGGCAGGTAACCGATAAATATATGCGAATAATGCATGATATGTCAAAAAACTGATAGTGTGACGTCACCGTAAATCGGTGACGTCATGACGTCTGTTTAGACAGATTTTAAGATTGCTAATAGATCTACCTCATAAATACTCGATCATGTTCATCTAGATGAAAATGACAAACGGTGCAGACCCATACCAGAGGACTCATTAGGAGTCATGTGATCTGGGTCTTCACTGTTTACACAGGACAAGTTAGTGTAGACTCTTAACATGTGCACTTTTTTTCAGATGCTTAAGATACTTTTGTTCTTGTAAATTGCTGCATCACGGTTGGTATTGTTATATTGTTGTTAATTATTTGTTTTGTATGAAAATGCCTTTTGTTTTGTGTGTTTGTATATATGTTGAGGGCCTCATGGAAGATTGGTATTTACCAAATGAGCTCTCTCGTTAAATAAAGTCTTTATTATTATTATTATTATTATTATATGGCAACACAGGTCCAAAATGAACTTTCTTAGAACATTTAGGACTTTTATTCTGCATTAGGCTGCTACATGCCCCCGTCCCTCCTCCTCCCCAATTGTTCTCAATAGGCGTGACGTAACTGTAAAAGCATGTTGCATGTTGTAAAGCCATCTCACTCTGTCTACAGAGGCCCTGGCATACTCATACTCAATGGGTTTTTTTTATTCAAACTAAACCGTCAAAAAAGAGACAAACCTTACACGAGACACCTCACTGGTTATTTGCATAGCCAATATTACAGTTTTTTGCACAACTTGTAAAGCTTTTTACCTGACTATGGGTAATCACCTAAATAATCAAGGAATGTATTTAAGGGACATTCTGCTTTACGTTCAGTCTGCTTTAAGCTACCATCTGCTAGGATATAAAAAAAATAATTTGTATGCATTGTTGCACACCCATGCAGTATAAAGTGGAAGATGGTTGCTTATTTGATTTACGTTTTCTTCATATCTCAGTAAACAAACTTGAACTTTTGATCTTATCAGTACACATTTATACAGTGGAGAATGTGTTATTCTTTCCCAATAAACGCGTTTACGCTAAAACTATTATTTGCAGTGCAAACAGTTTGGAGCCAGATCAGACGCCGGGTAACCCGGCGTCTGATCAGGCTCCAAACTGTTTGCCACCACGATAAACATGAAATATCAGAATTGTCCAAAAGTTGTTATTTTCTACGTTTTAGTGCTTTGCGTTTGCGTACGTTTGCGTTTAAACGTGAAAGAATAATAGATTCTCCACTGTACATGTATACAGTAAAGTATTGCTGATAATAAATGCCGTGGTTTAGCGTTAAAGACGACGTGGTGCTGATAATAGAATGCAAATAATATAGTGAGAGCTTTCTGCGTCAGACTCAAACTGTTTGCCTCTCAGATAAAAATAAACAATCAAAAATGTCAAAAGTTGTCATTTTCTCCATTTCATTTCAATGAGTTTCTTTTGCTTTTGCGTCTTCTCCTCTGTAACAGTGGACGTTTACTGTAAAACAGAAAGATACGCGTTGTGACTCTAACCCTTTCACTCTCAATGACGCCTTAAAGCGCGTTTGCAAACAGTTTGCGTCCTGATCAGACGCCGCGTAACGCGGCGTCTGATCAGAACCCAAACTGTTTGACACTGTTGCCGATATCAAATAAGTCATTCTACATGAAATCTAACATTGAAACGGGTCTTGCAGACAACAGTACTAAGCAGACGACAATAAATCGGTGAATATGTAAAAATCTCCCGCATAATTTGATCATGAAAGGGTTAAATATGGCAGTTGTGTTATTGGATGACTACTACTAACCTTTTCACTGTCTCGTTTAACCATTGCGCAGACAAAATGTCGCCTGCTACAATTTGTCGTTCAGTGTAATGTAATGCAATATTCAATTTTTTGAACATCTGACAAATCTTCGAGTGTCAGTCATCTTGGATTTGATCAGGCAAAATCTATTCTGCCAAAATCGTTGTCAATATTATTTTAAAAACAAGAGCGTGTCCCAGGTACACGAATGCCTCCGATGATACAGGGAGGGGAATCCAGACTATCAAACGTAAAAGTTAGAGAGCTGAAACTGTAGTGGAGCGCCATTTTGAGGACTTCAAGGGCCATTAATCCAAAGGGCCTAGCATAAATTGGTGCCGCTGGTTATCCAAATTGGTCTCCATTTTATGTCAACAAACATTTTCAGAAAGTTTGGTGATGATCAGATGAAAAGCAATGTGTTTGTGAAACACAAATGCCCCCAGCCAGCATCATGTTCTGTAATGTAATGCTTATTTGCAAAAGTAGGTCAAAAGTCATGGTCGTAGGGTAAATGAAACATTGGCATGGTTGGAGAAGTCTTAACACAAGAAACATATAAAGTATGGAAGCTCTAGGCCTACTGGTTAAAATGTTATAGGCGTATAAAGATTTATACAAATAAAGGTCAAAGTCACAAGGGCAAAAACGTAGGTATGGTTGGAAAGGTCTTGGCACAAGAAATATATAAACAAAATATGAAAGCCGTAGGCCTACTGGTGCAAATGTTATAGCCATTTAAAGATATCAACAAAAGTAGGTCAAATGTCAAGGTCACAAGGTCAAAAATTTTGAATGGTTAGAAAGGGAAAACACATGTCAATTTAGACGCAAGTCAACGACAATAGAGGCTGAGAATCATTTTCAAATTTTATTAAATGATATAAAATGGAAACTGTATTATGCCGTATCCCATCATGCTTCCATACCTATCCTATCATGCTTCCATACCTATCTAGCCAAGCACCTATGAAAGACACATGACCAGAGATATATGACGTCACATATCTCTGGGTCATGCATATTCAACAGCCTCTATTGTCAAGACCAACATCAATTTAGACGCAAGTCAACGACAATAAAAGCTGAGAATCATTTTCAAATTTTATTAAATGATATAAAATGGAAAATGTATTATGCCTTATAGAGAGATAAAAGTGGAACAGAGCAAACAGCCTGAACCACTATATTGAACTGGAACAGGGGAAACCACTGTTACACTTTGGTAGTTTTAAAAAGACATAGGTTACTTCCCCTTATAACTAAAGTCCTGAAAACATAAAACGGTTTAAAACATGCAAACTATTCTGCAAATATAAGAAATGTACAAACAATTTCAAATACTACGTGAACCCACAAGCAGTGCAGCATGCGAAATGTTCATGTCCAAATTAAGGCTAACTGTACTTAACCATTTAGAATACTGTCTGTAAAATTACTTGGGGTTTAACTATGTACGTAATGCTGTCTGAACACTTCTTGGTTCTTCCACCTGCCAACTTTCATGCTTGAGTGATCGGAGAATCCCGCTTCCACAGCGGCTGTAGCTCCTGTTGGTCTAAAGTCCTTTGGTGCAAATCCTACTAATCCTACCATTTGCAACGCCTGTGTCAGCACACTACTGACCGTAGAAGCCGATATAGCCTTATATGGCCTATGTAAAGCCAAAAAAAAACTGGTCCTTGTGGATTATCGCGGAAAAACCTTGACAGGTCAATGTTACACTGTAGAGTAAGTACTGGACATAATTTGGTTTTAGTTGCTGTAGGAACTGTCACTATAAAACCGCTTCGGTAGGAATCATTTTTGATCCCATGAAAAGTTATAGTCATTGAACTCTCCTCGAATACTATATCTGACACATTTAACTGTACATTATTTACGGAGTTATTATGCTCTGAATACTGTACTGCCTTAGGCGCGATGTCGGAAGGTCGCAACATGGCACACAAAGCTAATAAAGTTATGCTTTTTAGTCTCAACACTTCCAGGGTAAGTTTTTCATTATCTGGTAATGCAGTAAAACACTCCACAAAAGGCTGAATGGGAATAGTTTTGGATCTAGCCATAGCTCTTTAGGTAGCAGATTTTATGATGGTCGATTTTAAATGAGTAATCTCGACCTAAAGTAACGGACTAGGAATATCTAACGCATCATATAAATGTCCTAACGCGGCACATGTGTTTTTTAGCAAAGACTCTGGTCTCTGACAGTCTCTGCATATATCACACAAAAAGTCTGCTAATATTCCTGTATCTCTGGGCGGAAAACTATCGTGTCGCGCTCCACAAAAGTTTGCAAAGTTCTGTAGCTGTCTATTGTATGTTGACAATGTAAACCTCGCCCAGCATAACTGGACACGTTTTGCTGTTTGTACAGACCATCCCTGGTCGAAGAGGTGTCTTTGCCACAAATCTTCCAAGCGTATAGTTTCCAACTTCTGTTCCGTAAGGGTTCTGCTCCTGTGTTCCGCAGTACTGAATGGTCCTTCGTTTGTTTGGTATCCGTGTAGGCATCCGTATTGCCATACCCCTTAGTTTGTTGAACCAGCACTGATTAGGCCACCAAGGGGCTATCACTGTTGCCATTGCAGACTGTGTCTGTACCACCTCGAGTATCTTCGGAATAAGCCGGAATGGTGGATTCACAAAATTTACCTCCTGTTCCGAGTTGCTTTGGGAAAGAGCATCGATTGCCTCCGTTTCCGGATCGAACGAGCGGGAGTTGTACCTTGGAAGTCTGAAACGAAGCAAACCTTTCGACTGTATGCGGGCCGAATGTCTTGTCTATAAACTGAAATACCCCGGGATGCAGTTTCCATTCGTACAGGTTCTTTTCTCTGGATAAGCCGTCGGCTTGTACATTCAGCTTCCCCGGAAGGTAATGGGCCCGAAGGTCGATGTCCAATTTGAACACTTAAGCCCATATGGCCTGAGCTAGTTTTGTTAAGGACCCTACTGGTCCGCCTAAGTGGTTTAGGTAAGCACATGTTGTGGTATTATCCGATAGCACTGTCACAGCCTTTCCTTGAAGAATAGAACTGAATGATTTTATCCCGAGATAAACCGCTGCTAGTTCCCTGAAATTGGACGGTTTGTATCTCATGGAAATGTCCCATAAACCGCTATTTTCCAACTTACCTATGCAACAGTCCCACCCAGTTGCTGATGCATCCATTTCCATCTGAATGGCGTCTTTGTGTGGTTTCAGCACGAGCCCATTCCACGATTCTAGCGCGCCTATCCACCATTTTAAGTCTTGTGTAGATGCGCTATTAAGTTTCAGTGTAGCGTCCCACGACTGGCTTTTTGACAGTAACCTGTATATGTTTCGTAAAACTAACTTCGCAGGTAATATAGCTTACAGTTGCTGCTAAGTATTAACGTCCCTCGGGCTGTCTTCTTCTGCGAACAGGTGACTGCCATTATCGTCCGGACGTCCCTTCAGCCGGCAGAGAATGATACGGTGACATCTAAAGTGGCTGCTTCCGACATCTTGCGATGGTTCCCAAAGTAGAAACATTTCGAAGTCCGGGTCGACGTCCAACGATGACAAATTCAGTCCGAGGTGCTGGCTCCCAGGTTGTAGAGGTAAAAACGACAAAGACATCTCCTTGGTCGATGCAATCTTTCAATAACGGCGCTTCTAAGGGCCACGCCCGCTGATGTTGGTCAGGGATCCATCCATTGGCTAAGCCTGCCACGCTTAGCCATGGACTAGATCCCTGTGCCTCTCCCACGACGTGCACGACTGCTAAATGCATTTATTTAGATGAGCGTGGGTGTCAAACAGAATAGAGTAAGGTCAGCCGCCGCGTCTTTGACGCGTCGGCTGACCTTGCTCTACACTGTTTGCAATGCAAGTAGGCAGGTTTTGTCATGACACGGCCAGTATATATAATTCAGAAATCCATGCCCATATCTTTTAGCTACTTAATTTTGAATAAACCTTTTGATTTGTATTTAGATCTACGCAACGCCCAATTCTCATCTAAGTTGTATTCACAGTCAATCGTGCACTAATAGTGCGCTCACATTTGCTCTACGGCGGCCGCAGAGACGTGAACTCGAGAGAATCTTACGGCGGCCGTAGACATTCTACGGCGGCCGTACGGCAGCCGCACGGCGTATCCCAATATCTTACAGGCCGTAGAGGTCGCCGTAGAATTATAACGCGGATTTATAACATTTTTTCATTTCTACGGCGGCCGTAGAAACACACACTGCAGAGTGGTTCTACGTCTGCCGTACGGCAGCCGTACGGCCACCGTGCGGCCGCCGTAACTCGATGGTCAATTTCCCTATGGAGCAATTGTACTTTTGATCATATATGTAAAACATGAATATTATCTAAAAAGGATTTAGATGTTCTTAAATGCTGTCCAAATGTGTCCTTTGAGTTCATGGTGTTGCTATAAGTTGTGTGAACATGTAGCAAAACCAAGCTGTGTAGCAGGAGCAGCATTTTGGTTGCAAGGTATCTGGTGGGACGTCCACGGCTGCCGTACGGCGGCCGTACGGTCGCCGTGCGGTCACCGTACGGCAGCCGCACGGCGGCCGTACGTTGGCCAAGATTTTTTAACCCCACCATAATAAAATCTCGCCGCGCGGCAGCCGCAGCAAATGTGAGCGCAACACACGGTAGAATATGAATTGGCAATCTTAAATAAATATAGCAGCTTAATGGAGGATAAACGTAATGCAGAAGGCTCCTGTAGGAGCGTTGTCCTGTATTGTGTGGTAACATATAGATATCCAGGCAGGTTACAGTGGAGAATCTGTTATTCTTTCCCAATAAACGCGTTTACGCTAAAACTATTATTTGCAGTGCAAACAATTTGGAGCCAGATCAGACGCCGGTTAACCCGGCGTCTGATCAGGCTCCAAACTGTTTGCCACCAAGATAAACAAGAATTGTCAGAATTGTAAGATATCCAAACTATTTTACACCTTGACACTGATGTGAAAACAATTTTTTTAAATTCTATTTTTAGACCAAGAGCAGACGATTATTTTTGCAGACAGAAAAAATACCCAGAATGCAAAAAGTTGCAAAGAGGTGAAACCATGACGCGGCGTCTCATCAAGATCCAAACTATTTTACACATTGACCCTGATTTTGAAATATTCTTTTTAAAAATCAATTTTTAAAACAAGAGCAGACGATAATTTTTGCAGACGATAAAACTACCCAGAATGCAAAGAGTTTAAGTGACTGTAAAAACTACATTTACCACCCTGTCTCGTCGTCACGGTCATGCCATCATGGTTAAATGAAGGTGAACGAACTATGTAATATAAAATAAGTACTTATAGGGGATGTAATATCATTAAACTTCATTTTCTAAATGATCGGTATGGTGTTACATGTGAGCAGAGATACAGCCTTGATAGTTGATTGACGTGAAGTGTTGCATTGCAGTGTATGCTTCCAACAGGATATCTTGTGCAGATATTTGATGTAATATTGTGTATGTGATTAAAGAAATATTTTATGAGCTTTTTTTTTCAACGACTGAAAGTTGAAATTTCTAAGAAAAGAAAAATAAACGAGGTTTTACTATAAATTGCTGGTTTTCAAAAATTCTGTTAATACAGTGATGAAGACGTTATTCTTTCCAAATAAACGCGTTTACGCTAAAAATGGCAGATCTTTTTCCATTGCAAACAGTTTCGGAAGCCAGGTCAGACGCCGGGTAACCCGGCGTCTGATCAGGCTCCAAACTGTTTGCAACTCAGATTAAATCAAATAGTTATAATTCTCAACAAAAAATCATTTTCTACATGTTATTGCAATGCGTTTGCGTTACGTAAATGCGTTTAAACAGGAAAGAATAACGTTATCTCGACTGTTACCCATTGCTATGTTGATTGCATTTCCAAGTGTACGTATGGCACAGCGGAAACTTTATCATTATTCTTTCCGTATAAAAGAAACGAAACGCAAACGTAATTTACAATAAAATAGAGAAAAATGGCAACATTTTGGAAATGTTGACTCACTTTTATCTAAATGGTAAACAGTTAAGAGCCTGATCAGACACCGGGTATCCCGACGTCCTATCTTGTTTCAAACTGTTTGCACTGTGCATAGGGTTTAAATCATCCTCTTTTTTAAAGAATAATAACTTTTCCACTCTATATAACGATATTCATTTACTTGAAATTATGTAGGAACGACCAATAAAAGTGCTCTGTTGTTGTGCTACTGCAGAACATTTCCCTATGAGTTTTCTGCATGACTTTTGTCTTACAGTGGAGGATACGTTATTCTTTCCCGTTTAAATGAAACGAAACGCAAAACGCTAAAACATATTAAAGTGCAACTTTTGGACAATTCTGATAATTTATTTTTATTTTGGTGGCAAACAGTTTGGAGCCAGATCAAACGCCGGGTTACCCGGCGTCTGATCTGGCCCCAAACTGTTTGCAATAGAAATAATAGTTTTAGCGTAAACGCGTTTATTGGGAAAGAATAACATTTTCTCCACTATACATGAGTGCACAACATGTCTTCAGTACCAATTATGAGACGTACACTCAAACACACTTTCTGCCATCCAGTGGAGAAGGCGTTATTCTTATGACCGTTTGCACGCAAACGAAACGCAAACGCAATTGCAATCAAATTGGAAAAAATGACAACTTGTTAACAATTGTGACTATTTATTTTAATTTGAGTGTCAAACAGTTTGGAGCCTGATCATACGCCGGGTTACGTAACCCGGCGTCTGGTCTGGCTTCAAAATGTTTGTAATGAAAATAAAAGTTTTAGCATAAACGCGTTTATTGGGAAAGAATAACGTCTTCTCCATGGTATCGTCTGGTTTCATTTCTAATGCTTTAAATTAAGGTACAGTGGAGAAAACGCTATTATTTCCCGTTTAAAGGAAACGAAACGCAAACGCAAGACACTAAAATGTAGAAAAGTGCAACTTATGGACAATTCTGATCATTCATGTTTATCTTGGTGGCAAACAGTTTGGAGCCTGATCAGACGCCGGGTAACCCGGCGTCTGATCTTGCTCCAAACTGTTTGCAAAAGAAATAATATTTTTAGCGTAAACGCGTTTATTTGGAAAGAATAACGTTTTCTCCACTGTAGCTTGTCTTAAAAGTATTTATTTTGGATTCGTATCAGAGGATCAAAAAATTATATAGTTTGAAAAATGAACTGTTGTCGTCCTTGTCAATTAATGAGTTTATCGGCGGTTTTTGAAGGTCATTGATGTATGGAATCTACAGTGAAGAAGACGTTATTTTATCCAAATAAGCGTGTTTACACTAAAACTATTATTTCTCCTGCAAACAGTTTGGAACTAATTCAGATGCCATGTAACTTATCAGGCTCACAACTGTTTGCTACTTAGATCAAAATTAATTGGTAGAACTTGCAAAGACTATAATTTTTCTATATTTTAGTACATGCGTTTTCGTTTGGTTTCTTTTTTAACCGGGCAAAGAATAACATCTTCTTCATTGTACTGTATGACTGTACCTACTAAACATCTGGGTATCTATTTCTGTTTCAGAATTTGGCTCCCCGTTTTTGAGGAAAGATCATGACAAACCACGCACAGTCACTTCGAAGATATTGTTGCGCATGCGTAATTGTAGGAGTAGTTGGTTTTATTTTACTGGTCGTCGGGGTTCTAACCCCGGCCTGGAGTGTTTCCCGGGGCAGGCACAACTGCACTATACAGGAAGGGGTATGGTATACAAGGGCCTGCTCGTCCAGAATCAAAACCTGCGTCGTGTCTTCAAGAGAGTGGATATTTGAACAGTTTGGATTACAAGAAGCGAATTCAGGTAAGTGTTTGTGAAGAGTTTTGTCATGTTTAATACCCACTCCATCACTTCATAGTTCTAAGCGCCTTTTAGTTTATCGTATAGAATAAATAATTCACGTGTAGAAAATAGTTCCTGTTTATACAGCCAAGAACATGTGTGGCATAAGAAATATTTCCCACATTCTAGCAGATAGTACCTTAAAGAATGCGCCTTAAGACACAGTCTGCTTTACTTTCAACCTGCTATTCCAAACAAGAAACAGGCTATGAGGTTATGGGCTAATTCAATTACCAATAGCGAAAAGTATAGGCGTCCTTTACAAACAGTGTTTCTGTGAGGAGTATATTTGTCATGTGCAAACAGTGTAGACCCAGATGGCTCATATAAGAACTCTTTGATCAGGGTCTGTACTGATTTGTTGTGTCTTTTTTATCAATAAAATGTAAAAAACAAACCTTAATAGAACAACATGAATTACAGCGTTCCTTCTCTACAACAACACACAATTGGAGACAAACATTGTGTTCGTTGTTCTGAGGGAGTCGTCATAGGGAGGGAATTTAGTTTACATAATAATTATAACATTATGTAAACAGCTTGAATCCAGATCAGACGCCGCGTCACTCGGCGTCTGATATGGATTCAAACTGTTTGTCAATCGTCATAAAGTCTTTTACTGTCAAAATGTCTAACATGCAATTTTGAGAAAAACAGCAGTCGATAACTTTAAGCAGACGATATTGCAGCAGTGAAACGTTAGACATAATTGTCCTGGTTAGGGAACGGCGGCAAGGGTCGTTGTAAGGAGGGAGTCGTTGTTGAGAGGACCGTTGTAGAGAGGGAAAGCTGTAGATAACATTATACACTTGTTTCATAGGTACTGAGGGAACAGTCAAATCATTGACCCGAGGTAGCAGGGAAGACCTTGAGAACTGTTGCCCGAGGCCAACGGCCGAGGGCAACAGTTCTCAAGGTCTTCCCTGCTACCGAGGGACAATGATTTGAATGTTCCCGAAGTAAATATGAAACAAGTGATTTATTACCGGACTCTCTATTTAAGACAGATCTAGTTCCTGAATTGTACACGGCTGAATGAAAAGCTAGATCTAGATCTACATGATTTGAACAACTGTATAAATTCTAGAGATTATTTATTTATCATATAAATATTAATTCACTACACAGACTGAACGCACAACCACTGTATTTAGAAAAGGTTTCTCTAAAATATTAATCTTTTCATATACGATTTGAAATGTAAACATTTTCTTATTGACTAAAATTGATTGACACTTAGTTTCAATTACGTCATAAACTCATGATGACATGACGTCATTTAGAATGTAACGTCATAATTTGTTTAAAAAAAGGAAGATGCTAGATCTGCAAGCGGTTTAACATTCTTTATTCGGAGACTTTCTTAATACTAGATTATCTAGTATATGTAGCCTTTTTAGGGTATTCACTATTCATGGCCCGAAAACCCCCGTAAAATGCTAGATCTATGTAAGACGGTTGCGATGCAGAAAATGTTTGCGCACCATTTTCGCGCAGGCAACAGTGCCGTGCAACAGTCAACTGTTGACCGGTCAACAGTCACCTAGCATAAGTCTGTGAATTCTTTACCAAAAAACAGTCAAAAATGCTTAATAAACACTTAAATAGAGAGTCAGGTAATAATGGAAACTGTGATTTTTTGTTAACCCTTCACTCAATAGATACTCATTTTAACAACTTTCATTTATTCATACCCAAAAGAAGAAGTTCCAATGTATACAGTCATGAAAAT
Source organism: Gari tellinella (assembly GCA_922989275.2). NCBI lineage: Eukaryota > Metazoa > Mollusca > Bivalvia > Cardiida > Psammobiidae > Gari > Gari tellinella. The sequence goes on along the minus strand of OV277856.1, from coordinate 26,838,481 downwards.
GCAACACAAGAAAAAATCCTTTTCCTAGCAGATTGTAGCTTATAGCATGTTGAAAGTAAAGTAGAATGCGCCTTAATATGCATTCATTTATACGTTCAACCTCCATTTAGGACCATCGTGACAGTTAAGATTCTAACGGTCAAAGGGAGACAACTATTTGCATGAGTTGTGACCCTTTGACCATTACTCCAAGATTAATGTTTATATGCGTATTTCTATTTTTTCTGTCTCAATAAGCTAAGTTATACGGCCACACCTGCATTTGGCGACCTTGATTAGAATAGTGATATGTCGTTGACGATTGAACTGTAAGGATTTGGATCCATTTAAGCACTTTCGGGGACCCCTATTCTTTTTTACCATAACAGGGTATATAGATCTACTAGCAACGTGCACAATTTAGAAACAAATGTTATGAAAATTCGGAGAAACTGGCTCGATTGTCTCAAAGTGGTCCCCTGTCTTCAAAACTGGAAACAGGTTTTGGAGTAAAAGGTTAAAACTTTCAAGGTTGGATACATTAACTGCTTATAACATATTTCACCTGAATACTATCATGGGCCTTCCAGCAATTGAACTGATCTAGATCCAAACTCAAAATCTGCAGTTTGAAAATAAAGATCTACAAACTTTTCACGCATCTCATGCAGTCAGTGGCTCACCTCACTGAGCTACAGCCGGAGCATGGTCTAAGGAAATCTCCTTTTTTCCAATAAATAAATTTAATCTGAGTGAAAAACAATTTGAAGCCTGTTCAGACGCCGGGTAAGCCGACGTCTGATCTGGCTCGAAACCGGTCACACTGGAAATAATTGCTTCAGCACAAACGTGTATATTGGCAGGGCTACCAAAAGATGACATGAAAAATCCTAATATTTCCTAATTTGCATTTTTTCAAGTGCAATTTTACAAATCGTACCTTTACCGAAACGCCTGTTTCTAATTGTGTTGACGCTTGACTACTTAAAGCAGGCTGGAAGTAAAGCATAATGCGCCTTAAAGCGCATTCTGCTTTACTTTCAGCCTGCTTTATGCTACCATGTACTGGGGAAAAATCCGGAGATTTAGGAAAAATCCGGAGAAATGGCACCCCTGGGAATATTGAAAACAATATTGTGATTTCATTTCAGTATTGGAATTATGATTTCCTTTCAGTATTGAAGTCGATACATTGGCAGGAATTCCAAGTGTTAACAGTATTGGGGATGGAGGGAGCCCTGAATGCCGTCCTTGCAGCCGGTATAATCCTTGTTAGAAGAGGGAAGCGAGTGAGCACACTTGTAATGGCAGTCGGTCTCGTCAGCTCTCTTGCAGCGTGTAAGTTTGAGCGTCTCGGTGTAATGCGGAGAATACATTATCAGTGCTGCCATTTTTCTAGATTTTTCCAAAATCTGAGGATATTCATCCTAGCAGATAGTAGCTTAAAGAAGATTGAAAGTAAAGCAGAATGCGCCTTCAGGCGCATTCTGCTTTACTTTCAACCTGCTGTTAGTTATCGCACTTGAAAAATAGAAAATTTGGAAATCTTAGGAGTTTATAATATCAACTTATGGCAGCCCTGTGTTATTCTTTTCCCAATATGTTAAATATGTTTATGTTAAAGCAATTTTGTCCATTACAAACAGTTTGGAGCCAGATCAGACACCGGGTAACCCGGCGTCTTATCAATCTCCGAACTGTTTGCAACTTGAATTAATATAAATCTTTTATATTTTCTAATCATTTACATTTACATTTTATTGCATTACGTTTGCGTTTTAAATGGATAAGAATAACGTGTTTTCTGTTGTTTTTATGTTCTACATAATATCTATAGCATGCTATGTTAATGTCATCTGCAAAAATGGCCGTTTGCAATAATTCTTAAGATTGAATTAGAAGCACTTCTTTCAAAAAGATATTCAAAGTTCCAAACAGCTTGGACCCAGATGAGACGCCGAGTTATTCATTCATCCCTGAACCTTTAATAGACAACCCAAATTTCCGATTAAGCAATGTCTATTTATGACTTTTTATGGTTGGTATGTTTGTTAAATAGATCTATAAGTATAGCAAAATAACCCACAGTGAAAACCCTGAGCAGAGGACTCCTCTTGGAGTCCTCTGATCTAGGTACAGTGGAGAATCTGTTATTCTTTCCCAATAAACGCGTTTACGCTAAAACTATTATTTGCAGTACAAACAGTTTGGAGCCAGATCAGACACCGGGTAACCCGGCGTCTGATCAGGCTCCAAACTGTTTGCCACCAAGATAAACAAGGATTATCAGAATTGTCCAAAAGTTGTTCTTTTCTACGTTTTAGTGTTTTGCGTTTGCGTTTAATCGGGAAAGAATAACAGATTCTCCACTGTAGGCACTGTTTGCATAACATACGAACTAGCGAATTTTTCACTCGTGTACTGGTTGTTACAGATTTTACCCCTTCTCTGTCTTACCCCGAGTACAACAGTTATTTGCAAACAGTTTGAATCCTTACGCGTTACGCGGCGTCTATAATCAGGATTCAAACTATGTGACACTCATTTCATCATTTCTTCAGTCAAAATAGCAAAAAACAGAATTTAAGAAATAAAAGCATCTACGACAATTGATTAAAATTGATGACGTCATGGCAGTGAAGGGGTTAAAACGTGACACTAGGGTTCAAATTCTATGATGATTTTCTGTTTTGGATTTTGGGACTATGTCACAAAATATTTTGATTGCATGTATTAAACCTTACCAGTTAAAATTATTTAGCTGACGTACTAAAACTCGACAATAAAACAGAGAATGCATGTACTTTGCACTCTATGGTAATATTCCTATATTCATAATAGATTCAACGAATATTTATAAACCTGTTTCCTTGACAAATTGTGAATTAGTATGTATGGGACTGTTCTCATGTTTTTGTATGTTACAAACTGAGAGTGAAATAAATAAAACTGAAACTGAAACTGATAATATCAGGCGCCAATTTACTCTGCACTGCAACATATCAGAATTCAAACGGTTTTGCGCATGTAATTGTTATAGGTTTTATCACCAAAAATGCTTTTGAAATTATATCTTACAGTGATAAATATGTTATTCTTTCTCGATAACACGCAAACGAAACGCCTTGCAGTAAAATGTAGAAAATGTCAACGTTATAGAAAATTATAACTATTTATTCAAATCTGAGTTTAGAAACAGTTTGGAGTTTATTGGGAAAGTAATACATGTACCGTCTTTTCTGTACTGTTCCAGTAGATATATCTTTTTTATATTTAGTATTGCGGGAAAATTAATGATTAAAATGCAATAGCAAAAACTAACATTAAAATACGAATTTTAAATAACAGTGACACTCTCTTGTACCTTCACTGAAGAAAGAGGATATATGAACAATGTCATATTTCTCCGTTTGGGCAAAATTCGATGAACCAGATGAGACGCCGCATTTTGCAGCTTCTCATCTTGGTCTGCACTAGTTGCATAGTCCTTTTGTAATTACTTTGAAATTATATATTTTAACTCTTTTCTAAATAGATACGCGTTTTAAACGCATTTTATGTAATCCTCCACTGATGAAAATAGCTTCAATTCTTACCGTTATGAATATGTATCATAAGTAATATTTTCTATATTATAATAATAATAATAATAATAATAATAACGACTTTATTTCATGTGGATTACATATTTGGTATCGAACAAACAAACCAATTTTCAATATGGTCCACTTTTATTATAGCGGATTGTAGCTTAAAGCAGGTTGAAAGTAAAGCAGAATGCGCCTTAAGGCGCATTCTGCTTTATTTCAACCTGCTTTAAGTGGCCACCTATCTTTAATACTAGAAACAGAATGTGGGGTAAAGGGTAACACTAGCAAAGCTAGACACAGTCACTGAGTACTCATATTTTACTTACAAAGTCTCAGTATCCATTAGTATGTCAATTACATGTACTCTTCGTCTGCAATATGCCGTCTGCAACTGTTCTTAACATTGAAGAGTCTTCAATATCCGTTGAGTGTCAAACTGGTTGGAACCAGATGAGAGCCTAGTAACTCTGCGTCTCATCCGACTCCAAACTGTTTGCAACAGATGATATGCGCACGTAGCGTGCAGTAAAGCTAAAATACGCTCGTACATTAATGTGCAGAGACCATAGCATTGACGTCAGAGAAGAGTGTTTTCAAGGATGTTTGAGTCATAAATATTATAAAATCATCGATTATCAAATTTATCATTGTCAACGCCTTTAATTTGATTTGAAAAAAACACCCCACCCAGACCTAAATAGTGCATACTACAGTGGAGAAGACGTAATTCTTTCCCGATTTAACCCAAACGAGATTTACACTTTAATTAAAACATGACTCTGCATGGCCATTCATTTTATACGCTCGTCTTCAGACGGGACGTTTTATGTTAAGGCGCTGTCCGTCCGTCCGTCCGTCAATCTGCCCGTCCGTTAATTTTGTTATGTCTGCTCTCTAACTAAAACAAATTTATTCCAATCCTTTTGAAACTTGGTCAGAATGTGTATGACCATATGTTATGTCTCGGTCAAGTTCGATAACCAGCAAGATTACTCCAGATATTCAAGAGTTATGCCCATTTTTTCGTCAAAAACGGGTATTTTAGTATTTCCGCTCTCTAACTAAAAAAAAATCCAATCAGTTTGAAACTTGGTCAGCATGTGTATTACCATAATGTCTCGGTCAAGTTCGATAACCAGCAACATTACTTAAGACATTTAAAAGTTATGCCTCTTTTATTGTCAAAAATGGGCATTTTTTTAGTTTGTCCGCTCTCTAACTCAAACACATTTATTCCAATCCTTTTGAAACTTTCACAGCATGTGACCCCTAACTCTAAGGGTTCTTCCCCTTTTGTTCACTTTACCTTGATAGGGACATTCTTAGATCTATTTGACGGGCGTATAATGTGCCCGGCTTGCGGTGCTCTTGTAATCTGAGTGGCGTTTGGAGACTGATCAGACGCGGAACATGAACAGACGGCGCGAAGCGCTGGTTCTGATCGGGGTCCGATCGGTTTTCTTAAACCAAAATAGATCTACTTCAAATTTAAAGTTGAGACATAAAGCAGACGACAATTATTTAAAACAGATGACGTCATTGCAATGAAGGGGTTAATGTCATTTGCATCATTAACTGTGTAATCAAGATTTGGTGCAGAAACTGCAACGCAATAAAACGCACATACAGTGGAGAATATGTTATTCTTTCCCGTTTAAACGGAAACGTACGCAAACGCAAAGCACTAAAACGTAGAAAAGAACAATTTTTGGACAATTCTGACAATTCTTGTTTATCTTGGTGGTAAACAGTTTGGAGCCTGATCAGACGCCGGGTTACCCGGCGTCTGATCTGGCTCCAAACTGTTTGCACTGCAAATAATAGTTTTAGCGTAAACGCGTTTATTGGGAAAGAATAACAGATTCTCCACTGTACGCCCAATAGCTAATCGTATTAATAATTATTTTTTTTGAAATGTATAAAGTTTCGCTGGTTTTAACTCATTCACCCCTGAAATCTTAAATGGATAATTCCAATTTGAAAATGAGTCCAGTCCATTTTTACTATTACGGGTTGATTTTAACAATATATTTCAAAATGACAAACAGTGTGGACTCTGATCAGAGGGCTCCTTAAGGAGCCCTCTAATCAGGGTCTACACTGTTTGCATGGAACAAGTGTGATCTTCACATGTGCGCAGTTTGTAAATGACGATTATACTCGTCACTAGGGTTGAATGTGTTAATGCATTCAGATCCTTTCAATTGCATAGTTAGTTAATTCCATCAATCTTGGAGGATTCTTTTTAGGGACACTTGCAAATCAAATACAGTCCAAAATCAGGCGCCATAATTATTAATAAATATATGTACAGTACTGAACAATTTTTGCGATTCGCTTGCAATTCGATGACAATTCGCTTGCAATTCGATGGCAATTCGCTTGCGATTCAAAATACTAACTTTACCCTCGGGTAAGTTTTCTTGAGTGGTGAATCTCACAAATGTTCGCAAATATGTCTTCGTTAATTTTTTCGATTCCTTTTTTGTCACAACCGCTTCGGAAAATTCGCGTAAAACTATTCAAACATAGGATTTGTTTTTTGAAGCGCCCGATTCGATGGCGATTCGATGGCAATTCGATGGCAATTCGCTTGCGATTACCAATTTAATTTAATAAGGTTCAGTACTGTAAAAACTTTGCATAGCATCGGTTTGGCGCAAACGCGTTTACTTGGAAATATCAACGTTCCTCCACTGTAAGAATATGCTTTCTTATGTTGTTAATATTGGAAACTTTAATGGTTAAAAACCCGTTAGATTTCCTGGATTGAACGACTTTGTTTTTATTATATTGAACCCTAGCGACGAGTATAGAAGAATACCATTGTACTATACAAACAGTGTAGTCCCATATCAGAGGGCTGCTAACCATCTGATTACGATTTGCACCGTTTGACTTTTTGCAATATACAGCGCTCCCTCTCTACAACGACACCCAATGGGAGACACAGAGTGTATATGTGTTGTACGGGGGAGTCGTGATAGGGAGGGAAAATTAACATTTGGCTTACATATCAAACCGCTTGAATCCAGATCAGACGCCGCGTAACGCGGCGTCTGATCTGGATTTAAGCTGTTTGTTTCTCGCCATTATATTTATTCTATCAAACTGTCCACTTATATGTAACTTTTAGAAAAAACAGCAGACACCAATTTTAAGCAGACGATATTGCAACAGTAAAAGCGTTAGACATAATAATCCTTTATAGGGAACTGCAGCAAGGGTCGTTGAAAGTAGGGAGTCGTTGTTGGGAGGGATCGCTGTATTACAAAAACAGCCACCAATAGATCCAGTCAAAAATGGGATAGACCTAATTTGAAACTGGAATCGTGGATTAAAAGTTTCAGGAGTGAATGCATTATTTTGGCTTTAATTTTCAGGCATTCTAGTGCTCATACCTGTATTCAAAGTTAATCAGGTAACCAACTCAACATGGAGCAGTGATTGGTCGAGACTGATGGCGTGTATAGGTGCTGTCTTGGAGCTGATATGTTGTGCACTGTATGTATTCGCAGTAGCACAAAACTGTGTCAACATTATGAAGAAACAATACGATGGTGATGACACTGCTGACTACCCTGACAGTGGGGTCGTGTACGAACCCGACTCAAACGACGAGTCTGAAGACTTGAGAGACCCAGGACTCGAACTTCCGGCTTACAGTGAGCTCGCCCCACCGCCGTATAGCTCTACAGATCTGATGGATTTTCAGCCTCAAAGTGTGGACAATGGGAATGTGTTAACGACAAATATTGGACAACCTTCTTGAGGGACTGTCGGTAGGATTTTAAGAGAATTGGGCAATTGTACAGTGGAGAAAACGTTATTCTTTCTCAATAAACGGGTTTACACTAAAACTATTGTTTCCAATGCCAACAGTTTGGAGCAATATCAGACGCCGGGTAACCCGGCGTCACTGTTTGCCACTCAGATTAAAATGAATAGTTAGAATTATCAAAATAATGTCATTTTCTCCATTTAAGTGTGTTGCGTTGAATAACGTTTTCTTCACTGTACGAACGTGACTAATCGACAGTTTACATTATGGCTCCGAAATTTGCTTACGTTCCAAAGATACCAATAGGTGAACGCACAATAAAAACAACTAGTCAGATAAATGCTTATGTAGCGTGCACTACGGTCATTTCAAAATATTTACGTATTGACATACATGTATATCAGAATTAACCATTATCCTGCTGTGATATCGTCTGGTTTGAAATTGTCGTCTGCAAAAAATGTTTAATAAAGTTTTATACTTTTTTAAGTAAATAAATCTCAAAACGAGTGTCAAACAGTTTGAATTCAGACCAGACGCCGCGTTACGCGGCGTCTGATCTGCATCCAAACTATTAGCAAAAACAGTAAAGTCGCGATTAGTAGGCAAAGGGTTAACATTTTTCTTATTTTGATAATTTAAAGGGCATTATATGTAACTATATGTTAACGTACCCCATGTTCGATATATTAAACTGTTTTCCTGATTTAATTATTTAATGGGCATTATATATAACTATATGTAAAAGTTCCCCATGTTCGATATATTAAAATGTTTAATGTCGGCAATATTTATGTATTTGTATGTACTGTTTTTAAATGGTTTTTAAAGGCAATATAAACTACTCAAAGTTTGCTAAGCACCAAATGGTAAAATCTCCATAGGTACCAATGCATTGACCCTATCACATCTCAACACATAACTTCGCACATGTTTGTCAGATTTCTTCCAAATTTTTTGGGTTACTTAACAGATTCTTAAATGTACACGTATCCAGGTCCTGTAGGCGAAACCCGAGAAAAGTATCAAAATGTGAAATTGCTGAGATTTCACAAAAATTTTCAAATCCATCGAATTCTATATATTAATGTTCTTAGAGATTTTACCATGGTTACAATTGAACATTGAAAGGTAAAACATTGTGTTTAACAACGAATACCATTTTGGTGAATTCCTCGGGTTTCGCCTACAGGACCTGAACAATTCAACATTTTTCAGAATCTGTAAAGTAAACCTTTGGTCAAAACATCTTCAAATGTTGAAGAAATCGAACAAAAACTTTGGAAGTTGTGTGTTGAGATGTGATAGGGTCAATGCATTGGTGTCTATGGATATTTTATCCTTGGTGCTTAGCAAACTTTGAGTAGTATAAGATAAGTAGTCTCACTGAAAAGGAAACAATTCCAGTGGGAAAGTGTTCGGTGTATAACAGTGGAGAAGACGTTATTCTTTCCCAATCAACGCGCTCATGCTAAAACTATTATTTCCAATGCAATCAGTTTGGAGCCAGATCAGACGCCGGGTAAACCGGCGTCTGATCAGTCTCCAATCGATTTGCCACTCAGATTAAAATGGATAGTCATAATAATAAAACAGTTGTCATTTTCTTAATTTGAGTGCCTTGCGTTTTCGTTTGTGTTTAAACGGGAAAGAATAAGGTTTTCTCCACTGTAATATGATTAATGTCGGCAGTAATCGTTTAAATTTTATTTGTATAAAATATTTTTTAAAGGTAAATGTGTAAAACTATTTTACTACTACTACTCCTACTTCTACTGCAGAAGAAATAATTCTAGCGGGGAAAGTGTTTGATGTGTTTATATGTTAAATGTCTGCAATATATATACACAATGTATGTGTTTGTATGTTACATGTATGTGATGGAAATACCCCATAACTTGTTTTAAGTATTATGGACAGAGGGTTTCTTAAAGCAAGCTGAAAGTAAAGCAAAAATGTCCAACAGGTTTGTTTTTTTCACTTTCAGCCTGCTTAAGGCTTCTATCTGATTGAATTACATTGTATTAATGATATAGAAAGTATCAGCGCATATTCATGACTGTATAAAATGGAGCTTTCATTTCCAGTGGAGAACCGAATAAAAGGCGTATAAAGCGTATATATGGGATAATAGTTTAATGTCTGCAATATTTATGTGTTTGTTTGTTTTGTGATGGAATTTAATTTAAAGACAAAATAAAGGTTACATGCACATTGTATCTATGTATGCTATACATCTACAGATACAGTGGAGAAAACGTTATTCTTTCTCGTTTAAACGCAAAACGAAACGCAAACGCAATTGTACTAAAATGCAGAAAATCTTTTTCATATTTCTAAGTGTTGATTTTAACCTCGATGTCAAACAGTTTGGACCCTGATCAGACGCCGGGTTACCGGCGACTGATCTGGCTCCAAACTGTTTGCATTTGAAATAATAGATTAAAGCGTAAACGCGTTTATTCGGAAATAATAACGTTTGTTCCACTGTAGAGAGAAGAAGTGGCGAATGTGTTACTTTTACAGTGGAGAATCTGTTATTCTTTCCCAATAAACGCGTTGACGCTAAAACTATTATTTACAGTGCAAACAGTTTGGAGCCAGATCAGACGCCGGGTAACCCGGCGTCTGATCAGGCTCCAAACTGTTTGCCACCAAGATAAACATGAAATATCAGAATTGTCCAAAAGTTGTACTTTTCTACCTTTTTAGTGTTTTGCGTTTGCGTACGTTTGCGTTTAAACGGGAAAGAATAACAGATTCTCCACTGTACCATTAAACACGCTTATGCTTAAACAGTTATATCCATTGCAAACAGTTTGGAGCCTGGTCAGACACCTGATTTCGTTTTATATACATATGTACATGTACTAACCCTTTCGTGATCATAGTTATTCGGGAGATTTTTACCCCTTCACCGCTTTATTGTCGTCTACATATATAAGTGTATTTTACAAACCATGTACATTGTACTAGTGAAACATACATTTGTCCTATGCAAACAGTGTAAACCAAAATCAGAGGGTAACAAGGTCCAAAGGTGAAACTTTACTTTATTTTTTATTTTGCAATTAATTACTGAAAAGTACCCCTTTCATGGTTAAATGTTTCAGTGCAAATTAGTTTAATTAACGGGAATGAAGAAAGCTGTCCTGGCTGGTTTTCTCCTTGACCAAACACCCAAATCCGTTCAGATAATGGTCACAATATCCGTCCAATCATCCGCTATGCGTTTGCATTTGCTGAACATCAAATATAAATTGAATTATATGCATGCTTGACCGTCAAATCATCAATGCATGATAGTAAACAGTTAGGTTCCAGATCGGAGTTTATTGGCGTCTGGTCAGTTTGCAGGTGTTTGTTCTTGCCATATAGACATATATTTATATAGCACGAGTCGACATATCATAACATACGTTATGTTGTGATAAGTGTTAACCCACTCACTGTCAAACCCGAAGTGCAATGGTCATTTGCAAACAGATTGGATCCTGATCAGACGCCGAGTAACGCGGCGTCTGATCAGGATCCAAACTGTTTGATACTCATTTCAATATTTCTTAAGTCAAAATACATTAAATTTAAATTTTAGAAAAAGCAGACGATAATTGTTTAAAGTTGGTAACGTTATGGCGGTGAAGGGGTTAAATTTAATCTTCATATTATTCTAATTACTGCCAAGTTGTCAAACTATATGGGACATTCAACTTTTAAGTGTTAATGCATTTAAACTTATATTCGGCACCAGGCTTGTTGAAAGTGTGCCACACACATATTTAAATTGAATATTTTTTTTATTACAAGGGTACTTGAATTCACTCACACGTACATAAATTGTCCCCTCAATGTTTATAGGGATGTATACTATCGCCACCATCATTATTTATTTTGAATATGTGACACTTTCCTTCAATTTGAGGTAACTGGTAACCTGTTTCACTTTATTCATTTATCGTCTGCTTCATTATTTCCAATATGTGAGCAAACTTTTGAACTTTACAGTGGAGAATCTGTTATTCTTTCCCGTTTAAACGCAAACGTACGCAAACGCAAAGCACTAAAACGTAGAAAAGAACAACTTTTGGACAATTCTGATAATTCTTGTTTATCTTGGTGGCAAACAGTTTGGAGCCTGATCAGACGCCGGGATACCCGGCGTCTGATCTGGCTCCAAACTGTTTGCACTGCAAATAATAGTTTTAGCGTAAACGCGTTTATTGGGAAAGAATAACACATTCTCCACTGTAACTCAGCGAACCCTAGCGACGAGTATACTCATCTTTTAAAAAGTGTGACTGTAAAACAGTGTAGATCCAGATCAGATGGCTTCAACAGAAGCCCTTTGATCAGGGTCTGCATTGTTTGTCATTTTTGCATTCTTTGTAAAGACAAGCCAAGAAAAAAGGAATAGATTTTATTGGAATTTGTTTCTTTCTATTTAAATTGCTAAAAAAATCCTAAGATTTCCAAATTTTCAAGGGCGATTTTAGGAATCGTACCTATAACGCTTCCGCTGCCAGTCTCTATAATACTAACATGAGTATGCAAACAGTTCAGATCATGACCAGACGCCGCGTCACGCATATCGATGTTTTTTAAGCAAAAAACGCATAAAATTCAATTTATTAAAAGTATGAGAGCGGAAATCCGAATATTTCGGGAAAAATCCGTACTTCCGGAGAAACTAATAAAAATCCGAAGAAAATCCGGAGAAATGGCAGCCCTGATGACTCTACCGATGAGTACATGGGAACAGTACAAACATTGTAGTCCCTGATAGGGTAGGTAACATCAATTAGGCTCTTTTATATAATTCATATCAAATGTGTCATCTTCAAGGTCAAAATTTGTCATCTTTTACAGCCTAGCCAGGTGTAACTCTATAATTTCCCAAAATATACATTCATGCACAACTTAAAAATGAAGAAAAATAGGGGTCATGTGTTACGTAAGAAAAATATCATGACTTCAATGACATGACTGGCGTTTTGCTACCTTTTGACAGAGGGTCCGGCTAAAACATGGACATGTCACTTCAGCCCACATACTTTCTACATAAACTCCTTCTAGGATAACCGAAATGCTTTAAACTATTCCCTTGCACCTTTGTAGTACACCATAAGCAAAATACAGTGCATATCTAGTGACAAAATGCCATTTTGAAGCCAAACCTGTTGGCACTATATCTTGGGGGAAGCACCTTTTATCTGGACCGTTTCGCATTTCCGGCATAGTTGGTGTTGCGGAACCTGATACATGTAAGAGGACTCCTGTAGGATCTGCACTTGTTATACATGTAACCCGCCTTAAATTTGATATACGTATATATGGTTAACTGGAATATTGTCCATTAGGAATCCCAGGTATGAATGGGATGATAAATACTAACACAAGTACAGTGGAGAATCTGTTATTCTTTCCCGTTTAAACGCAAACGTACGCAAACGCAAAGCACTAAAACGTAGAAAAGAACAACTTTTGGACAATTCTGACAATTCTTGTTTATCTTGGTGGCAAACAGTTTGGAGCCTGATCAGACGCCGGGTTACCCGGCGTCTGATCTGGCTCCAAACTGTTTGCACTGCAAATAATAGTTTTAGCGTAAACGCGTTTATTGGGAAAGAATAACAGATTCTCCACTGTAAATACTAACACAACTATTAACACAGATTGGACCTTGGTAAGATGTCTAGGCAGCTTAAACAATCCTTTAACCCTTCACTGCCAAACTGTTCGTGAGATATTTACCCCTTCACCATTTCATTGTCGTCTGCTTCAATTTTGTTGTCTTCCATATTGTTTCAAAAGATCAAAACGAATGTCAAACAGTTTGGATACTAATCAGACGCCGCGTTACGCGGTGTCTGATCAGAATCCAATCTGTTTGCAAATAATCATTGTACTCCGGGTTAGGCAGTGAAGGGGCGACTGGTTATGATCCAAACTGACTGCAAACGCGCTTTTAAGAGTCAATGAGAGTGAAAGGGTTAACAAAAGTCCCAAACAATAACCCTTTTCCCTAAAGCCTGTTTCTGGCTTTTAAGACATGTGACCATTTAAAGCAGGTTGAAAGGAGAACAAAATGCTCCTTAAGGAGCATTTTGCTCAACTTTCAACCTGTTTTAAGCTGTTATCAGCTAAAATGCAGAATTTATTTCTTATTGCGCATGTCTGTGACTATAAAGTCGAAGCATATTCTTTGGTAGAAGAAGAAGGCGTTAAAAGACGTATCTATGGAGAAATTGGTTAAATACGTTCGTTTGCAAATATTGTCCAATGAAGCGAGTCTGAGCTGTTGTATCTGCGTTTGCCTTTTAGCGTCTTCTTAATCCAAACTGCTTGAAAAAATTATCACAAAATCGCTTTTAAAAATCATCTCAAATTAAACAAATTCGCCTAAATTTATTTCTAGTTTGCCTAATAGCGTGCTTAAGGTTAAACCGTATTACACTGGTGTCGATCGAATCAGCTTGTCAGCAGAAATCTCGAAAACTCACAGTCGCTTAAATCAAATGTACTCTTAATTCAAAGTTTAAACGAAACTGAGCCACTTTTAAACGTTGTAATCAGCTTGTCAATGTCTATCGGATCTTTATTTGTGAGTTTGTATACAGTAGAACCTCGAAAACTCACTGTCGATTAAATCATATGTAATCTTATTGCAAAGTTCAAACGTGGCTTAGCCACTTTTTATCTTTGAAAATACGAGTATGTTCGACTAAAAGGAATCTGAATTATTACACTTCATAGGAAACTGGGAACATATGTAAGAAAACTTTTGTTGATCGAAGTTCGACTGTAGATCGTGTTTTTATACAGCATAAATTGTGTTATAGAAAATATTTTCAATGTCATTCACCAGGGTGAAACAGTTACAGTGGAGAATCTGTTTTTCTTTCCCAATAAACGCGTTTACGCTAAAACTATTATGTGCAGTGCAAACAGTTTGGAGCCAGATCAGACGCCGGGTAACCCGGCGTCTGACCAGGCTCCAAACTGTTTGCCACCAAGATAAACAAGAATTATCAGAATTGTCCAAAAGTTGTTCTTTTCTACGTTTTAGTGCTTTGCGTTTGCGTACGTTTGCGTTTAAACGGGAAAGAATAACAGATTCTCCACTGTACTTACATGTACCCTTTCTTCCCTGAAACCCCAAATGGACACTTCTAAGTTTCAATTTAATCTAGTCCATTTTTTATCAGGGTCTACACTGTGCATATGACAAGTGTACTCCTCACATTTCATTTTTTAGAAAATCAGCAGACCATCGTTTTTGTAGTAGACGGTATGTAAACAGCAATCAAATCTGCAGGGCTGCCATAATTGATCATGAAAAAATCCTATGATTTCCAAATTTCCTATTTTTCAAGAACGATTACTTAAAGCAGACTGAAAGTAAAGCAGAATGTGCCATAATGCGCATTCTACTTTACTTTGAGTCTGATTTAACTTATCAATATGCTAGGATAAAACCCCGAAAATTTCGAAAAAATCCGGAGAAATGGCAGCCCTGAAACTGCAGTATAGACTAGATATATTTGGAGGGATCTGAACCCAAACCAAGTGACTTATTCGGTTGACCCTGGAATAAATAAGACAGTGCTATAGGACTTTGTTTAATGTAAGGAATTCCTTACACTAAATGAAGTCCTATAACACTGCCCTATTCAATAAAGGGTCAAGCTGGTTTCTAGTTTTGAAAACACCTAAATCATGTTGAAAGTAAAGCAATACTCTCGACCTGCTTTGAGCAGCCACATGTCTTACAATCTGAACACTAGCTCCGGGTTACGCGTGTATATAAAAGCAGTTTCTATCCAGATCAGATGCAACGTTACTTTTTACAGAAGACAATTTTAACGAAGCTTGATCAAGTATGACAAGTATGACAAGTGTATTTGCTTTTCGTCCAAAAAGGTCAAGGCCCAAGGATTAGAGTGTTCTATCTAAGATTGTTCCCGGTCATTAGTTTGTCGGCACGCCCTGGGTTAGCATGACACGCTCGCCTATTTCACACAGTCAACCATAGCGACGAATATACAGTGGAGAATCTGTTATTCTTTCCCAATAAACGCGTTTACGCTCAAACTATTATTTGCAGTGCAAACAGTTTGGAGCCAGATCAGACGCCGGTTAACCCGGCGTCTGATCAGGCTCCAAACTGTTTGCCACCATGATATACATGAAATATCAGAATTTTCTACGTTTTAGCGCTTTGCGTTTGCGTACGTTTGCGTTTACACGGAAAAGAATAACGTTTTCTCCACTGTACCTGCCATCAACAAACAGCTCACCCGTGACGAATATACAGTGGAGAAGACGTTATTCTTTCCCATTTAACCCATTTGTGCCCACGATCCCATATATGGGCCATGGATGGGCAAACAGTGTAGACTCTGATCAGACGCCGCATTATGCGGCGTCTGATCAGAGTTTACACTGTTTGTTGATAGGAATTTCAATATAAAACAAAATGAAAATAATTTTTTTGACCAGGCATCCCTTTGATAAAAAATGGACTTATCCAATATTTAAACATGGAATAATCCTCTGGGTATAAAAGGGTTAAACACAAACGAAATGCAAACGCATTGCCATTTAATGTAGAAATTAACAGTTTTTTACCATTCTAAATGTTCATTTTAATCTGAGTGGCAAACAATTTGGAACCGGGTTACCTGGTGTCTGATCTGGCTCAAAACTGTTTCAAATGGAAATAAAAGTTTAGGCGTAAACGAGGTGGTTTCGTACCTGTAAAGAGTACTCTTGCCGTACGCAAACAGTGTATACCCTGATCAGAGGACCTTAACTTTAAAGAGGCAAAAATGGACTAAACTTAATTGGAAATTGGTATTATTCATTTAAAATTGTAGGGGCGAATGAATTCATTACATGTATTTCCACGCAATAGGCAATGACAGCGAATTTTGCAACCAGTTATGATTCTATCCAAACTGTTTTCAGTGGACTCACATCTCAATATTTCATAAGTCATAACGCTTTAAAAGGCCTTCGAACACATATATAATTCTTTCCCAATAAACGCGTTTACACTTAAACTATAATTTCCAATGAAAATAGTTAATATAATAGCCTGATCAGACTCCCAACTGTTTGTCACTCAGAGAAAAAAATTAATTGTCAGAATTATTGTCAAAATGTCATTTTCTATATTTCATTGCAATACATTTGCGTTTCTTTGCGTTTAAACGGAAAAGAATAACGGCTTCTCCACTGGTGTGCAAATAACAGTATTAAAGTAAACGATTTTATGGCGGTAAACTGGTTAAAGCAGACGATAAAATTCCGTAAGAAATGGGTTCAGTACGAATATGTTAAATAATATACTTAACACGAATCGACTGGTATTTGAAAACATATTAGATTCATTTCAGTCACCTAGCCATTCAATGTCAATTTGGTTTAATACTGTTATTTATGACTCGCCACATATAATTAATATTATTGTGAACCATTATCATGTTGTAATATCGTCTGCTTTGTAATTGACATTTGCCTACTTTGTCAAATAACTTGTTTTTCTATTCTTAAATCAAATAATTCTTAAAACAATTGTCAAACAGTTTGGGTCCAGATCAGACGCCGCGCTACGCGTCGTCTTATCTGGACCCAGACTGTTTGCAAATACCAGTCAAGTATCGATCGGAAGGATAAGGGTTAAGTTATATCATTGAAACATCTAACATGTCATAAATGGTTGGAGACAGGATTATATATATAGTTTTGTAGTTTTTCTTAGCGGTCGTTGACTCTCGTTTTACGTCATTCATCTTATAATCTCAAAGTAATGTTGAATTAATGGGGTGTGTCATTCGATTTATATGTAGCAGATTAGATACGCCCCATATGAATATCGTAGGCTTTAAGACTACGGCGCAATTTTAGTATTTGTACACCTTGAAATTATTCCTCTACTGAAGAAAATAGTTTCAGTTTTTACAGCCATGAATATTGGTCATAAGAAATTGTTTTCTATACCTTAGAAGATGCTAACGTAAAGGGGCTCGCAACCGGATTTAGCATTAAAAATAGTAATTTGTAAATATATGTCAAATGCTTATATAAATGGGTAAGATTTAGTCTAAGATAATCAATTCTGTTAAAAAATGCATTAAAAAAAAAAGAAGCTCTGGTGGGATTCGGACCCGTGACCCTCCATGCGGAGACATAGGAAGCGCCTTTATCCACGCGGCTACTGGCACTCTCAATCTATATGGTAGCGAATTAACGTACTTCACTGGTAGCGATTGATAGCTACATATCGGCTCGGGTTTATGTCTGAGCCCGTGTAGAGAAGCAACAACCAATATACCGTTAGCTAACGCTATAGAAAAACTATGGAAAATATCTAAAAAAAACACTAAGTTTCAGTGACGATTCTTGAGACTTTTTTTGGACTGATCATATTGTTTTAATGTCAGAAGCCTAATAATGCCACAAATTTGCTTTTATTTGATTATTTTATTTTATTTAGACAAGTACACCATCCGGTTGCGAGTCCCTTTAAGGCGGGTTAAACTAATGCAGAAATCTCCTACATTATTTGGCTTTTTGCATTATTGTTTATGCATTTAGCAGTCACCTAAAAAAGAGAAAGCTCATGGAAATTGTATGAACGGTCCTTTATACATAGTTGACTGTATACAGTGGAGAAGACTTTATTCTTTCCCAATAAACGCGTTTACGCTCAAACATTTATTTCCAATTCAAACAGGTTGGCGTCAGATCAGACGCCGGGTAACTCGGTGTCCGATCAGGCTCCAAACTGTTTGTCACTCTAACAAAAATGAATCTTGAGAAATGTCAACAAGTTCTACATTTTATTGCAATACATTTGCATTTCGTTTGCGTTTAAACGGGAAAGAATAACGTGTCCATTGTATATTCATCACTTCTCTACTGTACACTACGAATCGCACCTCGTCGATTAGGGTGTTCAATCACATTATAGACCAAACATTTACACGTACAGTGGAAAATCTGTTATTCTTTCCCAATAAACGCGTTTGCGCTAAAACTATTATTTGCAGTGCAATCAGTTTGGAGCCAGATCAGACGCCGGGTAACCCGGCGTCTGATCAGGCTCCAAACTGTTTGCCACCAAGATAAACAAGAATTATCAGAATTGTCCAACACTTGTTCTTTTCTACGTTTTAGTGCTTTGCGTTTGCGTACGTTTGCGTTTAAACGGGAAAGAATAACAGATTCTCCACTGTACGTGTACATGTTTGGTCTATAATGTGATTGAACACCCTAATCGACAAACTGCTACATATAGAGAAGACAATTATTCTTTCCCGTTTAACTACCAAAACGAAACGCATACGCATTGCAATGAAATAGCGAAAATGACAACTTTTATAGACAATTCTGAATATTCATTTTAATCTTTGCGGCAAACTGTTTGCAGCCTGATCAAACACGGAGTTATCCGGCGTCTGATCTGGCTCTAAATAGTATGTAATATACAAAAGGGCTTTAGCATAAAAATGAAAAAGAATAAGGCGTTCCCCACGGTACATACTAGTACAGCGCTCCCTCTCTACAACGACATCCAATGGGAGACAACAAATGTGTGCGTTGTTCGGAGGGAGTCGTTATAGAGAGGGAAATAGGATTACATTTGCAAACAGCTTGAATCCAGATCAGACGCCGCGTAACGCGGCGTCTGATCTGGATTCAAGCTGTTTGTCACTCGTCACTAAGGTTTGTTATGTCAAAATGCCCAATATGTAATTTTGAGAAATACAGCAGACGACAACTTTAAGCAGAAGATATTGCAGACGTAAAAAGGTTGGACATAATTTCTTGTTGCGGGATCAGCAGCAAGCGTCGTTGTGAAGAGGGAATCGTTGTTGGGAGGACCGTTGTAGAGAGGGAGCACTGTACATGCGTAAATAAACACGAATAAATCCAGTGGGCGTTAATTGGGGAAAAGTATACAACAACACTTAGTACATTGTTTAATTTATTGGCTGTTTTTGTATTAAACTAATATCAAAAGCTTCATTACAAAGAGTACAAAACTGACCATGAAGCAACCACATATATACATGTACCTCATAGTGCCTGTCAAAAGATGAATGCATGTAAATGAGCTCGTACGGCGGAGAAGACGTTATTATTACACAAACGTACACAAACGCATATCAATAACACGTAGACAATGACAACGTATTGACACTCCTGACCATTTATTTTAATCTGAATGGCAAACACTTTGGAGCCTGATCAGACGCCGGGTTACCCGGCGTCTGATCAGGCTCCAAAGTGGGTACACTGGAATTAATAGTTTTAGCGTAAACGCGTTTATTGGGAAATAATAACGTTTTCTCCACTGTATACATTGGAGAAGACATTATTGAGAAGACGTTATTCTTTCCCAATAAACGCGTTCAAGCTAAAAGTAATATTTCCATTGCAGTTCAGTTTGCATTCAGTTAGAAGCCTGATCAGACGCTGGGTGACGCGACGACTGACTAGGCTCCGAATTGTTTGCCACTCAGATTTAAATGAATAGTCAGAATAGTCAAACATTTGTCATTTTTTACATTTGATTGCAATGCGTTTGCGTTTCATTTGCGTTTTAACTGGAAAGAATAACGTCTTCTCCACCGTACATCGTGGATTAAAGGAACCCTAAAATAGGCAACACATGTACAGTGAAGAAAACGTTATTCTTTCCCGACAAACGCGTTTACGCTTAAACTATTATTTCTATTGCAAACAGTTTGGAGCCAGATCAGACGCCGGTTTACCCGGCGTCTGATCAGGCTCCAAACTGTTTGCCATCTAGATTAACATAAACTATCAGAGTTGTCTAACAGTTGTACTTTTCTACGTTTTAGAGTTTTACGTTTTTGCGTTTCGTTTGCGTTTAAACGGGAAAGAATAACGTTTTCTCCACTGTAACACACCTTGAATCTCTCCGGCACTTCAAATGGACAATTGCATTTTTTTTACTATTCAGTCTTTTTGGTCAATGCATTGCTATATGACAAACAGTTAAGACATAGACCCAATATGTAGACCCTGCTCCTTTACAATGTAGAAGCCTTTTGATCAGGGCATCAACTTTTCGCTGAAGACAAGTGTACTGTTTGCAAACTTTCCGTATAAACTAGGGAGTTTTCATGATACAGTGGATAAGGCCTTATTTTTCCTTATAAAACGCAATAACGCTAAAACTAGTATTTCCTAAATGCAAACAGTTTGGAGCCAAATCAGACACCGGGTTACCCGGCGTCTGACCAGGCTCCAAACGGTTTGCCACACACATTAAAAATAATCGTCAAAATTGTTAAAAAGTTGTCATTTTCTACATTGTAGTTCATTTAGTTTGCATTTCGTTTGCGTTTAATAAACGGGAAATAATAACATCTTCTCAACTGTATACCGTCTAGACTCAACTACAGTGGAGAATCTTTTATTCTTTCCCGTTTAAACGCAAACGTACGCAAACGCAAAGCACTAAAACGTAGAAAATAACAACTTTTGGACAATTCTGATAATTCTTGTTTATCTTGGTGGTAAACAGTTTGGAGCCTGATCAGACGCCGGGTTACCCGGCGTCTGATCTGGCTCCAAACTGTTTGCACTGCAAATAATAGTTTTAGCGTAAACGCGTTTATTGGGAAAGAATAACAGATTCTCCACTGTATATACCGTGATCACCTTTGGTCAGAGGACAAAGGCTTAAAGTTTATATATAAAGCAAATAAATTGCTATTAAATAATTCTTCTTTGTGGCTTAAAACCAGCTTAAACTCAGAATAAAGTATAACATCCTTAAAACTAATAATGAAATGAGTCTAGGTCATTTCTACTATTAAATACACCAACCTACATGATCTGGATCGGTCAAATGTTTTTCGTTTTTCTCAAGACTTCTGATTGGTAGTCAAGGCTTGTTGCTCGGAAGCGAGGAAATTCTTCAGTTGATTTAAATATTATATAAGAGTCACTTTAAATATATCATATGGAAACTTTCTGTGTCTGTGGCATCATTTTTTATTATTATTATTGACATTTAACCATGAGGTTAAATGATAAGATGCACCAGGTTTTACATGTGAAATTTCGAAAAAGAGAATTCCAATCCAAATGATTTTGTTTTGGACAAACTATCCAATTTTCAAACAGAAATTTATCGGAGGAAAAGAGATTATACAAAATTTATGGATGTTAGCAACGTCCATTTCTTCCTTTTTCATAAACCATGAGAATACGAGAATCGGTTATACCATAAAGAAATAATAACTTAAAATAAGATATGTACAGTGGAGAATCTGTTATTCTTTCCCAATAAACGCGTTTACGCTAAAACTATTATTTCAAGTGCAAACAGTTTGGAGCCAGATCTGACGCCGGGTTACCCGGCGTCTGATCAGGCTCCAAACTGTTTACCACCATGATAAACATGAACTATCAGAATTGTCCAAAAGTTGTTCTTTTCTACGTTTTAGTGATTTGCGTTTGCGAACGTTTGCGTTTAAACGGGAAAGAATAACAGATTCTCCACTGTAAGCAAATCCATTACCCCATAAATACGCCTTTTTTGAAGAAAAAACAGTAATGAATGTGCACCGTTAGAAATATTTTCTACACCCTAGCAAACGGTAATTTAAAGCAGGCTGAAGGTTGAGCAGATTGCGCTTTAGGTATAATTCTACTTTACTTTAAGCCTACCTTGATCAACCATTTGTCATTAAAACTGTAAACTACAGGTACTTGGCACATTTAACAAATTTGTTTTTGACTATACCAAATAAAGTCAAAACTATTTTTAATATGTGTCAAATACCTGTGTTGTAAACAAGATATAGTGGGAAATTAGTCACCTGGCCCCAAGGTTTTAAAGCGTTTGAATTAGTCTGATACCGTCCTCAAGCATTCGATTTGTCAGATTTGAACATAGGCTCAATTCTGATCAATCAAATACTTGAGAACGACATCAGACTCAACTCAGAAGCTTTATAGCATTGAATCATATCTTCAAAGCTAGAAACAGGCTATGGATAATGAGTTAAGGAGCATCATGCCTTTGCTAAGCCGGTGTGGACAATTTTACATTTAATTGCAAGACGCAGTATAATGATATGTAATGACATTTTCTATGAACTACAAGAGGCAGCAAATTATATCTTTGCTTAGTCCTGAGTACCATGAACGTCAAGAAACAATAACCCATAGTTGACCTCATTCGCCGTCATGACCCTATCTTCTTTAATCCATTACTCCACAGATACAGTGGAGAATCTGTTATTCTTTCCCAATAAACGCGTTAACGCTAAAACTATTATTTACAATACAAACAGTTTGGAGCCAGATCAGACGCCGGGTAACCCGGCGTCTGATCAGGCTCCAAACTGTTTGCCACCAAGATAAACATGAAATATCAGAATTGTCCAAAAGTTGTTCTTTTCTACGTTTTAGCGCTTTGCGTTTGCGTACGTTTGCGTTAAAGCGGAAAAGAATAACAGATTCTCCACTGTACACCTTTTATATACATTCTTCCACCGAAGAAATAGTTTTATACAGTTATGAATGGACTATATATGAAATATTTCCTATATTCTAGCAGATAGTAGCTTAAAAACATGTCAAAAGTAATCCAGAATGGGTATTAAGGCGAATTTAGTTTTACTTCGAATCTGCTTTATGTGACTACCTGTCTAATAAATTAGAAACAGGCTCTTTGGGAATGTAATACACAATTGTCTGATTTTATTTCTCAAAATAAAAGCTTTTTAGGTAACTGACTTAAAGTTATACCTTTGTGTCGTAATATTGCCAAACAGTTGGATTTTGGTCAGACATCGCGTTAGGCAAATACAGTGGAGAAATATAGGATCTGTCATGAGTCGATGTTTAAGACAAGCTGATCTCAAACGAGTCAAGAATTGAAATGTTATTAAGCAAGCCTTGGCGAGCTGAATAACTTTTCTATTCTAGACGAGTTTGAGATCAACTTGTCTTAAACTTCGACGAGTGACAGATTCTTTTTCTCATATTACCAACGATTTAAGCTATTTTTTAAGCAATATGCTTTTTTTTTTGGAACCCGGGTGACGGCAAAACGCCTTTATAAATAGTGACGTTATAGTGACGTCATCAAAGTGATCTTACACATGTATTCGCCATCGTTGTTCGTTATAGAAAACAGGGGTAGTTATGTGAGAATACGTTATTCTTTCCCGTTTAAACGCAAACGAAACGCAAACGCGAAACACTAAAGTGAAGAAAAGGACAACTTTTTGACAATTCTGACTATTGATTTTAACCTAGACGGCAAACAGTTTGGAGCCTGATCAGACGCCGGGTCACCCGGCGTCTGATCTGGCTCCAAACTGTTAGCATAGGAAATAATAGTTTTAGCGTAAACGCGTTTAATGGGAAAGAATAACGTTTTCTCCACTGTAACAAGTAACAAGACGTTAAACCAAGTTGGAATATGTTACAGTTAGCTGCTGGAGAAAATAAGGCATTGAACAACAATACGTTGATTTTGACATGGAGTGAAAATAGAATACAGTTTGGATTCTGATGATACAAAAAATCATATAGGATGAGGCATTGATAGATTAAATGTTACATATATAATATATAAATTCGTAGGCCTTATGTAAAAGAAGATCTAGATCTATTTGCTATTTAAAAGTCGCCCATCAGCAAAAGATTATAAATCCTTGTTACACGTATGCCTTTTACAGTCAGAGTTGTCAAAAACGTGTCCTTTTCAACATTTTATTGCCATGCGTTTGCGGTTCGTTTGCGATTAAACGGGAAAGGAATAAGTCTTCTCAACTGTATCTCATTATCCCATTAATATGGAATTCCATATACGACAGCCAACTTCTAGCTGCTAACTGCCAACTAGTTGCTACCCATCATCACTTATACAGTAAGCATTTGACGGTTAGCAGTTGGCAGTAAGCAGTTGACAGTAAGTAGTTGGCAGTAAGCAATTGGCTGTAAATAGTATATACATTTTTGTAAATTGCTCTTTTTTTATATAATATTTCGACTTTAAGGGCTTTTTTATATATTAATATTAATTTAATTGTCCAGGGTTCCAGATAAGGGTTAATAATCTGAACAAATCCAACATTTTCTGACTCATACTGCACCAAATCCTATAATGTTACTGCTCCGGCATTTGAATCGTCTCTTCGAGACGATTCTAATGAGTAGTGACACCATAGAGTTTAATGCTGATATAAAGATTTGAATTTTTGAAATACTCCCCTTATCTGGATCCCTGATTTTCTATCTGGAATATTGAAAACAATTATTGTAAACAGTAGACAGTAAGCAGTTGACAGTAAGCAGTAGGCTGTCGTATATGGAATTCCATACATTAAACATCAAATGTGCCATTCCAGTATCCAATAGAGTCTAGTCAGTGTTTTACCATATTTAAGCCACGTTTTAACTTTGAAAACGGGTATGTTCGAGCTAACGCGAGACCAAACTATCGAGTTTCGACTGTATTGCAAAATGACAAACAGTGCATACGCTGATAAGAGGGCTTCTATTGCGGCGCTCTGATCAGGGTCTACACTATTTGCATAGGACAAGTAAAAAAACAAACACTTCCCATGCACATGGTTTTTAAAAGGCACAAAAAACGTGACACTAGATGTTAAAGGCAGACTTTAGTCCAATGCAAGACAAATATAATTCAGACTTCACTGCCAAATGTTTCGTGAGATTTTACCCCTTCACCGTTCCATTTCGTCTGCTTCAATTTTGTTGTCTGCAATGACGTTTCAAAGTTAAAAAAATTTGAGGCTGTATGATTGAAGAAATTTCTGAACGAGTGTCAAATAGTTTGGATTCTGATCAGACGTCGCATTACGCGGCGTCTGATCATGATCCAAACTGTTTGCAAACGTGCGAGAGTGAAAGCTTGAAGAGCTTTCTGCATTAATTTTGACATGTATTAAAACGCAACCTCTTTTATAGTTTACCTGTATACATTCTTTCAAAAGCACAAGTTTGAATGTAAATTGATTACAATTACATGCCCCTTTGAAAAAACACATTTAAATAAATTTCTTTTCTTTAAAAATCAAAGTAACAAAATAATTAAAATACATTTTGTTATACAAATAATACATGTACACATTCAAACAAAGGCCGCGCTCAATAAACGATTATGCGACCGGTGGTATTCTTGCCAGTATATTCTGAATCTTTTCTAATGCCAAATTAGGTCAAGGTGAATGTCAATGCCAAACTGAGGTTGGGTGGTATGGTTAAATTGGTTGTTGGTTCAAGGCAACAACTGTTCAAGTATCCAACCATTCTAGTAAGCAGTAAAATCTAGTTAAAATATCCGATTTAAAATATTATAAGTCTAAATTAGGTCAGGGTCAATCCCAAAATCAAGTTTGGGTGATATGGGTGCATTGGTAATGGTCCAGTACAACAACTGTACATACAGTGGAGAAAACGTTATTCTTTCCCAATAAACGCGTTTACGCTAAAACTATTATTTCACTGATTACAAACAGTTTGAAGCATGATCAGACGCCGGGTAACCCGGCGTCTGATCAGGCTCCAAACTGTTTGCCACCAAGATAAACATGAATTATCAGAAATGTAAAAAAGTTGCACTTTTCAACGTTTTAGTGTTTTGCGTTTGCGTTTCGTTTCGTTTAAACGGGAAAGAATAACAGATTCTCTACTGTATCAGTATTGATGCTAGAAGAAACGGTCAAATCTGATTAACCTCGTACGCACTGGCGGACAAGAAGCACCCTATACAGTGGATAAAACGTTATTCTTTCCCTATAAACGCGTTTACGCTAAAACTATTATTTCAATTACAAACAGTTTGGAGCCAGATCAGAGGCCGGGTAACCCGGCGTCTGATCAGGCTCCAAGTTGTTTGCCACCAAGATAAAAATGAATTATCAAAAGTGTCCAAAACTTGTCACTTTTCTACGTTTTATTGTTTTGCGTTTGCGTTTCGTTTCGTTTAAACGAGAAAGAATAACGTTTTCTCCACTGTATGCCTCCTAGATTTATAGATGCGGGGCATGAAAATGTCAGCCTACGTCACTGACACAATCATCCGATTTCATCATGTGAAAACTCTATGAATGACACGAAGACAAACAGTAGTTAGTATCTCTATTACAGGCACTCAAATGAAGACCCTTTGATAAGTAAACTCATTGGCAACTTCAAGCAAGATAAATGTCAAGCAGAAAGCTCTACATGAACATTCTGTTTGTGTTACAGTGGAGAATCTGTTATTCTTTCCCGTTTAAACGCAAACGTACGCAAACGCAAAGCACTAAAACGTAGAAAAGAACATTTTTTGGACAATTCTGATAATTCTTGTTTATCTTGGTGGCAAACAGTTTGGAGCCTGATCCGACGCCGGGTTACCCGGCGTCTGATCTGGCTCCGAACTGTTTGGACTTCAAATAATAGTTTTAGCGTAAACGCGTTTATTGGGAAAGAATAACACATTCTCCACTGTAAGCTGTTTAAGCCTTTTCCGTTCATGCTAATCTCTATACACTTTGACCTGAGTCAAATGACCAAGAAGCGATGGTAGATATATTAGTATTTAACTCATTCATTCTTTTAAATTAAAATGGACAATCCCAGTCTCTGATTATGTCTATTTCATTCCTGACTATCATTGGGTGATGTTTAACAAATATCACAAAATTACCAACAGCGCAGACCCTGGTCAGAGGTCTTCAAGGAGCCCTCTGATCAGGGTTTCAATTTTTGCAAAGGGCAACTGTATTTTTCACAGGTACACTATTTGTTAACAAACGCATGTACTTGTATTAGGGTTGAAAGATATAAGAAATGTGTTGGCAATCCATCTATCAGGGAGTAGGAATGATGTCCTTCAGCTTTTTGACAAGGACAGTGTAGAGAAAAACGCTTAGAACTGCCAGTAACAGTCAAAATCATTTATAGGCGTATCTATAAGGTTATTTCAAAATGACAAACAATATACAGTGAAACCCCTCTAAACCGTACATATGTGTCCGGTTTAGAGGGGTTTCCGGTTTAAAGGGGTTTTAACCCATAGCTTGTTTCTAGTATGGAATAAGCTAGCTGATTACTTAAAGCAGGTTGAAAGTAAAGCAGAATGCGCCTTAAGGCGCATTCTGCTTTACTTTCAACCTGCTTTAATATATCATATGCTAGAATATAGAAAATACTTCTGATGATACATGTTCATGAATGTCTTTTCTTAAAATTCAAAGGCGAGAAAGGCATACTTATGGTGTAATGGATTAAAATAAAGAAGGGTTGTAAACGGTCCCAACATTTTTGTCCGGTTTAGAGAGAATTCCGGTATTTAGAGGTTCCGGTTTAGAGGGGTTTCACTGTACACCCAAACCCGAGGGCTTCTGTCGGAACCCTTTGGTCTTGGTCTACAATATTTTGCAACGTACAAGTGCACTTCCCACAGGTACACAGTTTGTAAAGGACGAGTATACTCGTCGCTGGAATTCATTGAGTGAAACTCTACAATAGTCTTCATTGTAGTGCTGGCATTAGCGGAACTATAAGGATACTGAGATCAGAGGCCGAACAAGTACGAATATTCAAATGCATGGCACTTTATTGAACATTAATTCTCAATTGTTACAGTGAAGACGACGTTATTTATTTCCCGATAAAAGCGTTTATACGTAACTATTATTTGCATTGCAAACATTTTGGAGCCAGATCAGACGCCGGGTATCCCGGCGTCTGATCAGGCTCCAAACTGTTTGCCACTCAGATCAAAATAAATGGTTGGAAATGTCCCCCAAAAGGTTACATTTTCTACATTTTATTACATTGGTAATTTGCGTTTAAACCACAGGTACTTACCAAAAATTTTTTTTTTTTTACATGACTTCTATTACACTTTTTTTGGTAATAGATCAAGATCTATGTGTCAAGTACCTGTGGTTTAAACAAGCAAAATTAACGTCATCACTACTGTAAGAATCAATGGCAATGCTTGGGTTTGGTCAAAACGCACAACATCCGTGTTTCTTTTTCTCATCGTCCTTCTCCAGTTCTGTGTCACTCACTGGAACAGATTTGTAATTTCCGTTTTCAGTTGGTCTGTAAGGGTGAGCTTTAACGAACTCTTGTAAAGCACTTAAAGTGTCTATATGTCCCATCTCGGTGGCGATATCAACTGCTCGTAGACCATACTGAAACATGAAAGAAAACAACGACATTAATAAATCGTATCATTTAACCGTTAGCTGCTGGGTGGTTGCTTAACCCTTTACCCAATAGACGCGCCTTTTAGCATATGCAATTTATTTTTCCGCTGAAGAAAATAGTTCTAATGTATACAGTCATGAATATGTTGTATAAGGAATGCTTTTTTCTAGCAAATGGTAGTTTAAAGCAGGTTAAAAGTAAAGCAGAATGCGCCTTAAGGCACATTCTGCTTTACTTTCAACCTGCTTTAAGTAGTCACCTATCTTCATAACTAGAAACAAGCTATGGGTAAACTACTTATAACACTAAAACTATCACATGACAAAATAAAGGTCCGGGTAAAAATCAATTTCTCTTAAATTACGAAAGGGAAGATAATTCAAGAATGAAGATTCGAACCAAAACATCAATGCCAGGTACTTAAGGCGCTTTCTGCTTTTCTTTCAATCTGCTTTAAGTAGTTACCTGTCTTCCAGACTAAAAACTGGCTATTGGGTAAAGGTTTAAATCAGTATGAAAGGAGAAGCAGAAAAGTCCCTGATTTTCTTTCGATCTGCTTAATTATTTTACCTCATAGCCTGTTTCTAGTTTTTGAAGAAAGGAGACCACATATAGCATGCAAAAAATAAAGTAAAATGAGGGCGCATTCTGCTTTAGGTTCGGTCTGCTCAAGCTACTATCTGTCAGGATATAGAAATTATTTTGCATTTTGCATTTTCCTGACTGTATAAAGTGGAATTGTTTTCTTAAGAGCACTGTTTGTCATTTTGCAATAATGCAATAAATTGTGAAAAAAAAACACATAAAAAGTAAAAATGGTCTGGACTTAATTGTAAACTGGAACTGTCCATTTGATGTTTCAGGGGTAAATGAAGTAATCAGAATCACAAAACATACCTTGTTGACGACATCTATATTGGCATCTCTCTTTAGTAACAAGATCACAATGTCCGTGAAACCTCCGAGAGCTGCTAGGTAGAGAGAGGTGAACCCTCCCTATACAAAAACAGGGTAAACGTAATTATCATCATACCTTTTTTTATTATATATACATATCGATGATTCATAGAGATTTCTCAGTTAGATAAATTTGATATCGTCACTGTTGATATCATCACTAGTGACGATATAACTTTTTTGCGACGTCACGTCATAGTATTTTGTGTGACGTCGCGGATAAATATTTATGTTTTTTGTGGGTTTTTTTCTATTAAAACGTCATTAAAATATATATAATAAATAGAATAATCAATTCCTTTGAATAGATATGAAAAATATATTACTCGAATGGGTCGTTATCTGGTTAAAAAACTCGTCCTGCGGACTCAGGTTTTAACCAGATAACAACCCATTCTCGTGATATATTTTTCATATCTATCCAAATAAATTGATTATCCTCTATTTATCATTATACCGTGTATAATACATAGATGATAATATATTCCTTTGGATTGATATGAAAATTATATCACGAGATTGGGTTGTTATCTGGTTAAAATAGAGATTTTAATGACGTTTTAAAGAGAAAACACACACATTTTATTGTTACGCACGACGTTACAAAATATGTTGTGACGTGACGTCACAAAAATGATATCGTCACTGCAAAAGTGATACCATCACTAGAGATTATATCAACTGTAACGCAAAAGAAATTTAATTTAACTGAGAAATCTCTTTAAATCATTGATACATGTAGGTATATAATTAAACAATCTAACTAGAATGAAGCGGTCTTTCTCATTTAATATGTACATCTATAAAGACAGAGGATAAAGATAAAACAATACAGGTCCTACGTACATGTGTTATGAGGTGGTTGTTGCGGGTACAACATGTAAAGGTATCATTGATTCGAGAGTCTAATCTTTAAAAGAATACTATAAAATGCAGTGCAATAACATTCACAAAATGGCAGGTTGCTTGGATTGTTGGCGATGCTTTTTAACCCTGAATGGCAATTAGTTGGAGTGCGACGCCACGTTAATGGGCACATGACGTAATTCCGAACAGTGATTTATCACAAACGCAGAAAATGTTATTCTTTCCCGATCATCGCATTAACCCCTTCACTGCCGTGACGTCATCAATTTTTAACGATTATCGTCTGCTTTTATTTCTTAAATTTTAATTTTAGCTACTTTGACTGAAGAAATATTGAAATGAGTGTCAAACAGTTTGGATCCTGATCAGACGCCGCGTTACGCGACGTCTGATCAGGATCCAAACCGTTTGCAAATAACTAATATACTCGGGGTAAGGCAGTGAAGGGGTTAACGTTAAACTTATTATTTCTATTGCAAACAGTTTGGAACTAGATCAGACGCCGGGTAACCCGGCGTCTGATCAGGCTCCAAACTGTTTGCCACCAAGATAAATATGAATATACAGAATTGTCCAGAAGATGTCCTTTTCTACGTTTTAGTTGATGTGCGTTTGCGTTTCGTTTGCGTTTAAACGGGAAATAATAACATTTTATCCAGTGTATAAAAATGCAAACTGAGAGAGAAATAAACAGAAACTGAAACTGTAAACAGTTTTTCCCCTCCAGATGAGGTACAGGGAAACTAATTATTATGAATTCCTTTCACTGGCATGACGTAACGCGGCGTTTGACCAGGAAACAAACTGTTTGTCACTAATGACAATATTATTTCAATATTACTTTAGTTAATAAACCTACATATCAAATTTGATATATAAAAGCAGACTACAATTGTTTTAAATGGATGGCGTCAGGGGTTAAGAATAAATTATAAACGCTATGCATTCGCGCACATGATTTTTTTTGAATATTTCTGTTTTATTTCGCTACAACATACAGCAGAGTTGTTGTATCTTTTCTAAAAACATGGGTGGGGTAATGCACAGTAGTGCAATGAACTCGAGTTTCAATAGCAAACCCGATCAATCTGTACCAGTTTTATCGTCTGCTTTAGTCTTTGACCGCCAACTATCGGCTGCATTGCTAGTGTCGTCTGCAATAATTTGTCAAGTCAAGTTTGATTTGTTTTAGTGCACTTATATCGATACGGGTGTCAAACATTTTGAATCTTGATCAGACGACGTGTTACGCGGCATCTGATCAGGATCTTAACAGTTTACATTACAAGGTCACCATTTGGCACCACTGGCGATGGAAGAGTTAACCATTTGCCTGCTGGTCGCGACTTTATTTATTTTTACAAACAGTTTAGATCCAGATCAGACGCCGCGTAACGCGGCGTCAGATCTGGATCCAAACTGTTTGACACTCTTCCTCAGGTTTCTTTACTTAAAAAGGTATAAATCTAAATTCAACAAACTTTGCAGACGGCAATCTTGAAGCAAACGACATCACCGCAGGATAAGGGTTAAACGTTACCCATATTTTGATATTTTGATCGTTTTAATATTGAAAATTATTTTGCACTTACATTCGGTGTGAACTTTAGAATAAAGAATTGGTTGTCATTATATACATAGTTTAATATATTTTAAATCCATGCCAATTTTTTGTAATATTTTGACAAGTCGCGTTGCTTACAAAGTGTGATATAAAATGTTGACAGCATGTCAGGTTGGATTGGCATACCTCAACTTGATTATTTCATAACAGTATCTAATATATATTCATAAACATGCAGATTTAAACCTGAAAGTGCCCAATTCGAGAAAAAGTTCGAACAGACCACGAACGGCTGCCCCTTAAAGCCATTTGATACAAACAATAATCGTCTGCTTTAATTTCTCAAATTTAAAGTTAAGGTAAATTGACAAAAGTTGTTAAAGTTTGGATCCCGATTAGACGCCGCGTCACGCGACGTCTGACCGGGATCCAAAATATTTGGAACCTAATCGACGTAAGGATGTGGAGTGGTTAAGGTTTACATTATTTTCC
The DNA here is from genome assembly GCA_922989275.2 of Gari tellinella. Lineage (NCBI taxonomy): Eukaryota > Metazoa > Mollusca > Bivalvia > Cardiida > Psammobiidae > Gari > Gari tellinella. The sequence goes on along the minus strand of OV277856.1, from coordinate 26,806,020 downwards.
CTGTATTAACTCTTTCGCTGCCAAGTTTTATCGTCTGCTTGATACCCCGTCCCTATTACGACCCCTCAAAAGAAAAACATACTGCATTAACTTATGAGTATTTTGTCCATGTAAATTCCGAATTTATATGGACGGAATAATGATAAGGATGCTTTATTTGCGTCCAAATCAGTAAACCATGTAAAATAGAAGAAATAAAGTGTATTGGTATAATTTCTAAAATATTGACAAATTTAGTAAACACCTTAAAGGGACTCGCAACCGGATGGTGTACTTGTCAAAATAAAATAAAATACTCAAATAAAAGCAAATTTGTGGCATTATTTGGCTTCTGACATTAAAAAAATATGATCTGTCCAAAAAAAGTCTCAAGAATCGTCACCGAATCTTAGATTTTTAGATATTTTCCATCGTTTTTCTATACCGACTAGTAGACGGTATAGTTGTTGTTGTTGCTTCTCTACAGGGGCTCAGACATAAACACGAGCCGAATTACGAAGTTGTATGCACTTTCGATAGCTACACATTGAAATAGGTTAAATCGATCCGAGATAAACGGATAGTTCCGTGGTCCATTGGTCTAAGCGGTTTCCCCTATTTTACCTTCTGTCCGCCAATGCCGGGCCCCGGGTTCGAATCCCACCAGAGACCAATATTTTTTTTTATTGAAATACATTTTTTTAAACAGAATTTCTTATCCTAAACTAATTCTTTACCATTTATATAAGCGTTTGACACATATTTACAAATTACTATTTTTAATGCACCATCTGGTTGCGAGTCGCTTTAAATATTACTATTAAATTATTTCCCTATACATGTATACCTATCTAAGGCACTCAGGCGAGAAATTTATCGATATCGATTTTATCAGCGGTTTGCAAGGGGAACAACTCACTTGATTAAACCAGTCCAAATGGACTGAAAGTTGGTTATCAGTTAACCCATTGTATGCTGGGTAATATTTGGCGGCCATTTTAAAATGCGGTCTGCAGTGGGTATAACTCAAATATTTGCAAAAGATTTTAGCAGTTTCTGATAGAATACTGAACTAGCAGCAAACAGTTTTGATCTCAGATCAGGCCCCACAATGTGGGGCCTGATCTGAGATCAAAACTGTTTGCCTAGAGGTACACCTAAAAGTGTATCCCGCATAAAATAGGTTAATTAAACTATCGTTGATTTGATCGAGAGTAAAATAGATATCTAATAAATGTTACATAATAAGGCACAAAATTACGCAGTTATTATATCGGGTTTTTATTATAAATTTTATTGCAAGTTTTGAGAATAGCACTATTTGCATGATATTTAGGTTAACGGCTAACAACATACATCATGCAACTTCCTAAGAGTGGTCGCGATAGCGGGGTTGGCTTTTTATGTTGAATATTCATGATTGTAAAAAGTGAACTATTACCATCAGTAGAAAACCCCATTTAAAACATTACAAGGCGTACCTATTTGGGGTTAAAGGTTAACTAACTCCACTTATACTTACGTTTGATAGTAGGTTGACGTTGAGACCTCTCTCTATGAGTTTGGCCACAGCGTCAGTATGGCCATGAAGACAGGCACAATGTAACCCTGATATGTTTGACTGAAATAGATCAGTTCTTGTCTGCAATGCTTAGCAGTGGACAGCACATTATACAGTTGAGAAGACAATATGATTATGCACAGAACTTTTATACACGTTGCCCTCTGTGTGCAAACACAGTTAACGGCAACATAGTTCACCTGTTCGACGGTGAAACATGACAGAGTGTTTTTTTTTTTAAATATTGAAATATTGAACAGTTGTTATAAATTTTGGAAAGCATGAGAAATGAGGGGAAAAAAGAAAAAAGGCATAAGTTATAGATTTGTTTTCTATTCCTGTAATGATAACTATATGTTGTTTATGTCTAGCGTTTAATTTACTAAAAAGGACTTAATTGTATTCTAGCGTTTAATTTACTAAAAAGGACTTAATTGTATTTTTAAACTATAATACTTGGAAAATTATAAAAGATTCCACTTATTTTTTCCAAATAGGCAATTTCTACAAACTGACAATGTTAATCAAAAATATCTCTTAACAATAGTATTCCACAGTATTGGTATGGATACGATTTTTTTATTCCCAAGAAATATGTCATTATAAAACTGGCAAATTAGGTACCTGGTTTATATTATTATAACAAACCTTTTCGATATACAGCAAATATACTTTTAAAACATCAATCCAAGAATCATATTTTATCTTATCTATTAACAGCTTACAGAACTTTTATTTTACAGTTTATAAGTTTTTTGTTGTCAGTCCAACAATTTGCTAGTTTATGGCATTTACTTTCATTGTGTATTATAAAATTTCTCAACCATTTAATTTTTACACTTCATATGTAACTTTCAACATCAATCAGGTTCAAACCAACTTCTGGATAATCTTTGATAAATGAGTATATTTAGTTTCATCTTTGCTTTACCATCCCATATAAAATCATAAAATGAACAACTAGTTGCATTTTCAGTAAAACTGTTTGATTTCCAATAGGAATGAGTTTTATTCTTTTCCAGTATGAAATACAGTTTGTATAGTTGTCATCTTTTCTGGGAAATTTATTTCTCTTGTTACATCGAGATTAACATCAAATACTATTCCAAGTAATTTGAATGGGGTATCTCCCCGAGATAGTTTCCATTTTGTTTTTATGGATATTGTTTTATGTTTCAAGGATCTATTCCAGATTACCTTTTATATCAAAATATATTTCAAAACAGATATTAATGAAAAGATATTATAAGTTCTAAAGATTGATGCAGAGAGTTTTTTTATCCGTCTAGAAGCATAGAGGTGCCATCTGCAAATTGTATATTCCGCCCAATAAATCTAAATTCCTGATATTTCGTTACAATTCGGTAATTCATTTTTTTTATTCTACCAAAACCTCTGCCTCTGCCTCTGCCTCTGTCAAAAGGAAAACTGCGTCTGAAATACGCATGTCGATGTGTAAATATTATACTACATAGTAGCATGGGACCAATCTTTACGTGAAACGTCTAGTAAAATAGAAACGCATTAATGGTATTGTTTACTCTTGATAAAAGATTTATAAATATATCAGCTATTCCGTTCAGGATTGGTTGAATGTTTTCAAATCGAGAGAGCAATAGGAAATAAAACCGTTGAAAGAACGTGATCCTAGTCTAATTCCATGCAACCCATCAAAGGACCATTGTATTCAACCAATCAGATTCCACAATCTCTTCTGACTGGTAATAAAAGAGTGTACATATCTTAATAGGTTACCTCTGTCGTTAGTGTTATAAATTTGTCCTGTGACAGCATTTCCACAATCCTTTCATTATTTCCATCCTTCACCGCTGCCAAAAACTGCCTGAGATCGTCTCTGCAAGTCTGTTGTTAAGAACAAAATCACGATGACATAGATAAATTTGTATACAAAACATAAACAGATACAGTGTTGAATAAAAAACAAACCAGAGAGAGCTTTGCCATAGAAATAGAAAATCTTGAATGAGTGCTCATTATTTATCATTTTTACTAAACGAGTTGACTAAAATAATATGAAGCGAGCTTTGGCGAGCGTCATATTCATTTTAGTCAACTCGTTTATTAAGAAAGATAAATACTGAGCACGAATATGAGATTCTATTTATCACATAACAATTTTAAGGACCTATAAAACTAATTGAAGCCGTAGTTTTTATGACCTCTGCTATATAGATTTTTCGCCAAAACGTCACATTGTTTACGTTAACGTCATTGCAAATGACGTCATTTGGTATCCTGCTACATGCAGCGCTTGTGGACGAACAGGTTGGGCCGGAGCCCAAAAAACGATATTCCACTAGTGGATTACGATATTTACATAATGGCTTTATGCAACTCCCAGACCGCAGGTTATGTGATAAAACAAAGTTCGACTTATCGAGATATAATATTGTAGAGGGACTTTAGTATACAGTAGAACTTCTCTATTACTACCACTAACAAGAAGGAGAATTGTCGTTATAAAAGACTGGTGACAGCTTAAAGCAATCTGAAAGTGAAACAGAAAGCTCCTGTAGGAGCTTTCTATTTCACTTTCACATTGCTTTAAGCAGGCACCTGTCATAAACAACTACTATTTAACACAATTTAGTGGTCGTAATAGATAGGATCTACTGTACATGTACCTCTGTACTGGCCATGTCTTGCTGTAGGAGCTCTGTGCTCAGATTGGCAAGTCTCTGTCTGACAGGTCCCAGCATATCCCCGGCGGCCTGTCTTGTTTTCACACAGTATAAAAATGCATCGCCAAAATTTTGGAAACCCTGAAAGAAACGAAGTGACTGCGTAATGATTCTTTATATTTCAGTGTAACAAGGCCGCCATTCTGCTTTACTTTCAGCCTACTTTAAGTGACCACGTGTCGTCAAACTAAAAATAGACTATGGGGATAAAGGGTTTCAGGTACAATTAGTAAAATTGCGCTTTCGAAAAAATAGAAAATTTGAAAATCTTAAGATTTTTCATAATAAACTTATGGTAGCCCTGTCAGTGTCAATCATACAGAGGAGAATACAGTTTTCTTTCCCAGTAAACGCATTTACGTAAAAAGAATTTTATCAAATGCAAGAAGTAACCCGGCGTCTGATCAGGCCTCAAACTGTTCGCCACCCAGATTAAAATACAATTAAATCGTAAGAAATTTCCGAAAGTGTCCTTTCTACATTTTATCGCATTGTGTGTCGTTTGCACTTCATCTATGTATTTGTATTAAGGTTATTCAGAATGTAGGATCGGACTAAAATTGTTTGACAATCGCTTCAATGTTGTTTTGTTAATCTACAATCCTTATATTAATGGATTCCTTCGATTGGGACCTTTGACAATTATTAATCCCTTTTATTTGGGCGATATATGGACGATGAAATACAAAAACGTCATAAATGAAAACGGGCAAAGTGTGATTGTTTTCTTTGATTTTATGGCTGAATGCATTAACAAAAGTGACGTGTCCTGTATTGTTGTTTCTAAGAGGGATTTACGTCCACCAAAATACATGTTATGATGCATGACCCCTTTACCTTATAGCCTGTTTCTAGTTTTGAGAATAGGGGACCACTTAAAGCAGGCGCATTCTGCTTTACTTTCAGCCTGCTTTAAGCTTTCAGCTGCTAGAATGTGGAAAATCTTTCTTATAATACATAATCTTGACTGATTAAATTGGAACTATTTTCTTTAGTTGAGCAATAAATTAAAAGCGCTAAAAGGCGCTTCTATGGGGGACAGGGTTGTCCCATTCTTTGCAGCCCTGTCACGTGTTATACTGATAAAGGCTCATAGGGGTCGAACTATTACAAAATGTAGATAGGAGCAATTTAGTAATGTTTTTGTATTATATACTAATATCTTAATAGTTGAAATAATGGTTGGTAATTGAACAACACAGGGTATGTTTTATAACGTTTTCAGATGTTATTTTATGTTAGCAACTGTTAAATATTTACAATATAGATGATAACATTTTTTGCTATAGTATATGCTTTTATATGATCTATGATCTATGATATTTCATTATACTTATCTGAAACTTATACTGATAGAATACGAGGGACGTTCAATTAATTGTGTCACTCTTGCGTTTTTTCTTTTCTATTACTAACACGGGTGTGTTAAAATTTTGTCTGCTACACACTGAAATTATTGTACATATTCACTGAAAATTTCGTTTGAATCCATCGAGCATTTAAGAAATTATTGAATATTTAAGTCCGTCCATTCATAGATACTGGCTATTGTAGTGTATGTAATGGACGTACGGTGGAAACCGGCTTACAATAAAGGTTGAATATTTTTGAAGATGTCGATTTCATAGATATACTTTTAACTTTATTTGATAAATATGTGCAGTGTCATATATATCGTTTTCCAATCAAAACAAAAATTTAAAGATTATTAGTTTTATTTGAGGCCGACCACTATTCAATTTGGCGGATGACCAAGTTAAAGCTGCTGCTGTTGGTGATCTACTGAAACAGCACGCAATATATGCATTTAAATATATTACTGACAGTGTTGGTAAAATTTCGGGTTCAGATCATATGCTTTTGATACCAGGGTGTAAAATTTAAATGTGTTTTGTTTTGGAGACCCCTCATATTTTCCTTGAGAATAATACTACATATTCATGAAATCGTTGTAAAATCATTGTCCAAAAGCAGAAATATATACAACTTACACATTTACTGAGATGTCGTAAAGTGTTTCATAATCATAAGCAACACACACTAATAATTGTATCGCTAAATGATGTGTAAAGACAAATTTAGATGGGTTATTGCGAAATACTAAAAAGGGCGGGAAAAAGTTTTAAATGCAATTGCGTTCGAAATCCGATCACGCATTTCTTCAATTCAAAACTCAATTAATCAATTTTATTTAGCTGTATCATATATGGTATTTAGTAGGGCAGACCAAACTCGGATACAAAACATGTGATGACAACGGTGCTTTGTCTGTACAATGCTGTAATGCAATAAGACAGGTTATGTCATGACTCATGACCCGGCTCATGTCCTTGAAGTGTTGCAAATGGCATGGATGACGATGGGATACTGGGAAACCCGGTTTCTCATCTAGATCAAGACTGTTTGATATCATGATAACGTTTTATTAAAACAAGAGCCGCATGCGGCCCTAAATCGCTCACCTGAGGAAAAATTGTGTTATACTCGATGCATAATGAAGTTTATCATTGCATGTATGTGGACTGTTGCATGAAACTTAAACAACTCGGAATTAGGTTTTCCTGTAGAAGTCTATGTAAAACTGATAAGCCCCGGGGCGTGTCCAGTTTTGACCCTGGGGGTCATGATTTGAACAATCTTGGTAGAGGACCATAAGGCAAAGCTAGATGCCAAGTATAAAAGGTACGGGCCTTACGGTTTCAGAGAAGAATAGTTTTAAAGGTTTTACTACATAAGTCTTTGTAAAACTTATAAGCCCCGGGTCAGGGTCATTTTTGAACCGGGAGTCATGAATTGAACAATCTTGGTAGAGGACCATAAGGCAAAGCTAGATGCCAAATATGAAAGGTATGGGTCTTAGGGTTTCAGAGAAGAAGAGTATTAAAGGTTTATTCCCATATACAGTACTGTTTAAGCTAAACTATACACCCCAGTGCACTGCCAGTGCACTGGGTTTAAACTAACAGTGCACTGAGAGTAAACTAATTTTGCACTGACAGTGCACTGACAGTGCACTGATAGTGCACTGAGATTTCAATAACAAACTGATAGTGCACTATCAGTTTAAACCAGGTAACTAGCAGTGCACTAGGGAATGACTACAGCTTTATTTTAGAGCTGAAGTTTTTTCTGCATTGTTTGGGGGGGGGGGGGGGGATGATGTATTGATGGTAAACAGAAATTAAAACTTTAAACCCATTACCCAATAAATACACCTTTTTATGCCTTTAATTTATGTATCCACTGAAGGAAAAAAATCTAATTTATACTGTTACAAATAAGAATCATAAAAAATATGTTTTTTATATTCTAGCAGATGATAGCTTAAAGCAGACTGAAAGTAATGCAGAATGCACCTTAAGGTGCATTCTACTTAACTTCCAACCTGCCTTAAGCGGTCAACTCTTTTCCAAAATAGAAACAGGCGCTATGGGGTAAAAATCATTCATGGCTGAACATGGAATTAACCACTGGATCACTCCTCCAGAATCACCAGACATGAATCCAATTGACAATATGTGGGCAAATTTGAAAAATTATATTAGGAAAAACAAAAAAACCCGAAATCAAGCGCAACTTGTTGAAGGCATTTTGGAGTTCTGGAGAACTGTGACTCCAGAGATTTGCAACAGATACATTGACCATTTGTATAAAGTGATTCCAGCTGTGATTAAGGCTGAGGGTACTGGTTCAGGCTATTAACAATTTCTCTGGTCAATACTCCACCCATTCTGAATAATTGACTGATTGTTCTATTGAAATATAAAAACAAAGGATTTTATTTACACAGCAAACAGTGAAGAATCGGATATATATAATAAAGCAGAGCAGACCCTGATCAGACGTAAAAATATTGTTCAATCAAGAAATTGGTTAAAAGTGACACATCGCTGTGTATTTTATTGGAGTTATTTTCAAAACACTAAATGTAAAAAAAATTGGATCCAAATGAGTCCATCATATGGCCTTTCAACTGGATCTACACTTTTTGCATTGCTAATCCTCACTTCAACGACTATATCACGGGTTTGGCCTGTAACCATTACCCCATAGCCTGATTCTAGTTTTCAAAATTGGTGACCACTTAAAGCAGGTTGAAAGTAAAGCAGAATGCGCGCCTTAAGGCGCATTCTGCTTTACTTTCAGCCTGCTTACGCTACCATCTGCTAGAATAAAGAAAATAGTTCTTATCATTCATTTTCATATCTGTATAAATTTTCTCGAGTAAAGAAGAGGCGTAAAAAGGCGTATTTATGGGGTAATGGGTAAATACAGGTGGTTGTGGAATGTAGATTGCAAGTCACGCATGAAAACCTTCAAGAAGCTTTCTGCATGACTTTCATACTGCATTAAGCAGCCACCTGGCTATAGAGCTTTTACCTAAAAGTGCAACAGAATAATTGCAACTAGTGCATTATTATAATGTATGAAGTATTTTCTTATTATTTCCGAAAGTTTGAATTAACAGCAATAAAATATTTATTTTATTTTATATAGTTCTTTTTAAATGTACAGCCTCAATAGATAAGTCATCCTATTGAACCCATGCATATAAGCCCATCCTAAAAAGCAATAAACTCTGTTGCCATCCCGCTGGGAGGTCGTTAGATTATGTAACATTTCCACAGAGACAATCCACTGGTTATTACATGACAGTTGAAGATAAGGGACACCTTGACCCTCTACTCCAGGGATATTTAATCATTTGTAACCTTTATTTACTACAATGGTAATCATGAAAAAGGTCCTTAGATATCGAAATTTTAGAAAAGAGCTGTTTTATGAATTAGTACTAATTGAATTCCCCATCTGGAATATTCTTATATTAAATAAATGTTAAAAGTTGTATTTGGGTATTTAGGCAGGTGGCAGATTAAACCGCTAAGAAAGCCACACAGAGAGATCCCATGCATAACATTTTTATTGTACTAAGCAGCCACTTGTCTAAACCTATTACCCCATATCCACTGCCTAGTTTTGAAGACAGGTGGCCACTCAAAGCAGTTTGAAAGTATAGCAGAATGTGCCTTCTGCTTAACTTCCAGCCTGCTTTAACCCATTACCCAATAAATATGCCTTTTTATGCCTCTAATTTATTCCTCCAGTGAAGAAAATAGTCTCAATTTATACAATTATGAATATTTATCAAAATAAATACTTTCATTTGAATAACTTGAATGCTATTTAACCGATTAGCCCATATATAGCTAAAAGCAGGCTGAAAGTAAAGCAGAATGCACCTTATGGCGCATTCTGCTTTACTTTCAACCTGCTTTTAGTGGTCACATATCACTAGAAACAAGCTATGGGGTAATGGGTTAAGCTGCCATCTGATAAGGGGATGCTATAAGTTGATCATGGAGAATCCTAAGATTTCGAAATTAAAGGATAAAAATATCTTAAAAGTATATATTTGTCTTAAAAAGTGTACCCTTATAAAGCATACTAGTCCTATGTAAACAGTGTAGACCGGATCGGAGGTTTCCTAAAGGATCATTCTGATCAGGTTTGCAATCATTTTATTCTGCAGATGAAATTGATGTATGCTTAACCCTTCTACTGCAGTAATATTGTCTGCTTTGATATTGTTGTATGCAAAAAAAATATTTAATAAGATTTGTGCATTTTTTGTAGTTCAGAAAGTCTCTGAGTCGAATGTAAAACAGTTTGGATCCAGATCAGACGCAATATAATGCAGCGTCTGATCTAAATCCACTTTTTTCACTTAACAATCAAGTCGTGATCAGCAGGGTAAGTGTTAATTGCAACAACTATCTTTAATCCCCTAGATTGATGCATATCTATCAATTAGTACCCTACTGTGATAATTGATAAGCAATTTGATAAGGGTGCCCTTATCAGAAAGTATAAGTATCAAGCTGTGATATGGGGATCCATGATGAGGGACGGATTAGTTTCCTTAACCCATTACCCCATAGCTTGTTTGAAGTTTGAAAGAAAGGTGATCACTTAAAGCAAGTTGAAAGTAACACAGAATGCACCTTAAGAGGCATTCTGCTTAACTTTAAGCCTGCTTTAAGCTACTATCTGCTAGGACATACAATATTTTTGTCATATAAAAGGGATTTTTTTTTCAGAGGAGGAATAAATTATAGGCGTAAAGAGTCACGTTTATTGGGTAATGGGTTAAAATGCTGCAGCTACAGCTTAAAGAATTAACACTGGTACGACAACATTACAGCATGTTATATGGACATGTACTCTCTTTAGTTTCTGGCACATTTAACCCATTCCCCTATTAGCCTGTTACTAGTTTTGAAGTTTTGAATGACTTAAAGCAGGTTGAATTTAATCAGAATGCGCCTGAAGGCACATTCTGCTTTACTTTCAGTCTGCTTTTAGTTACCGTCTGCTTGTATTGCTTGATTAAAAGTGACAGAGTTCCTATTTTAGGAGAATTGATTTTAGGCAATAATAAATTATTTTGGTTGTTAAATTATACAATGTTTTTGCAGAATATTCATGACATAAAAATTACACCTGTGTAGTCTTGTCCAATGTTTAAATATTGAAAAAGGTCTAAAAACATATATTATACATGTATGCGTAAACTGGTATTCATGTATAATAAAAACTGCAGCTCTAAATTCAAAGCTGTAGTCATTCCCCAGTGCACTGCTAGTTACCTAGTTTAAACTGATAGTGCACTATCAGTTTGATATTGAAATCCCAGTGCACTATCAGTGCACTGTCAGTGCAAAATTAGTTTACTCTCAGTGCACTGTCAGTTTAAACTCAGTGCACTGGCAGTGCACTTTGTGTATAGTTTAGCTTAAACAGTACTGTAAGTCTATGTAAAACTGATAAGCCCCCGGGCGGGGCCATTTTTTACCCGGAGGTCATTATTTGAACAATCCTGGTAGAGAACCATAAGGCAAAGCTAGATGCCAAATATAAAAGGTCTGGGCCTTACAGTTTCAGAGAAGAAGATTTTTAAAGGTTTTCCTATATAAGTCTATGTAAAACTGATAAGCCCCGGGGCGGGGCCATTTTTTACCCTGGGGTCATGATTTGTACACTCTTAGTAGAGGTCCATAAGGCTAAGCTACATGCCAAATATAAAAGGTCTAGGCCATACAGTTTTAGAGAAGAAGCGTTTTATAGGTTTTCCTATGAAAAACTGATAAGCCCCGGGCGGGGCCATTTTTGACCCGGGGTCATTATTTGAACAATAAGCTTGCTAAAGGTTCACAACATGATGCTACTTGTGAAATTTGGTTAACCTAGGACTTATAGTTATTGACCAGAAGATGTTTACAGTTTTGACTTTATTTGTCAATATTACGTAAATACGGAAAACGACCACGCTCTCTGGCGGCCATGGTTTTTGACGGATCAAAATTCTTTGAACAATTTTGAAAGTATATTAATTGAGAAACATTTTGGTGAAAACAAAATTGAAATCGGACCAGTAGTTTTTGAGAAGAAGATTTTTTAGATATCGTGCATGGTTGCCATGGCAACAAGACCGATTGCCCCACCCACTTTTTTAACAATTTTTGAAGCTCACAGCTACATAATGTATCTGACCAAGTTTGGTTAAAATTGGGCCATTGGTTTCAGAGAAGAAGTTATTTGAAACAAATTGTGAACAGACGACACCGACACGGACACCGACACCGACGTACGACGGACAGCAACCGATCACAATAGCTCACATTGAGCACTTTGTGTTCAGGTGAGCTAATAATCGATACGAAATTAACATTGAAAATAGCTGCAGACGAAAATTGCCCACAGTTTGAATCCCTTTACTGCCTTACACCGGTTACAATGGCGGTTTTCAAATACAGCGCCCCCTCTCTACAACGACCCTCCCAACAACGACACCCTCCTTACAACGACCCTTGCCGCAGTTCCCTAAACAAGACAGAACCGTCGAACACTTTTACTGCTGTAATATTGTCTGCTTAAAGTTGTCGTCTGCTGCTTTTCTCAAAGTGACATATTGGACATTTAGACAGAAAAAACTTAATGACGAGTGTCAAACAGCTTGAATCCAGATCAGACGCCGCGTGACGCGGCGTCTGATCTCGATTCAGGCTGTTTGTAAATACAAACCAATTTCCCTCCCTATAACGACTCCCTCCGGACAACGCACACATTTTTTGTCTTCCATTGGGTGTCGTTGTAGAAAGGGAACGCTGTAGTTTGTAGCCTCATTAGATGCCGCGATACGCGGGATCCAAACTGTTTTACAGTCATTTATCCCCAAAAATTCAATTTTAGAAAAAGTGCAGACCAAAATTGTTTACAGCAAAGTTTAATGATGTCATTGCAGTGAGGAGTTAGGAATTTAGAATGTCACTAGGTGGTAGATATGTTTGCTTGTTGACGTGCATTGAGTGAATCAATGAGGCAAAGCGGTTATTTAACTAACGTTTTCATTCACTCGTGAAGTTTCATAAATTTAATAAAAAAAATAGCCCTGAACTATCTAAAGCATCTGTCTTCAAAGCTAGAAACAGGCTAAGGGATAAAGTGTTAAAGACAGAAAAGAGTAAATGGTTTAAGTGTTATTTAAGAGATACATCACTGTTTCAAATATGATGGGCGGTTAATATTTATTATCAATACAGGCAAGACGTTATTTCATTCTCAACAAACGCGTTTGTTCTAATACCATTATGAACAAATGTACACTGCAAACAGTTTTGAAAAAGATAAGACTAACCCGGTGTCTGATCAGGCTGCAATCGGAAAAGGAAATCGTTAGAAAGATTTTTTTTAAAAAAAGAGTATTGTTATGCGTTTGCGTTAAAGTGCTAAAGAATAATGTATTTTCCTCTGTGGTGCAGTGAAGACGTTATTCTTCTCCAATAAACATGTTCACGCTTAAGGCCTTTCGCTACCGGAAGTCGTTTATACTAGAAAATTTATATAAAGGAAATGTTGATATAAATTAGTATAATCCTTCATAGCGCAGTTAGTATAGTGGTTGACTATAGTGGTTGACTAGCAATCCAAAGGTCATAGGTTCGAGACCCATCCGATCCAAATTTTTTTTTTAGTGTCCGATTTATTGACTTGTCAATCCATAACGCAGTAATCAAGAGACATGTTATGTTTAGTCTTCGTTGATTAGTACTAGTGATGTTTACGGTCCAAGTATATGTCCACTTACCTGTACGTTTTAGTTTAATGACTTACAAGTCAATTAAATCGGTATACATGTAAACGATTTGATCGAACTTTAAAGCCACACCTTGAAGCTTATCAATACGCTAACCTTTTCAAGATCGATATTGCCCATTACAATTATGTTCAAACAATATAATAAACCTTGTATGCAAGTCCATGAATAAATAATAATGCATTTTAATGACAAAGTTTTAATTCTAAGGTAGGTAACTGTATCTAAACAACAAATATCCCACATTTTAATAAGAAAATATGTTATTACAACAAATCCTGACTGTAATATTTTCTAATTTTTTCAGACTGACTAGTTCATCAACCATATATTTGAATAAAATGAAAACAAATATACATTGAATTAGTCAGTTTTTTGTAATTCAATTTTTTAGCATTTTGCAAAATTTAAATAGCTGATAACATCTTTCTGAACACCTTTATTCAAAATGTTTTTAGCTTTTCTTGTAATGAATGTTGTGGACTACTTATTGGGCGAGAATTATAGTCATTAGCTTTATTCATTTTTAAGAAAAATAAAATCATCAAAATTCTAGGTTTTTGTCAGATAAAAGACCTTAAAGAAAAACCACACGATAAATTTTGCCTATATTTACACACATTGTTTCTTAAGCTATTATCATTCTTCATGACAATTTTCATAACAATCGTATGGAAACTACGCGCATATGCGAAGTACCTTAATACGTTTATTTTCATTGCAAAAAGTTTCCAGCCTGATCAGACTCCAGCCTGTTTGTCATTAAGATTAACCCTTTCAACCCTACAGCCCGCTGTAGAGATTACTCATTACATATACAAACAGTGTAGACCCTGATCAGAGGGCTCCTGTAGGAGCCCTCTGATCAGGGTCTGCACTGTTTGATATTTCATTGTTGTTTGTTGTCATATGAAAAAAATTCAACAGTAGACTGGTTCCAAATCCCTGAACAAGAAGAGTCCAAAAGGATAATAACTACCCACAAGAGATACTTAGGGTTGTAAGGGTTAAAACGAATACATGTAGTAAGGATTATCAACAAGAGCCGTATTCGGCCCTAAACCTATCGCCTGGAACCATTGATGTAAATGTAAAATATCTTGAAAAGCTGAGAAATTATGACGATATGACTGTGCCATTTACTGAGTAGATGATACTGTGTGCCCAATAACTAAACTCAGGGTACTGTGGTGTAGGACAAAAATATATTATTTTTTTATGTTTTCATTTGAAAAAATCTATTATTAACCTAGATATTTAACAGACCAAAATAACTTGAACAATATTGGAAAATACCTCTAGAGGTTTCACCATGACAAGAATAAAAGCTATGGCCATATTAGTTTCAGAGAAGATGATGTTTGATGCTATATAACACTATGTAATTTTGTGACCCCCGAGGTGGGATCATTGTTGACCCCAGAGACATAATTTGAACAATCTTGATAGAGGAACTATTGATGATGCCTTGTACCAAATAACTAAGTTCAGGGTACTGTTGTTTCAGACAATAACTTTTTTTTTTTAATTTTATCTCCTGTGATCTAGATATGCAACGGACCGCAACTATTTTAACAATATTGGTAAAGTAAATCTAGATGTGACAGCATGCCAAATATCAACGCTCTGGCCTCATCAGTTTCAGAAAAGAAGACGTTTGAAGATTTCACTATATAACTCTTTGTTAATTTGTGACCCCCGGGGTGGCAAGGGACATAATTTGAACAATCTTGAAAGAGGAACTTGTGCCAAATATCTAAGCTCAGGGCACTGTTGTTTCAGTGAAGATGTTCTAAGTTTTAATTGAAAATATCTATTTTTAGCTCATGTGACCTAGATATTCAATGGATCGGAACCTTTTGAACAAAATTGGTAAAGTACCTCAGGATGTGCCAGCATGCCAAGTATCAAAGCTCGGGCCACATCATTTTCAGAGAAGAAGACGTTTGAAGATTTTACTATATAACTCTATGTAAATTTGTGTACTCCGGCCGGGGTCATTTTTGACCCCAGGGACATAATTTGAACATATTGATAGAACACCTGTAGATGATGCTTTGTGCCAAATATCTAAGCTCAGGGTACTGTGGTTTCAGACAATAATATTTTTTAAGTTTTTAACCAAACGACCTATTTTTAGCTCCTGTGACCTCGATATGCAACGGGAAGGGTTTGAACAACTTTGAGAGAATATCAAACAAGAATCATTCCTGCCAAGTTTGGTAAAAATCCATTCAGTAATTTAGGAGGAGATGTCGTTTAAAGAAATTGTTGACGACGGACGAACGAACGACGGACGGACGACGATGGACACAGGACGATCAAAGTAGTTCACCTTGGCACTTTGAACCAGGCTGAGCTTAAAAGGTTGTCATTTTCTACAATTTAGCGCATTGCGTTTGCGTCTCGTTTTCGTTTTTAAAAACTGGAAATAATAATGTCTTAAGCATTTCAGTATGACGTAAAAGATGTGTACGGATCATTAACTACAATTCCTTTAAAATGTCATATTTATATGTGCTAATTACGGGTGTGTAAAAGGCATTCAACTTTCAAATAATTTAAATTCAGATAAATCACCGAAAACCTCGTCATCTTATCAAAATAACTGACACGCTTCATTTAATTTTTAAGCGGACCAAAGTTATACGACAATTGCGAAGCAGACATGGTGTTGGTGCGAAAATGGTAACGCCTTGACACATTCACCCCTGCTACTTTAAATGGACAATTCAAATTGAAAATATGTCTAGTCCATTATTGACTATTTAGGGATGATTTTAAAATATTATTTCGAAATGACAACTGTGTAGACTTTGACCAGAGGGCTCCTTTGAGGAGCCCTCTGATCCCGATCTACATTGTTTGCATCGGACAAATGTAATCCTTACATGTACACTGTTTGTAAATGCCTAGTATACTCGTAGCTAAGGTTAAATGTGTTAATATTTTTATAGCTCGTTTTTTTCAGCGGAGAATGATACATAAATCTTCAACCTTTGAGCACTGTGCGCGACTTGATTGACATTTGCAAATAGTTAAGATCCAGATCAGACGTCAGGTAAATGCGGCCTCGAATTACGATTAAAACGCTTTTCACTCGTATAGACGATTATGCAATCAAAATACCATCGATCCGAGTTTTAGCCCTTATCCTGCCGTGATATCGCCTGATAGGAAACTTGTCATCTGCACATTATTATTGTCATATTAACTCATTGAGCCCTAGTGACGCATATATGCGTCCTTTACCAAAAGTGTACCTGTGACGACTACACTTGTCCTATGCAAACAGTGAATTCCCTGATCAGAGGGCTCCTGCAGGAGTCCTCTAATCAGGGACTTCACTGTTTGTTATTTTGCAATTTATTATAAAAACAACCCTAAATAGTCAAAAATGGACCATCCTTTATTGCAAACTGAAACTGTCCATTAAAATTTCCAGGGGATAATGAGTTAAGAGTTATTCATTTTTAAATTCAAAACATCTAAATACAAGTGTCAAACAAGTTTGATCTAGATCACTGATCTGAATCCAATCTATTCGTAAATACAAGTCAAGTCACCATCGGTTAAAGATAAACACAGACGTTGTATCAGCAATAAAAGGGTTTATATGCTTTTTGTTATGAATTTTATTTCATATTTCACTCAGGGTTTATAATAATATCTGCACCGGAGAGAGCATCACCGGGATTTCTGCACTCAAATGTTGTTGTTGTTTGCCAACGACATCAAGTTTTCTAACCACCTAACCCGTTACCCCCATAGCAAGGTTTCAGTTTCAAAGTTAGAGTTTGCCATTTAAAGCAGGTTGAAAGTGAAGCCGAATGCGCCTTGAGGCGCATTCGGCTTCACTGTCAGCCTACTTTAAGCTACTATCCGCTAGAATATCGAAAATATTTCTTATAATGCTATTAAACACTGTATAAAGTTGAACTATTTATTTTATTGAAATACATAAAACCTTATTTTGAAAAATAAACAAATTACATTTTTTATCAGACGATACCCTTGGGCGTTAGGGTTGAGTGTAAAGGACGTACATTGACGTAATGAAATTTGCAAATAGGGCGTACACTATAGTATAACCTCTCTATTACGACCACTTAATTTTGTTAATTATTAGGTGTTTGCTACAGTTGACTGCTTTAAGCAAAAAGGCTATAAATCAGACAACTCCTGATGATGGTTTCTGATTTGCTGTCACCTTACTGTAAGCTGTCATCTGTCTTTTTATACAATCAATTAGCCTTCGTTTTAGTGAGCGCAATAGAGAGGTTTTACTCTATTTGTACACAGCAATAAAATGTTTTGATAAGGTCGACGACTACTGCAACAAAATAATCGTCTTACAGAGGTCATTAAGAAGCTGCATGTTAATGAACTTAACCCATTCACAGCCTTACCCCGAGTACAATAGTCATTTGCAGACTGCGTCTGATCAGGATCCAAATTGTTTGGCACTCATTTAAACATTTTTTCAGTCAAAATACCTAAAATTTAAATTTGAGTAATAAAGGCAGACGACACTTGATTAAAATTGATGACGTAATGACAGTGGATGGGTTAACTGAAAGCAAAGCTCTGCTATAGAGAAGACATTGTTCTTTCCCATAATAAACGCGGTTTTTTGGGGGTTTTTTTTAAAGGTGTTTCCAAATGCGGAGTCAGATTCGACACAGCATTACCCGGCGTCGGACCAGGCTTCAAACCATTTGACATTCAAAAGAAATTGAATTATTAGAAACTTTTTTAATAAAAGTTATGTTGTATTTTATTGAATTGCGCTGCGTTTCGTATGCGTTTAAGATATTCAGCCCTACCGACGAGTATACTCGTCATTTACAAACGATATTCCTGTAAAGTGTACAGTTTTATGCACTCTGATCAGGCTCTGCACTGTTAGTATTGTTGCTTGTTGAAACACATAAAATATGGTAGTCAAAAAATGGGTTAGATTTAATTGAACGGGAACTAATTGTAATTGTGCGTGCACTATTTTATCAGAAATACAACATAAGGCAGACAACTTTAGCTACGAAAATATTCTCTTGACAGTGGTCATGAAGGGGTTACATGGAATTGATTGTAAATGTAAAACTCTGCACTAACTGACAATCAAAATAATGCCCATTACCACCCACTTTCATGTAGTAATCTGCTTTATGAGTTTATCAGTTATTATTGTATATTTACTCTGTGTTTTAGCTGCTCGCTGATTGTGAACTGTGTTATATCCATCTCTTCAAGAAGTAGTTCTAATATGGCTGCTGTCTTCTCCTTGTCGTACGTGATAAACACGGCAACAATAGGCAGGGGCAGACCATCCTGTGAAAGATACAAGCGTTAGAAGAACTATCACGTGTGAAATAAACATTTGAAAATAATGATAATAAAGTGGCAGGTTATATTCCATGAGGCTGTTTTTGCCATACGTATTTAACAGA
This sequence comes from Gari tellinella, assembly GCA_922989275.2. NCBI lineage: Eukaryota > Metazoa > Mollusca > Bivalvia > Cardiida > Psammobiidae > Gari > Gari tellinella. Next base: position 26,787,174 of record OV277856.1, on the reverse strand, counting down.
GCCGAACAGTCTTTATTAGACTTAACCTAAACTGTTTCTTGTCCATACAGAAAACATGGCACCCAATTATTTAACTGAACACGACAACAATAGATAGAGACATGGCATGCTGTAAACGAGACAAGCGTAAGTAGAACTGTCACGTGTGAAATAAACATTTGAAAATAGCAGGTTATATTCCACGAGGCTCTTCTTGCCATAAGTTCTGAACAGAACAGAACAGAGTTTTATTAATCTTAAAATATAAAGTTTCTTGTCTGTAAAATCATAGCTAAAGTTACATGTAGTTAAGTGAACACGGCAACATTAGATAGAGGCAGACCGTCCTGTAAATGATACGAGCATTAGAAGAACTGTCATATTTGAATGTAACATTTACAAGGAGTATGTTTTACTCAAAGAGGCCGGTTTGTTAGCCCTCATTGTCGTACGTACTGGCGAAGCAATAATCTGGAAAAGTTGACCATCTTGTGTATAAATCAAGCATTAGAAAACTGTCAAGTGTAAAAAATCAATTGAAACCCTAAGGTTATACATGTACTCAAATATACCGGTTCTTGGCTCTTCTTGTTATACGTACTGGGTCGAAGGCTATAAACGTTTGATTGTGTCTAAGTTCGTTATAAAGCTTTTGATTTGTCAGATTTGAGTGTGATTTGATAAAGTGAGTAAGGGTTGTTATACATGAACAGTTATTATACATGCACCATATTTACCTGAGTCTCTCAGGTCATGTCTTTTCCATGCTTAAGCAGCAACTTCACAGTACAAGATTGTCTTTCAAATATTGCTTGATATAATGTTAATACTTTATCCTGTCAATATATTAGCATGGCTATACAGTGGTCCCTCTCTACAACGGCGCTCTAAACAACGACTCCCTCCTTACAACCACCCTTGCCGCTGTTCCCCAAACAAGGCAATTATATGTCTAATACTTTCACTCCTGCAATATCGTCTGCTTAAAACTGTCGTCTGCTGTTTTTCCAAAAATCATACATGGGACATTTGACAGAAAAATCATAATGACGAGTGACAAACAGCTTGAATCCAGATCAGACGCCGCGTCACGCGGCGTCTGATCTGGATTCAAGCTGCTTGCAAATGTAAGCCGATTTCTCTCCCTATAACGACTCCCTCCGAACAACGCACACATTTTTTGTCTCCCATTGATTGTATAACATACTAACCTGGCATTCCCAGGTCATGTCTCCTCCATTTTTAAGCAGCAGTTTCACAGTGCTACAGTGGCTCTCTAGTATGGCAGGATACAGTGGACATACCCGGTCCTGAGAATTTATAAGAAAAGGGTAAGTACAGTTGGCTAAAAATGAAGTTTAACGCACAAATCAATGCAGGAAATCAATATTTCTTTAACCCTTTCGTTGCCAAAGTAGCATAAATCCGGCTTTGCAAACAGTAACGCGACGTCTTATCAGAAAACAAACTGCTTGAAACTCGTATAGAAATTTCTTCACTAATACTACTTTTAATATAACTTGAAACGCCCTTGCAGACAACATCATTGAAGCAAACGACAATAAAGCGGAGAAGGGGCAAAAATCTCACTATTAATTTGGCACCGAAAGGGTTAAGAAAGAATGAACGATTGTCTACTCTCCGTTTGCTATGGCTTCCAAAAATAGTTCAAGGACAAACGTTTTATGAGCACCTTTACTGCTTTACCCCAAGTACAGTGGTAATTTGAAAACAGTTTCGATCCTGATTGGACGCAGCGAAACAATAACATTATCATTAGCATAATAACTATCGTCATTATCGTTATTTACTTTTTTAAATATAGCATATCTACTATAAGATCTACGTTTATAATAGTATATCTATCATTTGTTCACACCTTTTTTAATTTTAAAAATTATCTTATGAGCTGATTATATATTCCTCCCTTGATCCTATGGAGATCGAAATTGTACTTTTAATCCAGACAGATTTTAATGCTCACTGCATTACTGCTCACTGCTCACTGCTCACTGATTTAAGCTACTTACAGCGGTGAAAACGTTATTCTATCCCAATGAACGCGTTAACGTTAAATCTATAAGTTCCATTGTGAACAGTTTGGAGCCAAATCAGACGCCGGGTAACCCGGCGTCTGATCTGGCTCCAAACTGTTAGCCACTCAGATGAAATGCAATGTTAAGAAATTTCTAAAACATATTATTTGTCAGATTTTATTGCAATGCGTTTGCGTTTCGTTTCCGTTTAAACGGGAAAGAATTACGTGTTTCCAACTGTAACACTCAGAAGATAAACATCACTAGAGTTAATTACCTTAAGTACAAAATCAATTCATCAAAGAGAAAATGCATGCAATCGCCTGAACCTTTTAATCAGTTACTAACATGCAACTACAGTGGAGAAGATAATATTTTTTCCCGTTTAAAAGCAGACGAAATGCAAACTAATTGCAATTAAATGGAGAAAGGAACAACTTTTAGAAAATACTGAAGATTATTTATTATAATCTGAGTGACAAACTATTCGGAGCCAGATCAGACGCCGGGTTACCCGGCGTCTGATTAGGCTCAAAATTGTTTGAAATAGAAATAAAAGTTTTATCGTAAACGCGTTTATTGGGAAAGAATAACGTCTTCTCCACTGTACTAACATAAAACTAATTTGAACATTAGCGCATGTAAGCCAAACATGTACTCAGCCATCACTGACTTGAAAGTTGATGTGACCTTTAACCCTTTCCCTCATAGAAGCGCCATTTAGCGCATTCAGTTTATTCCTCCGCTGTAGAAAATAGTTCCAATCTATACAGCCATGCATATGTATCATAAGAAATATTTTCTTTATTTTAACAGGTCGTAGCTTTTAGCAGGCTGAATGGAAAGCAGTGTGCGCCTTAAGTTGCATTCTGCTTTACTTTCCACCTGCTTTAAGTAGCCACCTATTTTCAAAATTGAAAAAAACAGGCTATGGGGTAAAGGGCCAAATCCTGATTACAGTAAAACCTCAATATAACTACCACTAAAATAAGTTAGTTATTTTGTGTATAAGGCAGATAATTGTTTAAAGCAAGGTGAAAACAATACAGAAATCTCAATTCGGCTAAATTTCTGTTTTACTTTCATATTGCTTTAAGCTGACATTTGCCTTTAAAACAATAAGTAAGCCTTATTCTAGTGATGTTTTAGGGGTTGAACTTTACTGCTTAATACAGGATGAAGGTAATTCAGAATGTCCCTGAAAGTTAGACAAATGATAGTTGCTTTACCATTATACCTAAATCTTGGACAATAACAGTTTCCAATTTGTTTAGTCCATTTGTGACTTTTTGGTCAATGTACATTTACTCCACTATGACGATAAGATAAGATAAAATGCCTCTTCAAGGCGGCTTTTACCATTAATGAGTCTTCGTTATCAGGAATTTAACCCCTTCACTGCCATGACGTCATCAATTTTAAACAATTGTCGTCTGCTTTTATTTCTAAAATTGAATATTTAGTACTGTTATTTTGACTTATGAAATATTGAAATGAGTGTAAAACAGTTTGTATCCTGATCAGACGCCGCGATACGCGGCGTCTGATCAGGATGTAAACTGTTTTCAAATTACAAGTGTACTCGGAGTTAGGCAGTGAAGGGGATAGTGCATTTATTCAATGCTTCTACCGACATTAATACGGTTAAATTTATTATTTAGCACCGGTTGATACAAGTAAAACATCTTCTCTAATGTAACAGTTTTTTTAATTGACTGTACCTTTGAGGAAAAGTTTACATCACAGCCTGCATCTAAGAGAAGCTGCACAGCATCTGTGTTACCATAGTAACTGGCCAAGTGAATCGCTGCATTGCCTCTCTGAAATAGGGCAGAAATATATTAATAGTATAACATATTACATATTGATTATTAAAGTTGTAAATCTACTTACTCCAGTGCTGAAATCATTCAAACCTCTCTATTACCGGGTAAACTGGCGTCTAATCGGGTTTTAACTTGTTTGCCGCTCTGATAAAAAATAAATAGCCAGAATAGTTAAAAAGTTTTCCTTTTCTACATTTCTTTGCAATGCGTTTGCGTTTAAACAGGAACGAATGACATCTTATCCACTGTAGCGGACTAAGGACCATCAATGTGACAGAAGTGTTTCCCGTGTTTTGTTATCATCAAGCAACATTTAAATTGGCTGTAAATGAAGTTATGCAATATCTCAAAGAAATACTGTGCAGAATATTCTTGCATTTCCGCTGGGAAATAACGAGTCACCAACGCACTAATTTGTCAAAAGGAATTACCAACTAATACTTCTTATCTTGTACGAATGCAATGATTAGAAATATAATGATGAAGGTATATATTACATAAAACTTGAGGCGAGTGCCGTAACATATGCTGGTGGATCTATTTGTTTTTATGTTTGTGTATACTATATATTACATACTATTCAGTGAAACTCCCGTATATCCTACAGTAGAGACGTCATTATTTTCCAATAAACGCGTTTTACGCTAAAATTATTATTTTCGATGCAAACTGCTTGCCAGATTAGACTCAAATTAAAATGATTGCACTGCGTTTGCGTCTTGTTTGCGTTTAAACGGGAAATAATAACGTCTCTGTCACTATGTGTATGTTGTGTTACAAATCAATTGAACAACTAAATTTATGTATAGCCAGTTAACGCACGGCTCATGTACATATATGGTGTTGGCGATAGGGAATTGCTTACGACAGGGTGAAATGAAAGTCAAAAGTTCCAACATGCACTTATATGCTTTTAACATGAATTAAGCAGTTACATACATTGTAAAAAGATTAATGGGTGAAACAGGTTTAGACAGAACGTTTAAATCAATAAAAAGGAAAGTAGAAAACTCGAACAAAAATGTCCTGGTTTTATTCCTCCTTGCTATGAGCAAGCCCTTTGCTTTAAACATAGAACACTATAATTCTAGCAATCTAAAACTACAGTTAAATTGAACATAATAGTACACATGCAGGTTTTGGTTTGTTGACCTAAGGTAAGATACCATCACACTTATAAACAGACTAGTAGAATAGTTAATTGCATCGTGCCAAAAAAGAAAGTCATGTGCGCAAACTGATCACTCTCAGTTCAGAGAATATATAACTTTGTTTGATGTACAGTAATGTAAATGCTTTCATCTTATAATAATCTGAACGATTTGAAAATTCTTATGACTGCTGTCCCAGCCAAAATACATAGAGAACTTTGACTGAATGTGCTGACAGACGATACTGTTTTAGCAAACGACAATATGGCGGGAAATGCATTAACGCTTTGCATGCTAGCGGCGGATATGTCCCACAATGATAACCTTTGCAAACAGTTTGGAACCAGATGAGACGCCGCGTAACGCGGCGTCTCATCAGGATCCAAACTGTTTGACACCCTGACCCTGCTTTGAAAAGAAAGTAGAACATCCTACTTTAAGAACAGTAGCAGACGACAACGGTTGCAGACGAAACAGTTACCCAGGATGCAAAGAGTTAAGAGTTGAGTAATTCACATTTGACTCATAAACAAGGAGGCCGGACCGGGAATGTCTGAGAGCGATTCTTTGTCAACAGGAATATGACTGTGTTTTATTATCAGTAAAGGTGCTTAGAAATAACACAAGTAGAACTTTCATTTTAACAGTTAACTCCTATATTACGACCACTTAAATGATAGTATTACAGTGGAGAATATGCTATTATTTTGTCCCGACTCACCCCTTCGAAATAAGTGGGGTACTTTGCACATGTTGGTCTGTCGGTCCGTCGGTCGGTAGACCAAATGGTTTCCTATCAATAACTCACAAGTCCTTCAACATACATTTCTCATATTTGGTAGAGAGGTTGGTCATGAGGATTGGATGATCCCTATTTCTTTTTAAGGTCAATGTCATTTTAAGGTCAAGTAGACAAAATGATTTCCGATAAATGACTCACCATCCCTTCAACCTACAGTCTCATTTTTTGGTACGGAGATTAGTCATGAAAAGTAGATGACCCTTATTTCTTTTGGGGCCAATAGATCACGTCTTCTCTTCTGTACACGTACATGTAAATGCTTTTGACACACCTTACATACGCCATTCTCAAAGCATGTGATAGTATGAAGGCATTAATAAAAGATGAGACTGCAGCTCTTGGACACACACATAAAATGATGTAGTCCAAGTTTACCCAGTATACGTATTGTTTCTTCAACAACAAAAGGGAGGGGCAAAGTGCCCTATATCAGAAACATGTTGATTTCATGAGACATGGTGTGGTGGTAGCCAGCTGGTGTTATTTGCTGTAGATTTGTTTTAACTCTTTGAACACTTGAGCTGTAATGTCGTCTGCACAAATTATCATCTGCTACAGTTCTAAAAATAGTTGTGTCTACCGTTCAGTGGAGAAAACGTTATTCTTTCCCAATAAACGCGTTTACGCTAAAAATATTTTCATTGCAAAAAGTTTGGAGCCAGATCAGACTGCAAACTGTTTGCCGTCAAGGTTAAATCAACACCCAGAATTTTCGAAAAAATGTCATTTTCTCCATTTTAGTTTGCGTTTCGTTTGCTTTTAAACGGGAAAGAATAACGTTCTCTCCACTGTACCACCAACATTATTTCAGTTGAATGTTTGGGACAAATATAGTGCTGCCACACTGTGATAGCGCGTCGGAGACACAAAGAGTGCTCCCTCCCTACAAAGGCCCTCCCAACAACGATTCCTTCCATACAACAACTCTTGTCACTGTTCCCCAAAACAAGACATTTATGTCTAACGATTTCTCTTGTGCAATATCGTTTCCTTAGAATTGTTGTGTGTCATTTTTTCTAAAACCTACATTTTGGATATTTTGACAGAACAAACATCAATGCAAGTGACAAATAGTTTGAACCCGTAACAATCCGTACCCGAAGACGACGCTCTACTGGGCTGATCAGTTTGCTCAGTGTCTGGATACCTATGGTCAGAACTGCAAACCTGTAATGGCGTTGTAATTTCGGAAGTCTAACACTTTCAATATCATTATAACGTAACAACCCGCCCAATACTGTCACTACCATATTATCGTCTACTTAATTTTTTCTTCTGCTTTTATTGATAACATTTGGAATTCTATGCGTTCTTTTTAACTTAACCTTTTCGGCGCCGAAGTCGCATAAAGTCGACGTTACAAACATTTTAGATCAGACACCGCGTCTGATCAGGATCAAAACTGTTTGACATTCGAATATTTCTTACCTTATACTCTTTTAAATCTAACTTTGAAAGGATCTTGCAGACAACACTGTTGAAGCAGACGACAAAATAACGGTGTAGGGGTAAAACTCTCACGATTAATTTGGCACCACAAGGGTTCAGAAACATTGACGTCAATGAGCACTGCGGCATCTGATAGAAATCAAACTGTTTGCAAATGATTCAAGCGTTGTCGGATTCGACAAAGAAAGGGTTAAATCTTTCAACACTATGAACCTGTTGAAAATATGCTAATTACATTTGCAAACGGTGTAGGCTCTGATCAGATGGATCCCATAGGTGTCCTCTGATCAGGATATAAATTGCTAATTCAGACCAGTATGTATTAAACAACTTAAAATTCCAAGTAAACTGGTTTATGTTTGTGTATTAAAATGATCCACAAGGGAACCTAATAACCGACAAGAGATACGTATTGTTGAAAGAGTTTAGGTTTAAGTTTAAAAAAACATATGTGGATCATATTTGAATATGTTTATCCGAAGACCGGGTGTATAAACGGAATGATTATTTAGCATTTAAACTATGTCATACTGTGCACAAACGTTATGATTGAAAAGGATCTTAACCTCTTCAACCCTAAATTTTACCGCCTGACATAATCATTGCATAGACATCATCTGCTTTAATAGTGACGTCTGCACATTCATTTCAAAGTAAGAATTCAGGCAATATGACTAAAGAAATATCCACATGAGCGCCAACAGTTTCGATCCTGATTAGACGCCGCGTTACGCGGCGTCTTATCAAGATCCAAACTGTTTGCAAGTTCGACTTTAGTCGCCTATGTTACCGAAAGGGTTAAATGTTAAAACCAACCTTAAGCACGCTAGATAGTATGCAGCATGTGTAGAGTAAATTTCTATGATTTCTTTAAGGGTATTTCACCAGAGCATAAAACAGTATGGATCCACATAAATCGTAAAGTTACTCGGAGTCTAATCTAGATCCAGTTATTAAACATTATCCATAAAGTATATATTTGTTTTAAATAGATATCAGCAATGTAAATGCTTAGTACATCATTTAATATATTTACATTCAAATGGAAATGTTAAACAGATGTGTTGACTTATAGTGTATTGAAGATGATAATCTCGTGTTGGTTTATCAATAGCTGATTCAATATCCATATCATCAATCAAAACACTATATACAGTACTGTGCATGTAAAAGTTGTCAACTGTAATCCTCTATACACGCTCGAAGTACACTCGATGGCTCTACGCACGATACACGATATACGTCTGGGTACGAAACGCGTTTTAATATACAGTAAACTTTTTAGGAAAGAAAATATACCATGAAGGACAGCTGGCATTTAATGCAGGACAAGATGTGTTTGCGAACATGATCTCTCATTGACATTGACTTTGATATGATCCAACTTAAACTGAGCTCAACAGCTTCTTGAGCTGAATACACATGACACATATAAAGTCTCTATCTTATGTAGTTCCAGAGTTATGGTCAATGTTAAATTAACCGTATTTGACCTCTAAATGACATTGACACTTGACATAAACGAAGTTGTACCAAACTCAAGAACTTTTTAAATATAGTACACATGCCAAATATAGAGTCTCTATCGCATGTACAAAATGTAGTTCCAAAGTTGTGACCAATGTTAAATTCACCCTATGTTACCTTTAAATGACTTTAACCTTTGTCGGACATGACCCAAGGTGTACTGAACTCAAGGACTTCTTAAGGTGAGTACACTTACCAAACAGAAAGTCTCAATTTTATGTAGTTCCAAATTTATGGGCAATGTTAAAATTGTGGACAGATGGTCAAACGGTCAGACAACAGACAAACAAACAGACAGACGGACCAAAAACAGTAGTTTTCTGTCTTACCGATATTTTTATAAGTGTCCCGTTTAGAGAGTTTACACTATATAGTAAGAGCAAAACATATATAGTAAGAGCAAAACATCACGACTAATCAAGTAAAATATTGCTATATCATATGTTATAAGGGAAGTTGGTTGCCTAAAACATGCAGGAAGTTCCTCTTTCCCTCACAGGTGCTGGTTACATGCTGTGGCTAAACAATAACCCTCACCCATGCCTAAATTACATACACTCTCTATTACGACTACTACACTCCGATATTTATTAGGTTTTTTACGACAGGTGACAGTAGAGCACTGGTTTACTGTCACTTTGCTTTAAATAATCTGTCATCACTTATTTATACAACCAATAAGCGTTGTATTTAGTAGTCGTGAAAGAAAGGTTTTTACTGTACATGTACATCATTTTTATTTTTAAAAAAACCAAATTATAAGTATTTGAACGATAATAAAAGAGGTTTTTTTGAGAAATATTAGTAGTGTTCTCAGATTTGCCTGGAATCCAACGTAAGAAATGTATCTACACAATGTGAGCATTATATACTAAGTGAACGCTTAGTACATAGTACCCTGCTACATGATCCGGATATCATTGGGTTTCACGCTTGACGTTACAAGCCGAAAGTAATAACTCACACCGTACTCAATTTCAAGCAAGATGGTAGATCTTATACACAGAAAATGTGACAATTCGTATGTCACAGCACTGTATTTAGCTATAACTTGGTTATTAATTTTACATCAACGGAAAATCTGTCTGACAAAAATTAATATCATTTATGCACATATAAAGTAGCATATTGATATGGTCTTATCGCACTTGTCTCGTCTTAACCATGCAAGAGTCGCATAAAGTCGATTTTGCAAACATTTTGGTTCCTGATCAGACGCCGCGTTACGCGGCGTCTGATCAGGAAGCAAACTGTTTGACACTCGTTTAGATATATCTTAAGTTATAAAACCTTAAATCTAACTTTGAAACATTCTTGCAGACAGCAGTATTTAGGCAGACGACAATATGATGGGGTAAAAACTTCACGATTTATTTGGCGCCGAAACCGTTAAAAGCATTCTATTAACTATTTTTTTTTTTGCAAGCTGGCAACACGTGCTACAGTGGAACAGACGTTATTTGCCCCTATAAACGCGTTTATTCTTAAACAGTTATCTCCATAATAAATAGTGTGGAACCCAATCCGACGCAGGGTAACCCGAAGTCGGACCAGGCTCCAAACTGCTGACCATTCATAATACATGTAAGAAACAGCACCTGATTTTTTATATAAAAAACGCATTTATTATTCCTCCACTGAAGAAAGTAGTTATATTTTATATGTAGTCACAAATACGCTAAAACTATTTTTTCAATTTCAAACAGTTTGAAGCCAGATCAGACGACGGGTAGCCCGGCGTCTGATCAGGCTCCAAATTGATTGCCACTCAGACAAAAAAAGTAAGAATTGTCAAAAAATTGTTATTTTCTTCATTTTATTGCGATGCGGTGCGGTGCGGTACGAATGTGTTTAAACGGGAAAGAATAATGTGTTCTCTATACTATACTATACTATTCTAACCTTGGAGAAGATTTTGTAATCTGCATGCCGTTTTAAGAGTTCTTCAACAATGTCTGTGTGTCCCTCCTTACAGGCCAGGTGAAGTGGTGTCTGACCTCCCTGAAAGTATTAATAGTGACCCACAACTTTAGCCCATTCCTCCATATATATGTATATGCCTTTGTACACCTTAATTCATTCCTCTATTGAAGAAATAGTTCCGCTTTATACTTTATACATATTTGAATACCCAACTTCCATTTAGTTTAGCAGATTGTAGTTTGAAGCAGGCACACATTCTGCTTTAATTTCAAATTTCTTTAAGTGACCACCTGTCTTAAAAACTTGAAACAGGCTAATATATAAAGGGTTAACTCTTTCATAGTCATGGTTGTATAAATAGGAACCTTTTTCAGTGAAAGAATCTATTAAAGGTGTAAAATGGAGTATTTATAGTGTAATTTATTAAGGCATACGTGTACTTAGTTTAGACACATACACATAATATTTAAGGAATAATTCGAATATTTATTGTATTCATGGAGGTATGGAAAAAAAACCTGGTCACACTGTATGAAACCGCGAAGCGGTTTCATACAAAAGTGTGACCAGGTTTTTTTTCATACCTACATGAATACAATAAATATTCCGAATTATTCCTTATAATTTAATACCACTACTGAATTTAAGAAAGTAGTAAAATAGAGAATCTGATGCGAATGTTCATTTTTAACGCTTTTAAAACGTAGGTTGTAGTCCCTCCGCCATATACATTTTCCGCCAAAACGCGACGTTGTTTTGTAGTAACGCCGACGTCAGTGACGTCATTTGCTTCATGCAGCGCTTGTGGAGAGCAGTTGGACTAAGAGGAAGTAGTCCTGACAAGGCGTGGCCTGAATTTTATTTTTTTCATGGAGTTATGAAACAAAAATTACGGCCAATCACAGCTAACCAAATGTAATGAAAACAAACAATATTAAATTATTTAAGGAATAATTCGAATATTTATTGTATTCATGGAGGTATGGAAAAAAAACCTGGTCACACTGTATGAAGCAAAAAGTGTGACCAGGTTTTTTTCCATACCTCAATGAATACAATAAATATTCCGATTTATTCCTTATAATTTAATATCACTTCTGAATTTAAGAAAGTAGTTAAATAGAGAATCTGGCGTGAATGTTCTTTTATAACGCTTTTAAAACGTAGGTTGTAGTCCCTCCGCCATATATATTTTCCGCAAAAACGCGGCGTTGTTATGTAGTAACGTCGACGTCAATGACGTCATTTGGCATCCTGCTTCATGCAGCGCTTGTGAAGAGCAGTTGGACTAAAGGAAAGTAGTCCTGACAAGGCGTGACCTGAATTTTATTTTTTCATGGAGCTATGAAACAAAAATTACAGCCAATCACAGCTTACCAAATGTAATGAAAACAAACAATATTAAATTATTATACTCATGATGTTTTTCTTATTTAGCATACATTTGGTATGGTATTCATGGGGTTATTTCCAGTTTTTGCCCCATCATCGCTGGTTCGGGTTTTGTGCATTGAATATGTTTAACCGTCATGGAGAAACAGTTCAACATTTATAAAAGTTTGAATCAGACGCAATCGAGTTATCGAACAAAAAAGGCGAATCGTTACCTAGAACTATTCAACAGGCCCATCGGTTATAAAGAGTTTGGGTTGGGTCTGTCACTCAAATTCATTTTAATTGCAATTGTTTCAGCCACATCCGATGAATATTTTTGTTGTCAGTTCTTTCATCTATAAATTATACAAGTGGCTGTATATCGTGAATATAATGTATAGTATAAAATTATGCATTATATAATTAAGCATGCCAGGTGATATGATTTGACCTATTTAGATAATTTGATTTATCTATATGCTGATTCAATTAGTTCCCAATAAACTATGTCTGTTTTGTTGTTTACCTTATTTTGGGAGTTGATATCTACAACTTCATTGTCTAGACATGATCTAAGGGCAGATAAGTCCCCAGATTTGGCAGCTTTCAGGAGTTCTAGGGAAGGCTGACAGTTGGTCTGAAAACAAATAATCACATAGTTAAACATGACCTATATGTAGTAAAATGTTTATATACTATTGAAATAACGTGCGATATACAAGTTGAAATAAAATATCTACCATAATAATTTAAACCATTTACCCTTTGCTTCTGATATTTGCCGCTCACATTTATTATTCACGTCCCACGCATTGTGAAAGTAGTACAGTGGAGAAAACGTTATTCTTACCCGATAAACGCGTTTACGCTGAAACTATAATATCAATTACAAACAGTTGGAGTCAGATCCGACGCCGGAAATCCGGCGTCTGATCAGGCTCCAAACTAATTGCCACTCAGATACAAATAAATAGCAAGAATTGTCAAAAAGGTGTCATTTTCTAGATTTCATTGCAAGGCATTTGCATTTCGTTTGAGCTTAAACCAGGAAATAATAACGTCTTCTCCATTGTAACATTGAAATGAGTGTCAAACAGTTTGCACCCTGCTCGGACGCACAGTTCCACTTGTAATAATGTTGATAATGAAATACATTTTATTGGGGCTAATAAACTGAAAATAGTTCGAGCTATGTACCGCCGGTATGTATAGTATATTTAGGCAGAAAAAGTATTTATAAACAAAGTCTTCACTGTTCGCGTGCACGATCATATAAATTTGTATGAGACATAAGGAAATAGTCAAAACTCTGGTCAGACGCCGCACAATGCCGAGGTCCGATGTATCAGTGCTTTACACTGGGTATCTAAAAGAACGCAGATAACTATGTCCATAATAAGAGTAGGGCATCGCCCCGTGTTTTCTGTATCTGCTCCTTTCTCTCTTTCTTTCTTTCTTTCTTTCTTTCTTTCTTTCTTTCTTCTTTCTTTCTTTCTTTCCTCTCTCTCTCTCTCTCTCTCTCTCCCCTCTCTCTCTCTCGTTCGTTCTTTCTCTCTCTCTCTCTCCCCCTCTCTCTCTTTCTGGACGTCCAATTAGCCCATACATGTAGGTGGCAAAAACAAACAAACTTAACTTACATCTCCAAACGATCCACCATTCATGTAGGACTTTAACATCTCCCCCACTGTTTCAGGGATATCCATAATGCTATTATCACAACAGACAATCACAAACCTGAAATGACATTAAATGATATAAACTAATCACTGTTACCATTATCATGCTGAATTGTCGTCTGCTTCAAATATATCGTCTGCGAAAAAAATAAAAGTTTAATGGGGTTTTTTAAACTAGAGAAAAGTTGAATACAAGTGATAAACATTTTGGATCCAGATCAGACGCCGCGTTACGCGGCGTCTGATCTGGATTCAAACTGTTTGCAAAGGTAAGCCAATTCGCGCTTATCAAGATACTGGGTAAATGATATTAACTAATGGCTTTAAGGTATTATCGAATTCATTGTAATGAATTTCATTTTCGTTCTGTTTCGATTTGTCACTACCTGAAGATTTGATTTGTACTCGTAATTGCTAGTGTGCATAAGCTTAAATGGAGAAGACGTTATTCTTTCCCAACAAACGCGTTTGTACCAACCCGGAGTCTGGGCAGGCTTCTAACTGTTTGCAACTTAGATTAAAATGAATTATTAGAAAATGCTTAATGATTTATTATATAGTTTGCAAATATGTGTTTGCGTTTACAATAACAACGGCTTCTCAATTCTAAGTCGAACTAAAATGTCTCGCAAATGTCTGCAGTCAATGGCTGCTAGACAATAATTAGGAATAGAAACAAACGTGGTTGAATGTCTATTTATTTGGCACCGTAGGCCTATATGCCAACAAGTAACATATCGTAATACTGAAAACTGCAACATGGCCTGATTATAATAGATAAATCACTTATCCTACTGTAGAAAACGCGTTATTCTTTCCCAATAAACGCGTGTATGCTACAACTATTATTTCTAATGCAAACAGTTGGGATCCATATCAAACGATCAGCACTTTTTAAAGCGTTTGCCACCAAGATTAACATAAATCGTGAGAAATACCTTACAGTTGCCATTTTCTATATTTTGTAGCATTGCGTAAAGCGTTTTTCGTTTCGGTTTAAACGGGAAAGTACACATTTTCTTCCATGTAGTTTGTTACTTTACATTAAAACTGATATAAAAGATAGAAAATGACAACGTTTTTGAATTTTCTGACAAATTATTCTACGTGGGTGGCAAAGAGTTTGGTTACCCGTTTGCAATAGATATGGTAGGGAGTAAGGTCCTTTATTGCGAAAGAATAATGTCTGCTCTACTGTAATACGAGCTACAATTGAGAAAACGTTATTCTTTTCCGATAAACGCGTTAACGTTAAAATTATTATCTCAAGGGTAAATAATTTGGAGCCAGATCAGACGCCGGGTTACCCGGCGTCTAATCAGGTTCCAAACTGTTTGCCACTCAGATAAAAATAAATATTCAGAATGTCAACAAATTGTCACTTTTTATCACATTTCGTGTGCGTTTCGTTTGCGTTTAAACGGGAAAGAATAACGTTTTCTCCACTATAACTGTAACACGAGTAAATCTGAAATTGAAAGATACAACCAGACGACTAAAGACTGTCATTGAAATTACAACCCATTCTAACCTAGCGACCAGTTTACTGGTCATCGCCAAATAGTGTACCTGTGAAGAGAACATGTGTCATATACAGACATTGTAGACCAATACTAGAAGAGCATCCTTATCAGGGACTACAACGTTTGTCAGTTTGCAATATATTGTAAAATTCAACATTAAATAGTAAAAAATGGACTGGCCTCTATATGGAAATTGAAATTGTCAATAAACAGTGTCAGAGGTGAACGAACAGTTTTAGTAAAAATACAGAACATAACAGAACATATTTTATTTTGACTTATACATAAAGTATTTCGTCAATTCTCAAATACAACATAATACATATAAATGTCATGTAAACCACAGGGAAGCACGTTATACTTTCCAAATAAGCGCATGTTTGCTAAACAATTATGGCCGCTATAAACAGTTCGGAGACAGATCAGACACCAACCAATTCAAATTCAACGTCAACGTTTTTATGCGCCTGCTATTTTTCAATTTTTCATATACATGTATTTCGTTTATGTTTCGTTTAATTAAATATGAAAAGAAAAACGTATACTCCCCCTATAACCCTAGATAGTGTCTGTCTGAACTACATGAAAGGGCCAACAGAATACAGCCTTTTCCTCCCTGAAACTTCAAATGGACAATTCAAATGTCGAATTTAGTCTAGTCCATTTTAACTATTTGGAGTTGTTGTTTTAGTCAATGCATTGCAATATGACAAACTGTGTAAAACTAATGGAGTCCTCTGATCTGGTGCTGCACTGTTTGCAAATGCCAAGTGTACTCTTTCCAGGATCCCTGTTTACAGGACGTGTAATCAAACATAGCAAATTATTATTGGAGCAATTCAAATTTCAATTATTAGCAATTTTTGCGTTTAACCCTTTCACTATCAATGACGCCAAAATGCGAGTTTGCAAACAGTTTGTTTCCTGATCAGACGCCGCGTAACGCGGCGTCTGATCAGGATACAAACTGTTTGCCACTCGTTTTGAAATTTATTGAGTCATGCTGCCTTTAGATTAACTTTGAAACGATATCGCAGACTACAATATTGAAGCAGACGAGAGTAAGGCGGTGAAGGGGTAAAAACCTCACGATAAATTAGATCATGAAAGGGTTAATACAGAGCCATTTCCGTGAAAAGTTATTTAACACTTCATTTAAATGGGACTCATTTGAACATCAAATGGCGTTGATATGGAAATGACGTGTAATTGGAAAAGCTAAATGCGTTACCATGGTTTCCAAAACGTGAGCTGTAACCTTATGCACGCTAAGGGCGAATTTATGAAAACTGTTGCTGACAGCCTGCTTTAAGCCCTTCACTGACATGACGTCATCAATTTTAAACAATTGTCGTCTGCTTTAATTTTTCAAATTTAATTTCTAGATATATTGATCGTAGTGTCAAACAATTTGGATCGCGTTATGCGGCGTGTGGTCGGTATCTAAACCGTTTGAAAATAACTAGTGTACTCGGGGGTAAGTCAATGCATGGGTTCAGCTACAGTGGAGAATCTGTTTTTCTTTCCCGTTTAAACGCAAACGTACGCAAACGCAAAGCACCTAAACGTAGAAAAGAACAACTTTTGGACAATTCTGAAATTTCATGTTTATCATGGTGGCAAACAGATTGGAGCCTGATCAGACGCCGGGTTACCCGGCGTCTGATCTGGCTCCAAACTGTTTGCACTACAAATAATAGTTTTAGCGTAAACGCGTTTATTGGGAAAGAATAACACATTCTCCACTGTACAACCTGCTAGGATAAAGAAACTATTTCTTACCGTAAATTTACATTCTAAGGCCTGTATTAAGTGGAACTATATTTTCGCTGGTGGAAAATTAAAACAATTGCGTAAAAGGTCGTGTTTGTGGAGTTTTTTGTTAAAAGAAATGGTTAAATTTGGCGTTGAAAGGGTAGGAGCATTATAATGAAAAGACAAAGCCTTCTAATCTATTTTATAATGCTATTTTAGCTACTATAAAGAGAATATAAAAGCCCTACATCAGTATATTTATAGGTCTATATTGAAACAAGCCAGACTATGCTCTCTATTGTTGAGATAAACATGATGGAACAATTACAAAATTACAGCTAATTGACATTTACTATGGTTAAACCAATTACTAGGTCTTTGTTCATGTTTAAATAATCCAATTTACTTTACTAATAAAACACGACGGTCTCATAAACAATACCATGACAGGACTACCTTGATTTGACAAAGTAAAGAGTACATGTAACACAGTGGAGAATCTGGCAAACGCAAAACACTAAAACGTAGAAAAGTGCAACTTATGGACAATTCTGATAAATCATGTTTATCTTGATGGCAAACAGTTTGGAGCCTGATCAGACGCCGGGTGACCCGGCGTCTGATCTGGCTCTAAACTGTTTGTAATAGAAATAATAGTTTTAGCGTAAACGCGTTTATCGGCAAAGAATAACGTTTTCACCACTGTAAGAAAAAGTAGTAAACCTTACATGCCAGTCACGACAGTACTAATGTTGATTCTACACCCGTCAAACCCCTTATTCCACGACCCTGCTGGAATGTCCTGCCAGTCATAATGGTCCTTGGACCCTGAAACAAGAAAAACATTTAGCCCTTTCACACATTCAATCTAAAACTTTGAACCTTTCTCGTCTGCTTCACATAATAATTATATCGTCTGCGAAAAAAAGACCAAAATTAGTTTTAATGTGTTTTTTTATCCGAAGCATAGTTGAAAAAGATTGATAAACAGTTAAGATCAAGATTAGACGCCGCGTTTCGCGGCGTCTAATCTGGATCCAAACTATTTGCAAAAGTTTGAATGGTCGCGCTTAGCAGCAGACCCTGATAAGAGGGCTCCTGTGGAAACCCTCTGACCAAGATCTGCCCTGTTTGCATAAGGCATCACATGTGTACTCTTCATACACTTCTAATCAATGACGAGTATAGTCGTTTTTAGGACTGCGTATAAGAACCAACTCGATAATTGCAAACTTACTGAATCTAGATCAGACGCCCAGGAACATGGCATCATATCTGGATCAAAACTTGCTCCATACATACACCTTTTACGCATTCAATTTATTCTTTCACTGGAGAATATAGTTTATATAGTTACGCGCCATAAAACTATTTTCCTCCCTACCTGATGGTAGCTTAAATAGGCTGAAAGTAAAGCAGATGCGCATTCTGTTTTATTTCCTACCTGCTTTAAATATTCACCTGTCTTTAAAACTTGAAACTCTTAAAACGCAATCTGCTTTAGATCTACGTTCAGTCTGCTCTTAGCAACCATCTGCCTTTAATACTGAAAACAAGCTATGGAGAAAAATATTAAAACACAATCAGAATTGAGCACATGTATATCTAACAATAAAGTAACTATTATCGTCAAAGAGTTGAAAGTTGAAAGCAATCGACACCAAAGCACTGTAGGATAGCTATTAACACACTACCCTATGGCCTGTTTCTTGGTTTGAAAACTGCTTACCACTATAATCAAACTAAAAGTAAAACAGCATGCTCCTTTATGACCACCCTGCTTTACTTTCAACCTGCTTTAAGCCCCAGTATGGCAAGGTACAAGAAATGCCT
Organism: Gari tellinella; assembly: GCA_922989275.2. NCBI lineage: Eukaryota > Metazoa > Mollusca > Bivalvia > Cardiida > Psammobiidae > Gari > Gari tellinella. The sequence goes on along the minus strand of OV277856.1, from coordinate 26,768,320 downwards.
TTTTATATTTCATTTGAAGGACTCCCAACCTGAGGTCTATTTTCCTACATGTTTGAATAATTAAAGGTGTACAAAGACGTAGTTATGGGATTAATGGTTACACATGTGGCTGATCAAAGCAAAGTTAACAAATCAGTAAACTTCCTTTGGGAGGTTTGTACTTAACTTTCAATATGCTTTTAATCTTCCGTACACCACGGGCGAATTTGTGATAACGTTGACAGTGGAGAAGACGTTATTCTTTCCTAATAAACGCGTTACGCTAAAACAATTATTTCCCGTGCAAAACAGTTTGGTGCCTGGTAGATATAATAGTTTTAGCATAAACGCGTTTATTGGGAGAGAATAACGTCTTCTCCACTGTACCTCGACAGCTCCGATCAGAATCCATGCTGTTTGACATTGAAGAGTGAATTGTTATTTGACAAAACAGCAGCCAACAATGCTGGCTAACCCTTCCCCCTATAGAAGCGCCTTTTAGCGCAGATGATTTATTCCTCCGCTGCAGAAAATAGTTCCAATTCAATCAGTCATGAATATATATTATATGGAATATTTTCGATGTTCTAGCACATGATGGCTTAAAGCAGGCTGAAAGTAAAGCAGAATGCGCCTAATGGCGCATTCTGCTTTACTTTCAACCTGCTTTAATTGGTCACTTATTTTCAATACTAGAAATAGGCTATCAGTTAAAGGGTTAAAGCCGCATTGTGTTTTTGGGAAACCTGCATAACGTGATTCTTTCATAAAAAGCGGCTTTATCTAAGAAATTCGCTTTTAAATTTTTATTTATAATGTTTTGGTGCTAGCACAATTTAAAGAGCCTCCTTGTGAATGGAAAGAAGGACAACTCTGTAAATACAGGGCTCCAGATAACGGAAGTATTTCCATTACTAAACTCTTTATTTCTGCTTTTAAACCCAATGGTGTCATACTCATTAGAATCGTCTCGGAGAGACGGTTTAATCAGTAGTAACACCGTAGCATTCGGTGCTGAAATGAGTGAGAACATGTTGGATTTGTTCAGTTTATTCCTCTTATCTGGAGCCGGATGAAATGAAGAATTTAACCCTTATTCTGCTGCTAAGACGTCTGCTTTGACATTGTCGTGTGCAATATTTGTTCAGTTTAGATTTATGCATATTTTTGATTAAACAAACCTTAAGACGAGTGTCAAACAGTTTGGATCCAGATGAGACGCCGCGTTACGCGGTGTCTGTTTTAGGGTCAAACAGTTGCGACCAGTAGGCACAGGATTAAACTATGAGATAAGGTCCCCACGTGTAAATAATCAATCACGGTGGTCAATACGGGGGATCTTGCTGAAAATGACTGTTTCAGCCTTGTCTTCTCTCTAACTCAACCACCTATTTTTGGATCTTCACCAAACTTGCTATAAATGTTTATTAGTATAGAATCTAGCTCAATTTTGATAACTATTAAAGTCGCATGAGGCATGTCTGAGTTATTGCCCTTGAATAATTAAAAAAAATGACTGTTTCAGCCTTTTCTGCTCTCTAACACAAACACTTTTTATTGGATCTTCACCAAACTTGCTGGCATTGTGTATTTGTTTTAAATATAGATCAAGACAAAAATCGAATACAGCTGACTGAAAATCCTTCAAGAGGTAAAGGAGGTATGGAGTAGTCATTTATTACTTTACTTATTACCAACACGGCCAAGATGAAGCACATGCAACTATTGACCAAATAGTTGGTTTAAATAGAATAAAAACAGTTCCTGTTACAGAGTTGACAGGGCTAAAATAAGGATGAAATAGCAACTTTTTAATAATTGAAGAACCGTAACTCCAACATGCCTTCGGCGATTTGGGTATTCATAGAACTGGACTAAGTTTTTATCCAATATTATTTTCAGCAAATTTGGTGAAGATCCAATTAAAACCGTTTGAGTCGGAAAGCTGACAAGCCTGAAGTATGCAATCTATAATCATTCAAGGGCAATAACTTCAACATGCCTTGTGCGATTTTGGTAGTTAAGATTATGAACTTGATTTTATATTAATAAATATTTTCAACAAGTTTGGTGAAAATCACAAAAAAGTTATTTGTGTTAGAGAGCAAAAAATGGTGAAACAGGTATTTCTAAATACATAAAGGACAATAACTCAGACATGCCTTATGCGATTTAAGTAATAATCAAACTGAACCTAGATTTTGTATAAATAAAGAATTTCAGCAAGGTTTTGTTAAGATCCGAAAAGAAATGTTTGTGATAGAGAGCAAAAAATGCTGAAACATTAATTTTTAATAACTAAAGGGAAAAAAACTCAGACATGCCTTATGCGATATAAGTACTATTCGAACTGGAGATATATTTTATATTTATAAACATGTTCAGCAAGTTTGGTGAATATCCGATAAAAACTGTATGTGTTAGAGTGCAAAAAACCCCTGAAACAGTCATATTTTAATAATTAAAGGACAATAACTCAGATATACATTATGCGATTTTAGTAATATTCAAACTTAACCTTGATTTTATATTAATAAACATTTTCAGCAAATTGGGTGAAAATCAATAAAAAGCATTTATGTTAGAGAGCAAAAAATGGTGAAACAGTCCTTTTTAATACATTAAGGGCAATAACTCAGACAATCATTATGGGATTTTAGTAATAATCATACTGGACCTAGATTTTATATAAATAAAGAATTTCAGCAAGTTTGTAGAAGATCCGATGAAAACTCTTTGTGTTAGAGAGCAAAAAAGGCTGAAACAGTCATTTCTAATAATTCAAGAGCAATTACTCCGACATTCCTTATGCGATTTTACTAGTATTCAAATTTAACCATGATTTAATATCAATGAAAATTTTCAGCAAGTTTGGTGAAAACTCAATAAAAAGAATTTGTGTTAGAGATAAAAACTGGCTGAAAACAGTCATTTTAATACATAAAGGGCAAAAAAACTTAGATATGCCTCATACGATTTTAGTAGTTATCAAACTAAACCTAGATTTTATACTAATGAACATTTTCAGCAAGTTTTGTGAAGATCCAATAAACGTATTTGTGAAAGAGAGCAATAATTGCTGAATCACTCATTTTTAATACAAAAATGGCAAAAACGCAAACATGCCACATGCGATTTTAGTAGTAATCAAACTGGACCAAGATTTTATAATAATAAACAATTTCAGTAAGTTTGGTGAAGATCAACTAAAAAATGCTTGTTTTAGAGAGCAAAAAATGCTGAAACAGTCAACTTTTAATACATAAAGGGCAAAACGTCTTACATGCCTTATTCGATTTAAGTAGAAATTTAACGGTACCTAGATTTTATATAAAAGAACATTTAATGCAAGTTTGGTGAAGATCCAATAAAAACTCTTTGTGTTAGAGAGCAAAAAGGGCTGAAACACCGTTGTGACGAAATATGACTCATTTTATAGCAATCGTTCGCACCCGGTGATATTGAACCCAGCTGTTCCACGTGCCACTAAGCCGTGTGGTAATATTTATGTCAGACGATCTACTTTCGGTTTGTTATGGTTTTAAATCGCTTTTTTGGTGATTTAGGTCTGTCTTCAACATTTCATAGATCAGTTTGGCCCATTAGAATGTTCAAGCATTATTATTAACCGTTATTGTATTTCGCACATTAAAAAAAGGTCTGAAAACACAATGGGACTTTAAGCGCAATACATGTATGCAAAAACATGTTTTTAGATTTCCTTTTAAAAGTCGTAGCAATGTGGAAAAAAATGAGCGTTTGCATACTAAAGAGTTAGAAGCGTTAACAGATTTTAAATTTTCGTTCTGTCTTTAACAGACTAAGTGATAATTGGATATCGATTATACAGCCACTAAATGCTTTTACACGTGATCAGAATTTTTAAAGCCATAAAAATGTGGCAAATTTCAACATTTGTTCTTTTTCTTTCAAAGTCGGTGTCCTTCTTTAACCCATTGAGCGCTATTGGCGAATGTATTCGTCATATCCAGTGTACATGTGAACAGTACATTGGTCCTATGCAAATATTATAGACCCAGGTCATACGGCTCGCCATTTTGAAAATATGTCTCAGAAAGAACCGAAATAGTCAAAAATGGAAAAGACTTTATTGGAAATTAGAAGTGTCAGTGGTGAATCAGTTTTGTAATGCTACGATGTCTAAATAATGAATTTCAAATGTAGACATATGGAAAAGTTCGAGTTAGTGAGTTGGAAATATCGGAGTTTGACCCTATACAGTGGGAAATACGTTATTCTTTCCCGTTTAAACGAAACGAAACGCAAAGGCAAAACGCAAAAACGTAGAAAAGTGAAACTTTTGGGCAATTCTGATAATTAATTTTTATCTTGGTGGCAAACAGTTTGGAGCCTGATCAGACGCCGGATTACCCGGCGTCTGATCTGGCTCCAAACTGGTCTCAATGGAAATAATAGTTGTAGCGTAAACGCGTTTATTGGGAAAGAATAACGTTTTCTCCACTGTATCACAACTCACCTGTTATACTGTATAAGACCCTCAGATTTTTCTTGTCTGTCTTCTTATTCTTGAGGCCTGGTATAGGAATGGTCACTGTGATTGATTTATGGAATCTTCGTTTCATTGGTTCCAGCGTCACCACGGGAGACACGGACGCCCCCTTCTCCATATGTTTAAGAACCAGACTCTCATCTATGTTCTTTACCTGGAAATAAAACAGTTCAAAGGTTTGAACATATTACCCCATAACGGCACTTTTACGCCTTTAATTTATTCCTCCACTGAAGAAAATATGTTTACATTAGTCAGTCATGAATATGCATCATAAAATTATTTTCTATAAGCTATAGCTGATGGTGGCATAAAGCAGGCTGGATGTAAATAAAGGTTCAGCCAGGAAACAGACGAGTCCATTGGTACAGTGGAGAAAACGTTATTCTTTCCCAATAAACGCGTTTACGCTAAAACTATTATTTCAATTACAAACAGTTTGGGGCCAGATCAGACGTCGGGTAACCCGGCGTCTGATCAGGCTCCAAACTGTTTGCAACCAAGATAAAAATGAATTATCAGAATTGTCCAAAAGTTGTACTTTTCTACGTTTTAGTGTGTTGCGTTTGCATTTCGTTTGCGCTTAAACGGGAAGTCTCCACTGTAAATTCAGCTTTGTACAATGGAGAAGAGGTTATTCTTTCCCAATAAACGCGTAAACGCCAAAACTATTATTTCCAATGCAAACAATTTGGAGCCAGATCAGACGCCGGGTAACTTTTTATCACTCAAATTAAACTGAATAGTCAGAATTGGTAACAAGTTTTTATTTGCTACGTTTTTATTGTAGTGCGTTTGCCTTTCGTTTGCATTTATTGGGAAATAACAACTTATAATCAATATCAATACTGAATTAAGAGGGAATTTCTCCACTGTTAGTGTTAAAGGACCAAAAGCGCACAAGGTTTACAGTGGAGAAAACATTATTCTTTCCCAATAAACGCGTTTACGCTAAAACTATTATTTCTATTGCAAACAGTTTGGAGCCAGATCAGACGCCGGGTAACCCGGCGTCTGATCAGGCTTCAAACTGTTTGCCACCAAGATAAAAATGAATTATCAGAATTGTCCAAAAGTTGCACTTTTTCACGTTTTAGCGTTTTGCGTTTGCGTTTCGTTTCGTTTAAATGGGAAAGAATAACGCATTCTCTACTGTACTACATTTTCGTTCCTCTCTCCTTTACCTATAAATAAAATATTCAAAAGGTGTGAACCCATAACCCTATATATACGCCCTTTTAACGCCTTTTACTTATTCCTCCACTGAAGGACATAGTTCCACGTTATACTGCCATGAATACAGTGGAGAAAACGATATTCTTTCCCAATAAACGTGTTTACGCTAAAACTATTATTTCCATTGCAAACAGTTTGGAGCCAGATCAGACGCCGGGTAACCCGGCGTCTAATCAGGCTCCAAACTGTTTGCCACCAAGATAAACAAGAATTATCAGAATTGACCAAAAGTTGTTCTTTTCTACGTTTTAGCGTTTTGCGTTTGCGTTTCGTTTCGTTTAAACGGGAAAGAATAACAGATTCTCCACTGTACCTACCATAAGAAATAGTTTCTTTGTCCTTGCAGATGATCGCTTAAAGCAGAGGCTAAAAGTAAAGCAGAAATGAACTTAATGCAAATTCTGCTAAATACTTTCAGCCTGTTGTAAGTGCTCATCTTTATTAAGTACCAGAATCAGACTATTGGGGTATTAGGTTAAGCCATTTTCTTGGAACGTTTACTTCGACTTGTCAAACTACAGTCGAACTTCGATATTTCGAACCCGCTTAACTCGAACTACCCGATTGTTCGACACATGAAATGGATTATTTCATGCTCGGTAAGGTCAAACATACCCATATTTCAACGTTAAAATGGGCTAAGCCACGTTTTAACATTGAAATACGGGTATGTTCGATTTACCCGAGTTCGAGATATCGAAGTTCGAATGTATAACGTCAATCCAGTAAACCATCTCATGTTGAAAACATTGCCCCCTCTATCCAGCAACACCCAATGGGAGACAAAGAGTGCGTGTGTTGTTCGGATGGAGTTGTTAATAGATTTACCCTAAGAGTGCTGAATATGACTTGGCTTACATTTGCTAACAGTTTGAACCCAGATAAGACGCCGCGTAATTGTGTATATTATATAGGAGAGCATACTTGGTGTTCAATACCCTCTATATGGTTGCATTAAAATATTTGGTTATAACATGTACCTTTGTTTCTATGCTCCATATTATATAATACTTTGTGTATACTATGTACTGAATGTTTTTGTGAATGGGCCGAAGACTTGATAAATAAAGAACTGAACTGAACTATATAACAGTGGACGAATACATTGCATTAACTCTTTCACTGCCAATGTCGCCAAAAGGCGTCTGATCCGGATCCAAACTGCTTGACAATCATTTTGACATGTCTTCAGTCAAAACAGCCCAAAATCTGAATTTGAAAATATTGCAGACGACACTACCATCGAAGACGATATTTAGCGACAAAATGGTTAAAGCAGACGATAAAACTTGGCAGCGAAAGAGCTAAGGTTATACGATATTATTCTACAGTACTCCCTCGCTACAACGGCCCTCCGAACAACGGTTCCCTCCTACAGCGACCTTTGTGGATGCTCCCCAAACAGGACAGTTATGCCCAACCTTTTCACAATATCGTCTACTTAAAATTAACGTCTCTCAAAGTCACAAATTGGAAATTTTAACAGAATTTTATTTTGGACGAGTTGCAGACAGCATGAATCCAGATCAGACGCCGCGTAACGCGGCGTCTGATGTGGATTCAAGCTGTTTGCAAATGTAAGTCAATTTCCCTCCTGATAACGACTCCCTCCGAACAACGCACACAATGTTTGTCTCCCAGTGGGTGTCGTTGTAGAGAGGGAGCACTGTTAAATAAAGAATAGAAGTCAGTGATGATATTATGTTGTCTAGAATAGAAACACAAACTTTGAGTTTTAACTGAATTGTTTCACATTCATTTAGACGCTCTCTTTTTTTGTAAATGTCCTCGACTTCAGAATTGATTATAGGAATTTGAAGCTTGATTGCCACCTATCGGGCTTTAGAATCACATTTTAATGCATATTTTATTGAGATGAGGCGTCTAATGCTCTTTCTGCAGTATCGAATTTTACATTTAAACATGGTAAACCTGCATTTGCACATGATGTACAGTGCTCCCTCTCTACTACGACACCCAATGGGTGACATAGATTGTGTGTTGTTGTTCGAAGGGAGTCGTTATAGGGAGGGGAAATTAGATCTAGGCTTACATTTGCAAACATCTTGAATCCAGATCAAACGCCGCGTAACGAGGCGTCTGATCTGGATTCAAGCTGTTTGTCACTCGTCATTATAATTATATATTCTATCAAAATGTCCACTTATTTGTAACTTTGAGAAAAACAGCAGACGACAAGTTTAAATAGACGATATTTTAGCAGTGAAATCGTTAGTTATATATGTCTTGTTTTGGGAAACAGTAGTAAGGGTCGTTGTCAGGAGGGAGCCGTTGTTTGGATTTGGAGGGCCGTTGTAGGGAGGGGTGCTGTATGCTCAATTTTTGGCTAAGCAATAAGTACATTTCTCACTAGAAGTCAATTTCTTTTCGAGATAACCATAAAAGCTAGTTTTTACATGCATTATTTACTCGTAAAGGACAGATATTTCAAACATGCTCGTTTCTGCAATATACTTGGCTGGTTGAATTGACATAGGACTTCAATAGATACAGTAAAAACATTCTATTACAACCACTTAAATTAAAGCTAATTGATTGTATTAATAACAGGTGACAGCTTAAAGCAAGGTGAACGTAAAACAGAAAGCATTAGGTCCATACAGCGTATTAAAATTAAGCGTATATTAACTTTATGCTTTTTGAACGGCCCGAACAACGATTCCCGCCTTACAACAATACTTGCCGCTGTTCCCCAAACAAGACAATTACGTCTAACTTTTTTCGCGGTTGCAATATCGTATGCTTAAACTTGATATCTGATGTTTTTCTAAAAGTTACTTAATGGACGTTTTGACAGAAGAAACTTAACAAGAGGGCCATGGCCCACAAGTCGCTCACCTGAGAACATTGCACCTAAGCTGACTGGGCAAAACAATATCGTGATATATATTGCTATAAAAAGAGTTTTAAAGGTTTTTCCTATATAAGTCTATATAAAACTGATAAGCCTTGGGGCAGGACCAAATTTGATCAAAGGGTCATAATTTTAACAATCTTGGTAGAGGACCATAATGCAAAGTTACAGGTCAAATATAAATGATCTGGGCCTTACAGTTTCAGAGAAGAAGTTTTTTTAAAGGTTTTCCTATGAAAAACTAATAAGTCGAGGGTGGGGCCATTTTTGGCACGGGGGTCATTATTTGAACAATCTTGGTAGAGGATCACAAGGCAAAGCTATGTGACAAATATTAAAGAACTGGGCCTTACAGTTTCAGAGAAGAAGAAATTTAAAGGTTTTCCTATATAAGTCTATGTAAAACTGATAAGCACCGGGGCGAGGCCAATTTTGACCGGGGGTCATAATTTGAACAAACTTGGTAGAGGACTATAAGGCAAAGCTACATTTCAAATATAAATGATCTGGGCCTTACAGTTTCAGAGAAGAAGATTTTTAAAGATTTTCCTATGAAAAACTGATAAGCCCAAGGGCGGGGCCATTTTTGGCCCAGGGGTCATAAGCTGAACAGTCTTGGTAGAAGACCATAAGGCAAAGCTACATGTCAAATTTGAAAGATCTGGGCCTTACAGTTTTAGATAAGAAGATTTTTAAAGATTTTCATATATAACTCTATGTAAAACTGATAAGCCCCTGGGCGGGGCCAATTTTGACCCGGGGGTCATACTTTGAACAATCTAGGTAGAGGATCATAAGGCAAAGCTACATGTCAAATATTAATGATCTAGGCCATACAGTTTCAGAGAAGAAGATTTTCAAAGGTTTTCCTAAGAAAAACTGATAAGCCCTGGGGCGGGGCCATTTTTGGCCCCAGGGTCAAAATTTGAACAATCTTGGTAGAATATCATTAGGTCATGATACAAACCAAATATCAAAGGTCTGAGAAGAAGATTTTTAAAGATTTTCTTATGCATTAAAAGTTGTCTATACGGTCATGTTAGAAAATCTAGTCCCAAAGCAAGGGGAATAACCGATGCTTCTGACAAAGTTTGGTTGAAATCGGGTCAGTGGTTTCTGAGGAGATGTTGTTTGAAAGTGTGGACGGACGACGGACGTCGGACGACGGACGACGGACGGAATGGTATCACAATAGCTCATCCTGAGCCGAAGGCTCAGGTGAGCTAAAAACGAGTGAGAAACAGTATTTTCAAAATGGAAACATAATCTAAAACAGTTTGTATTCTGATGAGACGCCGCGATATCTTCAATGTTCTCCAAACAAAGTCTGAGACACGTAGCTTCAGGACGTATCATATATAAGTTAACCATATACTAAATATCTTATTTTTCTGAACATTAATTTTATCAATTAATTAAAAGGAATTTGCCATTTAGAACAAGAATGTTCAGACGCAATTGCCGTTTTCCACTTTCTATTTATTGCGTTTCGTTTCGTTTGAACGGGAAAAGTTAACGTCTTCTATACACTATAGATTGAACCAATAAATGTTTTCATGGTATCAGTGTATGGACAAGCAATAGGGCTAATTAAGAGACTGGTTTCCAATTTAGTTTTATCTCACGTTTCTACACCGGAGATAATTTAAAACAATTAATCATGATTAATTACGTTATCTTGTCTAAATAGATTTAAACCTTTTGCCTGTTATAATATCATCTCCTACAAATGTGTCGTCTGTAACTATTTACAAAAATTGTTTTCATAGCTATTTTAGCTTCATGAATTCAAAAATGATGGCCAAACAGTTTGAATCCAAATTAGACGCAGCATTAAGCGGCGTCTGATCTGGACCCAAACTGTTCACACATCCTATTCGCGACTAACATGCGACGGGTTAAACCAATTGTGGCGATGGTTTACTGATATAATGTAAACTGATTGAGTCAAAAGGTTAAATTTACTTTTCACCCCTCAAACTGCTTAATGAAGTAATCAAATTCCAGTTAAGTACGACAAATATTGTCGCAAGTCAAATTCTAAAATTCTAAATGTTTGTTTCTCTCGCCATCTAATCCTGTCTAGTTATTTCTCTTTGGAATCGTCTTAAAAAGACGATTCCAAAGAGATATCACAAGACAGGATTAGATTGAGAAATCCGAAGTTAGATGTACTTTAAAGTTTCGACCTACGACCGTTTTAATCGTACGACGTTTCGTAAGACGGGCCCCAGATATCTTTTGTTCTTATAGCTTACGCCAAATAAAAAATACCTGTGTTTCCATAGAAAAAAGAGTCCACGTGTTTGTTACATGGGATGATCTTATCACCTTGAACAAGAAGAAGTTACAGTGGAGAAGACGTGATTCTTTCAACAAAATCCCTGGTATCTCCACCAAATCACAAAATGTGACTAGTCATACTAACGGTCTAACAACAACACTGCATGCTGGTGCCAACGCTAGTCTGTTTTGTGATCCTAATTGATTAAGAAGGAACAGTCAGATACTCTTATTACTTTTGTTTATCTTGACTGATCGTCCATCTTTCTACTGTGGGGCTCTAAATAATATTGACCTTTTTCTGACATGACTCACTGGCGGCCGTGGTCTAGTGGAAGCACACTCGATTGTGGTAGCATGGGTCGTGAGTTCAATCCCTCGCTGGACCAAGCCCTACATATGGAACTTTGTAAATCGATGTCCGATGTAACAGGGGTTTACACTGGGCATACAAAAGAACCATAGAACTCCCCCTCTCCCTCTGGGGCATCCAATTAGCCCACATATGGCAGAAACGGGCACAAACAAACACCCCAAACCAACTTGTACATGGCTCAACAGCTTCTTGCATTGGGTACACATGCCAAATATGACGTCTCAATCAAATGGTGTTTCAGAATTATGGCAAGTGTCGAATTTTCCCTATTTGACATCTAAATGACATTGGCCTTTGTCGGACATAGCCCAAGTAGTACTGAGCTCAAGAGCTTCTTGGGTTGAATAAACATGCCAAATATGAAGTATCTATCCAATGTTGTTTCAGAGTTGTGGCCTCTGTTCAATAAACCCTATTTTCCTCTAAATTACACTGACCTGTGTCGGACAAAACCTAAGTTTCACTGAACTCAAGAGCTTCTTGAGGTGAGTACACATACCAAATATAAAGTATGTATTACATGTAGTTCCAAAGTTATGGCCAACGACGACGACATCGCAGACACCGGAGTGATGATAATAGCTCGATGTTTTTTCGAAAATGAAGAGGTAAAATCGAAATATATTGGACATATTGGTTTACTCCAACTTCGAGTCCAGAAATTAAGACCTCACCTGAATATATCTAGTTCTCATTTGGTCTACTTTTTCACATATCTAGGTGAACAGAGTAATAGTATTGTCACCAGGGTATGAGGTCATGAACTTTTTCAGTGTGATTATAAAAATATTCTCACATTAAAACGCTCGCGCATTGAGTCTATACCCCTGACGCTTGTAATACATACTCAGTAGCTCATTCAAACTAGAAGGAAAGCTCAGTCTGCAAGACAAATATGACACCCCACCGGTGCAAAAAATTGAAAAGATCAACTGACTGTAATATTGTGAAAAATCAATGCAAATCAAAATCCAGTTCAAATGTACATCTATGGTATATATACGAATATGCGTATATATGCAACACTCTGCCAAGTTATAAGGTTGTAACTTAAACACTCTATGAGGACTTAGCCAGACAAAGTATGAAATGTATGTGGGACGCAAGACGAACGAATGGACGTCAAGACGGACGGACGAACAGATAGGGGTAAAACAGTTTGCCTCCGACTGACCGTCGCGGGGGCATAAAAAGGGAGTTTCTTAGTCTGTCCCCAAGGTTACAAATCTAAGAATGTTTGAAATCTTGGAAACAAACTTACAAACTACGATGTTTTCAATTTCTGTTTCACACTTGCATCATTCTACATATTTTGATGAAAAGATATAAGCTCCATGCTCAATCAGAGTTGTGTGAGAAGAAATTAGTTGCGGCATGCTCACATTGAATACTGAGTATGACTCAAAGCCATTAATTAGTTCAGTTCGTATCATTAATTAGGTGACACATACTGTAGACGGGTTTGTCAAATTAATTGCAAGCGATCTGTCACACCGAGTACGAATCCCTTCTAAAATAGCTCCCTTGGGAGCTTTATTCGTAGACTGATAGCTCCCATGGCTCCTGGAGGAGCAATATTCGTAGAAGATATTTATTAAGTGATGGAGGAGCCGGGTTCCAAACGACAGCAAGTGTCAATCAGTTCAAAATTGAAAGTTGACAACGTAAGTAGATACATGTACTGTTTAACACTAATGAGTAAAAATATTCCCATATTTCTACATTTGAATTTTGACAACTTGAGTTCACGAAAGTCGAAAAGGCCACGTGAAATACGGGTTAGTTCGACCTAACCCATTACACCATAAATACGCCTTTTTGCGCCTTTAAGTTATTCATCCACTGAAGAAAATAATTCCAATTATACAGCCATGAATATATCTATAAGAAATATTTTCTATTTTCTGACAAATGGTAGCTTAATACGAGAGGCTGAAAGTAAAGCAGAATGCGCAATAAGGTATACTTTGCTTTACTTTCAAACTGCTTTGAGTGGTCATCTGTCTTCAAAACTAGAAACATGTTATCGGGTTAATGGGTTAAGCAAATTTGAGTTGATAAGATTCGACTGTAGTGTCGTAATTTCTAATAATCTTTACCAATTACCAATTCTTTTTTGGAAAAGACGACTTAAGGTAGTTCTTGTAAAATGGATGACTGTAAGCTTTCAATGACTCAAGGTGGTGTCAAGATATTTTTTATCCAGATCAGACGCCGATTTACTCTTTACGCCCATCATCCTGAACGCGACGTAGATCTATTTGCAAACAGTTTGGATCCTAAGCAGTTGCCGCATTATCCTGATCAAAATCATTTGGAAGTTGTTTTCAAAATAGTTTGTCACTATCAGAAAAGTAAAGGAACATAAAACCATTGCAAGAAACTTAGAACTGAGCTCAATCAAAAATACAAATTAAGTACTTCAGTCCCTAGTGTAAAAGGTTAATCGATAATTTTGTTATGTGGTATCATATTTATTGTCGTATCGTTTTTGAAAATCGTTTTAACCCTTATCAGTATTTTTGAAATTGAAATTGAAATTTTATTGCTACAGCGGAGACGACCTTATTCTTTCCGGTTTAAACGATAACGAAACTAATAACGCATTATAATTGAAATTTGAAAATGACAACTTGTTGACAATTCTGACAAGACATTTTAATATGAGTGTTAAACAGTAAGATCATGATCAGACTCCAGGTTACCCGGCGTCTGATCAGGCTCTAAACCGTTTCCAAAGGAAAAAATAGTTTTAGCGTAAACGCGTTTATTGGGAAAGAATAACGTCTTCTCCATTGTATCTCGCCTATCAGGAATTTCAGGTCTGTTTTCATTATTCTAATATTTATCCATGGAAACGGATCCCGAGTTTCATCCTAGGCAGACTTTACATTTAACCCTTTCAACGTCATAGGAGACTAAAATCGAATTTGCAAAATGTTTTGATCCAGATCAGATGCCGCGTCACGCGGCATCTGATCAGGATCCAAACTGTTTGAAACTCCTATCGATATTTCTTCAGTCATGCTGCCTTCAATCTAACTTTGAAACGATATTGTAGACCGTATTGAAGCAGACGATAATAGGGTGGTATGTTGTTAGAAAGTGTAGCCCGAACCCATCCCAGGGATGAGTATAGAATAAAATATAATCAAGTTTCAATATGTTTAAACTTATAGGAACATAATTTAAGTTCACAAATAGAAAGAAAATACTCAAATAGCATTGCATTTTGTCTTTACCTTTCGTATTATCCTTTCACTGTTAAACCTTTGAATACCATGTATCTGTTAAAAATATACTCAATAACATTTGCAAACAATGTAGACCAAGATCAGAGGGCTCTTATAGGAGCCCTCTGATCTGGGTCTGCACTGTTTGCTGATTTAGACAAGTATTTAATTAAACTACCTAGAATCCCAAGTAGACTAGTTCATGTTTTGGTAATTAAAAATATCAAAAAGGAAACCAAACCCACAATAGTTACTAAGTGTTGAACGAGTTAATTAAGCGCAAAATTCAGAAGCTATTTTAAAATAGTTTGGATGAAGATCGTATACCAAAATACATTATCTCCCCTTGGAAATGGTGAAATAGAAATACATGTCTTCATGTACAGTGGAGAATCTGTTATTCTTTCCCGTTTAAACGCAAACGTACGCAAACGCAAAGCACTAAAACGTAGAAAAGAACAACTTTTGGACAATTCTGATAATTCTTGTTTATCTTGGTGGTAAACAGTTTGGAGCCTGATCAGACGCCGGGTTACCCGGCGTCTGATCTGGCTCCAAACTGTTTGACCTGCAAATAATAGTTTTAGCGTAAACGCGTTTATTGGGAAAGAATAACAGATTCTCCACTGTACATCTGTCCATGGTACTCTATCAACATCTGGATTTCCAGGCCTTCCATAAGATGATAAAAAATATCCTAAGATTTCAAATTTTTCAACTTTTCAAGCCCGGTTTTCCTGATTATACCTTTAACCCATAGTCTGTTTCTAGTTTTTAAGACACGCGGTGCTTAAATCAGGTTGGTAGTAAAGCAGAATGCGCCTTAAGGCGCATTCTGTTTTACTTTCAGCCTGTTTTAAGTTTCCATCTGTTGGAATAAAAATCCGAATATTTCCCAAAAATCAGGAGAAATGGCAGCCCTGAAGATATTTTGTAAATCCGATCGATGACCGGTGTAAGAAGAGTTCCGCTTACGAAATACAAAACGTGTAATATTAATATTAAAGTTTAATTATCTCCCCTTGGAAATAGTGGTACGGAATAATATTTCTTCATGTACATCTCTCCATGGTACTCAATCAACCTGTGAAGCTATTTTGTAAATAAGACGAACGGTGTATGCGGAGTCGCGCTTTCGAGGTACAAAGCCTGTAACAATAATGTTAAATGATCTCCCCTTGGAAATCTCTCTCCTTGAAAATGGCAAGATATTTCTTCATACACATCTTTTCATGGTACTCTATCAACCTGTGAAGTTATTTTGTAAATCCGATTAACGGTTTAGGAGGAGTTGCGATTACAAGAATGGACAGACGGACGGACGGACAGTGTGATTCCTAAATGCCCAAAAACGTGTTGTTAGGATATAATAATAATAGATTTATCGTAAACGCGAGTACTAGGAGAGAACAACGCATTCACCGCTGTATATAAATGTCTGTATATAAATGTATATTTAGCAAGATACTCATTCTACTTTTAAGAAAAAATGGCAGACGAGATTGTTCAAGCACATTAACTAATAACGGCGACATCTTTGCCCTTTACCTAATAGCCTATTTCTAGTACTTAAGATAGGTGACTACTTAAAGCAAGTTGAAAGTAAAGCAGAATGCGCCTTAGGGCGCATTCTGCTTAACTTTCAGCCTGCTTTAAGCTATCATGTGCTATAATATGGAAAATATTCTCTATAATATATATTCATTACTGATTAAATTGGAACTATTTTCTTCAGCGGATGAATAAATCATATCCGCTAAAAGGCGCTTTTATTGGGGAAAGGGTTATATTAGACAAATATAAGGCGGTAAATAATTCAAGCGGAAACAATGAAACCAACCTGAATGGAAACTCTACAAAAGCCCTTTTCACCGACTATCACAGCGCCCTCTGGAAATTTACACGTCACTTCCGGGTTGACAGAGGAAGTCACTAGACCTCCCTTGGAACACAGAAATTTCACAGATAGAATATCAACCTCTTCAAACTCCATGATGTTGAAAGTCAGTTAAATATCCAATAAGTCATATAGAATATTCACCAACAGTAACATTTATCATTATCGACGAAAGGTCGCACTGCCTTATACATGATGATCTGGTTTACTCAATTCATCGTGGAACTGTATCTGAAATAAAAACGAAATTTTAAATATAACATGTTTATGCTTGGGTATGTTGAATGTCAGATTTCTATCATAAGTTAAGGGGTGCTATATTGAAAACAACGATATTTATTTGTGTTTGGTTATCGTAATAAGGGGTCATTCAAAAAGGTATCGTTACCACAGTGCTCCCTCCCCACGAAGGCACTTAAAACAACGATTCGCTCCTTATAACAAAGCTTTCCACTCTTTCCCAACTTGACCATTATGTCTAACCTTTTTACGGCTGCAATAACGTCTGCTTAAAATTTTCAATTGCCGTTTTCTTAAAGTCATATAATGGACATTTTGACAGATAAAAACATACTAACACGTGACAAACAGCTTGAATCCAGAACAGACGCCGCATTACGCGGCGTCTGATCTGGATTCAAGATGTTTGCAAATGTAAGCCAATTTCCTTTCCTATAACACCTCCCTCCAAACAACATACATAATCGTTGTCTGTCGATGTCTGTTCAGGCTACAAACTGTTTGCCTTCCGCATTAAAATAAATAGTGTTTTTTTTTAAGATTGTAAATTTTACATGTTATTGCAATGCGTTTGCGTTTCTTTTGCGTTTAAACGGGAAAGAATAATGAGTTCTCATTTTAACTACTCTTTGTCCATTATCATTCACTGATATAATGCCAATCGCTAACGTTGTTACACTTAAAGTGCTGTAACCGGATATATATTTTTTGTTGGCAAACAGTATAGACCGATTCTTAAGGGTCCCCGAAGGAGCCCGCTGAAATGGGTCTGCAATATTTGTTATTGTTTTTGATAGTTTAGTGAAAACCCCTTGATAATCAATATAAACTATTCGTTACATTGTATGAGTAAATGGACCAGTCTGTTTGAAACTGAGCATTGTCAATGGTAAACCATTTCTAATTAGACACCCGTATTTCTCGCAAATCTTAACCCCTTCACTGCCAAATCCCGAAAACAGTAGTTATTTGCAAACAGTTTGGGTCCTGATCAGACGCCGCGTTACGCGGCGTCTGATCAGGATCCAAAATGGTTCACATTCTTTTCAATATTTCTCAGGTCAAATCATCTAAATTTGATGTAAGTAGATATTTGACCAATGGAACAAAACTGTTATGATCCTTATCAGATACCGTGTTGCTGTGTATCTGATATGGATGAAAACCGAAAAGGTCTAAATACCAATTACTCATTTAAAGGGTTAATTAATATGGTCTGTTTCTAGTTTTGAAGACAACGTAAGGCAGACTGAACGTCAAGCTTTACATTAAGTCTGTTTTAAGCTACTGCCTGCTAGTATAAAGAAAGAAAATATTTATGGTGTATATTCATGCCTGTATAAAGTAGAACTATTTTCTGCAGTGGTTTGAATAAAATGAAGTCGTAAAATGCATATTTATGGGGCAATGGGTTAAACAGAGCAAATGCCATTAAATGACATTGACTTTACCCTGGGGAAATGTTAATACAATTTATGAAATTTAAATTGTCGCTAGTGAGCTCTTCAATCACGAAAAGAAACCATTCAGAGCATCCAAACATGGAAACGTTCCAATGAATTTGTTTGGAAATAGCTACGATCGTACAGTGGAGAAGACGTCATTCTTTACCGTGTTAATACAAACGAAACGCTAACACAATGAGTTAAGTGTAGAAAAGAAATTAATTTTCTAACCATGCTCCAGATAAGAGTGTGTAATATGAACAAATCCATCAGTTTCTAACTCATTTCAGCACCAAGCCATATGGTGAAGAGACGATTCTAATGAGTAGCAACTTTTTTCTTTTTTTAAAAAAAAATACTCCCCTTATCGGGAGCTCTGCTAACGACAATTGTTATTAGGGTGACAAACAGGTTGAAGCCTCACCAGACGCCTGATCACCAGACTGTTCTCAAAAGATTTTATATTTTAGCATAAACGCGTTTTAGACTGATGTCTTCTTTACTGTAGCTATAAAGTTTGCACTTTATGTCTTGCATTTCGATTGCTTTGAATGTTGTCACTGAATGACATGGCCTAGAGGTACAATACCATAAAGCAGTGGAAAGAATGCGCTGCTACAAAACAATGTTACTGTTCTTCAGGGACCCTAAACCTTTAGCAGACTATGAGTGCATTTGTGACCATTGTTAAAGAGGCTCGCAACCGGATTTAGCATTAAAAATAGTAATTTGTAAATTCATGACAAATGCTTATATAAATGGGTTAGATTTAGTTTAGGATAAGAAATTCTGTTAAAAAATGCATTTCAAAAAAAAAAAGAAGAAACTCCTGGAGGGATTCGAACCCGTGACCCTCCATGCGGAGACAAACATGAAAAAATGAGGTAACGCCTTTACGCCCTCGGCTACGGGCGCTCTCTATATATTTGGTAGCGAATTAACGTGTTTAACTGGTAGCGATTGATACTACATTATTCGGCTCAGGTTTATGTCAGAGCCCGTGTAGAGAAGCAACAACAACAACAACTATACCGTCAGCTGACGCTATAGAAAAACGATGGCAAATATCTAAAAAAAAAATAAAGATTCGGTGACGATTCTTGAGACTTTTTTTGGACTGATCATATTTTTTTAATGTCGGAAGCCAAATAATGCCACAAATTTGCTTTTATTTGAGTATTTTATTTTATTTTGACAAGTACACCATCCGGTTGCGAGTCCCTTTAAGCCGTTCAACCCCACATTCCTCTAAAGAGATCACTTTTCAAACAGTAAATACCCAGATCAGACAGTTCCTTCTGGAGCAATCTGATCAGGATCTACACTGTTATTTTCGTTCGTGTGTGTTGCCAAACCAAACGTGCAACAATAGACTGGTTCGAAATATTTTACTAGAAGAATCCAACACGACTATACATACATGTACAAGATACATTTAGGGTTGAAAGAGTTGAAACAGCTCGTATATAGATGGGACGCCGTGTAAATCGGCATTTTACCTGGATGAAAACTGTTTTTACAACCCGATGAATTAAAAAAAAGCATTGCAATTGACGACAAGTATTTCAGACAAAAAATGGAATTTTATGTGTATGTTTTATCTACAAAAGTATATGGTACTCATGTTTAGTATATTTCGACCAAAAAGTTGTTTATCAGAACAATATAACGTATTTTATGATAAACACCACTTAAAGTTTTATTTCGACTTAAACCAACTCTTTGAAACCCTAAAAGTTTTTAATGGAAACACACTTAATGTTGAATTCTAATATTCAGTGAAAATATCAGGGAATGACGAGGTTTCAAATGATTTGTGTTAGATTGTAGTCGTTATAAATTTTGCACTAATTTAATTCATATGGCATACACCCTATACAGTGGCGGATACGTTATTCTTTCCCGTTTAAACGCTCGCGAAACGCAAACGCAACGCACTAATTAATATGTAGAAATGACAACGATTTGGCTATTCTATTTATTTTTATCTGAGTGGCAACCAGGTTGGAGCCTGATCAGATGTCGGGTTACCCAGCGTCTGATTAGCTCCAAACTGTTTTCATTGGAAGTAATGGTTTACGGGTAAACGCGTTTATTCGGTAAGTATAGCGTCTTTTCCACTGTATGCTTTATCAAATGCCTTGGTATCGAAGTACAATACAATAAAGAACAGGTTCCAAGGGTACTATGAGTTTTATCGTTCATTACCATTTGATTCGTCTTATTTTAAATTTTATTCAAATCTGACCAATCAAATGCTTGAGAACGATCTCAGACTCAACTCAAACGTTTTATAACATTGATCCCAGGGGAAAACTTTGCTACTCAGCAACGTAAATGCGCCTAAAAGGATGCGTTCACCTTAACCAAGCTGTTGACGAAATGTTGCAAATAATTTTAGTCAAGAACTGGTTCCAAACCTTCTAACACTGTGGTAATATAGTTTAAAAACAGATGAATGTACTGGGTCTACGTGCTGCTACAGTGACGAAGGCGTTTAGTTATTGTTTAACGTTAAAATGAAACGATACGCATTTAAGCACAATTGGATACTCGCGTCTGATCTAGATCCAAACAATTTGCAACGGAATCAATGTTTTTGACATTTTTTAAATGTTTATTTGGAAAAAATAATGTCTTCTTCACCGTATATTTACACATTTAAATGACATTTTCCGACCATCAGGTGTTAAATGAGTTTTCTAGCGTAGAAATAAAATTTCAAACCCTTTCTCGCAAAATTATTTGTCGCCTGCTTTAACGTTTTCATCGACATGAGTTATGCGCTTTTATTTCAAAGCTAAATGTTAGGCAAACTGATAGAAGAAATAACGAGACGAGTGTCTGATCAGGAGTCAAACCTTTTCGATAAAACATTCTTGTCAATATTTTTTCAGTCAACATACCGAAACTATAACTCTCAGAAACAGTGACAGAAACAGTGACAGAAACCACGTTTTACAGAATTGGTTTTAACCAACATCTATGGTTCAGTGGAGAATCTGTTATTCTTTCCCGTTTGAACGCAAACGTACGCAAACGCAAAGCACTAAAACGTAGAAAAGAACAACTTTTGGACAATTCTGATAATTCTTGTTTATCTTGGTGGCAAACAGTTTGGAGCCTGATCAGACGCCGGGTTTCCCGGCGTCTGATCTGGCTCCAAACTGTTTGCACTGCAAATAATAGTTTTAGCGTAAACGCGTTCATTGGGAAAGAATAACAGATTCTCCACTGTATCATCTGAAAGTGTGATATGTTTATGGTTTTATATTTAATCACACCATTGGATTCGTGTTCAACTATTGCTCTCAGTTGGGAGATAAAGTACTTGTCAAATTCGTGACAGCAAATTTTATTACAAGATAAGATTTCGACAAAAGAGTGTACATAGCCGTATCAAACAAATATAACCGGAATGGCGATCAACCTTGGACGACGAATTACCCGGGGCCTCATCTGGTAGAATATAGAATTTTTTTTCAGATGGAACATGTTCATGGCTGTATAAAAAAAAATTCTTCAGTAAAGAAATAAATTAAAGTGGTACAAATGCAAGTTCTCGAATAATCTTTAATAAGTAATTTTGTTACTCTTTTACGATTTTCTCAAAACTTACATTTCTTTTTAACAAACTTTATATACTGAACTCAACTTGAACGTAATCAAATTTAATTTATCTGTTACATTTTAAACACGGCTCCAGTGAGTTAATATTATAAACTGTCCAACACTGTGTCCTATATTTCAGCACCATTCCCTAATAAAAGGGGAGAATATGTCATTCGTCCCTGTAAAACTAACTTCAACACAAACAGATCACAAAAGTTAAGAAAATGGAAAAGGATCGATACTGTTTTGTAATATATATAGTTAAAATAACACTAAATAGTAAAACAATCGACTCATCTAAATTTAAAACTGGAATTGTCCATTTGATGTTTCAATGGAGAGTGGATTAATGCTTCGTTTGAATGCTCGCAGTTCCAGGATATAATTGTATAACATATACGAATAATTATTCATTATTAATTGTTATGAAACGGTTCGGTTCCTTGCCTATACATTGCAGCTATAGAGGAGAATACGTTGTCCTTTCCCAATAAGCGCGTTAATGCTTAAACTATTATTTCCATTGCAAACAGTTTGCCACTCATATAAAAATTAATAGTCAGTATCATTTTTTTTTTCATTTTCTACATTTTATCTCAATGCGTTTGGATTTCGTTTGCGTTTAACCCTTTACCCAATAACCCGTTTATAACATTAAATACAGGTGAGCACTTAAAGCAGGTTGAAAGTAAAGCAGAATGTGCCTTAAGGCACATTCTGCTTTACTTTCAGCCTGCTTTAAGCTAAAATCTGCTAGGCTATATAAAATATTTGTAATGGTAATTGTTCATGAGGGTATAAACTGGAACTATTTTCTTCAACGGAGGAATAAATTAAATACGCTAAAAGTCGCTTCTATGGGGGAAAGGGTTAAACGGGAAAGAATGACGTTGTTCCATTGTACACATAAACAATCCCAATTTTTGCAATAAAGTCTGATCCATTTTGACTATTTGGTATTATCCTTTACAATTATTTTACAATTTGTCAAATGTTGCAGATCCTGATATGGTTATACACAGGTATCATAGGATAAGTGTACTCGTCACATGAACATTGTTTGTACAAAGTGTGAACATACTTCACTATGGTTCAAATGATTAAACTAGTCACTACTGCGAATTGTTTCTGATGAAATGTGGAAGCAATGCTTAGATATGAAAACAGTTATAAATCGATATAGTTTGTTAATATTTAAATAGTTTGCAGAAATTGAATCAGAATGACCTAACTTAGAAACGGTAAACAACAACTGACGTTGCTATATAGTAGTATGCTGAATTGAAAGGAAGCTATTGAAATTGAAATCTCTCCAAATGGTTAATATTGTATGTGCAAAATGCTAGCAACTTCAGTACAAAGTTATTAAAATGTTATACAGTAACCCCCTCTAATACGTCCGATTAAATCGGTTGAATTATTGTTTCAGAAAGGAGAACTGGTGAATGCTTTAACCCATAGCCTATTTCTAGTAGTTAAGATATGTGACCTATTAAAGCAGGCTGAAAGTCAAGCAGAATGTGCCCTAGGGCACATTCTGCTTTATTTTTAGCCTACTTTAAGTTACTTTCTGCTAGTATATAGAAAATATTTCTTATAATACATATTCATGACAGTATAAAATGGAACTATTTTCTTTGGCGAATGAATAAAATGAATGCGCTAAAAGTGGCTTCTATAAGGGAAAGGGTTAAAGCAATGTGAACGTAAAACAGAAAGTTCCTGTATTCCTGCATCTGATTTACATTCATTTTTCTTTAAGCTGCAACATGTATTTCATACAACCAGTCTTCATTTTAGTGGTCGTAAGAGAGGGTTTTTACTATACCATACAACAAGGTCTGTCGTTGGCTGGTACAGTGAATAATCTGTTATTCTTTCCCGTTTAAACGCAAACGTACGCAAACGCAAAGCACTAAAACGTAGAAAAGAACAACTTTTGGACAATTCTGATAATTCTTGTTTATCGTGGTGGCAAACAGTTTGGAGCCTGATCAGACGCCGGGTTACCCGGCGTCTGATCTGGCTCCAAACTGTTTGCACTGCAAATAATAGTTTTAGCGTAAACGCGTTTATTGGGAAAGAATAACAGATTCTCCACTGTATATTTTGTGTACGATGAGTTACCTTGACATCTCTGAAAATCGAACCCTCACGGACCGAGTTAACCTTTTCGGAGCCGTGGTCGCATAAAGTCGACTTTGCAAACAGCTTTGATCAATATCAGACACTCTTATCGATATTTCGTTAGTCATACAACCTTAAATCTAACTTTGGAACGTTCTTGCAGACAACAATACTGAAGCAGACAACAATAAAGCGGCGAAGAGGTAAAAATCTCCAAATACTTTGGCGCCGAAAGGGTTAAAGTTCGTTTGGGGGAGTATTCCGGAGAATTTGGGTTTAACGGTCAGGCTAAAACCTTCAAAGTTCAGTCATTAAAGACATGTGACAGCTTTAGCTTAATGCAGGACAGGAAAAAGACAAGTAATTCCCTCAAGCCTGTTTT
Organism: Gari tellinella; assembly: GCA_922989275.2. Taxonomy (NCBI): domain Eukaryota; kingdom Metazoa; phylum Mollusca; class Bivalvia; order Cardiida; family Psammobiidae; genus Gari; species Gari tellinella. The sequence goes on along the minus strand of OV277856.1, from coordinate 26,744,104 downwards.
TAGTGTTGAGGCTTAAAGCAGATTGAACGTAAATCAGAATTCGCATTAAAGGGACTCGCAACCGGATGGTGTACTTGTCAAAATAAAATAAAATACTCAAATAAAAGCAAATTTGTGGCATTATTTGGCTTCTGACATTAAAAAAATATGATCAGTCCAAAAAAAGTCTCAAGAATCGTCACAGAATCTTAGATTTTTAGATATTTTCCATCGTTTTTCTATACCGACTAGTAGACGGTATAGTTGTTGTTGTTGCTTCTCTACACGGGCTCAGACATAAACACGAGCCGAATTACGACGTTGTATGCACTTTCGAGCGCTACACATTGAAATACGTTAAATCGATCCGAGATAAACGGATAGTTCCGTGGTCCATTGGTCTAAGCGGTTTCCCCTATTTTGCCTTCTGTCCGCCAATGCCGGGCCCCGGGTTCGAATCCCACCAGAGACCAATATTTTTTTTTATTCAAATACATTTTTTTAAACAGAATTTCTTATCCTAAACTAATTATTTACCATTTATATAAGCGTTTGACACATATTTACAAATTACTATTTTTAATGCACCATCTGGTTGCGAGTCGCTTTAAGGCAGCTTTTTGGTTTTGTAAATACGTCATCAAAGAGAAAAAATGAGCTCTGTCTTAATTCGAACCAGCGCGAAAGAGGCCTAAACAAGACATGCCCTAATCATAAGACTAACGCTCATACACTCTCGACCGCAATGCTATTCTGGTCTGACGATTTACTCTATTTGAAATATAGGTAGCGAAGTTTCAAACAAAACTCTACTTAGTCCAAAGGCAGAGTAATAGAAAAAGCGATGGGGGAAATGTAAACAAAAATAAGATTGCCACGAATATGCTTTTGTTTTGGGTGTTTTCTTTTGTTTCAATACGCCGTCTGGTTAATGTCTCTTTTAGATGCATTTGATTTGCTTTTAATGGCTATGTATTTCTGCACTTAGTTATTGCAAATCGCTAGTTTAGAATATGTGTCCCCAAAAGACATGGCTCTTAGTACAGTCTCATAAAACTGGAGAATTCACGTCTTCACAATGTCGTTAATGCTCTCCGTAGAGGATTTAACCTTAACAAAGTCATGGGCGAAATTTGCTGTAAACAGTTTGGCTCGAAATGAGACGTCGAGAAAGTTGCCGTCTCATACTGGATCCAAACGGTTTGACGCCCATATAACAATTCTTAAAAAAGATAATAAAACACTATCATAAGTTGATAATTGCCGCCGACGACAAATTCTACAAATTATTTTTCTGTCCAGCAAGTTAGGTGTTAAACTTGTTTCCTAGGGTTGTAATACTTTTAGATTGATGGACCCATTGCCAGTAGATATATACTAAAGTAAACCCTCTCTTGGGCAATAAACTATAACTAAACTTACATAGCAAATGCGTAAAAGGACTTATTTATAGAGAAAGGGGTGTAATATAAATGTGCGTAATAATAGCAAATGGCAATTTCTATAGCATGTCCAATGCTGTGAAGAAGTTAAAACAATAGGTTTTAACTAACAGCTATATATCTGCTGAAAGCTAGTTGTTTCTGACGTATTGGATTTTTTTTCGTGTTCAGCTATCGCCTCAGAGAGATAAACCCATTGCTTTAATTAGTGCTGAGCAATATCTACTACACATAGAGTCCTTGGCAATCGGATTTACATGTATTTCTAAAACTAGCAATTACTTGTGGCATGATATTCAACAACCAATCACCTTTGGTATATTACAGTGGGGAAGACGTTATTCTTTCCCAATAAACGCGTTTACGCTAAAACTATTATTTCCATTGCAAACCGTTTGGAGCCAAACAGTTTGCCACTCAGATTAAAAAGAATAGTCAGGGATGTCAATGCGTTGTCAGTTTCTACAATTTATTATATTGCATTTCGTTTGCGTTTTAAACGGTAAAGAATAACATCTTCTTCACAGTAGTTAGAAACAAAAGTTGAACCAATTAGCCCCAAAGCCTGTATCTAGTTTTGAAAAAAAGATGTCCACTTGAAGCCTGCGTTAAGCTACGATCTGACATATATAGACACTTTCTTAAGGTAAATACTCATGACTACAATGAAACTAATTTCTTCAGTTGAGGATTACATTAAAGACTTAAAAAGACGCATTTCTGGAGAAACATGATAAAAGGTGAAAACCGAAATGCTTCACACCTTAAAGTATCTAAAAATGAAACAAAACTTTCTCAGCCCGCAACAATAAATATGTACTCATCGAATGAAATCGGATGGGCGTACAATAAGAACGGTAACTCTTGCAATAATCGGAAGCAGATAAATATCTATACTTAATGTTTTTCCTCATTTATAATTTAAGCTATCTAGACTCATTAACTCCTCAAATTCCAGTTAAGAAACCAAACAATTCTAGTGCATTTGAGACTACAAGTACTTAGGATTATGATTATTTTACTAAACATTTGAACGATGACAAACTGCCGACCCTGATCAACGTTCTCTGGTATGGCTCATCACTGTTTACATTAAACAAATGTTCTATTTATATGTTCGCTCTTTGCAAAATACTCGTATATCTGTCACTTTGGTTCAATGGGTTAGAGATGAGTTTATTGTCATTTACAAAAAATGAGACTGTCAAGAGTAGAATCTACACTTACCCCAATCATGTATATATTGTAGACTCAAAATAAGATTCTAAATGAGCCCTTCGACCAGGGTACAGTGGAGAATCTGTTATTCTTTCCCGTTTAAACGCAAACGTACGCAAACGCAAAACACTAAAACGTAGAAAAGTACAACTTTATGACAAGTCTGATAATTCATCTTTATCTTGGTGGCAAACAGTTTGGAGCCTGATCAGACGCCGGGTTACCCGGCGTCTGATCTGGCTCCAAACTGTTGGCACTGCAAATAATAGTTTTAGCGTAAACGCGTTTATTGGGAAATAATAACACATTCTCCACTGTATGTCCTGTTTGTCATTTTGCAATACATTGACTTTATTGAAAACTGAAATGCTTCCTAAATCATCTTTGTATAGCACTATAAATAATGTAGGTACTTTTGTATGCACCTTTAGGCCACCCCTATATATTTTATCAATGTTTTAATGTGAATAATTTATAAAGAACCACTTTTGCAAATAGACAAAACGTATAGAGCTACACCTGAGAGAATACAACATGGAAAATGGGAGTATTGAGTTATAAATTCAAAGTAGAATGGCACAGAATAACCCGTAATCGCACTCAGCGATACTTCTCTTGTATTTGCAAAAAGTTTGGACCCAGATAACACGCCAATCTGTTTGAAAATCTGACCCTATTTGTTACAACAAATAGTTTGAAACTTCCAATTTGAGACAAAAGAATACGTACATTACAAATAAATTAGACGAAACTTTACTTTTCGTTGGAAAAATTACAGTTCAACAGTTTTGGTTAAATTCAGTATTTTAGAATTATTGCTGCGTAGATATTTCGAGGGTCGTTATTCTTTTCCAATAAACGCGTTTACGCTAAACCTGTAATTTAACTCTAATTTCCACTGCAAACAGTTTGCAGCAAGTTTGGGTAACCCGGCGTCTGAACAGGCCACAAACTGTTTGCAACTCAGATTGAAATGAATAGTCAGTATCAGTTTCAAAAAATTATCATTTTTTTCATTATATTGAATTGCGTTTGCGTTTCGTTCGCATTTAAAAGGGGAAAATTAACGTCTTCTCCACTGTTTATTTATCCAAATGTTCATATTTTATGCGCTAAGTAAATGAGACTTCAGTACAAAGTCTTGCTGCGTTCATGCTATAATGAATTGGGAAGAAATTACTGCAGAACAATATTGACACAATTGATGCAGACATGTTTATCCCTTTGCTTGCCAATCGATGGTATTTACAAACAGTTTAGATCACGATCAGACTTAATTGGAATGTGGACATCTCCATCTGAAGATTCAAAGTGAATGAGTTAATTGCAATTTACGTTTAACACGACCAGCTCGTCTTTTTAGTGGCTTTATAAGATGGCAGTAAGATCTCTCTATTACGACCGCAAAAGGTATTCATTTTTAGGTGTTTTCAACAGGTGACTGCTTAAAGCAAGGTGACCGTAAAACAGAAACTGTCACCCTGCTTTAAGCTGTCACCTGTAATTTATACAATCAATTAGCCTCCGTTTAAATGATAGTAATAGTGAGGTTTACTGTTATTCACTATAAATCAGTCTTATTTAGTGAAGAACATTTTCTAGCATGCCATAAAACAGCTGATATCGAGCATGGCTTGACGTTGCCTCGACATTTTTCCCAATGAGGAGGAAAGTTGCGGTATCAGTATTGTTAGTTTACTGACGTTTGACATGCTACAACAGCATCAATCACAGCGGTATAGTGTTCAACAGTAACTATGCGCGGATCCAGAGATAGACCGTGGTCCGGACACACACTGATCAGACTCTGCTTTACGCGAAAAAAACCTCAACAACATTGTACTCGTGCTAAGGCAGTGGAGGGGTTTCAGCAGTCACTTGTCTTTAATTCTAAAGAAAGCTAAACGGGAAAGTATTAATATATATATATACTGCTCTTTTCTAATATTTCGACCTCTAAGGGCCTTTTTTCAAAGAAAATCACGCCAAAACACACGTCACATTATTGTTACATGCATTCTCTTTGATTTTATGGCTGAATGCATGTGACAAAAATGTGACGTTTGTTTTGACGTGGTTTTCTTTGAAAAAGTCCCTCAGAGGTCGAAATACTAGAAAAGAGCAGTATATATATTAATACTTATTTAATTCCCTATCTGGAATATTGAGAAAAAAAATATTGTAAACGGGAAAGGATAAAGGCACAAACACAGTTCCTGATATAATTACTATGTACATGTTTAACTAGCCGTGTTACAATGGAGAAAACATTATTCTTACCTAATAAAGCGTTTACGCTAAAACAATGAATATTGATTTCTATTGCAAACCGTTTAAAGCCAGACCAGACAAATTGTAACCCGGCGTTTGACCGGGCTCCTAACTGTTTGACATTCAAATCAAAATAAATCGTTAGACATTTCAAAAACTCGTAGATTGCGTTTGCATTTAAACGAGTAAGAATAACGCCTTCTCCATTGTAACCGTGTTAGGTTTAAGATTTACAGTAGAGAAAACGTATTTCTTTCCCAGTAAACGCGTTTACGTTAAACTATTATTTCCATTGCAAACAGTTTGGAGGCAGATCTGAAGCCGGGAAACCCGGCGTCGGATCGGGCTTAAAACTGTTTGCCACTCAGATTAAAATGGGTAGCCAGAATTACCAGTAGGTTGTAATATTTTCAATTTTAGTGTCTTGCGTTTGAGTTTCGGGAAAGAATAACGTCTTCTCCACTGTACGGATACCGCTGCATACAGTGGAGAATCTGTTATTCTTTCCCAATAAACGCGTTTACGCTAAAACTATTATTTGCAGTACAAACAGTTTGGAGCCAGATCAGACGCCGGGTTACCCGGCGTCTGATCAGGCTCCGAACTGTTTGCCACCAAGATAAACAAGAATGATCAGAATTGTCCAAAAGTTGTTCTTTTCTACGTTTTAGTGTTTCGCGTTTGCGTTTAAACGGGAAAGAATAACAGATTCTCCACTGTATATACATCTTGGAAATACAAGGAAATATTCAAATCAATTGTAGTGATTAAATGTCTGAATAATTAATGCATACTGTCTTACAACATTAGCTTTAAGCTAGATGTCTGAGTTACAAGTGAAATTGTTTACCAACGATTTACGCAACACAATAATTAATGCCAAAAGGAACTTGTCCTTAATTTTCTTCTAATGGAAAATCAAAGTTGAAAATAAGTTTTAAGTTAAACACTTAATATAACGCATTTTGGAAGAAAGATTTCTCCTGTTTAATTGATTCAATTGTTCAATTAATTAATCCATTACCCCATAAATACACCTTTTTACTCCTTTGAATTATTCGTGCACTGAAGAAAATAGTGTCTTCTATAGGGGTGTTCTGCTTTACTTTACCAGACATATGACTTCAACAGCATCGAAATGCATTGGCAATAACACTTTTAGCGTTAACGCGTTTATTGGGAATGAATAACGTCTTCTCCACTGTATACATACCAATTAAGCCACACTTGAAATCTCAAACGGTTTCATAGTCGTGCAAAGCCGGCTTTCTTTAAATATTTTATGATAACGGACTCAATGTAAGCCTAGCGTTTTCTTCAGTGTATATTGGCAAACAGTATAGACACTGATGAGATTCCGCTTACGCGGCGTCTTATTAGGGATTGCACTGTTTACTATTTCATATAGAAGGTTATGCCGCATGAAGAAACATAAGTACAAGAATTGTCTTTAGATTAGTATTGTTTTTTTTTAACAACATTTTCCAGGAAGCGCATTGAGTTCACTGCACTAGCAAGGCTTAAATTGGTTTAGAAGTAAAACAGCTATTATGGATATGGTTGCATGAATAAGTACCAATTGGCCTTTACCAATAGGGTTTTCCAAAAGAACTGTATATGAACACGGTAAACAGTTAACTTGTCAAAATCGAAACTATTTTGTCATTTATACTACGGAAAACGTTCAAATACTCACTAGACTAATAACCCACAATGTGAAAAACAGTTTTAGCATAAACGCGTTAATTGGGAAACATAATGTCTCCTTCACTGTACCACCATCGACATGGTACAGTGGAGAATCTGTTATTCTTTCCCGTTTAAACGCAAACGTACGCAAACGCAAAGCACTAAAACGTAGAAAAGAACAACTTTTGGATAATTCTGATAATTCTTGTTTATCTTGGTGGTAAACAGTTTGGAGCCTGATCAGACGCCGGGTTACCCGGCGTCTGATCTGACTCCAAACTGTTTGCACTGCAAATAATAGTTTTAGCGTAAACGCGTTTATTGGGAAAGAATAACAATTCTCCACTGTAGTGTTACAAGTACACTAACCCATTACTCCATAATACAATTGTTTCCCCTTTAACTTATTCCTCCACTGAAGAAATTAGTTCCACATTATACTGTCATGAATGCATTTTATAGAAGTAGTTTATATCATAGAAGTAAGGCGCTTAGGCTCAATATTCTTTACTTTCAATCTGCTTTTAAGCGGTTATCTTTCTTCAAAACTAGAAACAGGTTAAGGGATAGAGGGTTAAGTGTATACAGTGGAGAAAACGTTATTCTTTCCCAGAAAACGCGTTTACGCTAAAACTATTATTTCCATTGCAAACAGTTTGGAGCCAGATCAGACTCCAAACTGTTTGCCACTCAGGTTAAAATAAATAGTCAGAAATATAAAAACAGTTGTTATTTTCTAAAATTAAATTAAATGCGTTTGCGTTTCGCCTTTAAACGGGAAAGAATAACGTGTTCTCCACTGTATAGGTTATTATAGGAATCAGTTTTAACGTGACAGTTCTAGAATCATGTCCATAAGGGACTGCTGACATCAGATGCCCGTGTGGGGGACATGCTCGCGCATTCAAATGACTGTAATTACTGGAGAGTCGAACACCAAAACAGTAGATCAATCTCAATAGATTGCTCATGGGAGAGTCAGAGATGATAATTTTACATACCACAATTGTCATGTAACCATTCCAATTACATATTAACACTTTCACTGTTAAATTCGCATGCTTTAACGCTTGCAGTCCCATGCTATCGTTTTTGTTAACCTATTACTCTATACATACGTCTTTTACTCCTTTAATTTATTCCCCAACTGACGAAAATAGTTTCATCTTATATACAGTGGAGAATCTGTTATTCTTTCCCGTTTAAACGCAAACGTACGCAAACGCAAAGCGCTAAAACGTAGAAAAGAACAACTTTTGGACAATTCTGATAATTCATGTTTATCTTGGTGGCAAACAGTTTGGAGCCTGATCAGACGCCGGTTTACCCGGCGTCTGATCTGGCTCCAAACTGTTTGCACTGCAAATAATAGTTTTAGCGTAAACGCGTTTATTGGGAAAGAATAACAGATTCTCCACTGTAGTCATAAATATGCCCCATAAGAACTATTTCCTATGCCCTAGCAGATGGTAGCTAAAAGCGACAAGCTAAAAGAAAAACAGAATGTACCTAAAGGTCCAGTCTGTCTTACTTCCAATCTGCTTTAAGTGGTCACCTGTCCTCAAAACAAGAAATAAGCTATGGTGTAACTGATTAAGTGTTAGTTATCATTGGAATCAGTTTACATGTGACAGTCTCAACTGACTACCGAAATGAGGTGTTCGTATGGGTGGCATGCTTACGAATTCAAACGACTGTAATTACTCTAGAGCCGAAAACAAAAACAGCAATTCAATCTCAATAGATTGCTCATGGGAGAGTCAGAGATGATACAAACAGCAAATTGTCATGTAATCGTTCCAATAACATACATGTACTAACACTTTCATGGCCAAGTGTATCGTCTGCTTTTACCCTACAGTGTCATAAAGTCGTGTGCTTCGATAGTATTGTCTTCAATATTGTTTCATATAAACCCATTAACCCAAATGTATGCATCTTAGGCCCATCTCTTATTTAAAGCGGTTTTCGTTTCGTTTGCGTTTGAATGGGAAGAACAACGTCTTCTCCAATGTAACTATGTGCCTGATTCTGAGTCCATTGCAGTAGAGTACAGTGGAGAATCTGTTATTCTTTCCCGTTTAAACGCAAACGTACGCAAACGCAAAGCACTAAAACGTAGAAAAGAACAACTTTTGGACAATTCTTATATTTCATGTTTATCTTGGTGGCAAACAATTTCGAGCCTGATCAGACGCCGGGTTACCCGGCGTCTGATCTGGCTCCAAACTGTTTGCACTGCAAATAATAGTTTTAGCGTAAACGCGTTTATTGGGAAAGAATAACAGATTCTCCACTGTATATTGCAATAAAGCATAATAGTGTTGCCTTGACAGGGAAATGGTTGACCTGAATATATTTTTGCAAACGAAATGTTGAACCAGACAAAGTTACATCAGAAGAAAGGTTGATTTAAACTGTAAATTTCTTACGCAAAAAAAACTCTTCTGATCCAATGTGAGACAAACAAGATATGATTGTAAAACATGTAAAATCTATGCTCCCACGCCATCGTGACCTTAAAAATGACATTGACCTTTGACCTACTGACCTAAAAATTCTACTCATCATGCCTAACCTCCCTATCAAATAAGATAACTGTAGGTTGAAGGAATGGGGAGTTATTGACCGGAAACCATTTGGTCTACTTGACCTTTAAATGACAATGACCTTTGACCTATCGATATCAAAAGAAACAATGGTCATCTACTCATCGTGACTAACCTCTCTATCAAATATGACAGCTGTAGGATGAAGAAATTGTGAGTAATTGATCGGAAGCCATTTGGCTACCGACCGCCTGACAGACCTACAGACCGGCCGACAAACCGACATGTGCAATGCAATATACCCCACCTCTTTCTATCTATATACAGGTAGCTACTCAATGCAGGACAAAAATAATACAGAACGCACCCAAAGTGAGGTTTTTATAATGTCGAATATGTCACCTATAGCGATGAAAGCATTGCATGTAAATAACACAGCAATGTGTAAATTCACAGGCGCTCGTTAAGGATTAATCTTTATGAGTGTTGTGCACCATTACTGTAAATGGAAATTGGACAATAACATGCCAGCAGATTGTATGATTGTGCACAGTTGAACAAGGGAAATATACAACACTGATGTGAAGACATTGTACTTTCCCAATAAACACACTTACGCTGAAACTCGTATACAGCGCTCCCTCTCTACAACGACAACCAATGGGAGACACTGATTGTGGGCGTTGTATGGAGGGAGTCGTTAGAGAGAGGGAAAATTGGTTTACATTTTCAAACAGCTTGAATCCAGATCAGACGCCGCGTTACGCGGCGTCTGATCTGGATTCAAGCTATTTGTCACTCATCATTAAGTATTTTTCTGTCAAAATGTTTTGAGAAAAACAGCAGACGACATCTTTAAGCAGACGATATTACAGCAGTCAAAGCGTTAGACATAATTGTCCTGTTAGGGAACTGTGACAAACGTCGTTGTAAGGAGAGAATCGTTGTTGGGAGGGCCGTTGTAGAGAGGGAGCGCTGTATATTGCAAAAAGATTGCTGCGATCTCAGACGCCTGGTGTTTTTTTCTGTCTAAATTTCCAAAATGTGACTTTGAGAAAAAACAGCAAACGACAATTTTAAGCAGATGAAATTGCAGCAGTGTAAGCGTTAGAGATAACTGTCTTGTTTGGGGAACAGCGGTTAACGTTGTTGTAAGGAGGGAAACGTTGTTCAGAGGGACGAGCCATGCATTTGGTGAAGTATATTTTATACAAATCCTTGTCGTAGAGGCCATGCTTTGTTACAGCGAGAAAGGCGCTGTTCTTTTGCGTTGTAACTCTTTGACTGCCAACGGCGCCAAAGGGTGACTTTGGAAACAGATTGGATCCTGATCAGAAAAGCCGCGTCTCGCGGCGTCTGGTCAGGATCGAAACAGTACTTATAAACTGATTTATTTTCCATTTTAATGTCAGGAGTGAATAAGTTAACACTTTATAACTGATAAAGAAAATTTAAAACGTTTAACGCATTGACTCCGGAAAGTTTAAATGGAAGTTTGAATTAAGTATAACCGTGGTTTTCTTTTTACAATTTAGTGGTTGTTTTAAAATTCATTGCAAAACGACAAACAGTGCCGACTCTATTTAGAATGCTCCTATAGAAACCCTCTGATCTCGGTACATGTTCTGATCGTTTACACAGTTTGAATATGACAATTCTAATCATTACACGTACATTGTTCATAAAGAGCAAGTTTACGCATGACTGTCCAGAGTTCAGTGGGTTTAGTGCAATCCAAGATTTGTTTTTGGATAAAACAATCCTGATTGAGATCAGAAAACAAAGTGCAGTGAAACCCTCTCTATTACGACCCCTACAATGAAGATTAATTAATTGTATAAATGACAGGTGACCGCTTTAAGCAGGATGGCAGTAAAACAGAAAGCTCCTAAAGGAGCTTTCTGTTTTACTGTCATCTTGCTTTAATCAGTCACATGCTGTAATATCTTAAAATTAATGCAATTTAGTGGTCGTAAAAGAGATTTTACTGTACTATATCTTATAGTAGTATATGTCCCTTGTGTCGTTTCGGCTCTTAGTAAACATTAAATATTAATTTTCCTTCTATGTTTCCATGAGTAACAGAATTGTTTTGAGAACATTTTTAAGCCCTTCACCCTTTGAACCCTAACCACACATATATACGTGTCCTTTACCTGTATATAGTACACTTGTCAGATATGCAAACAGTGAACCCAATTCAGAGGGTTCTTAAAGGAGCTCTCTGACCAAGGACTGAACTGTATGCCAAATTGCAATAAAGTGACTTAAACAGCCCCAAATAGTCAAAACAGTGATTATACTAAATTTGAAAAAAGAATGGTCCATTTGAAATTGCAGGGAAGAAATGGTTAATCCCATTACTACCTTAGAACGAGTGTATATACAGTTTTGCGAACAGTTTGAATTCTGACCAGACGGTTAATAACTCGGCATTTGATAATTATTCAAACTCTTTGTCATCAACGATAATGTATCTACAGACAACATGCCTAAAAATCCGAAATTAATTGATATATAAAAACATATGACCATTTTCCGTACAGCCGAAAAACAATATCTAAACATCGCTTCAGTCGAACATATCCTTATTTAAGAGTTAAAATGAGGCTTAGCCACGTTTCGAATTTAAACTACGGATTTATTCGACTTGAACCAGTAAAAGATAAAGACATTCAACTATAAGAATATGGCTAAATTCAAATGAAACGAGTTCGAGATACTGCAGTTCGACACTCACATGTACTTTGTCGATAAACCAACGCTTGTTTGTACTGGGGTCAATTCAGCGAGCATAGTTATACAATTAATAGGAAAATATTCATAACTAAATGAATAATAGATCTAGTAAATGACCCCTCAAATTCAAATTTAACCCTGTACCTGTTTCTACTGTTTAATCATTATCACGCTGAATTATCGCCTGCTTCAAATATGTCGTCTGCAAAAATCAAAATTGATTTTATGCTTTTTTAAACTGAAGAAAAGTTGAATATAAGGGACAAATGTGGATCCAGACTCTTTGCAAACGATAAGGGTTAAGATACGTGGTTACTTAAAGCAGGTTGGGAGTACAGGACAATACGTCTTATCAAATTTATCTTGAGGATTTTACCCCTTCACCACCGTATTGTCGACTGTTTTAAAATTGTTGTCTGCAATATCGTTTCAACGTTAGATTTAAAGCAGTATAACTGACATTATTTCAAAAACAAGAGGCAAACAGGTGTCTGATCAGGACCCGAGCTGTTTGCAAATTTTAAACGGCTTTTGGTGTCATTGAGAGTGACAGTGTTAATGCATCTGAACTGGGTCCAAACTGTCCGCAATGTAAAAATGTTAAACATTTATAAGCGCGTTTATTTAGAAAGAATAAATTCTATCCTGAAGCATGTAAAAGGTTAAAACGTATTGCTGATTGACATGTATGTATAACGTCATTACACTTTTAGGATGGTGCTGTCCTTTGCCATTTCACTAATCGGTCATCGGATGGGCTATGAGCAATACGGGAAGGGCAAACTACTGTGAAACCTCTCTATTACGACCGCTAAACTGTGTTAATTATAAGGTGTTTAAAACAGGGGACTGTTTAAAGCAAGGTGAAAGTAAAACAGAAAGCTCCTATAGGAGCTTTCTGTTTTACTTCCATCTTGCTTTAAAATGTCACCTGTATTTTATAAACCAATTGGCCTTCTTTTTTATTGGTCGTAATAGAGAGGTATTACTCTATATAAAATATGCATGCACAACTTGATATACGAACACCACTATTTGCTGTATTGCATCATTGCTTTTAGTCTATAGAAATATTTGGTACAACCCTTGTTAAATCCATTACTCCATTAATACGACTAATCACGCCTTTAATCTATTCCTCCTCTAAAATATTGTTTCAATTTATACAGTCATGAAAACCCGAGTAATCACCTTATTTCAGCAGATAGTAGCTTACAATAGGCTGAAAGTATAGTAGAATGCCTTAAACTAGAAACAGGCTATAGGGTTATAGGTTAAAGCGTTTCATCGATCTAGCAAAGACTTTAGCTGATCTTGTCAAATAGAATGTAACGACAAGCAGGTGCTTTCTACTGAAATTTACTCTATCAGTAACCTATCTTGATTTATCAAATAATTCCCTAATGGAAAACTGTTATATCCATTATGTATATGTATTTAGCAAATATTAGTTAATTTGTACCTATTTAATAGTATGCCATCTACCACTTTTTAAAAGTATGCCATAGATCTACGGACGAAACTATTTAATAGTTTACCATCTACGGACAACACTATCTGATAGTATACCATCTACGGACAACACTATCTAATAGTATACCATCTACGGACAACACTATCTAATAGTATACCATCTACGGACAACACTATCTAATAGTATACCATCTACGGACGACACTATCTAATAGTATCCCATCTACGGACAACACTATCTAATAGTATACCATCTACGGACAACACTATCTAATAGTATGCCATCTACGGACAACACTATATAATAGTTTGCCATCTACGGACAACATTATCTGATAGCCATCTACGGACGATTTTGTAATAACTTTTGCAAACAGTTTGGATCTAGATGAGACGAAGAGTTACATAAAGATAAAAACTGTGATACTATATTTGTATTTTCAGAGACTTAATGTAGATATATCAACTATGAGAATGTATGCAAATGAACATTTTGCATACGACTTATAGGTAGCGTGCTTCACTCATTTAGCGATAATTGTCCTCGCCATTTTACAAACAGTGTACCTGTGAAGAGTAAACGTGTCCTATACAAACAGTGTAGACCAAGGCAAGAGGGGCCTCTTATCAAGGTATCTACGATTTTCCATTCGGCAATTAACTGTAAAAAGCCAATGTAGTTGAAATGAACTAGACTTTATTGGAAACTGAAATTGTTCATTTTAAGTTTCAGGGGCCCGTTTGATAAAACTTCTTACGACAAATGTTGTCGTAAGTCAAAACTTTAAAAAAAAATTTAAAAAAAATTATTCCTCTATCTAATCCTGTCTTGTGACATATTTTTGGAATCGTCTTTTCAAGACGATTCCAAAAAGATGTCACAAGACATGATTAGATGCAGAAATAAATAAAAATTGAAAGTTTTATAATCTGACTTACGACAACATTTGTCGTAAGATGTTTTATGAAACGGGTCCCAGGGGTGTATTGGTAACTCGTTTGTGCCTAGCGTCCGTAAAAGGAACATGAACAAACAGTGTGGACTCTGATTAGACGCCTCACACTTCGGCGACTGATCAGAGTCTTCACTGTTTGCGGATAGGAATTTTAATATAAAACAAAACGAAAATGAAAATTTAGACCAGGCACTCTGTTAATCAAAAATAGACAAAAATCAATGTATAAGCATGGTATATTGAGTTCATGTTCAACGATTCGTGTTTGTTGCTGCAACAATAGGAATATACATGATGCATGATTACTCAACAACTGTTTGTTGGCCTTGGATGCAGTAGCATCCATAAATTATTAACCTCCTGCATACTATGTTCATGTCGCCAGCAAAATTTGTCACCTGCAAAACAATTAAAAGTTGATTTCTTTGCAATTTCTTTCAGAAGATACCACAATGTCAAACAGTTTGGAGTTACAATGGAGAATACGTTATGCCTTTCTTTTTGGGGGAAAAAATAACGTCTTCTTCGTTGTACCTGGTGTCTAATCTGGATCCAAAATGTTTGCAACACTAATAACAAACATTTAAAACCCACATTAGATACCGAGTCACTCGCAGTCTTATAAATACCAAACTATTGACCAATCATGTATTTATTTCATCAGACACTATGTCAGTAGTACCAGAGCTCCAGATAAGGGAATTATTTCAAAACTTAAAATCTTTATTTGTGCATTAAACCCTATGGTGTCACTACTCATTTGAATTGTCTCTTCGAGACGGGCAAAATGAGTGGTTACACAATAGGGATTGGTGCTGAAATTAGTAAGAAAATGTTAGATTTGTTCAGTTTACTCCCTCTTATCTGGAGCCCTGCAGTACTCAAAATTTGAAAGAAGAAAACAAACCAATCCCAAGCAGACGATAACGGGCAGTGAAAGGGTTTATACTTAACCCTTATCATGCTAAATTGTCGTCTGCTGATGCCTTCAAAATAAATGTTATACTTTTTTAAAACTGAACAAATTTTGAATATGAATGACAAACAATTTGGACCCAGATCAGACACCTCGTTACGCGCCGTCTGATCTGGATCAAGACTGTTTGCAAATATTAGCCAAGTCGCGCTAAGCACGATAAGGGTTAACTTATTGACCCCTCGCGACGAGTATACTCGTTCTTTACAATAGTGTATAGGCCGATTCTATCCAACTGGCAGGGCGGAGCTAACCTTTGGCAAATATAAACTAATTTACTTTTGATTTTAGGGGTGATAGGTGTATTATATCGTTATTGTCCGATACTTTCAACTTGAAGAACACAATTTATGCGTGCACAAATATCCACGTGCAATGAGTATATAAGTGCTCCTTCTCTACAACAACACCAAATGGAAGACAAATATTGCGTGTGTTGTTCGTAAGGAATTGTTATAGGAAGAGAAATTAAGACTTGGTTAACATTTGCAAACAACTTGAATCCAGATCAGACGCCGCGTCACGCGGCGTCTGATCTGGATTCAAGCTGTTTTTCATTCTTCATTATCTTCCATCTGTCACAATGTCTATGATATGTAATGTTGAGGAAACAATCGACAGCCGACAACGGTTATTTCCGACAATAAAAAATCGTGCTGCCGGCCCCAAAGTTGAAATGCAAAGAACCGTATCGAAACTCCGCCCTGCCAGGTCAATAAAATTGATCTATACACGGCAAATAAACAACTATCCTATGTCAACATTGAGCACTCAGATCAGCTGACTCTTTTTATGAGCCCTCTGATCAGGAAATGCACTGTTCGTCATTTTGCATTGTATTGCAAAATACCGACCAAACTACAGTGGAGAATACACTTTCTTTCCGATAAAACGCGTTTACGCTAAAATCCTCCATTGCAAACAGTTCGGAGCCAGATCAGACGCCGGGTAACCCGGCGTATGATCAGGCTCCAAACTGTTTGCCGCTGAGATTGATATAAATAGTCAGAATTGTCAAAAGTTGTCATTTTCTCAATTATATTGCAATGATTTTGCGTTTCGTTTGCGTTTAAACGGGAAATAATAATGTTACTCTATAGTAGGAAATATAGGACAAGACTCAATAGGAAACTGGGATTGTCCATTAAAGGTTTCAGAGTTAAATGAGTTAGTGATGTTAATATGGTTTGGTGGAAGCATTCTGGAGAAAATGTTGGAAATGTTCCGTTTACGCACTCTTATCTGGAGTTCTGAGTGAGGCGAACTAATGGAATATCAATACATTTAGCGATAATGAGGACATGTATATGCAACACCCATTTCTTTTCTATGATATATGGATGAAAGCACTGAACATCAAGATGACCTTTACGGAAAACGCTATACTGCGGAGTACTTCTTGCATTTAAACGAGATAGTTCAGTCAGATAAGTATCTCTTAAACACACTTTAAGGGTGTATCAATGTCATGAGCCATTTCTTTCAAAGTATTAAACTTTTTTTTTATCATTGTTTTTTTGGAAGAGCTATTTATGATGAATGAAATAATGAAAAAAAATATATATGGTGGTGTCCTTTTTTTTTAGCTACAGCGATTTGAAAAAGGTATGTCAAATTTGGATTTTTTTTCTTCAAATTTTACCCATTCAGAGTACAGGTTTCAGTAAAATCTATTTCAAAACAAAACAAACATGTTAATTTGGGTTTTCTTTATTTATTTCATGTCTATGGTGGTATGTTCACAAATATAAACCAAATTTAGACAAAACAGGCACCAGGTTTGAACAATATGGATCCTTGAATATCAAAAATATGCTTGATATAGGGCATGATTTTATTAGATTTTTTTATTTTATGAAAAAAAGTAAAAAAGTTTGAAAATGAAATAGTTCTAGTATTTAACTTTTTCTTATATTCTACCAGATGAAAGCCCATACTAAGGCAGTTCAAAATATGAAAAGAAATTGAAAGGTCAGTGTTGAAAATTTTGAGTTATTAAAGTAAAAAGAGTTATCACCCCTTACAAAATTTACAAAAAAGTGCCATATCAATGATATTTAGAGCTTTATAAATTTCACATTTGGTGCCTTATTTTTCTTAAATTAGTTTTTGTATGAAGAAATACTACCATAGATAGGAAATAAATAACACAAACCCAAATTATCATATTTGTTTTCATTTAAAATGGGTTTTATTGAAGCGGGCTGTTTGAAAAGGACAAAATAAGAGAAAGTGGGTGGGGTAAATTTTACATGGCCGTAGAGCCAACTGTTGTTCACCAAAATGTACACTTTTTCTATTGTTTCATTCATCTTAAAAAGCTCTTCAATACAAAACCATCATAGAGTGTTTTCATATACTTTGAAAAGTTCCCAAATTCATGACATTGATACACCCTTAAGCCCTTCACTGCCATGACGTCATCAGTTTAAAACAAGACTCGTCTGCTTTAATTTATATGGAAGAATTCACCGGGCGAAAAGGAGTAGAGGGTTTTAGAAACGCTTTCCAGTGCTTCTAGATGCCAACTTCCGGTGGCGAACCACCTCAAATGTCATTTATTTGAGTTCATTCGTGTTCCAAAAGTAAGTAAACACAGCAAAAAGTGGCCTACGAAGTTTGTTTGATATAGTAAATATGAAAGCTTTTGCTACCGGAACGAAGTTTTAACACACCTTATATCTTCCGATTTAGAAAGTCCAATATTTCCGAAAGCATATGAATAGAATCTACAAAGGCATTGAATAATTGCATAATGGTTTTGGCTTTGATGGTATTTTATACAATTTACTAACAATACATTAAGGCTTCTAATGCTTTTCCGGCAATGTGCTCGTTGTTGATTGAAAAAATACTTGTATAGATAGACTTCTATAGACTTTTATCAAAGATAGTCTGATGCAAATACACGTCACAATTTTGTTTCATGCATTCAGCCATAAAATCTCTTGTTGAACAACTATGTGACGTGTACCTGATTATCTTTGTGATAAAGACTCGTGAATGTCGAACCATTAGAAACGAGCAATTTAATAATTTTATTCTATCTTTGAATGAGCAATGTTTTCGCCATTTCATTATTAAATAGAGGATAATGATTTAAAACCACAACGCGGCGTCGCACACATGCCTAGCCATCTTCTCCCATATCAAAATCACACCATACTCACGTGTGCGCACGTTATCTTTCACATGCTTGCAATGAAGTTACATTAATTTCACTACGTTTAATCCCCATGCTATGGCGGTGTGTCACACAAACACGCAATTAACTACTCAAAATGTCAAGGTCACACTTGAGGCTAAAACTGCAAGAGACTGTCAAAATACCATTTAACCCTTCGCGGCTTGACTGGTAATTGCAAACAATATTGATCCAGATCAGACGCCGCGTCACGCGGCGTCTGATCTGGATCAAATTTGTTTGACACTTGTTTTAAATATTTTTAGTTTAAAAATCTTAATTTTACCCAGTTTGCATGACGAATGACGATGTATCGACAAGAGAATAGTTAAGAGCACTAGCCGTTACTAAACGTGCATTCGAAAACAATTGGGGTCCATATCATAAGCCAAGTAACCCAATGCTTGATCAGGATCAAAACTGTTTGTTATTTAGACAATTCTGAAGGAAATGAATTAAAATTGTGTTCATAACTTCGTATTGAGAATGGGGATTTCTGTATTGTTGTCATAAGACATTATGCGTCACTTTCGATGTACAAGACCTTTTTTTACATAGCAGTCATTCAATACAATTCATTCAAATGGTGAATTTGACAAAGACGAAAAAATACTCAAATGAAAGCAAATGTATGACATTCATGTACTCGGTCTAAATCATCTTGAAAAAATGTCAACAAAACTTATGTATTTCTATCGCTTTTTCTGTCTAATTGCTAGGTAATAGTTATCACTCGTATTATTTTTCTTTTCCCCTTCAGGGTCATGTTGCTTGAGAAATACACTTACAGTTACAAACAGTATGTTCTATTGGAAGACAACGTCCCATTTATAATTCGTTTGTGAAACATTCCCGAGAATCCTAGTGATTTCATCTGTCGTATCGTTGCACTTTTCATGTGAGAGCGACTGTAATAATAAAAACCTTCTGCACGCTACGGATGAAACTAAACAGTTGAGAAGACGTTTTTTCTTTCCCAATAAACGCGTTTATACTTAAAACAATTATTTCCATTGCAAACAGTTTGGAGCAAGATCAGACGACGGGTCATCCGGCGTCTGATCAGGTTCCGAACTGTTTGCCACTCGGATTAAAATATATATTCAGAATTGTCAACAAGTTGTCATTTTGTAAACTTTACTGCAGTGCGTTTGCGTTTCGTTTGAGTTTAATCGTGAAAGAATAACGTCTTCTCCACTGTAATTGTGAACAACATTATTTGTTGTTGACATTCCCGATGCAGTAGAGACTAAATTATAATGTGTGTCTCTACTAAACAATGTAAAAGTGTTTCCCTGTTACCGTATGAATCATTAAAACCGTCTTTCAGGTATACCCGATTACAAAGGTCATTAACATTAAGATACGGTACATAAGACATTTATTTATTCATCTAGAAAACACATGATTTCATCAAATATTGCAGCTCCTGAAGGGACGCCAAATTGGTGGCTTCCCATCTGAGCCTGTTGTTAGACACCATTCAACAGATACTAACCCGTACTTTATATACTATAAAAAGAGCAAATAATCACTGGGGGCAAACTAGGTCATCAAATGTTTAGCTACGACAACACATATGGGTATTATAATAGATTTGTATTCCTTCGAAGTCAACTGCTTTCGCAGCAAAATGATTTCCCGTATATACACTGACTTCCTAGGAATACAAATCTATAATAATACCTATATATGTTATGGTAGCAAAACATTCTGGAGATAATACGTAGTTGGCCCCAAATGATAATACCCAAGTGAGTTGTCGTAGCAACTCTTTTGACGATGGTGCCTAGTTGGCCCCCAGTGGTAGACACTTTATTTTTGCATGCCAATGTCACATAGTGTTATTGCTTAATTGTCTGAATGTGAGCATGCATTATGTAGTTTAATCAGTCTCGTGTGCAGAGGTATCCTTCTCGGTGGAGAAGAAAGCCAGGGCCCGATTTCACGAAGCTCCTAAGTATTTCCCTAAGGAAAGATTTACCGAAGGGAGATTTTCCCCTTAACTTTAAATTTTCACTAAGGAGTATTCACAAAACTCCTTAGGGCATACTAAGGTAAGTATTGCCCTAAGGGGAAATAAATATTTCCTCAAAATATAAGGGTGGGTTAGAGTTTCCTTAACGTTTAAGGGTAAAATCCGTATACTTATGGGAATCTTTAGGTTAAGGCCTTTCGTGAATACCACTTAAGGAATTTCCTCAACCTTAGGGAAAAAATCAAGGGAAATGTAGAAAACTAAGGGGACATTTTCCCTTAGGAGCTTCGTGAATACGGGCCCAGATCACACCCACCACCATTTCCACCACTGAAGTACCTGAACACGGTGCTACCTTTCTTCAACAGACGCAGTTTTAAACTTAGTTTACATTCATCCGTTAAACACACACCATCATTTCTATAATGTGGACACACTAACATTTTCAGCTGTGTCTTAAAACATTATCAATGTTCATTTGCAGTGTAGAAGACGTTATTCTTTCCAAATAAACACATTTATACTAAAACCCCATATGGCCCCTGCAAACAGTTTGGAGACAGACCAGACGTCGAGTCATTCGGCGTCTGATCAGGTTGGAAACTGTTTGTCACTCATATTAAAATGTATCGTTAGAAAATTAAAAAAGGTTATTTTTTCCCATTCTATTACATTGCATTTCTGTTTCTTTTTTGTTTAAACGAGAAATAAAAACATCGTCTTCATTGTACAAATGTACACCGTTTAACACACAGGCAAAACTAACAACCGTCCCATGTTTTTTATTTCACGCGTTTCACGAAGAGGCATCAAACAAAAACGATAAATAAAAGTCGAAATCAGCACATACCAACTCATTATACTTTGAAGTCATACAATCATTCTACTGCTATAGTCCGACTGCACTTATATTTCAAACAACTTGAATCAGACCAGACACCAAGTAATTATCAAAATAACTTAATTCTTAAGTTTGACAAATTTTTCGCTGGCAAACTTTTTGACACATCAACCCTTAGTGCCACATATGCCTAACTTACAAACAGTGTACATGTGGAAATACACATGTCCTTTGCCAACAGTGAAGCCCCAAAAACTCGGAGAGCTCATTAAGTAGCACTGTGATCAGGGTCTACATTTATTGCATAGGGCAAGCATAATCTTCAAATGTACATTGTTTTAAACGCCGTAAATATATTATACTATTGTGAAAAAAAACGTTATTCTTTCCAATAATCGCGTTTACGCTAAAACTAATATTTCCTACGCAGGCAGTTGGAGCCAGATCGGACGCTGAATGACCTAGTGCCTGATCGACCTAGCGTCTGATCAGACTCCAAACTATTTGTCACGCAAATAAAATAAATAGTCAAGATTTGTCAAAAAATATTGATTTCATTGTACTGCTGTTCGCGTTTTGTTTGCGTTTAAACGGCAAAAAACACCGTCCTCTCCACTGTAAGAATCGAGGTCATATACGAGGGGTGTTCCATAAATAATGTCATCTGTGCTTTATTTCGCGGAAATCGTGCAATTTATGCACAAAACCACCTCGTGTCGATTGAGTGATCACTGGCTCGTGACACAGGTAAATATCTCGTCCACACGTTCACTGGCCTCGGTACAGTGTACATCGTTTCATAGCCTATTCCTTAGACTATACACAAAATGACAGGAAAACGAGCTGAAAGTGTTCTTGAAATTAGGGCCTATATAAAATGTAGGTCATTACTCGGCATAAAGGCTGTAGATATTCACCGCGAGGTGTGTGACATTTATGGGGAGGGCCAAATGTCTCACAGGACTGTTTGTAGGTGGGTAGCTAAATTTAGTGCTGGGCAGCATCAACTGAAAAATGCTGCTCGCCCAGGTCGTCCTGCAACAACTAAGACCAAAGGTAACATAGAAAATATCCGAAATATCCTCAAAACTGATGGTCGATTCACCGTAAGACAATTGGCTCGAATGACAAACTTGTCTTTAGCAAGAGTTCATGCAATTTTGAAGAAACACATAAAAGTTAGAAAGATAAATACAAGATGGATACCCCATTTGTTACCGGATGAGCAAAAGAAGACGCGTGTAACAATGGCAAAAAAACTTCTCAAAATGTACCCAAAATATAGTAAAAATGAGCACTGTTGCATATTTCAATATTGCTCATGAACAGACTCAATTAAACCGAGTCTGCAATTTTCAGTATTTGCTTTGTTTTCTGTGATTTCAAAGGATCTCCCCTTATTAAGATTTTTATAATTCACAACAGCAGATGTTAAGTGCTTGTGTGGCGGCTGTAAAAAGTCGCCCCGTACTTCATTCTCAGTGTTGTTATACTTTCTGGTCCTTTGGAATCATTGATTTCAGCGCATTTACAGTTGAAAGTTGAATTCCGCTTAAGCCGGTGCTAGGGGACGTGAGCACTGTTGCATATTTCAGTATTGCTCATGAACAGACTCAATTAAACCGAGTCTGCAATTTTCAGTATTTGCTTTGTTTTCTGTGATTTCAAAGGATCTCCCCTTATTAAGATTTTTATAATTCACAACAGCAGATGTTAAGTGCTTGTGTGGCGGCTGTAAAAAGTCGCCCCGTACTTCATTCTCAGTGTTGTTATACTTTCTGGTCCTTTGGAATCATTGATTTCAGCGCATTTACAGTTGAAAGTTGAATTCCGCTTAAGCCGGTGCTAGGGGGCGTGAGCACTGTTGCATATTTCAGTATTGCTCATGAACAGACTCAATTAAACCGAGTCTGCAATTTTCAGTATTTGCTTTGTTTTCTGTGATTTCAAAGGATCTCCCCTTATTAAGATTTTCTTTTTGATAATATTGTCACTGGTGATGAGACCTGGGTGTATTATTTTGAACCAAAGCGGAAGGTTTCCAACCGAATATGGGCCACTAAAAATGCCAGACGCCCAAGTATTGCCAAACGAATACGAACGGTAAAGAAGTTTTTGTATGCTATTTTTTTCACAAATAAGGGTCCAGCTATTCAAATCCCGGTGCCAAAAGGCAGAACGGTCACAGGCAAGTACTATAAAACGTTGTTCTGAGAAAATTGAAGAACTACTACAAAAGTCGCCGCCCCAAAACAGAACTTAAGTATGTCCGACTTTTGCATGATAATACACCCGCTCACAAGGCACGTATTGTGACTGACTTTTTGGAGCCAGAGAAGGATACCGTCCTTCCGCACCCTCCGTTTTCGCCAGACTTGGCCCCCTGTGACTATTTTCTCTTTCCGAAACTTAAATATCATTTATCTGGAAGGAGATAAAATTCGAGAAATGCACTTGGATCTGTTGTTTATCAGTGTCTGATTGGGTGTCCCCATTGAAGAGTATGAAAAATGCTTCCAAAAATGGATTGACCGGCTAAAAAGGTGTGTTCTGGCTGGCGGAGAGTATTTTGAAGGGCAGAGCAAATTAAAATGAACACAAGCACTTCCGCTATATGAGCACCGATGCAAGTGACATTATTTTTGGAACACCCTTCGTACAGTGGAGAAAACGTTATTCTTTCCCAATAAACGCGTTTACGCTAAAACTATTATTTCAATTACAAACAGTTTGGAGCCAGATCAGACGCCGGGTAACCCGGCGTCTGATCAGGCTCCAAACTGTTTGCTACCAATAACAGATTATCCACTGTATGCTGGTAATGAAAGATGGAATTCCTCTGGTACAGGCTACTTCTTCATGCAGGACTTAATCTAGGTCTACACTATTGGCACTGGACAATGTACTATAACAGGTACACCTTTTCTTTCAAAATAAGTGTAAACACGTCATAAGAGAAACATGTTAATATAAAATAGTTAAAAAGTCATTATTAGATTTTCTTTTACAGAACCGGGAACATTCTACTTAATCGTGACGAATATGATAGACTGTGACTGGTTTCTGCACATTTCATGACAAATAAAACAAGGATTGTTCTACGGAAATACATAATATAATTCAATATTCTATTACCAAGGCAATTAAGTTTAGATATAACCACATTTTACAGACAACAAATGTTCTTCGGATAGAATAGAATATAACAATGTCGTTTTTATTCCATAGCTTGTAATTTTTAAAACATAAAAACCTGTTTGTTTTCTGTTTCAATTTGCATTAGACGAGTTCTAAGAAACCTTAAAAAACGAAAACCTTATACGTGCGTCATGATTATTTTAAATCAGCTTTCGAGATTTCTAAAAGCTGGGTTGCATTAGGATCCCATACTTAAGAGGATCACAGATATTTCCACACACAAAAATGTTTTGAGATTGGAAGAAAACGGATTTTATTGTTAAAATTGTGTCATTTTCATTTTAGGCAAACATGTTTGGTAGAACAGTTGTATAAATTGATATTCAAGTCCACATAGATGAAAAGTTTTTGCAATGTGAATTGTTATTGACCAAAACATTAGAGTTAACGACGGTTATTTAACATAAAAGCATCAGTAAACGGAATGTGAATGGCATTGCCCTCTTCAAAATAAATGAGCTAGTTGGTCGGTAGTTGACAGTATTCATGTCTGGGTAACCCATTAACTCCTAATGTAGTGTTTATAAGCTTCATTTACAACCGGTGTACTACTGAAAAGTACACTTGTCCTATGCAAACATACAGACCCTGATCAGTTGACTTCCACAGGAACCCATTTACCAGGGTCTTTATTGCTTGCCATATGGCAAAGCATTTAAAGGCCATTAGATCTACTATTAAAAATAGACCAGACCTTACTGGAAACTGGACTTGTCGATTTGAAGTTTCAGGGATCAACAAGTTAAAGCAGAGAAAGAAGACCAAGTAATTTGAAATAACTATTATCTATTACTCAAAGATGCACCTTCAAGTTTCATTACAACTTAGCGACCATTTCTAGAGTTATTGTCCGTTTTACAATTTTAGGAGTATAAGTGTGTACAAGTTTGTTCGCGCTACTTCTTCTATAGTTATTAGTCAATATTGCTGAAACTTAATATTCTCTCTTCATGGAAACCTTTAAATCTGCAAATGCCATTGCCTAGGATTCACCTTCAATTACAGGAGTTATTGCCCTTTTGAAACA
The DNA here is from genome assembly GCA_922989275.2 of Gari tellinella. Classification (NCBI taxonomy): domain Eukaryota; kingdom Metazoa; phylum Mollusca; class Bivalvia; order Cardiida; family Psammobiidae; genus Gari; species Gari tellinella. The sequence goes on along the minus strand of OV277856.1, from coordinate 26,718,584 downwards.
GGGTATGTGTACCTTCAAAAACATTTATATTTACACTTATTTATTATAGTAAGAGCTGTAGTTTGACCATTGGCCATAAGTATATTATGCACTTTATTCAAATGATCCCCCTTTTCTGAAAAACACCCCAACCCAAACCCGATACACTTTCAATTCCTGTAAAACCGATGCACTTTCAATTCCTGTAAAATGCTTGATACCAACTTTTTGTTTGTGCTTGCAAACATTGAGCCGGGTAGTTTGGATTTGATGGGGTATTCGTTAGCCTTCGGCTTGCAGCTCTAGTTATCATTCGGATTGATGGTTCTTCAGTCGAAGATCACATTTAATGATTTCTTGCAAACGGCCTTTTAGCAGACAATAATTTAACGGTATAAGGGTTAACATGTATGTGTGCAATCCGGCTTTGGACGTTAATGCTTTTGTCTCATAAATTGTTGAGATTAATTTCCGGCGTTATGATCCTTCCTGTTTATTTGAGGTAAACACATAAACGCGCTTTGAATTGTCCCATATCATGCTGAAGTGTCGTCTGCGTTAAATGTATCGTGTTTGACTGTTTTTGTTTTCTTAATAAGTTCTAATATTTTTTTTGAACTGAATAAAAATGAACATGAGTGCCAAACAGTTTGATTCAGAACAGACATTGCTCTACGTAGCATTTGTTCTGGATCCAAATTGTTTGCAAATGTAAGCCACATCGCGCTTAGCATGACAAGGATGAACACAAATCACTGATTTTGCAGACTGATAATGTACACCCAGCACTGGCTATGGAACTGTAACGCTACTGACCACAATGAATATTTTATTGAGTGTAATATTGCACGAACCTTTAGCATGCTATATTATTATCGTCTGCAAAATTTGTCGTCTGCAACAATTGTCGTCTGCAAAAACTAAAAAAGTTAATTTATTAACAATTTATCAAGCACATCAATTTGCATGTCCTGTACGAAAATATCAACAAAGTGTCAAACAGTTTCGAACTAGATGAGACGCTACGTGTTTCTAAAGTGTAGCATTTCAAATAAATTTTATTTGAAATATTTATGTACATGTGTCAATCAATTTGAATTGTGATCAAATGCCTATTTGCAAGTGTTAGACTTGTTTAGATTGACACTGACTGTCTTCTGTCTTATTCTCCCATACTCTCTATGCCACCAGGACTGACACACATGCCGTTGTTTGGTACGAGGGCCGTTTGAAAAAGTAATGATCCTTTATATATTTACATTCACTGTTTGCAATGGAAATAAAAAAACAAGATGTGGTTACAGTGAATAAGACGATATTCTTTCCCGTAATAATAGATTTTTATTCCTACGAAGGCAACCTTGTTTTCGTAGCAAAATATGTTCCCGTATATATACTGACTTCGTAGGAATACAACCGATATAAGTTGTCGTAGCAAAACATTTGAAGATAATACTTTGTTGGCCCCCAATGATTATTCGTTGAAGGGAGTAACAATTTAATGTTTCCAAAAACAGATTTATGATAATACGTAATTGGCCCTAAGTGACTATTTCTTCATGCCAAAATCACAAAGTGTTATTGCCTAATTGTCGGAATGTGAGCATGCATTCTGTAGTTCAATCAGTCACGTGTGCAGAGTTATCTTGCTCGAGGGAAAAGAAACCCAGATCACACTCACCACCATTTCCACCACAGAAGTACCTTAAAACGGTGCTACCTTTCTTCAACAGATGCAGTTTGAAACTTAGTTTAAATCCATCCGTTTAACACACGCTATCATTTCTATAATGTGGGCACACTAATGTTTTCAGCTGTGTCTTAAAATATTATCAATGTTCATTTGCATTGTAGAAGTTCGTTCCAAATAAACACATTTATACTAAAAAACCTGCAAACAATTTGCAGTCAGACCAGACTTCGAGTTACTTGGCGTCTGATCAAATTGGAAACTGTTTGTCACTCATATTAAAATCTATCGTTAGAAATTTGAAGAAAAATGAGTATTTTTTCCCATTCTATTGCATTGCATTTCTGTTTCCTTTTTGTTTAAACGGGAAATAGAAACATCGTCTTCACTGTACACCGTTTAACCTTTTACCTGATAGAAGCGCCTTTTTGAGCATTTTAATTTATCCCTCCGCCAAAGAAAATAGTTCAAGATTATACAGGCATAAACACGTACAAATAGAAATATGACTTATATACTAGCAAACAGTTACTTAAATCAGGTTGAAAGTAAAGCAGAATGCGCCTTAGGGCGCATACTGCTTTTCTTTCAACCTGCTTTAAGTGGTCACCTTCCTTCAAATCTAGAAACAGGCTAAGAGGTAAAGGGTTAACACACAGGTAGAACAACAAAGCGTTAGTTACACAATCATAACAACCGTCCAATGGTTTTCACGAAGAGACATCAAAAACAAAACGATAAATAAAAGTCGAAATCAACACATACCAAGTCATACAATCATTCTACTGCTTATAGTCCGACTGCATTTATATTTCAAACAGCTTGAATCCAGACCAGACACCAAGTTATTATGAAAATAACTTAATTCTTAAGTTTGACAAATTTTTGCTGGCAAACTTTTTGACACAATAGTCATACATCCTTAGTGTCACTAATAACTTACCAACAGTGTACATGTGAAAATACACATGTCCTTTGCCAACAGTGAAGCCCCAAAACTCGGAGAGCTCATAAAGTAGCACTTTGATCAGGGTCTACATTTATTGCATAGGGCAAGCATAATCTTCAAATGTACATTATTTAAAACGCGGTAAATATATTATACTATTGTGTAAAAAAAACGTTATTCTTTCCAATAATCGCGTTTACGCTAAAACTATTACTTCCTACGCAGACAGTTGGAGCCAGATCGGACGCTGAATTACCTAGCGTCTGATCAGACTCCAAACTATTTGTCACGCAAATAAAATAAATGGTCAAGATTTGTCAAAAAAATATTGATTTCATTGTACTGCTGTTAGCGTTTTGTTTGCGTTTAAACGGCAAAAAACACCGTCTTCTCCACTGTAAGAATCGAGGTCATATACAGTGGAGAAAACGTTATTCTTTCCCAATAAACGCGTTTACGCTAAAACTATTATTTCAATTACAAACAGTTTGGAGTCAGATCAGACGCCGGGTAACCCGGTGTCTGATCTGGCTCCAAACTGTTTGCTACCAAGATAAAAATGAATTATCAGAATTGTCAAAAAGTTGTACTTTTCTACGTTTTAGCGCTTTGCGTTTGCGTTTCGTTTGCGTTTAAACGGGAAAGAATAACAGATTCTCCACTGTATTTCTTCATGCAGGACTTAATCTAGGTCTACACTATTGGGACTGGAAAATGTACAGTAACAGGTACACATTTTTTTTCAAAATAAGCGGAATCATGTCATAAGAGAAACATGTTAATATAAAATAGTTAAAAAGTCATTATTAGATTTTCTTTTACAGAACCGGCAACATTCTACTGAATCGTGACGAATATGATAACTGTGACTGGTTTCTGCAAATTTCGTGACAAATAAACAAGGATTGTTCTACGGAAATACATAATATAATTCAGTATTCTATTAACAAGGCAATTAAGTTTAGATATAACCACATTTTACAGACTACAAATGTTCTTCGGATAGAATAGAATATAACAATGTCGTTTTTATTCCATAGCTTGTAATTTTTAAAAAATAAAAACCTGTTTGTTTTCTGTTTCAATTTGCATTAGACGAATTCTAAGAAACCTTAAAAAACGAAAACCTTATACGTGCGTCATGATAATTTTAAATCCGCTTTCGAGATTTCTAAAAGCTGGGTTGCATTAGGATCCCATACTTAAGAGGATCACAGATATTTCCACACACAAAAATGTTTTTAGATTGGAAGAAAACGGATTTTATTGTTAAAATTGTGTCATTTTCATTTTAGGCAAACATGTTTGGTAGAACAGTTGTATAAATTGATATTCAAGTCCACATAGATGAAAAGTTTTTGCAATGTGAATTGTTATTGACCAAAACATTAGAGTTAACGATGGTTATTTAACATAAAAGCATCAGTAAACGGAATGTGAATGTCATTGCTCTCTTCAAAATAAATGAGCTAGTTGGTCGGTAGTTGACAGTATTCATGTCTGGGTAACCTATTAGCTCCTAATGTAGTGTTTATAAGCTTCATTTACAACCGGTGTACTACTGAAAAGTACACTTGTCCTATGCAAACTTACAGACCCTGATCAGAGGACTTCCACAGGAACCCATTTACCAGGGTCTTTATTGCTTGCCATTTGGCAAAGCATTTAAAGGCCATTAGATCTACTATTAAAAATAGACCAGACCTAACTGGAAACTGGACTTGTCGATTTGAAGTTTCAGGGATCAACAAGTTAAAGCGGAGAAAGAAGACCAAGTAATTTGAAATAACTATTATTTATTACTCAAAGATGCACCTTCAAGTTTCATTACAATTTAGCGTTATTGTCCGTTTTACAATTTTAGGAGTATAATTTTGTACAAGTTTGTTCGCGCTACTTCTTCTATAGTTTTTAGTCAATGTTGCTGAAACTTAATATTCTCTTTTCATGGAAACCATTAAATCTGCAAATGTCATTGCCTAGGATTCACCTTCAATTACAGGAGTTATTGCCCTTTTGAAACGGTATTTGTACCTTCAAAAACATTTATATTTACACTTATTTATTATAGTAAGAGCTGTAGTTTGACCATTAGCCATACGTATATTATGCACTTTATTCAAATGATCCCCCTTTTCTGAAAAACATCCCAACCCAAACCCGATACACTTTCAATTCCTGTAAAACCGATGCACTTTCAATTCCTGTAAAATGCTTGATACCAACTTTTTGTTTGTGCTTGCAAACATTGAGCCGGGTAGTTTGGATGTGATGGGGTATTCGTTAGCCTTCGGTTTGCAGCTCTAGTTATCATTCGGATTGATGGTTCTTCAGTCGAAGATCACATTTAATGATTTCTTGCAGACGACCTTTTAACAGACAATAATTTAACGGTATAAGGGTTAACCCTTAGCCCGCCAAATAAAGTGTCGTCTGCTATATTTCTCGTCTGCTTCAAGTTTCAAAGTGCTTCAAAGTTGCTCAAAATTGCTGAAAATGTTGTCCGAGTGTCAAACAGCTTGGATCCGGATGAGACGCCGAGTTACTCGGCGTCTCATCCGGATCCAAGCTGTTTGCATATGGAGCTATAGTCGTGAGTGGCAGGCTAAGGGTTAACATGTATTTGTGCAATCCGGCTTTGGGCGTTAATGCTTTTGTCTCATAAACTGTTGAGATTAATTTCCGGCGTTATGATCCTTCCTGTTTATTTGAGGTAAACACATAAACGCGCTTTGAATTATCCCATATCATGCTGAAGTGTCTTCTGCGTTAAATGTATCGTTTTTGACTGTTTTTGTTTTCTTAATAAGTTTTAATATTTTTTTGAACTGAATAAAAATGAACATGAGTGCCAAACAGTTTGATTCAGAACAGACATTGCTCTACGTAGCATTTGTTCTGGATCCAAAGTGTTTGCAAATGTAAGCCACATCGCGCTTACAGTGGAGAATCTGTTATTCTTTCCCGTTTAAACGCAAACGTACGCAAACGGAAAGCACTAAAACGTAGAAAAGAACAACGTTTGGACAATTTTGATATTTCATGTTTATCTTGGTGGCAAACAGTTTGGAGCCTGATCAGACGCCGGGTTACCCGGCGTCTGATCTGGCTCCAAACTGTTTGTATTGTAAATAATAGTTTTAGCGTAAACGCGTTTATTGGGAAAGAATAACAGATTCTCCACTGTAGCATGACAAGGATGAACACAAATCACTGATTTCGCAGACAGATAATGTAAACGCAGCACTGGCTATGGAACTGTAACGCTACTGACCATAATGAATATTTACATTGATAGGTGTAATATTGCACGAACCTTTAGCACGCTATATTATTATCATCTGCAAAATTTGTCGTCTGCAACAATTGTCGTCTGCAAAAACTAAAAAAGTTAATTTATTAACAATTTATCAAGCAAATCAATTTGCATGTCCTGTACGAAAATATCAACAAAGTATCAAACAGTTTGGAACTAGATGAGACGCCACGTGTTTCTAAAGTGTAGCATTTCAAATAACTTTTATTTGAAATATTTATGTACATGTGTCAATCAATTTGAATTGTGATCAAATGCCTATTTGCAAGTGTTAGACTTGTTTAGATTGACACTGACTGTCTTCTGTCTTATTCTCCCATACTCTCTATGCCACCAGGACTGACACATATGCCGTTGTTTGGTACGAGGGCCGTTTGAAAAAGTAATGATCCTTCACCTCAATAATTTCCATTGAAAAAATGACGTTTAATTTGTATAGATGCAATTGCTCGAGGAGGCAGGCCTCGTGGATATCTTTCGCAGAAGAGGCGGTGCTTATGCATTTCGAACCGGCGTCTGGTCTGGCTCAAAACTGTTTGCAATGGAAATAAAAGTTTTAGCGTAAAGGCGTTTATTTGGAAAGAACCACGTATTCTCCACTATACAGAATAAAACTAGGAATACTGAATGTTGCCGACGAAGTTCCAGTTTAATTAAAACGTGTAATGTTAAAATCTCTAGGGCAAGACATGCCTCGCCACACATACAGTGGAGAATCTGTTTTTCTTTCCCGTTTAAACGTAAACGTACGCAAACGCAAAGCACTAAAACGTAGAAAAGAACAACTTTTGGACAATTCTGATAATTCTTGTTTATCTTGGTGGCAAACAGTTTGGAGCCTGATCAGACGCCGGGTTACCCGGCGCCTGATCTGGCTCCAAACTGTTTGCACTTCAAATAATAGTTTTAGCGTAAACGCGTTTATTGGGAAAGAATAACAGATTCTCCACTGTAACCTCTGAGACATTCTCTGATGAGTGGCGTTAGAGCTAAAGTCCACGACCTTACAAATATCAAAGTGCATCAACAGTTGTAAATATTTTCAAGCAACGTCTAGATTTCAGGGACATTCTTAAGTCGATAATTTTTAAAACTGAGCATTGCAGGGGAATGAATAAATGCTATTGGTTAGAAACTCCAATAACACCATTAGCAAATTTAAGCCAATTTCTTTAAGCTTATTTAAGCTTTCGCTTGCTTTCAACATTGAACAAAACATGCTGCCAATACGCTGTTGACAAAACAGACTCATTTCAGAGTGACTGGATAGGCAACCGTGAAAATTACAGTGGAGAAGGCTTAACTCTTTCGCGTTTAAACGCAAACAAACGCAAACGCATTGCAATAAAATGTAGAAAATTACACTTTTTGTGCATATCTGACTTTTCATTTTAATCTGAGTGGTAAACAATTCGGAGCCTGATCAGACGCCGGGCTACCCGGCGCCTAATCAGGCTTCAAACTGTCACGGTTTGCAATTGAAACAATAGTTTTAGCGTAAACGCATTTGTTGTGGACAGAATAACGTCTTCTCCACTGTATACATGTAACTAACGATGGAGATAATAATAAAAGCGTATATAAGCTATAACAGGTATTTCCTTTACGAAAAATGTCTAATCAAGTTTGGAGTTGGATCAAACATGTCTGCTGCTCTGATTAAAATAAGTCATCTTTTTTCTCAAAATGTTGTCGTTTTCCACATGTATTCCATTGCGTTTGCCTTTTGTTTCGTTCAAGCAAGAAAGAATAACGTGTTCTCTATTTTATGACAACGATACACGTGCTGCCTGACCAAAATCTTAGACTTCCGGGAAACACTAATACAACAGCGAAAAAACACGCATGTACAGTATAACCTCTCTATTACGACCACTAAAAAGAAGGCTTATTGTCTGTATAAAAGACTTCTGGCAGCTTAAAGCAATGTGAAAGTGAAACAGAAAGCTCCTGTAGGAGCTTTCTGTTTCACTTTCACATTGCTTTAAGCAGTCCCCTGTCTTAAACGACTAATATTTGACATAATTTAGTGGTCGTAATAGAGAGGTTACACAGTATAATATTGACTATAGTCGACAACTATTCGATTTATTTAAAGTTATGCTGTTCAAATATCGAGATCAATTTCTAGGACGAGGCATATCTCACCACACCAAACCACTGTTAAGAGCGTACCTTCCCTGCTATGATTTAACACCTAAAATCCTAGCGACGAGTATATTCGTCATTTACGAAAAGTGTACATAAGAAATGCACACTTGTTTTGTGTAAATAGTGAAGACTCAGATCAGAGGCTCCTGAAGGAGCCTTCTGATCTTGGTCTTCAATGATTTTCATTTAGCAAACTATTGTAGAAAACAACCTTGAATACAATGGAGAAAACGTTATTCTTTCCCGATAAACTCGTTTACGCTAACACGTTCATATCCATTGCAAACAGATTTGAGCCAGATCAGACTCCGGGTAACCCTGCGTCTGATCATGTTCCAAACTGTTTGCTACTCAGATTAAAACAAATAGTCAGAATATTCGAATCGCATTCATTTCTACATTTTAGTGTTATGCGTTTGCATTTCGCATGTGTTGGAACGGGAAAGAATAGCGTGTTATCCACTGTAGAACAAATTGGACTAGACTGAATTGGAAACAGACACGGACCATTTGAAGTTTCAAGGGCGAATGCGTTAATGAATTGCGTAATAGTAAAGTTCCGTGTCACATGTATTGAAGCACAGGTGCTTGTATTGTATGTTTGTTTTCCCTGTGTATGTAGATCTAGATCGATTTAAAAAAAAGAATTATGTATATACAAGGTCTACCGTAGTCTACAAAAAAAAAAAAATAAAAAAAAAAATATCTTTTTTTTTTAATCGATCTAGATCTACATACACAGGGAAAACAAACATACAATAAAAGCACATGTGTATTAAAGTGCATCAATATTTGATAATGGTTTCAAATAACATCTAGAGTTAAATGACATGCGGAAATCAATCTTGATACCTGAGCACGTGAGAGAAATTAAATGACGATGTACATGTACATAGAAATAATGTTTGGTCACATTTTATTTTTTCAGATAAATGATTTATGCGAAGAAAAGATGTGCAACCTACCTAAACTGCCTGTGATTTCTAGGAAAAACTAATATAACACTGCACAATCACATAAAATATTGAATGTGACCGATAGCTATACAATTTGATAAAAGCTCTCATGTTCAAATATAGGGATCAATTTCTACGTTGAGATATAGCTCACAAAACCAAATTACTTTTCTCTGAATTGAATTAATAAATTGCATAATAGCACACGTCTGTACTATAGAAAGTTATTGAAGTGCATCAATATTTAAATGCTGTTTTTTTTAAATAACTTTTAGATTGCATTCTGCAATGTCATTTTTGAAATCAATTTTGAAATCTGAACTATTGAGAGTAATCGATGTTCCAATTAGAACTAGAAACGTCAAGAACTCAATTTGTTAAATTAACTCATTCACCCCTGAAACTTTTGATGGACAATTCCATTTTCAAATCAACTTCTAGTCCTTTTATGACTATTGATGATTGTGTTCTGCAATATATTACAAACTGATAAAAAGTGCAGACTTTAAGAGCCCTCTGATCTGGGTCTTCGCTGTTTGCAAAAATTCAAAATCAACTAATTTTCAGATTGTATAGACCAGTTATCACTTTACCCTTACCCCAAGACTGGTTGTAAATATTGAAGACAGATTGTTGCTTGGAGTAGTTGGCTGAAAGTGAAGCAGGATACTTACTCCCCAACGAGCATTGTGATTTATTTCCATCCTGCTTAACCCTTTCCTTTATAGAAGCGACTTTTAGCACATTCATTTTATTCATCCGCTGAAGAAAATAGTTCAAAATGATACCGTAATGAATATGTGTCATATTTAATACTTTCCTTATTCTAGCAGTTAATAGCTTAAAGCAGGCTGAAAGTAAAGCAGAATGCGCCTTAGGGCGCATTCTGCTTGACTTTCAACCTGCTTTAAGTAGTCACATATCTTCAATACTAGAAACAATGCTATCAGGTAAAGGGTTAAAATAAGCTACCATCTGCTAGAGTATAAAAATCACATTTTGCTTATTTGTGGCTATATAAACTGGAACCGATTTCTTAACCCTTTCCTCCTGAAAGCTCAAATGGTCAATTCTAGGTTTCAATTTAGTCTAGTCCATTTTTGACATATTAGGGTTTATTTTCGCAATATGTGTCAAAATGACAAACAGTGTAGACCCTGATCAGAGGGATCCTTAAGGAGCCCTCTGATCAGGGTATACACTGTTTGCATATGACAAGTGTACTCCTCATAGGTACACTGTTTGCAAATGACGCATATATGCGTAACTAGGGTTCAAAGAGTTAAGTGGGGGATAAATTTAAACGCAAAAGGCGTATTTATGGAGTAATGGTTTAAAGCAAAATGATTAACCTAATGCAATTTTGAAGAAAAGCAAAACTGTCAATCAAAAAGCATGATGCGTAACTTTTTCTTCTTATAAGCTACTGTCTGTCTTCAAACGATCAACGAGATGCTAGTTACGTTGGCGTAACAGACACACTTCACTTTATTATCAACAAGATTCAAATAAACACAATTAAATTCACTCTTTGCTAGTTCAAATACTGAAATGAGTTTTTCATTGATTCTCATGGCTAACCAAGTTTTCATCATGTTATGTGCAAATATACAATTCAACGTAATTACATGGCATAGCGTTCATGCAGTGCTTTAGTGATGAGGAAAACATAGATTACTCTAATCATGCTGGCGGCAGATATTTCCCACAGTACCTATGCAAACAGTTTGGGTCCATATGAGACGCCGCTTAACCCGGCGTCTCATATGGATCCAAACTGTTTGAAACTCTTACCCTATAAAGTGTACCTTTAAATAGTACACATGTCCTATGCAAACAATGTAGATCCAGATTAGAAGGCTTCTATAGGAACCCTTTTACCACGGTCATCACCGCTTGTCATTTTGCAATATTTTACAAAAAGAACAATCAATATACCCAAATGGACTATGCTTACATTTGAAACTTGAATTGTCCATTCACAGAGTCAAATATGTATGATAGGCCATTCAATATAAAATTCGACCTAGACAAAATTGCAAAAGAATTTCTGATTGCTGTCGGCAAAACTAGATATGTATATTATCTCACTGCAAAAAGTTGGAAGTTGGAGTAGGTGGGGAAAGTTAAATAAAATCGATTTTAATCCGCTTTACTTTACGCAAAATCCGATGGCATGTACAGTACACCATAGAAGTATTTCCTGACATAAAAGCTAATGACGTCATCAATATGACATCATTATGCCTAAGAAAATGGCGATCGCAAGGTTTTAAATTTACTTCCGGGTGTAAATTATTTCGAAAAAAGCCGATAAAAGCGATACTGGACATTACTGGTAAGTCAAAACTATTACATTTGTATCACAATTGCAACACTGAAGACGGATGATTTCGTCTGTGTATTTATTGTTACACGAAATTTAACGTTCGGTGATACTCCATTGCCATAATGAAAAACATGCCTATACAGAGGAGAAAAACGTTAAACGTGTTTACGCTTAAACTATTATTTCAATTACAAACAGTTTGGAGCCAGATCAGACGCCGGGTAACCCGGCGTCTGATCAGGCTCCAAACTATTTGCCACCAAGATAAAAATGAATTATCAGAATTGTCCAAAAGTGGTACTTTTCTACGTTTTAGTGCTTTGCGTTTGCGTTTAAACGGGAAAGAATAACAGATTCTCCACCGCAACAGTGTCATTTATTTTATTAACCCTCTCGGCGCCGAAGTTGCATAAAGTCGAGTTTACAAACAGTTTTGATCCTGACCAGACGCCGCTTAACGCGGCTTCCTTTAGGAGCTTCCTCTTTCATTGTCACCTTGCTTTAAGCTGTCACCTGTCTAATATACTAGTATTTAACCTTCGTTTGCGTGGTCGTAACAGGGGGGGGGGGAGTTATGTAATATAATGCTTAGAAAGACTTTTATGAGATAAATTATGAGGGCGTATGAGAAATTAATGACAAGTTTCTCCATAAATATGTAACTTGAAGAGAGACTCATGCCTAGTTCACATAACACACTTTTCGGAAATAAATGTATTAAATATTTCAGAAATATAATACCATTGCATTTTAAAATCTGTATGGAGAAGTTGGCATTATATATCAAAAAGTGATCAAGTAACTGAGTAAGGAATCTATATGCACCTCATTTCAATTTTATCTCAACATGCCACTGGTTTTCAATCCGATATTTTACTAGTGGATTATGATATTTAAATAATGGCTTTATTCCACTCCCAGACCTCAAGTTATGTGATAAATTCAAATACGTGACACAAGGAGTCGATGAAAAGAAATGGTTTCATCAACAATTATTCACAGTACATTATCCAAACACACATCTCTACTTTCTCTTTGTTTGCAGAATATATTGTTTAATTTGTACAGAGAATAATAGCATTATACAATTAGTATTTCCTAGAAAGGAGAGCACCGGAAGTACAAAACACACATATCGCCCACGAAGATGCTGCTATATGTGGACAAACAGCAAAGAGCAGAAGGTGAATCAAACGGTACAGGTGGCCGAGATGGGTTAGATGAGACGGAGGTACAGTGGAGAAAACTTTTTTCTTTTCCGTTTAAACGCAAACGAAACGCAAACACAATGCACTGAAATGGAGTAAAGGACAATTTTATAATTCTGACTTGTCATTTTAATCTGAGTGGCAAACAGTTTATTATATTGGAAATAGTAGTTTTAGCGTAAACGCCGGTTTTTTAGGAAGGAATTGTGTCTTAGCTACTGTAGGGGCGCGTCTTTTATTAGATTTTTCACTTTCATTGATACTATAAGATATAAAGTATTCCTTTACGATTATTTCAACATTGCATTATCTATTAGCTTGACAAAAGCATAAAAATGAGCTCAAAACAGATCATTAACTCATTCACTACTGAAACTTTAAATGCACAATTACAGTTCCCAATAAAATGTGGTCTACTTTTATATCAGCGCATCGTAACCGAGTCATTTCGTAACAGTTGGGAGCCAGATAAGACGCTGGGTAATCAGGCGTCTGACCAGGCTCCAAACTGTTTGCCATACGAGTATATACTACCCGGGATGAATTAAAGTATGAAAGAAGAATACCCGAATAGTTTGTAAACCGTTAGGTTAGGTAAAATGTTATTCATCGAACAGTTTGCATTGTGGAATACATTGTACATGAAGAGTAAATCCACCACTTTGATCACGTTTGAAGAATCCTACAGTAGAAAAGACGTATGTGTTTCCCAATAAACGCACTAAGCTAAAACATGTATTTCCACTGCACACAGTATGTAGCCTATGTAATCTAACCAGGTTACACATTGTTTCAGAAGGCTCTATATTGTTTTGGAACAGTTATTTTCAACAGTTTGCTTTCGTTTAAGGAAAAATAAAAAGTAAAATATTCCCCACTGTACTACACAGACGATTGAAAAAATGTCACAAGGCAGGATTAGATGCAGAAATTAATAATAATAGAGACTTTCAGAATACTACTTACGACATTACGTTAGGTTCTATATTGTTTGCTTGAGTTTGACTAAAATCTCAAAAAAATGAAAATATATGACTAGGAAAACATTAACTCTTTCACTGCTAACGGCGCCAAAAGTCGACTATGCAAACAGTTTTGAACCTGATCAGACGCCGCGTCACGCGGTGTCTGATCAAGATCCATACTGGTTGACACTCGTATCAACATTTCCTCAGTCACAACATCCCAAAAGCTGACCGCTTCAGACGACATTTTCAAGTGTGTCAAAAATTAAAGGTGTGGACAATATACCTCTTCGTGGTATAATGATCGATTAACGATAAATTAAACATCCAACTGTAAACCAATTTGTGTCGGTGTTGGGTTTCATCTTAAAACACGCGTAACATATAATGAGCGATTAATGATCAATTATACACCTTTTATATATCTATTTATGTCGGATGTCGGGTCCAATTTTAAAGAATAGAACACTCATATGAATTTAATTGCATAGAGACACGTAATATTATTTCTATTTAAAACAATATTCAACAACTTGATTATAATTCTATTAATCAAGATTTATAATAAATTCGGCCCCCATTACACTCTTTACATAATTTCTCAACTTTGCATGTTAGCACATTTTTGTTGAAATAAGTTCAGGAAACTGCACAAAAAAATTATAAAAAAAATACCAAAGAAAAAAATATTCGGCTACGAAATGACTTTAACAATTTTCCGAGGCTACGAAATGACTTATGCCTTCTTTGAGGCCATTCATTTTTTAATTTTTGGTGGTTACGAAATGACTAATTCAACTTTTTTGCCGGCTACGAAATGACCAAAAAATCGGTTACGAAATGACTTTTAGGTTTTGCGCGGTTACGAAATGACCAAAAATTCGGCTACGAAATGACTTATTTTACCGGTTACGAAATGACTCGGTTACGAAATGACTATAACTCGTTTCTACCTGGATGTTATATGCAATACAAAGCAAGAGAACAACTTACACTGTTGAAAGCAATATTAATTACGTAATGAGTATTTGATATTTGATAATACATATAGTAGATCTGGAGCTGACGCCGCATTTTTACGCAGCGTCTAATCATGGTCCTCTATATTTATTATACCCAAGAGGTTGTATTTTTCTCAGGACTTAATTCCTATAAAATAGTTAAATCATTTATGAAAGTTTTGATACATTGTATTTGTTATATTTAATTTGTAACAGCATGTGTTTGTGAAACATTATGCCACCGAAATTGACCATAACCTTTAAATAAGTTTGACATTTGTCTTATATTAGTATATTACCAAAGTTGTACTGTGTTCAAGAGCTTTTTAAGTAGAGTAAGCATACCAAATAATAAGTCACTATCACATGTTAGTCAAATGTTTTGACCAAATTTAAATTCAGCCTATTTGACCTATAAAAATGGCATTGACCTTTTTCGAAAATAACTCGAGTTGTACTGTCCTGAGCTCAAAAGCTTCTTGAGTTGAGTACACATGTCTAATGTGACATGTGGTTCCAAAGTTATGGCCAATGTTAAAGTTGTGGACAAACAGACAAACAAGCAAATAGAGCAAAGACAATAAAGGTCCGACAAAGTCGTGTGGGGCATAAAAACTAAATGAACATACTGGAGTGGGAGCTGTGCTTTTGTTTACTCTTACACTGCAAATAAGAAGCTCCTATCATGTTTAAACAGTTTGGGTTCATATCAGAAATATTACTTGAGTCAATATGCTAATACAGTAAAACCTCTCTATTACGACCACTAAAAATGAATACTAATTGATTGTATAAAAGACAGGTGGCAGCTTAAAGCAATGGATCTTTCTGTTTTACTGTCATCTTGCTTTAAGCAACCACCTGTCGTAGACACCAAATAATTTACACAATTAAGTGGCAATATCATAGAGGTTTTACTATATTCTAAATTAGAAACGAAATGTAGCATACCTTAGCAGAGCAGGTGACCTTCAAATCATTCATTCCAAAGGTCACGGGTTTTTGTTAATTAGCTCTCTGCAGTCTGCACTATACGTGTGCACATCAGGGCTGGGTGTTGTCGGTTAATGGTATTATAATCTTTCTATTAACATCGCTAGGAGTCAAAGACTAATGTTTTATCTCTCATATGATACTCTATTAATTAGGGAATTGTGGTCAATGCCGCAATAACATGACATGATCCTATTTCTCTCTGATGTTATGTTCTTTGTACATCCTCAACAATTAATTTAGATATACCTTTTGATACTACAATAGCTTGGAGGTATTTATTTCGCGTCGCGTTCCTTATATAATATCTAATTTTAAATCATTTTTACCGAGTAGGATTCACCAGTACTTATATATTTTATTACACGTAGTCCCTTTTGTTATCTAAGGGGGGCATTGTCTAAATATTCATTTTTGTTTATTCATGTTTATTTTAGATCATATTGTAGTTATTTTGTCTTTTCTTGTTTGTAGGTACATTTGTGGAACTTCATGTGAAGCGCTTTTGAACGCACTACCCCTGTGTGAAAAGAGCGCTATATAAATCTGGTATAATAATAATAATAATAATATTGCAATTCCTATCAGCAAACAATGTAGACTCTGCCCAGAGTCTATATACTGTTTGACTATATTCCATATATTGAATCATGGGCACAAATGGGTTAAAACACTACAGCATTGAGCCTAAATAACTGGATCTTGTAAAAACAAATATGCAGATACTCGTTTACAAAGATGAAAACAAAATCGAAGTTTATAGGTCTGTTTAAAGGATACAAAACATTCTTAGTTTCAGTAGCGTGGTCATAATGAGCTAAAGCTAAGAGTGTGCTTTAACATTAGAAGCACAGGTTTTCGGCGCGTAAGCTATGACCCCACCCCCTCGCTGCTACCCCCCATAAATCTTTCAAAATGAGTCAAAATACATCCATATGTTCAACAAACATCCTTAACAAATGTTTCAAGAAGTTTCAAGAAGTTTAAAAAAATATATATTTTTTTCGTATCATGTATGTATACAATGAAAAGGTGGATGTGTATTCAGGGCCATCAACTTCCCAACCTTGTCATTTTGTCATTTTTGGGCCGATTTTGACAAATGATGGCTTATTATTTACATTTAACAGTTCTGTTCAAAGAAAGTTAGCTCACAGCCCAAGCAAGACACGAGCACAAGTGAAGAAATAAAAAGTTCGATAGGCACCTTATATCGGAATCCTTCTGTCACCTTAATTTTTGGACTTGTTCGTCAGTCATTCACTGATTCAGCGATTAACAAGTGCATTTGCGACCATGCATTACACCATGGTACGGGTAATTAATAGAAAATGAAATATATAATAAATACCTTTTGAATTATCGGTAAATGAGCATTTCTGTTACGAAATAAATTTCTATATAACTTTCGTTTAGTTTCGGTTGACAAACGGATATGATATCATTGGTCGTATTCGAATCATTCAATTTGTTGTCAACGAAAACTAGGCGGAGCAAATGCTTGAAGATTTACTGATGACAACGTTTTTGACCCGACTCGAATCGAAATTGTGGTCAACGATTTGATGGTTTGACAACATTTTGTCAACGGAAAACATCAAGTGGCGATTCGAATAGAACCTGTTGACAACACGTCCAACTAACGCTAAGGTTGTCCTGATTCGAATACGACCAATTGAGGCGCTTGACTTTTGCGTCATTTCCTGCTTTGAAGCTGGTTCTCGGGTTCGCTAGAATGATAATAGTTTGACTGGGCAACCAGTCGTTTGTTTGGGAAAATTTTGCGTGACAGATGGTTTCCGAATAAGGGGTCTCCCCACCCTTCGAGTCCCCATGCGCGTGTTCGCCGATTGCTTTGAATTGTTTACCAATTTATCGTCAAAGAAAACTGTTTGCTGTAAACAATGAGCCATCATCTGTCCAGATCGTCCAAGATTTGACAAAACGACAGGGTTGGGAACTTGAGGGTTGCTTCTGCAAGGCGCTTTTTCATGGCAGCCTTTACTATTTTACTTATAAATTAGCAAAAAACATTTTTTTTTTTAAATTTCACGAAACTTCAGGAAATGTTCTTTTATGATGATTATTGAATGTATGGATAGATTTTAGGGTATTTTATCCACGTTTGGTGGTGGTGGAGGGGGGTTATAGCAGCTAGGGGTAGTGTCATAGCCAACGGGCCGAATGCCTATGATTAGAAGCAGACCTACACAATATGATAGTTTCACGTTCTGTTACACACTTGTATCTTTCTTCATACTTTGTGCAAATGATATAAGCATCGTACTCAAACAGATTTGTTGGAAAAGAAATTAAGTTGTTGCGTGCTCGAAAAGTGAGTTTCTTAACCTTGGACCCTGAATACCGTTTGTATCAAACATAACCAAACACCTCGATACAGTGGAGAAACTGTTATTATTTCCCAATAAACGCGTTTACGCTAAAACTATTATTTCTATTGCAAACAGTTTGGAGCCAGATCAGACGCCGGGTAACCCGGCGTCTGATCAGGCTCCAAACTGTTTGCCACCAAGATAAACATGAATTTTCAGAAATGTCCAAAAGTTACATTTTTCTACGTTTTAGTGTTTTGCGTTTGCGTACGTTTGCGTACGTTTGCGTTTAAACGGGAAAGAATAACAGATTCTCCACTGTACATACTGTATGGTACTCTGGTTGTGTACAGTGCTCCAACTCTTCAACAACACCCAATGGGAAACAAATAGTGTGTGTTGTTCGGAGGAAGTTGTTATAGGAAGGGGGAATTGAATTAAGACTTGGCTTTCTTTTGAAAACAGCTTGAATCCAGATCGTAACGCGGCGTCTGATCTTGATTCAAGCTGTTTGTCCCTCGTCATTACATTTATTCTGCCATAATGTCAACGTATATGTAACTTTAAGAACAAACAACAGATTACAATTTCAAGCAGACAGTATTGCAGCAGTTAAAGTGTTAAACATAATTGCTATGTTTGAGGAACAGCAGCAAACATTATTGTAAGGAAGGAATCCTTGTTGGGAGGGCCGTTGTAGGGAGGGATCACTGTAATCCATTTCTGAGAATTCTTGCAGACAACAATTATATATAGCATGCAAAAGATTGAGGGTCTGCAATATCCGGGGCCTTCTTTATGTGACGCAGTTAAACATTTCACGATCAAATTTATCGTGAGATGATCACCCCTTCACCGTTTCATTATCGTCTGCTTCAATATTTTTGTCTGCAAAATCGTTTCAAATTTAAATCTAAGGCATAACGACAGAAGAAATTTAAAAAAGAATGTCAAACAGTTTGGATCCTGATCAGATGCCGCATTACGCGGCGTCTGAAAAGGATCCAAACTGTTTGAAAACGCGCTTTTTGGCGTCACTGAGAGTGGAAGGGATAATTTCATAGTGTCATTTCCTGTTCCTTAACATTAGGGCAGATGTGTAACATTACATAAATATGCATCACTGCACGTATACGACAGAGAAACTCTCTTAACACCAAAAGTGAGTATAACTGATACTTGACTTTCACTTTCAAACAGCTTGGATCCTGATCAGACACCGAGTAGCTCGGCGTCTGATCAGGATTCAAAGCTGTTTGTAATGTAGGATAATAATTTTGCAATTAGTTAAACTTATATTTGATTTTAGAAATTGTGTTGACAGCAATTGTATAGTAGACGATGTAAGATACAGTGGAGAAAACGTTATTCTTTCCCTATAAACGCGTTTACGCTAAAACTATTATTTCTATTGCAAACAGTTTGAAGCCAGATCAGACGCCGGGTAACCCGGCGTCTGATCAGGCTCCAAACTGTTTGCCATCAAGATAAAAATGAATTATCAGAATTATCCAAAAGTTGCACTTTTCTACGTTTTAGCGTTTTGCGTTTGCGTTTCGTTGCGTACAAACGGGAAAGAATAGCGTATTCTCCACTGTAAGCATTGGAAGGAATACATTCCCCGTGGTATTCTGAGTGTGGTTGTCAGATTCTTATTTCTATTCAATGTGTTATAGTATATCCATTAAGATAATATGGAATGACAAAGATTAGTCGACATAGCCTTGCCGGAAACCTTTAGCATGCTACTGTACGTAATACGGTTGTGTGAAAAATATAGGATCTGTCATGAGTCGATGTTAAAGACAAGCTGATCTCAAACGAGTCTAGAATTGAAATGTTATTAAGCGGGCCTTGGCGAGCTTAATAACTTTTCTATTCTAGACGAGTTTGAGATCAACTTGTCTTAAACATCGACGAGTGACATATTCTTTTTATGTGATCTTACACATGTTGGAGACAAGGATATTCGTCATCGTTGTTCGCTATAGTATGTGAGAAATATATAGTCTGCTTCAACACCCTCGCCGCCAGTTTATTGTCTGCATTGATAAATCCGTCTGCAATATTATTTTTCAAATTAGATTTAGTTGTTGTTGTTGATTCTGCTAAGGATTAGCGCCCCACACAAGCTTTTTCAGATGCGTCATCTCATTATCACCAGAGAAGTGACACTGGTTAACATAATGCCTATTTTCGTAAGTTAAGTTAGATTTACGAGGTATTTTACTGAGAAAATAACGATACGGGTGTCTTAACAGTTTGGATTCTGATCAGAAACTCACTCATTTCAACATTTTTAAGACAAAATAGTTAAAGTTAAAAGTTGACAAATGAAAGCAGACGTCAGGTGTTTAAAAATTGATGACGTCAGTGAAGGGGGTTATTTTCGTTCATAAAATATCATAATAGTGTCAAACAGTGTAGATCTAGATGAGACGCCGAGTTACTCGGCGTCTCATCTGGATCTAAACTGTTTGCCCGCAGCGAGCAGAAGGTTAATCTTTACCACGCTACGTAATGGCCACCTGAAAAAATATATTAGTTGAAACACATCTCGAAAATGATTTACATGCATCTTCTCTCATATAATTTCATTTGTTTCAATAGTTTCAATCCAGATGTGATGCCTTGCTACTCGGTGGCGTCTCATATGGATTTTAACTGATTGCAACACTTATCAGAAAATCGTCCATGGTGTGCTGCGTGTTAACTCTTAGCGACTTCACATGGAACTATAGTTCGAACCTTCGCAGTCAGTATACAGTTCTTAGCCCTGTTTGCGCATCAATAAAATTGGCCCCGGTCAGATTCATTGATTTAAGGTTTTTGGACTCTTAAATTATTTTTTTGAAACCAGATGGTCAAATTGAAGGTTTAAATGTGCTATATTCCAGCAAATGGACATGTTTTTCTTCATTTGAAACTAAATTGACTTTGACCTTACTTCAATTTCTGCACATGCCCAGTGAAAATAAACACATGTACTTCCTGTTGGAAACCGGCAATATTTGAAAGATTTCAACAGTGTGTCTAAACAAGTCAGCATTGCAGAGCAATTTGCAGGTTAAGTGCTCTATGATTTGGCTTGGTTTGAAAGCACATGCTGCCATTATTCAAAGAATGTTGTCGGCTTTGTGCTACGCGGTACCAAAAATGTTGAATCTATTTGACTGATTTGTCTAAAACTGGGGGTTTTGCGGCCAGTTTCCGAGGCCCCAGCCAAATGCCAATTTACCCAAGACAGCAATAGAAAAAGAACTGTCTGCTTTGTTTTGTGCTTTATTTTTATTCTATTGTTCAGTTGTTATAGAGAAAGTCTGCTTCTATTTTCAGATTGTGCTCAGAGGCTTTGTTTTGAGGGTGTTTGCATATCAGTGATTGTCGGCCGGGGAATTTCTGAAAAGAACTGTGAACTGCGTCCTTCAGTTCTGCAAAATTGCGGCCGGCGCATGCGCATTAAGGTTGGCAAAGGAACACCGTTGTTAGAACCAATGAAAACTGAGAATGATCCGTCAAATGACGTCACTTTAGTCGAACCAACCGGTGTTCATTTGGATTTATAGTCACTTTAGACGACTATAGACCGGAGTATACAGTGGAGAATGTGTTATTCTTTCCCAATAAACGCGTTTACGCTAAAACTATTATTTCCAGTGCAAACAGTTTGGAGCCAGATCAGACGCCGGGTAACCCGGCGTCTGATCAGGCTCCAAACTGTTTGCCACCATCACAAACATGAAATATCAGAATTGTCCAAATGTTGTTCTTTTCTACGTTTTAGTGCTTTGCGTTTGCGTACGTTTGCGTTTAAACGGGAAAGAATAACGTTTTCTCCACTGTAGTTCCACGTTATAGGGTCTATCAAATAATCCCAATGTTTGTATAGACAATTTTTCTGGATTGAACGTTGGTAGATATAGGGCAAACTTTGGTAAACGGTCACTCATATAGAACAAATATCCTTCTTTAATCAGTAGCTTATCAAAGGGTAAGCCGGAAAGCTCCTTTATGAGCTTTTGTTTACCTTATGATTGCCTTGCTTTAACACACTGAGCCTCAGCTACAGTGGAGAATCAGTTATTCTTTCCCGTTTAAACGCAAACGTACGCAAATGCAAAGCACTAAAACGTAGAAAAGAACAACTTTTGGACAATTCTGATATTTCATGTTTATCTTGGTGGCAAACAGTTTGGAGCCTGATCAGACGCCGGGTTACCCGGCGTCTGATCTGGCTCCAAACTGTTCGCACTGCAAATAATAGTTTTAGCGTAAACGCGTTTATTGGAAAAGAATAACAGATTCTCCACTGTATAAGGTCTATCAAATAATCCCAATGTTTGTATAGACAATTTGTCTAGATTGAACGTTGGTACATATAGGGCAAACTTTGGTAAACGGTCACTCATATAGAACAAATATCCTTCTTTAAACAGTAGCTGATCAAAGGGTAAGCCGGAAAGCTCCTTTATGAGCTTTTGTTTACCTTATGATTGCCTTGCTTTAACACACTGAGCCTCAGCTACAGTGGAGAATCAGTTATTCTTTCCAGTTTAAACGCAAACGTACGCAAATGCAAAGCACTAAAACGTAGAAAAGAACAACTTTTGGACAATTCTGATATTTCATGTTTATCTTGGTGGCAAACAGTTTGGAGCCTGATCAGACGCCGGGTTTCCCGGCGTCTGATCTGGCTCCAAACTGTTTGCACTGCAAATAATAGTTTTAGCGTAAACGCGTTTATTGGGAAAGAATAACAGATTCTCCACTGTACCTGTTTTAAGTGGCGATCTGTTTTCAGAATAGAAACAGAAAACTATAATGTAGAAAAGGTTTAAAAACAATTCAACGCAAGAAATATATATCATTAATATCGAGTGTCCAACAGAATACAATATCTCAATAGACAGTGGTTTACTGATTACAGGGTGATGGTACATGTATCAACTTTTGACCCCTCCAAGTATTCAGCAATAAGCTGTCTTATCCCAATGCTCCATTGATACAACTTTTTACGCATCTAATTAGGAAAGCAATTACATTGCCTATGTCATTGCCTATGCAGTCCTGAACCTGTTACACAAAAGGTATTTCCAGTATCTTTCCAAAATTAATGGTATCTTAAAGCAGGTTTGAAAAGTTAGCAGAATGCTCCACTTTACTTTCAGCCTGTTTTAAGTGGTCACCTGACTTCAAAACTAGAAACACTGATTATTGGGTAAAGAGTTAAACATTCAGCTGTCTTTAATATTTCAATAATCAGTCGTAGACGTGTTCCATATATTTACTGTTCCCCTAGTCGGTTAGCATATTTTATCGTCATATATGTGTACAACCATATAACATAGATACAATATCATGTTTTACAGAACTACAAGAGAAGAAGGGTTGGGCCACAAGTTGTACCAACATTAGTTACGACCTTCCCCATCCCTGATCGGTAATTTAAAGCATGGTTCACCGAACCTGCCAAAATAAGCATCCAATTATTTCCAGGAAATTGTTTTCCTTCAATTGACAAAAACCCATAACCTAGTTGTTATGTTCCTAATCCTTATCATACTCAGCGCGGCTTATTTAACATTTCCAAACAATTTGGATCCAGGACAGACGCCGCGTGACGCGGCGTCTGTCTTGGGTCCAAACTGTTTGACACTCATATTTAAACGTTTCTTCAGTTTAAAACTCAATAAAGAATGGTTTTAAGGTTTTCAGCAGACGATGTATTTCATGCAGACGGCAATTCAGCATGATCAGGGTTAATTGGGTCTTTTGATTGTCATGTTCTGTTGTGTTTCCTCATTCCTAAGAGAACCCTTTGTCACTAAAATCTCTATGTGCCATTGTTAGCGCAGTTAATTGTTATTAGTCTAGGCGCTACTCGTTTCAAATGCATTTGCAAACAGTTAAGATCCAGATCAGTCGCCGGGTAACTCGACGTCTGGTCTGGATCAAAACTATTTGGATTTTTTATGTTTTTATTGAGTACAAATATTACATTAAACATGTTATTCATTTTGAAGACGCCAGTTCAACTGGCTAAGGGTTATTAAGAGACAAAACTCATAAAACCCAGCGTTCAGAAACCACCATTAAATAAAACAAGAATCGCTTAATTCAGATAAAAACACTCTAAAGCAATTTATAATTCTCTAATTTTCGTTTCGTTTTGAAGATGCTAGTGGTCTTAAAAAGTGTCCTTGTACCTTCTTTTGAACCGTAATTAAGTTCAGATTTGACTATAATCATTGGCTAAAATTATCGTCGACCTCAATGCTACATTCTATTGATTATTGTACATGATTGTCCGCCGATTGTCTTGAAGTTAACCCTTACAGTGGAGAAGATGTTACTCTTTCCCGTTTAAACGCAAACGAAACGCAAACGCAAAGCAATAAAACGTAGAAAAGTACAACTGTTGGACAATTCTGACGAATGTTTATCTTAGTGGCAAACAGTTTGGAGCCTGATCAGACGCCGGGTTACCCGGCGTTTGATCTGGCTTCAAACTGTTTATAATATAAATTATAGTTTAAGCGTAAACGCGTTTATTGCGGCGTCTGATCTAGATCCAAATTGGTTGAGAATCATCCTTAAGTTTCTTCTATTTAGAATAATAACAACTTGATAAATTTAGCAGAGGACATTTTCAAAGCATTACTGTGGCAGGATAAGGGTAAAGACACAAATCGAAAGTCACGCAAAGACAATGAATGATAAGACGCATTAATAATGTAGTTCAAACATTTCATAGTCAAGACTTTCTTCGAGGCGATTCTAATGAATTGTCACTTTATATGGTTTAGTTCAGAAATGATAACGTTAGCTTTTGAATACAGTAACATATCGCTATTCCGACCACTAAAATGAAGGCTTATTGATTGTAGAAAAGACAGGTGAAAGAAACTTTCTGTTTTACTGTCACCTTGCTTTCAGCAGTCACCTGTCGTAAATATTTAATACTTAACGCAAAATAGTGGTCATAATAGAGAGGTTTTACTCTACTCACCTTGTATGGAACTCTATTCAAGCATTCAATTTTCAAGACATGGATTGTTATCCGAATGTTAACTTTCTGAATAAGGATAATTCTTGAAATGGTTAAGGACTCCAGATTCTTTTAAAGTCTACACATAACCCTTCCGTTTGACGACTCATTAGAATCATCTCTTCGAGACTACTCGACTGAGTAAAAGCACCATTGGGTTTGATGCAGATATAAAGATTTAGTTTTTTAAATACCCCCTTATATCTGAATAGTCATGCTCGAAATACCTCGTCAATGCGACCGCTAAATCTAAGACATGTTGGTGGTATTAAAAACAAGTAAAAGCCTTCAACCATCAAGAAAATAAAGTGGAAAGCTCAACGAGCTTTCTGCTAATTTACTTTTTTATGTTTGCCTTGCAAGAAACTGTCACAACCCTTTCTTTATTGTTTGTTTGCAGTATTGAACACAGATTGTTGCTTAAAGAACATTATGCTTTATTTTAAGCTTAATTTAAGCTATATATCATCTGATATGGCGCATATTTATGCCTGTATATAAAATGGAACTATTTTCTTCAGCGGAGGAATAAAGAAAGGCGTAAAATGGTGTTTATATTCGGTAATAGATTAATCAGCCAACTCACTTCATCCCAGTCGCCAAGCGTTGTTTTGTACAATCATCTAGTATTGTTTGGTAAAGGTCGTAATGGCGATGTTTATGGTAAAGTTTCAGGCAATAAACCACCTTGCTATTGATTACTGGGATATCTGATATAAGTTCACATCTCTGAGTGTGAATCCGAGTGGAGGGAAACACTCACAGCTGTGAGATAAATCCCAGTAACCCAGGACCGACTGTTGAAGAACAGACCGGCTATTGTCACCCCTCAAAACAAGAAATGTCTTCCGTAGTTTAGGGCAGATGGTTCCTAAAGGCAAGAAGTTAAAACAGAAAAGTCAGTTGTTAGTTACTTTAACATACGTGTACTTTCCTCCTGCTTTAATCATTTACTCCATTATCTGTTTCCAGTTTTGATGACAGATTTCCATTAAAAGCAGGATGAAAGTAAAGCAGAATGCGCCTTCAGGCGCATTCTGCCTTACTTTCAGCCTGCTTCAAGCTACTATTTGCTATGATATAAAATATATTAACATGTATTAGTTGCATATTCTTGACTGTATAAATTGGAACTTTTTTCCTTCAGCGGAAGAATAAATTAAAAGCGTAAAAAGACGTATGATGGAATTAATAGGGAAGTAGTCAACACAATAAGTGTTAAATCAAACATCAAGAAAAAAGTTAGCTTTTTTATTTCCATTATATTCACAGTCACACGTCGAGAGTATCGCTAGTTGAAAGTGGTGACCTAGAAAAAGAATCGTCGATAATAGCCATTAGCCCGATGAAATAATAAAAGAACACTCTAAATCATATCGAAGTTTTTTGTTTATGAGAAAGGTCAATGCAACATTTATTTCTTATATCGTTCAATTTTTATTTTTTTATTTATTTTTTTTTGGGGGGGGGGGGGTGTTCAATATTTTTTCGTCGTTTTTAAGTGTTCAGCCATATCAACGTCCAATTAATCATACAATGGAGAAGATGTTATTATTTACCGTTCAAACCTAAACGAAACGCAAACGCATTGCAAAAAAATGAAGAAAATGACAATTTATAAACAATTTTAAATGTTTGATATTAACCTGGACGACATATAGTTTGGAGCCTGATTTGGCACCAAACTGTTTGCATTGGAAATAATAGATTTAGCGTTAATGCGTTCATTGGGAAATAATAACGTCTTCTCCAATGTAACAAGAGTGCGTTCAAAAAACACTAATGCCCAGGTGACATCCTTGCCTAGGTATTATGAATATATTCTATATCCAAATTAGGTCAAGATCAATTTCAAATCAACGTTGAGTGATATCGGTGGAATTGGAATGGTCCAAGGCAACAACTGTATTAGTATGCAGGAATTCTAGTAAGCAGTATTGATGATAGAATAAACTGTAAACTCTAGATAACCTAGTAAGCACGTACGTATACACGAACGGAAACACGAGAAGACGTAAGGACGGACAGTGCAATTACTAAATGCCTCTTGAATCTATAAATGCCGGGGGCATAAACATTCACCGCCATAGAATATATGGAATTAATAAAATATATAGAAAGTTTAAAATACAGATTAACTTCCTGGTAGACGCCATCCTCACTTAGTTCAGGTATATATAACTGAGTCAGAATATCAGGGAGTGTCTTCATTTTCATTTTAATTCTGATAAATCATTGTTTCGTTTCATTGAGATAATAAACATTATCATCCATAAAGAGGAAGGTTTGTAACTGCCGAGAGTCATGCACAATAGAGTCGTCCTATATGCCCACTGTGCCAGTGCAAGCCTGTGTGCTAATGGATCAGTGTCGACTAGATCCATTAACAAATTGGGCATTCATCAATATTTAATGTACAATAAGGTCCTTGTATCACGACCTCTGAACAACCAATGGATGTCCATGTTTTGGGCGGATGGCTGCTTAAAGCAGTATGGATGTCAAGCAGATAGCTGCGAAAGCAGCTATCTGCTTGACTTTCATACTGCTTTTAGCCACAACCTGTCTTTAATATCAAAAATGGTTCTTTGTTTCGGTGGATATAAAATTGGACTATATTGCACGTGATTACTAAACCAACGGAACTACTGTTTTCGTCATTTGTTTTTACGCACTGTCAAAGGAATGATGATTAACCGTTAACACCTTCACAGCCAGTGGCGGTTCCATTTCCTTTTCCAAATAGTTTATATTCAGTTCAGAATTATCAGATTCCAAATGCTTGCATGCTGTTTCAGTAAAATGCACAAAAAATGTAAATTTGAACAAGAAATACAAACTATCATATTCTAGTAGAAGATACAATGACAGTAAGAAATGATTAACATAGTTCTGGGATGGGTAGTAATTGCATTAACTTGAGCTTTTATCTGGATCCAAACTGTTTGACACTTGCATCAATGGTTCGTCAGTCAAAATAACAAATCAACATTTGACAAAAGATGCATTGAACAATCTTAACCACTGTCTCGCTAAATACTTACTTGTAAAATACGTCTACTATGATACGAGCTGTAACTGTTTTAACTGATTATTCACCAAATACTAGATTATCAGCCCATTGAACTCTAGCGACGAATTTACTTGTCCTTTATAAAATGTGTACATCTAGAAAGTACACTTATCCTAAACAAATAATGAAGACCTTGATCAGGTTCTGCATTGTATGTAAATTTGAGTAGATTCTATATTACACAAAACGACCCTAAATAGATAGCAAAAAATGGACTAAACTTTATTGGAAACTAGAAGTGTCCACTGGTTAACCGACAATCTGACTGACATTTGCGAGAAATATGGATCAAGATCATAGGCTTATTAGTCGACGTGCAATCAGGGGCTTGTCTTACGAAATGTCGTACGCCAAAAAATGTCGTAGGTCAACACTTAAATGTACATATGGTTTCTGATTCCTCCATCTAATCCTGTCTTGTGACATCTCTTTGTATGGAAAACTAAACAATACTAGAGTATTTTATAATCTGACTTACGGCAATATTTGTCGTACGACGTTTCGTAAAACGGGACCACAGAATCTTTACTATTTGACACATACACCAAAAATGCCAAATATAAAGTTGAAAAGAAGTGAATAAGACAAGTTTCAAGCTACTAGTATATTGTATCCTTATTACACATTTTAAGCATAAAACAGTGATTAAAGCTAACAAATCAAACTGCTATTCTCATTGTTTGACAGACCTTTGAAGCAGAAGGCCAGGTGCCTTTTTCATAAAACTTCATACGACAATTATTGTCGTAGGTCATATTATAAAAGTCTCATTTATTATTTAGTTCTCGATCTAATCCTGCCTTGTGACATCGTTTTGGAATCGCCTTGAAAAGATGATTCCAAAGATATTTCACAAAACTGGATTAGATAGAGAATTTAAATGCACTTTAATGTTTTGACCTACGACCGTTTTC
Source organism: Gari tellinella (assembly GCA_922989275.2). NCBI lineage: Eukaryota > Metazoa > Mollusca > Bivalvia > Cardiida > Psammobiidae > Gari > Gari tellinella. Next base: position 26,689,679 of record OV277856.1, on the reverse strand, counting down.
TTCTTTCGAAGTTTTATGAAACGGGCCCCTGCCTCGTGGATTTATTGGTCCATTCCCTGTGACATTAAATGGACTGTTCTAGTTTCCAATTAAGTCTAGTCCATGGATAACGTTTTAGGGTTATTCTCTCTTCAATATATTGCAAAATAACAACAGTGTACAGAAACAGAAGACCTCTAATCTGGGTCTATACTGTTTGCATAGGACATATTACATTACTAGTTTCTAAAAGTGTGTTTGTGAATGACAAATATACTCGTCGTTAGGATTGAATGAGTAGTGAAAATTAGTAAATTACATACATGTAATTCACCTTACATTGGCGTAAGCAGTGTACTTTTCCAATCACTGTTTAACTTATTGACCCCCCAATGACACTTTAAATAGACTATTCCAGCTTAAATTAAAATCCTTTCATTTATTTTGCAAATAGTTAGTTTTTTAGTTTAAACATATTTTATTCCATAAATATACATAGAAATGGGGTTGGGCCACAAGTTCTCACAACATTAGATTCGGCCCTTCCCCTTGTATGTAAACATTCAGACAATATATACAATGGCTCAAAACATATATAACTATTTAGTGACAACAAATAGAAGGAGTGGTTAGTAAGAGCAGAGAAAGAGAAGAAGAAGAAATAAGAAATAGCTTACTAATGATACTTATAAAATAACTTATTTAATTTGAGTGACATTATTTGGATCAGTTGGTAGCAGCTGAACATGTACAGTTTGTCTGCAAATAGTTTAAACTCAGTGTAGACCGTTTGTATAAGACAAGTGTACTCTTCACATGTCCACTGCTTGTTGTATGTAGATAACTTATATATGCGCCACTATATTAAGGGATATTTGGTTAAAAGTGAAGAGAACATCGTTTTATATCCTCTGGATTTAAACATGACGTTTCCAATCAATAAGTGTATGAAAATCGATAAGCTATTTAACATAAGAAAACATAACCTATATTCGGCGTGATTTTGCACAAAGCACATTATATCTGTATAGCCGTATATATAGCCGTGTATATATAACAGTATTGTAAACAGGGTTCATGTGTCAAATAGTTTACATACATGCACAAGTTACAGTGTACTATCCATTAACCAAAAACCAGAATAGAACTGCGCTGTTTGTAAAATTGCAATATATTGTATATATATTTTAAGTAGTCATGAATTGACTGGACTAAACTTGAAATTTCATGAAATTGTTCAGTGATGAATATTATATATATACACTTACATATCACATCATATTACATGTAGACAAAATCCTGTAACAACATGTCTATAAACCTACCTCTAAAGGTAATACGCAATAATAGATATTCAATTTAATGTTTGGACCAATGCAATGAGTTAACATTACATATCACACAAATGTTACCTGTAGACATCATCCTGTTACAACCTGTCTATACACCTACCTCTTAGGGTAATAAGTAATAATAGGTATTCAGTTTAACGCTAGGGCTCAATGAGTTAACATCGCATATATCACATTATGTTACATGTAGACATCATCCTGTTACAACCTGTCTATACACCTACCTCTAAGTGTAATAATGGATAATTCCTTTTAACTTCCTACCACTGAATAATCAGATACACAGTCACCAGAAGCCACCACAGGAAAGCGGTCATTTATTGTCACCCGGCTTGACTTTATAACGCTCTGCTAGCAGCATGCACAACAGGTGGTTTGATTGGCTATTGATAGCAGTCCTGGTAAAAATAGATATTGGGAAAACATGGCTTTCCACAGCTAGACAGACAATGATGGCGTGTATTACATTAATCTTTTTTAGCGATGTGTTAAATGAAGTCTGCTTCAAAATTAATGTCTTCTAAACAATTAAATTATAAAGCATGGGCACGTGTTACGAAACGTCGTTCGACAACTATTTTTGAAAGACAGATGATACATTATTTGTTTCTCCATCTAATACTGTCTTGTGACATCTCTTTGGAATCGCCTTGACATAAGATTCCAAAGATATGTCACACTTCAGGATTATGTGGATAAATCAAAGATATGATTATTTTATTTTTTGACTTACGACCGTTTGTGTCGTACCACGTTTCGTAGGACGGTTTTGCTCATATCACAACAGGTAAGGAAACCAAATTTGCAGGGCTGCCATTTCTCCGGATTTTTCCTAAATCTTCAGATTTTTTCTAGTACATGGTAGCTTAAAGTAGACTGAAAGTAAAGCAGAATGCGCCTTAAGGTGCATTCTGCTTTACTTCCATCCTGCTTTAAGCAGCCACGTGTCAACAAAACTAGATACAGGCGATGGGTTAAAGAAAAGATTCGTAAAATCGCACTTGAAAAATGCAAATTTTGAAATCTTAGGATTTTTTATGTTAACTTATGACAGCCCTGGCAGTCTGCTTCAAAATTAATGCCTTATGAAAATTTAAAACAACCCTTATAAAGCAGGGACCCGTCTTACGAAAGATTTACGACAAATTTTGTCGTGAGTCAGATTCTAAAATTCTCAATTATTATTTATTTCTGCATCTAATACTGTCTTGTGACATTTCTTTGGAATCGTCTTGATTTAAAGTTTGGTCTTATGATAGTTTTTGTCTTACGACGTAAGACGGACTCCTGAAGCATATTACCTATACCATATAAGCTAAGGAAACCATATTTCGTGTAAGAATATCTTTGGATGATATAGTATAACATGGTAGTTTCAGGTCATATTGACATTGACCTTTACCTCTGACCTCAATCATAGAGAAAAGTGTGCGGTGCACATTTCCTCTACCACATCAGCTAGAGAGAACAAATTAGGTAAAATTGTCAAGTACCTTATTCGGGTCACTATGACCTTGACATTTTACCTAATGGTTATTCTTTACTATACCATTTCAATTAAAAATATCAAGTTTGGTGTGGAAGTACGGAGTGCCATTTACCTTGTTCAGGTCACTATAGCCTTGACGTTTGACCTCATTGGTCATTATTTACTATATACCATTTCAAGGGAATTTCATTTTGAACGATGGAATGACAAGGGTGTCGCGTTTCATTTTCGAATAATGTGTATGAGTTAATTAACATGTATAAAAGTCATGAGACAAATAGAAATTTGGAGGCATTCTGTCAAATACTGTGACTTCGTTCTTGTTTTAAGTATATATTGCAAATGACAAATAGTGCTGATACTTTGATCCGATTCCTCTGTAATGGGATCTACATTGTTTACATTGACGAAGTGTACCATTAAAAGGTACATATTTTGAACGAGTTTACTTATTACTAGCGTTCACAACAAAATAAACGTTCATACAGTCATACTGCTTTGGAAAATTTAGGATTATACAGTGGAGAATCTGTTATTCTTTCCCGTTTAAACGCAAACGTACGCAAACGCAAAGCACTAAAACGTAGAAAAGAACAACTTTTTGACAATTCTGATAATTCTTGTTTATCTTGGTGGTAAACAGTTTGGAGCCTGATCAGACGCCGGGTTACCCGGCGTCTGATCTGGCTCCAAACTGTTTGCACTGCAAATAATAGTTTTAGCGTAAACGCGTTTATTGGGAAAGAATAACAGATTCTCCACTGTACATGTAGATCTACTTACAAAGCTTCGTTCAAACATCAGATTCTTTAACTAGGTATCCTTCTCTTATGCAATATTTTTTTTATTTATCCATTACTCCATAAAACCGTTTTAATTTAACGCTTTTTGTTTTACACCTTTTATTCATTCTTCCGTTGAAGAAAATAGATCTAGTCCCAATTTATACACCCATGAATATGCAGCAGCATACGAATCAGTTTCGATATCCAAGCAGATGGTAGCTTAAATCAGACTGAGAATAAAGCAGAATGCTCCTTATTAAAAAGAGTATGGCGCATTCTGTTTGCTTTCAACCTGCTTTAATTAAGTAATCAGCTATCTTAAATACTAGAAATAGGATATCATGGATTTGGTTAATACAACACCAACTTCAAACTAAAACAAGACTGCGTTCAATAAACGCTTATGCCCCCGGTGGCATCCTTGACAATATATTCTGAATCTTTTCTAAGTCCAAATTAGGTCAAGGTCAAGGTCAAACTGAGCTTGGGTATTACTGGTGGGTTGGTAATGGTCCAAGGCAATAACTGTATAAGTATAGACGCATTGTAGTAAGTATTGTTGATGCTAGACGAAACGGTAAAATCTAGTTAACCAAGAAATAACCCATTCAAAATATTCTAAGTCCAAATTAGGTCAAGGTCAAGGTCAAAATCACGGTTGGTTGATATTGGTGGATAGGGAATGGTCCAAGGTAACAACTGTATAAGTATCCAAGCATTTGAATAAGCGGTGTTGATGCTAGACGAAACGGTAAAATCTACTTAACCTGGTTACGGACGGACGGAAGGACGGACATGACGATTACTATATGCTCCCGCATCTGTCGATGCCGGGGGCATAAAAAGAGGACAGTTTTGGGGGGAAATTTATTTTAACAGTTTCATGGTTAAATCGATACCCTGTATCTAGAATTTTGTTATGATTTAATACATTTACACGCTAGATACAGTACACGATAGCTGAGACTGAGCTTCTAAGAGTGAGTCACAATGTCTCAAGGGAACTCATCACAGCGAAACCTTACTCGACAATGATTCATGCATTGAGCTCTAACTCACTAAATTAAACGAATGCCTGAGCGTCTCCTTAATCATACCAACTGCGACTACATGTCCATTGGAAAATAGTTTTAAAATTAGATTAAACGCCGAGTAACTCGCCGTCTGAACAGAATCAAAACTGTTTGAATACCGTATCGATAATTATCAACCCTTAGCCCGCCAAATAAATTGTCGTCTGCTATATTTCTCGTCTGCTTCAAGTTTCAAAGTGCTTCAAAGTTGCTCAAAATTGCTGAAAATGTTGTCCGAGTGTCAAACAGCTTGAATCCGGATGAGACGCCGAGTTACTCGGCGTCTCATCCGGATCCAAGCTGTTTGCATATGGAGCTATAGTCGTGAGTGGCAGGCTTTTACAGAAACGAAACGCAAACGTTCTGCACTAAAATGTAGCCAATGCTAGGGTTACAATAAGTAACTCATCAAGATCCTGAAAATCTACAGAAGCCCATGCGTATATAAGATATCTGGATGTAGAAAAAAGACATGATTTGATAGAAAAGTGTTATCTGTAATAAGTAATAGAATTTAATTTAGCTTAACCCTTTCCCCAATAGAAACGCCTTTTAGTGGATATGATTTATTCATCCGCTGAAGAAAATAGTTCCAATTCAATCAGTAATTAATATGTATTTTAGGGAATATTTTTCTATATTACAGTAAAACTCTGATATAGTGAATTTCAGGGGACCACCAGATTTACTTCACTATAAGCATACTTCACTATATTGATATAGTGAAATAATTCGCTATAATATTTCAACTCAAATATGGATTCATATACTTGTATATGTACAGTGCATAGATCTACATGTACATGTATGTGTAGCTGAATCTGTATTTAAGTGAAATACATGTTATACAACAGTAAATAATAACTATTCATTCATGTAAAGTAACTTTATATGTTTAGGCTAATTCAGTGTACAGTCGAACATGCCTTAGTGACCGTCTGTTTTAAGAGACTATCTGTCTTATGTGACCTTACTTGAGGCTCTCAACAGTTTTTACTAGATATTGAACCTGAATCAGAGACTACCTGTCTTATGTGACAAGTGACCATGAAATGTGACTCCCTTCGGCAATTATCACCCTGTATTTAAAGATTTTAAGATAGTGTTTTAACACTTTTTAGCACATGGTCAAACATTTATGGTAACAATTAGTTATTTGAGGTGTGACATTAACACATTTGAGTGTTTAAGTGTCATTGTAGGAAATAAATTGAAATGGATTTATATAATAGATCTCTATGATCTTGTAAAATGTATGTAAATTGTAAATACATTGTATAATTTAAGCCTAATCAATTATTAGATTATACAATTCTAATTAAATAAAAATGTACTTTAAACATCTTACTATAACTATTGTATCTATAAAATTAATGAGCTACTTTTATTACTTTACTAAAATATCTTCTGATTAGGTAATGTATCAAAGTGGGCAAAAAACATACATGCTCAACTAATTATGCCTCCAGGTTCGACTGCACTATAACGCAGGCATTTTATGCAATTTTAATCATTTCGGGACCTGAGATTTGATTCACTATAAACGAAACTGCACTATAACCAAATTCACTATAAACATCAAATTTTGTATAGGCTATAGAGGCTTTTCGCCGGGGAATCGATTTCGATTCACTATAACAAGAAATTCACTGTATCAGAGTTCACTATAACTGGGTTTTACTGTATAGCACATGATAGCTTAAAGCAGGCTGAAAGCAAAGCAGAATGCGCCCTTAGGCGCATTCTGCTTTTCGTTCAACCTGCTTTAAGTAGTCACCTAGCATAAGTACTAGAAATAGGCTATCAGGTAAAGGGTTAAAGTTCCAGCAGTAAAGGCTGTTTACTGTTGGGGAAAAAGACTAGTTACCTCACTAGTTACCCCATCATATTTACGCACTTTCGTATGGACGTCAGAAATGACATGGAATACTTGTATGCACATTTTCGTTATAAACGCACGTACTGTTGCATTATTTGACGGACTTTCTTCAAACAAAAAGTCAATCGTAAAATATTAATCATTTCACAAGGGCACCACAAGCGAATTTCAGTGATCTAGTCGATTTAAGCAACAGTTACAGTTGACAGTTTAGACTACAGTGGAGAATCTGTTATTCTTTCCCGTTTAAACGCAAACGTACGCAAACGCAAAGCACTAAAACGTAGAAAAGAACAACTTTTTGACAATTCTGATAATTCTTGTTTATCTTGGTGGTAAACAGTTTGGAGCCTGATCAGACGCCGGGTTACCCGGCGTCTGATCTGGCTCCAAACTGTTTGCACTGCAAATAATAGTTTTAGCGTAAACGCGTTTATTGGGAAAGAATAACAGATTCTCCACTGTACCTTTTCGAGTCCCGTTGTATACATGTACATTTTCTCTATTCTAAGTAAATGGTAAAGAATTATTTTTTTTAATCTTGTTTTAAAAATCAAAATGTGTCAAGTACCTGTGAACACGACAAGGTAGGAAAGTCTGTGGCGACTGTACGGAAGAATGTGTTATAATTACAAACAATTTGGCACTTAATGAGACGCCGTGTTACGTCTCATCTAGTTCCAAATTGTTTGACACATGGATGAAATTTTCGTAAAGGACATGCACATTAATGTTTGCTAAATATATTTTTAATAAATTAACCTTTTTAATTAATTGCAGACAACATTTTTGTTGCAGATGACAACTTTTGCAGAGGACAATAATATAGCGTGCTAAAGGTTCGTGCAATATTACACTCAATGTAAATATAATTATTATTCATTATGGTCAGTAGCGTTACAGTTCCATAGCCAGTGATGCGTTTACATTATCTGTCTGCGAAATCAGTGATTTGTGTTCATTATTATCATGCAAAGCGCTATGTGGCTAACACTTGCAAACACATTGGATCCAGAACAGACGTCGCGTAGTCTGGCGTCTGTTCTGAATCCAACTGTTGACACTCATATTCACTTTTCTTCAGTTAAAAAAATATTGATTTTGAAAACATTAATTTCAATTTTGAAAATATTAATATTGAAAACAAAAACAATTGCAGGCGATATATTTGAAGCAGACGACAATTCAGCAAAGATGAGGGTTAATTCAAAGCGCGTTTATATGTTTACCTCAAATAAACAGGAAGGATCATAACGCCGGGAAATTAATCTCAACAATTTATGAGACAAAAGCATTAACCCTTAGCCCGCCAAATAAATTGTCGTCTGCTATATTTCTCGTCTGCTTCAAGTTTCAAAGTGCTTCAAAGTTGCTCAAAATTGCTGAAAATGTTGTCCGAGTGTCAAACAGCTTGGATCCGGATGAGACGCCGAGTTACTCGGCGTCTCATCCGGATCCAAGCTGTTTGCATATGGAGCTATAGTCGTGAGTGACAGGCTAAGGGTAAACATCCGAAGCCGGATTGCACAAAGACATGTTAACCCTCGTCTGCAAGGAATGTGAGCTTCGACTGACGAGCCATTATTCCGAATGATAACTAGAACTGTAAGCCATGGGCTAACCAATACCCCATCCTAGCTACCCGGCTCAATGACACACATTTTACAGGAATTGAAAGTGTATCGAGTTTGGGTTGTGATGCTTTTCAGAAAAGGGGGGTCATTTGAATACAGTGCATTATAATATACTTTTGGTCCATGGTCAAACTCATGCTCTTTTGATGATAAATGAGTGTGTGAAATTCCATAAGGCTATGTCAATATTAATGTATTTGATACGTATACCCTATTTAAAAGGGCAATAACTACTGTAATAGTAGTTAATTCCTAACAAAAAATCCTTAAAAATGACAATACAGTAAAACCTCGCTATTACGACCACTAAAACGAAGGCTAATTGAGTGTATAATAGACAGGTGACAGCTTAAAGCAAGGTTACAGTGAAACAGAAAGCTCCTATAGGAGCTTTCTGTTTCACTGTCACCTTGCTTTAAGCGGTCACCTATCGTAAACACCCTAATAATTAACATAATTTAGTGGTCGTAATAGCGAGGTTTTACATTCTAGAAGTAATTTCTCACATTGTAATGAAACGTGCAGGTATTCTCTTTCCGCTTTAAAACTTACTTCTTGACCCCTGAAACTTGAAAATTTCAAGCCCAGTTTTCAGTCAAGTCTAGTCCATTTTTAATAGTAATGGGTTACCGGTGTTAAATGCTTCGCAAAATAGCAAAAAAAAATAAAATACCATGATAAAGGGTTTCCTGTGGGAGCCCTCTGAGCAGGGTATGCACTGTTTGTATAGGACAAGTGTACTATTCAGTAGTACACCGGTTGTAAATGCAGTTTATAAACACTACATTCGGAGTTAATGCTTTACCCAGACATTAATACTGTCAACTACCGGCCAACTACAAATGTAGCTCATTAATTTGGGAGAGTGCAGCGACATTCACATTCAGTTTATTGATGCTTTAATGTTAAATAATCGTCGTTAACTCCAGTAGTTTGGCTAATGACAGTACATTTTGTAGAACCCTTCCATCTTTGTGGACTTGAATAGAAATGTATACAACTTTTTTCTTTCAAATATGTTTGCCTTAAAATGACACATGTTTAAAAAGTATCCGTTTTCGCCGACCTGAAAAGTTGTTGTTTGTGGAAATGGTTGTGATACTCTTCAGTTTAGGATACTGATGTAACTCACCTTTTAGAAAAATATCACGAATGCTGATTTAGAATTATCATGACGCACTTTTTAAGTTTTCAGTCATCTATATTCTATGTTCCTTAGAATTCGTCTAATGCTAATTGAAACACAAAGCAAACAGGATTTTTTCTGAAATTAAAAAACGAAATTGTCATGCTTGTATTGTATAAGAAGTACATTTGTCATCGGTGAAAGTGGTTATATTTAACTTAATTGGCTTGAATCTTGATTTTTATTACAACTTCCGTAGGCAAATCCTTGTTTTATTTGTCACGGAGTGTGTAGATTTCTGCCACAGCCTATCATATTCGTCACGATTAAGTAGAATGTTCCCGGTTCTTTAATGAAAATGGCTTTTTAACTTTTTTATATTTACATGTTTCTCTACTGACATTTTTATGTGTCTTTTGAAAATCAAAGTGTACATGTTTTATTACAGTGTCATTTACCAATCATGAAGACTTAGATTAAGTCCTGCATGAAGAAGTAGCCTGTCTTAAACGACTTCCATATTTCATTACCAACATTGGAGAAGACGTCATTCTTTACCGTTTAAACGCAAACGAAATACAAACGCATCGCAATGAAATCTAGAAAATGACAAATGTTTGACAATTCTGATTATTTATTAATATCTGAGCGGAAAATATTTTGGAGCCTGATCAGACGTCGGGTTACCCGACGTCTGATCTGGCTACAAACTGTTTGCATTAGACGTAATAGTTTAAGCGTAAACGCGTTTATTGGGGGAAATAATGGCTTGTACACTGTATGACATCCATTCTTATTTACCAGGCGGTCGCTAACCGCAAAGTTGACCATACGTATGTACATGTATGTATCTGAAAAATACATCCTTTTCAGAAATTCAGCTGGCGACATTCGGAGTAACAGTAATTTATTCATAGTGAAACGGTTCATATGAGAATTTAAGACAAGAACGTGACCGTCCCTAAAGAGAGATACGGTTGGACATGACAGTAATAAGATTCAATTAGGAAATAGAAATTGAATACACATGTCCTTAGAGCAAAAGCAATTCCCAGTCAATATCTGGAGTTATTGTTTTCCTGGAGAACTGAACACGAGAGCAAGAGTGTCGCCAAGCTAATATTAAGAGCTGAGATTGTTTCCTGATGTTATCTGCTCATCTTCCAAGGCTTACTACACTGCCATTTGCAAGTCTAGCTGCTGAAACATGCTTTCCCGTTTAAACGCAAACGAAACGCAAACTCTTTGCAAAAATATGTAAAGAAATTCAACTTGTTAACAATTCTGACTATTCTTTTTAATTTGAGTGGCAAACAGTTTGAAACATTTTTTTTATATAAATACACTTACGAAAATAGTTCCAATTTATACAGCCATGATTCCATGAATATCTATAATAATAAATATATTCTATATTCTAGAAGATGGTAGCTTGAAGCATGCTGAAAGTAAAGCAGAATGCGTCTTATGATGCGTTCTGCTTTACTTTCAACCTGATTTAAGTGGCCATCTATCTTCAATACTAGAAAAAGGCCATGAAGTAAAGGAGTAAGACAATGTATTGTTTGCTCTATGCTCATAAAGCAGAACCATAACGAAAACATTTCAAAATCAGATGAAACGCTGCAATTTGGGGTGCCTCGTCTAGCTCTACACGGTTTGTCAAATTATATTTCTATATTCGACTAAGTAAATCAACCTTAGTTATCGACAACATATTCATGTCGGCATGGAACAGTTGACAGTAATTAGTTATTTTGATTGCAAAAAGCCCCACTTGCAGTAAAGAACCAGGTAACGCGACGCATTTTAACATTTAGACAAGAGAAACTATATAAGGCAATTCAGGAATGTAGAAAAGTTCAGATGTTTGAATAGTGATTTCTTGTTATCAATGTGGCAAATAATTTGAAGACTGGTCAGACTATATGTAACTCAGCCTTGAATCTGGTTCCTCTTTGTTAACAATGGACATAAACTAATTGTATTACACCAACTCTTATGACTCATATGACTAAAACATACGTATATATAAAAGAACAATTGGAAAGTTTGAGTAACTCTTAAGCTTAAACATATTTAATTTCCAAATATTTGTACAATACATGTATTATTGATACAATTATTATGAACAAAACATCATAAGCTAAAACATACAAATATAATACAAAGGGATCGGGCTACAAGACTCTTCAGGCTCTGAAGCAATGCCATTCGTTGGTATTTGTATGCAAATATATTCTAATTCCATATCAAACGTCGAATGACCCGAGGCGTACGGTACTAAATCAAAATGTTAGGTTTTTGTTGAAGTATCAATACACATTCAAATAGTCGAATATTCTCTTTGACACAGCTGAAACCTTATAGACTGCGAACGTATCTCAGTATCGGAAGATATGAAATATCTCTGTAGATAATATAATTAACATCTAAGAGAAGCTGTCGTGTTAAAACTACCGCCTGAGGCAACAAATGTTGTCAAATATTGTAAACTTTTAACACGCCTACACTTCGTGCGAATCTTTAAAATAACTGAGCAAATAGTTTGGAACTTGGTGAGATAACCAGTGCATGTAACATCGTCTGATCGACATCCAAACTGTTTGCCACTCTAGTTATATGCTTTAAAAAGAATTGGTATATATAGCCGTGAATTCTGAAATTTTTAACGTCGACAAAGTTTGGCGATCGAAACAAGCTAACCCGCTTAAGGTTAATTTAAAATACTGCACGTTACTCAAATCAAAGAGATTTGCCCAGTCGTTCATGAAATGTGTGTTCATAGAGATACAGTGGAGAATAAGACGGTAGTGATTCCCGTTTTAACACAAACGAAACGCAAATGCATCGCAATAAATGGAGAAAATGGAAAAGTTTTATAATTCTGAATACAGTGCTCCCTCCCTACAACGGCCCTCCGAACAACGAGTCCCTCCTTTCAACAAAGCTTTCCTCAGCTCCCCAAAGACAGTTATAACTAACCATTTCACTGATGCAATATCGTCTGCTTAAAAGTGTTGTCTGCTGCGTTTTCTCAAAGTAATATTTAGAACATTTTGACAGAAGCAACATAAAGACGAGTGACAAACAGTTTAAAACCAGATCAGACGCTGCGTCTGATCTGGGTTCGAACTGTGTGCAAATGTTTTCTAAGGTTATTAATTTTTCCTCCTATAACAACTCCCTCCCAACAACAAACAAAATATTTGTCTCCCGCGTGGCGTCTGATCTGGCTCAACACTGTTTGCAATGGAAATAAACGTTTCAGCGTAAATGCGTTTATTGTGAAAGAATAACGTTTTCTCCACTGTAGCATAGAAAGGGCTAATCAAATCTGTCTAAACTTCTTGGTCACTAATTCCTAATCCAATGCTACATGATATCAACATGTGATAACTCGTTCCTGATAGTGTGCAGTTAACTTTACATCATTTCCACCTACAATTTCAAGATGAAAATTCCACTTTCTAATTAAGGCTTGTCTATTTTTTAGTGTTATAGTTGTTTATAACAATATATTGCAAAATGAAACAAAATGTAGACCCTGGTGAGAGAATTCCTGGGAGCCTGTATAGATATTAGTCCACACTTTTGCATAGGACAAGTGGACTATTTACAAGTACACTCTTGTGTATGTAGCCGGGTTGAGTTATGATTAAATGGTAAGAGATTTGTGTAAACGTCTCGATGGCTAAGTAGGTAGAGCACTTGGCCTGTAAGCAATGGGTCCCGGGTTCGAGTCCCGGTCTGGCTGCATATTTTTCTCACCATGATACGTGTAAATGACGTATAAACGCGACACTAGAGAAAGATTTAAATATAAAATGAAATTAAAAAGTCAAAATTAGATTTTCATTTGCAGAACCGACAACATACTACATTGTACTTAATCGACGAATAAAGCAGACTGTGGCCGAATTGTACAAACTTTATGACAAAAAACAAGGATTGGTCTACAGAAGTCGTAACAATATTTATTATTGCATTACAAAGCCAATTAAGTTAAATATAACCACATTTTGCCGACTACAAATGCACTTCTGATACAATATAACAATGTCCTTTTTTATTCCAGTGTTTTAATTGAAAAATAATTCTTGCTTGTATCTTTTTGAAATCGAATAAGACGGAACCTATAAAAAGGAATTACTACTATCTTAAACGTGCACCGTGGTAATCTAACAACATTATTCGTGATTTTTTCTTCGAAAACCTGAGCTGCATTAGGATTCCATACTTAAGAGGATCAAATATTTCAACAAACAATTTTTTCAGATTGGTGGATTTTTTAAACATGGGCCATTTAAGCAGAAATATTGGAAACCATATTGTTGTAAAATTCTTTTCAGGTCCACATAGGTTAAAGAACCCCACAATTTGCACCAACATATACAGTGGAGAATCTGTTATTCTTTCCCAATAAACGCGTTTACGCTAAAACTATTATTTGCAGTGCAAACAGTTTGGAGCCAGATCAGACGCCGGGTAACCCGGCGTCTGATCAGGCTCCAAACTGTTTGCCACCAAGATATACAAGAATTATCAGAATTGTCCAAAAGTTGTACTTTTCTACGTTTTAGTGCTTTGCGTTTGCGTACGTTTGCGTTTAAACAGGAAAGAATAACAGAGTCTCCACTGTAGTTATCGGCGATTATTTAGAATAAGTGCAACAGTTAAAATTTGAATTGCATCATGTCAGAACTAATCATGTCTGCTTAACCTTCTAAGCATTAGTTAGCCTTAAAGACGTTATTATGCCACATTTACAAACGGTTTACTGAAGAGTATACTCGGCCTATGCAACCATTGTAGACCCTGATCAGAGGGACCCAATATGAGCCTTCTTATCAGAGTCTTTATTATTTTTTGTTGTTGTTTTTTAAAAATCAAAATTGCCTTGACTTCTTTTGTTTCTTAAATATAAATTGACCCAAGTTGTCGAACAGTTTGATCCTGACTAGACTCTGTGTTACTGGTTGGTGTTAAAACTGTTTGCAACTAAAAGTTGTACTCAGGGTAATGCAGTGAATGGAATAACCCCTGTGACATACTGACGGCTGTTGCTGCTCTCTGGTGTGTCCTGATAAAACAAAATACACCAGTTGTCGTAAAAAATATTAGGTTTTTATTGACCAAGCAGTTGTTTGTGAGTCTGTTTTACATGATAGAAAACGTAATTATTTCTCAATTAACCCATTACCCCATAGCTTAGTTTTAGTTTTGAAGGTAGATGACCACCTAAAGCAGGTTGAAAGTAAAGCAGAATGTGCCTTAAGGCACATTCTGCTTTACTTTCAGCCTGCTTTAAGCTACCATCTTCTAGAATATAGCAACTATATTCTTCCATGGAGGAATGAATTAAAGGCGTAAAAGGCGTATTTATGGGGTAATGGGTTAACGCCTTCATGCTTAAAACCATTATTCCCTCGGCAAACAGAGAATCGGTTAACTTTCTTCATACCCCGAGAAACTCATCTGGATCAAAACTGTTTGAGATTCTGGATTCGAGTTTGGATTTGTTATGATTTTACGTCGCTTTAACTGTATTTCAGTTGTATCGCGACGTCCTGCTAATTACATGTGTAGGGGGGTAGAACTAGTGGGGGCTCAAGAAGCCTTTTATGCACTGTTTCAGACACGCATCGGAAATCCGAAGTGCCAAGACTGGGATTCGAACACACAGCGGTGAGGAGCTTAGTGATGTAAGTTATAGTGACTATACCACTAGGCTACGGAGGCCCCTCGTTTGTCACTCTGGTGATATTTTCTGAAAGAAATTGTAGATAAATAAACTCTAGGAATTTGCTGCAGACGACAATTGTTTGCAGAGGACGATTTAATAGTGTGCAGGAGGTTAAGTTGGATCCGATTTTCTGATTCCCAGGATGAGTGGTCTAGAATTACATCGAAACAAAAACCGTAGCATTGATTTTTATGATGGCTTTGTGCCGTGTCATACCGGTTAATGGTTACGTAATTAAGTATGGCCTTAATGAAATACAGTTTAGCCTCGATAATTCGAACGTGCTTCAGTATAATGTATTTAACTCATTGAGCCCTAGTGGCGCATATAAGCATCCTCTACCAAAAGTTTACATGTGAAGAGTATACTTGTCTAATGCAAACAGTGAAGTCCTTGATTACAGGGCTCCTGTAGGAGCCCTCTAATCAGGGACTTCACTGTTTGTCATTTTGTAATATATCATAAAAACCAACCCTAAATAGTCTACAACGGACCAGCCTTTATTGTAAACTGGAATTGTCCATTGGAAGTCTCAGGGGATAATGAGTTAAACATATGTTACTACTCTTATAATACATTTTTTTTATTTATATAAAAAAAGTTAAATAGTATTCCTTGTCAATAACATGTAGAGTGTCAAAGAGTTTTGGATCCTGATGAGACGCCGCGTTACGCGACGTCTCATCTGGATAAAACTTTTTGCAAAAGTAATTATTTAGTGTACAAAAAGTTAAACCCTTAAAACTGGTTAAATTTTGGTCTTTGCATCGCTCCCTATAGGCGTTTAAACGGAATTATATATGATATTTTCAAATGCAAATGACGATGTAAAGAGGTTTTTAATCGCTGGGAGCTTTAACCCTTTCCTCCCTGAAACTTCAAATGGATAATCCCAGTTTCAATTTTAGTCTAGTCCATTTCTGACTTTTATAGGTTGTTTTTGTCAATGTTTTGTATTATGACAAACAGTGAAGACCCAGATCAGAGGGCTCCGTAAGGAGCCCTCTGATCTGGGTATTCACTGTTTGCATAGGACAAGTGCACTTTGCACATGTATACTGTTTGAAAAGGACGCCTATATGCGGTACTAGGGCTCAAAGGGTTAACATGCTATACAAATGTTGTCTGCAACATCTCTAAACTGAGGTATCTGCAATTTCTGTCAGAAAAAACCGCTAGAGTGATAACCTGTTTGGATCCAGATGAGATGCGGAGTTACACAGTGTCTAGTAAATCTGTATTCAAACTGTTTGCAACCGTTATCACAAATGCTTTCGTAGCACGTAGAAGATTTACAATGGATTGGCGATAATTTAACACCTTCACTGTTCTGCCCCAAAGATCCATCGGGTCCCATTCACTGCCTAACACCGAGTACAATGGTTATTTGCAAGCTGGAATCCAGATCAGACGCCGCGTTACGCCAAACTGTTTGCCACTCATTCCAATATTTTCCTAAGTCAACGTACCTAAAATCTAAATTTGAGAAATAAAAGCAGACGAAAATTGTTTGACGTCATTGCTGTGAAAGGATTAAGAACTTCATTAAAAAAAATTGTTTTAAATTACAAAAGCCATCATGATTACATTACATTGATTTTCTTCTACGAAACTATTACGCCTTTTCACAAGGACATCAAATTTCGTTTTGATTATCAATACATTTTGATAGGATCTCGTAACAATTTAAAGTATTAGTTAAAACACATCAATTCCAATAAATCACCGTGTCATTTGTAACTATCCGAGCTTGTATTATCGTTCAGGGTTGGTTTATTTGCAGTTTCACTCAGAAAATTACATGTGTGTTATCAAACAGTCTGGACTCAGGGCACCTTGGCATCACATCTGGATCCAAACCGAGTGCAAATTTCACACACAAATTTATAAAAAAAAAAAAAAAAAAAATGCGGCCCTAAATCGCTCACCTGAGGAACTATTGTGTTATACTCGATGCATAATGAAGTTTGTCATTGCATGTATGTGGACTGTTGCATGAAACTGAAACAACTCGGAATTAAGTTTTCCTGTAGAGGTCTGTGTAAAACTGATAAGCCCCGGGGCGGGGCCATTTTTGACCCTGGGGTCATGATTTGAACAATCTTGGTAGAGGACCATAAGGCAAAGCTAGATGCCAAATATAAAAGGTATGGGCCTTACGGTTTCAGAGAAGAAGAGTTTTAAAGGTTTTACTACATAAGTCTTTGTAAAACTTATAAGCCCCGGGGCAGGGCCATTTTTGATCCGGGGGTCATGAATTGAACAATCTTGGTAGAGGTCCATAAGGCAAAGCTAGATGCTAAATATAAAAGGTATGTGCCTTACGGTTTCAGAGAAGAAGAGTTTTAAAAGTTTATTCCTATATAAGTCTATGTAAAACTGATAAGCCCCGGGGCGGGGCCATTTTTGACCCTGGGGTCATGATTTGAACAATCTTGGTAGAGAACCATAAGACAAAGCTAGATGCCAAATATAAAAGGTCTGGGCCCTAAGGTTTCAGAAAAGAAGTTTTTTAAATGTTTTCCTATACAAGTCTACGTAAAACTGATAAGCTCCGGGCGGGGCCATTTTTTACCCTGGGGTCATGATTTGAACACTCTTAGTAGAGGTCCATAAGGCAAAGCTACATGCCAAATATAAAAGGTCTAGGGCATACAGTTTTAGAGAAGAAGAGTTTTAAAGGTTTTTCTATGAAAAACTGATAAGCCCCGGGCGGAACCAATTTTGACCCGGGGGTCATTATTTGAACAATCTTGCTAAAGGTTCATAACATGATGCTACATGTGAAATTTGGTTGTCCTAGGGCTTATAGTTATTGACAAGAAGATGTTTAAAGTTTTGACTTTAGTTGTCAATGTTACGTAAATTCGGAAAATGACCACGCCCTCTGGCGGGCATGTTTTTTTTACGGATCAAATTTCTTTGAACAATTTTGAAAGTATATTAATTGAGAAACATTTTGGTGAAAACCAAATTGAAATCGGACCAGTAGTTTTTGAGAAGAAGATTTTTTAAGATATCGTGCATGGTTGCCATGGCAACAAGACCGATTGCCCCACCCACTTTTTAGAAAAAAATTGAAGCTCACAACTACAGTATGTATCTGACCAAGTTTGGTTAAAATTGGGCCATTGGTTTCAGAGAAGAAGTTATTTGAAAAAATTGTGAACAGACGACACCGACACCAACACCGACACCGACGTACGGCGACCGATCACAATAGCTCACATTGAGCACTTTGTGCTCAGGTGAGCTAAAAAGAGAGCGTACAATATCTGATAAACAGTGCTCCCTCCCTACAACGACCCTCTGAAAAACGATTCCCTCATAACAACAATGCTTGACACTGCTTCCAAAAACAAGACAATTATGTCCAACCTATTCACTGTTGTAATATCAGAAACATGATGACGAGTGGCAAACAGCTTGAATCTAGATCAGATTCCTTCTTTACAACAACGCTTACGCTTGTTCCCCTTAACAAGACAATACATGCCCTACCTATTCGCAGCTGCAATATCGTCTGCTTAAATTGTCGTTTGCTGTTTTTCTTAAAGAAAAATATTGGAAACTTTGACAGAAAAAAACATAATGACGAGTGACAAACTGCTTGAATCCAGATCAGACGCCGCGTTACGCTGCGCCTGATCTGGATTCAACCTGTTTGCAAATGTAACCAATGTCCCTCCCTAAAACACCTCCATCCGAACAACACACACACTCTTCGTCTCCAAATATGTTGTAGCAGTGGAGAATCTGTTATTCTTTCCCGTTTAAACGCAAACGTACGCAAAAGCAAAGCACTAAAACGTTGAAAAGAACTATTTTTGGACAATTCTGATAATTCTTGTTTATCTTGGTGGCAAACAGTTTGGAGCCTGATCAGACGCCGGGTTACCCGGCGTCTGATCTGGCTCCAAACTGTTTACAATGGGAATAATAGTTTTAGCGTAAACGCGTTTATTGGGAAAGAATAACAGATTCTCCACCGTAGAGAGGGAGCATTGTAGAAGAAAGTGTTAACCCGTTCACCACGAATACTGCAAATGGACAACTCCGGTTTAGACTAAGTCTGGTCTATTTTGGACTACCGGTATTTAGGGTGATTTACATGTAGGCCTATTGCAAAATGAAAAACAGGACAGATCACAGGGCGCCTTTGGGATCAGATCAGACAATCAAACTGTTTTATACATCTGGGTCAGCGGGCACACAACGTTGCTTCAACGTTGAAACATATTTGCAATGCTTGAATCAACGTTGTCTCGAAGTTGAAACAACGTTTGAGCCTGATGGGGTCGTACGACAAAGGTCGTGACGATGAGTGAAAATACGATTCCAAAGAGATGTCACAGGAGAATTAGATGGAGAAATTGGAAATAATATGGATTTAAAGTTTTTGAATTACGACCGTTTTTGTCGTACGATGTTTCGCAAGATGGGCTCTAGGAGTCTACACTGTTTGCATAAGCTAATTTAATTGATGTACTATTTACAGATGCACGGTTCATTTATGGCGAATATACTGGTGGCTAGGGTTGATTGATGTTAAATAGCCACTAAACACTAACCATCCTCTAATTACACACTGTCCCATAGATTCACTTCTATTGGCCTGTGACATGGGCTACAGTGGAGAATCTGTTATTCTTTCCCGTTTAAACGCAAACGTACGCAAACGCAAAGTACTAAAACGTAGAAAAGAACAACTTTTGGACAATTCTGATAATTCTTGTTTATCTTGGTGGCAACCAGTTTGGAGCCTGGTCAGACGCCGGGTTACCCGGCGTCTGATCTGGCTCCAAACTGTTTGCACTGCAAATAATAGTTTTAGCGTAAACGCGTTTATTGGGAAAGAATAACACATTCTCCACTGTACATAAGGTGTAAAATTCTGAACAAAATACTAAGTGCCATCCTGTGGCAACTTCTGTTACAAGACAATGTGCCAGAAAGGAAATTAAAACTGAAATCCAAGGGTCCTAGCCAACTAGTGGTTACATTGGAGAAGTTATTATGCCCCCCTAAAGCGCAAACGAAACGCATTAAAATGTTAAATAGACAACTTTTTTTATATTCTGACTATTCATTTTAATCTGAAACAAACAGTTTGTAGCCTGGTACGACGCTGTTACTAAACTGTTTGCAATGGAAATAAAGTTTTAGCGTAATCACGTTTATTTGTAAAGAATATTTTCTCCACTGTATATTCTGTGTTAGCTTAGACTGATGTATGAATGCAACAAATGATCATATAGTTTCGTTAGGGAAATGGTGATAGCAGAGACATAATTTTATATACTAGGTCTCTGGTGATAGGTAGTTTCCAGATTTGTCGTTTATGTTTTCTTTATCTATATACTATTGCAACAAAGCTGTCAAAGACATTGATATGAATAGCGCACGGTTTAAATCCTGATCAGACGCCCAGTTTCTCGATATCTAATCAGAGGTAATTGTTTGCAAATGAAAGTGTAGTGTCCTGGGATATGGCGGTGGTGAGATTAAGGGACCGTGGGCCCGTTTCATAAAACTTCGTACGACAAAAACGGTCGTAGGTAAAAACTTTAAAGTACATGTACATTTAATTTCTGATTTCTCCATCTAATCCTGTCTTTTGGCATCTTTTTGGAATCGTCTTTTCAAGACGATTCCAAAAAGATGTCACAAGACAGGATTAGAAGGAGAAATAAATAATAATGAGACTTTTATAATTTTGACTTACGACAACATTTGTCCTACAAAGTTTTATGAAACAGGCCCCATGGGTCTTTAGAGAGTTCAATGCCATAACAAGTGAGGACTGGTGGCAATGTGGTGCCCAGAATAAATGGTCAGTTACAGACTTTATTCTGTTATTGTACCGTATTACCCGTTCAAACGCCCAAGGGGCAATGCAAAGTCCAAATCTTTAATTAGGGATTCAGTGTTTAGCTCCTTTCATGCCAACGAGGAAACCGTTTGCAAACAGATTTGATCCAGATGAGACGCCATAAAACTTTGATGTTGAGGGTTTCAACGAAAATGGATCAGTTGAAATATTATTTACAATTTATTTGTTTCAAAATAATACAATATGACAATTGATCTGAGCTTGAATTCTCTAACATATGAAATACATATATTCTGATTTCATGATGGCCTTCTGTAGAGGTATAACCTCTTATACAGTCAATCTTATATGAATCGACCACTAAATAGAAGGTCCAACAGGTGGTTGCTTAGTGCAAGATACAAATAAAGCAGAAAGCTCCTCAAATGAAGAATTAAAATAAAACAGAAAGCTTTCTCCATTATTTGTATCCTGCAATTACATTTGTATACATGTATTACATTTGTACTCATATCCTACAGTTAGCAATCAACTGTCTTAACTCTTTGCATTCAACCAGGGGATACATATCATATGTCACAGTGATTATCTATGCAAACAGTTTGGATCCTGATGAGATGCCACGTAACGCGTTATCTCATCAGGATCCAAACTGTTTGTCATTCTGACTCTGTTTAAAAAAGAAATTTAGAAAATTCTGTTTTAGAACAGTAGCAGATGACAATTGTTGCAGGCAAATATACCCAGCATGCAAAAAGTTAAGAGAAAGTTATACATTTTCAGTTACTGTTCCTGTAGGAGCTTTGTGCATTACTTCAGTCAGGCATCAGGTGGAAACATGTCTTAGAGACTACAAATACATCCTCTCTTTAGACTTATTGTAATACAGGAGAGAAGACATTCTTTTCCGTTTAAATGAAAAAGAAACGCAAACGCATTGCAGTAAAATTGCAAAATAACAACTTGTTGCCAATTCCAACTATATATTTAAATCTGAGTGTCAGTGGCAAACAGTTTGGAGCCAGATCAGATGCTGGGTTGCCCGGCGTCTGATCTGGCTCCAAACTGTTTGCAATTAAAACCATAATTTAGCGTAAACGCATTTTCTCCACTGTACAATACTGACTCTACTTCATCTTGAGCTCTGACCTACATACAAAATATTACAACTACCATGTCCACAGCAGCACAGCTCTCACACTTGTGAAACCAGTTTAAATTTCGCATGTACAGGTGTAGGGTAGACATGCCAGAACTTCTTGTAGATTGTCTTTCCTCTCTGTATCCTGTCATACAGTGGACTGTCCGGGTAGGGGTTCAGCTCCTCACAGGTAACTACAACAATACCCTCTTGTAAGGCATACAGAGTGTTGTTTCTTTGTATTCCTACCTGGAAATATACAAGCAATTCTCATAAGGCTGCCAAATTGCTGCAATACAGTGGAGAATATGTTATTCTTCCCTGTTTAAATGCAAACAAAACGCAAACGTATCACAGTAAAATGGAGAAAATGACAACTTTTCGACACTTCTTACTATGGTTTTAATCTGAGAGGCAAACAGTTTGGAGCCTGATAAGACGCCAGGTTACCTGGCGTCTGATCTGGCTCCAAACTGTTTTGCTATGAAAATAACAGTTTTAGCGTAAATGCGATTATTGGGAAAGAATAGCGTTTTCTCCACTGTATCAGGGCGCCAGATGAAGGGAGTGTTTCAAAAAGTAAAATCTTTATGTCTACAACAAATCCTTTGGTGTACAACTTGTTAGAACTGTCTCTGGAATAGTCACACCATAGGGTTTAGTGCAGACATGAAAAAGAAAATGTTGGACAACTTCAGTTTACTCCCTCTTATTTTTAGCCCTGCAATATGTGCCTATTATAAGGAGACTGGTCTATAGGACATTCAACAAGATTTAGTAACATGCTTTTATCCTTATACATGTATACATACAGTAAAACCTCGCTATTACGACCACTTAAACGAAGGCTAATTGATTGTATAGTAGAGAAGTGACTGCTTAAAGCAAGGTGACAGTGAAACAGAAAGCTCCTACAGGAGCTTTCTGTTTCACTGTCACCTTTCTTTAAGCGGTCACCTACTGTAAACACCCTAATACTTAACATAATTTAGTGGTCATAATAGAGAGGTTTTACTGTATATATGTTTCTGTCCTTTTTCGCTGTGGGTAACGGGTTTACTCTTTCAACACCATGGGCCTGTTTAAAATATGCTCATTACATTTGCAAACAGTGAAGATCCAGATCAGAGGGCTCCTATGGGTCTACACTGTTTGCTAATTTAGAGCTGTATTTATTAAACTACCCAGAATTCCAAATAGACTGGTTCATATTTTGGTAATTAAAACGGAGTGTAGGACAATTCCCCACCAGGACAATTCCCAACTAGGACAATTACCCACCGGACAATTCCCCACTAGGACAATTACCCACCAGGACAATTACCCACTAGGACAATACCCCACTATTAATTATAATTATGTATTTTATTAATGAATTTCAGCACTTATTGCAATTTAAACATGCCCAATATAAAACTTACAGTGTAGACTCCAATCACATCAGGATTTTAGTTGCATTTGCAAACAGTTTTGACCAAGATCAGTCAATAATAAACAGTAGGTGCTTGATCTTGATAAAGGTTGATTATGTTAATGATGTTTCTTTACTATTAACCAATATTACCCCATAGCCTGTTTCTAGTTTTGCTAAACGCCTTATGTATAACAATTTCAAACACTATAGATCCAATTCAAACATCAAATATCTGATCTGAATCTAAGCAGGAAGTACAAAGATAGTTGATGTCTGCTCTTGTTTTAAACAATTTTTAATTATAATGACATATCTTTTTTAACCGTTCTTAAAATGCTAAATGCCTTATGCATAACAATTTCAAACACTAGATCCAGATCAGGGCCTCCGTGGTCTAGTGGTATAATATAGTCACTGTGACTTACACCACTAAGCTCCTCACAGCTGTTAGTTCGAATACCAGTAGGGTTGTTCGGATTTTTCATGTGGGGAAGCCTTCCAGCTGGCTTGCGGAAGGTCGGTGGTTCTACCCAGTTGCCAATTTGTGCCTGAAACAGTGCATAAAAGGCTTCTGGGGGTCTTCCTCCACCTGTCATTAGCTGGACGTCGCCATATGACTGAAATACTGTTGAAAGCGACGTAAAATCAAAACAAATCCAATCAAACTAGATCCAGATCAAACATCAAATATCTGATCTGAATTTAAACTGTTATAGTTGATGTCTGCTCTTTACTTTCAATCTGCTTGAAAGGGTCAACTAGAAACAGGTTATGGGGTAATGGGTTAAATAAACAATGAAAAATATGAACGGCTGATCCAGAACACGAGTATTTAGATCTCTAAATAAATATCCCAAAATTCCACCAGTGACCTTTATTTAATAATGGTTCAATTAAATATTAAAATATATTGCTAAAAGTATGAAAAGAATATTCTCCATAATGTGTTTTTTCCTTTTTAAATTTTTTCCAAAAATTCTATCCTAACTATTTCAATTTAAAAGATGGGATAAAACTGACAAATATTAAAAAAGTTCAATTTTCTTTAAATCAATAAATAGCCTAAAATAGTTGAAAATACCACTTTTATTTACTTATGGTTGAATTAAAAATTAAAATATGTTGCTATAACTATGAATTAATATTCTCACTAATGTGTTATTTCCTTTAGAAATTTTCTTAAAAGTGCTATACTAACTATTTCAATTTACATATGGGATAAAACTGACAGTTTCAATCATAATGTAACCCAATTTCAACCATGCCTAAAACAACCATTTTTAGGCATCCATGGTTATTTTAAAGGTTACAAACTATTGATATTAGTTTGAATTTGTATTCTCAGTGTTTTTTTCCTCTTTAATATTTCAAAAAATTGATCTATTATCAAATTAATTTTAATGGTGGGGAATTGTCCTAGGATAAAAGTTACAAATTCTGTCATAAATCCATCTAATTTCAACCATGGCCTAAAAACCATTTTTATGCAGCAATTGTTAATTTAAAGGTTACAAACTATTAATATTAGTTTGAATTTGTATCCTCAGTGTTTTTTTCCTCTTTAATATTTCAAAAAATTGATTTATTAACAATCTAATTTTAACAGTGGGGAATTGTCCGCCCTGCCAAAAAGTGGGTAATTGTCCTGTGGGGATTTGTCCGATGGGGAATTGTCCTAGTGGGGAATTGTCCTGGTGGGGAATTGTCCGGATCCCATTAAAACGATCCACAAGTGAACTTAATAACCCACATGAGTTACTTAGTGTTGAAATAATGATTTCTTACATTTTCTCCTGGATAAAGTGACAAACCATACTGATGAGCAAGTACGTCTCCTTTGAATACAAAACCGCCATCTTGAACCTTAGGTCCGCGGTGTTTGCCTTTTGTACGACCACCCCCTCTGTTCTTCAACACTAAACCACCTTTAGCTTTTGACTTGAGTCTTGACTGCTGGAACAATACTCCATTTATCACTGAAACAAGCACAAGTCATGTATATATACATATTATCCTCTGCATTCGTATATCCAGAACCCTAAGCGAAAAACGATCAAAAAGATAATCAATTTAAATGTAACTGGGAGCTATATATCTTGAAGGAATATGGAGAAAAATTTGTTTCCTAACTGAAAATAACACTTTAGTATTTTACCAAACAGTTCAATTTCTGAGCCAAATACCAGTTATTAAAACTAACCTTAGGCTGTAAATGCATGCTGAGCACTGTGAATTCTCATAAAACCAGAACCCTGACATCAATTTCCGGGTAATAAAGGCACTTCATTGTACAAAAACAGGTCAAAATTATACTGCATGTGAAAGGTCAATTTCCAGACACTCGCTACACATAATAAACATTCGAGTTATATTGTAAAATGTGTTATTCAAAATCATTTTCCAAAGGGACATTACAAAAATAAGGAACGTGGTCAATTTTGGTATTCATTTTTTGAAAGTATAATTTTCTTCAAAGTTTCACTACCATATTGCGAGTAAACCACATCACGAGTATACCCATATCGCGAGTATACTCTATGCAGAGTGATGCGAATAATAAAGATGATGATGATGATGAATTCCCAGTTTTTTCCACATTTTTTCTGCTATGTTGCTGCAAACATCTTATACAAAACCGGAACAGGTTTATGCGATGACGTCAGCAGATCCATCATCACACCCGCTAAATCAAGGGTTTATGTGAGGCTTCTGGAAATATGGGAAGGGTCTCATGTTACGTCATGTCATGGAGGAAGTATACCCTGGAGAAGATTCATATACACAAATCTGCATTTTCCCGAAAATGTTGTCGTCCAATACCTGTATGCGCGATAACGCTTAATCGATCGATAATTCAACTGCACCGGTACGCCAATAGCGGGCTATCGCGTTTTTTATCGTGTTGAATGGTTACCTACTGTTAGTTTAAGTTACATAAAATCCTTAATTTTTACCCGATTTTCATTATAATGATCTTAAAAGAAGGCTAAGATATTTATCTTTCACTTGTGAAAATAACATAATCTAATTTTTACATTGATAATTTTTATGGCGAGTTAAAGAGCGGTTACCAAATGAATTTGCCGATAAAAGGGAGCAAGCGCTCGCGCAAAAATATATCACGCCCTGTTACAAAACCTTTCATAAAATCCTCAATTTTAGGCCGATTTCCATAACAATGGTCTTAAAGGACAGCTAAGATATTTTTCTTTCAGTTGTAGAAAATGCCAGTGTTTATTTTTGAAATCAACAAATTTTATGGCGAGTTAAAGAGCGATTGCCAAATGAAATAGTCGATAAACGAGAGCAGGCGATCGCGAAATAAATACAACGTCCCGTTTCAAAAACTTGAATTTAATACATAATTTTCGTCCGATATATATATATATATATATATATTAAAAAAAGGTCTTGATATAAAGCCGTGACACTTATCTTTCGGTTGTAAAAATACCAGGGGTTTTCTTGAAGCGAAAAAAGTAATGATGACCTACAAAGGTAATAGACGTTTATTTAAGAATAAAATCATCAAGAAATTGTGGTTAAATAATGAACTAGGGCTATTCATCTGTAAACTACATGTCTACCATATTACACATCACAAAGGAATGTGACACATTACGTAACCGTACACAATTAGCAGGCCATTTATAAGCGTCATAAAACTCTCCCAGCATGAAGTCCATGCTTCTTGAACATGCCGATTATCTATGAAGTGCTTGTTAGGGAACTGGACACCAGGGGGTTTCCTCTTTAATAAAAAAGATCAATGCTACCCGTGCGTGTAACTTGAACATGTGTTTTTGACTTCTGTAACCGCATGATTTTTATATATTATACAAATCACAAAAAATAAAGATAATAGAATTGAATTGAATTGAAAAAAAGAAAAAAAAGACCAACATCAATGCACCTGGTTTGGTTGATGACTGGATTAACCCTCTCATTACTGAATACCAGTAACATGATGACTATTACAATTGCAAACAGTTGTAATCCAGACCAGGCTGCAAAAATGTCGGATTCATAGAGTATGTCTCTTGAAATATAGTTTACCCCTTTTTCAAATTAAGCTCTTTATGACACATTTTATCTTTTCTCCGCATGAGGATCATCAGAGAGAGAGAGAGAGAGAGAGAGACAGACATTCATACAGAAAGATGGAGACAGAAAAGAAGAAGCGAGAGACTGACAGACAGAGATAAGAGAAAAACAGACAGACAGAGAGACAGACAAGAGGCAAACAGACAGTGGCAGAGAAATATAGACACACACAAGCTTCGTAGGTAAACGAAAAAATACGTTTTTCTCTCATTTTCAAAACCTCACTATACTAACAATTTATAAGCTATCGCCTCAAATTTTGTACTACGCGTAAGATCATGGTCTAATAAAACATCTGTATTAAACTTTATAACGAAAAGATGACATTAAAAGCATTTCTATTAACACCAAACTTCGTAGGTAAACGGAAAAATACGTTTTTCTCTCATTTTCAAAACCTCACTATACTAACAATTTATAAGCTATCGCCTCAAATTTTGTACTACGCGTAAGATCATTGTCTAATAAAACATCTGTATTAAAATTTATAATGAAAATATGACATTAAAAGCATTTCTATTAAACACCAAACTTCGTAGGTAAACGGGAAAATACGTTTTTCTCTCATTTTCAAAACCTCACTAAACTAACAATTTATAAGCTATCGCCTCAAATTTTGTACTACGCGTAAGATTATTGTCTAATAAAACATCTGTATTAAAATTTATAGCGAGCACAGCTCGCGAGCCGAAGGCTCGCGAGTGGGCGAGTGCTTATGTTATTGCGTTAATTTCAAGTTAAATTTCAGATTCAATTGGTTATACCTGTACAGACGTTGAATCGATTTCCAGGAGTCAAAATTCCGTGCCTTCCGGCGGATCTACTTGCTAAATTATTTTCAAGGACTGGTTCTGTCTTATTTAAAAGTTTTACACTTTGGTTACCGTTTTTACTTGTGAAACATTAGCTGATAGTGTGCGTCTTGATTCCCAACGTCAAAAAGCCGTGACTTCCGGTAACTCCAAAAAAGAGAGTATTCAGCGTTGATGGTTATGTATAAAACCCGTGGCACGTAAATGTGGCCGGACGATCGAAACGCCATTGAGTAATTTTTTCGTGGACGAAACACGCTCACAGAATTATGAACGGTCACCGTGGACGAAATAGGCATTCGATAATTAAGAGAGATATCGAGCCGTCATTAAAATTATACACGTTTTCTTCCGTAAACCATCGGGTTTAAAACCAATAAACATGAAAAACATTGATGTTCTATTTATAGAGTTTGGATCGTTCGGCCCTGCGTAGTTTCGACCTCGGTCGTTTCGGCCTAATTATATATTTTGATTGATCGCACATTTTTTTTATTTCAGTAAATAAGCACCCAAAACGTTTTTAACACTAACATCAACAAGTTTTTCCTAAAAATTATTTTTTTGCAGATAAAATATATTTAATGTGCTGTTCAATAGTGTTAACTCTTAGGAAGAAGAAACATTAGGAATAATGGAAGAAGAAAATAGCTCATTGACCCACAGCTGCAGTGGTTTGTCAACTTGCAATGTATATTCAGGGATATTTAACCAATACTGAATTTTGCAGTCCCCTCTCTACAAAATACATCGTTTGGTGTTAACTCCTCCAAACCTAGTGATGTCTATACTCATTATTTAAATTATACAAACAATGTGGGCTATACCTGGCTATTTGAAACCTCTTAGTTATTTGAAACCTCTTAAAGGGAGAATGACATCACATAACATGTTTATAACTGGTCAGTATTCCTGTCGCAAACAAAGACCTGTAGATGGGAAGAGCTAGCAGCGCAACCCCCACCCCCTCCCCGATTTGGTATCTTTCAAGCGGGGCCTTGGATCCCTTTCCTGCTAACATTGCTGTAGGGCCCGAGCTGTAAGTAGTCACCAGAGATTCTCATTGATGTAGCGGCCACCGCAACCAGAGAGGCTTGAGTTGAGGAAGTGAACAAGCAACTGTCATATATTTTTCTATTTCTGTCTATCCTAAAACTGATTTCTTACTTTTTTTGTTTCTCTCATTTTTTTTTCTGACCCATCCAAACCCATTGCGTAATAGTCAATAGTGACTGCGCAAATGTATGCTGTAGATGTGGTTGAGCCTGAAGAAGGTTATTAAATGGACGGTCATGGTAATTAAATTTATTGGATCAAATATAACTGTCAAATAATTAAAGTTTAGCTATTTTGCGGAAGGGTAGACCTAGGTTAGAGAGCTCTTAAAACTATTCTCAGACCAGGGTCTTAACTGTTTGGTATTTTTAGGAAAAACAGCTCTTATTAATAAAAAATTGAAAATGCTTAAATACTTTTATGATAAGATCAAGTAAAGAAAAACATAGGTTAAATTAACCGTTTCATAATTTGGTTTAAGGATGAAAGGTTTAAATAGGAATCATAAACGTAAAGAGAAAGGCTTGTTCTTCTACTTCTTTACGAAACACTGTCAACGATTGACCATTACGTTTCGGCGCTAGTGGTGAATAAGAAAAGTGAAAGTTATACAGGAAAGGTAGAAACAGACAGATCAAAGTCAGAGTTTAGTGAAAAATAGATATCGACTGCTTTCCGTCCCTCAGGGAAGACCAATCCGGCTACCGTAGCGGCCACTGAGAATTCACTCAACCGGCACAGCTCTCCCCATCCTCGGTACCTGTACTAACAGTCGAAGTCAAGCGGTATATCTATATTGTTCATGGTAATTAATGCAAATTGGATACTTTTATGTTGGTTCCAATCCATTGTTATGCGTTATTGAATGGGTTGTTGTAACACATTTTAACTACTTTTTGATTTTCTTTCAAATGGGTCTGATCTCATTTATTTTGCAAAATGTCTGTGACCCTCAAATAAGAATTTGTCCTTTACAAGGTGGTTGACAGATTGGTTCAGATCATACCTTACACAAGTCAATCATCATTTTTGGATGGGGACCTGTTCCCAATTGAAAACAAGAGTTTTTCATCTCCAAAAAATGATTATTTAATGATTTTACGGCAGTATTTTTACCCAAATGAGCATTTATGGCTCGAATCTTCTGACATTTTAAGGCATATTTTTTCCAACTGAATAGGTACCAACCCATTCCCAGAGTGGTGAAGAAAAAAACCCACTGAGAATTAACCCATTACTCCATAGATATACCTTTTTTACACCTTTAATCTATTTCTCCACTGGAATACATTGTTCCACTTAATGCAGTGGTAATGCAAACCTGAAATCCAAGAAGGAGTGAATCCGTTACTACCGATTTTTGTCTTTTGATTGACCTGGCCGGGAATTGAACCCATGACCTCCTGCACTGTATGGGGACACTCTACCACTGATTACCGTCAATTGTTGATCTAAATATTTCAGGGCAAACACAATACTGCCAGATTTTGTTTACTTTTCTAGTATTTCTTTTTACTTATCTAGTAGTTGAGGTATTGAGCACCCAGCTGAGGAAAAAGAAATTTGTTTGACTCTGATTTACAACAGCAAAATTTAAATTCAATTTGTACAGCTGTGCTCGCTTGTAGGCTGTGCCTATTTCATATTAACGAAAAGATGACATTAAAAGCATTTCTATTAACACCTAACTTTCGGAAAAACGTTGTTTTCTAGCGGCCAGCGAGTGCCGCTGATTGACCGATTTTGGACGACAAGATAAATCGCGAGCCGGCCGGATACTTCTCCAGGTTATACTTCCTCCATGGTCATGTATGAGAATCAAGGATATATATCGAAACAATCAGTGATTCGTCAAATTGATACAATTTGTTACATTTCTAACATGCAAAATTCCCTTTTCCTATGATTTGTCAAAAAAAATCCCAATTCCTGGAGTATGTGTGACTGTCATTTACTCAAATACCCACATTCCCATAATTCCGGTATTAGGGTAAATAAAGTTGCAGGGTGACAGTAGTCAAGTATTTTAATGAAAAGAAAAACGCAGCAAGCGAACATTGGGGAGACCGACCTCTGAATTTAAGCAATACAAAATCAAATCTTTTAAAAACAGGAACATCAGAGAAAAGGCGTCATACCTGAGGCATTATTCAAGGAAAATAATCTCTCTACAGAAGGCAAAAGTCTTGCCGTCAAGGGCGCAGCCATGATTGGTATGGGTTAAACCCCGAGCCTAACAGGGAATTGCGGTGGCATATTGTAACTTAATGTTGGACTTCTTTATCGATTTATAAAAAACAAACTATATTCGCATAACAATTAGTTGATTAATAGATTTTTAACAAAAATTGCAGTGCACGGATTGCCACCGTTCATGATGATATTGGGTAAGGCAAAATCCGAAAAACCCAGGACGGGAACCAATATTTATGGCGGGAAACCAAACAGAAAGTAAACAGGAGGAAAGGTAACAAACAAGTCAATTTTGGTCCTGTACCTTTTAGAAATAGTTGCAATTTGCAAATATCACTGAATGTACATGTATTTCTTGATATTGAACTGCTTGTTATGTGTTTTTCTCTCTGAATATGTCCGGTGTAACATTGATTATCAAATTATTGCAACAAATTTTATTCGTCCCCAATTACTTCGACCATGATAAATCAAGGAAGCACCAACACCATAACACTCATGGGCAGTTTTTTATTTCTATTTATTACTTCTCTCCATCAATACTTAGCATTATGAGAAGGGGCACTTTTTAGGTGCACCATTGGGACTCTACCTGGCCGGTCACTTTATACTGCAACCGACGAACCAGTCGTAATTCTTACCTGAAATCCTGAACGCCAAGGAGGGAAGCCATTACTATCAATTTTCAAGTCATTGGTTTGACCCGCGGGGGATTGAACCTGCAGTGCAAGCGGACGCTCTACCACTGAGCTATACAGGCAGTTTTGGCACCACTCTACTAGTACGCTGCGGCTCAGTCTGTGATTGTCATTAATTTGAGATTTATTTTCTTTTTTGAAGTATTGTTATCATTCTTAATTGTTCGGGAGTATACTGTTGTTGAACGCCATCATCAGATTTTTTTTATTAAGGCAGTGGCTAGTTCTCCGGAACCGGACGGCTAGCCCACACTCACAGGGCAGGCTAAACATCCGGATTCCGGTTCCGCACAGCTAGTCTGCCCTGTGAGGGCATTATAGGCTAGACGTCCAGAATATTTTTTTGCTGGACATATACTGCTTAAATCGTGGGTTAGTGCCTGGATATATGGTAAACAAGTTGAAATAACCCTTAATGCATTTAAATAAAAAAAAAAACATTGAGAGCAGAAACACATGCACATTAACCCATTACCCCATAGCCTGTTTCTAGTTTTCAAGATAGTTGCCCATTTTAGCAGGTTGAAAGTAAAGCAGAATGTGCCTTAAGGTGCATTCTGCTTTACTTTCAGCATGCTTTAAGCTATTGTCTGCTAGAATATAGAAAATATTTCTTATCATTCTTATTGTGACCATGTTGGAACTATTTTCTTCAGTAGGGTTATAAATTAAAGGCGTATTTATGGGGTAATGGGTTAAGGGATTAATTTACCTTCACTTAAGAGGGACGTTCGCATCCACCATTTTAACTGGTGATTGAGTTCGCTACCCTGACACTGCTGCACCTTCTCGCTATAAGGATGCAGGACATTTCTGTTGATTTGATTGTAATTTATGCATGTACATATTACCAATTGAAACTGAAAGTTATAATTAGGGAGTTTAAGTTTCAAATGCAAGTGATAATGATGACTATCACGGCCGGTATCAGCAAACTGTGAACGCATCAGAAGCAACAAAGCCATGCAAAAAAAGCTTCATTCTCTAAAGAATTCTAACCGATTTTTGCTTAAAGCAGGCTGAAAGTAAAGCAGAACTTTAACCTGCTTTAAGTAGTAACTTGTCTTAAAACTAGAAACACTGTTACAGGCTATGTTACAAATGTACAGCATACTGAAAGCCTTAAGCTACCATCTGCTAGGTGGATATAGGATTTATTATGTTGCACATTCATTACTGTATAAAGTAGTAAACTATTTTCTCCAGTGTAGGAATGAATGGTTAAACTTCAGGGCTGCCATTTCTCCTGATTTTTTCCGAGTAAATGGTAGCTTAAAGCAGGCTGAAAGTAAAGCAGAATGCGCCCTAAGGCGCATTCTGCTTTACTTACAGCCTGCTTTAAGTGGTCGCATGTCAACAAAATAAGGAAAGGGCTATAGGGTAAAGGTACGATTCGTAAAACCGCACTTGAGAAATGCAAATTTGGAAATCTTAGGATTTTTCGTGTCAACTTATGGCAGCCCTGAAACTTAAAGGCCTATCTGTCTACTACTAAGTCTAGATTAATCAGTTTTCATTTCTTCTCTATGTTGAGTTCTACTTGATTATGTTTTCTTAACAACCTTTTCAGTTCTTATATATATTTTGTTTCAGACCCGGACAATGATCAATGAATCAATGTAACTGTTATGTGTAAACATCAAGCCTTATTTGTGTCAAACAAGGAATAGCACTATGACGAGCAAGCACGGAACTCATGCTGATTTTATCTCGGATAATTCTTCAGATGATAGCGACGGTCTGCCAGAGATTGGAAGTCTCAGAGAGAGGCTTGCTAGAAAACGAAAGCTACTGCTAGGTGCAAAAGTTTTAGACGATGTCTCCAGTATTAGTATTGGTACAACAAAAGACATAAAGAATTCATCAAAAAGTTCTATACCACATATCCTGTGTGATAGTGAGCCTATTGTTCTTGATGAGGAGGTTGACAATGGAAATGAAAACTACCTTCCATCATATACATATAGTAACTCAAGTCAAGATTCAGTACCTAATGGGAAGAGATTTCGTGTAGATATGAGTACAGCATCAGATAATAGTATGAGTGGTGGAGTTGACTTAACATCAGATGTGTCTGAACCTCAGTTTGTTATCGGTGACTCTGTCGGGTATCATGCCCAGGACACTGACACAGTCTCCAGCTGCAGTAGTGTTAGCAGTGCAGCTGTACCAGGAAATGCTCTTCAAAAAGAAAGAAAGAAAAGAACTGCAGAGGAAGTAGAAGAAAACAAGAGAAAAGCACGGGTAAAAAGAAACACTTTAACCCATTACCCCCATAAATACGCCTTTTGATGACTTGAAATTTATTCCTCCACTGAAGAAAATAATTTCAATTTATATAGTCAAGCATAAACTTGTATTATAAGATATGTTTTCTATATTCAAGCAGATTATATCTTAAAGCAGGCTGAAAGTAAAGCAGAATGTGCCTTAAGGCACATTCTGCTTTACTTTCAACCTGCTTTAAGTGATCACTTGTTTTCAATACTAGAAATATGCTATGGGGTAATGAGTTAACTATTTATTTACCAAACATAATACCAGAAATCTAATTCACCCAGAGAACAAATGTCCTTTGATTCCATGATCTGTTCCTCATAGTTTCTATCTTTTCCTAAAGAACGGAAACTTTCTTTCATCCTGACAAACAGTTGTTAAAGTAGACTGAAAGAAAGGCTCCTTAAGGAGATTTCTGCTTTACACTGAAAACAAGCAGTGGTAAAAAATGTTAAGGATTGATTAAGGAACATACATATATTTCAGTTCACAGGATTACAGATAAGGCATGTATTGGGGTATATACCCAATTAGAATTAGGAAAAAAAAACAATTGTTTCTCACAATAAGGAGTAACAACAAACAAAGAAATGTAGCAGAAAGCAAAATAATTTTTTGCATACCTATTATTAATCAGAATATGAATAATAACCAATTGCATAAATTGTAAATACTCAATAAAAATTGCAAAAGAATAGCTTTAGCAAAGGTAGTTTACAGCAGGCTGCTTTACTTTCAACCTGCTTTAGGTAGTCACCTGTCTTCAAAACTAGAAACAGTCTATGGGGAATGGAACTGGATTAAGATATTTATTATATTGATTTCAAGTATTAAAATTATCTTTTCTTACAGGAGAAGAAAGAGGAACGAGAGAGACTGAAAATGGCAAAGGAAGCAGAAAAACAAATGAAGATAGCAGAAAGAGAGTCTAAAAAACAAGTTAGTCTGGGCTCCTGTTTGAAGGTAAGACTTACTCTTAGAACCCTAGTCACACAAATATGCATTCTTTGCAAACAGCTGGGGTGTAAAATTCTACTCGCCCGCTCGCCATGGTGTGTAACATTTTATCAGGGCGAGCAGATTTTCTGATAATTTACAACAGAAACTAATGAACAAAATGTCATTATCACCCAGCAGAGCGAGTAACAATTCTGAAAATTTTACACCCCTGAAACAGTGTACCAGTAAAGAGTACACTTGCCCTATGCAAACAGTGAAGACCCAGATCAGAGGGCTCTTAAAGGAGCCCTCTGATCAGGGTCTGCACTGTTTGTCATTTTGCAGTACATTGACAAAAACAACTCTAAATATTCAAAACTGGACTAGACGAAATTGGTAATGTTCAGGAATTATCTGACAAAAACGACCCTAAATATTCAAAACTGGACTAGACTAAATTGGAAACAGGAATGGTCCATTTGAAGTGTGGGGGAGTAAATTACGAATAATGGCTAGTTTGGCTACTTATCTAGAATTCAAATTTTTGTTTCAGTATTTGACAGTTCTGGTGGACACTCACATAGTAAACACATGTGGTTGTGGGGTGGTGCTGTTCAAGGCATGTGAGGAACTAGGGGTCTCCTGCCAGACAAGGGAGCTGAGGGTTCCCTTTACCATCATGTGGCAGCGACAGTCTACAGAGTGCAGTATGTCGGCGGACATGAAGGTGCAGGATGAAATTATTCTGTTTACTATAAGTTGTCTCTTTTTCGGTCATAGTATTTTGCAGGGTTTTTTTGTTTCAAAAATCAGGTTGAATTATATTCTACTGAAAGCAGGGTAATACAATTCTGAGGTTATGGTTCTTAGGATGGTTGTAAAGACTGATTATCTTAACTCTTTCACATGTAGGTATGTTAGCTTCACTGTACGTAGGATGCATGCTAAAACCCGAGTCAACAGTTAGTGTAACTTGTACAGTATTAGGCGGTGATTTGATTTGGGAAAATATGAAACAAATAGATATCTGAAAAATTATGTTTAATGACTTGAATATAAGCCCCCTACACTGCCTAGCATATTTATGAAATAATGGGGTAAGCTCATATTAAAGATTTATGTTTTACAGTTAACTTACTTAAACCTCTCTATTATGACAACTAAAACACTGATTTCTGTTTACCTGTCATCTTGATTTCAGTAGTCACCTGTCAAAAACACCTTATAATTAACACAATTTAGTGGTCATAATAGCAGGGCTGCCATTTCTCCAGATTTTTCCTAAATATTCAGATTTTTATCCTATCAGATCGTAGCTTAAAACAGGCTGAAAGTAAAGCAGAATGCGCCATAAGTATTCTGCTTTACTATCAACCTCTTTGAAGCAGTCATGTGTCTTCAAAACAAGAAACAGACTATCGGATAAAGGTACGATTAGTAAAATTGCGTCTGAAAAATTTAAAATTTGAAATCTAAGGATTTTTATGATCAACTTATGGCAGCCCTGTAATAGACAGGATATACTGTATGTTCTTTTGAGTGGATGCCTCACACAACTTTGCATACATATAATCAATACACAGATATCCCAAATCTTTACTTACAATACAGGTTGAGACAGTTCAAACCGAGGTAGAGGAGAGGGAGGTGTTGACAGTGGTGCCTGTTACAGACTTTGTCCAAATGGTCCACACCTACAAACAGGTACATAATTATTAATACACACAGTGTGTCTGAACACATTCAACCCTAGCGACGACTTTACTCGTCATTTACAAATAGTGTACCTGTAAAGATTACACTTGCCCCATGCAAACAGTGTAGACCCTGATCAGAAGGCTCCTTAAGGAGCCCTCTTATAAAGGTCTACACTGTTTGTCATTTTGAAATACATGTATATTGTAAAAATCAAGCCTAAATAGTCAAAATTGGACTAGACTTATTTTGAAATTGGAATTTTCTATTAAAAGTTTCAGGGGTAAATGAGTTGAAATAAATTATATTTGGCTACTTACTATACTGAATGAAAAAAGTTCACTCAGTTGTTTAACACTGGATTTCCCGTAGACAACATTCCCTGTTTTGTGTAGTGCTGGGGGCCATCTTACAAAACTTTATAAGACAAATATTGTTGCAAGTCAGATTCTAAAATTATCAATTATTATTTATTTTTTCAAATAAAGAGCGCTATATAAATCTGTTATAATAGTAATAAATAATGTAATCCTGTCTTGTGACATCCTATGGAAACGACTTGTAAAGGATTAGATGGAGAAATCAGAAATAAGATGTATTTTAAAGTTTTGACTTAAAACCTCTTTTGTCATATGTTTCGTAAGAAGTACCCATGGAAAGCATTATCAAATACATATTGAACAGCAGATAATAATGTAAGGCACACAGTTAAGGGAATCACATTGAGAGACATTTACAATAATTGGTTATCGAGTATGATCTGTTCAAAGTTGACGGATTCCAATGCAAAGGGAGGTAATTTGAAAAAAAATCACATTTTCAACAGCCGATTGTACACAAACTGCTGAGAAGTTAATCTCCAAAATGTCAGTTTTCTGATGCTGGCTACTTTTACAACATTATTGCTAACTTTTATGAAAAAAAAATAGACTGACATCTCGTTTATGACTTGTAAAGCAGTTACAATAAAATGGAGGGTTCTCTCCATTTAAACAAATGTTTAAAGCATGTAGTCAGTATCTCTTTCTGTTGCAATATGAGTGATAAAATGTACCACAAAGACATAGTTTGCATCCTTAACCCATTATCCCATAGCCTGTTTCTAGTATTGGAGATATGTGACCACTTAAAGCAGGTTGAAAGTAAAGAAGAATGGGCCTTAAGGCACATTCTACTTTACTTTCAGCTTGCTTTAAGCTATTATCTTCTAGAATGTAGAACATATTTCTTATTATTCATATTCATAGCTGCATAAATCTGATCTCTTTTCTTCAGAGGAAGAATAAATGAAAGGCGTATTTATGGGGTAATGGGTTAATATATGACTTTACTTTTTCGCTCAGTATGGATTGGCCTCTTATAGAGTTTGATGGTTTGTTAAAATGTTTTGGTTTACTTCTTATCTGGAGCCTTGGAACAATTGTACATAGGACTATTAGTATTGTCTGTTCTTACAGAGACAGAGAGGTCTGTTTGAGGATGGAGTGTCACTGAGGGACTATATACTACAGCAACAGAGCCAGCTAGTGGACAAGTCCATTACTGTAGTTGTACCTGGGCTGGAACAATACTTCAGGTAAGCTCATTTGTATGTACCCACCAACACCACTTGCTAGAATGCTTTGATATTTATACAGTTGTTGCCTTGGACAAATTCTCCCATATCACCAGTCTCAATTTGACTTTGACCTCTTTCAGACTTTTTAGCTCACCTGAGCCAAAGGCTCAAGGTGAGCTATTGGGATGGCCCTGTGTCCGCCGTCGTCCATCGTGCATTGTGGTTAACAATTGCTTCAAATGACATCTCCTCCTATACCGATTGACAGATTTCAAAGAAACTTTACAGGAATGTTCCTTGGGTCAAGCTCTTTCAAATTTGTTCAAAGAATTAAAAACAATGTAGAACTCTGGAAGTGAAAATATAAGGAAATCTTAAAAAATCTTCTTGTCTGAAACTACAAGGGCCAGAGCTTAGATATGTGGCGCATAGCATCATCTATATGTCCTCTATCAAGTTTGTTCAAATTATGCCCCTGGGGTCAAAATTGGCCCCGCCCCAGGGGTCACAGTTTTACGTAGAGTTATATAGTGAAATTTTCAAACGTCTTCTCCTCTGAAACTAATATGGCCAGAGCTTTGATATTTGGCATGGTGACACTTCTAGATGTCCTTAATCAATATTGTTCAAATGGTTCTGGTCTGTTACATATGTAGGTCACAGGAGCTAAAAATAGATGTTTTTAATGAAATCTTAAAAACTATTCTTGTCTGAAACTACAAGGGCCAGAGCTTAGATATTTGGCACATAGCATCGCCTACAGGTCCTCTATCATTTTTTCTTCAAATTATGCCCCTGGGGTCAAAATTGGCCTCGCCCTGGGGGTCACAGTTTTACATAGAGTTATATAGTGAAAATTTCAAACGTCTTCTTCTCAGACACTAATATGGCCAGAGCTTTGATATTTGGTATGGTGACACTTCTAAATATCCTTTACGTATTTTGTTCAAATAGTTGCGGTCTGTTGCATATCTAGGTCACAGGAGCTAAAAATAGATTTTTTCTTTAAAAATTAAAAATATCTTCTCGTCAAAATCTACAAGGGCAAGAGATTAGATATTTGGCACATAGCTACATCTACAGGTCCTCTATCAAGTTTGTTCAAATTATGCCCCTGGGGTCAAAATTGACCCCTCCCCTGGGGTTACAGTTTTACATCGAGTTATATAGTGAAATTTTCAAACGTCTTCTCCTCTGAAACTAATATGGCCAGAGCTTTGATATTCAGCATGGTGACATTTCTAGATGTCCTTTACCTATTTTGTTCAAATGGTTCCAGTCTGTTGCATATGTAGGTCACAGGAGCTAAAATTAGATTTTCTCAATGGAAACTAAAATATATCTTCTTGTCTAAAACCCTAGTAACCTGATCTTAGATATTTGGCACATAGCATCATATACAGGTCCTCTATCAAGATTGTTCAAATTATGCCCCTCGGGAAAAAAATGACCCCAACCTGGATATCAATAATTTTCTCCATTTTGTCAGCTATTCTCAGGTGAGCGAAATATGCCCCATGGGGCTCTTGTTAATGTACTATTTCTTGGTTTTTTGTCCGACATCACGCAGCTTACTAGACTGTTGGGATACTTGTACAGTTGTTGCATTGAATAATCCCAATACACCCATATTGCAAATACATAATATATAGCTTATGATACAAATTCATGACTGTATTAATTGGAATTCTAACACATTTCGCACACGTCTTTAAATAAACAAAGAAGAAACGTATCAGTGTTTGAATTTTCAATAAAACACTCACGCGCTGTAAAGTTCTAACGTGACATCATATGGTTTTGAAAATGCGTACTCAAAGATATATCGCGGTGTTGCTTCAGTGCAAATTAAGGTTAAACTATGTGTTAGAATCGAAATAATAAATTAATACCAGTGTTTTATCTAACAATCAAACACGGGTAGTCGTTGAGATGCTTGTAATTAAACCACTCGGCCTTACGGCCTTGTGATTAATTTACTACGCATCTCAGCTCCTACCAGTGTTTGATGGCACCATAAAACACTGGTATGAATTTATTATTTCTTAGATATTTTCATCAGTGGGGTAATAAATTGATTGCACTAAAAGGTGATACTATGGGAAAGGCATGTGTTAAGCATGTGAAAAAAGTACAAATCAGGTGACAGGGTAGAAAGTAAGATGAAAGTAAAGCAGAAAGTTCTTACAGGTGCTTCTACTTTACTTTCATGCTGATCAAAGTTGTCACCTGTATTCCACACGTGTTTGATTCTGAAAACTAGCTTACAGGGAAGCAGTTAACACTTTCAACACTAAGTAACACTTGTGGGGTTTTAAGTTTCCCTTGTTGATCTTTTTGATTTAATACCAAAATGTCAACCAATCTGCTTAGAATTCTTTGTAGTTTAATAAATACTGCATGTAATTAGCAAACAGTGTAGACCCAGATCAGAGGGCTCCTTTAGGAGCCCTCTGATCTGATTGTACACTGTTTGCAAATGTAATGAGTATATTTGTTGAAAGAGTTAAGCTTCACCTACGTTTGTATCTCCTTATAATCCCATACACACCTGAAGCTCTAAATGTACAATTCTAGTTTCCAAGTCTTGGACTATTTGGGGTTGTTTGTTACAACTTATTGGAAAAAGACAAACAGTGCAGACCCTGATCAGATGGCTCCTCCTTCAAGAGCCCTCTGATATCAGTCTCAACTGTTTTGCATAAGTGTACTGTTTGTAAATGATGAGTATACTCGTTGCTAGGTTTTAACGAGTACACACAAATTTGGCTGTTATGGGAAATATTCACTAAAACAGATTTTGACAAACTTTTTAGAGATCTCAAGTCTCAAAAGAAGAAGAAACACAAAGAAGCAGTTCGATCCACAAATCCTGACTACGTGGGCAAGCAGATGAAAGAGGGATCACCCATGGTCACAGTGTCCCGTGTCGATGTGGAGGAGGCTGTGACAGACACTCAGTTACAGACAGACTGCTGTACATACATGGTTGACACCCATTCAGACCTGGCTGACCTTGTCAGACGATTCTCTAAAGCTGTGGCAGAAAGGCCTGCAAAGTAGGTACAGTTAAACTGCTCTATTACGACCACTAAAAAGAGTGCTAATTGACTGCATGAAAGACAGGTGACAGCTTAAAGCAAGGGGAATGTAAAACAGAAAGCTCCTGAAGGAGCTTTCTGTTTTTCATTCACCTTGCTTTAAGCCGTCACCTGTTTTAAATACCTGATAATTAACAATTATGGTAGGTGTGTAATAAAGAGGTTTACTGTAGGTAACTCAAACTTTTCTTCTGTATCAGTCAAGTCTTGTTGTTGGTCTTCAAGGCAAGACTGGCAGCATAATGCATTACAATTTTACACAAAATTAATGCTTTATCCAGGGGTGGCAAATTCAATTCAATTATTGTCCGTGTTGTCCGAGATGTACACTTTTTGATACGGACAAGTTTGAATTTCAATCAACAACAGCCTTTCAGTGGCGACTTGGTGAAAACTGCTGAAGTACAATAAGGGGCAACTTACACTTTTTATTACTGCATAATGCCACGGTCATGAATAGAAAACCATACTCTGACTTTAAAATGATATTGATGTACATTTTGTTGTTTGTAGAAAAGACCGCTTTGATCCTGTGTTCTCCTTCCATGAAGAAGGTGCTGGTGGTGTGAAGGTGGATAGGAACGGTGTGGGGCTGTTGAAAGTATGGAAACAGCAGCTCATGCAGTTCAAGAATGTCAGCCCTGATATAGCCCAGGCCATTATCTCAGAATACCCAAGCCCGCGTCTCCTACGACAGGTATTGGCAAGTAACATTTGCAATACATGTACAGCACGGGGGGCCAACTAGGTAATGTGATGAAATGTTACTCTACGACAACCTATATGGGTATTATAACAGATTTGTATTGCTAGGAAGGCAACTTTGTTTTCGTAGACAAACATTTCTCACTGTATACACTGACTTCGTAGCAATACAAATCTGTTATGATACATATATAGGTTGTCGTAGAGTAAAATTTCATCGTAATACCTAGTTGGCCCCCCGTGTACAGTGGAGATGACATTATTTTTTGACATACAAACACATGCAAAACGTAAAGGCAGCACAGTAAAATGTAGAAATGACAACTTTTTGACAATTTGTTTTAATCCGAGTGGCAAACTGTTTGGAGCCTGATCAGACGCTGGGTTACCCAGCGGCTGATCTGGCTCCAAATGTTTGCATTGGAAAAAAATAGTTTTAGTATCACCTGTCTTATATACAATCAATTAGCCTTAGTTTTAGTGGTTGTAATGGAGGGATTTTACTGTATATTGTTTGTAAATGACATGTAAACTGGTTGCTAGGGAACAAAGAGTTATTAAACCGCCATTTACTGACATGATATCTATTTTAAGTTTGAGATAAAGCCTCTTGAAATAAACATATTCAAGGCTCCAGAAAAGGGAAATATTTCCATAAAAAATATCTTTATTTCTGCATTAAACCCTGTGGTGTCACAACTCAATAGAATCGTCTCTTTGAGACGATTCTAATGAGTAGTAACACCATAGGATTTGGTGAAAAAATGATTGAGAAAATATAAGATTTGTTCAGTTTACTCCCTCTTATATGGAGCCCTGATATTTATAATTGGTGTTTTACTGGTTTGTCTTTTCAGGCCTACCTCAAGTGTTCGTGTGAAAAGGAAGCTATTGGAGTCTTAGAAAACATAGTGGCAAGTATATGTGATGTCGGTTTTGAAATGTAATGCAACGCAAATGAATTGAATAATTTTATATAGCAGTCTTGTAGAGGTGGGTACCGCGGAAAATAAAAAACCACGGTGTACCACGGTTTTTAGATAAATACCACGGTTAACCGCCATTTAAACCTACTATCAAATAGACAGGGTGTGATATGGCCGTAGCTCCTAGAGCTGGGTACTGAATGTTCACGTTCAAGCAATAAAAATATCATCGAGTAACAGCCCACAAACAGTTGTAACTATCAAACTGTTTCTGAAATACAACTTTAAAAAATCATCAAACCCAACGATTTACGTTGAACACCCATCACCGTGAATGAATGGATTTGTCATTCTATCTATTTCTATCTATAGATAATGACAGACTTCACTTTCATTTATTATCGGCATGGGGGTTTTCTTTCTCCGTCACATGCATGAACACAACTGACAAGGTAATAAGAACGCATGCAAAAGAATGGTTGTCAATTTTATTTAACCTTGTTTTATGGCGAAACCCGACGTCAATCTATCAAAAGTCTGCTTTGGCTGTCATTCAATTGTTTGTTATTTTCCGAACAATGAATGTATCAAATGTACGACAAATACGATTGGTCAAATGTCCGGCTGTTTACTGTAGGTAGCGCAACATAACCAATCAGTAAGCGTTTCTCATAAGCAACGTCATTCGGTGTGAATCGAATGTTATCGTTGTAAAAGTAAGTAATCTCCTCTATTGTTCAATCGAAGCTCGGTCAAAAACAACCACTTCAGATACGATTTAAAATGATCATTTTCAGTTGACAGTCGGTTTATAATGATAAAAATAGCCTGTATAAAATAATTGCAGCCTAATTAGGAATTAAACTTTACGAGAATATGATTTTTTGTTGACAATATCACATTGAGAATGGCTCCATTGACATGACCCGGGATAAAGTCAGAATAAGATCTGAATCGGGACGAAAGTAGATCTATCCCCCGAGTCTAACAAGGATAAACACTTCCAAAATTTAATGTATTTATCAAGCTAAGGCTTTAGTTTCATCTTAAATCATACTATTTTTATTATTTGTCCGTTTTTTATTCAATAAAAAACATCTATAAAATTACAAGTAAAAAACCGGTCTTCTTGAAAAAAACCATGGTTCGTACCACGGCCGATTCGTACCATGGTTTACCGGTGCACCGGTTAAACCGCACACCTCTACAGTCTTGAGTGACCGTCTTTACTTGCTTTCAAGATAGCATCTTTTCTTCAATCTAAACCCATTACTCCATAAGTACCCCCTTTTCAGCCTTTCAATTTATTCCTCCACTGAAGAAAATAAATCCACTTTATACCATCATGAATATGCATTATG
Source organism: Gari tellinella (assembly GCA_922989275.2). Lineage (NCBI taxonomy): Eukaryota > Metazoa > Mollusca > Bivalvia > Cardiida > Psammobiidae > Gari > Gari tellinella. Next base: position 26,644,803 of record OV277856.1, on the reverse strand, counting down.
AGAAATGTTTTCTAAATCATAGCAAATGGTAGCTTAAAACAGGCTTAAGGTAAAGCAGAATACACCTTAAGTTATCACCTATCTAATTCAAAACTAAAAACAGGATATGGAGTACATGTAATTGGTTAATTGCTTTTTCTATATGTATGTACTATATGATTAGTTACTAATTGTTAGCCTGTTACTAACCTGAAAACAATTTAAACACTTGAAGCGGGTTGAAAGATAAGCGGAAAGGGCATGTATGAGCTTTCAGCTTTACTTTCAACCAGGTTCAGAGTTTGATTCGTACACATCTCATACAGATAAAGGGAGGTAACTCATAGAACATAATATACTCTTGGAAAACTGAGTTGTCTAAAAATAACTTTTTGGGTTGCTATTGTGAGGCTTATTTATAACTGTTTAGTTAGCCATAGTCACAGGTGGATCCAGATCTTTTATGTAGTTAGCGCCGCAACTGTTTGTCTGGGCTGCTGGCCAGTAAGAGATATGGATCCACACAATTTCATATGTATCCACACAATTTCATATGGATCCACAATTTTGCTCAGTTTTGTCTTCAAAAACATATGTGATAGCTCCAGCAAGTGGGTCCAGGTCAGATTTAGTGCCACATCGATATGTCTCGGGCTACTGGTCTATCTTTGATCTGGATCCTCTAGCTATGCCAAAAGGTGAACCTGTCATCTTTTAAATTTTGTTATTTACAATAGTATTGCATAAAAATATGTTTTAACTACTATGATTATACTTATGATCTCATCTTATAGAAAGCTTTTATAGGAGTCTCTTATAGAAGTCTCCTAACTATTTTAATGCATATTTTTATTACAGATTGTTTGTTTAAATTGTTATTGGATAATCTTGTTATGTCGGACAATAGCTTATAGCTAGTGCTATTATGTTGACTGAAACTGACTATAAATAAAGATTATCTCATCTTAGCTTTTCTTAGATGGATTCAGTTGCACTTTAAGTACTGTAGGCATGTGTCTTGTGTTTATTAGTAAGATTTTATATAATGTTTATCCCTTTACTCAACATTTATTTCCACCTTTGTATTTATGCCCTAGCATGACTAAGTCGTGGTGGGTAAATTGTTTTTGCTCCATCTGTCTGTTCACAACTTAACCTTGGCCATAACTTTGAAAACTACATGTGATAGAGACTTCCTATTTGTCAACTCTACTCAAGTCTAGAAGCTCTTCTTTAGCTCAGTACAACTTGGGTTGTGTCTGACAAAGGTCAAGATCATTTGGAGGTCAAAAAAAACTAAAATTAACTTGGACATAATTTTAGAACTACATGTGATAGAGACGTCAAACCAAGGCGTGTGTACTCCACTCAAGAAGCTCAGTAGATCATGTCAGACAAGGTCATTAACCCCTGAAACTTTTAATGGAAAATTCCAATTTCAAAATATATCTAATCCATTATTGACTATTAAGGGTTGATTTTAACAATATATTTCAAAATGACAAACAAGTGTAGACCCTTAACCCTTTACCCAATAACCTGTTTATAACATTTAAGACAGGTGATCAGTTAAAGCAGGCTGAAAGTAAAGCAGAATGTGCCTTAAGGCACATTCTGCTTTACTTTCAACCTGCTTTATACTACCATCCTCTAGGCTATATAAAAATATATGTTATCGTAATTTAAAATTGTTCATGAGGATATAAACTGAGTACGCTGAAAGTCGCTTCTATGGGGTAATGGGTTAAGGAGCCCTCTGATCAGGGCCTACACTGTTTGCATGGGATAAGTGCAATCATCACAACTACACTGTTTGTAAATGATGAGTATACTCGTCGCTAGGGTTGAATGTGTTAAGAGGTCATGGTCACATCAGGGGACATAGTGTTTCCAGAAGAATCTTGTTTGTTTCAACTTTTTGAATTGTAAATTTTTCTTGCATGTAGGTTCGTAGAGGTGCTGGTGTCCTTGAAACAACTCGGAGGATTGGAAAAGAGTTATCCAGGAGGATTTACACATTCTTTACAAGCGACGACTCTTCTCTAGTGATAAAATAACAATGTCAATATTGCTTGCATAATGAATTAACGATATTAGTATTTATATGATTGCTTATTACATGGTTGTTTATTATTTTTAGCTATTCATTGAATAATAAATTCTTAAAACTATACTTTGCCTATTATTTTGATTAGTCCCAAGCTAGCAGTCCTGAACATGAGATATAGAAGGCATTTTCAGTTCCTTAAGATGGAAGCTTAACCCTTTCCCCTATAGAAGCGACTTTTAGCGTATTTTTTTTTTTTTTTTTTTTTTTTTTTTTTTTTTTTTTTTTTTTTTTTTTTTTTTTTTTTTTTTTTCTTCAGGCCTTGTCAGTAAGGACCTCGTTTATTGTCCCCGTCATAGGTGTGTCGGGGTCGGGGAGCTATCCACCGCCACACCTTACAAAACATGTGATAACGTATAACTATGTCACTGACAAAACTAAAAAAAAAAAAAAAAAAAAAAAAAAAAAAAATTTACAAAAAAATACAAAAATGCCAAAAAAAAGATTACCCTAAGCCAGGATCACTAATTGATTGTTTTTTGTTGGGTTTTTCGAACAGAAATATTATTGTTACATTTCTTAATATTAAGATGTATTTATATTAACCATCTTTATCAACACCTTTTGTACTTTAAGATATATATATATATATATATGTAAGTGCATACATTTGAGAAATAGAAACAAACAATAGAAACAAATAAATGTTAATATGTGTTTTTCTACAAAATTGTATACTGCTCCCATTGTTTATAAAATTTGTCTTCAGAGTTGTTTTGAACTGCTATTGACTTGAATAAAGTGTGCTTTAAAGATAGGTAGCTCCTTAGACCTTGTGTTGTAGGTTTATATTCATTATATTTGCACTGGAAAATATACATTTTAAAAAATATTAGAATAAGATTTTTTACATTTTCTGCATTTTGTCTAAATCCAAAGAGCATTTTTTCAATATTTAGAGTGTGAAAAGTGTTATGAATGGAAAAAAGTGTGCTTTTTATTAGTTTTTGGCTGATAGGGCACCGCCAAAACAAATGTTCGACAGTTTCTATCTCTTTGTTACAAAAAGTACACAAAGGGCTATCAGCATATTTCATTTTGAATAGGTATGAGTTTGTGCCTAGTATCCGATTTATTACTCTAAACTGGAACCATTGTATATCTGTATCATTAGTTATTAAAAAAGGCATATGAAATATATATTTCCAATCATTGTTAGAAATTTTCTTTCCTAATATTTTACCCCATGTTTGAATGCAGGTCGGGGTATCATTGTTTCTATTTAAACATTCGTACATTGCTTTTGAACCTTTACAATCTTTAAAAAGTATTTTTATGTAAGGTGGGAAAGCTGGTTTCTGTATGGACTTTAAATTTCTCTTTTGTATTTTTAAATTTTCAAGCCCCTTTTCAATTGCAAGTTTAATTCCATTGTAGATTAAAGAATTGGTAGACAGATTATATTTATTTATAAATTCATTAAAGTTCATGATAGATCCATATTCATTTACTAGGTCTCCAATACAATGTAACCCTGCATTAAACCATGACTTCAAAAAAACACTGTTTTGCCCAACCAAAATCATATGGTTATAAAACAATGGATAATCTTGAATTTCGTTTTTATCTATAATGTGATCAGTGAATACTTTTGAAAATGCTATAAATGTTTCAGCCCAAAATATATTACTACACTTATTTGCTAATGATTCATAGAAATGTTTCCCACAGTTAAGCATTTTGTTTAGGTCAATGCTATTTTTTATTATGTCAATCCATCCGCCATTATTTAAAATTAGCCTTCTGATCCAGGTGATCTTAAGTGAATCGATAAAAGCTCGCAGGTTTATCATTTTTAAACCTCCTTCTTTATAGTCTTTTACTATAATTGATTGCTTTATTTTATTACACCCGCCCCAAATGTAGGTAAAAAATATATTATTTAACTTGTTTATCATTTGATCTGTAGGTTTTGGTAATGCAAGAAACAAATGATTTAATTTTGCAATTAACAAACTTTTAATAACTGTTATTTTGCCTATTGGAGTTAATACTCTTCTATTCCAATTTTTTATGGTGTCTTCGATTTCAATAAGTTTTGAACTATAATTCAGATGTATCATTTTATCTAAATCTACATGAAAATTTATACCTAGCATTTGAAAAGTTTGTTGGTTCCATGTAAGTTTCCATTTAGTTTTAATTGTATCGGAACTATATTTTTTCTTGCCAATCCATACCACTTTTGTTTTATCAAAATTAACTTTTAAACCCGATATTTCTGAAAACTTCGAGAGTGTATCCAGAGTTTCATTAAGAGATTCACTTGAACCATCCAATATTATACTTGTGTCGTCTGCAAATTGGGAGAGTTTATATTCTGTTTGATTTATTTCTATTCCTCTAATGTTTGGATTTGATCGTATTTTAATAGAAAGAATTTCTGCACATAAAATAAAGATATAACATGATAAAGGATCACCTTGTCTGCAGCCTCTTCCTATTCTGAAAAAGTCTGAAAGGAATCCACATTGAGTTACAGTTGATTTAGCATCTTTATAAAATACATCAAACCATGTCTGTATGGAATAACCAAAGTTAAATGCTTTTAATGTTTTCCTTACAAAGGACCATGACAGAGAATCAAAGGCTTTTTCAAAGTCTATTAAAAGTAAAATTCCTGGAATATCATGTTCTTCAGTATAATGGAGCAAGTCATATATTAATCTAGTATTTTCTCCTATGTAACGCCCTTTAAGAAAACCTGTTTGATCTGGATGGATTAGTTTAGGAAGAAAAGTTTTTATTCTATTTGCTATACACCCAGTTCCTATTTTATAGACTGTGTTTAATAATGTTATCGGACGCCAATTCTTAAGGTATTGTTTAGGTTTGTCTCCTTTAGGAATACACGTAATTAGACCCTGGGTAAGAGTATCAGACAATTTATTACTTTGATAAGATTCGTTTAATGCCCTTACTACAAAACTACCGATTTTTTTCCAAAACACTTTATAAAAGTCAGCGCTAAATCCTGATGTACCAGGACTCCGATTATTTTTCATATTTTTCAAAACAATTGTAGCTTCATCAATGGTAATATTTCCTTCTATAAGTTCTGATTCATGTGTACTCAATTTCGGTATGTTTTCCTTTTCAAAAAAATAGTTATGTTCTATTTGATTTGTATTATCGTCTTTTGATTTATATAAAGTTTCGTAAAAACTTTTAACCTCTTCTAGAATTAAATGTTGTTTAGTTATTTCTGATCCATCGTCTTTTATAATTTTTCGTACCGTTTTTGTATGCATGTTTGTTTTTTCTAGACCACAAAAATATTTAGTTGGTTTTTCACCTTCTATGCTCCATTTTACCTTAGATCTGATCATATGCCCTTTCATTTTATTTTCATTTATTTGTTTAAGTTCATTATGTAGAGAAACCAGTTCGCCTGAATTTTGCTCTGTTAAATTTTGTTCAATTTTGTATATTTCGTCTTTCAGTTTTGCCTCCTTATTTTGATTAGTTTTTTTCTTATAGGAGCTGTATGAAATCGATTTTCCCCGTAGTTCCATTAATAAAGTATCTAAGAATAGCTGGTCACTAATGCTAAATTGGATTTCATTATTTGGAATGTCGTTTATCGCATCTATGTTGTATACGGGTAATGAATATTGTTCTTTTATTTCTTCTATTTTCTTATTTATTGTATTAATATACTCTATGTCATTTAATAAGGAATTGTTATGCTTCCATAAGCCTGACTTATGTTGAAACTCATTAAATTGGAAAGACGATGATATGATTGAATGATCAGAACAAAAACTATGCTGTATGGACGAGTCTGACAAATATGTTGCCATAGATGGTGAAATTAAGAAGAAATCAAGTCGAGCTTGCTGAATAGGTTTTTGTTTTCTCCAAGTAAAAAGTTGCTTTTGAGGATTAAGTTCTCTAAAAGGGTCAATTAGCTGTCTATTTGAAATATATTGTAAAAGTGTGTTTCTAGCATGTTTATTGTTTATGTGTTTATAATTATAATAATCTTTATCTGGATCTAAAACTAAGTTAAAATCACCACATATTGTATATGAGACATTTCCAAGAGCATCTATATTGTCAAACAGTTTATCGTAAAAAGACGGCTGGTCGAGATTTGGACCATAAATTGATGCAAGTGTAAACCGATAGTCGTTTACACTTAAGTCTAGTATAACAAAATTTCCATTTGTGTCGCGTATTTCTTTATGTATTTTAAAATCAATTTTATGGAATAGTATTGCTACACCCCTACTATGAGAAGTATTACAGCTTAAAACAAAATCAGACCCCCATTCCGAGTATATACTTTTTTGCATGTCCGGAGTGAAGTGAGTATCTTGTAAACAATATATATCATTTTTTAAACCTTTTAGGTGTTGGAAAACTGTTAATCTTTTCTTTTTACTGTGTAAACCTCTACAGTTAAAAGACAATATATTCACTTTCTTCGAATCGCCAAGAAATTGATAAAAGAAACATTATTTTCTGTAGAAAATACATCATATCATATTTGGAAACCTGGCTTACAAGTAAAACAACAATAAAACAAAAATACATTTGACAGAAAAACAAAAAAATATTGAACACATTTAAATGAAAACATCTTTACAAGATCAACATTTGTTTCTTTCAGGACTCCAGTCAAGAGGTATTTTTCCAAACAAATCCAAGATGTTCCCCCTCATTTAACCCATTACCCCATAGCCTGTTTATAGTTTTGAAAATAGGTGACTACTTAAAGCAGGTTTGAAAGTAAAGCAGAATGCGCCATATGGCGCATTCTGCTTTACTTTCAGCCTACTTTAAGCTTTTACCAACTAGAATAAGGAAAGTATTAAAAAGGACACATATTCATTACTGTTTATATTGGAACTATTTTCTTTAGCGGGTGAATAAAATGCAGGTGCTAAAAGTCGCTTCTATAAGGGAAAGGGTTAAAGAATCTACAGTCCTCTCCACTGTATTTCGGGTTTACATACAGGCAAAACGTTAACATAATAAATAAACAAGTAAAAATTCTATTTTTTCAAAGCCAAAATAACATTATTCCTAGTCCTTGAACAGTGAAGCAGAAAGCTTTTCAGGAGCTTTCAGTATCACTCTCACCTACTAAAATCACAAGATGTACACTAAAAGCAATTTATCTAAACTACGCTGTCTATCGTAAAGACTGGACAACTTGGCAAAGACAAATGTAATTTACTCGAGTAACTTTGAACAGATAATTTATCATGCAAGTAATTCACTATGATAATGATACATGTAGATCTATATGATACCGTAAATTATATAATTGAAAAAGTTTGAAATAGTTTTCATCAATATACTACCCGCTATGTTTTATCAAATTACATTTGAATAAACAACAGGTTTTGAAAATTTAGACTTAACCATAATGTATACAATAATAGCTTATATTTTTAAATCATATACAGGGTGCGAAAAAGGGAGGTAATAGTCTAAGCTTTAACTATAAAATTCAAGTTTGTATTTTATCATTAAAGGGAAGTAATAAGTATTTCCTGATCCTATAATATTCTCAATATTATTTGACTTCTCATACAATGTATTTTATACAATGAATTATATACCAACTGAAAACTGTGACATAATGCCATTTTCGGTATACCCCATGGAAAAGGAAAGCTCTCTAGCGGAACGAAAACTAAAAGAGATTTTGAGGTACAATCCGTCATACAAACTACAAAAAGTGCAGCGAAAAATCCACCATTATTTTTATTTTTCCAGATAGTGGTAATAATTAAAGAAAACTGACCATGGTATCAGATGTACTCACAAAATAGATCTCCCTAGCGAAACGAATGTTAGATGAGATCTTTAAGTACATTTTTTAAATTCAATATTACAACAACAATGTTCACCACTTAATCTATCCCTTAACCCTTACCCTGCTGTAATATCCGCTGCTGAGAATTTGTCGTCTGTATCTTATGTAAAATTCAGATTTACGCACTTTTAAATGAAAAATAAACTAAAATAGGAGTGTCAAATAGTTTGGATCCAAATCAGAAGCCATGTTACTCGGCGTCTGATCTAGATCCGAACGGACTGCAAATACCAGTCAATTGGCGATCAGCAGGATAAGTGTTAAACAACGTACATGCTACTTTCCTAGTATCATTGCCACAAACACAGCTTCTCTGAGTTTCATACAAGAAAATAAAACTCAAAAGTGATAATAATGGATTACGAAATACGGCAGAAACCCCTTCCACCAAGGGCGCAGAATTGAATCAATCATTTGGTGTTAAAAAGATATGGTTGCTTAAAGCAAAACGAAAGCAAAAAAACCAACAGAAAGCTCCTTCGGGAGCTTTCTGTTTCTCTTCCGTCTCGCACCAAGTTGTTACATGATTTTAAAGCAATAACTAATCATTTTTGTTCGTAGAAGTGCAGTCTCACCTCACACATAAAGCTTTACTGCTGTTACATATTATATTATTAAGCATTTTAACCGGTACCAAACTGCAGTAAACATACATAATTGTGCCCGTTAATTGCTAGGTAGAACTTGTTAAGTATCATTGTTAGAAGATAATATGTTTGTGTGTGTGTGTGTGTGTGTCTGTCTGTGTGTCTGTCTGTATGTCTGTCTGTCTGTCTGTCTCTGTATGTCTGTATAATTGTCTATCTATATATACGACTGCCTGTTTATCATTGTCTGTCTCTCTGAACTCAGAGTATTTCTCTCTCTCTCTCTCTCTTTGTCTGCCTGTCTGTTTGTCTCTCTCTCTTTCTCTATATTTGATAATACACCATACTACATGAATATACAATGTAATGTTTAAATATACATTTTAAAGAAGTGCAAAATTTCTTCTTCTTAATTGGTTAAATGCCTTGTAAGGCTAACAACAACCGTCTGCGTCGGAATTGTCACATGTTATGATGCTTTCAGCATAACGAAATTTCAACTGGCTAACAGTTTGGATCCAGAGAAAAAAGCAGCACCACGCGGCGTTTAATATGGCTCCACACTGTTCAGAAAAAAAAATGCAAAGACATACCAAAGCAATCGCATTGGTGAAATTTAACACATTCAACTATAGTATTAGCGTATTTGATTTATGCCTCCGCTAAAGAAAATAGTTCCAGTTTATATCCTCATGCACAATTTCCATAAAAATATTTTATATAGCCTGACAGATGGTAGTTTAAAGCAGGCTGAAAGTAAAGCAGAATGTGCCTGAAGGCACATTCTACTTTACTTTCAACCTGCTTTAAATGATCACCTGTCTTTAATGTAATACACAGGTTATTTGGTAAAGGGTTTAAACAGGCTGAGAGTAAAGCATAATGCTTCTTATTTTATTTCTTTTCTATTTAGGTTTACATGCATTTCATTTTGGTCTATTGGTCATCTATTTAGGTGTATTTCAGATACAGGAGAACTTGTTTGGGGTCATCTGACTCCTTAATAGCTTTTTATGCCCCTAAACATGAGGCATATTCTGGGGTAGTAATCTGTTCACACTATCCGGTCCTAGTGTCTGGCTGTCCTAAATCCTGTCCGCTCTTAAACTCCTACATGCATGGGTGGGTTTTGAAGTAACTTGGTAGAAATGAGACGATGTGTCACAGTGACAATATGATGTCATGTGACCCTGTTTGTATCTCAAAGGTCACAATCTGGGCTCTTACTGCATCAAGCATGAATGGATTTCAATAACGCGAAACAAATATTGTTCTAGAGTATACAATGTGTTTGGCGCTACACTACAGTCTGTAGCTCAAAGGTTATGTGTCAAGAAAGGGGAACATTTTGTAGTTTCAAGGCTCTAAACTCATTCATGCATGAATGGATTCTGAAATAAACTGGAACAAATATTCTGCCAGAAAATACAAATGTGTCCAGCACAAGACACAGGTCTGTACTCACAGTCTGCCATCAAAGGTCAGAAAGGGGAATATTTAATTTGTCATGTCTGGGGCCCGTTTCATAAAACTTCGTACGACAAATGTTGTCGTAAGTCTGATTATAAAAGTATCAATTACTATATATTTCTTCATCTAATGATTCCAAAGAGATGCCACAAGACAGGATTAGATACAGTAAACATCAATTAAATGATTTTCAAAGTTTTTGTCTTAGGAAGTTTTATGAAACGCCCCCTGGGCTCTAACTCCCATCATGCATAGCTTGAATATGAAATAACTGAGAAAACCCATCCACTGGAATGTAGTAGCCATGTACATGGGAGCTGCCATTATTGAGCTTTGCTACACACTTTCTAAGTACAGGGAACCAGACTGTTCATCAGAGAGCTGCTTCTTTGTCATTTTGCAATTTATTGCAAAAGAAAAGTCCTAAATTGTCACAAATGGATTAGACTAAATTGGAAACCAAAATTGTCCATTTGAAGTTTCAGTGATAAAAGAGTTAAAACTGTTAACTCATTTAATCGCACAATTTGCAGTCCTGGGAGTGGCATAAAGTCATTATATAAATATCATGTTCCACTAGTGAAATATCGGTTTTTGGGCTCCGATCAAACCTGGTCTTCCACAAGCGCTGCATGTGTTTGAAATTGTTTTGTGATAAGTAGAATCTCACATTCATGCTCATTACTTACCATTTCTAATAAACCCCTCGACTAAAAAACGATGCCATGGCTTGCATCACATTTTAGTCAACTCGTTTACTAAAAATCATAAATAATGAGCACACATGTAAGATTTTCTATCAACAATAAGTAACACTTGTGGGTTGTTGGGTTCCATTGTGGATCATTTAAGTTAACCAAAACATTAACCTGTCTGCTTGGAATTCTGGATACAGTGTTCCCTCCCTACAACGGCCCTCCCAACGACGACTCCCTCCTTACAACGACTCTTGCCGCTGTCCCCCAAACAAGACATTTATATCCAACCTTTTCATGGCTGCAATGTTGTCTTCTTAAACTTGGCGTCTGCTGTTTTTCTCAAATGTACATGTAAGTGGACATTTTGATAGAATAAATATAATGACGAGTGACAAACAGCTTGAATCCAGATCAGACGCCGCGTTACGCGGCGTCTGTCTGATCTGGATTCAAGCTGTTTGCAAATGTAAACCTATTTCCCTCTCTATAATGACTCCCTCCAAACAACGCACACAATCTTTGTCTCCCATTGGATGTCGTTGTAGAGAGGGAGTGCTGTAGTTTATTAAATACTGGTCTAAATTAGCAAACAGTGTAGGAGCCCTCTGATCTTAGTCTACACTGTTTGCAAATGCAATGAGTATATTTTAAACAGGTCCATGGTGTTAAGAGTTATAACTAATGGACATGACAAGCAAAACTCTACGTACTGTAACAACCTAAAACAGTTTATTGAACAATGAACTTCAACACAACAGCAACATAATATACAACATTCATGGGAATAAATCTCCAACTACAACTCCGTCCTGGTATAAAGATTACTTAACTCACTGGCCCAATAGCGATGAGCATTTACTAACTTTGTACCTGTGAGGAGTACACTTGTCCTAGGCAAACAGTGAAGACCATTGGCCCCTAGTGGTGTGTATTAACTAACTTTGTACCTGTGAAGAGTACACTTGTTGACAAACAGTGAGGACCCAGATCAGAGGGCTCCTTCAGGAGCCCTCTGATCTGGGTCGGCACTGTTTGTCATTTTGAAGTACAATGTATATTGAAAGACACATTTGACTCTAAATAGTGAAAAATGGACTTGAGATAAGTGGGAACTGGAACTATCCATTGGAAGTTTAAGGAGCCAATGAGTTAAACAAAGGCCGGTTTCTAGTTTTTAACTCTTTGCATGCTGGGTAATTTTCTTTTTTGCCTGCAACAATTGTTGTCTGCTATTATCTAAATCTCGAATCATCAAAATTTCTTTTTCATAAAAAGGCCAGTGTCAAAGTTTGAATCCTGATTAGATTGTGCATAATGCTGCGTCTCATCAGGATCCAAACTGTTTGCAAAGGTTGTCATGGTTTCACTGCTAGCATGTAGGTGGCTGCATAGATAAACCAAATGAAAGTAAAGTAGAAACAAGCTGCCATCTTTCTTCAACACCATTAATAAGTCTTCTTTGATAGTCTCAATAGTAGGACGTTACTGCAGTTGCAAATGAACAGTTTGCGTATTGTATGACTAGAGCAATTTTGTTTTAAATAATTTATTACATTTAAAGAACAATTTAAAAGCAAAACTGAGAGATATGATATCTTTTTAACCCATTACCCCATAAATATGCCTTTTTACGCCTTTAATTAATTCCCCACTGTAGCAAATTAATCCACATTGAGAAGTCATTATTATGAACCATAGGCAATATTTTTTATCCTCTGCCGAAAGGCAGAGGGATACTGTTTTAGGTCTGTCCGTCCGGCCGTCCGAGCGCACGAAAGGTCCTTTGTTGGGTAGGGAGAACAATACATTCCATTCATTCCGTGATTGCCCTATTGTTATTGTTGGGTATTTTAGTGTACTGTTGGGTACTTTTAAACAAAAAATATACCCAACAAATGTCCAACTGTGAGAATGTCCGTCCTTGCGTCCGTCCGTCACGTTTTCCGTCCGCAACTGTATCTCCGAAACCGATAAACAGATTTGGATGAAACTTGGTACACTTATTTATCATCATAGGAGCACCGTGGGAAATCAATTTTTTTTCAGAAAATTTTAGGAATTTATGAGTTATCTGCCCTTTTTGTGTTAAAAATGCCATATTTAACAGTTTTTACACTCTAGCAACTACAGTATTCAACATATTTTGTTTATACTTGCACACAATGTCTATAAGTACAAGTTCTTGCAGGTGTGCAATTATTGTAAAAAAAGGATACTTGTGACAAGAGTTATCTGCCCTTGATGTACTTAGAAATGCTAGAAAATGCTTTATAAATATATTTTGGTATTGTTTACATACTAGAGCCTATAAATATGCATGGATTTTGAAAAAACTTTCTTGAATTATGTATGGCTATTAGTTTTCAAATGAATTTGATTATTGTTGAAAACGGAGAAATTAGTCATGAGTTATCTGCCCTTGATAAGTAAAAAAAGCCCTATTTAACTGTTTTTACTCTCTAGCAACTACAATTATGAATGGATTTAAATGATACTTGCACACGATGTATATAAGTAAAAGTTCTTGAGGGTGTGCAATTATTGTCAAAAAAGGATACTTGTGGCAAAAGTTATGTGCCCTTGATGTACTTTGAAATGCTAGAAAATGCTTTATTTTAATATTGTTTACATCCTAGTATCTATAAATATGCATGGATTTTGATAAAAAAAATCTTAAACTATGTATGGCTATTAGTTTTCAAATAATTATCATTTTTGAAAACGGAGAAACTAGTCAACAGTTATCTGCCCTTGATGAGTAAAAAAAAACATACAGTCGAACTTCGATATCTCGAAGTCGGTTTTGTCGAACATACCCGTATTTCAAAGTTAAAACGTGGCTAAGCCACGTTTTAACTTTGAAATATGGGTATGTTCTACTGAACCGAGCATGACATAATGCAGTTCATAGGTCAAACTATCGGATAGTTCGAGTTAAACGAGTTCGAGATATCGAAGTTAGACTGTATTTAACAGCTTTTACCATCTAGAAACTACAGTCTTTAATGGATTTTGATTTAACTTACACATGATGTATATAAATATAAGGGTTGCAATTATTGTCAAAATAGGATACTTTGTGGCAAGAGTTATCTGCCCTTTATGTACTTAGTAATGCTCAACATCGCTTTATTGTTTACATGCTATTGTGTACAAATGTGAATGGATTTTGAAAGAAAAATTAAATCATATATGGCTATTATTTATAGAATGAGTTCAATTATTGTCGAAAATGTGCGAATTAGTCAAGAATACCCTGCCCTTGATGAGTTGAAAATGTGTTAACACTCTAGTAAATTCTACAGTTCTGAATTTTTTTTAATAATACTTGCACACAATTATAAGTTCTTGAAAGTGTTTAATTACTGTTGAATTTGAATCAAGAGTTACCTGCCCCTGTCATACTTAGATTTATAATGCTACAAACGGCTTTATTTTTTGTATTGTTTAGGCTTTAAAATGTACAAAATTGAATGGATTTTATAAAACTTTGTAAAAAGCTTTTGAATGTTGATCTTTAAAGACAGGTGATCACCATTTGCCCCTTCCTCCCACAATAAAGTTTGCCACTTTCTTCTGGACAATCGCTGCAGCAGGGGATATCAGCTCTAAGGTGCTTGTTATATCCTGGTAAATGGTAGCTTAAAGCAGGCTGAAAGTAAAGTAGAATGTGCCATAACCCATTACCTCATGAATACACCTTTAATTTACTCCTTCACTGAAGAAAATAGTTCAACTTTATATAGTCATGAATATGTATCATAAAAAATATTTTCTATATTCTAGTAGATGGTAACTTAAAGTAGGCTGAAAGTTCAGCAGAATGTGCCTTAAGACTTTACTTTAAACCTGCTTTAATCAGTCACATATCTTCAAAACTAGAAACAGGCTATGGAGTAATGGGTTATGGCACATTCTGGTATACTTTCAACCTGCTTTAAGTGGTTACCTATTTTCAATCCTAGAAACAGGTAATGGGTTAAGCAGATCTCAAATTGCTTGCTCAACAATGTCTTGTACAAAAAGTACAGAAAACGAAACTCAACACAACTATTTTCAACATTAGGCTTAATGGTAGTTTACTATATAGGCATGCTTCTTTGAGATCAATTCAGACTAGACTCGGCAGACTGTCATGCTGACTTCAAAAGGATTTTAAGATACCCCTTTAGATAATGGGTGTATACCTTGCAGTTTACCATCAATGCAGTGAATGCTTAATGATTTAAAATTGATTTAATTGTAAAGCTGAACATACATGTACATAAGGGAATGTTTGTGCCATAGCTCACCCTTTCAAAATGCCCTTTTTTATGCGTAGTAAAAATATTTCAAGACAATGCATGACATATATCTACAAGTTCTATGTGACAGCCACTCAAGAAAGGGCTTGTTTTCAGTGTTTAAGGCAGGAAGTGATGGTAAAACAGACAGCTTCTAGGAGATTTCTGCTACGCCTTACCCTGCTATAAGGTACATGATGTCACTAACACAAACAATGAAATTTTCTTTTCAGTGGCTGGTATAATGAGATTTAACCCTTTACTCCATAAATATGTATTTTCATGATTAGATTTGTTCTTCCAATGAAGAAATTATACAGCCATTAATGTGGACCATAAATATTTTCTTTATCCTAACAGATGGTATCTTAAAGCTGACTGAAGGTAAAGTTAAATGCGCCTTAAGGTGACCATGCATTTGACTTTACTTTCAACCTGCTATGGTGGTCCCCATCTTCAAAATTTAAAATAGGCTATGGGGTAAAGGGTTAAATGAACAGTTTTAATGTTGATGAACAAAATAAAATAATACTACAAAAAATAATACTACAAAAATATACCATAGAAAAAAAACTTAAAAATTAGAAAACAATTAACAAATTCATGAATAAGTACAATAAAATCCCTCTCTTACGACCAAAGAAAAGAAGGCTAACTGAAAAATAGGTGACTGTGACAGTTTAAAGCACGGTGAAAGTAAAACAAAGTTCCTGCAGAAGGCATACTAATTAACACAATTTAGTGGTCATAAAAAAACTCCTCTATAACACCACTGATGATAACTACATGTAATTAAAGTTTAGTTATTATAGACATAAGATAGCTAATTCGGAAGCTTTACTTTCATATTGCTTTAGGCAGCCACCTGTCCTTAACATCCAGCATTTTATTTAGTGGATGTAATAGAGGACTTTTACTAGAACATTTACATCATGTTGCATAAAATGGCAGTTGGTCCAGTAATACATAATACAAAATGTAAATTTCAGTGGAAAAGATGTTATTCTTTCCTGTTTAAATGCATATGCACAAAACGTAGAAAAATGATGACTTGATGACAACTCTGACTGATTATTTTAATATGAGTGGCAAACAATTTTGAGTCTTATCAGACGCCGGGTTACCCCGCGTCTGATCTGGCTCAAGACTGTTTGCACTGGAAAAAAAGAATAATGTCTTCTCAACTGTATCATTCAGATTTCATGCATATTTTGAACAACAGTCGTGCTTGCATTTAGCGACCCATTCAGTGAAGAATAGTGGAGATTTCTAACATCAGATGACTTGATATAAACAATTTCTTGATATAACATATAAATATAATGTACAAAAGAAAATACATGCATTATATCACAATTAACTAAACTTCTTGCTGATTGTTCTCACATCTAAGTTATATATGCTGAACACATTTCTTCAATGGTCTGAATATTTCATGGTCATGTATACAATCAGGGTTATAGATAAGGCGCGTATTTGCGTAAATACGCAATTAAATACAGTAGAAAAGCAATTACTTTCAAATCCATGCGTACTGAAAATCAATTATTGAAAGGGTTTACGCAAAAGAATTCAAGCAGGCGCGTATCGTACGCAATTAGTCGCATTTCTCGAGTGTAATGACGGGATGTTTACTACGACACCGGGTGAATATTTTACCGATACACCGGTTAGACTGGTTATTTATTTCCAAGTAATAGCCTATAGGATTTATGGAGCGCCGCTTTTCGTTAGCCTCGTTTAATTAGTAAACCAGTCACATCGTCTGCCAGAATTTCTTTTGTCAAAATGGCATCGCGCGGACGGAAAAACCAAACCGCGCAACAAAAACCCCCACATTATTCCATTAGTAATGATTACGTTCAGCCTTCCACGAACGAACCAGAAATAATTTGTAACGGTGTCGTGAATGAAATTTTGAATGATACGTGTAACAGCCAAAAAAGAGGTTGTTACGACAGTGCTAAAGTTAGCAAAGTTAACGGTAAAGGAATCCTGGAATGGCTTTTAAAGTTTCCGTGGCTGAAAATTAATGAATCCTACACAAACATGAGCTGTTTTATTTGTGTTGAAATGAGATCGAAACTGAAATTATCGAGTGTGGGCAAATGAGTGTACAGTAGTGAGTACATCAAACATTCAGCTTGTGTTTTGTATTAAATGGAAAAAAATAGAGTAAAAAAGCAATTCATATCAAATTGATGGAGTAACGGTTTTTTTGATACTCAATTGAAATTCAGAAAACCCAATTCTTAGAAAATAGAGGGAGTAAATACCCAATTAATGCAAAACCTTATCTATAACCCTGTACAATGGTATGTAATGTGTAAAAATCTAATACTACGACAGAAAATATATTAATATGATAAATAAATGATTTGATCAAAGCATGGTTTGGAAAAGGCAGTTTGCCTACAAAAAAGTATTTGAAACTTTGAAACTTTGTCCATTTGTTTGCAATATAAATAAGATGACTTTGTAACAATATATAAATAAAACACAGAAGAAAATTAATGACTAATATAACAAATAAACTATAGGGTAACTGATTGTGAGTCAGACACCTCTTCCGTTAAACCTCAAATCAAACGCTCATGCGTT
This sequence comes from Gari tellinella, assembly GCA_922989275.2. Lineage (NCBI taxonomy): Eukaryota > Metazoa > Mollusca > Bivalvia > Cardiida > Psammobiidae > Gari > Gari tellinella. Next base: position 26,627,248 of record OV277856.1, on the reverse strand, counting down.
GGGCTAAACTATTCCAGTCTTCACTGGTACATGGCCCAATGTAACAGGGTCACAACGTGCCTTAAGTGCGACAACCCTATTTTCTATATTCTTGCAGATAATAGCTTAACCCTTTACCTCATAGCCTGTTTCTAGTACTGAATATAGGTGTCCACTTAAAGCAGGTTGAAAGTAAAGCAGAATGCGCCCTAAGCGCATTCTGCTTTACTTTCAGCCTGCTTTAAGCTATAATCTGCTATAATATAGAAAATATTTCGTATAATACATATTTTGACTGTATAAATTGGAACTATTTTCTTCAGCGAACGAATAAAATTAATGCGCTTCTATGGGGGAAGGGTTAAAGCAGGCTGAAGGTAAAGCAGAATGCGCCTACTGGCGCATTCTGCTTTACTTTCAACCTGCTTTAAGTGGTCACTTATCTTCAAAACTAGAAACAGGCTATGGTGTAATGGGTTTAAAAATGTACATGTATGTAATAGTTGGAGCGGTATGCTTCTTACTAACTTTCTTAACAATAACACAATATTATACAATATACTCAATTATTTATCAAAAATAACTGTCTGGGTTGTTTTTTTCGGTTTACCCATTACTCCGTACCTATGCCTTTAATTCATTAATACCCTGAATGAATGGTATTTTACGGCAATGAATATGTACAATGGGAAATATTTTCTATATCTAGCTAACAGATGGTAGCTGAACACAATTCTGATTTACTTTCAACCTGCTTTGGTCACCAGTCTTCAAAACTTGAAACAGGCCACGGGGATAAGGCTTACATTTATCCAAGCAGATGGTAGCTTAAAGCAGGTTGAAAGTAAAGCAGAATGCACTTTAAAGTTTAATGTGCATTCTGCCTTACTTTCAACCTGCTTTAAGTGGTCATCAGTCTTCAAAACTAGAAATAGGCCCCATAGTATGGGGTAATGGGTTAATGATATTTAAACAGCTACAATATAACTTGGCAATATATCTCTTTGTATATCAAAATACCTGTCTGGTTTTGTTCTAGTCAGTTGAACATGATACATATCCAAAGCATTCAAGCTCTCATGTTAGTCACGTTAAATCAAATGACTTTTCCGATTCAGTTGTGCAACCAGGGCTCCGGGGGATATTTCAAAAATGAAAATTTTCATTTTCTGCATTAAAACCCTAGGGTGTCACTACTCATTTATTTAGAATTGTCTCGAAGAGACGATTCTAATGAGTGGTAACAACATCGGATTTGGTGCTAAAATGAGTGAAAAAATGTTGGATTTGTTCAGTTTAGCCCCTTTTATCTAGAGCCCTGGCACCAATAGTTTGCACGATCAATTTACAATTATTACATTCTGTAGGCACTTAATGGTCTTAATAAAATTAAAGAGAAGATGCAGTTTTTAAGAAAGACACATTAAATGTTTATCAATCTGGTGATTTAATTAAATGGTATATCTTTGAATGAAACGCAAAAAATGCCAACCAAAGAATAATAGAAAAGAGTGGATGGTTACAAAAAATGCCATAATGTACACAAATGAGTGAAATGATACAGAAACATGTCATGACACAAATTGATGTTTGCTTTAAATACATGTATGTTAACATTTATAGACCACAGACTTTCCCAGCTTCTTGATGACAAACAGGTAGGACCCTGATTAGATGATGATCCAAACTAACACATTAGACTAGAACTCAATCTGAATTAACTCAAGTAAATATCTATCCTACACAAAATTTGATCAACATATATAGACAACATACCAACACAACAGTACTTTAACCCTTTCCTCCCTGAAATCTCAAATGGACAATTCCAATTTTTAATTTAGTCTAGTCCATTTTTGACTTTTAAGGGTTGATATTTACAATATACTTCAATATGACAAACAGTGTAGACCCTGATCAGAGGTCTCCTTAAGGAGCCCTCTGATCAGGGTATACACTGTTTGCATGGGACACGTGTACTCCTCACATGTATGCAGTTTGCAAATGATGCATACATGTATATGCGTGACTACTGACTAGGGTTCAAAGAGTTTAAAAGAAGGTTTTAATACATGAGGGAATGAACCCAAACATCTCCCAACATTTTGTTTGTTTTAAGTTTCAACCAGACCAAATGTTGTGAGGAGTCGCTAAAAATCGTCTCAAAGAGACTTGCTTAGTCTAATGAGGGATCGAGATAAGCGAGAGTAAACTTAACTTTTCCAACATCTTTTTCCCCCTTATGACAAATCAAACCCTATGGTGTGACTACTCAATCGATTCGTTCCAAAGAGATGAATCTAAGTAGTCACACCATTGAGTCTTTTATAGACGAAAGCATTTTAACTGTGGAAATACTCCCCTTATCCCTTTACCCCATATCCTGTTTCTAGTTTTGAACACAGGTGACTACTTAAAGCAGGTTGAAAGTTAAGTAGAATGCGCCTTAAGGCGCATTCTGCTTTACTTTCAGCCGTCTTTAAGCTACTATCTGCTACTCAGTCTAGTCTACGATATAGAAAATATTTCTCTGAAGCCCAGTCTAGTTAATAGACACAACAATATAAGGAATTGGATTCTTGTCTTGTTTGGAGCCAAGATAAGGGAGTATTTCAAAAACTGAAACTCTTTGCCTATTTTCTCTTTCTTAATAGTTTTTTTTTAAACTTTCAAATATTGTACAATTATTCTGACTGAAGTTCCTTGCTGGAACAGTAAAGACTGTTATTTATTTCTTAATCTAAGTGTGTATGGGTACTAGGAGAAGAACCAAATCAGCTTTTGCTTTCGTTCTCATCCTAATGAATATCCATGTTTTGTTCATAAAAGTTGTATATATTATGAAATAAAACTGTTTAAACTAAGTGTGTATGTAATATTAAATAAGTTAAACAACCATATTGTTTGAAAACAGTACAATATCAAGATGGTGTAATGCTATTTTTACAATGCTGCCACCATTGTGCTTTCAGGCATACAGTTTCATTTGTTGATGAATGTCGTCTACAGATGCCACACCAAACTTATCCTTTTGAGCCTCCATCAGATTGAATATGTCCTCCAGCTGTTTCCTCTGTAGATCTCGTTCATGCTCTATATCATTTTCAGATAACTGGTCTTGTATTTCTCTAGTTGCCACTCTTTGTCTGGCTTTTTTCACTTCACTCTGTAGATGCTCACAGAACTGTACAGGATCAGGGCCAGCATCACCACTCCCTATGTTGGCATTTTCTGCAATGATATAGGAAAAATGGTGGAAAGTTAAAACTTAACCCATTCCCCCATAAATACGCCTTTTTACGCCTATGATTTATTCCTCAACTAAAGAAAATAGCTCCCTTTTAAACAGTCATGAATATATATATCATAAGAAATATTTTCTATATCCTATCAGATAATAGCTTAAAGCAGGCTGAAAGTAAAGCAGAATGCGCCATGATGATTAGGTGCATTCTGCTTTACTTTCAACCTGCTTTAAGTGACCATAATTCTTTAAAACTAGAATCATATTATGGGGTAATGGGTTAAAAAACAAACAAAAAGGTTTTGGACTGAAATTCAAGTTCAACCACCTTTCTCCTGAAAATTGTTTCATGTTCCCCAAATTCTGAATTTATATAAATAATCCTATTAACTTCAACCAAAGACAAAAGCATTTTAATGAAGTCAAACTTCGATATCTGGAACTCACTTAACTCGAACTTTTCCATATTTGTAAGTTAAACTTCATTATTTTGGCCTTGCTTAGGTCAAACAAATCCATATGTACATGTAGCTTTGTCGAGTTTTAACCTTGAACTATGGATATGATTATGTTCAACTTAAGCTTATTTGAATGCAAACATGTTATTTAATATGGCATATTGTGTATTAAAGGGAGGTAATCAGATAACTCATATGTATGCAGTAAACCACTCTTATACAGTCCATTCCCTAATCAGTCGGATACGGCAGCAGCGCCTAGCTAAGACACACATTGCATAACAACAGACTGGTAGCTAAACAACTCAATAGAATTGCTTCACCACCAGCTATATAATATACACTGGATGTCCTAACACTCCGAACTGACCAGGGGAATTTGCATCTTTACCAATTATAGTTGTTATGTAGGCTCCCTGTTATGGGATTTTACCTAACATATGCTATATACATACACTACATACGAGAGTTGATGTATCTATAGGATACACAGTGAATGGCATATTGTGTATTAAAGGGAGGTAATCAGAAAACTCATATGCGCTGCTGCCATATCCGACTGATAGGTGCACCATTGGGACTACCCGGCCGGTCACTTTATCCTGACACCTACAAACCAGTCGTAATGCTAACCCGAAATCCTGAGCGCCAAGGAGGGAAGCCATTACTACCAACTTTCAAGTCTTTGGTTGGATGATGGACAATTCGTCACCATGCAGATTCGTCACCAAAGCAATATAGTACAAAAGGGGTAGTCAATTCGTCACCAAAGGAAATATGGTACAAAAAATTTATATACTGCTTTAATGAGTATAATTGTTCACACATAGGTGTTATAATTACCTTTTTTGTAGTGTTAATATACGCGTTATGTAGATCTAATTGACACTTACATTTTGTTTGGATCCCGATATATACGGACATTTTTTGGTCAGACAGTTAGGAGCCCGATATACGGGAAATGTAATTTTACGCTATGGGCAATTTGGTAATATTTTACCAAATAGTTTGGATCAACATATGATCTGGCTCCAAAATGCTTGTCAAGCGGAAGAAATAAAATGCAACCAGAAACTATAGATGACATTTTATTCCAATACTTTTAAGCGTTGTTTGGAAATAAATCGGAGGCAGAAAAGATTTGGATCGAAACTGTGTTATCTTTTTAGAGCTTAATAGGTGCACGCACGAATGAATACGTGCTTATTCATTCGTGACAGATACAAATCATAATCGTGCCTCAATTAAAATCCTCTGCAAATGGCGCCAATTAAGGACCTAAACCATAGATAACCAGAATTAATTTACACTGATCGGCACACGTATAGCAAAGGTCTTGCATTAAGCTTACCACTGCATTACTTTTGTCCAACATTAAATGGGATTAAGTATTTAATTAATTTCTTACTTTCTCATCATTTTTAAACTATTTATATAACTACCTTTAATCGGTGATATTTGAAGTCTGAATGAAAGAAAACCTGTTATCAGTATCCAGTTTCAAACTGAATGACATGTGACTGACTGACACGTGTATATGTTAACTGAGCATGACATTCCTTTGTACGTGTGCCTATGATATTTACATTAATTGGTTTGTTGTTTTTACAGTTTAATATAAATACAGGTATAACAGGTCGGATAATTACCAATCAACATTTCACACCAGATTAACAACAATGTACATGTAATTAAAGTAATCTGCCTTTGGCGGTAGATATAATTAATAATTATAACAAACTTTTACGTTTGACCAACTGTTTCTTACTGTTTTAATTAGATCATTTTTTGCATTCATTTTAAATAACACATTCGAATATTTTAAAAAACGCTCAATTAATAATTACATGTCAATTTCCGTTTTATGATTCCTTAAACAGGTGGCTAGATTAAAAAACCTTCATTTCTGTGGACACAATAGAGAGGATTTATCTCGCATTTCCATTTTTATTTTAGATTAGTTTAATAAAACCAGGGTAGGCGAACATACTCACGTATTTTTTTTAAGACAGGTGGTTTTTTTTTTAACAATCCACCCTTCTCAAGTGCAAGAACCTAAACACATATTTACTTTGAAAAGTCTACCTATTATTAGTGTTTTAGACAGTTGGCTGCTTAAGGCAAGATGGCATTAATAAGGGAACACGTATAGCAGCTTTCTGCAACAGTTTTCATGCATAATGTGCCTTTGGCAGTAATAAGGGTGATCATATATGATCCTCCTTAAGCAGGAGGGATTAACGTTAATTACACAATAAGTTTTTGCCGCTGCAATCCGTGTCGCTAATAAGTTTGGACATGCACATGTGGAATGCTATTTATCTATTATATATCTAATTACTTTAATCTATTTAGATATAAACAAACTTGGTCATAGTTTTATCTTTTTTTTCGAAAAATTTCGGCATCTAGATTCATCTTTTATACTTATAGTAATTTATATATTACAATTGTAAATTATAGAATATACATATGGGCGTATCGATACTTGTCAATTTCAACAATATAACTTATACAATTAACAGAAAAATCCTGATCATATATATACCAGGTAAAAAAAATACCCTATACAAAGTCTTTGGTGACGAATCGTCTTTTGCCATTACTATATATCGCTTTGGTGACGAATTTGCATGGTGACGAATCGTCTGTAATTCCTTTGGTTGACCCGGCCGGGGATTGAACCCGCAACCTCCCGCACTGTAAGCGGACGCTCTACCACTGACTGACTGAGCTATACAGGCAGTATGATTAAAATTTAAATGGCAAGAGATTTGTGTAAGCGGCCCAGTTGGTAATCAAGGGGTTCCAAGTTTGCATCCACGTCTGGCTGCATATGTTTCTCACCATGTTACTTATTACAAGCACCTAGGCTATGGGTTAAAGCAGGCTGAAAGAATTTTCTATTTAAACGCTTTTGCTTCGAGGTTCAGTTTGTAAATACTGAAATAACTGTCTAGAGCATGGTATAACTCCCTCCTATCCTTTTAATTGTGAAAAATAGCCTGCTGCTATCAGTGCTATACCATTTTCAGTTGGCCAACTGACGTTTTCGTCTCTAACCATCTCATCGTCAGTTTCGTCTGCATCCACTGCCTCTTGAACTGGCTTCCCCTTGTTCCATATCGTAGATATATTCCCAAGGACATATTTGGTAGAAATAATTATCACCAAAACAGTCATAGAAATGATGACAACAGAAAAATATTCGACATTATCGGCAATGTAATTCAAAACAGCAAATATTCCTGCTTGGAAATCCATTTTGTTTTCAACCGGAAGTTGATATGGAGAGGATCAATCAGAAAAGCGCAATTCGCACCAAAGTCTAACCGTACCCAAACAATAATTCGTCCTCAAACAAGATGTAACAACAGTTTCTCTTTCTCTCCATGTCTATCTCTCTGTGTCTCTCTCATTGTATCTCCATGTCTATCTGTCTGTCTCTGTAAAAAGTGTTCATGTATGTCTGTCTCTGTCTCTTTATGTGTATGTTTGTCTGTCTGTCTGTATAGATGTCCCTGTCTGTCTGTCTCTCACCCTCTCTCTCACCCTCTCTCTCTCTCTCCCTCTCTCTCTCTCTCTCTCTCCCTCTCTCTATTTCTGTTCATGTCTGTCTCTGTCTTTCTCTGTTTCTCGGTTCCTATTTCTGTCTCTGTCTCTGTGTCTCTCTCAGTCTCTATCCATCTGTCTCACTCTGTAAGTCTCTCTATCTTTCTCTCTCTCTCTCTCTCCGTCTCTGTCTGTCTCTCTCTATGTCTCTCTCTGTCTCTCTCTGCCTATCTCTATTTATCTCTCTGTTTCTGTCTCTGTTTCTGTCTGTCTGTCTCTGTCTCTTTCTGTCTCTCTGTGTCTTTCTCTTTCTGTGTTTGTCTCTCTCTCTGTCGTTCTGTCTGTCTCTCTTTCTTTTTCTCTCTCTTTTTCTCTCTCTCTCTCTCTCCTTCTTTTTTTCTCTTTTCTCTGACTGTCTGTCTGTCTCTTTCTGTCTGCCTCTCTCCCTCTCTCTCTCTTTATCTCTTTCTCCCTCTCTCTTTCTGTCTCTCTCTCTTTCTGTCTCTCTCTCTGTCTCTCAATGTCTCAGTCTGTCTATCTGTCTCTGTCTGTTTGTCTGTCTCTCTCTCTCTCTCTCTCTCTCTCTGTCTGGTTGTCTGTCTGGCTGTCTCTCTCTCTGTCCATCCGTCTCTATCTGTCTATCTGTCTCTGTCTCTCTCTGTCTCCCTCTCTGTCTCTCTCCCTATGTTTCTGTTCATGTCTGTATCTGTCTCTCTCTGTTTCTCAGTTTTTATTTCTGTCTCTGTCTCTATGTCTCTCTCAGTCTCTGTCTATCTGTCTCACTCTGTATGTATCTGTCTCTTTCTATTTCTCTCTCTCTCTGTCCATGTCTCTCTCTGTATATGTCTCTCCCGGTATCTCTCTGTTTCTGTCTCTCTCTGTGTCTCTCTCTGTCTCTCTCTCTCTCTGTATTTGTCTCTGTCTGTTTCTCTCTGTCTCTCTGTATCTGTTTATCTCTGTCTGTCTGTCTGTCTGTCTGTCTATGTCTATCTCTCTCTCTCTCTGTCGGTCTCTGTCTCTGTCTGTCTGTCTCTCTCTCTGTCTATCTCTGTCTATCTCTCTCTCTCTCACGCCCTCTCTCTCTCTCTCTCTCTCTCTCTCTCTCTTCCTCTCTCTCTCTCTGCCTGTGTATATGTCTCTGTTTGTCTCTATCTCTGTATGTATCTCTCTGTGTCTGTGTCTCTCTTTCTCTGTCTCTCCGTGTCTGTATCTCTCTGTTTCTGTCTCTGTCTCTGTATGTCTCTGGATATGTCTCTAAGTATCTTTGTTTGTCTCTATCTCTTTCTCTGTCTCTTTCTCTATGTCTCTCTTCTCTGTCTCTCTCTATCTCTGACTCCCCCCTCTCTCTATCTCTGACTCTCCCTGTCTCTCTCTCTCTCTTTCTCTGTCCCTCTCTCTTTCTCTGTCTCTCTCTCTCTCAATCTCTCTGTCTGTATTCCTCACTTCCTGTCTCTGTGTATGTCTCTGTTTGTATCTGTCTATATCTCTCTGTCTGTCTGTGGCTATGCCTCTAATTGTCTCTGTTTGTCTCTGCCTCTTCCTCTGTTTCTGCCTCTTTTTTTTCTCTCTCTCTCCCTGTCTCTCTGTATCTATGTATAGCTGTCTCTGTCTGTCTTTGTCTCTCTCTGTCTCGCTCTGTCTCTGCCTCACGATGTATCTGTCTCGCCCTGTCTCTGTCTATTTCCGTTTCTCTCTGACTCTGTCTGCCTGTCTATGTCTCTCTCTATCTTTGTCTCTGTCTCTTTCTGTCTCACTTTGAATCTGTATCTGTCTCTTTCTGTCTGTCTCAATCTGTCTCTCTGTCTCTGTGCCTTTCTCTGTCTCTTTATGTCTCTGGCTCTGTCTGTCTGTCTCTGTCTCTCTCTGTCACTCTCTGTCTGTCTGTCTTTGTCTGTTTGTCTCTATGTCTGTATGTCTATCCCCTTTCTCTGTCTATCTGCCTGTCCGTCTGTCTCTCTATCTTTCTGTCTCACTGTCTCTCATTTTCTCTCTATCTTTGTCGATCTTTCGATCTCTTTCACTCTCTGTCTGTATGTATGTCCCCTCTCTTTCTCTCTATTTCTCTATTCTTATCTCTGTCCTTCTCTATCTGTATCTCTATCTGTCTCTCTTTCTGTTTGTCTGTCTGTCTGCCTCCGTCTTTCTGCCTCTCTCTCTGTCTCTCTCTCTCTCTCTCTCTCTCTCTCTCTGTCTGGCTGTATGTCTGTCTGTCTGTATTTCTGTCTGTCTCTGTCTGTTTCTCTGTCTGTCTGTCTATATATCTCTATCTCTCTCTATCTCTCTGACTGTCTGTCTATCTGTCTTTCTCTGTGTCTCACTGTCTGTGTGTCTGTGTGTCTCTCTGTCTTTCTCTTTCTCTCCCTCTTTCTCTCTCTCTTACTGTCTGTCTGTCTGTCTTTATCTATGTGTCTCCCTGTCTGTCTGTCTCTCTCTGTCTCACCCCGTCCCTCTCTCTGTCTCCCTCTGACTCAGTCTATCTCTCTGTTTATCTCTGTCTCTATGTCTGCCTCTCCGTCTCTGTCTCTGTCTCTGTCTCTCGCTCTCTGTCTGAATGTCTGTCTGTCTCTTTCTCTCTCTCCATCTGTACCCCTGTTCCTCTGTCTATGTCTGTCTCTCTATCTCTGTCTCTGTTTCTCTATGTCTCTCTCTCTCTCTCTTTATCTGTCTCTCTCTCTCTTCTCTTCTTCCTCTGTATCTGTATATGTCTCTGTTTATCTCTGTCTCTGTCTCTTTCTCTGTCTCTATCTCCCCCTGTTTCCGCCTCTCTCTATCTCTGTCTCTCTGTGTCTTTCTTCCTCTGTTTCTGTCTCTGTCTCTGTTTGTCTCCGTCCTTTTCTCTGTCTCTGTCTCTTTCTCCATCTCTCTCTTCTCTGTCTCTCCCTATCTCTGTCTCTCTCTGTTTCTCTCTATATTTATGTCCCCCTGTCTCTCTCTCTATCTCTGTTTGTGTCTGTATCTGTCTTTGTCTCTCTCTGTCTCGCCCTGTCTCTGTCTCTGCCTCACGTTGTCTCTGTCTCTGTCTCTCTCTGTTTATGTCTCTCTCTATATTTGTCTATGTCTCTCTGTCTCTCTTTTTGTCTGTCTCTGGCTCTTTCTGTCTGTCTCTGTGTGTCTCTGTCTATCTCCTCTGCCTCTGTCTCTGTCTGTCTGTGTCTGTCTTTGTCTGTCTGTCTCTCTGTCTGTCTGTCTGTTTGTCTCTGTTTCTGTTCCTGTCTGTCTTTGTCTCTGTCTGTCTCTGTCTCTCTGTTTCTATTGCTGTATCTTTCTCTCTGTCTCTCTCTGTCAATCTGTCTGTATGTCTCTGTTTCTCTCTCTCTCTCTCTGTCTGTCTCTGCCTGTTTGTCTCTCTCGTTCACTATGTTTCTGTCTTTCTCTGTCTGTCTCTCTGTGTCTCTGTCTGTCTCTGTCTGTCTCTCTCTCTCTCTCTCTCTGTCTCGGTCTCTGTTTCTCACATTCTCTCTCAGTCACTGTTTCTTTGTCTCTGTCTCTCTGTCTCTCCGTCTCTCTGTATCTCACTCTCTCTCATTCTCTCTCTCATTCTCTCTCTCTTAAAAAAGGAATTTACTTGTGTATAATGTAAACCGTTGAATATAATATTATGATGATTGAAAATCATTTAATGAGAAAACATTTCACAACGTATCTGCGCACATGCTGAAGAAGACTATATATAGTTCAAGAAGGTAACACAATTTGAACAAACAAGCAACTAATATCCCTTGTGACCTTTCAATCGCAACTTTTTAAGCACAGTATTTGACAGATAAATTATCTGATAAATATCGAATATCTCCTATGCTCCCTTGATTTGGCCAGAGAAAATGTTTTCTTAAATGGATGTTAGACGCCTATACAAACAGGTATATACTATAAAGTTATTTAGTTGCTCATCTCTAATATTAGACAATACTAATTTTAATAATTTCATATTTTCAATACTTTTCTTTTGATTCCTTTTTATTTGGAATCTTTTAATTTTCATCGTAAATTCATATATGAATCGAACCCGTGCGGAGAAGGCAAAACAATGTGTGTGTGTCCTTACCTGTGATGTAACCACTGGACTACTCGAGACATCTTACCAACCATCTTTTTTATCCGATTCGTATTTCATAAAACCAAAGTGGCCGACCGGAAATATAACTACTTGGAGATGTTATGAAATCTTTATGATTTGTATTTTTCTTGCAAAATAAAAAGAGATGATTCGAACAACTCGCTTTACTTTTCTTTATTCCAACAGTACCGGTCTCAATAAATACTTAACACTAACAGTAAATACCCCATAACTCTTCAAACCATCCGATAACAATACCAACTACCGAACACTAAAATTAAATAACCTACGACGCTACAATAACCCGATAACGACTCTCTATCTGTCTCTCTCACTTTGTCTCCCTCTGGTTCGATGTCTATGTGTCTCTCTATGTGTTTCTCTGTCTTTCTGTCTCTGAATGTCTGTCAATGTATGTCTCTCTCTGCGTCTCTCTATTTCTGTCTCTTTATTTTTGTGTCTGTCTCTGTCTCTGACTCTCTCTCTCTCTCTCTCAACCTATTTCTCTGTCGCTATGTGTGTGTGCCTCTCTCTGTCTCTCTGTTTGTTTCTGTCTGTGTCTCTCTTTCTCTCTCTGTTGTCTCTCTTGGCTCTGTCTGTCTCCGTCTCTGTTTGGTTGTCTGTCTCTCTGTGTCTCTATGTGTTTCTCTTATTTCTGTCTCTCTGACTTTGTCTCTCTATCTGTCTCTAGCACTGTCTGTATGTCATTCTGTCTCTCTCTCTCTGCATGTATGTTTGTTTCTCTCTATGTCTCTCTGTCTCTTTATCTTTGTTTCTCTCTATCTCTGTGTATTTCTGTTTCTGTATCTTTCTTTCTCTCTTTGTATGTCTGCCCCTCTGTATGTCTGTATGTCTGTCTCTCTGTCTTGTCTATTTCTGTCTGTTTGTCTGTCTGTATATCCCCCTCTCTCAATATCTCTCTCTCTCTCTCTTCTCTCTCTAATTGTCTGTATGTTTGTCTCTCTCTCACTCTCCTTCTCGCTCTCTCTCTCTCCCTCTCTCTCTGTCTTTCAATCTGACTCTCTGTCTCTCTTTGTCATGCTGTGTGTTTCTGTCTCCTTTTATGTGCGTCTATGTCTGTATTTCTTTCTTTCTCTCTAAACTAACATTAATTACCCAAAATTAAATACCCTAACTAAAATTAATTACCGAAATTAATTCTAAAAGCCCCAAAACTAATTTTAAATACCAATACCCTAAACTAATTTGTAATACCCAACACTAACATTAAATACCCAAAACTAATTTTGAATACCCAAAACAAACATTGTAAACCCAAAACTAAATTTAAGACCCAAAACTAATTTAAATACCCAAAACAAATATTGTATACCCAAAACTAATTTTAAATACCCAAAACTAACATTATTTACCCAAAACTTACTTTTAATACCCAAAACTAATTTTGAATACCCAAAACTAACATAGATTACCCAAAACTAACTTTATATACCCAAAACTAATTTTAAATACCCAAAATAAAGTTTAATACCCAAAGCAAACATTGTATACCCAAAACTAATTTTGAATACCAAAAACTAACATTTTTTACCCAAAACTGATTTTAGATACCCAAAACTAATTATCAATACCCAAAACAAACATTGTATACCCAAAACTAAATTTAAGACCAAAAAAAAATTTAAATACCCAAAACAAACATTGTATACCCAAAACTAATTTTGAATTCCCAAAACTTACATCATTTACCCAAAACTAACTTTATATACCCAAAACTAATTTTAAATACCCAAAACAAACATTGTATACCCAAAATTAATTTTAAATACCCAAAACTAACATTATTTACCCAAAACTAACTTTAAATACTCAAAACTAATTTTGAATACCCAAAACTAACATAAATTACCGAAATTAATTTTAAAGACCCAAAACAAATTTAGATACACAAAACAAACATTGTTTACCCAAAACTTATTTAAATACCCAAAACTAACATTATTTACCCAAAACTAACTTTTAATACCCAAAACTAATTTTGAATACCCAAAACTAACATACATTACCCAAAACTAAGTCTATATACCCAAAACTAATTTTAATTACCCAAAACAAATTTAAATACCCAAAACAAACATTTTATACCCAAAACTAACATTATTTACCCAAAACTAACTTTAAATACTCAAAACTAATTTTGAATACCCAAAACTAACATAAATTACCGAAATTAATTTTAAACACCTTAAACAAATTTAAATACCCAAAACAAATATTGTTCACCCAAAACAAATTTTAAATACCCAAAACTAACATTATTTACATCAAACTTACTTTTAATATCCAAAACTAACATAGATTACCCAAAACTAACTTTATATACCCAAAACTAATTTTAATACCCAAAACAAACATTTTATACCCAAAACTAATTTTCAATACCCAAAACTTACATCAATTACCCATAATTACATTGTATACCCAAAACTAACTTTTAATACCTAAAACTAATTTTGAATACCCAAAACTAACATAAATTACCGAAATTAATTTTAAACACCTTAAACAAATTTAAATACCCAAAACAAATATTGTTTACCCAAAACAAATTTTAAATACCCAAAACTAACATTATTTACCCAAAACTTACTTTTAATACCCAAAACAAATTTTGAATATCCAAAACTAACATAGATTACCCAAAACTAACTTTATATACCCAAAACTAATTTTAATACCCAAAACAAACATTTTATACCCAAAACTAATTTTCAATACCCAAAACTTACATCAATTACCCATAATTACATTGTATACCCAAAACTAACTTTTAATACCTAAAACTAATTTTGAATACCCAAAACTAACATAAATTACCGAAATCAATTTTAAAGACCCGAAAACAAATTTAAATACCCAAAACAAACATTTTATACCCAAAACTAATTTTGAATACCCAAAACTTACATCAATTACCCAAAACTAACTTTATATACCCAAAACTATTTTTAAATACCCAAAACAAACATTGTATACCCAAAACTAATTATGAATACCAAAAACTAACATTTATTGCAGAAATTAATTTTAAATACCCAAAACTAACATTATTTACCCAAAACTAACTATAATAACCCAAAACTAATTTTGAATACCCAAAACTATCATAAATTACCGAAATTAAATTTAAAGACCCAAAACTTTTTTTAATACCCAAAAACTAACATTTTTTACCCAAAACTAACTTTAAATACCCAAAACTAATTTTGAATACCAAAAACTAACATAAATTACCGAAATTAATTTTAAAGACCCAAAACAAATTTAAATACCCAAAACAAACATTGTTTACCCAAAACTAATTTTAAATACCCAAAACTAACATTATTTACCCATAACTAACTTTTAATACCCAAAACTAATTTTGAATATCCAAAACTAACATAGATTACCCAAAATAACTTTATATACCCAAAACTAATCTTAAATACCCAAAACAAATTTAAATACCCAAAACAAACATTTTATACCCAAAACTAATTTTCAATACCCAAAACTTACATCAATTACCCATAATTACATTGTATACCCAAAACTAATTTTTAATACCCAAAACAAATTTTAAATACCCAAAACTAACATTATTTACCCAAAACTTACTTTTAATACCCAAAACAAATTTTGAATATCCAAAACTAACATAGATTACCCAAAACTAACTTTATATACCCAAAACTAATTTTAATACCCAAAACAAACATTTTATACCCAAAACTAATTTTCAATACCCAAAACTTACATCAATTACCCATAATTACATTGTATACCCAAAACTAACTTTTAATACCTAAAACTAATTTTGAATACCCAAAACAAACATAAATTACCGAAATCAATTTTAAGGACCCGAAAACAAATTTAAATACCCAAAACAAACATTGTATACCCAAAACTAATTTTGAATACCCAAAACTTACATCAATTACCCAAAACTAACTTTATATACCCAAAACTATTTTTAAATACCCAAAACAAACATTGTATACCCAAAACTAATTATGAATACCATAAACTAATATTTATTGCAGAAATTAATTTTAAATACCCAAAACTAACATTATTTACCCAAAACTAACTATAATTACCCAAAACTAATTTTGAATACCCAAAACTATCATAAATTACCGAAATTAAATTTAAAGACCCAAAACTTTTTTTAATACCCAAAAACTAACATTATTTACCCAAAACTAACTTTAAATACCCAAAACTAATTTTGAATACCAAAAACTAACATAAATTACCGAAATTAATTTTAAAGACCCAAAACAAATTTAAATACCCAAAACAAACATTGTTTACCCAAAACTAATTTTAAATACCCAAAACTAACATTATTTACCCATAACTAACTTTTAATACCCAAAACTAATTTTGAATATCCAAAACTAACATAGATTACCCAAAATAACTTTATAAACCCAAAACTAATCTTAAATACCCAAAACAAATTTAAATACCCAAAACAAACATTTTATACCCAAAACTAATTATGAATACCAAAAACTAACATTTATTACAGAAATTAATTTTAAATACCCAAAACTAACATTATTTACCCAAAACTAACTATAAATACCCAAAACTAATTTTGAATACCCAAAACTATCATAAATTACCGAAATTAAATTTAAAGACCCAAAACAAATTTTAATACCCAAAACTAATTATTTCTGTCTCTCTGTCTGTCTGTCATCTTTCTCTCTCAACACTCTTTCTCTACCTCACCTTCTCCCTCTTCTTCTTCTTTTCTCTCTTTTTCTCTTTCTCTCTCTCTCTCCCCCTCTCTCTTTCACTCTGGTACGTCCAAATACAATTAGCCCAAAGATGGCAGAAACTCTCTCCTCTCTCTCTCTCTCTGTCTCTCTGTCTCTCTCTCTGGTACGTCAAAATACAATAAGCCCAAAGATAGCAGAAACTCTCTCCCACTCTCTCTCTTTCTCTCTCTCTCATTCATGTCATTGTCTCTCCCTGTCTATCTGTCTGTCTCTGTTTCTGTCTGCCTGTCTGTCTGTCTCTCTATGTGTATGTATATATGTAGTGTCTGTCTGTATAGATCTCCCTGTCTGTCTGTCTTTCGCTCTCTCTCTCTCTCTCACACTCTCTCTGTGTCTGTCTGTCTCTCTCTCTGCCTCCATCTCTCCCTCTCTATGTCTCTGTCTCTCTTTGTCTCTCTGTCTCTATGTCTGTCCCTTTCTCTGTCTCTATCTCTCTCTCTCTCTCTCTCTATCTGTCTCGATGTCTCTATGTCTGTATGTATGTCTGTCTCTGTATATGTCTCTGTCTCTGTCTGTCTTTGTCTCTGTCTCTGTCTCTCTGTTTCCGTCTCTCTGTCTCTGCATCTCTGTCTCTGTCTCTCTCTCTCTCTCTCTCTGTCTCTCTGTGTCTGTGTCTCTCTGTCTCTGCCTCTCTCTCTATCCCCCCTCCCCTCCCCTCCCTCTCTCTCTCTCTCTGTATGTATGTATTTCCATGGCTTCAGGCATGTCCTAAATTGCATTTAATGCTCAAATATTGACGGTTCATCAGTCACCACCCTTCAAATAATTATACATGTAATATACATGTCCTTATCGCAGACAAACACGATCAGAAAACAATTCTGACAAGAGTTTATTATTCTGGTTCACGTTGTGCTTGCCTGCGAAATAAGAATATTACAACTACATATATGTATTTATATCATAATTATTTTATGAAACAAATGCTTTATAAAAAATATGATAACCAATACTTTTCTATTCTATTCTATTAGAGTAAAAAGTTGGTGTTAGGTTTTTAAACCATTATACTGGTAAGATTAGCATCTTTCTCATAGTTGTCTATGTCATATATGTACAGTGCCCTCTCTCTACAACAACACCAAGTGGAAGACAACGATTACGTGTGTTGTTCGGAGGGAGTTGTTATACTTACGGAATTTTACACAATATGTGTATAATTGTGTAACATTGTGTATAATTCCGTGTTACAGTGGAGAATCTGTTATTCTTTCCCAATAAACGCTAAAACTATTATTTGCAGTGCAAACAGTTTGTAGCCAGATCAGACGCCGGGTAACCCGGCGTCTGATCAGGCTCCAAACTGTTTGCCACCAAGATAAACAATAATTATCAGAATTGTCCAAAAGTTGTTCTTTTCTACGTTTTAGTGATTTGCGTTTGCGTACGTTTGCGTTTAAACGGGAAAGAATAACAGATTCTCCACTGTACATGTGACTTTGAGAAAAACAGCAAACGACACTTTTAAGCAAACGACATTGCAGCCGTGAAAAGGTTGGACATAATTGTCTTGTTAGGGGAAAAGCGACAAGCGTTGTTGTAAGGAGAAACTCGTTATTCAGATGGCCGTTTTGGGGAAGGAGCACTGTATCATTCTTAATGTGTTAATATACGAAAGTAATAAACACGTAGTCGGTTATAAAAGCTCTTCAAAGCTGATGTTTTGCCGATTCAAAATAAAACTTATCTTATCTTATCTTATCTTACCTTACCTTACCTGGACAATATAACAGACAGTTAATCACATGTGGAAGAAGACTCCGTGTATTAACACATTCAACCCTAGCGACGAGTATATTCGTTGATTACAAACAATGTACATGTGAGGATTACACTTATCCCATGCAAACGGTGAAATATATTGTTTAAATCAACCCTAAATTGTCAAAAAAGAACGTATTTTGAAATTGGAATTGTCCATTAAAAGTTTCAGGGTGAATGAGTTAAAGAGACTAAAACCCAGATGACGTTTTACCCAAAAATGAATACTCAAATAAAAGCTTTTTTGTACTATCGTGCACATGGTATTACACAAATATGGCCGATATAAAATATCCTAAAAAATATCTCAATCTTCGTTTTTTAAATTTTCTTTCGCCTTTTCTTCTGCGACCTAAGACGGAGTATATCCGTTTTTTGATGGTTTCAAATCTTTGATTTTTATCCGTCTATAGTCAGCGTCGAGTTTCCAAAACTTTGACTCAGTACTCATCCGCTCAAGAAAGCAAAACACAGTAATATCGCTTACAAACGAAACATCGATCAATTTTGAAAACTGTATTAGAAGAAACAGTGAAACGATTTAAAATGATAAACTTCTAGAGAATAAAAACAACACTCTGTTGAAGGAAATATGATGATCACAAAATTAGTAGAATCTGCTTTTATCACTTTCTTTTGTGTACGAATGGTAACATGTCGTTTCGGCCCTTGGTCATTTCGGTCTAGGTTGTTTTGACCTATGTCATTTCAGCCTATTTTAGGGGTAGGTCGTTTCGGTCCATTTGGTGAGACATTTTCGGTCTAACATATATAACGCATAAACTCGGTCCTGCATTAAGGACCATCGCGACAGTTTAGATTCTAACGGTCAAAGATATTTGCATGAGTTGCCTCCCTTTGACCATTACTCCATGATTAATGTTTTATGCGTATTTCTTTTCTTTTTTCTATCTCAATAAGCTAAATTATGTGGTCATACCTGCATTTGGTGACCACGATAGGAATAGTGATATATTGTTGACGATTGAACTGTATGGATTTGGATCCATTTGGTTATCATATCAGTGGTTTGTATATAGCCCTATGTACTAAGTAATTGGATTTATATGTGTTACTCTCTATGCAGACATTTGTATTTTAGAAAAACTAATTCCGGTACCTATATTTTTATGTGTGATTTTAGTGAATGAATGCTTCGACAATATTTGTGAAAAATATTATCAAAATCTAAATGTTAGAACAGTAGGAGAAAAAACTTTGAAAATAACTATTTTATGTGTACCCTTTTTTGACGGATAATGTGTTGTTTTCATTTTTTTGGAGCTACTTGCTCCTATTTTCCCTATTTTATGAAAAAATATGTATAACCCAACAAATTAGGTCAATAACAAACCTGAAGAGGGTTTCTATGAGATTTTATGATCAAAAGCACGTGTCTCCGGATAATTAAAGGTACACCCAAAAAATAAGCTATTAAGAAAAATTCCAGTCCGGGGATCATCTATTTTTATTTCATATTTTTGCATAACAAGGTATATACTAGCAACATGCAAAAATTAAAAAAAAAATCTGAATGTTATGAAAATTCGAAGAAACTGGCGCGATGGTCTTTAACATGCTGTACACACAGTGTAAACCCTGATCTAATATAAAAAAAAAAAAATCAAAAATATCAACGAATGACATTATTAGTATAATAAATATTCATTTAAGGGGTAAAATTCTGAGTTTGAATCCAGATTAAAACTGCAGAAATACGGCATTTACAAGTATTTGCACACAGACATCTGGTCAGCTTCTGATCTGAATTGAAACTGATTGACGCTTGGGTGAAAGATATCTTACTTATGAATGTTTATTTATGCTTGAAGAAATATTCACGTGTTTCATGGAATCAATTACAAAAAAGGGTTTATGCCAAATCCGGTTTTCAGACTCTTTACAGCAACATTACTCTTTATTATTTTTATGGCTGAATACATGAAAAAACGTGCAGTGTTCAGTGTATTTGGACATGTTTGTATTTGATGAAGGTCCGTAGAAGTACTTTAAATACTTTAGAACTTTAAATAATAATACATGCTCTTAAGGTTGAGGATTCCTAATGAGATCGGACCAAAACCTGTATTCTACGTACACCGATCGGCTATTCTCGTCAACTGTCGGTCCGTTCTGAACCATACTACATGTACAAACTAAGGTGGAGAGTCTGTTATTCTTTCCCGTTTAAACGAAAACGAAACGTAAACGCAAAGCACTAAAACGTAGAAAAGTACCATTTTTGGACAATTCTGTTAATTCATTTTTATCTTGGTGGCAAACAGCTTGGAGCCTGATCAGACGCCGGGTTACCCGGCGTCTGATCTGGCTCCAAACTGTTTGCAATAGAAACAATAGTTTTAGCGTAAACGCGTTTATTGGGAAAGAATAACGTTTTCTCCACTGTATCGCGCTCCGTAGAGTTTCCGATATTGACCAACATTGGCCCGGTCTCATTAGGAGTCATCGACCTTAATTCCCTCTGAGGAATATTTTATCTTCATTATAAAACTGTTAATTCACATATTTCTGTCTTTTTCATAGCTACATGGCACATTTAATCACCTTTGGATATACTTTCAGGGCTGCCATTTCTCCGGATTTTTTTTTCTGGAACATGGTAGTTTAAAGCAGACTGAAAGTAAAGCAGAATGCGCCTTAAGGCGCATTCTGCTTTACTTCCAGCCTGCTTTAAGTAGTCACATATCAACAAAACTAGAAACAGGATTTGTGGTAAAGGTACCATTCGTAAAAACGCACTTGAAAAAATACAAATTTGGAAATCTTAGGATTGTTCATGCCAACTTATGGCAGTCCTGTACTTTGTGGAATTTATTGGACATTTGTGACTTCTACTGTGTAAAGGAGAGCTAATGCAGTCTCGGAAATAGTATAAGCTCTGTTTTAGTAAGTTAACAAATGTACTTAACCCTTAGCCTGCCACTCACGACTATAGCTCCATATGCAAACAGCTTGGATCCGGATGAGACGCCGAGTAACTCGGCGTCTCATCCGGATCCAAGCTGTTTGACACTCGGACAACATTTTCAGCAATTTTGAGCAACTTTGAAGCACTTTAAAACTTGAAGCAGACGAGAAATATAGCAGACGACAATTTATTTGGCGGGCTAAGGGTTAATGCGATATTGATACTCATTGTAAATACAGTAAAATATCTCTATTACCATCACTAAAACGAAGACTAATTGATTGTATAAAAGACAGGTGACAGCCTAAAGAAGTTTCTCTGTTTTACTGCAAACCTTGCTTTAAGCAATCACCCGTCGTAAAAACCTAATCATAAACACACTTTGCTGGTCGTAATTTACGAGTTTTACTACCCTCGTTTTGATCATTGCTTCATGAAAATAATATTACAGAAGTATGTTAAACAAAATGTCATATCTATTTAACTTGCTGGAAGGGAAGAATTATATACTGTGCTCCCTCTCTACAACGACATCCAATGGGAGACATATTGTGTGTGTTGTTCGGAGGGAGTCGTTATAGAGAGGGAAAATTAAGACCTGACTTACATTTGCAAACAGATTGAATCCAGATCAGACGCCGCGTAACGCGGCGTCTGATCTGGATTCAAGCTGTTTGTCACTCGTCATTATATTGATTATATCAAAATGTCCACTTATATGTAACTTTGACAAAAACCACAGACAATATTGCAGCAGTTAAAAACGTAAGACATAACTGTCCTGTGTAGGTAACTGCAGCAAGGATGGTTGTAAGGAGGGAGTCGTTGTTGGGAGGACCGTTGTAGAGAGGGAGCACTGTATATGTAGACCTTGGTGAGATACTACCCTTTTTGGAGTGCCATCTATGTCTACATTGTTTGCCAAATACCCAAGTACAGTAGAATCTATGAAAACCAGACCCTGACAAAACAAAAATCCTTTGGATACCGAAATGAAAAACAAAAACCCTGAATAAACGAGGCCCTCTGAAAACCGGACACTAGCCGTCTCTCATACATGATTTTCTTTATTTCAACACATGTTTACCTCTGTACAGCAGACGATCAAATCTGCCGAATGGAACAAAAATTGATGGCTGGAAATCTCTCTATACTAAACATTTTGCTCGTATCCATATCTTGTCTGTATACAGGTACTTACATATACAGGTTCAGTCGCGTTAGAAATGAGAGTAACACGAGTATACCACAACATTTTATTTTATAAGCTTAACAAGGAAAATGACACAACTAGAAAACATGACATGGTTGTATGAAACTTTCTTTCAAAGGGATAATACATTAATAAATACCATTCCTAATGTGCATGTATACCAATACATAATTCTTACATGGCACACAAATTCGTCTCTGTAAACCAAGACTAACTTGTCCGTGGTACAGCGGAGAAGACGTTATTCTTTCCCGTTAAAACGCAAACGAAACGCAAAGGCAATACAATAAACCTTGACAATTCAGATTACTTATTTGAATCTGTGTGGCATACAGTTCTGAGCCTGGCCAGACGCCGGATTACCCGGCGTCGTATCTGGCTCCAAACTGTTTGCAAAGGAAATGATAGTTTTAGAGTAAATGCGTTTATTAGGAAAGAATAACGTCTACTCCATATCCTGCGATAAACCAGGCTGATGTTTTAGAATCGAAATAATTTAAGTTTCATCATTGGTTATTGCCTCATATAACGCGGTTTGTTGTTCTGACGTGGCCGTGGGCGTCTGAACTCTAAACTGTGGTATATGAAGCAATATCCAACGACAAAATTATTTCTTACGTATAAATAGGTTACAGACAACATGTTTCTATTAGGATGAAACGCCTGGGTCAAAGGTTATAAAGTTTTCCAGTTGAGTCTAAAGTCGTTATCAAGCATTTGAGTGGTCAGATTTGAGCCTAGGCTCAAATCTGACCAATCAAATGCTCGAGAACACACCCAGACTCAGCTCAAACGCTTTATAACCTTGGACCCTTTGCTCAGATACAAACAACCTGGAGCCAGATGAAACGCAAAGAAACTCGGTATCTGGCCAGGACCTAAACTGTTTGCCACTTCTTTGATTACAGATTCTCTATTGCAAGCCACATGTCAAAGAGGATCATGCCTTCAACAAATGTAGTTAGTTAAAACAGTTACAATATAATTTCATATTTTAACAAACGAATCAAATGCAATCGTAATTCTATGCTCAACAGTAAATCAACAAAAATCCGCTACATGACAGCATCTCACAAGTATGTTTAATTTCGATGTTTGAAATAGGTGAATGTCCAGTGATTTTCTTTCACCTTGATTAAACACGATAACTCCTAGCGACGAGTTCACGCGTCATTTCACGCTTTCAACATTAAGTAACACTTGTGGGTTATTAACTTCTCTTAGTGATCTTTTTAATAACCAAAATGTGATCCCGTCTACTTGGAATTTTGGGTACTTTAATAAATACTGCTTTAAACTAGCAAACAGTGTATACTCTGATCAGAGGGCTCATACGAGCCTTCTGATCTGGGTCTACACTGTTTGCAAATGTAACGAGTATATTTTAAACAGGTCCATGGTGAAAGAGTTAACAAGATAGCGGTCATGTGAAGGGTTAATTTATACTTATACCAGGCATACGGGATATGCTTTACAATAAGGCAACCAGTGTTATTCATGGTTTTATTTCTATCAATGAATGTGATGATTTTAAATAGTTATTTTATAGTTCTGGTCCGCTATTTGTAAATTTACTGTCAAATCCTGCATTGTAAAGCAACGGACGAAACATCTGTATAAAACATAATTAATACATGTACAGTGGAGAATCTGTTATTCTTTCCCATTTAAACGCAAACGAAACGCAAAAGCAAAACACTAAAACGTAGAAAAAAACTGTTGGACAATTCTAATAATTCATTTTTATCTTGGTGGAAAACAGCTTGGAGCCTGATCAGACGCCGGGTTACCCGGCGTCTGATCTAGCTCCAAACTTTTTGCAATACAAATAATAGTTTTAGCGTGAACGCGTTTATTGGGAAAGAATAACGTTTCCTCCACTGTATGTGCAACAACAAATACACTTGGTCATGTTTAGGACATGTGCATGTGGAAAATTTTATTCGATCGTATGTGTATACCTGTAGTATACGGCGTGTTTAGATACCGTACTTATTGTTTTGTTCATGTAATTCTGCTATTAATTGTTGACCTTATCAATGGCAATAGTAAATGTTTTTCATGCAGTTCATAATAAGGCACATTTGTTCAGTTTTAATAATTAATTTTTTACTATAAAATCTATGGCATGTTTTAGAAATGAGATTGACACTATTTACATGATTCAAGATTTAGTTTAATGTTCTGTTCAATCTCTCGAAATATGAATTGTCGATGAATATTGTGATTTATGGACTTATTAGTCTCCTATAATTCTCTTCTGAATGGCATGGTCAGAACTTATTTATGATTTAATTTGTATGTAAATATTGCGAACAATGATGAGACTGAAATAAAAATACATGTGAGCTGTGTCATGACAAAACCAGCCTTATTGCATTGCAACATTGTACAGACCCAGCATCGTAGTCAGCACAGACTCTGTAAGGGAGTTTTGACTACACTGCCAAATACCGTATATAATACAGCTACATGTTTGAGATGCATGTGGATGTCAAACAGTGTAGATCAAGACCAGCTGCCGCGTCAAAGACGCGTCAACTGGTCTTGATCTACACTGTTTGCAATGCAATAAGACTTATTTTGAAACTGGAATTGTCCATCTGAATTTTTGAAATGAGTTAACCCATTTCCATATAAATTGTTTTCAGTATTGTAGTCAGCTTGTCTCTTAAAGCAGAGTGAAAACAAAGCAGAATGCTCCTTAAGGAACATTTCGCTTTAATTTCAGCATAGTCAATTTCTATACACGTGACCACTTAAAGTAGGTTGCTTTAAGCTACCATCTGCTAGGGTAAAAATCCGAAGATTTCTGAAAAACTTGAGAAATGGCAGCCCTAATTGTGAAAGAATTGTAAATAGTCACACATGGACAAGACTTTGATTGGAAACGTGAACTGTTCATTTGAATTTTCAGGGATGAATAAGTTATAAGGTATTTCATTTATACTAAACATGTAGCTATAACTGGTATGTAGCGATCCCTTCCAACAAGCAATGGGGAAGAAGGTCCACTGGAAAGGTCTAGTCATAATGTGAGTTAACGAAACAGAAAGTGGAATGTACCATCTCTCTCGCTCTCGCTCTTCTCTCTTTCACTCTCTCACGCCCGCTCTCTCGCTCGCTTGATCTATTCTTCAGACATACACTCTCCCTGTAATCCCTCTCACGCCTTGGACGATCCAATGGGAGGCAATGCTGCTGCTTTCAGAGGCCGGACGTTAATGACGTTGCTATGACCGTTCAGTTGCGTAGTCTTGTTGCGAGGTGTGGTCGCATGTCCATTCTGCTCTCCGCCGGGCTGCTCGCTACGGTCAGTATGCAAGGAGCCATTTTCAACGTCTCTGGGATGGTCTTGCTTTGGTTGATCTGAGTGACCTACTCGATTATTTCTATATATAAAAATAAACACTGGGCATTAATTATTATTTAACAAAACAGAGTGGCATCCTAAAATGAAAAGAAACTTAATGTCAGCCATTTCGCTGCCAAGTTCTACTTTCAATACTTACATATGCAAACAGTTTGGAATCGGATCAGATGCCGTGTTTACAAATGCGGCGTCTGATCAGGATCCAAACTAATTGACAGTAATATTCATGTTTATAAAGCCAAACTGCCTAACGTAAAAAAAAACCTACAGACGACAAGTTTGCCAGCAGATGATATTATGACAGTAAATGTGTTAGACTGGATATGGCGTCATAATTGCAATTAAAGGGTTAACTGATAAAGTGAATTTTAACCCATATCTTGCTTTAGTTTAACCCTTCCATGATCAACTTATTCCGGAAATGTTATCCCTTCTCCGCTTTATTGTCGTCTGCTTCAGTATGTTTGTCTGCAAGACACGTTTCAACGTTATATTTAAGGTTGTATGACTTCATAAATATCGATAAGAGTGTCAAACAGTTTGGGTGCTGATCAGGACCCAAACTGTTTACAAACTCGCTTTATGGCGTCATTGAGAGTGAAAGGGTTAAGGGTTAAGCGCGATTTGGCTAACATTTTCAAACAGTTTGGATCCAGATCTCGTATTCAACTTTTCTTCAAAAGCATGAAATTAATATTTATAGTTTTTAGCATTTTCAACAAAGGCAATACTAAGCATTGAATTTTTTATGGCAAATTCCCTTTTCTAAATAACGCCTGACACGCCCGTTTCGGTATTCATGGAGGTAAACCCCTTCGTTTTATAACCTATTTCTAGAGACATATGCTCACTTTAAAGTCCAAATTGGATTACTTTTTGGCAGAAATTTGGAGGGTCGTTAATTATAATTGGTGCGTTTAAATGGTGATATACGGTAGTATGAAACTTACCGTCTATGTGTGACACAGTAGTAGCCAGTAAAGACAGCTGCCCATACCAGCAACAAGAAAGGTAGAATGAACCCCAGGATACTGGCTGCAAATACAATATTAGATGTAATTATAAATTGTCGTCTGCTTCAATAGTGTTGTCTGCAATATCGTTTCAAAGTTAGATTTAAGGCAGTATAACTGACGTTATTTCAAAACAAGTGGCAAACAGTTTTATCCTGATCAGAACTGTTTGCAAATGCGCTTTATGGCGTCGTTGAGATTGAAATGGTTCAATACCACGAACTCATTCACACCAGAAACTTCAAATGAACAATTTCTTTTTCCAATAAAGAATAGACCATTTAGGGTTGCTTTTGGTAAAATTTATTGCAAAATGACAAACAGTGACGACCCTTATCAGATGGCTCATTTAGCAACGCTCTGATCTGGGCCTACACTCTTGGTTTAGAAAAAATGCACTATTTACAGGGACACTGCTCATTAATGACAAGTATATACCTGTATATACTCGTCGCTAGGGCCGAATGTATTAAGGAAGCTAAGAAAATCAGATTGCAAATTTAAACGTTATAGGAGGATATCAAGAAAAGAGAACAATATGATCAGCATTGTGCAAATGGCATTAACATTTTATTGTTGACATAACCATGCATTTGTTTCTAATTTTAAATCGCATAGATCTATTTCTATCCTGTTTTAAACACACTGCATCGTCCACATTATTGTGCTCGTCATACAAGAAGTTAGTTAACATAGCTAATATATCTACTTCATTTAACTACATGTACGTAGAGCAACTATATATACAGACTCAGTCGATTAACAATTGCCCGACTACCTCGATAGGTAGAAACTCGGTGTTATGAATTTATTTTGCCTTCTTGGCACGGGTTTAGATCCCAGCAGGAACTTATTAAAACATTGAAATGTATTTCTGAACATTAATTTCCTCAACATATATTTACGAGTTTATATATACGCCTGTCATCCGTTTGTTAAAACAAAATGTTTTATTTCAAATCTTGTTTCCAGTAACTTTAATGTGAATGTAAAATATTTCCGTTGCAGAAATACATTAACATCCATTTCCCCGAAACTTACGTATGAAAGGGTCATTGTAACGTCGCGTTGTTGTGGGGACAGGTGTGGTGGACGGTGTAGTGGTACCTTCCCTGAGGACCCGGATGACAATGGTTGCTGTGGCCGTGTAAGCCTCGACTGTGTCTCGCTCCATCGCGTACATCTGGAATACGAACAATCACAGGATTGCAAACCCTTCAGTGCCATAACATCATTTGCGTTACAATCAATCAATCAACCAATAAATATTTTATTGCATTAAGCATCATACAGGATGCTTACACAATTGGCATCTGCTTCTCAATTTTAAATTTAAGATACATTGACTAAATATACTATTGCATTGAGTTTCAAATAGGGCTTCACGCGGCATCTGATCAGGATCCAAATTGTTTGCATACATGTTTAATCATTGTAATCGGGGTGAAGGTATCAAGTAGGAACCAACAATAGACAAAAATGTTAAAGCTTGCTCAAGAGCAATAAAGTACAATGCAATATTCAAAATGCATTAAAATGTTTAATCTACCAATGGCGCATGGTTATCGCCATTTACCCCCCAGAAAAGTCAATAATATTTTTGGATCTAATACGGTCGATCTACGTGTGTATAAAGTTAAGAAAATTTTAATGAAGATGATGGTTATAGAAATAGATTATTTTTATAACCATCATCTTCATTAAAACTCCAATTATTAATAATGCATATAATAGTAATATTGATAGTAAAAATTAGTATGGTGTTTATTCTGATGATGCTGTTTAGTAGTATATGTAGTAGTAGTTAGTGTAATAAAACAAATAATTGGTGTACATATAATAATTATAAAATTTCAATAATGACATAGATCTTCTACATTGTATATTTAACGTATGATTATATTTATATAGAAATATTTAAATTAAAACTTACACATGTACTAATAAAGATGTTCTTTAAAAGTGACAGACTTTACCGTAAGTGTGATTTCGTCTCTGAGGTTGAGGAGACGTGGACTCTTTAGCGCGATGATTGGTCTACCGAGTGAGGCTATGACACTGGGTATAGGCTCAAAGTCATATGTGATCTCTCCATCCTGACTTCTCAGCATGAGCTCAAGGATGCCACTGGATCCCTGAATAACGAGTTGGAAATGAGAACGAATGATTAATAATTAAATTTGTAAAACCGATACATGATCATTTTGTCTGTTGGGTGGCAGCTGAATAGAGGTTTGGCTATATTGTACTTTAAGAGATTGTTGAAAAACTATAAATGCACATAAACACTAGCATGGATGCTTATTGGAACAGCAAACTTTGCAAACTTTGATCATATGGTTCCTCCAGGGTAATCTGATCTGGGCCTACAAGAGTTGTCTATGTCAAATTTATGGGCTTCTTGGTGTATATTGGCTAATACTCATCTAGATTCTGAGTACCTGGTCCATGTTCTCTATAACGATAGATGTCTACACTGTTTGTCAATGTTAAATGATTTAGAGTTTGGTTAAAAAATGTCAGTTAGCAACATTTATACATATCACTGCAAATATGTGTACCTATTGGATGAACGCTTATTATATTAGGTCGAAGAAAGTAATACATGTACATGTATATTGTCTCCTTGTTTTACAAATATGACTATTGAACTATTGACATCTGCATCTGGATTGATTTGGAAAACGAGTCAACAGTTACCGATAGAAAGCTGAAATATCCGAGTGGTTCTCGATATATTATCGTAGGTGACTTCAAGCCCGAAATGACGCCAATACATAATTTTAGATTAACTGTCAAGTTGTTTTCTCATCGGTTAGAATCTACTATCATGCGTGTTGTTCAGTTTGATAAAATACTAATTAACATTGAAATGCTCAACGGTTTAAAACTACATGTATTCCTCAGAAAATGACTATTTACCTCATCGGTCAACGTCGGTCCATGTTTGACTAATTTCGGGCAATAGTCATTTTCCTTGACTGAATAATTCTAACCATTGACCACTTAACTTTGTAGATATGTATACATGTATAATACATATGTTGTGTGTTCTAAGTACCTGGTCTAGGTCTTCTATAACTAGTTCTGTCTTATTCTCTAACTGTAGTGGGTAGTTCAACAAGGCAGTATCCTGTATGTAAGCTGTGTATACTTCCTGGTTGAAGGCGGGCTTGTTATCATTCTCGTCAGTGACGTAGATACTCAGCGTTGTCTCTGACTCGGTAGAACCAAGTTGGGGGAAGTTCTGGTACATCTCGATCACCTGATATTTAAACAATAGTTGTGAATACACTAAACTTTAGCTATCCTTTCATTTACAAACGGTACACTTGTTCTGTATAAATAGTGTAGACCCATATAGGAGATCACTAATAAGGGTCTGCACCTTGTGTCATTTTGCAATATGTTGCAAAAAGCAATCAAATGAAACATGGACTAGACTTTATTAGAAACTGGAAATTGTCTTGAAGGCTCAAGGATGAATGAGTTATATAAGTTACTTCTTATCCATGTGTTTCCAATCAATTTTATGCTAATTTAAAAATGATAAAACATGTCTGCAGTCAGTTTGTACCGTCACACTGATCAGCCCAAATAAACAAGTACCTGTGTTTCCTAGTACATGCCCCCCAAAAAGGGACTGTAGATCGGAAAGTCTTTTTTAAACCAATAGAATAATACATTTAACATCCTGATGGACTATTTTATATAGTTATATTAATATATAAAAATATCTGAACGTATTTTATTGTGCAAACCCCTGTGGTTATTCATAAAAAAGCTTAATAAAACATAGAATAGCACACGTAACTTTCTGATGGATTATTGTATATCTAGTGATATAAATATATGATAATAAATGAAAGTATTTTATTGTGCAGAGCCATGTTGTTATTCATAAAAAGCTATTCATTCAAATAGTTATTCTATTGGTAGGTCCCATTACCAAGTTACCAAAATTATCTTAAAAATCTAAAGTGGTATCATTCTGGTATCATTGAAATTCAATATTGGTGTACCAAAACAGCAAAGTAGTGACATATATGATAGATGAAGTTAATTATGCTTCGAAATGAGTTGTTTGCATGTAAAGTGTGTCAGTGAAATTTATTGTCTGTATGTTGAATGTCTCAATTGTTAATTCACTAGCAGATCATATGTGCAAAGAACGTACTTTATGACAGATTTAGAGCAAATTTCACTTCAATATTTGCTAAATCTGTTTTAACAGTCATTTGTAAACACTTAAACGTCTATAAGGCTTTTAAACAGTTAAGTGGAGAACAGCTTCTATTATCCGCTCCGCAAAAAAAGACTGTCACATGCGCTGCAAAATTTACCTACATTCACTGATACATTTTTCGAAAATTAAAAAAAAAGGGTCGGAGAGAAAAACTAAGGTCGGTCGGGTTACCGGAAACATAGGCATCTTTTATGTTGCCTAATGAGATAAAATACATTGATATTACAAATAATGAGATATTTATTGACTTTTGACATTATTGTAGTAATGTCACAAATGAAATGAGATTAAATATAATGATATTACAAATAGTAGGATATTTATTGACTTTTGACATTATCATTGAAGTGAGATCGAATATAAAATAATGTTGCAAATAATGAGATATAAATTGTCTTTTGACATTATTATTGTAAAATCACAATTGAAAAGAGACCATATGTATTGCTTTTGACATTATTACTGTAATATCGCACAAATGAAAAAAGATCAAATACAACTTGCTTATTTGCTTTTTTTCAAAAGCGAGAGTGTGTTTATAGAGCGTTTGTGAGTTGTCTTAGGTCGTTTACAGGCGTTTGATTAGCCACATTTGAGCATTCAATTATATTCATAACAAGTCATAGATACTAACCAATACTTTCATGACACATATTCCTCCGTTTTCCATGATTTCTGCATCATCTCTGTCTACAGTGCCATTCACGGTTATCTCTCCTGTCGCGATATCCATTTTAAACAGAGAATAGCAAGGACCTGTGGGTGAAAATGATTGTTGGTGTTATTTTTGTTGTTAATTCTTATAATCTGCAATATCGTGTTTTTTAACTTAACATCTGCAAATGTTTAGACTTACATGTGTTATAATCTATAACCGAGAATTAAACGGTTTGGATCCTGGCCAGGGTTAGTTAGTCTATCCTAACTGACCTCGGTCCAATCGCTTTAAGATACAAATGAAATCGCCATAGACCGTAAACAAGTTAAAAGTAATCGGTCCACTGTAAATTCATATACATAAATGGATGGTATGAAATGAAGCCCATCACTATTAACCCCTTCACTGCCTTACCCCGAGTTCAATAAGTATTTACAAACAGTTTGGATCCTGACCAGACGCCGCGTAACGCGGCGTCTGATCAGGATCCAAAATGTTTGAAACTCATTTAAATATTTCTTCAGTCAAAATCTTAAAATTTGAATTTGAGAAACTAAAGCAGACGATAATTGATAAAATTTCATGACGTTATGGCAGCGAAGGGGGTAAATACGCTAGTAGCAACAGTTTTAGCCCAAACCATCAATCGTAATCTGACAAATGGGTTATCAGCAGACGAGAATAATTATATGGCCATGAAAGAGTTCAGGTGACGTTTGCAAAATGTCAAACGGGGCAACCCCTGGTCATTTGACAATTATACTCTGCAACGGTACACTGTCTGTAAATGACCAGTTTAGTCGTCGCTAGGGTTGTATGGACTAAAACAAAAGCAGTACAAATTCCCACACCTTCGACAAACTTGAAAACAACGTCATTCGGAACTCCTCTATCACCATCCATTGCCCTCACTGTATAAAAATGGGTTCCCTGAAATAAGAAAATGTTATTAAAATGTAATTAAAAGATCACTGAAAAGTAATGGAATACGTTATAGAATAATTAAGTTATCCTGTAAATTTTGTTCGTTTAGTTCAATTTTCAATTTAGTTGATCATATTACCAAGGCAAATGAAATTTGCAAATGAAATTTGCAAAATATACATCCAAAATTCTAAACAAAAGTCTATGTATTCTTCATGGATACATACCAATGGTATATTTTCCGTTACTGTAACAACATAAGGCATGCCTTGGAATTCCGGGGCTGTGTCCTGCACGTCGAGTACCCGGATTGTCAACACCTCCGTAGAGTTCCATCCTACCCCGTCCTGTTCCAGATATAGGAAATAAGATTAAACATGACGTAAAACATCGTTTAAACGCCCAAGGGGGCACTGCAAAGTAACAAAATGTAATCAGTGTTTAATTGTTTAACTATTTGCATGCCAATAACGAAACAGTATTACCTTTGCAAACAGTTTGGATCCAGATGAGACGCCGCGTAACGCGGCGTCTCATCAGGATCCAAAACTGTTTGACACTCTGACCCTATTTTTAAATAATGGTTTGAAACTTATAAATTTAGAAGAAAAACATAGACAACAAATGTAGCGGACGAATTTTGGTTCAACAGTTTTTGTTAACATCAGAGATTTTTGATAATCTTTTGGTAGATACAAATGTTTTTAGAAGGTACTTTTATTAGAACTAAGGTAGTCATGGTTTGGGTTGTTTATATTGTGATTTGTATTAAGTGATTAAGTAGATTTTATGTAAATACATATGTACATTTATCCGAATTTCACCAATAGTTTGCTGAGTGTAAATGTTTGTGATCTAGATCCAATTAAATGTAATTCTGAATTCAAAGTCAATTACACTCAGTCATGAACAAACGCAACCACTTTATATACCTTTGCAGTTATCCTGAACTGAAAAATCTGAATGGTTTCGTAGTCCAGTGATTTGACCATTGTCACGTGACCCGTTATTTCGTCAATCTCAAACGTTGATCTAAACAACTCCGCATCCTTAATCGACTAAAACGAATGGAAAACAAATGTTTAGGAACAGTCGTTTGACATTTCAACAGTTGATCATTAATTGAAGCGTTCTATATACAGTACCCCCTCTCTTCAACGGTACCCAAATGGAGACATAGAGTGTGCGTGTTGTTCGCAGGGAGTTGTTATAAGGAGGGGAAAATACCCTTTGAGTATAATTATTTGCAAACAGATTGAACAAAGATCAGATGCCGCGTTCAAACTGTTTTCCACTCGTCTTTATGTTTCTTCTGTCAAAGTGTCCAATACGTGACTTTGAGAAAAAAGGCTAACGACAATTTTAATTAGAGAATATTGCAGAATCTAAAGCGTTAGACATAAATGTCTTGTTTGGGGAACAGCGACAATCACTGTTGTAAGGAGGGAATCATTGTTCGGAGGGCCGTTGTAGGGTGGGAGGTCTATACAGCAAAGTTTGTATTCAGTGATCGTTCATGAGAGTACCAGGTGTGTCACAACTATTTAGTACACATTTTGATTAATTTTCAATAAAAATTACAAAACTCAATTGTAAAAGATATGCAAACAAAACAGTGTAGGAAGAAATAGCTTTTAGCATGATTAGAAATATATACATGTACATGTAAGCATCTTTACTTGTATAATGCGTTTCTATGGGGGAAAGGGATAACCCAAGCTAAAACCATTTTTGAAACGAAACGAAGAAACTGCAAATTACAACGAGTAAAGGGAAAACTTACCTGTGTGATAGGCTGTAGTAGAAAAAGGAGAAAATATAACACAATAAGTTAATAACAGTTGTATTTAACCATATATATCATTAATAAAAACCAAACATATACAGTTATTACAGTACGAAGTATTCTGTAATTGTCGTTTTGAATTTTATTTGAACAATTAGCAAAACAGTTTTGCTCTTACAATTAAGGTATTTGGGGGGGGGGGAATAATAAGTGTATTTAAAGAAACAACAAGCCAGCATTATTATATAAACAAACAAATGTATTCTGTTTCTCAAACATTTTTTATTATTATATTATACAGCAATATATCATGTTTCTTGTACTGTTTAGCTTTCCAAAGATGCATGCCCGAGCCTCTTATATTCTTTGAAGTTTAAAATACTTTAATGGTGCTTCAACAATGAAGAAATTCGCCCAATAGTTATTTAGCTGTCAAATATTCATAACAAGCATACCTCCATATAGTATGACACCAGTCCTCCGATTCCATTGTCTGGATCAGTAGCCAATATATTCGTGTATACGACAGACCCTTCTTGCTTATCCTGTATGAATAAATGAAATATATAGTATTACAGTAAACACCGTCTAAGTACTACGACTATTAGCTTGTGTTATATATTTCAGTCCTGTATTGTAGAATGCTTTAAATAACTTGTACTTAATGTATTTGCATTTTATTGTAGGCACAGATAGGTCTGACATCCAGCATTAAATTCCCAGATAGAGTTCGGGTAATAAAACTCATAACTCCTATTTATGATATCGTCCGATTTGCGAGCCGGTCACATCTATCATTCAAGGTATTATATTTTCCTATAATGTCTTGGCTTTTATCTATCAAAATAATATTAATTAATAAAAATCTATATTTGTAATCTCGACTTGTGTTATTTTTTAAGAGTTCTGCAAGCAAAGAGTCACCTCTCGAATATCCAGTCTGTATGGCAAGTTCTTGAACACGGGGACTTCGTCATGAATATCCGTAATGATAAGTTCTATCACGGCAATAGTCTGGTAAATAAGATAGTAGTTTACATAAATATATCAATTACTAAATACATTGTCTGGTACAGAAAACAACAATATGCCTAAAAGAGCAAGCAGATAAAATTATTAAATTGCTCTTTTCTGATACTCCGGCCTCTACGGGTCTTAATCAAAGAAACTCTTGTCCAAATATACGTCACACTTTCGTTCCATCCGTTCAGCCATGAAATCCAAGAGGATAATCATTTTTATGACGCAATGGTGAAACGACTAAATGCATGAAATGAAAAAGTAATATTTTTAAACAGACGCGTAGAGATATTAGAAATTAACAGTTTAAACTGAAACAATAGTTATATATATACATCATTAATTAATAAAATACAATGTATTCATGCTTCTATTTACGCCTTCATTTATTATCATCCTAAAAATTGTTTCAGGAATAGCCTTACCCAATATAGTCCCACTTTATACAGTCATGCATATGCACCATAATACACATTTTCTATATCTCCGTGGATGGTAGCTTAAATCAGGCTGACAATAAAGCAGAATGCTTTAAATGGTCCCAGTCTTCAGTTCTAGACACAGAGTGTGGCGTAATGGTATAATGGTTGCAACGGTGCAAATATCTTTTTTTACTGTTACCAATAAACGCGTTTAAGATAAACCCATTGGGCCGATTGCATGACAGAAGTCTAATTTAGCACTGTGTTAAGCCTAACACAGGGGTACGTAGCCTCCAGTTTAAATCTGGATTGCATAACAAAAGTTAAACTCGAGGCTAGCTATCCCGATACTAGCTGCCCCTGTGTTAATTAACCCCGGGGTTAAGATAACCTAGTACTGAGGCCGAGAAAATCACAGGGCTACATCCTGTTTTGCACCGGTAGTTGTCATGACAACATTGATGCACTTTGGTTAAATCTAATGTCAGGTAGACGTATTCAATTTTATTCGTATTTTTGTGAGTTATTTTGATAAATAATGAGTAATAATGGTAATTTCAGACAGAAGGTTTTGATATTATTTTTTCTCAATTTATGGGGAGATATTTATTTGCCAGAGTTGTCTGTCTATCCGCCCGTCTGTCTATTCATTCTTCTGTCTATCTATCACAAAAGTGTAGCACATATCTCGTAAACTTCTGGAGCCATGGTTGTCAAACTTTGCAGGGATGTTCTCATGTAAAAGTTTTGCCAATGACGATTTTGAAACCTCAACTCCGCCCCCCCCCCCCCCCCCCCCCCCCTCGATAACTTTGCTGAGTTATTGCCCCTGATGGTATTTAGTTCTTTACTGTTAGTCTAGAACAAATATACAATTCACAGGTAGGCTGTTTTTTAGGACGCGTATACTTGTCGCAAGGGCTCAGTGGGTTAAAGGAGCTGTCATTTTTAGTTTTGAAATCTCCTAAAGGAGCGCTCTGGGTAGGGTCTGAACTGTTTGTCATATTGAAATAGATTATAGAAAACAATTATTAATAGTTTATATAGAAAACAATTATTAATAGTAAGCTAGAGTGTCATGTCATAATATACGCCCATCAAATGTCAGGTAGTATAAAGTATATAAATTTAAGGAGATAATTGTGTGGGCAATCTTATTGGTTATCGAACTTGAATTTTAGTCCATTTTTGACTATTTAGTATAGTTTTAAGATGCATTCCAAAGTACAAACACTGTAGATTCTAATTAGTTGGATCCTTTCTTGTCTGGGTTTAAATTGATTTATAGGCCAAATGTACTCTTCGCAGGTAACTACTTGTAAAGGACAATGCTAGTATACTCGTCGCTAGGGTTAAATGTGTTAAAACAAAATTGAAATATAAACTGTTTTTTCTAATAATCCATAAAAAATCCTTTGTAGAGATCACTGACAAAAGTTGCAAACAGTGGGACACAGATCAGATGGGTGCTAACGGAGCCTTCTGATATGGGTCTGTAGTGATTTACATGTTCATCGGTGTTTGTTTTCAAATAAAAAATTGCAACAAGCCAACAACAGACCGATTCAAATTCGTCTAGCCCAAAATTGTCATTATATGTCACAGATTCGATTGGTAGCTTTTTTATACACGAAATGCCTGATTTTTAGGCTTTTAATGAAATTACTGAAGCAAAAATCAGTCATTTCAATTAAATGTCTGAATCGACAATAGCCTTGATAGCTATATATGAAATACTGAATTGATTGGTAATAAAACAATGCCACTTGTTCACACAATTTTATTCATACTTTATTCATTTTCTAACCCTTTACTCTATGATTCAATTTTAGGTTTATGATGAGCTATGTTTATGAACAGATTATTATTAAACAATGTTATGTTTTCTATATCCTAGCAGATGTTCGTTTAAAACAGGCTTAATGTCAAACAGAATGCACGCTATGTCTTATTCTGTTTTACTTCCAACCTTCTTTAAGAAGTAACCTGTGTCCAAACCTATAAAAACAAGCTATGGAGAAATGGGTTACATATGGTAATTTTCTATTAATAATAGATAATGAATAAACTATGAAATATTTCCTACATTCTTGCAGATGGTCGTTTAAAGCAGGTTTAAGGTAAATCAGAATGCTCATTAAGATGCACTCTGTGTTACTTTCAGCCTTATTTAACTTTTTGAACCCTAGTCACGCATATATGCGTCATTTGCAAACAATGTACCTACGAGGAGTACACTTATCTTGTGCAAACAGGGTAGACCCTGATCAGAGGGCTCCTTTAGGAGCCCGCTGATCAGGGTCTACACTGTTTATCTATCATTTTGTCATAAATTGTAAAATATCTACCCTAAAATATCAAAAATGGACATGACTAAATTGAAAACTAGGATTGTCCATTTGAGGCTTCAGGGAGGAAATGGTTAAGGGGTAACCTACGTTCAAACCTTTAAAGAATTCTATGGAAAATTTGTTAGATTTGGTAATATATTATAATTAAAAGACCAGGAAATAGTTCTTATATCTTAGCAGATGGTCGCACATAAAGGCGCACTCTGT
The DNA here is from genome assembly GCA_922989275.2 of Gari tellinella. Classification (NCBI taxonomy): domain Eukaryota; kingdom Metazoa; phylum Mollusca; class Bivalvia; order Cardiida; family Psammobiidae; genus Gari; species Gari tellinella. Next base: position 26,589,256 of record OV277856.1, on the reverse strand, counting down.
TTTACTTTCAATATGCTTTAAGTGGCAACCTAAGTTAAACCCTAGAAATAGTCTATGGTGAAATGGGTTGAATATGGTAAATTATGATTAAGGAAAACAATAAAATAGTTCCTACATCCTTGCAAATGGTCGCTTAAAGCATGCTTAAAATAAAGCAAAATGTACATTATAGCGCATTCCGTTTCACTTTCAACCGACTTTAAATGGTAACCTGCGTTCAAAACTAGAAACATGAAACATGCTATGGAGTGATGGGTTAAATATCGTGTAGTGTGATTGGTTGAAAGAAAAACAAAACAAAATTAAAGTGAATTGTGCCCTACTTTAGATCTGCTTTAAGCTACCATCTGCTAGGACAAAATAAATGTTGAATCCATTCATAATCATATTACATATTCTGAATAAAAGCATAAAAAGGCAGCTAACACCGAACTTAAACTACCCCCCTGGCAGGTTTAATTTTTGACTGGGTTCGGGGTTAAATAAACCTTGAGGTTAGCCTAAACTAGCATTATGCAATCCATGTGGTTTAAATGCTAACACGGGGTTAACAAAACTTCTGTCATGCAATCGGCAGCCACTAAACCCGCGGTTAAACTCAAGTTTAACACTAAACTTTGGTTATGCAATCGGCCCAACTAAGTCCATTACAAACAGTTTGAGAGTCAAACGTCAAGTGTGAAACAATCTAGAAATAAAAAACATTCAGATTTGTATAAAGTGGCTTTACCTCAAAGCGGTTTTCGCTATTGTCTTCCAGAACGAAGTGCATCACTCTGTTGCCAGGATTCTTTAATAGTAAATATGAAATAATGATTAATAACGTAGAATAATCTGTGGCACAATCAAAATCTACATTTCCTAAAATGATGTTTAACTCTGCATGACTGGTATTTTCTCGTCAGATACTGTTCTAAAAAGAGAGTTTGCAAAATTTGTTTTCAAAGCAGGGTCAAAGTATTAAACATTTTGGATCCTGATGAGACGCCGTATCACCCGGCGTCTCATCTGGTTCCAAACTGTTTGACACTCGTATCAGCATTTCTTCAGTTAAAACAGCCTTAAAGCTGATTTTAAAAATATTGCAGACGGAACTTCCAATGCAGACGATATTTTGGCAGTAATAGGGTTGAATCAGACGATAAAACTTTTCAGGGAAAGAGGTAACCAAACATATCAATAGTTGACATTTATAGTACGAAGGGTTCCTTTAATTTCGTTTGAAACTTAAGCCTTCAATTTGGAATATTGCCATTTTGGCACTAGAACATTTGGGAAATAATAATAACATATTATCATTGTTTCGTCCACTTGCATGCTTAGAGTTAATCGCTACTGATTTGGAAACGTGGAGGTTGTTTAGGATCTGGGTTATTTGTAGTGGTGGTTACAAAATGTTGAAAATAATGAAGAGTTACAGTGGAGAAAATGTTATTCTTCCCGGATTAAACACAAACGAAACGCATACGCATCGCAATGAAAAGTAGAAAAAGAACAACTTTTTGACAATTCTAACTGTTTATTTTTCATCTGAGTGGTAAACAGTTTGGAGCCTGATCAGACGCCGGGTTACCCGGCGTCTGATCAGGTTCTAAACTGTTTGCAATGTAAATAATAATTTTAGCGTAAACGCGTTAATTGGGAAAGAATAACGTCTTCTCCGCTGTAACAATCAGCGTTAACAATGTTTTGATGGCAGAGGCTGGTAATGTTGTTCCAATGTTCATTTTGTTGAGACAATGCTCAGATAGTGAACATAATTAACAGGTAGGAGTTTAATATCATAATATATTATATGTATGTTATTTTATATCATGTAAAGTTATGCTATATCATATATTATGCTATATTATATATAATGCTATATCATATTCCCATTATATCATATCATATATTAATATTAAATATATATTTACCAGGCATGCGTACACTTACATAGTCCCTGTCCAGTTTTCGTTTGAGTACTAGTTCTGCTTTAGACACGGATGGCCCAGTCTGTAATTGTCGTATTTCCACTAAGGTTTTCGATTCCGAGTCGTAGTCAGGAAGACGTATGATGACGTCATCTCCGTCCTCATCCTCCGCGATTACTGTTCGAATCACAGAGCCTTTACAAAAATAAACATTAAAATGTATCATAAACATAGCAACTGTACATGCAGTAAAACCTCTCTATTACGACCACTAAAACGATGGCTAATTGATTGTATAAAAACAGGTGACAGCTTAAAGCAAGATGACAGAGAAACCGAAAGCTCCTAAAGGAGCTTTCTGTTTCACTGTCACCTTGCTTTAAGCAGTCACCTGCCTTAAACACCCAATAATTAACAACATTTAGTGATCATAATAGAGAGGTTTTACTGTATATGGAGATGTTTTTTGTGCTGAAATCTACGCTTGCCTCGGTTGTAGAGACAAATTATGAAATGTGATTATACAATAAAACCCCTCTATTACGACCACACATTTTTGATCATTATAAGGTGTTTACGACAGGTGACTGCTTAAAGGGTTTTACTGTCACCTTGCTTTAAGCTGTCACCTGTCTTTTATACAATCAATTAGCCATTCGTTTTAGTGGTCGTAATAGAGAGGTTAAACTGTATGTATAAATTAGGATCAAATAACCTATTCATAAGATTTGAGTTCAATGGGTCTTGCAAACAGGTGGAATCCCTTTAAAAACAAAGCCGGGCGTCTGTATTTGTTCCAAATTGCTTGACGCATATATCACCGTTACTTTATTTTTTACTCCCCACACCTAGCGTTGGGCGCATATTTAACTGTACTTGATAGGGAGTGGATTTGTAAGCCTGTTGCTGATGGTGAAAGAACTTGTAGTCCGACCCTTGTGTACATATATGTGTATGTTTGAACGTAATAATTGAAGTTAAAATACATATCTAAACTAAACATCACCAAATGCTGACTGTAACGCGTGAATAAAACTACAATTTCATTACATCTTGAATAGCAAAAATGACGCCATAATCCGTCTAACATAACCGGCATAATTTCGTCTGCTTAAGTTTTTCGATTGCTCTATTAATAAAAGTTCGAATTTTATGCGCCTTTTAACTTCAGAAATGTCTATATGAGTGTCAAGCAGTTTGGATTCTGATTAGACGCCGCGTCACGCGGCGTCTGATCAGAATCCAAACTGTTTGCAAATATTAATGTCATTTATTTATCTTCTGTAAATTTTTAGAAACATCTTGTATAATGAAATCAATGACCATATATTTCGCAATTACTTGTACATTGCACGTTCAGGGAGAGAAATCCTATAAGACTTAAATGTCTCCCGTTTCTATCCATTCTTTCTGTTGTATATATCTATGTGGTGTGTATATTTGCTGAATAAATATGTTTAAACTAAATGTTAATGATGTCGGCTTTAGCTGTGAAAGGTTCAATTTGCATAATGATGATGAAATACATGCGTATTTCTATGTGTATTACCTATTTGCGTGTTCTCTGGTATGATAATGACAGCATCGCTGTTATTGGCGATCACAGGGGCATGTGGTAAACTCAATATAGACCCAGCTGAAACAAATAAAAAAGCTAGGAAATATTTATGGTTTATTGTGCAATAAAAATAAATATTTATATTCCCTTTGTAAATGCGCTCATTTGATTGGCTGAGAGGGGTGCACGCGCGGGTCTGCAAAAAGCGATATTGACCCGCAAAGGTAATAGCACTAAATGTGAACGAAGAATTCTTTTATTGTTTTAAAGTTTTGCTGTTATATTTTGTTACGTTGTAACTTACAGTAGTTCACTGTAAGCGACACAGGTAATAATCTGGTTGATATCATTTTTTCTTATATTTTTAAAATTTGGGTTAATCAAGTAAGCACGTTTGAAAATGGCATAAAATATAATAATTATTTACGTGTACTTTGCGTCTTCGGTTAATATCACGTTTTGCAGGTCCGCAAAAACACATATTGACTTAAACATAAGTAAATAATTGTATAAGAAAAAATCATGAAATATCAAACAGTAGTTTGAGTCTTAACCCTTCCAACTCAAAAGGCGACTATTTCTCTCGGACAGACTGTGTTTACTTTGAAATATTAGTTGAGGTAATATTTTCACCGCCGTGTAATAGCCTCATAAGATTCTACGACGTATTAGATTCAGATTCAGAGTGCAAGCGATAAAATGGTGGCGAATGAGTTAAATCAGACGGGGAAGGGTTAATTAACTCATTATCCCCTGAAACTTCTAATGGACAATTCCAGTTTGCAATAAAGGCTGGTCCATTTTAGACTATTTAGGGTTGTTTTTTGTAATAAATTGCAAAATGCCAAACAGTAAAGTCCGTGATCAGAGGGCTCCTGCAGGAGCCCTCTGATCAGGGACTTTACTGTTTGCATAGGACAACCGTAGTCTTAACAGGTACATAGTAAAGGACGCATACATATGCGTCACTAGGGCTCAATGAGTTACGATGTCGCGTGCGTATTTTAGCAAAACAGATACTGCGGTTTGCATATTTTATCATTTTCGTATTTGATTGACCGCATATGTTACATCAACAATGCTAAGTAATGTTAGAAATGGATGTACATTATGTGCCAGATCGACACACTTGTTATGTGCTGAAGGGGATACCGAATTTATTTAACCAATTGCGCCATAAATACGCCATTTTACGCCTTCAATTTATTCCTCCACTCCAGTTATGACTATTCACGGCATGGATTATTTTATCCCGAAGAGGGCTATCTGCATTACATGTATTTTAGTAAACCTGAATTGAAGGTAACTTGCTAGGATACTGAAAACATTTCTTTATGCGAATATTCGTGACTGTGTAAACATATTTTCTTGAGTGTATGTGTAACGGGGTAATATTAATAGCTTAGCCAGGTTGTAACTTTGACATGCATGTGTGTTCGACTTACCCCCAACTCAAGTCATTTGATTTAATTCGATTTGATTTATTTTGATTTTACGTCGCTTTCAACAGTATTTTAGTCATATCGCGACGTCCAACTAATTACAGGTGGAGGAAGACCCCACAAGCCAATTTTGCACGGTTTCAGGCACAAATCGGCAACTGGGTAGAACCACCGACCTTCCGCAAGCCAGCTGGAAGGCTTCCTCACATGAAAAAATCAACTCAAGTCATTGAAATGTAATTGAAAAATGTAGGTAAGTTCGATTTAAGCGAGTTTGCGTTTTCGAGATTTGACAATAGCTCCTACTGAAAGGTTCTGTTTTTATTTTTACATACTGGTGCTGCTACATGCCTTAACCCTTTTCCTCCCATTTATTTTCGATATCAAAGCAGGCTAAAAAATAAAGCAGAAAACACCTTAAGGCGCATTCTTCTTTACGTTCAGCCTGCTTTAAGCTACCACCTGCCATTTCTTATGGTGCATATTCGTAACTGTATACAGTAGAACTATTTTTCTTCAGTAAATATATAGAGAAATGGGTTAAAACCGACAGCAAGTCTTCTTTTTAATGGTCATAATAACAGGGTTCGGCGCTACCATGCTCAATGTTAAAAGAAGATTAGCTATGTATATAAACGTAGCATTTGCTAGTATTCAATTGCCTATCATTACAATCCCCATGTCATTAGATAAAAGGAATGGTCGGGGAGAGAAATTAATCAGGACTTAACCAGATTTGATTTTTATCACGGCAGCAAATGAGAGACACAACGAAGTCACCGCGCGTTGACTAGCCTGTCTTCCAATCACCTGACCGTACTTTATTGATGGCGCATCTAAATGATCACATTTTGTTTTCGTTGCCATGACAACTGAACACGATGTATTTTATATGACAGAAACTAGAGGATTTAGAAGACAGATTGTCAGTGAACTAATGCAAGTCTCGTGTATCATTTACCGGGGAAATTCCCATCGGCGCTGTGTTTATTGAAATGCACGTTGTTTCATATCTCCAATAATCAAAACATTATAATCATGAAATAAATACAAATACATTTGATGTCATTTTACCTTGAAAACAATCTTGTTTTAGAATGCGACTGACTATGTCTGATGACCGGCTTTGTTTGCTAAAACATGTAAATTAAAGTACCCAGTAAAAATATAGTGTAGTGGGTGCAGTTTTTACAAATACATGTACAATGTATACTAAAATCAGTTAAACATTAATGATTTGCCACATAGCCTAGTTTGGTATATACTGAATACAGATGGCCATTTAAAGCAGGTTGAAAGTGAAGCATAATGCGCCTCAGGGCGCATTCTGATTTTCTTTCAGTCTGTTTTAAGCTGACATCTGCTAGTCTATAATATATAAGTATGGTACATGTCAATGACTGAATAGATTGGAGTTATTTACTTAGTGGATGCATCTATTAAAGACGTAAAAGTATATGGGGTATGGGGTTGACCAAACCGAAGTTTATACGGTTATACATTATTTTAGAAAATGTATGGGAACATACAGAAATGAGAAAATCGGAGACTTGTAAATAAACAGTCATTACTTTGGTATAGTTGAACTATTTTATTATTTCCCAATAAACGCGTTTACGTTAAAACTATTGTCAATCCATTGCAAGCCATTGTCTAACCAAACTCCAAGCTGTTTTCCACTTTAGTAGAAATATTTTTTAGAAACTTCACAAAATTGTCTTTTCTACATTAATTTGTATTGTGTTTGCGATTCAACGTGGGAAAATAGCGTCTTTTTCGCTGTACAATGTATTACCATACATACAGCAGGACTTGATTGAACTTCTTGACCTGCATCGTGTATAAATACTTATTATACAAGTGGCCTAGCGATGAATATATACAAATAATGTACCTGTGGATCTGAACTTGTGCGAAAGCGTTTTAGTTATTTCTTTTCTTCTTTTTTTACATGTAGTATGTCTCCTTCGTTCATACAGGGTGTGTTAACTCGTCACTAGGGGACGGTGGGTTAATAAACATTCGAAAGATAAGTTGCAGAATTTCAGTGTTCAGAGCCAACCCACTTACCTTGAAGTGTACATACAAAAGAGAATATCACGATGATTTTCATGTTGGAGGCGGCATGTTTAGGTATCTACAACATGGCAAGGATGGATAACTGTAAAATAACACGCTGAAACATTTAGAATGAAACTTAAAACAAGCTAGCCCATTACTTTATAAATACATCTGTTAACGCATCTTTATTTATTACTCCACTAAATAGAATAATTCCATTTTATACAGTTATGCATATATGAACAATCAAACACAATTTCTATACCCTAGAAGATGGTAGCTTAAAGCAGACTGAAAGTAAAACAGAATCGACATTAAGGTGCATTCTGCTTTACTTTCAACCTGCTTTAAGGGGACATCTATCTTGAAAATAAAGAAACAGTTATAGGTTAAAGGGTAAAGGGCTTAAAGTTTTCAGAACAATATTACTTGAAATCGACATGGAACCGTGTCGATGTTACAAGGCTCCATTTTAAACGCAATCACCTCTATGTCTCAACCAAACCAGTTGTGACTTAGTTTTGAAATTCGTCTCTCGATTATTCTAATAAGTTGTCACAGTATAGGGAGTTGGTATAGCCAGGGCTCCAGATAAGAGGAGTAAGCTGAACAAATCCAACATTTGCTCAATTATTTCAGCATCAAATCATACGGTCTCTAGAGACGATTCTAATGAGTAGTGACACCGTTATAGGGTTTAATCCAAAAATAAATGTTTTAGTTTTTGAAATACTCCACTTATCTGGAGCCCTGATAGATATAAGGATATAAGTGAAAATTGTTTTTGTTGACATTTCTGTTATTTTTGCAGTTACACTAATAGTTTCATTTTTACACTAATCAGAATATGGTCAGTTGTTTGTTATCCCTTTCCCTTATAGAAGCGCCTTTTAGCACATTTGATTTATTCTTCCACTGAAGAAATAAGTACCAATTTATACAGTCTTGAAAATGAACCATAAGGAAAATGTTCTAAATCCTAGCAGATGATATCTTAACGCAGGCTGAAAGTAAAGCAGAATGTGCCTTAAGGCACATTCTGCTTTACCTTCAACCTGCTTTAAGTGGTCACCTGTCTTCAAAACTAGAAACAGGCTATGAGATAAAGGGTTATAGCAGTTTTACTTATATATCAATATGACGCATATTTACATGCATACATTTATTAAAGATCTACAATATAGTATATGTGTGCGGATGTTGACAGCGGTGAAGCCATATCACACTGTAACAATGCAGAATACGTTCTTCTTTCCTAATAAACGCATTAATGCTAAACAATCGTTTCCATTGCAAACAGTTTGGAGCCAGATCAGACGCCAGGTAGATTCAACAAATTGTTAGTCATTAAAAATGCGCATTTTCAATATTTTTGTTGCTTTGCGTTTGCGTACCTTTTGCGTTAAAAAACGTGAAAAGAATAACGTCTTCTCCACAGTACATATATTAGTTTGAATGAACGCTAACCTTAAAAACATTCTTAAACTAGGTAGTATTTATCATAATCTCACGTGAAGAATATTTTTTTAAAGTTGCCTTTATCGATATCATGCGTATAAGGCATATATATTAAATATCACATATTAAAAAGAAAAAAGTGCAAAGATATACCAATATAAAGAAAAGATAATTATAAATAAATACAAAACCTTACTCACCAAGTAATTTCTTACATCCTTGTTATCTGTAGTATCATATCCCCGTTATTTTCCACAAAGCCACGAATCACATTAACTAAATGAACCTAATGATGCCGCACAAAGATGGTAATTTGTTTATGGCGCGTAATAATACATGTTCAGTGATTTGCAGGAAGCGGCCTTGTACCTTCGCTAGCAGGTATACACGACGTCAGGTATTGATCTACTAGGAAAAAATCGATTGGCTCTTAAGAAACACTAAGGACGTGTTAATGAAGAGACAAAGTAAGATGAAATGTACAAAAACCTTTTCTTTAAAACTGATGGCTGAAGACACTCATCTCGTATCCGCTGTTTAACTCTTTCGCTGCCAAATTGTCGTGTGCTTAAAATACAGGCTGCAACTAAGCTTAAAACCAGAGTTGACTATCTCTACCATTTTATTTTCCAAATTGATTTTTTTTACTGATTACAAATTTCAAACATTTTGGATTCTTGTCAAACGCAATGTTACGATACATCTGATCTGAATTTAAACTGTTTGCAAATAAAGATGATTGTAACACTAGCAGCACGCAGTGAAAGTGTTAAGTCATTCACTGCCTTACCCCCCGAGCACAATTTTCCGTTATTTGCAAATAGTTTGACATTCAATACGATATGTTTCAGGCAATTTATCTTAAATTGAAATACATGTATGAGAAATAAAGCATCTACGACAACTTTTGTTAAAGTAGATGTCGTCATTGCAGTGAAGGAATAACGCTTAACCCCGAAAAAAGATCATCTGCTAAGAATGGCAAATGCTTGAATCTAGGATTGACTATTACTTCTCTATAACTGCAGATTTACTATTCGATTAACGAACAGTTTGGATCCTGATCAGATATTGAGTTTCTCGGCGTTTGATCATGATACAAATGGTTTGCAAACTTTTTTAGGAAAAAAGGATAATTGAATATGCGTATCAACCTGTGTAGCTTCTGATATATGAGCCACTCTGCGTCTGATTTGGTTTCCCTTGAGTCACGCTATACAGGATGAGGGTTAACATTTAGCACGCTACGAAATTAGTTGTAGTCTGTAACCATCTTAAAAGTTGCATAAATTGCATTTTCATTCCGTATGTATCATCATAATGTCAAACAGTTTGGATCGAGATTACACGCCAGGTTATCCGTCGTCTCATCTCGATCCAAACTGTTTTCAATAGTTATAACTCTTTCAACACTAAGTAACTCTTGTTGGTTATTATGTTCACTTGTGGATCTTTTTAGTTATTAAAACATGAACCAGTCTACTTAGAATTCTGAGTAATTTAATACGGAAAAAAGGCTTGCCTTTTTTCGTTCTTAAGTAATGCATGATAAAATCAAAGGTATTCCAATTTTATTCAATCACTGACAGACTTTGAAAAGTGTTTGATTTGCGCGTGAATAATTTCCTCAAAACTAGGCAACTACACAACATGGGGGCTGACATCTTGGATGATGACGTCACGGCTTTTACGAAGAGTTGTGCGTGACGTTTCGGAATTCCCGATTTCGGTGCTATTTTTAAACCATTTTAAGCATGAATAACCCCCAACACTCACTTGAAATGATTTTCTCCAAAGGACAAAGCTTCAAACAGTTCAATCCATACCCTTAAACGCTTAAATGAACGTTATTTACAAAAATCTACTTCTAAATCGAATCGATAAAAATAACGGATTACCAATACGCCATCAATATAAATAATGACGTCATTATTGGTGGTCATATGACTTCCAAAAATAGTTTCAGATTGCATTATAGGTGTACGGAGGAGTTTTAACTTTTAACATTGTATACACGGGTGCTTATAGGTCTATTTGATTATTTGGTTTAACAACATATAGATCTTGTCCCAAACAATTTAGGTATATAATAAAAGTTCGAGTCGGTTGTGTAATCCAGATCTCAGTCACGAGAGGCGTAGCCTTGAGTGTGATCTGGAATACACAACGAACTGATACAAGAGCGCTGATCACACACTGGTGATAGATCTATTCCGTTTTCATTAGTATAATTTTGCTTTTTTCCGTCCATAGGCAAAGCCTAAATACATATTAATATTCTTTTTGTGACGTCACTCTAAAGGACATTACTTTTTTACCCCGTCCGAAATCGTACTGTCAGCATTGACATGACGTTCGCTATTGGATACATTGGAACGTTATAAAGAGTGGTAACATAATTATAAACAATGTGACGTCATAGACGGCGACGTCGTTTCCCGCGTTACGTACATGTCCGCGCTAAATTGGTATTCACAACACATTTTATAAAATACAAATGAGACGATTCTAAAGCTGGGATTGATAAGCTCGGTGTAATAAAATAAATATTAGATGTCAGTTTGCGTGACATTCAAATTGTCAACCCTCGAAAACAAGAATGTCACCCTCGGCTACGCCTCGGGGTGACATGCTGTTTCTCGGGTTGACAATTTGAATGTCACGCAAACTGCCATCTAATATTTTTATAATGTACTGAGTACAGTGTATATTTTAATCAGGAACATGGTGTTGAAAGAGTAATGAAAAAGTATACATCTTTATACGATACTTTTTGCAGACAATTTCAAATCAGACGACAGTGTTGCAATGCAAGGGTTAAACTTCAATCAATATATGCGATATTCATGTAACTGAAGAATAGTCATCCAATTAAAATTATACAGATTTAACACAAACAATTTAAAAACTGATATAATTGTGGCAAATTACCCTGAAACTTCAAATAAACTTCAGTGTTCCCTACCTACAACGGCCCTCCGAACAACGGCTCCCTCCTTACAACAACGCTTGCTACTGTTCCCTAGACATAACCTTTATAAACCATTTCACTGCTGCAATATCGTCTGCTTAAAATTGTCATCTGCTGTTTTCTCTCAAAGTTACGTATTGGATATTTTTACAGAAGAAACATAAAGACGAGTGACAAACAGTTTGAACCCAAATTAGACGCCGCGTTTACATGGCGTCTTTTCTGGGTTCAAACTCTTTGCAAAAGTAAGCCAAGTCATATCCATCACTCTTCGGGTTTAGATTGTCTTCTGTAAAATTGTTTTAAGTTAACATTATGCATTTTCTCATAGATAAAAGGCATTCAAAATAATATGTTCTTAAACAGCTTTTCGCGATTTTTGGTCATATTTTTTTATAATATTTGGCACGCCGCTATGTGAATACCGGTGTCGTCTGCCAAGTTTTGCGTCCTCAACAATTCTTAACGTTGATTTGAATGCATTTCAGAAACTATTTTAAAGGTATCAATAAGTTTAAAAATCCAGAGGCACGCGTTACTCGGTGTCTCTTCAGGGCCAAAACTGTTTGCAGCAAGCCGAAGTTATCACAAATTGGTCATAACTTTTGTTCAGACGTAAACAATTATATGTGCCGATTGCAAAAAATCGTGTACATATGTGAAGAGAAAAAACATTGTCCTTCCCCATCATCACGTGCGCGCTGGTACGGCAAAACGAACGGGCTCCCGCTTAACGCTTTGATTCCCGTTAACCAAACGCGATCATAGTCAAAAAGGGAATACATAAAGACCTAATTAGAAACTGGAATTGTCGATTTGATGTTCATGTTCAAATGAATAACATTGCTCCCTCCGAACAACGATTCCCTACTTACAACAATGCTTGCTGCTTTCCCCCAAACATAACAAGTATGTCTAACACTTTCACTTCTGCAATATCGTCTGCATTTTTGCTTAAAATTGTCACAGCTGGGTTTTTTTTCTAAAAGATACATATTGGCAATTTTGACGTAAGAAACATAATGACGAGTGACAATCAGTTCGAATCCAGATCAGACGCCCCGTTACTCGGTGTCTTGTCTGGATTCAAACTGGCTGCAATCTAAGGGTATTAATTTCGCTCACTATAAAAACTCCATCCGAACAACATACACAATCTCTGTCTCCCATTGGGTGTTGTTGTAGAGAGGGAGTACTGTACCTTAATTGTTGCTTAACACAAGTATGATGGTGCTACATGTACTGTACGAGCGTATTTCAATTTGAAAACATTTCTACAGACTTCCCTAGCAGGTACCGCAAACATCTTACTCAGCTACCATGTGCTGATATTTCTCATTGTTTAATATCGGTTTCCATGGCAACGATGTCTCACGACAAACCGGTTTTGTGTCAATCAATGAAGTCAGTCAGATAGTTATAAGATTATTGGAAACTTAATTATCAAGGGAGAAATATATGTGCTAGGAAAAATAGGTTTAACTTTATAACCTGTTAAAAGGAGAAAGAATTAGACCTACGCTGGACTACTTTAACGATTTTCCAGGGTTTTGCTTTTAACTGCCATCTGCTTAATGCATTTTCCGACATTTGTTTTCTATTTTTATTTACTGGTTAAACGTACAGAGCCGAAAATAAAGTTTCTTCTTTTTTCATTGTATTCCAATATAGCAAACCCTGCGTTAATCGGCCACTTGACTCAAATGTCGAAATACCAGTACATGTATTTAACCCCTTCACTACCATGACGTCATCTAATTTAAATAATTGCCGTTTGCTTTTAATTATTTTTTTAAATTTTGGTATTTTGACTTAAAGAGGCTCGCAACCGGATTTAGCATTAAAAATAGTAATTTGTAAATATATGTCAAATGCTTATATAAATGGGTAAGATTTAGTTTAGGATAATAAATTCTGTTAAAAAATGCATTTCCAAAAAAATAGAAGAAGTTCTGGTGGGATTCGAACCTGTGACCCTCCATGTGGAGACAAATATGAAAAAAAGGAATCGACTTTACCCACGCGGCTACTGGCGCTCTCTATCTATATGGTAGCGAATTAACGTACTTCACTGGTAGCGATTGATAGTATATATTCGGCTCGGGTTTATGTCTGAGGCCGTGTAGAGAAGCAACAACAACAACTATACCGTCTACTAACGCTATAGAAAAATGATGGAAAATATCTTAAACAAGAGGGCCTGAAAGCCCTGATATCGCTCACCTGTTGTACTGAAGCCTGATAGCTTTACCTTTCTGTTTCACCCGTTTAAATCTAAATCCATTCAAATTTGTAGTATTATAGCATGTAAACAATTTCGGAATACAACCTCATAATTCTAGTATAGTAGAGTACACCAAGGGCAGATAACTAGAGCCTAAACAATACTGAATTGAAGCCTTTTCTAGTATTTCAAAATATATATCAAGGGTAGATAACTATTGCCACAATGATTAGATTTCAACAACAATTGCACTCCTTCAAGAATTTATAGCTTCATACTTTGTGTGCAAGTATACTCAAAATACATTGAAAACTGTAGCTACAATAGAGTAAACGCTGTTAGATATGGCATTTTCAGCAATTCAAGGGCAGGCAACTTTTGACATATTAGTCCGATTTCAACCATAATCGACCTCATATGAACGTTTATGGCCATATACAATCTGAGCAAGTTTGAGATAATTTGGATAAAAATTGTAGCCTCTAGAGTTTGAAAACCCTAAAATATGGCATTTTCAGCAATTCAAAGGTAGAAAACTCTCGACCTATTGGTCTGATTTCAACCCTAATCAAACTCATCAGAACTCTTATGGTAATATACAATCTGGGTAAGTTTGAAAAAGATTGGATAAATATTTTGGCCTCTAGAGTGTAAACACTGTTAAATATGGCATTTTCAGCAATTCAAATGTAGATAACACTCAACCTATGGTCCGATTTCAACCATAATTGAACTCATTCGAACTCTTATGGTAATATACAAACTGAGCAAGTTTGAGATAGATTGGATAAAAATTGTGGCCTCTAGAGTGTAAACACTGTTAAATATGGAATTTTCAGCAATTCAAAGGTAGCTTACTCTTGATCTATAAGTCCGATTTCAACCATAAACAAACTCATCTGAACTCTTACAGTAATATTCAATCTGGGCAAGTTTGGGAAAGATTGGATAAATAGTGTGGCCTCTAGAGTGTAAACACTATTAAATATGGCATTTTTAGCAATTCAAAGGTTGATAACTATTGATCTATTAGTCCGATTTCAACCAGAATCGAACTCATCCGAACTCTTATGGTAATAAACAATCTGAGCAAGTTTGAGAAAGATTGAATAAATGTTGTTGCCTCTAGAGTGTAAACACTAAAATTGTTGACGACGCACGACGAACGACTGACATTCAAGGATTGCAAAAGCTCACCCTAAGCTAGCTCAGGTGAGCTAAAAACTAAGATTCGGTGACGATTCTTGACTTTTTTTTTGGACTGATCATATTTTTTAATGTCAGAAGCCAAATAATGCCACAAATTTGCTTTTATTTGAGTATTTTATTTTATTTTGACAAGTACACCATCCGGTTGCGAGTCCCTTTAAGAAATATTGAGATGACTGGTAAACAGTTTGGATCCTGATCAGGATCCAAACAATTCTGTACTTGGGGTAAAGCAGAATAAGGGTAATGCGAATAACTGCTTAAAATCCAGGGAAAAGGTAAAGAAGAAAGATTCTGTCTACTTTGTTTTGTCCTGCATTAAAGGTTGACTTGTATTTGACAAATAAATGGCGTGATTTGCTTCTGGGAGGGAGAGGGTGCGGTTACAAAGAACCCAGGCGCAATGCCCTACTTATATTATTCAGCACAAAGTACAGTAAACACCCTCTGTTATGACCACCAAATTTGATCATTATTAGGTGTTTGCTTAAACAGGAGCTTTCTGTTTTACTGTCCCATTGCTTTAAGCAATCACTTGGCCTTTATACAATCAATTAGCCTTTCATTTAAGTGGTCATAATAGAGAGGTTTTACTGTAGCCTCTCTCATGCAATGAAAACTCAGCAGGCCTCTGTTTGTTCCATTTGATCCATGTGGCCTTGACCTGTACACTTTGACTCCCCATGACGTGCAGGGCTAATCAACTACGACCAATGGGATCAGAAATACACAAAAAATCTTGTCACATTTTGCAATTCGCTGCACTAGACATTTTAATAAGAAATTACCAACATCTCCTAACATAACAAATAAGTGTAATAATAACCTATTCAATATTAGACAAATCTTCTGGAAATTGCAGGCTTATTTCATTCAGTGGAGAAAATGTTATTCTTTCCCAATGAACGTATTTACGCTAAATTTAATATTTCCTATGAAAAGAGTTTGGGCCAGATCAGACGCTGGGCAACCCGTCGTCTAATCAGGCTCAAAATTGTTTGCCATTCATATTAAAAATGAATAGTCACAAATATCAAGTTGTTATTTTCTCCATTTTAATGCATTGTGTTTGTGTTTCGTTTGCGTTTAACCCATTACCCTATAGCCTTTTTCTAGTATTTAAGATATGTGACTACTTAAAGCACATTCTGCATTACTTTCAGCCTGCTTTAAGCTACCATCTGCTAGAATAAAGAAAATATTTTTAGTAATAGAGATTCATAACTGTATACATGTAATTTCGAACTATTTTTTTCAGTGGAAGAATATATTAGAGGCGTAAAAAAACGTATTGATGGGGTAATGGGTTAAACGGGAGAGAATAACGTTTTCTCTGCTGTAGCTCCAGATATGGGGAGTAAATGTATTTCAAATACATGTACTAAAATCATTATGTCAAATCTAAATCCTATGTTTTGCTTTCTCATAAGTAGTAACAACATAGCGTTTTGTGGTACCATAAAAGAGAAGAATGTTGGAAAGTTAACACTCTTTCCTCTCTGAAACTCCAATTGGAAAATTCCAGATTCCAAGTTAGACTAGTCCATTGTTATCTATCTAGGGTCGTCTTGTCAACTTTTTTGTATAGCAGTATGACACGCAAAGAGACCCTTATCAGAAGCTCCGTTATGAGCCCTCTGACATGGGTTTCACTGTTTCAATAGGACAAGTGTATTTGTCCAGTCAAGAGGATTCCAAATTTTCATTTATGCCTCCATAAAACATTATACAGTGTTCCCTCTCTACAACGGCCCTCCAAACGACTCCCTCCTTACAACAACACTTTCCACTGTTCCCTAAAGCATGACAATTATGTCAAACTTATTCACGGCTGCAATGCCATCTGCTTAAATTTGTTGTCTGCTGTTTTACTCAAAGTTACATAAATGACATTTTGACATAAAAAACTTAATAACAAGTGACAAACAGCTTGAATCAAGATCAGATGCCCAGTTACATGGCGTCTGATCTTGATTCAAACTGTTTGCAAATGTAAGCCAACTTCCCTCCCTATAACCGTTAACGCGCACATTTCCCTATAACGACTCCCTCCGAACTACGCGCACATTTTTTGTCTCCAATTGGATGTGGTTGTAGAAAGGAAACGCTGCACTGGAAGTCATTTGAGACTATTCATTCAATTTATATCTTTGAAGCAAATCTAAACTGTCTCATGCGTAGACAAAACATATTGCTTACAGTAACATGTGTTTCAGTATTTGATAGTATTTGATACACTGCCAAGGAGGTTGTTGTTGTTGTTGAAAGAGGGTTTGAACTCTTTCCTCCCTGAAACTTTAAATGGACAATTCCAGTTTCCATTTTAGTCTAGTCCATTTTTGACTTTTAAGGGTTGTTTTTGTCAATGTTTGGCATTGTGACAAACAGTGAAGACCCTGATCAGAGGGCTCCTTTCGGAGCCCTCTGATCTGGGTCTTCACTGTTTGCATAGGACAAGTGTACTGTTCACATGTACACTGTTTGAAAAGCACGCCTATATGCGGGACTAGGGTTCAAAGGGTTAAGTCACTTTAACAGAATTTCAGTTATATCGCAACTCCAGGAGGCAAATTGCCAGATCAACAACCTATTTACATCAATCTAAAAATATGGTCATGCTTATTCATTGAATGTTTGCTTGACACAAGTTTAACTATATCTGCCTATGAATAACACACCATTGTCCTGTAAAACATATATATCATAATCCATTACTCCATAGATACGCTTCCAATTCATTCCTCCAATAAAGAAATTAGTTCTACTTTATACAGTCATGAATATGCTCCACAAGAAACATTTCCTATATCTAAGCAGATGGAAGCTTAAAGCAGAATGTACCTTAAGGTGCATTATGCTTTACTTTCAACCTGCTTTCAAAGGTTGCCTGTCTTCAAAAGTAGAAAACAGGCTATGTGGTAACGGATAAATACAGGTTGACAATAAGCTAGTGTTTCCCCCAGGATTTGAAAGGGGCATGGTAATTTTTCCTGAAAAGGGCACATTATAACGCGCGGCAATCATCTCTTAGTTAAAAAGGTGCAAAGTAAGGTGGAACACAAGATATCTTAGTGAAACACTATACCCTATTATGTGACCATTATTCTGAATGACCTTGATCTTTGTCTGACATGACCAACTTGTACTCAGAAGCTTCTTAAATAGAGTTCACATACCAAATATGAAGTTTCTATCACATGTAGTTCCAAAGTTATTGCCAAGCTTAATTTTACAGTAGCATAGTTGACCTCTAAATAGCCTTGGTCTTTGTTGAACATGACACTATAGTTGTACTGAGCTAAAGCACATCTCGACTTGAGTACAAATACCAAACATAAAGTCTATGTCATGTAGCTCCCAAGTTTATGAGCATGAAATGAGCATTAATAATTTGAAAAAATGAAAATTGCAGACAGTGCAGCATAAGATCAGATGGCGTTTTCAAGAGCCTTAATTCTAATCTTGGTCTGTACTGTTTTCCCATTTCCAGATATGTAGCCCTTTTTTGTACCATAATTCTGAATGTCATTTGTTTTCCCCTTCAATCTTCAGACTTAGTAACATTAGGTTTAACAGGCATTATAACATTTATTCTTCCCGCTTCACGCAAGCCGACGGCGAGGAAAACTGGTGGAAAAAAATCAATTGTCCTATCACATAGAAACACGGCAAACATTCTTAATAAACCTTCTTTTTTATCATAAAATCGAATCATCATTCGTATTTTTATTTCTATGTTTTCTCTCTTGGTGGTTGGGGTCACATTACTTTAAGTGGAATATCATTTCTGTTGAAAAAAGTCGCCAGCGTATATTCGCGAAAACTGATGACAAAATGTACGAATGTACGTTTAATCTTTCCAACAAAATTATTTCCGCTAACTGTGAAGTTACCAGCCCCGCGATGTTTAACATTCTTTTTTCAAACGACCATTCTCAATAAAACAGAAACGTAACGGTTTCAATGAAATAGATAGATAAGATCGATTTGGAGTTGATTGGACGTCGGAAGTTTTCTGTCGGTAGTTCATTTGGTCTAGAAATGTGGGCGGGGCTACTTCCAGTGGCTGTAAATGACAGGGAATGAGCTAAAAATAAACTCGAAAATCGACTACGGAAATTAATGATGAACTATTGGAAGCATTGCTTGAAAATGTTCGGTCACTTCCGACACTATCCGAGTATCTATTAAGAATGGGTTACGATTATTTATGGGTGTGGTCGCGAAAACGTAATTGCTACGCTTGATCATAAGGATGATAAGCGAGGTGTTCAGATTGTAGGATGTGCTAAAATTATGCGCAGTAGAAACAATAACATCCGGATTGTCGTTGCCATCGTGTAAAGTTGAAAGATACAGTTAATTACTTTAGTTTTGGTTATAAATTGCAGGTGCTATGAAGGTGAAACCGCCTGAGACATTTCGGGAAACTGAATAACACGTCATATTAGCGGACTTTTACTTTACAAATCCTTCTTTTTGATTGGATTACTTCCTTAGTTCTCAGCATTCCATTGGTTCGTTATCGCAATTCGTGTGACGATGCATCGCTTACGATATGGTTCAATGCATATCGCCCCAGTAAGGGGTCAATTAGCGATCTATCAACCAATTTACCGAGTATCCTGTCAAGGTCTAATCGGCGCGTGTCAAGTCAGCCGGCTGACCAAAGGGGCAAAAAAGCCACCAACATGAAAATAGGGCAGCTTGGCGGTTATAAAGGGCAGGATGGCGGGGTAAAAAAGGGGCACGGCGCAGCTAGGGGAAACGCTATAAGCCAGGTAAGCATGACCTTACCCTAACAAAACATGAAGTTTCTGCTTATGGACATCCATTGAGGAATTTTACATGCCAAATATAAAGTCTCTATCCTACAGTGGAGAAAACGTTATTATTTCCCAATAAACGCGTTTACGCTAAAACTATTATTTCCGATGCAAACAGTTTGGAGCCAGATCAGACGCCGGGTAACCTGGCGTCTGATCAGGCTCCAAACTGTTTGCCACTCAGATTAAAATGAAGTTAGAATTATCAAAATGTTGTCATTTTCTCCAGTTTAGTGCATTGCGTTTGTTTGCGTTTAAACGGGAAAGAATAAAGTTTTCTCCACTGTATGCAGTAAAAACATTATGGCCTATGTTGTGGATATTCAGACAACTTGAAATCGATAGGAAGAGCCATTTTCATCTTAAGACTTAAAATACATTTTACATGTAATATTCTAGCCTATGTGGTTGTTATGAATATTATTTCACTATTTATAGTATTAGATTCAATCCCTTAGTAATAATTATCCAATATATGCATGTTAAATGAGCACAAACGTGTCATGGACATCAACAATAAACCTCTTAAGGTCATTTCTGGTAAATCAAAATCTAACATCAAGTTTATTCGGTAATCTTTTTAAGATTAAATTAGCACTTTCCCACACAAAAATGGCTTTTCACAATTATTTCATTCTTTCTAATTGACATGCTTTTTCATATTCTTATTTTATACACAGATCATCGTAATATAATGTGAGTTCTTCCAAAACTAGAAAATTTTTCCACTTAAATACAGTAATGAATATGCACCAAAGAAAAGTGTTCTATATCCTAACAGAACAGATGGTTACTTAAAGCAAGGCTTTGCAAGTTGATTGTAAAGCAGAATGCTCCATTAGGAGCATTCTGCTTTACATTAAGTTGTTTTAAGTAACAATCTGTCTTCATTACTGCAAACAAACCATGAAATAAAGGGTTAAAAACTAGGAAGAAATATCATGGAACGGATTTAACTAGTCAGATCATGAGAAACTGGGGCCCGTTTCATAAAACTTCGTACGACAAAAAACGATCGTAAGTCTAAACTTGAAAATACATGTAATTTCTGATTGCTCCATCTAATCCTGTTTTGTGACATCTCTTTGGAAGCGTCTTGAAAAGACGCTTCCAAAGAGATGTCACAATAAAGGATTATATGGAGAAATAAATAATGATTGATACATTTATAAGCTGACTTACGACAACATTTGTCGTACAAAGTTTTATGAAACGGGCACCAGGGTTCTAACCAATCGAAAACTATGTTAACTGAAATAAACAACTGTAAAATAAATACAGGGGTCTGCTCAAAGTTTATCTTGGATAAAGTCAACCTGCTTGTTAATTCTAAATTGAATTGCAAACATGTTATGCCCTGGTCTTATTTCATTTCCAGCACGGTAGTTCATCTTTGTTTTCATTGCAATGTCCAAGAACTCTTTCTCTCATGATGACATGAGATGCTGTCCAAATCTTTACGTTATTCTTTCCCAATAAATGCGTTTATGCTTAAACAATAATTTCAAGTGCAAACATTTTGGAGACAGATCAGACACCAGGTAATCCCGACGTCTAATCAGGCTCCAAACTGTTTGCCACTCAGATTAAATAATTGTTAGACTTGTCAAAATAAGAGAGTAATTTTTAACATTTTGTAGCATTACATTTAGATGGAACAGAATAGCATCTCTCCACATACGTACATTATATTGATATGTGCAACTAAAAGATTGCTAATACCCATGGCTAACCCATGACCTAGATCACTCATTGTCTTTAACAGATCAAACAGAATGGTTCAACTATTGGAATTTGGCAACAGAGCTATTCAAAAACATGCATATAATTTAAAAATTCTAAATGTTTTGCATAAAGCTGCAATTTCCCCTACAACCCATTACCCCATAAATATGCTTCTTTACGCCTCTAACTTATTCCTCCACTAAAGAAAACTGTTCCAGTTTATACAGTCATAAATATGTACCATATGAATTATTATTTTTACCCTAGTAGATGATATCTTAAAGCAGGCTGTAAGAAAGCAGAATGTGCTTTAAGGCACATTCTACTTTACTTTCAACCTGCTTTAAGTGGTGACCTGTCTTCAAAACTAGAAACAAGCTATGGTGGTGGGGGTTAACACTGACAAATAATTTAATGCTTTCACTGCCTTACCCAGAGTCAAATGGTTATTTGCAAACAATTCTAATCCTAATTATGCTGAATCATGTGGCACCTGGTCAGGATCAAAGCTGTTTGACAGTCATTATTTTTCCTTTGGTTAATATACCTTAAATCTAAACTTGAGATACAACTAGAAACAGCCTATGTATTAATGGGTTAATAAGTTTGTATTTATCTCAAATATTTCAAACAAATGACACAGAACATGAATATGTACAGCACTAAGCAAACCAGGGTCCTAGGTTATAAAGCTTTTGAGTGGAGTAAGAGATTGTTTCCAAGCATTTGATTGGTCAGATTTGAGCTTTTGCCCTGCAAAAGCTCAACTCTGACCAATCAAATGCTTGAGAACGAGCCAGACTCCACTAAAAAGGTTTATAACCTTGTGGCCAGCTCCAGTATATATAACATATCACAGATACTTAATAAACCCTCCAATATTAAGTACTATACTTTATTTCTAACATAGGGTCCACAATAATCTACACAGTCAACATGTTCAGTTGAAATAACCCATTATCCCATAGCTACTACTTTTTACAACTTTAATTTACCTCTCCATTACATAAATTAGTTCCACATCATTTGGTCATGAATCTGTACTTTAAGAAATTTCTATATCCTATCAGATGGTAGCTTAAAGCAGACTGAAAGTAAAGCAGGATGTGCCTTACTTTCAACTTGCTTTAGTTGTCACCAATTTTCAATACTAGAAATAGGCTACCGGGTAATAGGTTAATTGGCATGCTATACACCAAACATTTCCAATCTGTAAGGCTTGATTTCAAAGCCCCCCAAAACTCCCCAAACTTCTCTTAACTGACACTCAATATAAGTCTTATTGTCTGTCCCCGAGAGCTTAACCCTTTCCCCAATAGAAGCACCTTTGAGCGCATTCAGCTTATTCCTCCGCTGAAGAAATTAGCTCCAATTAATACATTCATAAATATGTATCATAAGGTATATTTTTCTTTATTCTAGCAAGTGGTAGCTTAAAGCAGGCTGAAAGTAAAGCAGAATGTGCTTTACCTGCAACCTGCTTTAAGTGGCTACATGTATTCAAAACTAAAAACTCGCTATTGGGTAAAGGGTTAATGCAGGACTAAAGAAATGCAGTTCTAAGGCTTCTTTAGAGTCTTTCTGTATTGCTCAAGAACTGCATTCAGCAGTCACCAACCTCCAAATATCCCAATTATTTTATACTTCTTGGTCATTCCAGCGAAGACAGATACATACTTTTTTAAAGGAGAAGTTGCACTGTAAAGAGATCCGTGTTGAATGATGTGAAGAAGAGTTGGTCATGAAATTCTTGTTTTGCAGTACAGGGTAATCTAAAATTCTTATCATATACACAAACAGTTTAGGTATTGAAATACAGTAGAACCCCTCTATTATGGCTACTAAAATGAAGGCCAATTGTCTGTATAAAAGACAGGTGACAGCTTAAAGCAATGTGAAAGTGAAACAATAAGCTCCTGTCTTAAAGGACTAATATTTGACAAATTTAAGTGGTCGTAATAGAGAGGTTCTACTCTACTGACAACACCAGCTTTCATCTGACATAAACGGGCTCCAGTAAAAGAGGAAGTAGACAATGTTCCAGCTCTCATTCTAATGCCTCCATCAAATTCTGTATTGGGACTACAGTAAAACCTCTACGGCCAATAAATTATGTAAATTATTAGGAGTTTACGACAGGTGATGGTTTAAAGCATGGTTACAGTAAAACAGAAAGCTCCTGCGGGAGCTTTCTGTTTTACTGTCACCTTGCTTTAAAGCTGTCGCCTGTCTTTTATACAATCTATAAGCCTTCTTTTTAGTGGTCGTTATCGAGAGGTTTTACTGTACAGTAAAACCTCTCTATTACGACCACTTGGAGCTTTCTGCTTTATTGTCATCTTGCTTTAAGCTGTCACCTATGTATTATACAAACAATAAGCCTACGTTTAAGTGGTCATAATAGCGAGGTTTTACTGTACTCATTAGAATTGTCGCTTTGTGATGATTCTAATGAGAAGTCACAACAAACGGTTTGATGGATTTGACCTTACGTCACTTTAACAGTATTTCAGTCATTGCAGAGCATCCAGCTACTTAAAGGTGGAGTAAGACCCCAACAGCCCTTTATACACAGTTTCAGGCACAAATTGGCAACTGGGTAGAACCACCCACCTTCCACAAGCCAACTGGAAGCCTTACCCCCATGAAAAATCAGACAGGCCCAGACTGCATTTGTTGGATATATTTTAGATATGTTAGAGCTTGTTATTGCTTTTATTTAGCTCTGCGTGTGTTCCAGCATATTTACTGTCACTACAGCCTTGCTTTCAATACCAGAAATTGTTCAAAGAATAAGAGATCTCTAAATAGAGGTAGCTGCTAAATGCGGAACAAAAAATGCTGTCAGCTCCTAAAACTACTTCAGTCTCCTTTAACCCTATACCCCATAGCCTGTTTCTAGTTTTAAAGAGAGGTGACCACTTAAAGAAGGTTGAAAGTAAAGCAGAATGCACCTTAAGGTGCATTCTGCTTTACTTTCAACCTACTTTAAGCTTCTGTCTGCTAGGACATAGACAATATTTCTTATGGTGCATATTATTGACTATAAAGAGGAACTATTTTCTTCAGTAGAGCAATAATAAATTAAAAGTGTTAAAAATGTGTATCTATGGAGTAAAGGGGAAAAGATGTAACATGTAAAGACTGCAAGTGCATGTTTCTTTTACAGTCTCTAAACTGATATGGGTCTACACTGTTTATAATGTTTAACAAATTGTTTCCCCACAACATGACTCCTATCAGGGCTCCAGATAAGAGGGAGTAAATTGAACAATTCCATCATTTTCTTACTAATTGCAGCACCAAATCCTATGGTATTCTACTCATTGGAATCGTCACGATTCTAATGAGTAGTGACACCATAGGGTTTAATGCAGAAATAAAGATTTTAGATTTTGAAATACTCCCCTTATATGGAGCTCTGTCCTATATGAACAGTGTGGCTTTCTTCATGACGCTGTTGCTCCTAGTTAAAGTACTGGTTCCACACTTTGTCAATCTCTTTCACCCAGTCTTCTGCTCGCTTTTGGGGTTCCTCTAGATAGTATGTTCTGTTTGGCTGAAAATAAGTACAATATAAAGTTTAAAATTCATAGGCTAAATGTGAAAATATACCATAGTATACCTAATTAGCAAGAAGAAAATAAAAACTGTTAAACAAAGAGGTATAATCTTAGGCATCTCTCTGTTCTGCGAATATTTCCAGAGATAACGAGATTTTATTTAAAGACATAACAGTTTTCCTAAAAAAAAAATAAGTGAATTGAAGGCAAGTTTGTGGAGAAGAAAATTTTAACAGGTGAAACTTTACAAACAATAAAACTATACATGGATTTGTACTAGACATCCATTCCAATGAAGATGAACTAGGATTTTACAGAAACCTGTCTGCTAACCCGTTACTCCATAGATACACATTTTTATGCCTCTAATATATTCTTTCACTGTATCAAAACAGAAGCTTTCTGCTTTACTGTAAGCCTGTTAAAGAGGCCATCTGTCTTAAGGAAGACAAACACATTTACTTCAGCTTCGATTAACAGCAACTGCTTTTTTTTTAATACTTACTGTATGAACAAAGAATATTTTGAAGTTTTTCTGTTCTGTTCTCATGTCTTTTGACCTGAAAATAACACTCAAAGTAGTTAATAACACATAACTCTTTCAACACCACATACCTGTTTAAAATATACTCATTACATTTGCAAACAGTGTAGACCTAGATCAGAGGGCTCTTATAGGAGCCCTCTGATCTCGGTCTACACTGTTTACTTATTTAGACCAGTATTTATTAAACTATCCAGACATCAAAGTAGACTGGTTCATGTTTTGGTAACTATAAAGACCCACAAGGGAACCCAATAACCCACAACAGTTACTTAGTGTTAAAAGAGTTAAAGTAGTCATAATTTAACCTTTCTCCTGTTGAATATTGATATCTAAAGTCTACCCACTATGTGTATCTATCATCTGCACGGTTATATTGGCCTAATTAGATACATAAAAGGTCTGATCTGGTTCTTCACTGTTTTCAAATAGCATCAATAATTTATTATGTGGCAGGAGAATATTAAACACTCTGTGAAGGAAATTTTAGTACTGGGTCAATTAAATGTGTCTTGCTTTATAAAGACTGTCACATAATAATTAAAACAAGACTGCCCCTTCAATAAACGCTTATGCCCCCGGTGGCATCCTTGACAATATATTCTGATTTTTTTTAAGTCCAAACTAGGTCAAGGTCAAACTGAGCTTTGGTATTATTGGTGAGTTGGTAATGATCCAAGGCAATAACTGTATAAGTATCGAAGCATTATAGTAAACAGTGTTGATGCTAGACGAAAGGTTAAAATCTAGTTAACCGAGAAAGAGCCCATTTAAAATATTCGAAGTTAAAATTAGGTCAAGGTCAAGGTCAAATTCAAAGTTTGGTGATATTGGTGGATAGGGAATGGTCAAAGGCAACAACTGTATAAGTATAAAAGCATTGCAGTCAGATGTGTTGATGCTAGATGAAGCAGTAAAATCTAGTTAACCGAGAAAGAGCCTATTTAAAATATTCGAAGTCCAAATTAGGTCAAGATCATAGTTTGGTGATATTGATGGATAGGGAATGGTCCCAGGCAACAACTGTATAAGTATCCAAGCATTTGGGTAAGCAGTGTTGATGCTAGATGAAACGGTAAATTCTACTTAACCTTGTTACGGACACACGGACTGACGGACAGGACAATTACTATATGCCTCTGCATCTGTCTATGCCGTGGGGCATTAAAAGATTATCCTAGCATCATCATAATAATTTTTGTAAACAAATGTCAATGTCCATACAAAAAGGCTATTCATGAGCAACATAAACATAGGGAAAATTCCAAACCCTGCACTGGGGCAAGTATATATCCGTATTATTCTAAAATATTCAAAATTATTACCATGGTATTTCTCCTTTCAATACTTTATTCACTGGGTCAACATAATAGAGATGAGGTCCTTCTGTCAGTAAAAACATTCTTCTTCTTGCAAACAATCCCTGAAATAATTTTGTAATTTGTAGATATGATGAAGTTTGATTTAATTAAGTAAGCTCAATATATCTAATTTCAACTTAAGAAATATAGGCTTAAGCGAGCTCGGGTTCACAAAGTTTGACTTTAACAACTAAAAACTATTGCACCCTGTGAATGAAGATACTAAGAAATAGTACACCCTAAGTAAACTCACTTTAGCCATGTCAAGGGTATACTGACCTCCAGACAAGGCTAAAACTTCGACTTCACAAACCTATGGGTTTCAGACCCCCGCATGGCAAATTGTTTGGAGACAGATCAGACACAAGGTCATCAAGCATCTGATCTGGCTCCAAACTGCTTGCAGTTGAAAATAATGTTTTTAGCTTGTTTGGATACCCTTTGAGAAAAAAATGCTGGATCAATAGGTCGACCTATCCAACTATTGCAATAGTACCGGCTCGATAACATTTTTGAAAGTCGATACTATTGCCGATAGTTTCTACAACTATGGATAGTTACGATAGTGATTCTTTTAGTGGAAAACTCTTTTGTCGGAATCAGCTGATTTGACTAATTATTTGTTTATTAAAATCAATCGACAAACGCTTGTATTTCTCTCTTATTAGTTCACCGTAAAGCGTCCAGACGATATGATCGCATGTTTGTTTTTGAGCCCGGGTGGACAATTCGGAAATGAGAATCAATTACTTAGAATCATGTACCATTCAATTAATTTAGTTTTTATCTTATATACGTCTTTTCCCCCTTAAATTAAATCATTTTAGATTAGTCCTAAAACTGTAAAAAGTTGAAATAATTTGAATCCTGGTTCTCGAAAACGAGACGCCGGCATTCCATTCGATCTTAGTGTAAACTGAAACTAGTGAAAATGGCAGACGAAGGGGAAATTGTTGACAACAAGAAAGGTAAAGCTGCAGTTTGGCAGCACTTTGGCTTCGTCAAGCAAAACGACACAGTGTATCAGACATAAGTTACTGTAAGTAGAAACTATAATATAAAACTTAGGGGAAACACATCCAATTTAATCGATCACATGAAACGTAAACACCCGTCTGTGGCAATAGCGAACACAATAAAAACGTCTGAAAACTTCCTTCAGAACACGGCTTCGAAGCTAGCTAAACAAGCCTCTGTTTATAAGAAAATAGTTATTAAAACAACTATCGTGATAGTATCGCAATAGTTTATTGACTATCGCAATACTATCGGGATAGTATTTGAACTATTGCAATACTATCAGGATAGTCTTTTTGACCTCGATAGTCACCCCTAGTAAGCAATACAGAATGAGATTAGTCAACTGAAAATGCTAAATCAAAATTGTGCGATCAGAGCTCCAGATAAGGGGAGTATTTCAAAATATAAAATCTTTATTTCTGCATTAAACCCTAAAGTGTCCTACTCATTAGAAATGTCTCTTCGATTGGTGCTGCAATGAGTGAGAAAATGTTGAATTTGCTCAGTTTACTCCCTCTTATCTAGAGCCCTGGCTATTGATAACCAACCTTTCTTTTATCAATGAGGCCTTGCTTAAAAATCAGGTTGCCCTCCACAAACTTATGGTAATCGTTTGTCTTGGCCTGTGAATCCAAACGGTCCTTCCTCTCTTGTTCTGAGATTCTACAGAAAAATAAAGTATCCAATATGTATGTATACCACTCTGACCGGATTTCAATTTAATAAGAAAGGTAGTTGCTTAACTCATTACTCCATGACCTTTTTCTAGTTTTTGAAGACTTCTTACCACTTAACCCTTTACCTGATAGCCTAGTTATAATATTGAAGATAGGTGACTATTTAAAGCAGGTTGAAAGTAAAGCAGAATGCGCCCTAAGGCGCATTCTGCTTTACTTTCAGCCTGCTTTAAGCTATTACCAGCTAGAATAAGGAAAGTATTAAATATGACACATATTCAGTACGGTTTATATTGGAACTATTTTCTTCAGCGGATGAATAAAATGCATGTGCTAAAAGTCGCTTCTATCAGGGAAAGGGTTAAAGCAGGTTGAAGGTAAAGCAGAATGCCTGAAGGTGCATTCTGCTTTATTTCAGCCTGAGTTTGGCTAGCATCTGTTATGGAGTAATTGGTTAAACTGAAAGTAAAGCATAAAGTTTTTAGTAGAAGCTTTAAGATTTTCTTTAGTCTGCTCAAACAACCACTTTCATTGTAGGTATTAAGTGATGAACCAGTAAATGTACAGATGATCTTGAGAATACTTAAGCTTGTTTGAAGAACAGATTTGAACAAGGTGTGTTTGTGAATCACTATGTCCCCAGATGTGACCATTACCTCTATAAGACATGGCACAAGTAGTAATGAGATCAAGAACTTCTTGAGATAAGTATTGACCTTTTTTCAGCATTTTTCTTCCTAACAGTTACTAGTTGTCGCTCAAAAGAGGTTGTTTTGTATGTAAAGATACTTACAAATTTGC
The DNA here is from genome assembly GCA_922989275.2 of Gari tellinella. Classification (NCBI taxonomy): domain Eukaryota; kingdom Metazoa; phylum Mollusca; class Bivalvia; order Cardiida; family Psammobiidae; genus Gari; species Gari tellinella. Next base: position 26,559,903 of record OV277856.1, on the reverse strand, counting down.
AGTGATAATTTCCCCAATCCGTTTATCAGTTAAACCAGGCTGAAAAATAAATCAATAAACATATTTGATGCGTTCCATGTAATTAATCTGCAAAAAATTGTAAATATATATAAATGCTTTCATGTATAGAATAAAGAAATGCATAATAGTTTCAATAGTTTGGTAACAACTAATAATGGGAGTATTTCAAAAATTAAAATCTGTATTTCTGCGCTGTAATGGGTTATGACGTGGCTCTTCAAAGCCTTCATTACTACATACCTTCAAAGTACTCCAACAGTTTTCTGGGTTACTGGAAGTGGCTGGCAGATATGGTAATAAGGGTGGTGGTTTTTCTGTATGTATTTGTTCCCAGTTTATACCTTCAAAAAACTTGTGTGACTTTAATGCTTCAAACCCTCCCATTGCATCACTACCCAGTCGCTTGTCTGGATCTAACACCTGTAAACCAACACAAGCAAACAGGTTTAGAATACTGCTAACAATCAGGGCTCTAGATAAGAATGTATTCTCTAACCCTTTCAACCCATCAGCCCTCTGTAGAGATTACTGATTACATATGCAAACAGTGTAGACCCTGATCAGGATAGGATAGGATGGACTCCTGTAGGAGCCCTCTGATCAGGGTCTACACTGTTTGATATTTTCATTGCTTTTTGTTGTCATATAAAAAATGTAACAGTAGACTGGTTCAAAATGCCTGTACCTGAAGACTCCAAAAGGATAATAAATACCGGCACGAGATATTTAGGGTTGAAAGGGCTATGTTGTGACCACTTATTAGAATTGTCTCTTCGAGATGATATATAGGGTTTATTGGAGAAATAAGGAAGCTGGTATTTGAGATATGCACCTTATCCAGATCTCTGTTTAGAGTACTGCTAACAATGTTTTCAAATTACAATGAGTTTTATCCCTTAATCTTTATAAAGAAATTGATCTAGATATACTTACAAGCAATTTTTCAACTAAGTCTCGGGCTAGTAAGTGAAACCCGTCAGGGAATTCGTATTCTAATTTGGTTATTTTCTGGAAAATCTGGTATTCATGTCTGAAAAAGAAATCCTCTCATTACAAATTACAGTTACAAGAAATCATAATCAGGGCTTCAGGCAAGGGGAGTATTTCTAAACATACAAGATAAGTTCATGAAACACTAAGATAAGACCGTGCCCTCTAAATGACCATGACCTGACCTGATCTTATATAGAGCTTCTTGCGCTGAGTGCTTGTGTTTAATATGAAGTTGTCATCTCATATTTAGTTCCAAAGTTATATTCAATTTAAAATTCAGCCTGTTTGACCACCTGACCTTGACCTTTGTTGGACATGGCCTAACTTGTACTGAGCTCAGGATCTTCTTCTGTTGAGTTCACAGGTCAAATATGAAATCTCAAGTTGTTCCAAAGTTAAGGCCAAGGTTAAAGTTGTGCATATACAGATAGAAAAGGCAAACACAATATGCCTGACTAAGTCGTGTGTGGGGGCATAAAAATTCTTATGTTTGCAGAAATCCTATTTTGTGACTATTCATTTGAACTGTCTTAAAAAATCACTCTAAAAAGTAGTTACACCATGATATTTGGTGAAGATACATAAAGAGAAAATGTTTTTAAAGCTTTCTCTCCTTTTACCTTAAGCCCTGATAGAGTAAAACCTCTCTATTACGACCACTTAAATGAAGGCTGATTGATTGTATAAAATACAGATGACAGCTTAAAGCAAGGTGACAGTAAAACAGAAAGTTCCTTAAAGAGCTTCCTGTTTTTCCATCACCTTGCTTTTATTGTTCGACAATATTGACCTGACGTTGGTGACCTCTATTAGCATAATTACACACTTTGTTGCATTTCTAAATATAGCTTCGGAACACTTCGTTATCATTTATACGAGAACGCACATTGTAACCACATCGGCACCGAGAAAATATAGCATTGCCTGGTTCCACAAATATCGACAGGTATTTAGCGCAAGTGGTAAGGAAGACGACTATACATTATTTTTCCGTACAGTCAGTGGTTCGAATCCCATGCAATACTCTTACATTTTTTCACATTTTTTTATCAATTTATGCTGTTTCTTTTAAGTAATCATACAACATCTATTTCGATTGGAACACGGTTCTTTTGTTATTTTTAAAAACATTAAATGTCATAGCGTCTGTTTGGTCTATAAAATAACATTTTATAAAATAAAAATATTTCCCCTCTATCGGGATTCGAACCCGGAACCTCGGTGTTACAAATCCCTTGCTCTAACGACACACCTATTGCAGATTAGTTACATCTGGGGGTTGTAAATTAGGAATATATTGGCAAGAGTCGCAGGTGAGAACATCGATGATCTCAGCTGGATTATAGCCCACTCGAAAGCGCAACATGATGCGTTTTAGTAGATGCGATTATACTAGGAGACTCGGGAATAATAGTTTATCAACAATAATCTTTTGAACTTGCTCAATGTGGAGTGTTGATCCACTGAGGATCACAACTGTAACAAGATTTACGTAATCAGCCGAAACAACACGAAGTTGTACGTAGGCTATCGAATATTGATTTATACTGCGTCATCTTTTTACAATTTATTCATGCATAAAGTTCAACGTCAGGTCAATATTGTCGAACAATAGCAGTCACCTAAAGGTCATAAACACCTAATAATTAACACAATTTTGTGGTCGTAATAGAGGTTTACTGCATTTAGCTATGGTACCATGCCATTTACTGAGCATTTCTCATTATCATATTTTCGCTATAGTGCACACTGCCTTGGACAAAGGGACATAACTCTTTCTGGGGTAATAACAACTTCACTGGCATTCGAAAAGAATTAAGATCCTGATCAGAGGCTGGGTAACTAGATCTGATCAAGCTTCAAACTGTTTGAAACTACTGTCAATATTTCTTTAGTCGAAATGCAAAATAAATCTTACTAAGAAAATGCAGACAATTTAACACTTTACCCCAAAGCCTGCTTCTACTTTTGAAGCCATGTGAGTACTTAAAGCAGGTTGAAAGTAAAGCAGAATGTGCCTTAAGGCGCATTCTGCTTTACTTTCAACCTGCTTTAAGCCATCATCTGCTAGGGTATTGAAACATTTTCTTTCGTACATGTTTATAAATGTATAAATTAGAGCTATTTACTTCAGTGGAGGAATAAATTAAATGTGCTAAAAGGCGCTTCTATGGGGGAAAGGAATAAATAGGACAATTGCTTTAATAGGACAATATGAATTATATTTTTTCAATGAATTCTCTCTTTTATTACAAAATATGTTCATTCAAAGCTCAAAATTTTAAAGATACTTTTCTTTACGGGTGAACATATAGGTCTAGGTCAACATTCGGCTTTTTGGGATCACTTTTTCTTGATTTGGCAAATAAGGTTCTAATTTAAACTTATTTTCTCAGATAACTCATGAATATTAAACAGGTAGAATACTTACCCTCCTCTAAATGGTGGCTCTCCAGATAAAAACTGATATAAAACGCATCCTAATGCCCATAAATCTGAACTGAAAATAGAAGACAAAGTTATCCTTTCCATCACCATGTATTATCACTTTCTTTCTCCATTTCAACCGTTCTGTAATAGCTTGTTTTCAGTGTGTAATGCTTTAGTTTACCCCATAGCCTATTTCTAGTTTGCTTAAAGCATGTTTAATTTAAGTAGAATGTACCTTCCTAGGAGGAATATATTTAAGGAAGTAATGGAACGTATTCATGGAATAATGGTTCAACCCTTTGAACCCTAGTCCCGCATATTGGCGTCATTTACAAACAGTGTACATTTGAATAGTGCACTTGTCCCATGTAAACAGTGAAGATCCAGATCAGAGGGCTCCTAGACTTAAATGGAAATTGAGTTGTCCCTTTAAAGAGTCAGGGAGGAAAAAGTTAAACTGTTCGAAAACTATATATCCAACAATAGAACTAAGATCCCATCATCTTCTCACCTTAAACTGGCACTTTTAGATGTCAAAACCTCGGGTGAAACATACTGGGCTGTACCCACAAATGAATTCTTTCTTTGGTTGGAGGATGAGTTGTCTGTAATACAAGTAACTTTAACTCAATCACCCCTGAAACTTTCAATTGACAATTTAATTTAGCAGTTAAGTCTAGTTCATTCATGACTATTTGGGGTTGTTTTGTAACATATTGCAAATTGACAGTGAAGACACTGACCAGATGGCTCCTTTAGAAGCCTTCTGATCTGTTTCTATACTGTTTGCATGTGACAAGTGTACTCTATAGAGGTACACTGTTTGTAAATGACCAGTTTACTTGCTACTAGGGTTCAATGTGTTAAGCATCAAACCATTGAAAGAACATGCAAAAGTTTGAGGTAGACGGTGTTAATTTTGATTAATTTCAGACAGAGTTTCAGATATGGAGGAGAAAATAAAACATTTTCAATAGACATTTTCTTATCAAGACAACTACAAAGAGAACTGATAACACAAGGTTAACCCATTGCGCTATAGCCTGTTTCTAGTTTTGAATACAGTAGACCACCTTTAGGTGCATTCTACTTTGTTTTCATTCTGCTTCAAGTGGTCACCTGTCTTCAAAACAAGAAATAGACTATGGGGTAAAGGTTTAACCCTTTACCCAATAACTTATTTATAATATTAAAGACAGGTGATCACTTAAAGCAGGTTGAAAGTAAAGCAAAATGTGCCTTAAGGCACATTCTGCTTTACTTTCAGCCTGCTTTAAACTATCATCTGTTAGGCTATATAAAAATATTTGTTATGGTAATTGTTCATGAGGGTATAAACTGGAACTATTTTCTTCAGCGGAGGAATAAATCAAATACGCTAAAAGTCGCTTCTATAGGGGAAAGGGTTAAAGGAGACATCTAATTGGATTCAGCGATCTTGACACACTTTTAAATGGTAACTTCAACTAACTTGACTAGCTTCAAACAATTTTGTATACTTACCACCAGAGGCATTATCATCTTCTGGTCTGAATATTTTGGCTGATCCAAAGTCAGTAATCTGTATGTGCATATCGTCATTCAGTAGAATGTTTTCTGGTTTCATGTCTCTGCAATATCAATGAAATGAATACAGTACCACCTCACAATTACAACCACTAAATTGTGTTAATTATTAGGTGTTTCAGACAGGTGACTGCTTAATGGGGCTTATTGGGGAAATACTAATGTCTCCTCCACTTTAATGAAACCTAAAAGTACTGCTTTGACCAACTATTGCAGTGTGGTCATAGCCAAGTGTAAACTGTAGACTCTGAAGCAGGAGGTCACAAGTTTGACATCAGCCGGTGTTTGAATAACAAAACAGTGCAGACCCTGATGATAAAAGAACCACATGTTTAACTCTTTCCTCCCTGAAACTTCAAATGGACAATCCTAGTTTCCATTTAAGTATAGTCCATTTCTGACTTTTAAGGGATGTTTTTGTCAATGTTTTGCATTATGACAAACAGTGAAGACCCAGATCAGAGGGCTCCATAATGAGCTCTCTGATCTGGGTATTCACTGTTTGCATAGTACAAGTGCACTTTTCACATGTATACTGTTTGAAAAGGGCGCCTAAATGCGGGACTAGGGTTCAAATGGTTAAAGAAATGTTAAAAATGCTTATAGCAAGGTTAGAACCATGACAATCAATCATAAAGCATTGTAACTTACCTATGTACAATTCCTAACCCATGCAGGTACTCTAGGGCTTTAACTATTTCTGCTGTGTAGAACTTGGAACAATCCTGGTCAAATGAGGAGAGCTTGTGAAGGTAGTCCAGGAGCTCTCCATGCCGTGCATAGTTCAGAACAAAATCTAAACACTTGTTAAAGACAACAAATACAAGTTTAACCCATTACCCCATAAATACGCCTTTTTACGCATTTAATTTATTCTTCCACTGAAGAAAATAGTTCCAATTAAAACTGTTACAAATAAGAATCATAAGATATATTTTCTTTATTCTAGCAGATAATAGCTAAAAGCAGGCTGAAAGTAAAGCAGAATGTGCCTTACGGCACATTCTGCTTTACTTTCAACCTGCTTTAATTGGTCACATGTCTTCAAAACTAGAAATAGGCTATGGGGTAAAGGGTTAATGTATATAGGCAACAACTTCTCTAACAGGCTCAAATAACCCTGTAAAATGCAATTAATCTATTACAAACTGTGTTTAAGTATGTCTGTAACTGCAGTCTTCATTCAGTTAAAATTCAATCTCCTAAATCCACATATATTCAAGGCAAGTTACTGCTTAAAGCAAGATGAAAGTAAAGCAGAGAGCCCCTTTAGGAGCTTCCTGTCTTACCTTAATGATGCTTTCAACCACTTTTATATTCAACACCATATATAAATATATATTTATTTTGTATATGCAGAGGCAGGGTAAAGGCATTCTACAGCACTTATGCAGATGAAAGGATTAAAGCACGAAGAAAGTAAAGCAGAAAGCTCCTGTAGTTACAGGAGCTTCCGGTTTTATTTTCAAAGCTGTCACCTATATTCAATTCCTTTAATGAAAATTAGAATGACCCTTGGTGGTTTTCAATATTGGTGGCTGCTTAAAGCAAGATAAAAAATAATGCAGAATAGTTGCTTTCTGCATTGTTTGTGTCATGCATTAATCATTTAACTGTCAGAAATTTTCAATAAGTGGTCATTTAACACAAGTTTGAATGCAGTTCAGGACAGGATGAAACTTTAACTCATTGACTCCATAAACTTCAAATGAACAATTCCAATTTCCAAGCAAGTCTAATGTATTGCAAAATGGCAGACAGTGCAGACCCTGGTCAAATGTAGGAGTCCTCTGATCTGGGTCTACACTGCATAGAGCAAGTGTACTCTTCACATGAACACTGTAAAGGATGCAAATAATCATTATTATGGCTCAATGGGTTAAAGTATTATAACTTAATATAATTAGACAATTGTTTGAGGAAAAGTTAATATCATGAAATGGTGTATCTTTAACCCATTACCCCATAAATATGCCTTTTTATACCTTTGATATATTCCTCCACTGAAGGAAATAGTTCCAACTTATACAGTCATGAATATGTATTATAAGAAATATTTTCTATATTCTAGTGTAGATGATAGCTTAAAGCAGGCTGAAAGTAAAGCAGAATGCGCCTTAAGGCGCATTCTGCTTTACTTTTAGCCTGCTTTAAGTGGTCACCAATTTTCAAAACTAGAATGAGGCGATTGGGTAATGGGTTAAATCATTTATCTATGAGGAAACAATTTGAAAGGATACACAGTCTGTCTGCATCCTGGAAGGTGTAGTAAAGTCGGATGAAAAATGGATGATTGATCTTCATGAGGACCTCCTTCTCTCTCATCACATACTGGGTCTTCCTCTCTCTCATAATATGCTTCTTTTCCAGCACCTTGACTGTAACAATACAAAACCAGGCTGAATGCTTGTAAAGCGTTTGAGTTGAGTTCGAACTCATTCTCAAGCATATGATTGGTCAGATTTGAGCCTAGGCTCAATTCTGACCAATCAAATGCTTGAGAACGAACTCACTCAACATAACACTTTATAAGCGCTAGGCCAGGGCTCCAGATAAGAGGGAGTAAACTGAACAAATCCAACATTTTCTCGCATATTTCAGCACCAAATCCTTTGGTGTAACTACCTATTAGAACCGTCTCAAAGAGACGATTATAATGAGTAGTAATAACATAGGGTTTTATGCAGAAATAAGGATTTGATTTTTTGAAATACCCTTATCTGGAGCACTGCTGAAAAACAATTTACACATATAAAAATCATTGTATAGTAAAACTTTTATAACCACTAAATTGTGATAATTAGCAGCAGCCAGCTGTATATTACAGGTGTTTAAAGCAAGGTGACAGTAAAACAGAAAGTTCCTGCATTAAGCTGCCATCTCTCTTGAATCCTGCAAATATATAGATGGTTGAGTGGTCACTTAATACAAGCTAGACTGTAATATAATACTAAATATTACAATTCTGTAATAAAATAAGAAACCAACTTACTGGCAAACTCTGTACCACTGCTGAGTTCCTTTGCTAGGTAAACCTGAATAAAAGAATAAGACCGTGTTTTCAATAAATGTACAGGCCATTGATGGCATCTATGTCAATAGATTTTAAATACCTTAAGGCGCATTCTGCTTTACTTTCAGCCAGTTTTAAACTACCATCTGCTAAGATATAAAAAATATTTCTTAACCCTTTACCTTATAGAAGCGCCTTTTAGCGCATCCCGTTTAATCCTCCGCGGAAGAAAATAATTCCAATCTATACAGTCATGAATATGTATCAGAAGGAATATTTTCTTAATCCTAGCAGGTGGTAACTTAAAGCAGGCTGAAAGTAAAGCAGAATGCGCCTTAGGGCGCATTCTGCTTTACTTTCAACCTGCTTTAAGTAGGTACCTATTTTCAAAACTAGAAACAGGCTATGGGGTAAAGGGTTATGGTACATATTCATAGCTGTATAAGTTTACTATTTTCTTCAGTGGATGAATAAATTAAAGGTGTAAAATGCTGTATTTATGGGGTAATAGGTAAAAGCATTCCAAAAGGTGTTGAATGTTGATGCTAGATGATACTGTTGAATCTGCTTAACCTCACTGGATACGACAGGCAGACAGATAGCTAAATCAAGAGTGTAGGACAGGTGGCTGCATAAATTTGAAGCATGCTTGACTTGCTTGTTACAGGTAGTAAAACAGAAAGTTTTAAAAGCTGTCACTTGCTCGGACCTAGAGAAAGTTTCCTCTATGGAACTTTATCTGGACAAGGCACAGACATTCAGGAACGAGATGGCCATGAAAACCTTAAGCACCTTACACATACTTGTCTCTAGAATTTTTCTACCATTTGACTAACTGACCAGCTTTATAAGTTTATGACCCTAAATGACAAATATTCATATGTGACCCAGATAGTGTCATGGTGACCATATAGCTGTTTACAAACAGTATACCTGTGAAGAGTACACTTGTCCTATGCATGCAGTGTAGAACCAGATAACAGGGCTCTCAAATTGAGCTATTTGTTCAGGGTATGTAGTGTTTATACAGTAAATTTACAATATATTGTATATTGTAGAAAACAACCTTCAATAAGTTCAATATAATACAAAATGGACTTTATACCTACTTATAAACTGGAATTGTCCAGTTAAGCTTTAATGGGGAAAAAGTTAAAGCTTGTAATGTAAAATCTGTAACAACCGCCAGGGTTCCAGATAAGGTGAAGTAAACTGAACAAATCAAACAAATATTCACTCATTTTAATACCGAATCCTATGGTGTTACTACTCATTAGAATCGTCTCGAAGAGACGATTCTAATGAGTAGTGACACCATAGGGTTTAATGCAGAAATAAAGGTTTTTGTTTTTGAAATACTCCCTTTATCTGGAACCCTGAACCGCATATCATTCTCAGTGTGTTCCAGGATACTTACCGAGGAAAAGGATCCTTCTCCAATAACCTTACCAAATATAAAGTCATTTGGAGTTTTCTTCGGTGCTACTTTGCCTGCATTCTGTCCATTATCAGAACTAGTAGACATTGTTGGGCTGGAAGAATCAAAACTGTTTAATTAATATCAATTAGTATTGGAAATACATGCAGTTTTGTCACCATATTTCTGTAATTTAATAAAAGTATTTCAAATACTGTCTGCTTATTTATTAGAACTGTCTCATATTTAGGCTATGAATTCACAAGCACTCACATCTTTATATCCTGTATTAATAAGTAACTTGTTTTAACACATTAATAGACAGATAAGCCATCCATTATTCTGCTAAAGAAAATAGTTCCACTAAAATATAGTCATAAATTAAAATATACATCAGGTCCAAATTCTGCATATATTATATCTATAAGACGGCTGAAAAATACAGTTTGCGTTATTCTTACGGAAATGTATATATTTTGCTTGACCGATATCTTCCGGTACGGCATTTAAAATATCACTTCAAATGTGAATTTAAGAGTTATGTTTCCCCAAATATGTTTTTTTTGGTACATACCATAAAATAAACAAGGTTTGATATAAGTTTATCATCAAATAACATAAGTTTACACAAAGCTGTTTTTAAGAAGAACAAGAGCCGTATACGGCCCTAAATCGCTCATCTGGAACCCTTGATGTAAATGTAACATATCTTGAAAAGCGGAGAAATTATGACAATACGATTGTGCCAATTGCTGATTGGATGATGCTAAGTGCAAAGTATCTAAGCTCAGGGTACTGTGGTTTCAGAGAAGAAGATTTAAGTTTTAATTGAAAAATCTATTTTTAGCTCCTGTGACCTAGATATGCAACGGACCCAAACTTTATTAACAAAATTGGTAAAGTACATCTTGAAGTTACACCATGCCAAATATCAAAGCTCTAGCTATATTAGTTTCAGAGAAGAAGAGTTTTGTAGATTTTACTATATAACTCTATGTAAATTTGTGACCCCCGGGGCGGGGTCATTTTTGACCCCAGGGACATAATTTGAACAATCTTGAAAGAGGACCTAAAGATGATGTTTTGTGCAAAATATCTAAGCTCAGGGTACTGTAGTTTCAGACAAGAAGATTTTTTAAGTTGTTATTGAAAAATCTATTTTTAGCTCCTGTGACCTAGATATGCAACGGACCGGAAATATTTGAACAACTTTCATATAAGGATAATTTCTACCAAGTTTGGTAAAAATCCATCCAGTACTGAGTAGTTTAGGAGGAGATGTCGTTTAAAGAAATTGTTGAGGACGGACGGACGACGGATATAGCACGATCAGAATAGCTCACCTTGGCACTTTGTGCCAGGTGAGCTAAAAACAGGATTAACTGAAATTTGATAGGTAGTGGCTTTTATACCCCCTAAAATTACAAAATCACATTTTTTTCAACATTTAGATTTCTGATGGTTATACAACTTTTACAGTGTGTAAATAATAGGTTATTTATCGTATACATACCAAAATTTTCAAATTTAAATTATCTTTATGCTTATAGTGGAACTCCGAATATTTTTCGGTCCTGCAAATTTAGGTTTGGTTCGGCAAAGTTCGGTCCGGGTAGTGGCTTTTATACCCCTTCCTTTTTAGGTGTACCATTGGGACTGTACCCGACCGGTCACTTTATCCTGACATCGACAAACTAGTTGTAATCGATGCTAACCCGAAATCCTGAGCAACAAGGAGGAAAGCTATTACTACCAATTTTTAAGTCTTTGGTTTGACCCGGCCGGGGATTGAACCCACAACCTCCTGCACAGCAAGGTTGCGACCCATGTCGCAGGGGTTCATTGATGACTATATCTTTTAAGTAATTATTTCACAACTGTAAACTTTCACCCGTTGTTGTTCTGTGGCAGCGCAAAATGTTCAACCATGTCATTTTAACATTGAAGAACCAAGAAAGCAGCGTTAGATGGACTCGAATTTACTACAGTGTTTTTTTTTGGGGACCCGTTCCCAATTGAAAACAAGGGCTTTTTTCCCAAAATGAGCATTTCACGGCACAATTTTTTCCCAAAATGAGCTTTTTACGAGTTGGAGTCAAGCAAGTTTGCAAGGACTTGGGTCTACTAAAATTTTGTTATGAATGAGAATCAAATCTCTTGAAAAAAGTCACTATTGATGCATTGTCATTGTGATCATAAAGTTGTTGCGAAGAGTCTGTATTTGAGCATGCTACTCAGCATCATCGCTTCAAAAAATTGCCCTGAAATTAAGAAGAAGAATGAATTCACTAAATCGTAAGAAGGTCCCCACCCACTTTCATGCTATCGGAAGTGAAAGTTCATCAGGCAACAGATATGGAACTTTTTAACGTGACTGTGATAATGTACGCGTAATACTTGGTACTATGAGTCAATTCAATATCATATCACTGACATAGAATGTTTACCTTTCATGCAACTACTGACATAATTCGGGTAGAAGAAGTTAATCTTCTAAATACAAATATTTCAACTTTTTCACAAGCCGGAAAAAGTAGGTTGCGCATGCGCAGTTCGTATCCAAACTGTTTTGGGGAGACTTACAGGAACAATGTATATTTGCAGTTCACCGTATCATATATGCACAGAATAGCAGGGGTTTCCAGGTAAGAATATGTTTAAAAGGGACTTAAAGCTTTTTATCAATTTTGGCAGGCATGTTTTACTTTTGACAGGTTGACGTCATCTGTCGCATCCGGGCACCTGTAATGGCTGCTATTAGAGAATGGTAGCAACTTTATTTCCGGATTTATTAGATCAGGATTTAATCTCTTAAACGAGCTGCCAGTTTCTGAAATATATCAATTAATGTCCATACACATTAAAGGTATGTATTTCAATGAGTTAAATTGACACACAATTCACCCTGTACCCTGTCACGACTTCAGGAGCATTTTTTGCATATCATCAATAACAACCACAGACTAGCCATGAAATCATCAGTTTGAATAATAATAACTTGTGAAATAGTTCATGTCTTCTGGTTAGACATGAAAAGTCTCAATAACTGTTCAAGCGTTTACAATGGGCTCCGTAGGTTTGTATTAAAAATGAATAATGAAAAAAGAAGAAGAAAAAAAATCAATTTAAAAACATTGGTAATTTTATTTGACTGTGTATATTGGCACACAAGTGGTTCATTTGACAAGCAGTAAAAAAAGTTTCATATGTACAGTAATCGTTAAACCGAATTGCCAGAAATTTTAGCTGGAAAGAAATTAGTCCAAAATATTTCTCTTCCTTTTTTCATATCCGCAGATAAATTATTTGTTTTAAAAACATGGCGTAAGTCGTTCAGTGAAAGTGTAAAAAAGGGTGAGTAAAATATGCAGCCAGACCGGGACTGTGCAAGACTCAGTGCTCTCCCGTCTGAGCTATCCGGGTCGCTTACACAAATCTCTCACCATTTAACTACAGCGGGTTTTTTTCACCCAATTCGGAACGGGTCCGGTACCCCTCAGATTGGGAATTTTTCAAGTCAAATTGGGAAAAACGAGTTGTGATATGATGACAACGCAGAAATTGGGAATTTTAGTTACTAAACCGTTTATAACTGTTTATGATGGTAAACATGGTATCTGTATCTGTATGGTGTAGAAACTAAATCTATGCTGGATGTGTTACTCACATTAGACGCTGTTGCGGCTGAGACAGAGTTGATCATGTTGATGACTTAGTAAGATCCAAAATTTTATCTGATCTATCTCTGGATACTGCCAATCACGCTCGCGAGTGTTAAAGGCAGTGATCTAGATTCAAGTTTTTCATTATCGTCTTTTTCAAAACAATTCTGTAATACTTTGAAATTATGGCTCATGATTGTTTTAATTGTAGGATTTCTAAATTTGATAAATGATGGTAAACAGATCGAGTCAGACTGGGTTTGTAAACTTTTATCAATTTCAGCAGATTTTGCGATCACGCAACATTAACCAGTCTCGATGAAGGGGCATGTATAAATTTTCGCCCGGACCGTTTCCGAAATTCGGCCGTAATCACTGGTATGTTTTATACATTCTCCCAAAAATGTCAATGGAGTTACGTAACTTTGCTTACGTTCATTGTAGCAAAAGATAAGTTGGACAGTGACCTGGAAAGAATTTTTTTCTATGTGACTATGGCCCATCATCTATAATTTTTTATGTGACATTTCAAAAATCTATGTGACATTTTGAAATTTTATGGGCCAATTTTTAAAATGCTTAGATTTCAATAAAAATCAATGTTTTTTACATACCTTTATTCGTAAGTAAGAACTTAAACAGGTATACTATTTCTGAACTAAAGGTGTGTGGCATATCTGATTGAAAAATAGATAATCATATGATACAAAGTGCACAACCCTATGCATTTGTATTCGTTCTAGTTTGTTAAATTAAGTCTAGAGGGCGTATCGCGGGTGTAGCCCATACTGTTGTAGCAGTTGCTATTAATTATGACAAATACTTACATAACTTGTTGACTATTCATCTCCAAATGATCAAATTCTATAAAACATCTAATCAATCACCTGAAATATCCGTCGGTCTGGTGTTTTCAGCTATTTTATTTAGTAACAGGTTTGACGAAAAAGTTCAAACTTTCCTTCAAATCCGTTGTATCTGATAGACAAGTGTCCAATTTAGAATCGTTTTCTCAGTCTATTAACTGTATAATTCATATTCAGAATCGCGTCTTATGAAGAAAGAATTCGATCCCAGCGTGTGCTGGTTTTTCTTTTGACTTTGTTGTATCTCTCAATCGTAAATCTTTCCAGAAATGTCCACGTTTAGTGTCCTCGATTTTGACGAGGCGCCATTTTGTTTCGAGTCAATTTCAAAATATGACAGCGCTATTTTTAATGCCGTTTCGAGTCAATTTCAAAATATGACAGCGCTATTTTTAATGCCGTTTTATTTGTCAATATCTCCTATTGAAAACAGTCTTACAAAGATGAAAAAGACATAATACTTTGTAAAACCGACAAAAAAAAAAGACGCCTAAGAACCATCTTTTTTACTTGTAACACACGTACAGGGTTATAGATAAGGGGAGTATCGGGGTATTTACCCAATTAAAATTGTGGAAAAAGCAATTGTTTTTCACAACAAGGAGTAACAAAAAGCAAAGAAATGTAGCAAAAAGCAAAGAAATTTTGGAAACCTAATCAGAATATGAATGATACCCAATTATGAAAACTCCCAATACCCAATAAAATTTGCAAAAACCCAATTCTGTAAAATATCAAGGAGTAAATACCCAATTGCATCCAAACCTTATCTATAACCCTGCACGTAACGGTAATACACATATGCCAAAACACGGGTGTTCGCAACATATAGGGCCTATTGAAATGTGCATAGAAATTCTGCTTCGCAATTTCGGCATATCTCTTTATTTTCTAATGGGTTTTTTCATAATGTATCGCTGGAAAATCAATTCAAGAAATTAACTGTCGATCTACATTCATATAAAATGTTCACGAGTTATACGCGTCCAAGCTGTTGTGTTTGGGAATGAAATCGGAATACTTTGCTATTTTCGCACAAAAAAATGTCGGAATTGGCAAGAAGTTTCGATTTGTTTAAGGTAAATTTCGATGTTTAATTCCACAAAGTGCAGCTAATTTCTATTGAAAAAAGACGATTAAATCCTCCAGAAAAACGAATTAGTTGTTAAACGATAGAATCAAGCCATCTAGCATACAGGACATTTTGCATTTGAAATTATGGTAAGATAAAATCGGCGCACCAGTTGGAAATTCTATGTGACATTTTTTATTTTTATGTGACTATGGCGCATGGCGCGTGGGTTTCCAGGTCACTGGTTGGAATATGGATGTTTGCTATGATTTAAAGGGAAAATGTAATTTGATAATTGGCAAATATGTCTCGAATAGGGAACGGGTCCATTCCCCGGTACCGTTCAAAGAAGGAAAAAAACGCTGAACTATTAACTCTACACGGCCTCACAGTCACAAAACCCCTCAACCCAAATTCTTACTTAAAGAACCTGAGGCTCCAAGAGTTTCTTTTTTATTATATTTTTACACTAGAGCAATTAACGTATTATCCTGTAGCTTAGTTTGTTTACTTTGGGCGCCAAATGTAATATTGGTGAGAAAAATATGCAACCAGACCTGGACTCAAATCCGGGACCCCTTGCTTACTTGGCAATCTAAAATGTGCCAGCGTTCCCACTAGGACTGCAACGGTTCACTGAATTTCGGTTATACTCAGTTCATTTGTCTCGGTTCAATTTTTGGGTCGGCACGGCAAATTTTCGGCTCGGTGCATTGATGTACATGGTAAGCTATTAATATTAATAATATTATACAATACTGCTACTTTTTAATACCAATCAGCATGCTGTCTTAGTGTATATTTTGATGGGCAGAGGTTCCAAAATGTAAGACTTGTTAAATTGGAAAAGACCAGCACAGATTCTAAATTAACCCATTCCTCAATAAATATGCCTTTTGACGCCTATAATTTATTCCTCCACTGAAGAAAATAGTTCACCTTTATACATTGATGAATGAATATGTATCATAAGAAATATTTTCTATATCCTAGCAGATAATAGTTTTAAGCAGGCTGAAAGTAAAGCAGAATGGGCCTTAAGGCTCATTCTGCTTTACTTTCAACCTGCTTCAAGTGATAATCTTTCTTTAAGACTAGAAACAGGCTATGGGGTAATGGGTTAACCTTTTTATCTTGCAGTAAATAACTAATTTACTTACCTCTCGTCCGTCTCGTCATATATCGGCTATTCATAATTCCGGAAAACCCAGCTCTTAACCAGGGATTATTCTGTCGCAGAATGCAAGTGAGAGAAATTCTCTCATTTGTCAAAAAAAAGTGAGAGATTTTTTTAGATGATGAGAGAAATTTTAATTGGTAGTCTGTTTGTACCAACAAGCACTACTGCTATATCTACTGCTTGAGAATTTTGTGTAAATAAAATTTATATGACATGGAACTGTTATTCTTCTTCTCCTTATTGAAATCTAGTGAAAAGATTTAATCCATACCATAAATTGATAGTTTATCGCACGCGCCATTAGCGTATGTTATCGGCAGATTCATTTTCGTGTGTAGAGGGTCAGTTCGCGAAAACTAGTGACAAAAATTATCGGCGCGGTTACCACGATAACTAAGGAATAAAATGAACGGTATTTTGGTGCATTGTGCAGTTATTCAATCCAGTGAAGAGAAATTACATTCCTGTTTTCGAAAGAAAGTACGATCCAATGACAGAGGACATAACGTGTACCGGGCCGACGGTAATCCCTGCCGGTCACCCATCCAGATTCTAACCGCACAGGGCGTTGCTTAACCAATTAGTCTACGTGCGGTCTGGTACACGTTTTATTCTGAACCGGATGTGTTTTGATTTTATATATAAAATACAACATTCGGAGCTCTCGGTCCTTTCCGTTTATTGGTTTGCTGTTATACTTATTGGTGCGCGGGATGCTGCGATTACGTTAAGGCGTACGACGAAGTTGATCAGAAATGTTTGTAAATATCGGAAATAAATCGAGAAGAATTACGTTTCGCTCGCAAGTATCTGAGAAACGAGTGCGAGAAATATTCGCGTTATACAAATTTTGATGCGATAACTGTCATTTTCGTGCGAAATATCGCGGAAATCGCGGCCCAGAATGATCCCTGCTTAACGCATGCACATGATTGATAGCCCGGCTTCAAAGGTACCAACGTCCCCATGAAGCTCAGAAATTTGGACTAATTTAGCCATGCCCACTCTCCCTGTCGTGTGAAAGCCATTTTTGGTGTCTACGACGTATAATATATTCCAGGGGTGTAAAAATTTCAGAATTGTTACTCTCCCTGCTGGGTGATAATGACATTTGGCTCATTAGTTTCTGTTGTAAATTATCAGAAAATCTGCTCGCCCTGACAAAATCTTACTCGCCATGGCGAGCGGGCGAGTAGAATTTTACACCCCTGTATTCAGATTCAGATTCAGAATAAGCATCAGAAAAAGGGTATTAAACCAGTCTATCACCTAGCGACTGCGAATGACGATGTAAATTAAACTCAAATATCAACGACTTTTTCAGTAAAATAATAATGTAATTGGAGCTGACTAATTCTTCTAGTGCATATAAACAGAGGCTGATGAGGCATTTAAGGAAGACCAGCCAGAATGCCTAACCAAACGGGCTGAAAGCAGGGCCTTTTTCCATAAATTGGGAACAGCACTAGAAGGGGCCTTAGCCTTTCCATTTGGGAAATTCAAGCGCAATTTTCGACCAAATTTGGAAAAGTAGAATGACTTCAAAAATAAATTAAAATTAAAAACTGAATGGAAGTCCCTTACTTACAGGAAATAGAAAGTTGCACTAATTTAATACCAGAAAATAAAATTATTTAACACTAAGGAAGGACGGTAATAAAATATTTTTGGGGAAATTCTTCCAGCAAATTGGGGAAAAAAGAGGCTTTCTGCAAGTCAGAAGTCACCGAAAATCATTCTCTATTATTTAAGGTAAAAAAGCCCTGGAAAACTTGCCCAATCCAAGTTATGAAGCTTCGCCATTTGGAAGTAACACCATTGGGTTTGGTGCTGAAATAAGTGAGAAAATTTTGTATTTATTCACTTAACTCTGTCTTATCTGGAGCCCTGCTGAATTCAATGCTTTTTACCTTGTCCTCAGATAATGTAAAAGAAACTTTTCTTGCAACCTGACAGGTGAATTTTTAAGCAGACTTACAGCTGCAGAAAGCTTCTATATGCATTACTCTCTGCCTGCTTTAAGCAACACCTGTCTGAACGCTTACCCTAATTGTGTGTATTCAGCATTGAAGACAGATGGGTGCTTAAAGCAGACTTTAAGTAAAGCAGAATGGATCATCAGTGGAAGAATAAAAGAAGGCATATTTTAGGGGTAATTTGGGTGAAGCAACATCCGTCTTTAACACTAAAAATTAGCCAAGAAGGAAAAGGTCAAAATACATTTACATGTCTTTAATTATTAACCCATTCGCGTATAATGTATATATATATATTATATACATGTATAGTATATGCACCCCTGAACATTTTATTGGACAATACCCATTTCAAAATAAGTCTAGTCCAATATTGACTATTAAGGTTTGATTTTAACAATATATTTTAAATTGACAACAGTGTAGACCCTGATCAGAGGGTTCTTTGCATTAGACTTGTGTAAGTATACTCGTCAGTAGGGTTGCAGCGTTTTTTTTGGGGACCCGTTCCCAATCGAAAACAAGGACTTTTTTCTTAAAATGAGCATTTCACGGCACGATTTTTTCCCAAAATGAGCCTTTTACGACTCAATTTTTTCCCAAAATCAAATATTTTACGCCGTTTTAGGGCATATTTTTCCCAATTGAAGGGGTACCAACTCATTCCCAAAAAGGTGAAAAAAAACACTGGGTTGAATGCATTAAATGAAAATGAAATAAAACTGGTACTTTAATTATCAGTATGCAGACAATGTATCGGTATGCAGGCTTTATGCTGCCAGTGTGCAGATAATTAGTGTAAAGCTGTTACTTTATGCATCAACAGGTCATGCTTACAGTATTGGCAGCAGTAAAAATGTCATGTTTTATCATTTAGAAATAAAATCATGCATATTTATGTATTTCTTTCTGGTACACCTGTTAGTATACATTAAAGAAGGTGATCAACAAAGCCAAGCTTAAGGCTTTATTACTTCAATCTATATAATGAAATAGAAAGGCGTGAACATTTGAAAACCAACTTCATTGGATGAAAAAGTGTTTTTGAGCTTTTAAACCTTTATCCCATAACCTGTTTCTAGATTTGAAGTCTGATGACCACATAAAGCGAATAAAAGTAAAGCAGAATGTGCCTTTAAAGCGACTCGCAACCAGATGGTGCATTAAAAATAGTAATTTGTAAATATGTGTCAAACGCTTATATAAATGGTAAAGAATTAGTTTAGGATAAGAAATTCTGTTTAAAAAAAATGAATTTCAATAAAAAAAAATATTGGTCTCTGGTGGGATTCGAACCCATGGCCCGGCATTGGCGGACAGAAGGCAATGACAATGACAATGACAAAGTTTATTTGATATATGGCCACCGGCCCAAATCAAGGCAAAATAGGGGAAACCGCTTAGACCAATGGACCACGGAACTATCCGTTTATCTCGGATCGATTTAACGTATTTCAATGTGTTGCGGTCGAAAGTGCATACAACTTCGTAATTCGGCTCGTGTTTATGTCTGAGCCCGTGTAGAGAAGCAACAGCAACAACTATACCGTCTACTAGTCGGTATAGAAAAACAATGGAAAATATCTAAAAATCTAAGATTCGGTGACGATTCTTGAGAATTTTTTTGGACTGATCATATTTTTTTAAGCCAAATAATGCCACAAATTTGCTTTTATTTGAGTATTTTATTTTATTTTGACAAGTACACCATCCGGTTGCGAGTCGCTTTAAGCCCATTTTGTTAAATTTCAGCCTTCTTCAAGCTACCAATCTGCTAGGATATGAAAAATATTTCTTATGGTTCATATTCATAACTGTATAAAGTTGAACTATTTTCTTAGTGGATGAATAAAATAAAGGCATAAAAAGCAAATTTACTAATGGTCACCGGTGGACCGATTATTGCTTGGTTGCTGACAATAAGTTAGTGATAATTAATCATTCAGTTGACCTTTCTCTCCAGAGCACCAGATAAGGGTAGTTTTTCAAAACTTAAAATCTTTATTTCTGAATTAAACCCTATGGTGTCACTACTCATTAGAATCGTCTCTTCGAGACGATTCTAATGAGTAGTAACACCATAGGATTTGGTGCTGAAATGAGTGAGAACATGTTGGATTTGTTGAAAAAACTACATGTACCTCTTATCTGGAGCCCTGTCTCTCCATGTGATTGTTCATAGTTATGGAAAGATTTGAGTGTTTTTGAAAATAAGGGAAATGGCTCAGCAAATGCTCCACTTTCTGGTTTATGGTGTTTAACCCATTACCCCATAAATACGCCTTTTTACGTCTTTTATCTATTCTTCGCCAAAGAAAATAGTTCCATTTTATACTGTCATGAATATGCACCTAAGAAATATTTTGTTTATCTTGGCAGTTACGGCGCATTCTGCTATACTTTCAACCTGTTTTGAGTAGCCATCGATGCCATGCCTATTCTTAGAATACAGTGTTCCCTCTCTACAACGACACCTAACGGGAGACATAGAGTGTGTGTTGTTCGGAGGGAGTCGTTATAGGGAGGGAAAAATTAATACTTGGCTTACATTTGCAAACAGCTTGAATACAGATCAGACGCCACGTAACGCGGCGTCTGATCTGGATTCAAGCTGTTGAACATTCGTCATATATTTATTCTATCAAAATCTCCACTTGTATGTAAATTTGAGAAAAACTGCAGACGACAACTTTAAGCAGACGGTATTGCAGCTATGAAAATGTTGGACATAAATGTCTTGTTTGGGAAACATCGGCAAGGTTTGTTGTAAGGAGGGAGTCGTTGTTGGGAGGGTCGTTGTAGAGAGGGATCACTGTACAGTGTCTGGACAGGTTAACCCTTTACCGCATAACCTGTTTCTAGTTGTGAAGAGGCAGGTGACCAAAACAGGTTGAAAGTAAAGCAGAATGCACCTTCAGCCAGCTTTAAGATACCATCTGCTAGGATATTAAAAATATTTCTTTCGGTACATGTTCATGACTTATATAAATTGGAACTATTTTCTTCAGTAGAGGAATAAATTAAATTCTCTAAAAGACGATTCTAATGGGGTAAGGTTCAAATAAAAGAAGCAGGAAAAGACACTGTGAGGAATTTGTATTTGCATGAAAGGACATAATCTTTGAGGAGAAATCGTTAATTATTCAGTGTCTGTTCTGTTAGTTTCTATCGTTACAAAATATATATGCCAGGTGAAGACCATATCCCGGAATAGGCAAGATCGAAAGGCTTTGCAATTTATGTACATACAAATGGTTGCCTTCCCATTTAAAATATTTACCAGCATAAATAATGTATGAGGTTTTAACTTAGTTTAAGCCATACTGTGAAGGAAAGGAGTAATATACAGTATAACAATAACATCTTTATAAACACTGTAAACCAAGATCAGGGTCTGCATTTTTTCGTATAAATTTAAATATTTTGGAAACAATAATAAAAAGTAACCCCTAGAGAGTCGAGTAAACATTTCCTTATGCAGAAAATACAAGAGTTCATTTGGAAAGTCAGCATTGTAAGGTTTAATACAGTGCTTCCTCTCTACAACCACCCTCCCAACAACAACTCCCTCCTTACAACAACCCTTGTCACAGTCCCCTGAACAGGACAATTATGTCTGCTTAAAAATGTAGTCTGCTGTGTTTATTAAAGTAACATAATGGACATTTTGACAAAAAAACTTAATGAGGAGTGACAAACAGCTTGAATCCAGATCAGATGCCGCGTTATGCAGCGTCTGATCTGGATTCAAGCTGTTTGCAAATGTAAGCCAAATTCCTTCCCTATAACGACTTGCTCCAAACAATGCACCCAATTTCTGTCTCCCAATGGGTGTCGTTGTAGAGAGAGATTGCTGTACATGTATAATATGTCATTTACATTATTAGCTGAGTCTATCTTTGTCAGAGGACATTGACATGAATTGATTTTAGGTTATAAATGCCCTGCAGTATTGCTATAAATATTTTAGATTGTTTCCTATAACATGTTTTAATCATTCCCTGTTAAAGAGTAACAGAAAAATGTTCCTGCATCCACAGGTTGATGCTTAAAGCAGGCAGAAAGTAGCCTGATTTAAATACAGGTACATGTATCACCTACCGTAATATATAATTATGATATAAAAAAGCTATCTGCTTCACTTTCAGCCTGATTTAAAGGCTTACCACCTGTCTTAACCCATTTCCCCATAAATACGCCTTTTTATGTTATTTAATTTATTCCTCCACTGAAGAAATTAGTTCCATGTTATACAATCGTGAATATGCTGCATAAGAAATATTTTCTGTATCCAAGCAGATGGTAGCTTAAAGCAGGATGAAAGTAAAGCAGAATGTGCATTAAGGCACATTCTGCTTTACTTTCAACCTGCTTTAAATGGTCACATGCCTTCAAAAGTAAAAACAGGCTATGGGGGAATGGGTTAAACTCTGAAATGCTACAATTGTTAAGCTATAGGGAAAAGAGTTTCGCTGTTAAAGTCTCACTGCAATGTAGACTTCAGTTCTGTAAACCTTAATTCAGCACACAACTGAAAGAGTTGGGATAACTTTTGTAAACAGTCTAGATCTAAATGACATGTCTTGAGTGTCTCTTACTGTTCAAACTATTTGTTGGTGTTACTGTTACTTGAGAAAAGCAAACTGTTAGAATTGCTGCAGATATAGAATTTTAAGAAGCAAAAAGCTGACAAGCATTTCTACAAAAAGTATTTCAAAAAATTAAAGTATTAAAGAAGTTCTTGATTTAACTTTATTTATTGGACCTCACAAGGTATGGCGTACATTGGCAAAACTTCAATGCAAATATCTTTTTTTATTCCCAATCTGTAGTGAGAATCTTCCTGTGAAAGACTCAATAGTATTATTTAGAAACGTTCTGTTGTACTAGACTTGCCTAACATGGAAATTCCATTTCAACCCTATACTGCATTTGTCTCATGTATATTTTTGTGAGACTTAATGTCAAGTGATCTGTTTCTCAAGTCTGTCTTCAAAAAGAGTGTCCAACGTTTTACCAATACCATTATCGAAATGCATTTACATAATACTTCTAATGTTCTGCAGTGGGCTGGGCTGCAAGAGAAGCTTAAGAAGCATCAGCATTAACATTTCCAAGATCAATTTTTTTGGTTTCTGTATTATATGGCAGGCTGTATGGCTTAGGCGTCCCAGCTCTGCAGACTTTTCTGCTATTTTGAGAAGCCTGTGCTATTGTTATAGTTCACTGGATGTCTGGATGAATGATGTGTGTTGCTACAGTACACCCTCTCTTAACCGACTACCCTATAACCTGTTTCTAGTTTTGAAGATATGTGACAACTTAAAGCAGGTTGAGAGTAAAGCAGAATGCACCTTTAAGGTGTATTCTGCTTTACTTTCAGCCTGCTTTAAGCAGCCACTCGTCTTCAAAAATAGATACAGGCTCTGGGGTGAAGAGTTTTAAAAGAGGTTTTTGTTGTCACCATAGTGACTGGAAAAGTAAAATATTGAGCAATGATAAATGAGCTTAAAGATTGAAGATGATTGCTTAAAGCAGGTTGAAAGTAAAACAGAATGTTCCTTGAGGGATATTCTGTTTTACTTTCAGCCTGTTTTAAGCTTTTAGGATTTTGGCATTTTGCATTGCCCAAGGAACGTTTAACACATTACCCCATAGCCTATTTGAAATTTTCTAGTATTGAAGATAGTTGACCACTTAAAGCAGGTTGAAAGTAAAGCAGAATGCACCTTAAGGGGCATTCTGCTTTACTTTCAACCTGCTTTAAGCAACCATCTGCTTGGAAATAGAAAATATATATTAAAGTACATATTCATGACTGTATAAATTGGAACTATTTTCTTCAGTGGAAGTCTAAATAAAAGGCGTCAAAAGGGGTATTTATGGGGTTAAGTGGGGGTTTACAGTATCCCAGTGTTTCTTGGTTGAATGACAGCTATACACCTACTGGGTTGTTTTTACATTTTAATATACTTAGCTGGATATTTCAAATGTATCCAAAAACCTTGGTATGACAAAAATAAAACTCCCCCATAAATTTATTTAATGCTTAACAAATGCTCAAATGATTCATAAATATTATGCACTACATATACAGCAAAATGTTGTCCAGACAAACTTGTGTACAGTGGAGAAGACGTTATTCTTCCTCGTTTAAACGCAGACAACAGGCAAACCCATTGCAACAAAATGTAAAAATTAACAACTTTTTGACAATTCTAAATGTTCATTTAAATCTGAGTGGCGAACAGTTTGAAGCCTGATCATGAAATTGGATGTTTAATATTGTTTATTCTGCTAAAGTGGATTCAGTTTCAATTTAAAGATTGCTTTAAGGTGGTTATTGGGTCTGCGTAAATTTCCTATCAAATATGATATCGTATGAAACTTTATTGAAATATATCAAGAGAGTGTAAATTGATTAAAATAAGAAAAAAATACGACTTTGTTTTATTCTGACAAGACACATGGAATTTAGAATTTTTGAAATGCTTCCATTTTCTGAAGCTAATATATTATATGTGGCAGAGCACCAGGTAAGGGTAGTTTTTCAAAAACTAAAATCTTTATTTCTGAATTAAACCCTATGGTGTCACTGCTCATTAGAATCGTCTCGAAGAGACGATTCTAATGAGTAGTAACACCATAGGATTTGGTGCTAAAATGAGTGAGAAAATATTT
Source organism: Gari tellinella (assembly GCA_922989275.2). Taxonomy (NCBI): domain Eukaryota; kingdom Metazoa; phylum Mollusca; class Bivalvia; order Cardiida; family Psammobiidae; genus Gari; species Gari tellinella. The sequence continues at coordinate 26,535,026 of OV277856.1, read as the reverse complement.
GATTTGTTGAAATAACTCTTATCTGGAGCCCTGATGTGGATCGATGTACGTGACTGCTCATTCATTGGTGAGAGGAAGAACTCAGATGGCATTCTAATGTCTCTTTATCCCTGTCAATTGAAAATTACCCTTGACCTATATTGAAAGAACAATAATTCAAGAGGTACGGGATAACATAACATCCTTTACTTAAGGAAGTAAAGCTTGAATTTAAATTTCAAATTAAATGCACATTGATTTTAATCTAATTCCTTGAAACAGGATTGTTGAGATTTAAATTGTATGAAATACGAGGGAAACATGAGGGAGTAAACTGAACAAATTCAACATTTTCTCCTTCATTTCAGCACCATATACCCTATGATGTAAGATATCGTGTAACTACAGTCACTACCTTAACCTACTAGCCCGAGGCAAGTTGGGTCAAGTGAATTTCAGCAGTAACTTGCCCCAATGGGCAAGTGGTAAATCCTGCTCCAAAATCCAAATTGCAGTTTTATTTCAATTACCCTGAATATCACAGACTGACAGAGCACCAGATAACACTAAAATCTTTATTTCTGCTTTAAACCCTATGGTGTGACTACTCACTACTCATTATAAGAATCATCTCGAAGAGACGATTCTAATGAGTAGTAACACCATAGGATTTGGTGCTGAAATAAGTGAGAAAATGTTGGATTTGTTCAATTTACTGGAGCCCTGATATCATCCCAGTATTTTCAGAAAGGACTGAGGCAGTAGACAACTAGACATGGTGCATTGATTTTGAAGCTCCCTCAGAAGTACTAGACTATAAATGAAACACTAATTCATTCAAAATCTGAACAACTGTATATGAAAGAGACAATTTGCTGAATCTTATCTTCTTTAACTCTTTGCACTCAGACTAGCCGGGAAGCTCTGCTGTCTATTCTGCTCGATATTTGGAAGACCCCGGCAGTGTAGTCAAAGCTACTACAAAGTCCTTTTATTTCATGCAATACCTAAAGGAGTCCTTTAATCTGAGTCTGCACCGATTATCATTTTGCAAAAAATTGTAAAATACTACCCTATATATTAATACATACATAGTAAAAAAGGGATTTGACTTTATTAAAAACTGTTATTGTTCATTTAAATTTCAGGGGTGTGAACAAGTTTTAAGCAGTTTGTTTTTACCCCCATGTCAGTCATAAAATTGGTTTTAACTACCACACTTAACTTAAATTAAAACAGGCAACTTTAGGTACTGACTTTTAAATTGAAGTTTCGACAGCAAATTAGGTTACAAACATATTTTGGAGTGTGTTCGGGTGAAAGTCGATCAGTATTGTTACTTGTTGTTTTTATGGAGAACCAGAGCAGTAAACCAGTTCCTTACAGAAACATGGAATAGACAATGCCAGTTGTCAATTTAGTCTAGTTCATTTGGACAATTTATGGTTGTTTTAGTCCATGTATGTATTGCAATATTTAATCAGGGCAGACCCTGATTCACTGTTTGCATCGGAAAAGTATCCTTTTCCCTGGTACACTGTGTGCAAAGGATGCAAAATATACCCGACTAGATGGATAAATGGCCATGCTATACAGGGATCAAAAGTAATTACTGTACTTTCAGAATAGTGGCATTTTTCTCTCAAAAATACAATTTACATACGGTACATAATACACTGTAACAGTAAAACAGTTGCATGATTTAAAAACATTTCCTGTTCCCCTAACATCAGTTAACACAAGGATTTAAAAACAATTTCTTATAATACATATTCTTGACTGTATAAAAGGTAACTACTTTATTCAGTGGGAGAATAAATTTTAGCCGTAGAAAGGCGTATTTATTGGGGAATGGGTTTAGGAATAGAAAATATTGAAAAACACTTGTATCAGGAAGTTGTCACTTGAGATTGAATGTGGTTCTTGTACTTTAAACTGATAAAAATGTTGTGGTTAAACTTTGTCATGTACAGTCAGTCTTCTATTAAGCAACCACTTAAGTTAAAAAGTAGCATGGGCATTTCTGAAAACAAATAACTGTGTAATGCTCCTGTAGGAGCTTTCTGCATTATTTGTATCCTGAACTAAGCATTTATCTTGATAGGTAACCACACTACTTCCGAGTGCTTCAGTTTTCTGCATATTATTATGCCCCTGTGACAAATACTGATTAGCTAAGCTTGAATATTTGATAAAGTATAATTTTGTTATGAAAGAGGAAAAGATGTTAATTTTTTCCATTTGTTAAACAATAATTTAAGCGCTTTTGAATGCACAACTCTTGTGTGAAAAGAGCGCTTTATGAATCTGGTACATGTATATAAGAATGATAATGATTTAATAAAGAAGCATTGAGACTTCTTAATAAGAGATCCAGATAAGGGGAGTACAGTCATGTATTTAAAAAACTTTTTTTTAAAGTCTTTATTTCTGCATAAAACCATATGGTGTCATACTCATTAGAATCGTTTTTTCAAGCATTATCAGTCTTCGTCCTACATAACCCACTTGCCAGTGCAGCCTGGGGCAAGTTGTTTCTGATTCGGGCAAGTGATATTTACATCAGAATTAGTAATGTTTGCATCAGAATGTGGCATATTACATTGAAAAATGCAGATTTTGTGCAAGTGGTTTGAAAAAATACAAAGACTGCATCATTATAATATTGTTGTCCTGCATTGTCATCTTCATTTAGACAGACACTACCCATTGAGAGCTTAACATGTACGTAGGGTTACTGTATAAAGAGCTTATACCTTTAGATTAGCTAATACATTTTATATGCAAATGTTAGTTGGAAAGTGTATACATTCAATTGTTCGATTGTATAAAGTTAACTCATATGAGACACCATGGGCGATATGCAGGTCACTTAATGTATGCAAAGTTCATGCTTCAATAATAAAACCTATGGTTGAACAAACCACAAGAGGTTAAAGACACATAACATCTATAAAACTGTCAGTCAATGCTTTCAATTTTATGTTATAATCGTGATGTTTTTATAGCTGATGTTTTATCATGCTACATTTTATTTTGTTTCAGAAACAGTCAGTGAACCTACTCCAATACAAGCAAGGATTAGCGTGTCAGATGAGATTACAGCTTTAAGGTAATAGACTTTACCATCTTATATATATTTCCATCCGTCTGTCTGTCTGTCCATCACGCTTTATGTGTCACGCCTCATACCTCCTGTTCTACTGAAGCTTTTAAGATAAAAGTTTTTCATTTTTGGAAAGAGCTTGACAAGTAGAAGTGTATTACATAAGGTTCATAACTCTTGTATCAATACTGTGAGAGTTATTCCCCTTTTCAACATTTTCTTTTCATGCCAATCTATTTTTTTTACCCATCACCCCATAAATATGCACATTTACGCCTTTTATTCCTCAACTATAGAAAAAAGTTCCACTTTATACAGTCATGGATATGTATCATTGGAAAAAATTTCTTTATTCTAGTAGATGGTAGCTTAAAGCAGACTGAAAGTAATGCAGAATGCGCCTTAAGACGCAGTCTGCTTTAAGTGGTCACCTGTCTTCAAATTTAGAAAAGTGCTTTGGGGCAATGGGTTGGTTAAAGGACAACTGTGCACAGGTTTGAAACCATTTGAGTTATATTTTCTTTCCTCTCTCATAGTTTCATAGAGTCAGTTTATAAGGAAGTTTGTTTCTTTGACCTGGTGTGCCACAAACGCTTTGAAATACTCATAAAAAAAACCTATGAAGTACTATCATCTTACTTTAACCCATTACCCCATAGCCTGATACTAGATTTGATAATTGGTGACCACTTAAAGCAGGTTGAAAGTAAAGCAGAATGCACCCTCAGGTGCATTCTGCTTTACTTTCAGCCTGCTTTAAGCTACCACCTGCTAGAAGAAAGAACATATTTATTATGCTACACATTCATGACTACAATCATAATGTGGAACTATTTTCTTCAGTGTGATAATAAATTAAAGTTGTAAAAAGGTGTATATACGGGATAATGGGTTAAGATATTCAATATAATTAATCAATATTCAATTGTGGCACAAACATTGAGGAGTACATAGAGGCGATCAAAGGGGCATCTATGGAGGAAAGGGTTAAAATAGTCTATTATAATGTTGTTACTGTTGTTAATCAATTTGATTTCCAACATTGTAATTGTCAATGGGGCTACTGTATGTGTCATTGTATGCGCTACCACTGTATTTAAGCATGTAGTGTCCACCAGAAGTTGGGATACAAATTGAAATTCTGATGAAACTGATGCAATTTCAGGTTTGGAATAAAAGAAATGTTTTGTAAACATGTTACCAAGGTTTGAAACTACAGAAGTTGAGTTGAGCCAAAGAAAATGTTGCTTAATAGACACGAGAAACGGCATATTTCATTGGTTTCACTTTATCCCGGTTAAAGTAAGATAACTCTTTCAGAACAAAACTGGTGAAATTCTATTGCAGTTGCCTCCCCTGACTTAGTGTGTTCCAAATATTTCATAATTTGGCAATCCGTTTGGGAATCATTTATGCATGTTATCAGTGGGTTGATTTGTGAATCAATGGATTTTGATAATGCCTTTCACCTATCAGCTAGCTTACATTTAAAATGACACATCTATAGTTCATTTACTATGACTGAAGTTTTTGTTTTCCCTTCGCCAAATAGGCTTGTTTACACTTTGGCCTCAAGTGCACATTCATGTAAGTCTGTCAATTCTTCTTGTTTCAGGAAGTTGTTTACTTATATCTAAGGTATTTAAAACTTCAGATAAAGTATTTCTAGGAATTGATAGCATTTACTAGGAAAGTGATCTACATGCTAAAAATGTCCACTTATGTAATATTATTATAAACATGTATATTACACACACATATCATATGACTCATTGAAATGCATTTCACTGCATTGAACATTTTCTGTTTAGCTTGTTTACAGAGTTGAAAGACAGGTCATCATCATCATCATGATCATCATCATCGTTATCCACAAGGCCATTATAAGTGTGAGGTCTTGCTGTCCAGTTGGGAATGATTTCTCCCTCTCCATGTTTGGTGATTTTATGGGTTGGTACCTGGTGCAAGAGCCTAGAAAACACCAACCCACAAAATTGCCAAGCATGGAGGAGAGGGAGACTTTGTTCCTGACTGGACAGCCAGGCTGCCTAAATCAGGTTTAACCCTTTCAACCCTAAATATCTCTTGTGGGTATTTATACCCCTTTTGGACTCTTGTAGTACAGGCATTTTGAACCAGTCTACTGTTGCATTTTTGGTATGACAACAAAAACAAAAAAACATTGAAAACATCAAACAGTGATGACCCTGATCAGAGGGCTCCTATAGGAGCCCTCTGATCAGGGTCTACACTGTTTGCATATGTAATCAGTAATCTCTACAGAGGGCTGTAGGGTTGAAAGGGTTAAAGTAAAGCACATGTCCTCAAAGCTTGAAACAGACTATGGGGTAATGGGTTAAAAAAATATAGAAAAGAATATTCATAACCGAGTAACTTATTTATGGTTAGTATAAGTTTCGTTGTCAGATTTTCATTTTTTATCTGATTTTCTTTCTGTCATCTTCATTAGTTAAAAATAAGAATTTGAGTAGATGATTGATTATGGCTTTTAAATCTTTTCTGCACAAATGAAAATTTATGTACAGTTGAACCTCTATATTGACCGCCAAATTGTGCTTATTACAGTACTGAACCTTATTAAATTAAATTGATAATCGCAAGCGAATTGCCATCGAATCGGGCGCTTCAAAAAACAAATCTTACTTTTGAATATTTTTATGCGAATTTTCCGAAGCGTTTGTGACTAAAATGGAATTGAAAACATTATCGAAGGCATATTTGCGAACATTTGTGAGATACACCATTCAAGAAAACTTACCCGAGGGTAAAGTTAGTATTTTGAATCGCAAGCGAATTGCAAGCGAATCGCAAAAATTGTTAATTTAATAAGGTTCAGTACTGTACTTAGGTGTATAAAGAAGGTTACTGCTTAAAGCAAGGTGAAAGTCATACAGAAATCCTTTAGGATTTTTCTGTTTTACTTTCATCATGCTTTAAACTGTCAGCAGCTGTTGTTTATACAATCAATTAGCCTTCAATTTAGTGGTCATAATTATAGAGAGGTTTTACTGCATGTTTCTAGCGCATTCAAGGGATGTCATTTTAACTTGAGTATAGTCCTGCTATAATGACTAATTACAAGAGTACTTGTTTTGAATGCTTAACCCATTACTCCATAGTCCACCCACTGAAGAAAAAATTCCAATTTATACAGTCATGAATACCGGTAAGCGGCATAAGAATATGTTCAGAATCATATATGCTTTAGTTTCAACCTGCTTTAACCCTTTACCCTATACCCTGGATCTAGTTTTGAAGACAGATGACCACTTAAAGCTGGTTGAAAGTAAAGCAGAATGCGCCTTGAGCGCATTCTGCTTTACTTTCAGCCAGCTTTAAGCTACCATCTGCTAGGATATAGAAAATATTTCTTATGGTACATGTTAATGCCTGTACAAATTGGACCTATTTTCTACAGTGGAGGAATATATTAAATACGCTAAAAGTCGCTTCTATGTGGGAAAGGGTTAAGTGGTCACCTATCTTATACTAGAAGCAGGATATGGGTTAAGTTCGTCGTATGTGCAGAGTTTTACTGTATATCTTGTAGAGGATCTCCTATGTGCAGTGAAGAAATCATATATGATGTTTGTGTAAAAGATATTTTGGTAAGTAGAGCTAGCTCAGCCCTTGGAGGACATTTTTTGTTACCATTTACCATGTTCTATTACCTGTCTTATAACCTGAGTAAAACATGGGAGTAAACGATCTACTTTAACCCATATAACCCTGACACTTCAACATTTAACCCATTATTCCATAAATACGCCTTTAATTTATTCCTTTACTAAAGAAACTAGTTCCAATTTATACAGTCATAAATATGAATGATAAGAAATATTTTCTATATCCTAGCAGATGATAGCTTAAACAGACTAAAAGTAAAGCAGAATGCGCCTTAAAGACTTTTCCTCAGTACATTGATGGACTACCCCCCCCCCCCCCCATGATTGTCTGGATAGTGTGAGAATTTAACTGTCAAAGCATGCATCACAAGCTATACCAATCTCAGTTTACCTGGTGAAGCCCAGATTATACTCATGCTCTAGTGATTTTCAAAGGTTATTTCTAACCAAACTATCAAATATAAAGGTCGGGTCTCACATGAGAAGCTCCAATGGTTCTTTGCTACCTACATGTCCACAAGACCCATGCTTTTTGCAAGGAAATTGTCTGGCAAGGCGTTATGATCGAAAGGTCGTCAGGAGATGTCTTTAATGCGCATTCTGCTTTACTTTGAACCTGCTTTAAGTGGGTCAACTGTCTTCAAAACTAGAAAAGGGCTATGGAGTAATGGGTTAATGGACAGTTCCAGTTTAAGTCCATTTTTGACTATCAAGGGTTGATATTAACCATATATTGCCAAAAGACAAACAGCGCATACCCTGATCAGTCTCAGGGCTCCTGTAGGAGCCGAATGATCAGGGTCTGCACTGTTTGCAATGGAGAAGTATTTTACAGGTGTATTTCTATCTGGTGCATATTCATGACTATAAATTGGAACTATTTTTTTCAGTGGAGGCAGGGTTCATTCTACATTTGTAGGATTAAACATGGTGGGGCCATAATATGGCCTCTCCATAACAAAAAAGGTGGGGCCATAGTGACTCAAAGAGGGATCATAATGAACTTTTAAAGGTTTTTATTACCCGTTTCCCTCCTTGTCAGCAGTAAATCTTTTCCATACAATAATTTTGAATGTAGAATTAACTTCCAATAAAATCTTCAACTGTCTGAACAAAAAACAATATATACAAGAATTTTGACTGGTTTATGTCAGTTCTGTTTAAGCAGAGGAAATTCTTCTCTACTTTTTCCTGTCTCCATTAAACAAGCATTTTTTGGAGACAGGTCCCCCCTCTGAAGAGGTCATTAACTCTATCTGGTGACAGTCTTGTAAGAGTACTCGTCATATAATTTGAAGAACCAACAGTCATAGCATTTGTTTTTATGGCCCTAGCTGTAGATGCAGAGGCATATAGTGATTTTCACGTCTGTCCGTGCGTAACAGGTTAACTAGATTTTAAATACTGTGCACTTAATCAAATGCTTAGATACTTATACAGTTAATGCCTTAGACCATTCCAAAGCCACCAGTACCACCCAACATTGACATTGACCTTGACTTTGACCTAATTTGGACTATTGTAAATGGTTAACTAGATTTTACCGTTGTGTCTAGCATCAACACCGCTAACTTAGATACTTATACACTTGTTCTCAGAATGAAGAATAAAATAAATGCTCTAAAAGACGCTTCTATGGGGGAAAGGGTTAAAATACTAAAAACAAGACTTATTGAAAATGACAATATGAAGCAGACAATATTATAGCAAGAAACGCACTGAGTTCCCATAATCATCATAAAGTCATTAGGAAGCATTACATGGTTTGTAAAAAATCTTGTAAATACAAATCATGTACCTGAAGAATGACATTTACACAACAGTAATGTCAGTTTCAAACTAATACTGCTCTGGTTTGATTATCCATAATGTAGTAACAACATTTATATAATAGTCATCACTGGCTTCCCTGTCATGGAATTTGACAGAGAAACAATAAATCAAGATGAATATGAAAATGTCAGCAACAACATTCCAGAACTAAAGACTTAAAATCTATTACCCAATAAATCTGCCTTTTTACCCCTTGATTTATTCCCGCACTTAAGAAAAAAGTTTATACTGGCATATATATTAATATCTACAGTTAGAAATATTTTCCATATCCTATAGTAGATAGTAGCTGAAAGTAGACCGAAAGTAAAACAGAATACATGTATGCCTCAAGGAACATTCTACTTTACTTTCAACCTTCTTTAAGTGCTTACTCACCTGTCTTCAAAACTAGATACAGCCTATGGGGTAATGGGTTAATCTATGTATATCCTTCGTTTTGTTGCTTGTTCACAACGTTATAGACAGGTGACTGCTTCTCTGAGTATATCGGCTTAGATCATCAGGTTCCAAACTGTTTGACAATCTGAGCCTATTTTGAAAAGAAATTTAAGAAAAAGTCTAATTTTAGAATGGTAGAGGAAGCCAAATAATGGCACACAACAGTACTACTTTGTGTTCAAAGAGTTTTGAAATACTCAATCAATGGATTTCAAAACTTGGCAGAAATATCCAAACTACTGTCTTGATGAAGTGTTGTTTGTAGTTCTGATCAAAATTCTGAGATGGCCCCCAAGGTTGCTGCCTTGAATGATCTTCATAACAGATGCATGTTGAACCTTGATAATTCAGACTCCCGTAAGAAGAACTTACAGTCGAACTTCAATATCTTGAACTCAAACTATCCGATAGTTTGACGCATGAACTACATTATTCCATGCTGGGATCAGTCGAACATACCATTATTTTAAAGTTAAAACGTGGCTTAGCCACGTTTTAACTTTAAAATACGGGTATGTTCGACTTAGTTCGAGATATCGAAGTTCGACTGTACTTGTATTTCATCAGTTGCAATTCGATTTTTCAAGCTCGCTTAACTCTTTACCCCATAGTCTGTTTCTAGTACTGAAGATATTAGTAACCACTTAAAGCAGGCTGAAAGTAAAGCAGAATGTGCCTTAAGGCACATTCTGCTTTACTTTCAGCCTGCTTTAAGCTATCAATTAACTGCTAGAATTTAGAAAATACTTCTTATTGTACATTATCTTGACTGTTAAAATTGGAACTGCTTTTACAGCGGAGGAATAAATTAAATGCGCTAAAAGGTGCTGCTTTAGGGGGAAAGGGTTAAGTCAAACATGCCACTATTTCAAAGTTAAAATGTAGCTTAGCCATGTTTTAAATGTAAAATGAGCCAGTTTGTTATATATTTTGTCTCTCTGCACTAACAGCAAGACACTGAATACCTTAAATTTTGCAAATGGTTTGGATCCAGATGAGTCACAGAGTAACACTAGCTGTCTTGTCAGGATCCAAACTGTTTGACAATCTGACTTTGAAAGACACTACAAAAATATAGAAGACTCAGACAAGAGAAAACCCGGCTGGAATGTTACTAAATTGGTGTCACATATCATTAAGGCACATTCTGCTTTTCTTTCAACCAGTCGCCTATCTTCAAAATAAGAAACAAGCAATGGGGTAATGGGTTAAGGTAGATATATTTGCCAATTCTTCAAGATAATAGTTCTGTAGAATCAAACAAGTTTTGATCCTGCTTAGAGACAGAGTTACTCAACTGCTCGTCTGGATCCACACTTCAAAGGTTAACTTAAAGTCACCAGTGGAGTGCTATATAATGGTAAAAAAAAAATGCAGTGACTTATATCAAAAGTGGAATATTTAGCAATTTGGGACTATAACATTATACTTTGTAAACATAAATTGAAGAGCTGATTGAAATGATACTAATTGAATACAGTCTTGTATGAGGAAAACTTGGACTAGTTATGAGATACTCAGCTAGGTAACAATGTTTTGCCAAATTTCCATGTATACCACATCTATTTATCCCATTACCCCATAGCCTGTTTCTAGTTTTGAAGACAGGTGACCACTTAAAGTAGGTTGAAAGTAAAGCAAAATGGGCCTTAACCCTTTACCTTATAGAAGCGCCTTTTAGCGCATTCAGTTTATTCTTGCCCTGAAGAAAATAGTTCCAATTTATACATTCATAAATATGTATAATACAAAATATTTTCTATATTCTAGCAGATGATAGCTTAAAGCAGGTTGAAGTAAAGCAGAATGCGCTTAAAGCGCATTCTGCTTTACTTTCAACCTGCTTTAAGTGGACACCTATATTCAATACTAGAGATAATGCTATGTGGGAAAGGGTTAAGGTGCATTCTATTTTGCTTACAGCCTGCTTCAAGCTTACATCTTCTGGGATATAAAGAAACAATTTCTTACGGTGCATACTGTGTATAAAATGGAACTATTTTCTTCAGTACAGGAATAGATTAAAGGCGTGTTTATTGGGTATTGGATTATGGGATCATATAAAACTATAAGAGGAATCGGGCATCAGACATTACACCAACAATTTTTTAAACCCAGCATGGGCTCATTGTGACTAATGTATTATGAAGGCACGTTTTGCTTTACATTTACCAGTGCTTTAGGTAACCACATATCAGGATGCAGAGGTGGTCTCCTATGGTTTGTTAGCAGGGTATCGCTTTATATCAGGGCATGTTAGAAGCATAAAAAGCAGAGCTTCAGATAAGGGGAGTATTTCAAAAACTAAAATCTTTATTTCTGCATTAAACCCTATGGTGTTACTACTTATTATAATCGTCTCAAAGAGACGATTATAATGAATAGTAACACCATAGGATTTGGTGCTTAAATAAGTGAGAAAATGTTTGATTTGTTCAGTTTACTCCTTCTTATCTTGGCCCTGTAAAAAGACTTGGACTTTTGAAAAATAGGTAAAACGGCAAAAGTTGCTTCTATGGGGGAGGGTTAACAAGGTCAGAGTGGGGCAAGATGTCAGTTCTAATTCTAAATCTCATACAAAAAACAACTTAACGATATAAACAATTAAAACACAATCTAGATCTTGCTTCTATGGGAGAAAGGTTAATTAAGGTCAAAGTGGGACAAGATGTCAGTTCTATACCAATAAGGCTCATACAAAAGACTAGATACGATATAAACAATTAAAACACAATCTAGATCTTAATCAGATATTTAATGACAGTGGACGATAAAAGCAGTGAACAAAATACAGTTAAAAATTTGAATCTACCGTGTTTAAAAGTGTCCACATTTTGTTAGAAACCTTTATTTAGTACATGTAACTGGAGAAGACATTAAGCCTTGGATGATTTCTTGCCTCTGTCTTGTCTGTGTCGACTGCCATCATCGCAGGGCTGCCATAAGTTGACATGAAAAATCCTAAGATTTCCAAATTTGCATTTTTCAAGTGCGATTTTACGAATCTCGTACCTTTACCCCATTGCCTGTTTCTAGTTTTGTTGATATATGGCTGCTTAAAACAGGCTGGAAGTAAAGCAGAATGCGCCTTAAGGCGCATTTTGCTTTACTTTCAGCCTGTTTTAAGCTACCATGTACTATAAAAAAATCCGAAGATTTAGGAAAAATCGGGAGAAATGGCAGCCCTGTCATCGCCTGACTGTTCTTCTGTATCCTCCCCTTCTCTGGCATTTTCAAGGTGATGTGTTATGTAAGAATGTCTGATGGATAGTCTATCTGTATTCTGAGAGATATTTTTGTAGAATTTTTATGGACTGGTGCCAGTGTAATTAGCAGACCCAGTGGCAAACAATAGTTTGATAACCAGTCTGTTTTCAGAAAATTACATAATACAGTCTAACTTGTCTTTTTAAGTGTCCATTTATTAAAGAATAATGCAGTTCTTAAAAAAAACAGACTGAATCGTGCCGAAGAAAAGTAATGCAGAAAGCTACGCTTCATTCTGCATGAAATAGCAGCCTGTCATATAAAATGCTTTATGCTTTTTCTTTTGAATGGTTTTGTAACTGAAGTTTTGCAGTATGCTTCCTCATTTAACCCTTAGCCTGCCACTCACGACTATAGCTCCATATGCAAACAGCTTGGATCTGGATGAGACGCCGAGTAACTCGGCGTCTCATCCGGATCCAAGCTGTTTGACACTTGGACAACATTTTCAGCAATTTTGAGCAACTTTGAAGCACTTTGAAACTTGAAGCAGACGAGAAATATAGCAGACAACAATTTATTTGGCGGGCTAAGGGTTAATTGTGGCACATTACAGGTTGTGCCTGCTATCGCTCTGATTTCATCTTTTACTCATTACTCCATAGATACACTGCCACAGTTTTATGCTTTTCTCCACTGAAGAAAACAGTTCCAATTATAAAGTCATGAATTATACAATTCCTAAATATGTTCTATATTCTAGCTGATGGTTGCCTGAATCAGGCTGAACCTTAAAAGCAGGGTGCACATTTACTTCCAGCTTGCTTTAGGTGGCCACCTGTCTCAAAACTAGAAACAGGCTATCGTGTAAAGGGTTAAATGATGCTAGATATAACTTATGTTGAAATTTAGGATGGAGGAAACAATCCTTTTCCCTGCATTATGCTATCACACGTTTTAATTTGTGTGCAAAGTAATTTTCTTGTGTTATTTGGCCAGGACAACAGAAGTTATGAAAAAAAGATATGTTCTCATTATTAACTGCCATTCTCAAGACTGATGCATTTTCTCCAGTCACATAATGAAAGAATTGCTATATGAAATATTGATTCTCAGCGTGGTGTGAAATAGAAATGAGAATGTATTTATCCATGAAATCACAAAGTTAGATGTCTTTTCACTTCTTTTGGAAACTCATTTGTCTTCCCACTTGCTAAACCGGTATTTTTAAAGCTTCAAACTTGCTTATCTAGGCAGAAATTCAGTTAAACTGCATTGTAAAACCTCTAAATCAAATTACTTCTTAATGCAGAATAAAAGCAATGAGAAGTCATATCATAACGTTGATTAGATATAAAAGGATTTTATTTGAAATAGTCTCCTTATCTGGTGTTCTCATAAGCAGCATCATATGACAATTGTGCCCCTTCCTTTGCATAAACTCCATTTGACTCTTTTACTGGTCTTAATAATTTCAATGCACTTAACCCTTAGCCTGCCACTCACGACTATAGCTCCATATGCAAACAGCTTGGATCCGGATGAGACGCCGAGTAACTCGGCGTCTCATCCGGATCCAAACTGTTTGACACTCGGACAACATTTTCAGCAATTTTGAGCAACTTTGATGTCCATCTGTCCGTCTGTCCGTCCGTTCAAATTTACTTCAAGCGACATCTCCTCTGAAACCGCGAGTTTGAGGGAAAAACTAAATTGCTGATGGTGTTCCTTGGATGCTTCTCTACAGAAATCGTTAAAATAAAATTCAAATGTTGACTACTTATTGAAATTTATTAAAAAAAGTGAAAAACTTTAAACAAGTTTTTTGTAAAAAACCACTGTTCCCACACCTTAGATATTGCATGAATAGTATCTTCTACTGAATCACTTTTCAAGTTTGTACAAACTATGCCCCTGGGGTCAAAATTGGCCCCAACCGGGGGGGGGGGGGGGGGGGGGGGGTGTCACAGTTTAACATAGAGTTATATAGTGAAATTTTCAAACGTCTTTTCCTCTGAAACTAATATGGCCAGAGCTTTGATATCTGGCATGGTGACACTTTTAGATGTCCTATACCAATAAGGTTCAAATGGTTCTGGTCGATTGCATATCATCTACAGGTCCTCTATCAAGTTTGTACAAATTATGCCCCTGGGGTCAAAATTAGCCCCACCCCGGGGGTCACAGTTTTCAAACGTCTTCGAGCTTTTCTGAAGCTAATATAGCCAGAGCTTTGATATTCTGCATGGTGTTACTTCTAGATGTCCTTTATCTATTTTGTTCAAATGGTTCCTGAGTCTGTTGCATATGTAGGTCACAGGAGCTAAAAATAGATTTTTTCAATTGAAACTTAAAAAAAATCTTCTTGTCTAGAACCCTAGTACCCTGATCTTAGATATTTGGAACATAGGATCATCTACAGGTCCTCTATTGAGATTGTTCAAATTATGCCCCTCGGGTAAAAAATGACCCCGTCCTGGACATAAATCATTATCTCCATTTTGATGTACAGCTATTCTCAGGTGAGCGACATATGCCCAATGAGGCTCTTGTTCTGTATTCAGGCAGGTGGTAGTTTAAAGCAGGTTTCTGCTTTACTTTCAACCTGCTTTAAGTAGTCCCCTATTTTCAAGACTAGAAAATGGGCTATGGAGTAAAGGGTTAAAACAAGCTGTTGGAGTATGGACAAAGCAGTTATCTCCCTTGAACACAAAGCAACCATAATGCTATATCAGATAAATCCCATTGATTCTTAAATGTGATTTGCAGCAAATGGATCTGGAAGATTTGTTTTAAATATTTCCACATGTCTGCCATGAGTTGTAGGTAAACGCAAGATTTGTCTGTAAGTACATTAGTGTAAGCAGGACAATACCAGAGTAAATCAAATCACACTGATCAATCTTAGCTTCAGAATATTTCAAATACTTACATCCTTGTTTCTTAACCAAACTAGAAGGATGATGTACTTATTAAAAGTATCTCAAATGGACGATTCTTATGAGTAGTCTCAACATAGGGATTTGTGGAGACCAGTGGAGAACATGTTTAAAATGTTAAGTTGACTCACTTTTTCTGGAGCCCAGGGTCCACGGCTATATCAAGAGTTAGAGTTGAGTCATTCTCAAGCATTTGATTAGTCAAATTTGAGCTGATGCTAAGTTAAGTCTGAGATTATTCTCAAGCATTTGATTAGTCAGATTTGAGCTTTTGCTAAGCAAAAGCTCAAATCTGACCAATCAAATGCTTGAGAATGATCTCAGTCTCAACTCAAATTTGAGGTCTATAACCTTGGACCCTGGACTGTAAGTACATTTATATATGTCAGCAGGATAAGATGGGGGTAAATCAAATCACACTAATGAAGTTAGTACTTCAAAGGTATGAGCAATTATCTACAAACAAATCCAATTGTACCAGTAGTGATAATAATGACAGCTTCAGCAACAGAATACCAACATCTCGTATTTATGATACAATATCAAAACTGTAAATATACATCATTGAAATGTTTTGGCCAAGATGGATGAACTTGTAGTTATCCCTTTAGCCATAGTCTGTTTCTAGTTTTGAAGACAGGTGCCCACTTAAAGCTGGTTGAAAGTAAAGCAGAATGCACCTTAATTGATATGTGTTCTCTGGTTCTTTTACAGTTGCCTAGTGTATAAAGCACTGCAACATCGGACCTCGGTTTAACCCATTACCCGATAGAAATGCCTTTTTAGCCTTTAAGGCCTAAAAAAAAAGATGTGTGTTTCCGGTTTCCCGACCTACCCTATTTTTTACCCCGACCCTAAAGTTTTTAAAGAAAAATTATAAAAAAAAAAAAAATTGAAAAAAAAATTTTTTAGGGAAAAAAGTTTTTTTGGTGAGGGGAAAAAGATACGTCGCCCGTTACAGAAGGAAAAAAGCCTTGTATTAAAATCAAACACCACATTTTTTTTAAATATAATAAATTATTTATTTGATGCAATGGTTTTCAGATTGAAAGAAGAACTATTTCACATAATTATATTATGAAATACCTTTACAATTTAAACTTGCAAATCAAGATTAATCATTTCAGACACTTTCAATGTTGAATACAACAAGAGCAAGGTCATTATTTGTCATATAAACCCATTCTTTGATTGTAAAAAAAATCCGCATATATGCCCTATATAAAAACTTTTTAAAAAATAAAAACTTTTTCCTACCGACCTACCCTAAAATTTTGAGAGGGTGAAACCAGAAACACACATATTTTTTTTTTAGGCCTAATTAATTCCTCAACTGAAGAAAATGATTCTAATTTATACTGTCACAAATAAAAATCATAAGAAATATTTTCTATATTCTAGCAGATGATAGCTTAAAGTAGGTTGCAAGTAAAGCAGAAAGCGCCATAAGGCGCATTCTGCTTCACTGTCAACCTGCTTTAAAGTTCTCATCTATCTTCAAGATAAGAAACAGGCCTATTGGGTAATGGGTTAAAGGCAGATCTAAAGTACTTAAATTTGAATTGGTCTGGCTGGGGATTGAACTCACGACACCTTAATTGACAGTCTAACACGTTACCACTATATACTATAGGCCTTAAAATAGTCTTATTCTTTAAAGGCCACCCTGGCATTGTCCTCTTGGTATAATTGAGAACTTCAGTAGCAGCTGAGATTTACACCTGTCCTGCCAAAATGAAAGTGTTTAATGAAGATGAATAGACTTTATTCTTCCCTTCAAAGTCACTCAGTGACTAATAATGACTATAGTAAAAGAGTGTAAAAACGTCAGTGACTGACGTTATTGCACTCTTTTACTATAGTCATCATTCATAGGAATGTTTAATGCTTCCACATTGACCTGATACATAGTCATGGGAAACGTATCCTGCATATGAGAGGTGGCTGCTTAAAGTAGGCAAAATTATAGCAGAAAGCTCCAACAAGAAGTTTCTTGCTTTATTTTCAGTTCAATTCACTTTAAGTAATTGAAATCTGAAAAAAGCTGTACTGGATAACTTAAATATGTATTTCTGCATTAAATCCTATGGTGTCTCTACTTATTAGAATCGATCATCTGGAAAAGACAATTCTAATGTGTAGCCACACAATAGGATTTGGTTTGGATACAAGTGAGAAAATGCTGGATTTGTTCAGTTTACGTACTCCCTCTTATCTGGAACTCTTGAAATTGTATTGAATCAGCTAGTGCCTGTTTGACACAGGCTCTATGAACACTTTTAAAAAGCAATTTTGCCAGAAAGATAATTCTTTTCTTGGAATTCTTATCTAAGAACTGTGAATATTTAATTTGCGTGATCCTATCAAGAGTTTAAATGATGCAAATTTTATTAAAGACTTGTGCAAGCAATTTGAATTCTGATCAGACGCTAATTTTCATCTAACCAGGGTCCAAATATTTGGTCTGTGAGATTGTATATCTGCAAAAAAAATGAAAGTTGATTTCTAGACTAACACATTATCTCATAACCCGTTGCTTAAGTTTTGAAAACAGCTAGCTAGGTGATCACTAAAAGCAGGTTGAAAGTAAAGCAGAATGTGCGTTCAGGCACATTCTGCTTTACTTTAAGCTTGCTTTATGCTATCATCTGCAAAGATATAGGACATGTTTCTTATGGTGCATATTCATTACTGTATTAAGTCGAACTAGTATTCTTTGGTGGAGAAGTAAATTAAAGATGTAAAAATGCATATCTATGGGGCAATGCCGGGGTTAAATCAGACACCATTTTATTCAGAGCATATTTATTCAGCATTCAAAACTCTTTGAACCCTGTAAGTCACACATAATTTTATATGTTTCATTTGCAAACTGTACCTGTGATGAGTACACTTGTCCTTAATGCAAACAATGTATACCCTGATCAGAGGGCTCCATTAAAGGAGCCCTCTGATCAGGGTCTACTCTGTATGTCATTTTGACAAAAAAATGGACTAGACTGTAAATTGTAAACCAGAATTTTCTATTTGAGGTTTCAGGGAGGAAAGTGTTGAAGAAGAAACAAGGTCTAAATGAAAGACTTCTGTTAGCTGTTTGTTAATAGATCCACAGAGGATCGATTTATCACCTGGAGAGAGTTTTCAACATTCCGCCTTCGAAACTTGATTGTATTTTGTACTTTTCGTCTATCTGCTAATTCTCACTTCTCCAAAATATTGATTACTAGAGCTGCATTCTTCATCAACTGCCTGAGTAGTAGAATGCACACTTCAAGTGGTTCTATTTCCATTTTAATCAAGATTATGAAAACCATAAGATGTTTGCTAATTCAGCTTGGCTCAAGATCGGGAGTGAGTAAACAGAACATTTCTTAGAGATCCAGATAAGGGGAGTATTTCAAAATCTAAAATCTTTTTTTCTGCGTTAAACCGTATGGTGTTGCTAATCATTAGAATTGTCTCTTCCAGACAATTCTAATAAGTAGTTACACCATAGGGTTTGGTACAGAAATAAGTGAAAAAATGTATTTGTTCAGTTTACTCCCTCCTATCATGCCTATCCCAACATTTTCTCCTATGTCCACCAAATCTTGTGTTGTGACTTCTCATTAGAACCATCTCTTCCACATGAAAAGTAGGTGTCTATAAAGCTCAACTCTAGATAATCAGCTCTAGATACTCAACCATTTTGTAGATCAAAATGCTTAAATATTAACCCCTTTACTTCCTTACCTCAAGCACAATAGTTAGTTGCAAACAGTTTGGATCCTGATCAGATAATGCAGCGTCTGATCGGGTTGTTCGACACTCATTTCAATATTTCTTAGGTCAAAATACCTACAATTTAAATTTGATAAATAAAAGCGCAATTTGAGACGACAACTGTTTAAATTTATTGATGCCATGACAGTGAAGTGGAATCATAAGAGTTGCCTACCTTAACCCATATTCCTTGATATTAGCAGTAATAGAATGCCTTCACTTATTCCTTACAGAAATGCCATCCTGCAATAACGAAACCTCTCCTATATCCTGACATCTGAATAGCCTAAAGCAGGCTTTAAATAAAGCAGGAAGGTGCTAAAAAATTACTTTCAGCCTGCTTTAACCCATTACCCCATAGCCTGTTTCTAGTTTTGAAGACATGTGTCCACTTGAATATTTCTTATGCTGCTTATCTATAGCCGTATAAATTGTTTTTTTCATTGGAGGAATAAAATTAACGAAAGAAGTACAGAGATGTGTTTCTAGTTTTGAAAATAGGTGACTACTTAAAGCAGGTTGAAAGTAAAGCAGAATGCGCCTTATGGCGCATTCTGCTTTACTTCCAGCCTGCTTTAAGTTACCATCTGCTAGAATTAAGAAAATATTTTTTCTGATACATATTCATGATTATATAAATTAGAACTATTTTCTGTAGTGGAGGAATAGATAAAAGGCGTAAAAATGCGTATTTATGGGGAAAATGGGTTAAGCATTCACCTCTCTTTAAAACACGTACTGCAATCTAGGAGGATAAAGAAGAAGTCTACAGGTGGTGCAGTCATTATCTTAAAGGTTACAGATAACAACGTTGACTGTTTATGCAACGTAGACAGTAAAAAATCCCGAAACAAATTTTAATCACTGCAGCCTGTTGAGGGAGCCTGTGCAGTTGTTGGACTGGTTCCATCCTGTAAAGCTTCCACTGATAAAACACTGTCAGTAATCCATCATTTTAAAATCTACTGCAGTGGAGAAGACATTATTTCTTCCCGATAAATGTGCTTACGCTTAAACTGTTATTTCCTTTGCAAAAAGTTTGGAGCCAGATAAGACGCCGGGTAACCCGGCGTCTGATCAGGCTCCAAACTGTTTGCCACTCAGATAAAAATTAATGGTCAGAATTGTCAAAGAGTTGTCCTTTTCTACCTTACATTGGAATGCATTTGCGTTTCGTTTTGTACCAGTTCAACCTGGGTTTTGCGCAATCATTTGTAAAGAAGATCCAATGCATCATGAGATTGCTTAATGCAGGACAAAGGTAATGCAGAAAGGTGCTCGTGGAACATTCTGCATTACATTTGTACTGCATTGAGCATAAATTTGCAAAGAGATTGTTTGGTTGTCGCAGTCTACTTAAGCTCAATGAAGTTTGTATATGTGCAGTGTTTGTGATATTTAAATTGCTGTTGAAATGTCAATTAACCCATTACCCATAGCCTGTTTCTAGTTTTCAAGACAGGTGATCACTTAAAGCGGTCTATATTCTAGGAATTGAAAATAAAGGGGGAAATTTTATCTAATTCTTTGATGTGATACCAATGTAAGAGATTTTCCCTGTGGAAAATTCCCACCACATGAAAAGTATCGGGATTTTCAAAAAAAGGTGTGGTCACTAGTGTCTTCAAAACTAGCAACAGGCTGGGTTTAGTTCAGTTATTGAAATTTGAAGGTGAAAATACTGTTAAAGTGAACTAAATTGAGCTCCAATTATCAAGTTTTGACTGTATAATATAAATTCTAATCCTAAGGAATACACAGAGCTCCAGATAAGGGGAGTATTTCAAAAACTAAAACTTTTGTTTCTGGATTAAACCCTATGGTGTTACTACTCATTAAAACCCTCTCTTCGAGACGATTCTAATGAGTAGAAACACCATAGGATTTGGTGCTGAAATAAGTGAGAAAATGTTGGATTTGTTCAGTTTACCCTCTCTTATCTGGAGCCCTGAATTACGTCTGACACAGATTTAGCAGAATATCCAAGATGACCTTCTAGCAAAACTAATTACTTCCCCCTCTCATGGTCACCATTCTGATGCTAATGACCACTAAACATGGACACTTAATAACTCTTTGCATGCTGGGTAGTTCTTCTATCTGCAACAATTGTCATCAGCTACTGTTCTTTAAATAGAATTTTCAAAATTTCTTTTTAGTATTGGATCATAATGTCAAACAGTTTGGATTTTGATGTGACACCACATTAGCGGCATCTCATCAGGATCCTAGCTATTTGCAAAAATAACAACAATTCCGCCGCTAGGGTGCAAACAGTTAAGCAACAGTGTAACCTTGACAAGCTAGAATCATATTGCAGAGATCTCTAAAGGCATGGAACTAATGCTTATATGTAAAACATACAGTCAAACTTCGATATCTCAAACTCGCTTATTTCAAACTGTCCGATTTGTCGAAACGTAAATCGAGTTATATCTTGCTCGGTTAAGTCAAACATACCCGTATTTCAAAGTTAGAATGTGGCTAAGCCACGTTTTAACTTTGAAATACGGGTATGTTTGACTTGACCAAGTTCGAGATATCGAAGTTCAACTGTATGCAGAAAGCTCTTGCAGGAGATTTCTGCATTATTGTTAAGATCAATATAACCACTACCAGTTCTTTAGACTTTCACATACATTATTGGAGGTTTAGTACATGTTTGACTGTACTAACTTCATCATGGTCCACATTGGCCTTCCTATATGCAGGAAAATCTACTTACATATTGCTGGGCATCAATGGCTGATTGCAGTGTTGGGTTGTGGACACAGTGGTTTATCTACTTGTGACCAAGAAAGACTCTTTCCTCCATGGGCATCATTGCTGCCTTCATAATATATAGGTTTGCATTTGTGAAATCTACATTTTAACCCTTTTCTCCATAGATAGGTTATGCCTTCACACATTTATTTCTCTCCTACATTGAAAAAAATAGTTCCATTTTATACTGGAACAAATATGCAACATAAGAAATATTTACTCTATCCTGGCATATACTAATTTAAAGTAGGCTGAAAGTAAAGCAGAATGCATCTCAAGGTGCATTCTGCATTACTTTCAACCTGCTTAAATGGTCACCAGTCATTAAACCTAGAAACAGGCTATGGAGTAAATTTAAGGGTTAATATCAATAAAGTGTACAGACATTTGATTGTGCTTATGGGGAGCATTTTGGTGAATTTGGTATTCAAAGGTGTTACATGGCTAAAAGTGCAGAAGTCCAAGACATATTAGCTGCATCTTTAAAAGGGTGTGTTCACAACTAGACAGTTCTTATCAAGAAGAGGATGGTGTTTGATTGGTATTTATTGTACTTGAGACGGTATAAAAAAATGTTGTAAATGTATTTGCATTTTGATATTGGAAACTGATGTAACTAATTTCTGATGATGTTGTGAGCATTATGGAGTAAAATAATAGGAGTATTCAGTAACTGTGTTCAAGATGCTTTCAGTGGTCACCTGTCTTCAATACAAGACACAGGCTATGGGGTAATGCGTTAAACAGCCACCTGTCACCTAGCTATCAGGATGTATGAAAAATTTATTTTGAGTTTCTTTCCACTCTTAGTCTTTATCAGAGCAGAGGAGAAGCATGTAAGACTTTTCTATGAACAGTAGGTAATAGTATGAAATGGCATTTCTATGAGGGAAAGGCTTGACACAAAGTTGATTGATATATTTACTGGCTACATCTTGTAGACAATTGTAATCTGTTATTTGTTGTTACCCATGTATAATTATGATCTAGAAATGGAAATATGCATCCAAACAAAAAACAAATGTGCAGATATTTACAGTAAAATCTCTCCTCAGATTAGCACTCCGATATCGCATTGTTGGATATTTAGACAGAACTGGTGACAGCTTAATAAATGCGCAGTAAAAAAACAATTCAAAAAAAATCCTTTAGGAGCTTTATGCATTACTTTTGTCCTGCATTAATTATGCAGGCATCTGCATTTTGAGATATCCATTTTTCGGTACCAAGTTGCTGCTTAAGCGAGGAGGCTGCATAGTACATTGAGATAGAGGATGTGCTGTTTTGACTCCTTGAATGAATGTAAATTTGTAGTCTACAACAGTTTAAGTCTGCTACGGTTTTAAAATTCAAATTTTCTTAAAACTTCTTTCCAAATTTGAGTCACAGTACCAAACAGTTTGGATCCTGATGAGATGCCGAGTTACTCAGCTTCCAGTCTGGATCAAAACTGTTTGCAAATTGTAATCATGGCTTCCCTGTTAGCGCGCTAAGCGTTAATTGATACCAAGCCTCACATATCTGCATTGTTGTACCATATACCCAGTGAAAAAAGAGCATTGTTTTTGCACAGTCAAACCCGTGTTAAGCGACCACAGATTGACGATGTGTTTTGATCTTTAAAGACAGGTGACCGCTTAATGCTGGGAAAATATCATGCAGAAGGCTCCTATAGGAGCCTTCTGCATGATCTTTCCCCAGCATTAAGCTGTCACCTGTCATGAATACAACAAATTTATCATATTTATAGTGGTTGCTTAATACAGGTTACACTGTAGTACCCTAAATATTTGGGGCAATTTCTCTTCTGTCATATGCAGATTGCACGCCATGCAGACATTAGAGGACACATCTAGCATGGCGGCCATTCTAGAGAGGCGAAAAATATGATTGACTTGCAGGGATAATATTTTTGTACGCATCAGTGCCAGCGAGAATTGGGGCAGTTGTGATATTGCCAGGTAGTTAGTACCCATAAGATTGTGACAATGTCAGGCCAGGTCTAGCATATAGTTGGATTTGTGTCAAGTGGTCACTGTCAGTCATTGAAAATATAATCAGAGATCTGTAAGACATGTCGTGGCTACTTGCAGGATAAAAGTAATGCAGAAAGCCCCTAGAAAAGTATCTTTCTACTTCACTTTTGTTCTGCATTAAACCGACATCGAACTGCGTTATATGAACTTTTTTGTGTCGCAATGCATCCATCCATTTGAACTGCTCCTCAAAACAACTTTGTGTCTGTCAGTCTGTGCCTGCATCCAGGTGTGTGTTTGTCCAAGTTCCTGTCCACTCTGTACATTTTAAGGCCAATGGAGGGATCTTGGTAATATCATATAGGTTTGTGTATACAGTCGAATACCGTTACCTCGAAGTTGAACGGACCGTGAAAAAATATCGACGTAGCCGAAGTTCGAGCTAATGGGAGTTTCTCATTTGAGATCTGTATCGTCATATCGAAGTTTTAACGTTATTCTTGATCCTAGTGTTTATTGACAGTTGATTGGTAATTGAAAATAAATGCGTAGGAAAGTAGAATCTGACAAAATCTTCAACTCATAATTTTCAAATTGATGAAGGTGGTCAGTATTTTTAAAAGTAGAGAATCTACGCGTCTATTAGATATGATATGCGGGAGCGAGTAAACAATTTTCGTATTTTAATACATTTGATAGATCTACCTGATTTCATCAGCATAAACATCCAGCGCATGGGTGCTAACACAATTTTTATAACATAAAATTAGGTTTACACATTTCATCACACCAACACAGTGAACTGTTTACACTTCCGGTGACGCTCTGAAAGCGTTAGTTGTTTACATGTTTAATTTTCAAAGGGTGTGTCCGACTTCGAAACGCCGACGAATAATTTCGGCGTTTTAAACAGAAGCGGCGTGTTTGAACTGACTTAGATAAAAAAAAAAAATCAGAAATGAAATGTAACTTTTGTTTGATCTCACTACACTTATTCGCCGCACGGCACCTTCAGTCTGCACTACAAAGAATTCTGTAGTCTGATTTAAACAGCGCGGCTATAATTGTCCCAGGTTTGACAGAATCGTCATCGAAAATATTTACGCAAACTTCGTAACCAAAGTTATTCGGGAATTCATTAATAATATTGATCCAGTGCAATTAAGATGGGATTATCGTTCGTGCTGACTAGTGCAATTTCGGACATGTTCACTCATTTGGTGCTACAATCAGTCACGGTGGCCGAGAGCCATTTTTCGCACCTCCATCCAATGTTTGCCGAATGTGCGATATGCGGTCACGGTGAAGCAGATATCGCCGTAAGGGTGAGAAAAATTCTCTGGTTCTGAAAAATTACATCGACGTAACCGATAATATCGAGGAAACAATATCGAGCAAATGAGGGATTTACTATATAGATAAAGAAGGAATTTGCCGGGACCGGTGAAAAATATCGACGTAAGCGGAGTATCGACGTATCGAATATCGAGGTAACGGTATTCGACTGTACATGTATTGCCAAAGGTGAGGTGTGTCATCAGAAAATTAACCAAATCTCTGGAACATTATCCCTACATCCCAGGTTAACATTTACCATGCTAGTGGCAGATATTGTGCCACAGTGATTACCTCTATAAATTGGTTTGATCCAGATGAGTTGCCGAATACCACAGCCTCTTATCAGTATCCAAACTGGTTGACACTCTAACAATATGAGAAAATTCTATTTTTGAAAAAGTAGCAGATGACAAATGTGGACGACTAAAACAATTACCCAGCATGCTATCCTAAGATATTTAGTATTTTCAAAGGATTATGGCCATTGTTCACATACAATTGCTTTTATAGCCTAACACAGTTGTTATGAAATATTCAAGAACACATATATCTCATGTTTCACTGTCTGTATTGTATAACATATTGATTATCATTGTCTCATTTCAGATACAGAGAATAATGGGATTATCCTAGCAATTGAGTGACATTTAAGGTATGTTGTTACTTCAATTTTATTAAACATCACCCTTTCCCCCTCATAATAGCTTGTTCACAGCGTTGATGACAGATGTGGCTTAAAGAAGACTGCAAATAAAGCAGAATTATTCTAATTGGAGATTTCTACACTATTTCAGTCTGCTTAAATTTAAGCTGCCACCTGTCTTTATATCTTCATTAAACCATATGGTGTCACTACTCATTAGAACTGTCTCTTTCAGACAATTCTAATGATTAGCAACACCATAGGATTTGGTGCTGAAAATTGAATAAGAAAATGTTGGATTTGTTCAGTTTACCCCCTCTTATCTGGAGCCCTCCATGGTTATATCATGAAAAAGTATTTACATGAGTAAAAGGATAAAGAAATAAAGAGAAAAGAGTTACATTTAAATGTTGAAACGGTGATGAACAAGGGCCACTTACTAGAAAAAAACCACGAGTCTGCTTGAAACAGAAGACATCTATACTGTTTAAAATTGCAATAGGAACTAAATGTGTGCGCTGAGTCCAATTAACCCTTTGAACCCTAGTCCCTTATATAGGCGTCCTTTTCAAACAGTATACATGTGAAAAGTACACTTGTCCTATGCAAACAGTGAATACCCAGATCAGAGGGCTCCTTACGGACCCCTCTGATCTGGGTCTTCACTGTTTGTCATAATGCTAAACATTGACAAAAACAACCCTTAAAAGTCAGAAATGGACTTGACTAAAATGGAATCTGGGATTGGACATTTAAAGTTTCAGGGAGGAAAGAGTTAAGTAGTGAAACAATCTTTCTTTCTGTTTCGGTATATAATTTTATGGTCATAGGTGTTTGAATCACCTGTAGTGTTAGCTGGAGCCGTTATTGATTGTTCATTTGTTTAGACATTTGATTATATCCTAGTCATTGAAATAATTGTCTAGGTTTTGGACATCAAACAGATATTTAAAAGAAATAAGTCAGAATGTATCAAATAAACAGTGTTTGTTATTTTGTTGGAAAACTTTTAATTGTTTGGCATTTAATTTTTGGCCAGATTGCAAAGTCAATTCCAATTAACATAATTGGCGTTGTCTGTCTGTCTTTCAGCATTTTGGTGGATACCTTTGCTAAGACTCATTTCTTGGATAGCTTTTCAAGCAGATTATGGACTCAATGATTCTGTATGCTGGACACTCAATTTCAAATATAATCTCTAACCCTTTCTGTCAGAATAGCAGAATCTGGGAGCCAGACCAGGGGTTAAAGATTATTCTGGAGCCTCAACCAATGAATGTGATGTTGAATTTCAGCTGCAAACCTACAGTCTATTAACTCTTGCATTTTGCGGGTAATTTTTCCGTCTGCAACTATTATTGTCTGCTACTGTTCTAAAAATATTTTTTTCAAAATTTCTTTTTTTTAAACTGGGTCAGAGTGTCAAACAGATTTGATCCTGATGAGACCCCACCTTATGTGGCGTCTCAATCAGGATCCAAACTGTTTGCAAAGGTAATTTCTGTGGAACATGTATCCGCTGCTAACATGCAAAGAGTTAAATGCTGTATGGCAAGTTACATTTTGTTTAAGATGGCAAAGAAACAAAATATGCCAGAACAGAGTCTGCATGCACAGGACATTTGCATGCTGTTAAGCAGGTCCTGTAATACATTGTGACAGATCCAGTAAATCTGACATATTGTTCTCAATGCTATTCAACCCTTTCCCACAAGGATTGTTTTCACTAATTAAGATGTTGCTGGTTAAAGAAGGGTTAAACTAACTAGAAATCTCCTTATTGGAGAATTCTGCTTTACATTCAGCATGGATTAAGCAATGTCTAGAGGAAAGATTGGAAGCATTGAAAAGGATTTTCTTTGAGGAATTGTTTATGAAGTGGTGCTGTATTTGGGAAAAGGGTTATGATGCAGTATTAGCTGTCTCTGAATCTGCAGTTAATTGTTATTCAGTTTGACTTCACTCCCTTTGTTTATTGTGTTCAATTAAGATCAATTTGCCATGCAGGAGTGATTTGTATCACCAGACGTCCGACATCATTTCAAATAAAATGTCCAACGTATCTGCTATTAGTCTCGTATCTGGTTTAATAAATGCCAAATTATATTTGATTATTTTAAGAACAGCAGTTTTTTGCAACAATTCTTGGCACTTGAAGTTTGTTTTATAGCAGAATTAGGGAGATGTACTTGCTGCATGTCTGGCCATGGTCTGTGAAATACTCCAGAGAAGTCTACAGAACCCAAACAAAGGGAGATAACCTGTCTGTGATTGGGGCACCTGATAGGTATTACCTGCCACTGATTTATGTAGAAAATCCCATGATTTGTTTATAGTTATACATCGTGTTCAGGAAACATTCATTAAAAAGATGTATGAGAATTCTTTGGTCATTTTGAATTTCAGTATTTAAACATGAATAACTGCATAAAGCAGGCTTGAAATAAAGCAAAATGTTCCTGTAGGAGTATTCTGCTTTACTTTTAGTCTGCTTTGTGGAGCAACCTGTCAGCCATTGGATATGTCTCATATAGAATTTAGTTGGTTAGTAATATACGATTTAATTTGTACTATAGCATGCTCAAAAATGCCTCTGAGAACTTTAGCATTTAACACTGATGGTTTGTATTTATGAGTCACATTAATTTTGTTATTAGCTCACCTGAGCCAAAGGCTCAAGGTGAGCTATTGTGACCGCTCACCGTCCGTAGTACGTCTGTCCGTCTGTCCGTCTGTCCGTCTGTCCGTCTGTCTGTCTGTCCGTCTGTCCGTCTGTCCGTTCACTTTTACTTCAAACGACAGCTCCTCTGAAACCCGCCGATTGTAGGGAGAGTTCAAACTGCTCATGATGTTCCTTGGATGCTTCTCTACAGAAGTTGTTAAAAAAAAATGAAAAAAAGCACAAACTCTGCTTGAAAAAGCAAAAAAGCAAAAATCTTTAAAAAATCTTCTTGCCCAAAACTACTAGGCCCTAAGCTTTGATATTTGTACAGTAGAATCTCCTGGTGGATCTCTCTATAGTTTGTTAAAATGAAATCCCTAGGGTCACATTTGACACCACCCTGCACAGTTTAAGTGCTGCTCTAGGCAGGTTTTACAGTATTTTTGATTTAGGCAGAACTGTATTTACCTGAGTTACCCTTAATATACTATGGGCAAATAACCAATATTTGCAAACAGTTTGGATCCAGATCAGATGCAACATAATGCTGCATCTAATCTGGATCCAAACTATTTGCCACTCATTTACCAACTTAACATTTTCTAAAAAATAAAAATGTACATTTTTTACACACAGAAGGTATTTAGCAGACATCATTTCAGTCTGGTAAGGGTAAGCTCCCAGACTGCTGCTGCTACAGTTCTCTTACATAATATTTGACCTCAGTGATCAGGCCAACAGAACTGAACATGTTGTCTGCTAAAGTTTAGAAATGGTTCAGTCGTTTGTTCAGACATTTGTTAACCCATTACCCCATAAATGTGCATTTTTAGGCCTTTGATTTATTCCTCCACTTAAGAAAATAATTCCCCTTTAACCCTTTCCCCCATAGCATATCTCTAGTATTGAATGTAGGTGTCCACTTAAAACAGGTTGAAAGTAAAGCAGAATGCGCTTTAAGCGCATTCTGCTTTACTTTCAGCCTGCTTTAAGCTATCATCTACTAGAATATAGAAAATATTTTGTATTATACATATTTATGAATGTATAAATTGGAACTATTTTCTTTAGAGCAAGAATAAACTGAATGTGCTAAAAGGCGCTTCTATGGGGGAAAGGGTTAAACAGTCATGAAAATGTAAGATGTGAAATAAGTTTCTATATCCTAGTAGATGGTAGCTTAAAGCAGTTTGAAAGTAAAGCAAAGTGTGCATTAAGACCCATTCTGCTTTACTTTCAATCTGCTTTAGGTGGCCACCTATTTTCAAAACTAGAAGCAGGCTATGGGGTAATGGGTAAAATGAAATTGCCTATTTGGAAAGAGCCTAATGAGAGGAAGTGCCATTTGCAAAGGCCATAACTCTGACATCATTGTTTTTTTTAGTTATTTCCCTTTGTCATATTTTCTTGTCAAGAAGACAACTCCAGGTCTACTGATGCTATTGTAATGAAATTTTATGTATGGAAAGAAACTGATGAGAGAAAATGCCTAGTGCATAAGGGCAGCAATATTTTGTTTTCCCCTTTGTCATATTTTATTGTCAGGAAAATAACTCCAGTTCTGCTGACGCTAGTGAAATAATTATCATTTACCGGAAATGGAAATAGCTTGATAAGAGGATGTGTCATGGATAAGGGTCATAAGCTTGGCAACAAAATTCACTTTTGTCATGTTTTCTTGTCCGGAAGATAACTCCATTTATAGCTATATTAAAATGTTGTCTTGCCCAGTCAACTTAGGTACAAACTTCAATGTCCTCAGGTGAGCGAATTTAGGGCCATGGCCCTCTTGTTAGAGACTTATTACAGGCCTTTTCAATGAGTGTCTACCTAGCACAAGGTTGATGGTACATTGAACTTGATTCTGAATAAAGAACTGTCTAAGACCAGTCAACATCTCAACTGAAAAAGCAGCAGAATAAAAAGCAGGATGAGGTATCTTTAACCCATTACCCCATAGCCTGTTCTAATTTTCAAAATAGTTGACCACTTAAAGCAGATTGAAAGTAAAGCAGAATGTGCCTTAAGGCGCATTCTGCTTTACTTTCAGTCTGCTTTAAGCGATTATCTGCTAGAATATAGAATTATTTTCTTATGATTCTTTTTTGTAACGGTATAAATTTGGAACTATTTTTTTCATTGGATGAATAATTTTAAGGCGTAAAAAGGTGTATTTATTGGGTAATGGGTTAAACTTACAGTCTCAGTCTCCATCATGGTTTTTGGGGTTGATTCTGTCACTCTTCTATGTCTCGCAACTATGGCTGATTGTTTGCTTCCAAGTTTTCTTAGGCCGACCAGATTTCCTTCGACAATCGACCTCCTTGTAATGAAGGGGCAACCGTGGTCAAGGGGTTATAGTCACTGTGACTGACAATCATGTAGCTCCTCACTGCTGCGGGTTCAAATTCTGGTCTGGGTACTGTTTTCATGTGGTGTAGACTTAAAGCTGTGGTTCTACCCTAATTGCGCCTTAAACAGTGCATTTATGGGCATCCGTGGTCTTCCTCCACCTGTAATTAGCTGGACATTGCGATAGTGATGAGCTAACGGTACTGTAAAAGTGACTTAAAATCGTAACATATCAAATCAAAATCTGTTGTAATATTTCAAAAGATTTCAGACTACTTTACAATTCTCTTTTAAGTACTCGTTGTTAATTCCACAAAATTCAAAACACTCATCCCGCAGATATGTAAGCTATCTTTTTATAAATAAAACATTTAGCAAGCATAACTTGCAATTTATCCTAATGATACCAATGAAATTAAATTACGATTCTATGGTACTGTTAAACAATAAGTACCCGGGGTGACATTCAGTATATGAGTCAAATCTACAGGTAGCTGTTATCTTGTTTGGTTTTTGCGAACATATCTGTCGAATGACATCATAGTAGAAATAGTAAACAGACACACCTTTTGCTCATCTGCCACTTAAAAGATAACTTTACACAGTATTTAAAACAGGTGGCAGCTTAATGCAGGTTAAAAGTAATGCAGAAAGCTCCTATAGGAGCTTTCTGCATTACTTTTAACCTGCATTAAGCAGTAACCTGCTTTAATGGATTATCTATGTTTTGTCTTTGAGTGATCTTTCGGCATAGGTTTGATTGTGCTTATTATTTTGATGGTGCTTGTTATTCCCATCTCAAGACCTGATATATTCCAAGAATTTATTTACCAGCTGACTGCAGACATTTTGTTATACCTGTCCGTAGATATTTGATTTTAATGGTAATTGCATTTAAAGTTGCCATGGTTTATGACATGTTTCATAGGTAAAAACATGCAAAACATTACAAGAGGCTACACGATGGCCTTTTGACAGCAGACGTTGATGTTCGTTTCGATGCTGTCAAATTTCTGAAAGACTGCAATGTCTATTTCATGGCTGTTATGTATTTAAAACATTTACATACTTCTTGAAAGACTGGCTAGTAATTTTATAGAGCGTTTGGTTATGTCAAAGTACTGTCATAACTATAAAATTTAATCAACGCCTAGATCATTTTGCAAATATCATGAGATTTTGTCTATGGAACAAGCTAAGGGGTGTGATAAGGTTTGGTGCCATTAATGACAGTGAAACATCACTAAATTTGACTGCTTTGACTTCTTAAAAGACTAATTGCTGGTGTATTGGACAGGTAACTGCTTAAAGCAGGATGCAAGTAAAGCAGAAAGCTCCCAATAGGGAGCTTTCTGCTTTACTTTCATCCTGATTTAAGCAACGACCTGTATTTAGCACATAGCATAATTGTTTTAGTGGTAGTTATGATTGCAAGGTTATGTTGTATACCAGATAAGGGGGAGTAAACTGCACAAATCCAACAGTTTCACACTTATTATAGCACCAAATTCTGTGGTGTTACTTCTCATTAGAATCTTCTCGAAGAGAGGATTCTAATGAGTAGTGACACCATAGGTTTTAAAGCAGTAATAAAGATTTTCGTTTTTGAAATACTCCCCTTATCTAGAGCCTGGTATGCTGGAGAAGCAGTTGTAAGATACCTAGGCAAGATTGGCGTGTGCTGCACCAGAAGATGGAATTTCCACTTGACACTTAGTTATCAAGATTTTCTAAAATTGCATCAGTTTTAGAATTTGAATTTTTAAGTTTGATTTATGCTTTGACCGAAATTATGGAGAATTATGGCAAATTATACAAAAAGATATGCAGATTATTTGTATTTACATTAGTAGATTAGTGACTTGGCCTCTTGTCTCGTTTGATGCTGTTTGTGACGCTTATATGATTTCAGGGTTAGAGATTAAATCTTAACTCTTATCATGCTGAATTGTTGTCTGCTTAAAATTATCGTCTGCGAAAAAGATTGAAATTAGTTTTAATGGTTTTTGATCTGAAGAAATGTTGAGTATGAGTGACAAACAGTTTGGATCCAGATCAGATGCCGTATTATGCGGCATCTGATCTGGATCCAAACTGTTTGCAAATATTAGCCAGTCGCGTTTAGCGGGATCAGGGTTAAGCCTTTGAATGGGAGGGAATCATTTTCCATGACATTTGCAAGCAGTGTTGATCCAGATAAGATGCAGAGTATTGAGTAAACTTGCAAATCACACAATGTAGGGTATAATCTGCAATGGTAAGGAAGGAAGAATTGAAGCAGGGAACATTCTTATGGAGTTGAAGAATTTAACCAGGACTCAAAGAGTTAAACCACTTGTGCTAGTTATATAAACAAAACAGATTTGGAATCTGTAATCAGACCAGTGTCAAATGTAATTAGTTACAAGTATCTGGATGACAGATTTTTACAATTTAGATAGTCCAAGTTTATAATGAGCAAGGGGCATGTCTTTGATTGGTGTTTCTTGGATTGCGAAACATTTTCCAGACACTAAAGTAGTTCCTAGAAATTTGTTTACTTTGAATTTTGAGGTTTTGAGGAGGATTTGAGGATTTTGTTTGTAAATCTGTTGGTGAAGTTCAGATTGAAAAGATTGTCGTAGAGTTTGTGTGTTTATAGGAGTGCTAACTCAGCATAATTAAATGGGGAAATGTGTTGGTGCACAGTGCCCACACAAGCTGTTTGTTTATCCCTTTACTCCAAAGATATGCCTTTTTAACGTCTTTAATTTGTTCCTCCACTGAAAAAAATAGTCCCACTTTTTACAGTCATGAATATGTACGATGAGAAATATTTCTTATATTCTAGTAGACGGTAGCTTAACCCTTTCCCTTATAGAAGCGACTTTTAGCACATGCATTTTATTCATCCGCTGAAGAAAATAGTTCCAATATAAACCGTAATGAATATGTGTCATATTTAATAGCTTCCTTATTGTAGCTGGTAAAAGCTTAAAGCAGGCTGAAAGTAAAGCAGAATGCGCCTTATGGCGCATTCTGCTTTACTTTCAACCTGCTTTAAGAAGTCACCTATTTTCAAAACTATTAACAGGCTATAGGGTAATGGGTTAAAACAGGTTGAAAATAAAGCACAATGCGCCTGAAGGCACATTCTGCTTTACTTTCAACCTGATTTAAGTGGACACTTGTCTGCAAAACTAGAAACATATCATGGGGTAATGGGTTCAATAATGGGGAAATATTGGTGCACAGTGCCCACACAAGCTGTTTGTTTATATGACATTCTGGTGATATTGTAATGCAGTCAAACTGGCATCATGCAACCACAGACAATTATAATAATTATATACATGTACATTGATTGTATTTTAAGTTAATTGGTAGATTTCTTTAGGATAAACATGCAGAGAGCTGAACATCAAGCTTTCTACATTACCTTTGCTCGGAATTCAGCAGTCACCTGATTCAGTAGATATAAATTATCCATGTTTCTGCAATCATTGGTTGCCAAATATTTGTTTGACTGTTATTAGTTTTTGGACCCTGCAGTGCAAAAAGATTGGTAATCCATCTTTATAAGAAGTTGTCATTATCCCTTGATTGCATGGTGTATTCATATACCATGCTGGATCTCGCACACAATTTGCAAACATTTCAAATCCCTATCATATACTTAGTTATCTGAACAGGCTCCAAACCTTTCCTCACTCATGTTTTACCCACGGCTCCATAAAGACCTATTTTCATTAGAGGAGGAATAAATTTAAGGCGTAAAAAAGTGTATCTATGGAGTAATGAGTTAATAGTGTTTAAGACAGTCAGAGATTCAAAGGAGATGCAGCTTTGTGCTTTACTTTCTGCCTGCTTTGAGCTTCCACCTACCTATAACATTAGAGCAAAGCCTACAGTTAACCCTTTACCCCATAGCCTGTTTCTAGTTTTGAAGACAGGTGACCACTTAAAACAGGTTGAAAGTAAAGCAGAATGTGCCTTAAGGCACATTCTGCTTTACTTTCAGCCTACTTTAAGCTACCCTCTACTAGAAAATAGAAAATATTTCTTCTGATAAATATTCAAAATTGTATAATTTAGAACTATTTTTGTCAGTGAAGGAATAAATTAGAGGCGTAAAAAGGTGTATTTATGTGAAAGTGGGTTAAGCAGATGTTACAGCAGGGTTTTACTGCATATATATGTTTACTTATATGTCAGAAGTCTTCCTTGGTAAAAAGGCAACCGCAGAATTCATGGGTGAATGATTGGTTTTCCCTATGCAAGTTATAAGAACCATATGGTGCTGCTTGTAAGATTCCATATGAAAGTATGCTGAACCTTGTGTAACTGCTATGTACTTTAGCTCCTTGTAGTTAGAGTTAAAACCTGTCCTTACCATAGTTGAGTTACCAATTTAGTGAAGATGAATCTTTAACCATTTACCCCATAGCCTGTTTCTATAGTTTTGAAGATATTTGACTTAAACTATACAGTTTCTCGTATTTATCTTTGAAGATAGGTGACCACTTAAAGCAGGTTGAAAGTAAAGCAGAATGCGCCTTAGGCACATTCTGCTTTTTTTTTCAGCCTGCTTTAAGCTAACATCTGCTAGGATAAAGAAAATATTTCTAATTAAAATTAATGACTGTATAAAGTAGAACTACTGTTCTTCGGTGTAAGAATAAGTTAAAGGCGTAAAAAGACTTAAGTGTATTTATGTGATAATGGGTTAAACCTGTCCTTACCATAGTTGAGTTACCAATATAGTGAAGATGAAGCTCTAATCTTTAACCCATTACCCCATAGCCTGTTTCTAGTTTTGAAAACAAGCGACCATTTAAAGCAAGTTGAAAGAATGTGCCTGTATTACTTTCAACTTGCTTTAAGCATCCATTTGCTAGGATAGAAAATATGTCTTAACTTATTATGCATATTCATGACTATAGAGTAAAACTATTTTCTTCAGTGGAAGATTGAATTAAAGGTGTAAAAGGAATATTTATGGAGTGATCATTGCTTATAAGACAGAATGATGTTAATTAGCTAAATGCAGCATAAAAGAAAGAGCTTCCTACATTACATTTGTCCTGCATTAAGTGATCACCTTTATATTGAGACATCTCCGAAAATTCCAAGGTAAAGGAAAAAACCTATTGCTCTGAGTAAAAGAACCTATATACTCATGCCAGAAATTTATATTGAGAGATCACCATGCTTACTCATGTAAAAGTTGCTTTGTTGGGGCGGAAATCTCAGGTTGGACTGGTTTTGCACTCTTATTGTTTCCAGTATTGAGTCTGTATATTAGTGTGTATATTTACAGAGAAGTGTAGAGTGCTTGTTATTTGTTGAATTTGTTTTGCATACTAGAAGTAATACATCATCCACATGTTTGCTGTCCTCACCTGACGAACATAGAATATAGAGTGCCAGTGTACTTAAAATCCCTTAGCTAGTGTCATTTTAATTATTCTTTCTTTGAATAATTAGTGCAGCTTAAAGCAGAATGAGAGTGCAGCAGAAAGCTCCTAAAGGGCTCGACTTTCTGCATTATTGTCATCCTTTTATTAACAAATCATATGTCATAAACACCAAAACCCCTTGAATTGTAACTTGAATCGAGCTTAACCAAGTTTTAATTTATGGGGTTAACCATATAATATAATGTTTTATTTAGTCAATGTTTATGTATTAGTATCATAGGCAGCTGATGGGGCTTTTAACTCTTTGCATGCGGGGTAATATTTTTCGTCTGCAAACTTTGTCGTCTGCTATTGTTCTAAAAGTAGATTTTTCTAAATTTCTTTTGAAACATGGTCACAGTGTCAAGCAGTTTGGATTCTGATGAGACGCTGCGTGTAATGCGGCGTCTCATCTGGATCCAAATTGTTTGCCAAGACAATCACTGTGGTGGATATATCCGCCGCTATCATGCTAAGAGTTAAAGTCAAAACATAGTTGTCACAAGGTTTATGAACCTTCTCTGTACAAATGCCAATAGGCACAATCATCTTCTGAATGCATAGAGATAAAAGCCTTTTAACCTGAAGTTGAAAATGTTTTCTGTCAGAAATCTATACATCTTTTGTGGTACTGAAAATTGTGCTTATCTCTCTGATGATAGAAACAAAAACTACAATTATATAAACTGTTTGAATCCTGATGATATGCAGAATTATGAGGAATTTTATCAGGCATGAAGTTTTTGTTATTCCTTGAGAAGACCATAAACAATCCATTCTTCCTATGTTCAGTGACTTTCATTAACCCATTACTCCATAGCCTGTTTCTGGTTTTGAAGATAGGTGACTACTTAAAGCAGGTTGAAAGTAAAGCAGAATGCACCTAAAGGCGCATTCTGCTTTACTTTCAACCTGCTGTAAGCTAACATCTGCTAGAAAGTAGAAAATGTTTCTTATCTTACATATTCATGACTGTATAAATTGGAACTATTTTCTTCAGTGGAGGAATAAATGTAAGGTGTAAAGAGGCATATTTATGGGGTAATGGGTTAAAGAAGCATTGATAGTGATCTCAAAAGATTGTTGGCTACTTAGTGCAGAGTTAAATTAATTGTTATAACTGTTCAGTGCAGAGCAAAAGTTGTGCATAAATATGAAGCTCCCATTTGGGAGCTTTTTGCATTTCTTTTGCTCTGCAATAGGGTTAATTGACTTTAATTAGTTCATGTGTATGGACTACATATTCTGTTGTAGCAGGGTATACAATGCTTTTACACATTAATGGTTGAAACGAGTTCATGATTTTGTGGTTTTGAGATTGCTCAGCAGAAAGATAACCGTGAAGAAGGGAATCTCTGTTTTTCATATTGCAAATATGATTGTGTGCTCTTGAAATGTGGTTTTCTTGCTCTCTTCTATGGCATGCCTTTAAGTGCATACCAGATAGATAGAGGCTTTTTGCAAACCCCCACCAAAGCATTTTGGTTTGAACCTTTTGTATAATGGTAAGTTGTTTCCATAGAGTCCTAGTGAGTATACTTGTCTTATACAAACAGTGTACTTGTGACAAGTAAACTTGTCCTGTGCAAACAGTGTAGTCCCAGATCAGATGGTTCTGATCAGGGTCTACACGGTTTGTCATTTAGCAATACACATCAACTTTGAGTAGTGAATTTTTTTTAGTATACTTCACTCATTATATCTGTAGCTGTCTACACTTAAAAGTTTCAGGGGCAAATCAGACTATTCATTGTATAAGAGCCAAATTATCGGTACAAAAGTTATCTTAAAAACAAATTAATCTTAATTTTAGGTTTGGGAGAATCTCAAATACAAGCATTTTAGATCTTCTCCAATCCCTATGAGTCTAAGGCATCGACTGGTGTCTCTTTGAGACAATCCTTATGAGTAGTATCATTTAAACAACCTAAGGTTTTGTAGAGAAGTAAATATTTTATCTAAGCACCAAGTATATTGAAATTATCTTCCTGGATACTTTTGGATCTTGCTATGTATTTCATGCTAAATAAGTTCCAACCATGGATCCATAGTATCCCTATATATTATTCTGAATGCTCATCATAAAGGAAGAAAATCTCCAGAACAAAAACCAATTGTTTCAAACTGCCAAGTAGCCAACATTATTTCAAGGGTTAAGAGTTAGAAATGTATTTATCCTTTTCCTGTCTTGAACTTACAGGCTTCAAACTGCAATCTACAACATGATAGTTTTCGTTTCAAGTTTATCAATAATGTGTCTTTAAGTGAAGAAACAAGTGCCAGACAGTTTGGATCTTGAGCCACTTAATTACCTTAGGTATCTGATCTGGATACAAACAGTTTCAAATGTAAGACCAGTGACACTTGGCAGGTGAATTAAGGGTAAGAGAGGCCAATCATCCTAACCATTTCTTTGCTGGAAACTGGCTTATAGATATATATTTTCAAAACAGTGTAGATCCTGATCAAAGGGATGCAATGCCTTAATGCACTGTTTGTATTACTGCTTTCATGCTTCTGATATGTTTTATTTTAAAAAAAACTTTTAAAGCCTTCAAAATCAGAGTAAGATCTTCATTCGTCAAAACTTAAATAGTCTATCAGAAAAAATTTGGTATACTGGTATGTACAAAGAAACCTTAGAGTTTAACTATTTCTCACTTAGGAATATATAGATTTTGGCAAGGAAAGGAACTTACCGCTACAATTGCCATGCTTTGGTAATCAATGATCCATTTATACCAAAAAGTACACAAGAAAATTGATGTACACCGCTTCCTTTCCCAAATTGAAATTGAAATTGTAATTCCAGAAAAGATGTATGTTCTAATATAAAGATGCTGGATGTTTTGTTGCTAAACTACTATCAATTTCAAGATTAAGTTAAAAGATTAAACACAAAAACACAAAGGATTTAGACAAGGGAAATTTCTATATAGTGAGTTGCTGGCCTCTTGCCTATCAAAAGCAATCAGCTGGTATTAAATGGCCATGTAAAAGTAGATACATGGAAAGTCTTATATTGTAAGACATCTGGCGCTTAATGCAGGGCAAATTTAGGAGCTTTCTGCTTTCCTTTTGTCCTGCATTATCAAACAGATGTCACCTGTCTTTTAACAATCTCAGTAGTTGTTCATTGATTGACTGCTAAACATGCACAAGTTTGACTTCACAGGTGCTAAAAGGAGTTCCTCTGAACCCTAACTTATTTACCTATAACCTTTTACTTTTATCATTAACCTTGACAACCTTTACCTCGAGAAGGGTAAAATAAAATGAACATTAGAGCATTTAACCCATTAACCCAATACATTTTTATGCCTTAAATTTATTCCTCCTTCATAGAAAATAGTTCCACTTTAAACCGTCATGAGTATGCACCATAAGAAATATTTCCTTTATCCTAACAGAAGGTAGGTTAAAGCAGACTGCTTTACTTTCAACCTGTTTTAAGTGGTCACCTGGTATCTATACTAGAAACATTGTTTGGAGTAAAGGGTGTCAGTCATTGTCACTGTTCATTCTAGCTTGAATTCCAAGAATTTCTCAACATACGGTAGCCTTCATTTTCTTATCAGCCCTTTGTTTTCCTTGAAATAATGAATAACCCCTTGCTTTCATCATTAACCCAGACAGTTTTAACTGACAAAGAGGAAAAGAAACTTATGCATTCTAGCATGAATCCTTAAGTATTTCATTCAGAGTTTAGACTTTCTCTCAGATTTTCTTGGCATACAGGGAGCCATGTCTCTTATAAGTTTCTTTTAGAAAGTCAAAGATCCTGATTAAAGGCAAGTATTTTCAAATAGTAACCTCCTTATTTCTTTACCAAACCCCAAAATGCCACTAACTCATCAGAATCTATAAAGAGGAAAAGGAGAGGATTCATTGTTATTGTCCAAAGTCGTAATTCATTCAGAGTGTAGTTCTTTTCGGAATGACTGAGCATACTTTGATCCCTTTCACTTGTCAACCCTTTGTTTCCATCCAAATAGTCCAAATGTTCTAAAGCTCCATATAAGAAGGTGTATATAAATTATATAAACTTAAGTTTTCCAATATTTTCTCCTACATATAATCCTATTATGTCACTTTGCCCATTAGAATTGTAAGGAAGAGACGATTCTAATGAGTAGTCACACCAAAGGGTTTGGTGCCAATATAAAGGTTTTAGCTTTTCAAATAGTTGTTTATCTTGGGCCCTGATGTTCTACCATGATGGTTTTCATGATTGAAATGAACACTTCTGCTCTATCAAATAGAAGATATTTTAGAAACAGGTGATCTAAGAATAGCTGGATAAAAAGAGTTTTAGGGTATTAAAGAGCGAGTTTTTCCTGTATGTCGGAGCCAGAACATATGTACTCACACTTATTTCGTGATGGAACCTCGGGCTGCCTGAAGTTTAACAGCAGCATGGAAGTTTGTAGATTATGTTTATAAAAGTGCAAGAGGTTATCTCAAAATGCCTTACCCATGATAAGCCTAGTGCATTAAATACTAGTTATATTCTGCATCATCATACAGTCCAACCAGTTATCAATCACCTTGTAATTAAAAATACATAGGTATATTATATAGTCTTTAAGATAGGTCATTGTTTCATGCTGGGCAAAAGTAATGCAGAAAACTCCCTGTGGGAGCTTTCTGCATTACTTTTAACCTGCATGAAAAAGCAACATGTTTTAGAGATTTTACTACTTAATTGAGTTTTAATTTAATACAGGTTTGATTTTGTTTTAAAACGGGAAGCTAAGCTTATGAAATAAATGTTTTATATGAGATAAGATGGGAGGGATGCGAGGATTTTGTGGTTTGGTGGAATGGTTTCTTAATATTTCTAGTATTAATATGTACAGGGGAAATGAAATCATTTCGGAATGTTTCAAGTCAAAAATAATCCTTGCGTGAACGATAAGAAAAAAGATAGGGAAGGGGAACTGGTATCATAATTATGGAACCGGATTCTGGTCGGAGATCTCAGAAATGTTGTTTACCATGATCTATGGCGTTGTGAGAGAGGGGGTGGTGTGAGGGAGATGGGTATTGTGTATTTGTTGATGCTGGAATGTTACAGATAATAGGTACCTGTGATTCTGGAGAGAAACTGAAAGTGACAGCCTGCAGTAATCTACACAATCTGGCTACCGAGTGGTAAACTGCTGACTTGGGGGATTGTTTTATACCTGGGTACCTGTACTCTCGCTCATCAGCTGTTTGATTGTCAAGGTAGCTGCAGCAGTAGTGTGTGTGTGAGAGGGAGAGAGAGAGAGTAGCAGAGTTTCCAGGTCGGAAAGGCTTGTGGTTTAAAGACGGAAAGGCATACCATCATTGGATAGAAGGGGACACACCTTGATCACACCTTGCTCACACTCAAACTTAGTGAAAATGCAGCTGCAGTTTTAAATGCCTCAATCAAAGATATCATCAGGACACATACTATAACAACAGTTCTTGACATAACAAATGTTTAGGATAATGTATTGATTGGATTGTGGTCAGAAATGGCTTGGTGGAATAATTAAGGTCTTTGGATTTATGTTGAAATAGAATGTTGTCAACAGAGTTATCAGTATCTGCATCTGGAAAATAGTTTTGAACACTTATATATTCTCAAGTTTTAATTATATGGAATGAAATGGGAAATAGCAATAATGGCAAATAACAGGGCAACTGGCTTGGAGATTTGAACATTCGTCCAACATGTAAATGAGA
Organism: Gari tellinella; assembly: GCA_922989275.2. Lineage (NCBI taxonomy): Eukaryota > Metazoa > Mollusca > Bivalvia > Cardiida > Psammobiidae > Gari > Gari tellinella. The sequence goes on along the minus strand of OV277856.1, from coordinate 26,493,225 downwards.
TTGGCGCTACCAGTAAAACAGAATGGATACTTGACAAGCATTGATGATCAGTTAGCTCTAGTTGAAGCATACTTGTTTTGGAATTATACCTGTTTTGATTGTCGAGCTGGCTACGTACAAGCATCAGAATAGGGACAGAAACAAGGTACCCCCCTGTCTCAGTCCCTATGGTCAGTGCCCCCTCAGACATGGCTTGTTTGGTCCAAAACAACTCCACCACAACAGGTGAGTCAAAATACATACACACACCCTGTTCCTTTTGCTCCACAGAAGCACCTTTAAGAGACCTTTAACTATTCCTACAAAGCAGCGCCTTAGGACGCCTTTACCTGTTTAACCTTTCAGGACGCCTGTTCTAGCTGCATTCTAATTGAGGATTCATTCATTTTGATGATCAATGCTAATTACAGGTTATTTCAAGTTTAACCCTTTGAACCCTAGTCACGCATATAGGCGTCCTTTTCAAATAGTGTACATATATATAGTACACTTGTCCTATGCAAACAGTGAAGTCCCTGATCAGAGGGCTCCTGCAGGAGCCCTCTGATCAGGGTCTTCACTGTTTGTCATAATGCCAAACATTGACAAAAACAACCCTTAAAAGTTAGAAATGGACTAGACTAAAATTGAAACTAGAATTGTCCATTTAAAGTTTCAGGGAGGAAAGAGTTAAGTAATTTAGCAGCAATGTCCTGAAGGAGCTCTATGCTTTACTTACCTTATTTTAAGCAACCATTGATCTACCTTTAAACACGGAATTCCTAAATGTTGTGCTTTAATATTATGTCCGATATAGATGACTTGCATGCATGGCTGTGGAGGGAAGAGTTTAGAATGAGCAACTATTGAATACTGTTTGGCAGTGTTGGCTACTTTCTGCAAGATAAAAATAAAACAGGATGTCATATTCAAGAACTTTCTGTTTTACTTTAGATCTGATTCCGTTTTAAATACAAAATTGCTCGCAGCTCTCCAAGGGCATGAACTTGGTCATTATATACCATATAAAAGAAATTATAAATCTTTTATAAATAAATTCTACAACTACAAAGGCCCAAGTTCAGAGAGGTCTTGTTTTAAGATCTTTTCCTATAGGATTAACATCTGTAAGTCTTTGACAATTCCATTCCAAAAGAATTGAGGAAGTAAATGAAATGATATTATCTGCAAGCATCCCTGCATCAACTCTTGACCTCTAGTAATGAAAAGACTAAATGTCATGTATTATATAGCACTTGTGTTCAGTGATCACTCAAAAAGAATGATGAAAGCAGTCTAAGTGTCAGATAAATGCAAGACAAAAGTAAAGCAGAAAGCTCCTATGGGAGCTTTCTGCTTTACTTTTGTCCAGCATTACGCTATGACCTATCTTAATAGGGCTCTAATAGTTCTTTAAAGGATTACTATTTAACATAAGTTTAATTGTATTTAGAGATTTTGTTGAGAGAATTCATTGCAGTAATCCCAGTTTCATAGCATGCTAAAGTTTTAACCCATTTAAGCCTTAGTGTCTACTAATGTGGGCATTGGTACAAAGTGTAGACCCTGATGAGATGCTTCATTATTTGGCCTTTTATCAGTGTCTACACTGTTTGTGTTTGTTATATCATATGAAATATTTTGCTTTATGGACAAACACTTTACGTGTCATAAGATCACTTTTGTATATCTACAATGAAATATACAGAAGAGTTCATTGCAATATCCAGGATTGAATTGATACAAAATAATAGTTATTATTACTGGTAGCAAACAGTTTGGATCAAGATGAGTATGTCCAAGTCACCCAGTGTCTAATATGGATCCAAACAGTTTGTCACTCTGACTGTTTTTGAGAGATATTTTACCAATTTTCTCATTTTATAACTGTAGCAGACAACTATTGCTGCAGGCCAAAACTTACTTTGGCATTCAAAGAGTTTAAGACGTATGTAAGGTGTGTTTCTAAACACATTTTTAGGTAGAAAACTCTTGCCTTTGGGCTAAAAGATTTCTATTAGAACCACAGGTCTTGAATGGATGAGAACAGGCCTGCTTCTTGAGAAAAAAACAACAATCTCTTAAATCGAGAAATATAACAGCTGTTGTACTACGTACACAATGAACCTTGTGCAATTCAAAAACCTCAAGTAGGCTAAAATTTAATTTGCATACAGAGCTCCTGATAAGGCGAGTATTACAAATATTAGCATCCTTATGTTTCAACAAAACCCTATGATGTGACTACTCATTAGAGTCAATCTCTTCAACATGATTCTAATGTGTAGTCATGCCATAGGCTTTGTTGCAGACATAAAGGAAATGTTTACTCACTCTCTCTTATCTAGAACAATCATATTAACCCATTACTCAATAAATATGCCTCTTTATGGCTTTAATTTACTCATTCACTGTAGAAAATGGGTAGTTTCACTTCCTACTGTCATGAATATATATGGCATAAATATTTTCCATGTCTTAACAGATAGTAGCTTAAAGCAGGCTGAAAGTAAGCCGAATTTGACTTAACCCTTTACCCCATAGAAGCGCCTTTTAGCGAATATGATTTATTCCTCCGCTGAAGAAAACAGATCCAATTTAATCAGTCATGAATATAGATTATATGGAACATTTTCTATATTCTAGCACATGGTAGCTTAAAGCAGGCTGAAAGTAAAGCAGAATGCGCCTTAAGGCGCATTCTGCTTTACTTTCAACCTCCTTTAAGTAGTCACCTATCTTCAATATTAGAAATAGGCTATCAGGTAAAGGGTTAAGGTGCATTAAATTGTGCATTGTTTTCAGCTTGCTCTAAGTAGTCACCTGTCTTTACAATGAAGAAACAGGTGATGGGGTAGAGGGATACTATATACATGGTCATATTCTATTCTTGGAACAATATGGTTTGATATCGCCATGAAGATTTAAATATTTGGAATCATAACTCCCCTCATCATGAGCCATTGATATATACTTCACCCTTTACTCCATAGCTTGTTCAGTTTTGAAGGACAGGTGATCATTTAAAACTGGTTGAAAGTAAGGCAGAATGTGTCTTAAGGCACATTCTGCCTTACTTTTAGCCTGCTTTAAGCTACAATCTGATAGGATATAGAACATATTTCTTTTGATACACGATTTTCACTGTATAAATTGGAACTTTTTTCAGCAGTAGAGGAATTGATTAAATGTGTTAAAAGGTGCTTTTATTGGGGAATGGGTTAAAGTCAAAACTATAATAGCAGTAAAATTAAGTGTTCAAAAATACATACACTGCAATTGCAATTAGGCTGCATTCTTGGCAGGGTGTGGATTGTAGCACTCCATTAAATATTTGGTAGAGAGTTGTTTTGCTTTAGGGACTTTTAAAAAGGTAATATTAAATTCTTCAAGGTGTAATTACATTGATTCCAGTTTCTGAACCAGACATTGCTTTTCCCTACCTGTAGTTTTCATGGGTGATGAATATTTTGGCAGATTTACAGACCAAGTGAGCCATAGACTGTTATTGAACTTTCTGTTCCCATTACCCTATAGCCTGTTTCTAGTTTTGAAGACAGATGACCACTTAAAGCAGGTTGATAGTAAAGCAGAATGTGCCTTATATAGGGCACATTCTGCTTTACTTTCAGCATGCTTTAAGCTACCACCTGCTAGAATATAGAAAGTATTTCTTATGGTGCATATTCATGACTGTATAAAGTGGAACTGTATTCCTTAGTGAAGGAATAAATTAAATGGCATAAAAAAGGTGTATGTATGGAGAATGGGTTTAGCCTGGTACAATGACATTAACTAATCCAAAAGCTCTCCTTCCATAACTCTATGGAATGGCTGTATCTCTAGCTGCGTAACACCTTTGATTTTAATGTCCCTCTGGGAGCATAAACCTCCCAAGGCATAAAATCATCAAAACTGATAGAAGGAATTTGGCCTTCATATCACATGGCTACTTTGTTGGCAATGTTACAGATACCATTGTCTCTGTCAGAGTTACTTCCCTTTATAGTCCCCTGCTGATTCTGTTCTTTTACAAACTTTCTAAAGAAGTCGTAAAAGACATTGCTTTTCTCTACTATATTCCAGTCAAACAAGAATATAATACTTTTCAACAGTTTCCAGGTTTGATGTAGATAAACAGAAATGTCTTGCTTTATGTTCAGCTTTCTTAAAGCATTTGGCTGCCGCTGCCATAGACATACAATTAAAAAAAGCTCTAGTTTAATTGGTGGACCTAATTATAGCAGGACTGAAGTGTAATATTATATTAAAGTAAAAAAAGACATTTATAAGAAATATTTTTGGTCAAAATTAATTGCATTTCTTTTGTGTTTTCTCTGAGTTGTGGGTGTATTTATGTAACCTACGGTAGATAAATACTTTCTGGTGAATAACTAAAATTGATGTATAGCTATTATTTTTATTCTATGAAAAATATGTATTTAATCTCTTTGTTGGATGAGGGATTAGATGGCGTCATCTGACATGTGTGGCTTCAAGCAGGGCAGAGCGTTTTAGTACTAGATCATAAACAGTGCGTCTAAACACTTTAGCTAAGATAGGAAGACCCATGCATTGGGTTTTGCACTATCTGTTATCAAACTAATAGTCTAAAATGGGAATATAGGCTCCTTTAGCAGTGAATACAGTCTGTTTAGACAGTAACAGTCTATGATGAAATAGTTGCATCCTAAGGGTTTACCCAATATCCTTACAATTGCAACTGTACTTGTAATTTTCAAACATCTTGCATCCAGATCATACACAAATTTAAGGTATCTGACATCTGATCTAGAGTCAAACTGTTTGACATTTTGTATAGGGATGTCTCTTTTGTTAAATAAATGCATATGAAAAACTTAATTTTAGTAATTCTGAAAGAACAGACTTTTTAAGCAAGAGATAATTTAACCTGGAAAGGGTTATGTGCCAGGAGGTGGTGTCTTATCTAAGGGTTACTTAAAGATACAGTAGAGAAGACACAATTCTTTCCAGACACATTCATGCTGAAAGAATTATTTCCATTGCAAACAGTTTGGAGCCAGATCAGACGCCGGGTAACCCAGCGTCTGATCAGGCTCCAAACTGTTTGCCACTCAGATTAAAATGAAGCGCTAGAAATTTCAAAACATTGTAGTTTCTATATTTTATTGCTCTGCATTTGCGTTTCATTTGCGATTAAATGGGAAAAGGATTAGGTCTTTTCTACTGTATATTTGAATATGGTGAATGGAATGCCTGAAGTGTGTTTATTGCCGCCCAGTGTTATGATGCTGCTCAATGTTTTGATACCTGAGCACCAGTTACACAATCAAACCTGTCTTAAACTAACATTACTTTGAAAAACATGGGGGCTGTTTATCAAGACAGGTGACTGCTTAATGTGGAACAAGAGTATAGCAGAAAGTACCTTTGGGCACTTTCATCTTTCCTTTTTGTACTGCATTCAGCTGCAACCTGTAATAAAGGATTGACTGAGTTATCTGTTGTTGATGCTTAACTCAATGTTTGGGTTTATTATCATCTTGGTCATCCACTATTAGAGAAATCTAGTTTCTGTAAAAAGTTATGGCTTATATCCTGCTTGTGAACCATTTTGTCTGGATATTTTCAACAAATGCAATGGTACATGTAGTGCTTGTTAGAAAGAAGTGGTTACTCTTAGTTTCTGGAGCCAAATGTATTCATCCTTTGCAGACAGTAGTCCAAGCTCTAAGGTCTCCTCCTGGAGTCACTGCCCTTTTTAAAATGTTCATGAATATTTCTTGCTTGAATCTGAGGAATATCTGATTATGTTCATGAACATGCAACTAATTCATGAACATAAATGTTCATGAACAATTGTTCATGAAAATGTTTTTCCAGATGAACAAAAGTTATTCATGAATGGTTCATGAACATTCATGAACTGATGACCATGTGCTCACATGGGTGATCAGGTTCTGCACAGTTTGTAATAATCATTATTTTTGAAGCAATCTTACTGCTTGTAAGAGATATACCTTATACACAATCATGTAATTAATGCCTCCATTGAAGAAAACACTTTCATTTTATACAGTAATGAATATGCAATTAACCTAAATATTTCCTATATCTTAGCAGTGGCCATGGTAGCTTAAAACAGGTTCAAATTAAAGCATAATGTGCCTTAATAACAGTCTATAGTAACATTAAGAATCAGACCAAAAAGAGGTTCAAATGTATTTGGAGATGTTCTATACATCCCAAAATGTAAACAAAAATTGTTCCATTATCAAGTACATGATGGATGAAGTGAGATTGTGCATGAGTGAGTTACAGTGATAGTGGGCAGACAGAATGTTGAGGAAGTCCAAACTGATATGATAATAAAACAAGCATGTAAGTGAAGTCAAGGACATGTGAACTTACCACAGCTCCAGATACGATAAGATTAAGTATTTTACAATATTCAACCCTAGCAACAAGTATACTCGCCATTTACAAACAGTGTAGCTGTAAAGTGTACACATGTCCTATGCAAACCTTAAACACCTTGATCAAAGGGCTCCTCTGATCAGGGTCTGTACTGTTTGTCATTTTGAAATATATTGTAATTAAATCAACCTTAATGGTCAAAAACGATCCAGACTTTATTTGATGCTGATATTGTCCTTTTAAAGTTTCAGGGGTGAGTGAGTTAAAAAGTAATCAAATCCTACATTATGACTACTCATTAGAGCCATTTCTTTTAAACATTTCTATGCTTGTGTGAAGACATAAAAGACAAAATGTTGGAATTGTTTGATTTATCTGGAACCTTGGCTTTTGGATGGCTGTTCAGGATGAATTACGAAGGAAAGTTTGTTTTGTTTGATGATGGCCTTGAATGCTGTCTGCAATATACTACTATCCAGAATGGCCATTTATGAATATGGATGCCAAATATTGTCCAATCCTGATTTGAAATAGAAGGGATTAAGAACATTGTAAAGACTTACTGAAAAGTCCAGATTTTGAAAGTACCACTTTTGGAAACCCTTTGGGAGCCTAAGTGGATGGCATGTCTTAGGACATGCTGACCTTATCTGGAGCTCTGTGTGTTGCAGATACAGATAATCTATCAGTAACTCTATCTTATCATCATATTAATATTTATCAGAATGTTTAAATTTTACATTTCAGAAGAAATTTCAATCTTGGATTAGATAGATATTTGAGATTAGTTTGTACTGTTTGAGTCTCACATAAATCTTTTTGTAAAATCAACATTTTAACCATTTCTCCACAGAATTATTGCAGACCGTTTGTCTACAGTCTAGATTCAGATCTGGTCCAGATCAGGTCCTGCAAAAAGTGTCCGGATTCAAGCTAGTGTATGTCACCCTGATTTTGAGTGTAATTATTCGGAAGACCTAAGAAGTTTCAGAATTTTAGCATAAGTTGTTTTTCGGCAGTCATCATAATAGTTAGTTTGAGTGTTGAAAGCATTCATAATTGATAAACATAATGAAGAGTGCTGAAATTGCATGGTACACAATTTATCTTTGAAGTTTGTATATTTTGATCAACAAAAATTAAGTTGTGTCATCATGAAACTGACAGCCAATTAAATTAACACCATACTGAAGTGGTTAAACCTTTCCCCAAATAGTTTATTATTTGATAAGGAACTGCACTGTTTGCAAATGATTAGTATTTTAGGGTTCAGCACAATAATAAATTATTGTAATGTTGAGAATGGCTAAAGACGTAAAGTCATTAAGGGTACCCCAAGGATGCCTAAGGTCTTGCACCCTGACTGTTGGCTTCTTAATGCAAAAATCAGGCTAAAAGTGAACAAGAGCTTTATGCTCTACTTTCAACCTGCTTTAGGCAACCAGTTGTCAATAATGGACACTGAAAAAAAGCTATAAAAGAATGGATAATCACATCTGATAGTAACATATCACCTGAGCTATGATCTGAAAATATAAGCATCAACAGAGCAAACAGAGCATAATATTATACAGTCAACCCTGTATTAAGTGACTTATGCTGAGGATTTAGTTCAACAATATTTCTAAGATGGATAACAGTAAATAAAGTAAATATAAAGTAATATTGTGATGCTTTGATGGGATATTTCAGCATTATTTTCAGCACCACCTGATTTAAGAGATCTCCCTGCTTATAGTAACATCATAATTTGACTGGATGCAGGTCCCTGAACACTAAGTTTGACAGTAAAGAGCTTGGACTGCAGAAAATAAACATTAATTTGGGAGGGCATGTGTCTGTTAAAACATCTGGCAGAGAAAAATAAACCAACCCAAAACAGATCAAGTTTATTTTTCTTCTCCTTGTCCATTAACTTTACCTGAAAATATGAAATTGTCCAGTGGAATAGTGCTCCAGTAATAAATGCATGGTAGTTAATAATTCATTCTTTTCTTCTTTTTGTCTACACCAAACCCTATGTTGTGATGTATGTTGTGACTATTCATGAGAATCATCTGTTGGAGATCATTCCTTTGAATATGGTAGTCACAACACAGGGTGTAATAGGGGCTTAAAGATATGAGTACAGTCAAGCTTCAATTTATCAGACATGCTTGAGTCGAACATATCCATATTTCAAAGTTAAAACGTGGCTAAGCCACGTTTTAACTTTGAAATAAGGATATTTTGACTTAACAAGGTCTAAGTAGTAAAGTTCAACAGTAGAAATAGAGAATATTTGAGTTTGATATATTGAAGTTCAACTGTATTTGAAATTACTCACCTTATCATTTGCTAAATGTCAGAATTCTGCTAATGCAATTGACTTGTATGTTTTGGATGGAAAATAAATAGAAAGAACTTAGCTCATGGGTTTGGAGAATGTTTTGAGTTGGGATGGCTTATCTAGATTACATCTAGAAGGGCAATGCCATTTGGCTGAAACTTCAACCATACAGATACTCTTCATTACAAGGATTTGACCACTGTCCAGTGAGTTCTATGTCCATTATTAAAGACTCAACTTGCATGTAGAAAGATCTTTAATTTTCTGTAATTATAATTTTTCCAATAAAGAGGGTGTAATTAAGTGTTAGTATACATTATGATAATACAGTAAAACCTCTCTATTACGGCCATCAAATTGTGTTAAATATATCGTGTTTACGGCAGGTGACTGCTCAAAGCAAGGTGACAGTAAAACAGAAAGCTCCTTTAGGAGCTTTCTGTTTCACTGTCCCCTTGCTTTAAGCTGTCACATGTCTTTTATACAATAAATAAGCCTTCGTTCTAGTGGTCGTTATAGAGATGTTTTACTGTATTACAATTAAGCACTTCATCTTTAATTTATCTTCACGGCTTAATTATCTTTTTTTCAGCTGTTCACATTTAAATCGTTACATTCAATATGAAATTCTTTAAGAAAGTAACGCTACCAGATTTATTGCCTCTATAAACATGATACTTTTACAATCTTTAAACCTCAACAAAAGCGCTTTAGGACAAATTCACCCAAATAGTCGTCTTAATGAGGATTCTTTTTCTCATTGATGGTGTTCTTAAAAGGCAGGTGGTCTTAAGTGCATATTTCATTCAACTCAAGGTGGGTATTCAAAAACTAAAATTATTATTTCTACATCAAACTCCCTGATACGGCCACTCATTAGAATTGTCTCGGAAAGTTTCTTAAGGAGCTATAAATATTTGTTTCATGAAACATATTCCTGTGTGAATCTGAAAGTGATCTTCTCTGGTAAACCATCAACAGAAATGTTTACTTTGTATATTGTACATGTATATGTAAAAAACTTACATGCGGAAAAACAGAAAGCAGAAATATTGATTTCAGTTTTATTGTATGTACAGTAAGTGCTATAGACATATTGGCTTCAAATGACATTTAAAAGACTCCTACAAGTTTAATGCAGGACAATTAAAAGTAATGCAGAAAGTTCCTGAAGGAGCTTTGAATGCAGTATTACCTTTTTCCTGCATTAAGGTGATGAGTCATTGGTCTTTAAATTTGGAAATCATAATTCTAGTTCATTGAATTTCAGCTCTACCAAAGTTTGTCTGAAACGCTTCGAACAAATATTTTGGCAAAGTTCAAACTGTTGGCTGAGGAACGTGTCTGAATTTCTTAGATGCATATGCTATTTCTGAGAGTCTTTGTTTCTTTTTTAGGGAACATTCCGTTCGAACATATTGCATGTTCCCACCTAGTTTCCAAAATTACAGTTAACTCTTTGTCATTTTGATGATTCATGGAATAGACATGGAAATCTTTAACCCATCACTCCATAGCATTTTTTGAGTATTGAAGATTGGTGACCACTTTGAAAGCAGGTTAAAAAGCAAGCAAAATGAGCTTTCATGTGCATTCTGCTTTACTTTCAGCCAACTTTAACCTACACCTGCTAGGATATAGAAAATATTTCTGATGGTATGTGCAGTCATGACTGTATAAAGTGAAATTATTTTCTTCAGTGGATGAATAAACCAAAGAGGTAAAAAGGCATATTTATGGGGGGAATGGGTAAAACAAGAGATGGATACTTATAATACAGAACAGAACAGAACAATAATTTTATTTGACTTGTACACAAGATACATCGTCATACTTGTACAATACAATTTAAATACAAACTTTTACGTGAATCAATAGGCTTATCCAAACCTATACCAATATACATGATATACATATACGTTGTTCTTTGTCTCTGCTGGGAGAGTAAAAACTTAACATACTATGGATCTAATAAAGCTTACTTAGTTCTTAAACAAAGAGATCTGGGTCCAAGCTTATAATGCGTTTGAGCCGAGTCCGAGATCGCACACAAGTCCCTGATCGGTCAGATTTGAGTATATGCTCAACTCCGACCAATAAGAAGCCTGATACCGATCCCAAACCTAACTCAAACGTTTCCTAAGCATGGTGGCTGGTCTTTTTAGAAAGAAAGTATAAATTACTCATGTACAATATTAACATATCTGCTTCTTAAACTAAATGCTTCTTTAGTAAATAAAGCTAAGTTTCGAAGTATTTTCTTATCATGACTAAGAAACATTTGGCATAATTTAAACATTGATGGTCTTACAAAGTAGAATTTATCTAGATATTTATGTCTTATCTCGTTGTAAATTGGACAGACACAAATAAAGTGATAAATATCTTCTATGTCCAAAAGATTACAAAAAGTACAAATTCTCTCGTTTCTTGGAATTCTATTAATGCCGTAACGTCCGGTCTGGATTCTAAGCGAATGAGATGATAACCTTAACTTTGTTATATAAAGTCTTAGGTCGTGGGGTACAACATCTAGATACAGCTCATATGAAAAATTGGGTTTAAAGTGCTTATACTCTTCCAAAATAGGACTGTTTTGTATTGACTCATACCATTCCTGAACAAAACAATCAACTACACGTTGTTTGAATAAAGCCGGAAATGTTTTAACCGCAGCTGGATTCAAATTATTAAAAATCTCAGAAAAACCATAAATATCAAGCAAATGTTTAACCTGCCAAACCCAATTTTTCTTACCCTGTTCGAAGTCTCCCATAGCCAAGTTATACAATCTATTCAAAATTATGTTGTCTGTTTGGGTTACCTTGCACCAATATTTAATTACATTATAAAAACGGGTAATAAAAAGAGGATAGCGACATAGTTCCCCATAAACACCAATGGTACTTGAATTTATTGGAATTTTTAGAATGCGTTTGCAAAACTTAAGGTGAACCCTCTCAATATCTTTTGATTTGGTAAAACCCCAAATTTCCGACGAGTAATTCAAAATGGAACCCACAAACGAGTCAAATAATTGGCAAAGCGTTTTGGGCTTTAAAGGCACTTTACTACAATTAACTAGTAATGTATACAGTGCCTTTAAAGCTTTACCAATAACGAACTCATTATTGGCACCAAAGTTACCATTATACTTTAATACTGTTCCTAGGTAGTTGAATGTATCCACATTTTCAATAGGCAAACCATTGTAAGTCCATTTTTCATCTTCACGCAAAGCAATTCGTTTTCTGAATACCATGACTTTTGTTTTTGCGTTATTTACTTCAAGACCCCATTGTTGACAATATGAAAATAATAAATCCAGATTTTCTTGTAAGGCTGAGGGAGACTCCCCAAACAGGACCATATCGTCTGCAAACAATAACAAAATGAGTACAATATCGTCTATCAGCAAACCAGAAGTTGGTTTTTCTTGTAAAAATAGCTCCAAATCTTCTAAAAATAACGAGACTAGGATTGGCGAAATTACCTCCCCTTGTCTTAATCCAACTGAATAAAAGAAATAATCAGAATAGCTATTACAGTGCTTCACACACGATTTAACATCATCATACATGTTTTTAATAATACGCAGTACTTTTCCCTGAATACCAGTTTTAAACAATTTAAGCCATAATGCATGTCTATAGATACTATCAAAACATTTTTTCAGGTCAATAAAAGCAACATATAACCTTCGATTATTATTAAGATAATTTTGCACAATTGTATTCAATGCAAAAGTAGCGTCCACTGTAGACCTCCCTTTCCTAAAACCAAACTGAGCATCAGATAAAGAATTAAATTTATCACAATAAGCTACAATTCTCTGATTTAGAATAGAAGTAAATAACTTAGACATACAACTTAGAAGCGTGATTCCCCGATAATTATTACAGTCATTTTTATCTCCCTTTTTATACAAAGGAATAACTATACCTTCTCGCCACTGTTCAGGAAAACAACCCGTATCTAATATAGCATTGAACATGTCACATATATAAGGAGATAAAATATCTATGCCTTCAATAAAATATTCATTCAAAAGACAATCCTTTCCATATGCTTTATTAGATTTTAACTTTTTCACTGCTTTCAAAACTTCGTCATGTGTAACTGGATAATCAAGTTCCTCATCAGATTGAACAGAATTAAAATCAAAACTGGAACAAAACTCTTCAGCTTCAGCATTTTTACATTGATAAATATCATTCTCTAAGTTTGAAAAATAATTATAAAAATCGGACAGAAGTTATACAAATATAGCTCTAAAAAAGAGTTCTGAGCAAATATTTGTCCTCCATTATGAAGGTTTGGTGCAGTCAACATGTACTTTGTTTGGAATTAAATTAAGGTTTTTGTTTGGAAATTAAGGTTTTAACATACCTTCAAACATTCAATAGAAAACTTTGGCATATTACTGAGGTGTTAAAAATTGCCGGTTTTTGTACGAGTTACTTGATAAAATTAATCAAAATTTGAAGAAAAAAAATCTAGAAATACAATTCCGTATTTAACCCTTAGCCCGCCAAATAAATTGTCGTCTGCTATATTTCTCATCTGCTTCAAGTTTCAAAGTGCTTCATAGTTGCTCAAAATTGCTGAAAATGTTGTCCGAGTGTCAAACAGCTTGGATCCGGATGAGACGCCGAGTTACTCGGCGTCTCATCCGGATCCAAGCTGTTTGCATATGAAGCAAGTCGTGAGTGGCAGGCTAAGGGTTAATGTGAATTATTATTCAGCATGGTCAGGGTAAAAAGAATAGGTTATCAATAAAAGAAACCAGAATTTAACACAAAAACAACCCCCATTATTTGATGAACTGTGTTATTTATTTATCAGTTAATGCACCATTATGTGTGGATATATTTATCGGGTTTTTGAACATTCTTTAAATATACCCTGTCAGCAATAAGCGATAAAAATTGAAAATCATAAATATTTCATAAGATGATTCAATGATTGAGAATGTGTCACTTTTTATCTGTCAGCAAAAACAGCCGAAACAATACATCAGCAGATCTTCATAAAGAAAGCCTAGAGTTGCAGATGAAACAGACATTTGCAAATCTTCATATATTCCCTATAAATCTCCTGTTATTTTCAGTGTTCAAGAAGACAGTTGCTTAACTCTTTCCTCCCTGAAACTTAAAATGGACAAACCCAGTTTCCATTTTAGTCTAGTCCATTTCTGACTTTTAAGGGTTGTTTTTGTCAATGTTTTGCATTATGACAAACAGTGAAGACCCAGATCAGAGGGCTCCGTAAGGAGCCCTCTGATGTGGGTATTCACTGTTTGCATAGGACAAGTGCACTTTTCACATGTATACTTTTGAAAATGACGCCTATATGCGGGACCAGGGTTCAAAGAGTTAATGTTTGGTATTCATGACAGATGATTGCACAAAGCACGATGAAAGTAAAGCAGAAATCTCCCAAAGGGAGATTTCTGCTTTACTTTCAACCTGCTTGGAGCAAAATATCTTAAATTTGCTGTAAAATTATTTCATTGTGTAAATGACAGGGAAGCATGAAAACATTGAAAAAACATATAAATGTGAAAGACATTCTTATGTTTGACCCTGACCTTTACCAGCAGAGTTTGATCCCCCGTTGGACAAGATCGTTTGGACAAGACTTTTTAAACCTAGGTCCCATGTATCAGTGCTGTACACTGGGCATTACCATACTACATAAACATTGTTTCCTCATCTTCCAGGCACATAATTATGATACAAACTGTTTTTTTAGCAAAGTATGGAAAACAATCAAACTTCCGACACATTCAGTTCATATATCATTCAGTTGTAACATCTAACTTCGATAATTTGTTAGCTGCAGGCTTACTGTCATCTTTACTTTATATCATTGAAAACTGTTAAACGAGCTTAGCTCGTAACGTTCGTAAACAATTTCTGTGAAAGTTTACCCGTAATTAGACAAGACATGGTCATAAAGTAAATTAGTACAAAAACAAATAATTTCTCAGTATGATTGAAAGTGACATTCGTTAAGTTCCATATTTAAGGTTTAGCAGTATACACCATTTCAACAACTTTCTCTACATAAGTGCCTTGGAAGGACACCTTCACCCCTTCCTCCACATAAGTGCTTTATATGGTCATTATCCCTTTACCCTATATAGCCTGTTTCTAGTTTTGAAGCCAGGTGACAACTTCAAGCAGGTTGACAGTAAAAATAGAATGTGTTTAAAAATGCACCATGCTTTACTTCCAGCCTGCTTAAATTAAGCTAACCATCTGCTGCAATTAAAAAATATTTCTTATTGTGCATTATGCATGACTATATAAAGTAGAACTATTTTCTTTAGAGAAGGAATAAATTAAGTGCTTAACAGTAACTGAATGCAATTTATGGAGAAATAGGTTAATAAAAAAAGTCCTTTAACTTAAAGCAGGCTGAAAATAAAGCAGAATGTGCAAAACTAGAAACAGGCTAGGGGGTATAAAGGGTTAAAGGTCTTTTTCAGTAGTTGAACTGCAAACAGCTAAGATCCGGACTATAATTATGCAATTAGTAAGTTTACATTAATTTTGATAGTAATAAAAACACTTGTCATTTAGAATTATATTTCTTGAAATATCCCTAGAAAGCAATATTTAGTATTTCATCGCATGACAGTTTTGAAACGGAAGACATATATTCATCACTCCTAGGGTTAATAAAACTTATTTTGGATTGAGAAGTGCTATATTTATCCTAATTTATCAGTAGCTCAGCATGAAGTTTCAAGAAAGGAAAGATTATACAAGCAATCTTGAGTAAAGTGACCTGAGAAGAAGATGAACTAGGATCGAGTCTTAGAAGTGTGTGGATTAAGTGCAGGGCAAAAGTGATAGTCAGAAAGCTCCTTACGTTTAGAACTTTCTGCATTTACCTTTGCCATGCATGTAGTAGTCACTTATTCTTATAGATAACTATGTCTGTCTCAAGAGTGGTTGTTTAATATAGGTTGGTCTGTATTTAATATCATGCCAGATATTTGAGGAATCTGATTGAAACTTCAAACCAGCACAATCAAGCAATGATCTCTAAGCTGCTGTTTATTGAACAGGCATGTCATCATGACCTCTAGACAAATAACAGTTACTGCTTAATGCAGGACAAAAGAAATGCAGAAAGCTCCTGTAGGAGCTTTCTGCATTTCTTTCGTCTTGCATTAAAGCTGTTGAAAGTCTGTATTAGACAGTTCATTGTCAGTTCTGAAGGATTGAAGTTTGATATTTTTAGCACTGTGTGGCCAATCCTCAGTAGTGTCATTGGTTTGAAAACAAACATGAGTAGTTCTGTTTGAGGTCTTGTCTTAACCTTAATCTTGGTAACCACAACTCAACTGGCAATAGAAAGCGGGTGAATTTCAGATCTAAAACAGAGTAGCTTAGACAGAGCTAGTCTGATCAGGATTCAAATTGTTGACCATTGTGAATTTTAAGCTTCTTCAATTAATAGGCTACACGTGATGACTGAATTTGAACATAATTTGAACTTTTATTTGGTAGATAACAATATTGATGCAAATAACTGAATAGCAATTTAAGATACTAATAGAATAAGATACTAAGTCCTGCAAAAATAGGAAAATACCAATTTTGATTTTGCAACAAATCAATTATTAATTCCAAGACATTTGTTGAAAGTGATATATGAAAATCAAGGATGAACTATCAATTTAGAACAGTAATGACATAAATAGCTGTTAAGATCCTGAAATAATCTCTAAGTATTACCTTAATTGTTGTGGAGTTGAGAAAAACAAAAACAAAACATGTAACTGACTCTATTGTTTACATAGGTTATATGGAACTTCTTCCAGGAATTGGTTCTGCTCAGCTTGTCACAGAAATACAGTCATTATTGTACTTAAGACTTTTTCAAAGAAGACAATAATATCAGTCTCTATACATGTGTAGCTTATTGCAGATTAAAAGTAGAGCTCCTAAAGGAGCTTTCTGCTTTACTTTTAACCTGCATTAAGCAGTGAACTGTCTTTTGATAGAGATTCCTGCTTCTGCGTAGAGTGGCAGCAAAACACAGGTTTGATTGGTCGGTTTTGTATGACAGTATGATGTGATGTTGGGATTGTGTGGTAGTTAGAGTAGGCTGGATTATAAGTACTGTCTCAAGTTGTCATCTAGGTGAGCTTTTGGCAATGATGTCTTTTGAAATTGTGACACCCAATAGTCTGTGGTTTGAAAATGTGCATACTGCTTTATATACAAAGTCAAACTGATATTGTATCTGAAGTCATTGAGTCTATGATGAATGCAATGGGCAACTCAGCAGTTGAGGTCATGAATATTGTAATTAAAAATGTATTCTAGCTGATGGTTGTAATGCAATGGAAATTTGTGTCAGTTTTGTTGTTTTAAGTTAAGCCAAAAAACAACTTAGACTCTACTATGTTAATTATGGAACAAGGAGTTTTTTCTGTGATCTATTATGCTAAAGTTTGACTATATCTCATGATGTTCTTGCTAATTGATTTACATATTTTTGTCTTGCCTTACTTGTTTTAGTGATTAATCTTCCACATGTAGTTCTGCAGGGGAGTATGTAACCCTTGAAGTGGCTTGCTAGGAAATACGAAAGACCTGTGAACCATGTAGATCCATATTTATTGGATTAGAATATGCCATCGCTCTGACCGTGGTCCTGTTATTGCAGACAATCTGATTGCATTATATATGGAATTTTTTTAAGGACATGATTTAAAATTAAAATCTCAAAGTTAATCATGGAAGCTATGCATATTTAGGGTTTAACTCTTTGCATGCTAGTGGTGGAAACATGTGCCACAGTGATTGCCTTTGCAAACAGTTTGGATCCTGATGAGATGCCGCATTATGGGGTGTCTTATCAGGATCCAAACTGAAACACTCTGACCAGGCTGTTTTGAACAGAAAGTTTGAAAATTCTATTTTAGAGCTGAGTAGCAGTCAAATGTTGCAGACGAAAGAAAAAATTACCCTGCATGCAAAGTGTTAATTGCTGCTTTGTAGCACAGTTACCATTAGGTGAAGGGTCTGCGAAGATCATTGCTGTGCTTTCATGTGGTCATAGCCATCATAGGATGGGCTTATCAATAGGTGCTTCATCATAACTATCATATCCCTCCATAACTGACACACTGAATCATTGTCTGCTGCAATATTGCTGTCTGTTAACTCATTACTACTGTACATGGATACGCCTTTTAACACATTCTATTTATTCCTCCATTAAACAAAATAGTACAACTTTATTCAGTCATAAATGTGTGCCATAAGAAACATTTTTTGTATCCTAGCAGATGTAAGCATTCTTCTTTACTTTCAACCTGCTTGTCATCTGTCCAAAACTAGACACAGGCTATTGTGTAAAGGGTTAATTTAAAATGAATGTTCTTGTCTCATTTAAAAGTATGATGGACAATTGCAGACCCTGATCAGAGGGCTCGTTCAGGAAGCCTCTGATCAGGGTCTACAATATTTGCAAAAGGATATATACATGTATATATCCAGCACTGCAACGGTTTAAAAACCAAAATGAGTTCAAGGTCAAACATATCATATGCTGGGTACCATGTCTATTATACCCATGTATCATATTTATGATCTGAGTTCAAACTATTGTAATATGCAAGAGAAGTTCTAGGTGCAATAAGGGTTAAAATTCACTGTTGCAGATGTGTGGTACCATTTCATTTAGACGCTTATGATTTGCATTTCTGTTTGATTATTCTAAATTTTGCATTATTTTCTATAAATTAATATTGATGAGGCAGCAGTTGTTTTGCCTTGTCTATTTTAGCAGAGGGAGACTATGATCTATAGATTATTTTGACAGCATTTTAAGATGATGCCATCAGTTATTTTCAAGAAAGCCTGACCACAAGCAACTTTGTATTGAGCAGCCAAAATAATTTTTAAAATGCATTGCATGATAATCACTTGATATTGGAACAAAAATAACACAGAAAGCTCCTGTAGGTTCTCTCTTAGGAACATTGAACATTGCATTTTCTGTCTCTGTGCTTTAACAATGGCTAGCTATAGAAAACTTATTTCTTATTTTGTATGTTCATGACTGTATAAATTAAAACCATTTTCTTCAGTGGAGGGATGAATTAAAGGTGTGAAAAGGTATATTTATGGAGTTATGGGTTAACAAAGCGTAAAAAATCAATATGTGCAGCTAGTAAAATCAGTGTAAATGATCAGGATATTCTTGGTTAATATTTTGATTGGGATATTTGCCAGATACTCAGCAAAGATATGCAATTTGTTTTTGGCATCATAAGCAAATATAAGATGCTCCTGATTTACATAATGGAGGTCAGAGAAATTTCTTTCGAGGGTATTGACCTGAAGGCATTTGATTGAACTGAAGATACCCTGATATTATCGAACTGCTGCAACTATAGAAGTCAGTCAGGTGCTAATGACATGCCAGTTACCTACCGTAAAATTCCTAAAAAATTTGGCCACCCTGTAAAAACTGCTGTAATTATCATAAAAATTTGAACTAATTGCTTTTATCACACAGTAAGTTGTCCAAAAGGTGCAAACTGAATGCCAAACAGTGTAGACCCTGATCAGACTGCTCCTTCAGGAGCAGTCTGATCAGGGTCTACACTGTTTGCTCAGGCCTGCCTGTCCAAATACCTAGGGTCATTACTGTTTGCTCTGTTTTCCCCATTGACTATCACACTTTTGAAAAACAACCAATTTGTGTTGATTTTTAGGGCTGTTTTCTTGGAAATATATCGGGATACAAAAAGTGAAACAATCAGCACAGAACCTGATCAGAGAGCTCCTGAAATAGCCCTTTGATCAGGGTCTATACTGGTCTTTCAAAATATATGATATACTGGTTTGCGGCATAGAAAGGGTTAAAACTTCTGGCTTTATCGTTCCACCCCCAAGAAGTTTACATTATATGTAGGTTTATTTACACCCCATTATTGACTCTATTACCTAGATATCATGGACAGGCAGGTAAATCCTGAGGAGAATCAAAGGCTTGTTTTGATAGACACATTCCAGCATCCCGCAGAGTTAGGCCACAGTATGAACATGATTTTCGGTTGTTTCACGCTTATTAAAAACAAAAACATTAATTGGGATCGGCTGTTTTGGAAAATTAGCTAGTTTTTGTTGACTCTTCAAAGGTGTGTTCCCATACAGTTTGGAAACATTTCAGACCGAGATCAGAGGACTCATTGAGGAGTCCAATGGACAGGGTCTACACTGTTTGTAAATGATTATTGTACTTGGTCTCTGTCCTGTAAGGGTTAATGTTTGAACCAATTCCAAGTAATACTGTCTATCAATATGAAGCAATCGAGTTGGGTAACTGTTCAGGGGGGTTACTCTTTGTATGCTGGGTAATTTTGTTGTTTGTTGCTGCAACAATGGTTCTAAATACAGATCTCGATTTTCTTAATTTCTTTTCCAAACTGGGTCAGAGTGTCAAACATTTTGGATCCTGATGAGACGCTGTGTTACGCGGCGTCAGTAACGCGGCGTCACATCAGGATCCAAACGGTTTGCAAAGGTAATCACTGTGGCACATATCCGCTGCTAGCATGGTAAGAGATATAAATACATCATAGGCTTGAAAAAAGCACTGTTAGATAAAGTTTGGCACTTCTATCAATGTGAGATAGATATGCATTTGAAGATTATTGGCTATTGCCATCAGATCCTGATCCAAGGCTTTGAACAAGCTTATTAATATGGCTGTCATTCAACTGAAGGTGTTTAGAATTCATGAGTCTTTGAAAAGTGTCTGGTTGATTTCAGACTGCCTTTGGCAGATATTATCAACTTGTAAATCTAAGCATACCTTGACTTGATTTTGAAATGCGAGTCTGACACTAACATCTTTGCACACCTTAATATATTAACCTATTTTCCTCATAGACTTTGGGGAAAAAGTGCTATTCAAAGACATAAAAAGTGCTATTTAGATATTTTGTTGAATTCACAATCATGTTGCCTAAAGGCCCTTGCCATGACCAAGGAACAAAAATAAGACCAATCTTGTATTGTTTGGCCTACAGTGGAGATGGCTGCATGTGGATTCAAATATTAACCAATTACCCCATAGCCTGATTCTAGTTTTGAAAATTTGTTCACCACTTAAAGCAGGGTGAAAGTAAAGCAGAATGTGCCTTAAGGCACATTCTACTTTACTTTCACCCTGCTTTAAGTTATGATCTGCTAGGATATAGAAAATATTTGAATGTTACATATTCATGATTGTATAAATATGAAATATTTTCCTCAGTGGAGGAATAAATTAGAGGCGTTAAAAGGGTATATTTATGGGTATAATGGGTTAAGCAGGGCTCCTTGTTAGAATTTGGTAAACCAAACATTTTCAATATTTACTCCCCTCCAAACCCTAGTATTATAAGAATTGTCTAAATTTGCTGTAGCAATGAAAATATTGAGTTCCAAGAAATTCTTGTTTTTATTTGAAATTCTTGTTTTTATTTGAAATTTGGTACACATTATTCAGTCTGTTTTGTTTCATTTAGGAAAAAAGTACATATTTGATTACCAATGAATAGATCTTGTATCTAAATTGAGATGTTCATAGAAAAATAAAGATGCCTATACTCATTGTTCATATACAAGAGTATATAATAAAAACAGTTTCTCTTTCATTGATATTGTTCGACAATATTGACCTGACGTTGAACTTTATGCATGAATAAATTATAAAAAGATGACGCAGTATAAATCAATATTCGATAGGCTACGTACAATTTCGGGTTGTTTCGGCTGATTACGTAAATCTTGTTACAGTTGTGATCCTCAGTGGATCAACACTCCACATTGAGCAAGTTGAAAAGATTTTTGTTGATAAACTATTATTCCCGAGACTCCTAGTATAATCGCATCTACTAAAACGCATCATGTTGCGCTTTCAAGTGGGTTTTAATCCAGGTAAGATCATCGATGTCATCACCTGCGACTCTTACCAATATATACCTAATTTACAACCCCCAGATGTAACTAATCTGCAATAGGTGTGTCGTTAGAGCAAGGGATTTGTAACATCGAGGTTTCGGGTTCGAATCCCGATAGAGGGGAAAATATTTTTATTTTATAAAATGTTATTTTATAGACCAAACAGACGCTATGACATACCGTCATTTCCCGAGTATTGTGCGCATCCGTGTATAACACGCACCCTTATTTTCAGGGTTAAATGTCTGGAAAAAAACTTTTCCTAAGGTTTTGGTCAGCCGTCGTACGCACGATTTCTCCTGCTGAACCCAGTTGTTTTTAAATGAAGAGAGTTCCGTAGGCATATTTTAGGACCAAGAAAATCCGTTAAATATGTGATAATTACAAGTATTCTGATAGTCAGGGGTGAAATCCGCCCTTCGAAGTTCCAAAAAATAAGATGCGACTGTGTTTCAAATGCTGGAAATGAAACCAGACATATTTTTATAGGCATACTTAATTTTCATTTCTAGCGTCACATTAGAACAGGAACGGAATATGTTCCTGATTAGAATCACCCCGCATTATTCTGTGTAAGTTTGTAGATGCGTTTATTAGGATTAAAATATATAAATACTAAACATTTATTGTATCGAATTATTTCATCACTAGCATTTATTGAATTATGAAAAAAATACGGTAGAATACGAATGTTCCGAAAAAGTTACAAAAAGTTTCGCTCTGAAAATCGAGTGCCGCAAATCAAAAGAATAATCCGGAAATAGTAAATTGGCTTATGCGCAGTTCGGGTCCGGAAATGGCGGGTGTTTATACAGTGACGCTTTGTTTCTACGATGCAACCAGAGCTAAGTTTACTTCCTTTTGAGCGATTTCACGCAATAATTATGAATAACAACTTGTTTATTTACTTTATTTCTCTCTCAGTTCAAAATGCCATACCGATTTAGATTGTATTAGATACTGTACGTAACGACTAACGTGCTCCCTCGAAAGAAGCTTCAAATAATGAGGGCTTGCATTCTCAGATCGGAGACTAATTTTAATAACTTATAAGCAATCAAGTGTCATAACATCAACAGTTTACACCCGGACAATCATAACTGATTATAATTGGGGTCACTAGCGTGTCATCTCCAATAAACAGCCCTAATCCCCGGCCGCCTAGTATGGGAGGTGTCAATTAAAGCCCTGCAGCGTATTGCGCAATCTTAACACATCAGCCTACGGGCGCTAACCGTTGGTCAAAGTAGGCTTTAGAGTCTTGTTCCCCTGTATTGTATGCACCCCCAAATTGCAGAAAAAAGATTTTATGATAAAAGTGCGCACAATACATAGCTAAAGACGGTAATGTTTTTAAAAATAACCAAAGAAAACGTGTTCCAATCGAAATAGATGTTGTATGATTACTTAAAAGAAACAGCATAAATTGTAAAAAAAAAAAAAGTTAAAAAATGTATGAGTATTGCATGGGATTCGAACCAAGGAAAAATAATCTATAGTCATCTTCCTTACCACTTGCGCTAAATACCTGTCGATATTTTTTGCAACCGGGCAATGCTATATTTTCTCGGTGCCGATGTGGTTACAATGTGCGTTCTCGTATAAATGATAACGAAGTGTTCCGAAGCTATATTTAGAAATGCAACAAAGTGTGTAATTATGCTAATAGAGGTCACCAACGTCAGGTCAATATTGTCGAACAATAGAATAAGATAAGATAAACATGTACAGTCTTACTTATATCCATCAGACATTTAAAAGATGTTTTAACAATCTTTTAACCAAATACAAGCTTAATGCAGGGCATAAGTAATGTAAAAAGCTCCCTTAGGAGGGAGCTTTTTGCATTACTTTTGCCCTGCATGAAACCGTCACTTGTCTATACAGATCTCTGTGCTTCTTCCATGAGTTTCCACTGAACATTATAAACGGTTTAACAGTGGTAATATAAGCGACATATTGAAGCTCGGAGTACAATATTTTCATGTCTTTCTGTATATTGTAGCTCTTATAACAGAGCTGAAGGAGTTCTCATCTATCTTTATTAGAATCAGATGGTGAGAAAATTAAAGTCGTGTGGAGAACATTGTTAGCACAGGTTTATTGTACCCGCTGTACTGGTTGCTCCGGAGTACCTGTAAGTGTCTTAATATAATGCAATTAAACACATGGTTTGGGTTTGTAAAATTTTGTGGACACCAGATCAAATGGCAACAAACAGTTGTAGGTAGGTTATAAACTTAAGTCATGTGCCAATAGCCTTTAACCCATTGAGGCCTTAAGCCACCAGTATTATAACTCATCCTTTTCCAACAGTGTATCTGTATCTGTAGAAAGTACCAATTGTCCAGTTCAAACAATGTAAACCTTGATCAAAAGGCTCCTTTAGGTTCTGGGTCTTCAATGTTTGTCATTTTGCAATAAAATATAAAAAAGAAACATAAATTGTCAAATTGGACTAGAATTTACTGAAAATTGAAGTTTCAGGGATGAACAAGTTAACTAAATAAAGACAACATAATATTCTCAAAATGTTCTCTTGAAATGTTTTGAAAGAAATGACCAATTTGTCAATTCATGCATTTTGTTTTGAAGGGGACCCTTTCTGTTAGTTACTCTTTTAAGAGTATTAATATAATTTGAATGAGATATAGTGTTGGTGAAGCTCTCAGAACTTTATGTTGAACAATATTAAGATTTCATTGAGCCTATTTCATTATACAGAAGGAGAAACAGGGTTGGTCCAGTTTGGATACTGCTTAAATTAGTTTCTGGTCCGGCTGATTTGATTTGCTACTTGGATTATAGTTCTGGCAAATCATCATAGAGCTAGAAAAGTCAAAGAGTATGAAATAATCAGTTTCTCTCAGTTTAAATGTTTCATTTTTGCCATGACCTCTTGATCCCTTGAGAGATTGTGGTTATCATTGGTATGGAAAAAGCATTTAAATTTATCTGTAGGTAAAAAGTTACATATAAAGCCAAACCCTTGTCAAAGGACCATTCAATGATGAATCAAGGAGATAAAATATTTTAAAACAACAACTGGACAGCTAAATGTAGGACAAAAGTAATGCAGAAAGCTCCTTTAGGAGCTTTTTGCATTACTTTTGTCCTACATTTAGCTTCTACCTTAACAATTGTCCATACATATTTAAAGGATGGATGAAAGCAGGTTTGACTGTAAATACCGGAGGTGTTTCGTATGAACTTGGCACCAAGATGTGATGTTAATATTACCTGAGAATCATTACAATGTCACTAGTTTTTGCCATAATTTGTTTTACCTGAGAGTTACCTTGTCTGAGTTTTAGTATCGTAAACCTTTTTATGGGTTC
The DNA here is from genome assembly GCA_922989275.2 of Gari tellinella. Taxonomy (NCBI): domain Eukaryota; kingdom Metazoa; phylum Mollusca; class Bivalvia; order Cardiida; family Psammobiidae; genus Gari; species Gari tellinella. The sequence goes on along the minus strand of OV277856.1, from coordinate 26,468,197 downwards.
AAGACCATCACAGGTGATCATTGCCAATAGTTTAACCTTCAATGCGGAGCAGGTTGACTGCCCTGGTGCCCTGCAAACAGTGATATCCTAGCTGTTAATCTCACAAAATTATGCAAGGAACAGACAGTGACAAACTTTTGTTAAATCTTATTTGGGATCGTGTTCAGCGATGATTAAAAAATGAGATCTTAATTGTAAGATAAGAATAATGCAGAAAGTTCTTATAATTGCCATGCAATGAACTGTAGTCAATTATGCAGAGCCTTTGCAAACATATTATACCTGTGAAGAGTAAACTTGTCCTATGCAAACAGTGACAACCTATGTCTCTCGTTAGGGTCTGTACTACATATATTGCAATAAATGGTCAAAAAAACTACCATATAAATTGTCAAAAATGGACAAGACTAAATATGAAACTCAGGAATTGTCAATTTGAAAGTACAGGCAAGAAATAGGTAGCTCTTTCAACAGCAGGGACCTGTTTAAACTACCGTATAAGTGGTTTTTTACGCGAGACGCAAATTTAGCGATTCTACCGAAAATGAATTTTTAGCGTATTCATTTTTCGCGTAAGCGTGTTGCAAATCTATTTTTCGCGGATATGATATCAAAATCTATTTCATTTTACCGTTTTTGGTTGTGTCTTGTCTATAAATCCTCATAAGTAAATGGTGCATTCAAAACTAAGGGAAGTAACTATTTTTTCATCATGACGGATATCTGTCCTCCCTTCATAAAGTATTTGGCACACTTGTTTACAATATGATCGGAAACAATTTCCGTCTTTCCTCCGTAAATGAACGATTAAAGCGGCAGAAAGTCACCATTGGATCAAGATGAGATGCCGAGTAAATCGATGTCTCTCAAGGATCCAAACGTTTTCACACTAAGTTTACCCGTATATACGCGTAAACAATGGAGAAACGCCGCAGGCAGACACGCGGTCAATTGCAAGTGAAAATCATAAGTCAAACTGTAAAAGCGATTAACCCTTTGTCTGTCGATGGCGACTTGATTGTCATTTTAAAACAGTTTGAGTATAGAAAATACGCAGAGAATAACAAGAAATCTGGATCCAAATTTTTTGACACTCGTCTTTAGATCTTTTTAATGGAAAATGCATAGTGTATACATGTCTGGTCCCAATTACATGTATTGACGAGCTTTATGGGTATTGTTTTTTTTCCACAAGTTTATCCCCAGTTCACATCTGGATCCAAACTTCGATATTTGCATAAGTTATCACACATGAAAAGGTAACAGTACCCGTGAACACTCGATTAAGTACCAGAATATTCTGTTTTATATAGCCGTCTCTGTATTACGTTAACAAGCATGTCGTCCGGAATAAGAACACGGGAACGAAGAAATGGTGTTTCGTTTTATTAAGCCATGCTGTCTGTGTTTTTGTTTTGTTTTTGAATTCTAGTTGAGCACAGGCTAGAATTGTGATTAATCTAGACCTAGATTATCAGGTAATGCACTGATACCAGTATTTATACATATAATGTAAATCATGAAGAGAAGTTTAGATGACAAACTGCTTCGAGTGGACTTTGCTGTCGAAAATGAATTATAGAAAGCTAGGAATATTTGGCGGATTATATTTACGCGAGTTTGATACACACGCGAAAATAGCGAAAATTTCCTTCTCGCGAAAAAAACCACTTATACGGTATATTCATTACAATTGCAAACAGAGTTGAAAGAGTTAAAGACTACTAAATAAATCATCCATTTTTTGGCAACACAGTTTGGATTATATCAGAGTGTCATGTTTAGGTTGAAAATTACTGCAAAGATTTTGTTGGCCTACTTTTTGGAGGCAGAATATCCTGACTTATAGCATTATTGATATAACTTATCAATCATCACCCATAGGTGGGGATAACCTAGTCTACTATTCCAAAGGCTTATAGTATAATCAGTACCTGAGGGTGTCGAATGATGCAAATTATTGAAGATTATCTTTTTATCATTATTTCAGATGGAATGCTAATTAAATTGAGCGATGTAATCATATATATCGAAATATAGGGCAAGAATAACTTCACACCTAGATCTTTTCATATCAGTTCTTACAATTAATACTTTGTAGTTACCGTACACTTTGTATTAGTAGCTTGTTTTCAGTGCTTAGGGAGGCAACTGCATAAAGCAATTAAATAAGAAATTGATGTAGGAAGCTCTGAAAGTGAACAATTTTCTTGTGAATGAATATATTAAGACATTAAAATGCATTTATGGAGTAACGAGTCAATATGTCCGGTATCAGCTTAAAGCAGAATTATCAGAAAGTAGCTTTCTATTTTACTTTTGAGCAACCTGCACTGAGCAACCATGGCACTTGTCTTTCAACCTCTGAGAAGTCAGCCTATAATCTGTTGAGTGGTTGACTGTATATCATCATCACTCCAATTTGCTGCAGTAGCTGCAACACTTCTACAGACATATGCATTAATATATGAACATTATATTTGATGAGTGTGCACAGTTGTGTAGACAAGATTCACCTTCTGACTGCTTGCAGTGCACACTGTAAGACTCTCAAACATTTGAGACCTACTTTCAGTGGCATATAGGACCTCATCCAATGAGCTTAGTCTACATGATGTGTCCCTTAGATTACAATTCTATACAGTAGTGATCCTTTTACACTGATGAAGCATGGACAATAATAGATTGATGCAAATATCTCATAAGCGACCAAACAAGTCAAGAATTATCCCTTATTTTGGCAAAGATTTATAAGAAACATAATTGGTTTAGATATTTTTTTCAAGTTTGAATTGTCTTCTTAACTTAAGTCAAACTTGTATTAGGGTGTCAAACAGTTTGGATCCAGATCAGATGCCAAGTTCATTGGCATCTGATCTGGATCCAAACTGTTTGCATCTAAGACTTGAATGCCAGTCAGGTCTTGGTAACAAAGCTGAGAGTTAAGTATATAGGTTCAGGTAGCTGACTGGCTTGTCTTGCATCAAAGCCTCAAGGTTTTTCACAAGTGTTTCTTCAATCATCTACCCCCATTAAGAACCTTTACTATAGATATTTGTAGGATTCAAAGTGCAGGCTGTAGTTGTTATGCTTTATACTGGCTGGCAAGAATTTAATTGATTACAGGATAAGTGGTTCTTCTAGGGTATACCAATACTATGACTGTGATAAAATTGCTTCCTCTCTACAACAACACCCAATGGAAGACATAAAATGTGTGTGTTGTTCAGAGTTGTTATAGGGAGGGAAAATTAGTATCCTTGGCTTACATTTGCAAACCGTCTGAACTCAGATGAGATGCAGCCTAACGCGGCATCTGATCTGGGTTCAAACTGTTTGTCGCTCATCTTTAAGTTTCTTCTGTCAAGATGTCCATTTAGTAACTTTGAGAGAATAAAACGGCCGATGTCAATTTTAAACAGACGATATTGCAGCAGTGAAAGGGTTAGACATAATTGTCTTGTTTTGGGAACAGCAGCAATTAAGCATTGTTGTAAGGAGGGAATCATTGTTGGGAGGGCCGTTGTAGGGAGGAAGCACTGACTGACAATTACTTGGCTCCCTCAACGCTGTTGGTTCAAATCCTAGCTGGTCCTAAATGCCCTTTCGATTTTTCATGTGGGAAAGCCTTCCAGCTGGCTGGCTTGCAAAGGTCGGTGGTTCTACCTAGTTGCTGATTTGTGCCTGAAACAATGTATAAAGGGCTTCTGGGGTCTTCCTCCCTGTAATTATCTGGATGGCATGATATGACTGACATAGCTGTTAATTAAAAGTGATGTAAAATCATAACAAATCAAATCAAATGAAAGATTGCTGATGTGTCTAATCTGTCTGACCGGTTGATCAATACTATGGTTTAACAGGGCTCCAGATAAGGAGAGTATTTCAAAGTCTAAAATGTTTATTTCTGAATTGAACCCTATGGTGTCACTACTCATTAGAATAGTCTCTTCGAAACAATTTTTATGAGTAGTCACACCATAGTATTTAGTGCTGAAATGAGTGAGAAATGCTTGTTCAAATTTTTTTGAAATAACTCCCTCTTATCTGGAGCCCTGGTTTAATTATAGATAAACAAATACCTCATACAAATGTTGACAGGCTTGAACAATGTTCAGTTAACAATATCAACCTTTTCCATTTCATAAAAAAAAATCAAATCTCACTAATAATAATTAGTAAATGTCAAATATGACTGAAATACTGATAAAATCCATCATGTAAATTCGAAACAAATCAAATCAACTTAATAATTAAAACCCAGACTTGAGGAACAATGTAACTTTGATTTAGCTTGACATTTAACCTTCTGAGACTGCATAAAAATGAATATCCATAACCTTTTACTTCATAAATATGCCTTTTTGCACCTTTAATTTATTACCCCACTGAAGGAAATAGTTTGACTTTATACAGTTGAATATGCAACTAAAGAAATAGTTTCTTTATTCTATCAGATGGAAGCATAAAGCAGGCTGAAAGTAAAGCAGAATGTGCCTCATGGCACATTCTGCTTTACTTTCAACCTGCATTAAGCAACCTTCTGTCTTCAATACTGAAAACTAGCTATGGGGTAAAAGATGAAGAAGATTCTGCTTTACTTTCAATCAGCTTTAAATCATCAACTATCAAATTCACAGAACACAATCTTTGAAATGGGACATTTACGTCCAGACTAAAGCATTCTTGATCCATTAAATTTTTTATACATTTATAAATATGGTAGAAAGAAAATAGGAAAGGTGAGCATTCTTGTTATGTCTGCAGACAGACTATCAATCTTTGTGATGTTAGAAACCAGACATATTTTGATAACAAGAAGCATATTTATCCGAATTGGATTCTGCTCATATAAAAGCTTTAACTTCCAATAGAATGACATTCCTAACAGTTGTAAGTACATTCTGGCTCAAAGCTATAGCTCATACAGTGGAGAGGAGGTTTTTCTTTCCCAATAAACACATTTACACTAAAACTTGTTATTTCATTTGCTATCCTATTGTCTGTACAATGGAGAAGACGTTACTCTTTCCCAATTAAACACAAACGAAACGCAAATGCTTTCTGGTTTGCTTTAATCTTTCTTTAAGTTATATATTCAGCTTCATAAATGATTATACCTTTGCTGCACTTATTGTGGAGTAGGACACACTGAGGCACCCTAAGGTGCTTCTGTGGTGAAAAGGGTTAAGGGGAGATAATAGAAAAGTCCTATGTTGTGACTTCCAGTGAGTTAATTGAGTCACAACACAGGATTGGGTGGATACAAAAAGGATAAAATGTTGGGAAGTTTTTAGTTTATTTCCTCTTTATTTACATCCCCAGAATTGTAGAAAAAATAGATAACCTTACCTGGAACAGACTCAATTATGTACTTGGAATTTCTGTGGCAAAACCTGAATTAAAATCTGTCTTTTGGAGTGATTGGATGGGCTTTGTGTTTGCTTGAATCAATTATCATGCGTAAATAAACCTTCCATGATTGAGCTTCACTTACAAATGAAAGGTTTAATACCTGCATAAGCATATGATACTGCTGCATTGCAGAAATTGTTTCTCTTTGCCAAGTTGGCTCGTAAAATTCCTAAAGATAGTAAACTGGGGAGAAAACAGACTTAGAAATGCTCGATAGGTCTAATCGGTACCAGATTATTGTTAAACACTTTCTATGCTGGCAAATAGAAATAGTTATATACATACTTTGCAAACAGTGTAGACCCTGATCAGAGGGCTCCTTAAGGAGCCCTCTGAACAGGGTCTGCACTGTTTGTTTGTTTTCTAAAATCAGGCCTAGAATAAAAATAAACTCGTCATTTTATAAAAGTGGGATGTACAGTCTGTTTTAAAAACTTATCATGTAAGGGTAGACAAAACAGCCTCAAGCTATCACAAACAGTTTGATTGTGAACTGTATTGATCTATATCCAGATTTATTAATGCAAACTTTAGTTTGTAATGGCTTAATGTTCAATTTGTACAAAATATGTGGACAATATGAAAGCTGCAGTCAAAAGTTAGTGAGTGTGTGAACAGCATATTTGGTTAAAATATCTTTTCTCAGTTTTGTAAAGTTAGCAACTGTTAGAAGTGAAAAGTCTTGTCCAAAAGTAATGGTTGAAAAGAGCTTGACTGTAAAGTCTTGTCCAAAAGTAATGGTTGGAAGACCTTGACTGTCAAGTTTTGTCCAAAAGTAATGGTTGGAAGATATTGACTGTAAAGTTTTGTCCAAAAGTAATGGTTGGAAGATATTGACTGTAAAGTTTTGTCCAAAAGTAATGGTTGGAAGATATTGACTGTAAAGTTTTGTCCAAAAGTAATGGTTGGAAGATATTGACTGTAAAGTTTTGTCCAAAAGTAATGGTTGGAAGATATTGACTGTAAAGTTTTGTCCAAAAGTAATGGTTAGAAGATCTTGACTGTAAGCCTTGTTCAAAAGTAATGGTTGAAAGATATTTGACTGTAAAGTCTTGTTCTAAAGTAATAGTTGAAAGATATTTGACCGTAAAGTCTTGTTTAAAAGTAATAGTTGGAAGATATTTGACTGTAAAGTCTTTTCAAAAGTAATAGTTGGAAGATCTTGACTGTTAAGTCTTGTCAAAAAGTAATGGTTGGAAGATCTTGACTGTAAAGTCTGTCCAAAAGTAATGGTTGGAAGATCTTGACTGTAAAGTCTTGTCCAAAAGTATTGGTTGGAAGATTCTGATTGTAAGCCTTGTCATAAGTAATGGTTGAAAGATATTGACTGTAAAGTCTTGTTCAAAAGTAATAGTTGGAAGATCTTGACTGTTAAGTCTTGTCAAAAAGTAATTGTTGGAAGATCTTGACTGTAAAGTTTTGACCAAAAGTAAAAGTTGAAAATTATTGACTGTAAAGTATTGTCGAAAAGGAATGGTTGGAAGAGCTTAATTGTCCATAACTAATGCCAGAGTTGTCAGTATGCTCAGTTCATTAGAGTGACTTTTACTGCCTGATACCCTGTTCAGTCTGCATTAGATATTTGCAATGGGGACATAAACATGGCTCCTTCAGTATTTTGCCTACTGTTCAGGGTTGGGTCTTATCTTTGCCCACCTTGTCTGCCCTTGTCAGCGGTACTATAGTGGTACAATGAGGAGTGAAGGGTAAGGCTGCAGTTGAGAGGGCCTTGGTAATAACTCTTGACATATCACTCCTTTCATTGTCTTTCCTTTAACCTTTCCCTAATTGCTTGTCTTCAGTGTTAAGACACTGTCTGGTGATTGCTTAAAGCAGGTTGAAAGTAAAGCAGAAATCTCCCAATGGGAGATTTCTGACTTACTTTCAGCCTGCTTTAAGCAATCACCTAGCAAGATAAAGAAAAACTTTTATCATGGATCACCAGGATTAAGTATAAGAAGCATGAAAAGGTATAAACATGTAAAAAAGCGTTTCCGTAAAGGAATTTATATAGTTCCTTTCTTTTACAGGTCTTCATTATAGTGTCCAGTTCCATTCAAACTCTCAATATCTGATGAGAATGAAAACTATTTGTTATGAATTCACTTAGTTAGTATTTGATACAGAACATTTAGTTCTCCACAAATTAAAGGGTAGCATTATCATAAAATTCCTAAAAAAAATGCTCCCCCTGTATATAGCTGCTGTAATTTTCATAAAAATTGAATTAGTTGTTTTTATCCCACAGTAATTTGTCCAAAAGGTGCAAACTGAATGGCAAACAGTGTAGACCTTGATCAGACTGCTCCTTTAGGAGCAGTCTGATCAGGGTCTACACTGTTTGCTCAGGCCTGTCTTGTCCCTATACTTACGGCAATATTGGTAGCTCTACAAAGGGTGGCATTATAGCTCTACAAAGGGAAGCAATGGGCTGATTGTAGTCGTAACTATCTTCCACTATCAGAGGAAGGTGAAGCCATTGACAGATTTACTGTAACATAGATGTGCAGAAATACCTGTATTATCTTTTGGCATACATCACAAAGACCTTTGCAGCTCTACAGTAGTATAATTGTCCAGTGCAGAAAGGCCTTGTTGATGTTGGCCATTTGTCGGCAATGTCCAGGGACAAGAAGGTCATTCCTAAGTAAGCAATCTCAGCCTATTATAATAAGTATTTGTGTTTCTAAGACTGGCTAGACAGGACAAGTTTTAATTCCTAATCTTGTACTCTTTTAGCTTGTCGTACAAATGTCCAGGAGAGCTTATGTTGTCACTCAGTCATTGAGGTCAGCATTCCCGTTAGCATTTTCAAGAAAGTGTTCGCAACTTAAATGCCCGATGAGAGCTTTAATATTTGGACCACACATACCTTAGGACAAGACCTTCGCATCCATTTGACGATTTTTTCCCCCCTGTGACCGTGACCTCAACCTCTGCGTTTAAGTTTTGATTTGAAATATGTTAGTTTTGAAAAGTGCCCAAAACTACCATGCACTTTGACCAACGGCTTTCATATCTGCAGCACTCTTACCCTGGGTCAAGACCTTTGAATCCGTTTAAAAAGTTTGACCCAATGTGACCTTGACCTTGACTTCAGCCTCAGTTTAGAAATTTGCATTTAAGTTTTGAAAAGTGTTCATAATGGCTATACCATTTAACCTACAGATTTCATATGTGCAGCACACATACATTTGGATAAGACCTTTGCATCCATGCAAAAATGTAGACCCCTGTGACCTTGACCTGTAAAGATCTTCTACATTAAGCATTCAGTTTTTAGAGGTATCCAAACTACTTCCCTTTACATCAGTAGTAGCAATTAATACAATATTGACGGAATAAAAAACTCCTTCCCTGGGAGCTGAAAGCTGCTTCTGAATTATATTGATGAATGGCATTGGAATTCTATTGGCATAGGTAAACCACCACCCACCTACGCAAAGGCAGACAGTGAATCAGCGTGGAATTATTTAGGTGTTAATTGTTAATACCAAGTACCTCTCTGCAGGCCAAACACTAATATTGAGTGGCTGTTGAAGTCAAACAATAGAGAAAATAGTTTTGTTGGGAAATATTTGCTAACAGATTCATGGGACAGACTTCCAACAGTTATATGTTGTATCGAATGATTAAAAGAAAACTGCTACTGTATGTATTGTCACAGAGAAGTTGAAGTCAAATGATATATGAACAAGCCTGCCTTCAATGACCATTGTAAAGCAGTCCGCCCTTAGCCATTTTCTCCATAGCCTGTTTCTAGTTTTGAAGACGTGTGACAACTAAACACAGGTTGAAAGTAAAGCAAAATGCGCCTTAAGGCCTTTCGCTACCGGAAGTCGGTCTTGCGGGCGAGCGGATATGCGTCTGGACGACACAGACTTTTTTCGTACGTGTTTATACTAGAAAATTTATATAAAGGAAATGTTGATATAAATTAGTATAATCCTTCATAGCGCAGTTAGTATAGTGGTTGACTATATTGGTTGACTAGCAATCCAAAGGTCATAGGTTCGAGACCCATCCGATCCAAATAATTTTTTTTAGTGTCCGATTTATTGACTTGTCAATCCATAACGCAGTAATCAAGAGACATGTTATGTTTAGTCATCGTTGATTAGTACTAGTGATGTTTACGGTCCGAGTATATGTCCACTTACCTGTACGTTTTAGTTTAATGACTTACAAGTCAATTAAATCGGTATACATGTACATGTAAACGATTTGATCATACTATAAAGCCACACCTTGAAGCTTATCAATACGCTAACCTTTTCAAGATCGATATTGCCCATTATAATTATGTTCAAACAATATAATAAACCTTGTATGCAAGTCCATGAATAAATAATAATGCATTTTAATGACAAAGTTTTAATTCTAAGGTAGGTAACTGTATCTAAACAACAAATATCCCACATTTTAATAAGAAAATATGTTATTACAACAAATCCTGACTGTAATATTTTCTAATTTTTTCAGACTGACTAGTTCATCAAATATATATTTGAATAAAATGAAAACAAATATACATTGAATGAGTCAGTTTTTTGTAATTCAATATTTTAGCATTTTGCAAAATTTAAATAGCTGATAACATCTTTCTGAACACCTTTATTCAAAATGTTTTTAGCTTTTCTTGTAATGAATGTTGTGGACTACTTATTGGGCGAGAATTATAGTCATTAGCTTTATTCATTTTTAAGAAAAATAAAATCATCAAAATTCTAGGTTTTTGTCAGAAAAAAGACCTTAAAGACAAACCACACGATAAATTTTGCCTATATTTACACACATTGTTTCTTAGGCTATTATCATTCTTCATGACAATTTTCAAAACAATCGTATGGAAACTACGCGCATATGCGAAGTACCTTAAGGCGCTTTTTGCTTTACTTTAAGCCTGCTTTACACTTTAAACTATCTCCTGCTAATTAAGATAAGGAACTTTTCCATCTGATACATATTCATGACTGTATTATAAAAATGGGAACATCTGCTTCAGTGAAGGAATAAATTAAAGGTGTAAAAATTGTATTAACTCTTTGAACCCTAGTCCCGCATATATAATATTGGCGTCCTTTTCAAACAGTGTACATGTGAATAGAACACTTGTCCTATGCAAACAGTAAAGACCCAGATCAGAGGGCTCCTAAAGGAGCCCTCTGATCAGGGTATTCACTGTTTGTCATAATGCCAAACATTGACAAAAACAACCCTTAAAAGTCAGAAATGGACTAGACTTAAATGGAAACTGGAATTGTCCATCTGAAGTTTTAGGGAGGAAAGAGTTAATGAGGTAATAGGTTATACAGTGTCCTGTTATCCTACTGAATGATTTCCCTGTAATCTGACAGGTGGATGCTTGAAGCTGGCTATTAATTAAGCAGATAACTCATTCAGGAACTTTCTGCTTTACTTTAAGCCTGTTAATAAAGCAACCATCTGTCTATAAAACTGAAAAAAAATTAATTTGGGGAAGGGTTTAGATTGGTTATTACGGCTCAATGTAGAACAAATGCAATGCATATTTTATGCTAAAATATAAGGAATTTGAAAGATTGAAATAGACTCAGAATGTCATTATATTCCCCAGCACATTATTAGGCTTGATACTCTCTAACCCTCTGGTTTGGCTGGCAAAGTGTTAGAGATTATTTCTGAACCCTTATCATGGTGAATTGTTGTCTGCTTCAAATAAATCATCTGCGAAAAATAAATCAAAATAAGTTTTAAAGCTTTTCAAACTGACAAAAGGTTGGAGATGAGTGACAAACAGTTTGGATTAAGATCAGACGCCGCATAACGCGACGTCTGATCTTGATCCAAACTGCTTGCAAATTATGTAAGTCAAGTTGGGCTTAGCATGTTAAGGGTAATAAGTCTCAATCAAGCCTTAGGATGAGAGATGATTATAAATAGCCAAGGTCTTAGAATCTATTAGTCTATGATTGATGAAGTTTTCACAAAAATGATTTATAGATAGACTCATGAAAAAGTATGAATACTAAATAACAAAGTCCCCACGCTAGGAGTATCTGATGCAACTGTTTAAACTTTACTGAATCAGTCTGTTTATTTAAATTAACAGGATTACAGTGTTTGTTTCATGTTGATGCTGTAATGATGTACAATTAATCGTATCTCTTAGCACACTAGAGGCAAAACAATGATAAACTTTGCAAACAGTTTGAATCCTGATGAGACATGGCATAAAGTAGTATCTCATCAGGATCCCAACTGTTTGACACTCTGACCCTGCTTTGAAAAGAAATTTAGAAAATTCTACTTTTAGAACAGTAGCAGACGACAATTGTCACAGAAGAAAAAGTTACCCAGCATTCAAAAAGTTAAATTAGCGATTGGCATTTCTTACAAACGAACATTTATTTCAAGGTCAGAAGCTACCTTGTTAGCAAGTGAGATTTAAAGATTAGATTGATGAGACTAATTTAAATTTGCAAGTCTGGCTACCTAACAGTGTGAAAAATGGAATGCATTTAACCTTTTGCTTTATAGCCTGTTTTACAGTGTTTCGTGATTTACTTTCAATCTGCTTTAAGCAACTAGCCACCTGTCAGACTCCATGTCCTTTTAATTGAAGCCTGTTTCTGGTTTTGAAAACAGGTGACCCTCTGAAAGCAGGTTGAAAGTAAAGCAGAATGCGCCTTAATGCGCCTTCTGCTTTGTTTTCAGCCTGCTTTGAGCTTAGCTATCTATTAGAATAGAACTATTTCTCACGGTGCATATGACATGATGGTTTAACCCTTTCCCTCATAGAAGCACCTTTTAGCGCATTCAGTGTATTCCTCCGCTGTAGAAAATAGTTCCAATCTATACAGCCATGCATATGTATCATAAGAAATATTTTCTATATTCTAGCAGAGGGTAGCTAAAAGCAGGCTGAAAGTAAAGCAGAATGCGCCTCAAGGCGCATTCTGCTTTACTTTCAACCTGCTTTAAGTTGTCACAAATTTTCAAAAAATAAAAAAAACAGGCTAATGGTTAACGGGTTAAGAGGAACTATGTTGATCAGACTGGAGGAGTCAATTAAAGGGGTAAAAAGGCATATTTATAGGGTAATGGATTAAACACTGAATAAACCTGTGGAGGGAATTAGGGTGAATTCAGCTGAACAGGTGCTTGATGCCTCAGTTGTATGAGTACAATTAACAGCCTCTCTCTATCATCAGATATTGTGCATATAGATTGTCTGCTGTCAAGGTGGGTTCTCATCACTGAGCTTTATCTCACATCACTATTGTTGAAAGTACTTGTTACTTGGCAGTGCAGCTAGGTCCAGGGTCTTATCTCCAAGTCAGAGTGTACAGCTTGCTTTGACCAATTTCCCCCCCCCCCCCCCCCCCCCCCCCCCCCCCCCCCCCCCCCGCAAGGAAATGCTTTTTTCGTGAAAACCAGTTTCTTATAGAAACAGCTTTTTGCCTATACCCGATTCTCATAAGCCCGGTTGGGGATAGTGTTTGATGAGTGGACGTGTCTTGCACATGGTCCATTGTGTCTTGCACATGGTCCATTATGATTTCTTGCATCAATACCATGAAAGTTATTCCCCTTCTCTTGAACTGCCATACTGAAGATTTTAAAATAAAATTTCATTAATGGAGAGAGATTGATGAATAAAAGTGTCTCGCATAAGGTTTATAACTCTTGCATCAATAATGTGAGATTTATTCCCCTTTCCCACATTTTCTTTTGTTCTGCCTATTTACTCATTTCCTACTGATGCTTTTCACACCTTTGAATTATAGAGATGAATTATAGAGATGAACTATGATTTATGTTGTTCTGTGAAGCCGATCTGTGTGTTAACCCTTTTCTCTCCAACCACAAGACTTAGTGCAAATCCCCTATATCCTACTGTCACAAACTCATGTGTGTTTAAAGTATGATTAAGGTAAAGCAGAAAGCCCCATGTTTCCAATATTGATTTCCAGAACATCTAAGCTAAGAGGACTACTATTCCTGGGATATATTGAAGGCGTTAAAAGTAATGAGTTAAGCTGTTGTATGTCTGCATTGGGGGCAATTATAAGCATCTCAAGTTGCTGTTGTAGAAGGAAACGCTTTCAATTGTTCTTCAATGTAGGAAGGGGTAAAATAAGTTTTACTGAAGATCTCAGATGCTGCTGTACATGATAAGTGAAAGGGTATGTGTGTTCCCAGCAGGGAGCCTGATGGAGTCAGCTGATTTCCAATCTGGCTTGGTAATGGCTACTACTGTAAACCAGGCAGTGTTTATGTAATACTATACCTAGGAACAGCTGTAGGGGATGGTGGGGCCTTACATCTCTATGATATACCTGTGTGACCCTTATATTGCAACCACTAACATTTGTTGATTATTAGGTGTTCAAGGCAGGTGGTTGCTTAAAGCAAGATAAAAGTAAAACAAAAAGCTCCTTATGGAGCTTTTTGTTTTACTTTCGCCTTGCTTTAAGCTGTCACCTATCTTTCATACATCCAATTAGCCTTGTTTTAGTGGTCATAATATAGGGGTTTTACTGTTCCTGTGCGACCCTTAATCCGACTAAAAAATATAAGGGAACAACTGAGTTGAGTTTTCCTTGCATGAAAAAAGTTAAATTCTTTTAAGTATTCAAAAGATATATGAGTAGTTTTATTTACATTGAATAATCTGTATTCATATCAGTTTACAGATTTGGACCCACTCTGTTTTAGCATGATTGTAACCAGGTGTGATTAATGTTAAAGGGGATAGATGGTACAGATGTATAGGGATGCTGATGATAAGAAATGAGGGAACTGTTAGAAGGGGGTCAGGGGGGTCTATGTGTGGAATTTTGTGTCAGTTATAAGTTACAGAATCATGAGTTAAGACACTTCTGTCAGTGTCTGTGTGAAAACTCTATGATGTGATGTGTATATAATATTTTAATTTATTCACTTATTTATTTGTAATTTATTTATTTATTAATTAAAAACAAAAAAGGGACCATATTTTAAATGTGCTATTCATAGAGGAACTTCAATATATATCATTAGCTTATTTGCATTCTAAGGATCTGGAAGTTAATGCCACAATTGAAGTGTTAAAGGAAATTGAAAAGTGGAAATAAATCATGCTTGGAAATTAAGTTATTGGGGAGAATTCTACCGGAAGATAATGTGCTTTGAGAATTATGGTGCTAATTGAAGAGGATTATGCTATGCCGACAGAGGGAGACATTGTCATTGAGACCCCTAGTTTCCATGATGATCTTGATCACCTTTATTGTGGTAATGGGATCTTTGTCTTTGGTGAAGTTGTGATCTTGGGGTAGTGGGTTAACCCATAGTGGCAGATTTGTTGCATGTCAATCCAGCTGGGTCAGCTTCATGGTCTTCATCCTGTTAAAGACAGATAATTCCTTCTTCATCCTTTTTATGCCTCACCACAAAGTGGTTTGAGGCATAGTGTTACACTAATGTCTGCCCATATGTACATCCTATGAACCAAAATTAAGTTTTTACATTTAGGTCAGTTTTGTACTAAGTGCTTCAGCTAAATTCGAAATTCGTACAACTTCAAATGCTTTTGTTTTTAGTGAGTACAGCATGTTGCATTGTGATTTGATGGTCTTGACCCCTGTGACCAAGGTTACGTTTTTGCGTTTAAGTCAGTTATGAACTTAATAATGCAGAGCTCTAGGAGACAGAGAGAAAGGGATACAAGTGGGAGAGATTTCTCGCTCAATACTCTATCATTGAAAAGTTAAACCCAATACCTCATAGCCTGATTCTGGTTTTGAAGACAGGTAACCTTTTAAAGCAGGTGTAAAGTAAAGCAGAATGTGCCCTTATAGTTATAATGAAATTCTGCTTTACTATCAACCTGCTTTAAGTGGTCATCTGTCTTCAAAAATAGAAACAAGCTATGAGGGAAAGGGATAAATATTATTTGATTTTTAAACTGAAAGAAGTTAGCTGAAAGTTGGTCACAGTCTGCAGCCTGTATGACACTGCCAGATGTGATAATCAGTCTCACTGCTCAGTGTCAATACTGAAAACAGATGTGCTGCTACTGAAGATCGACTCACTGTGTCACTATGTCAACAAAAAACAGCTGATAATGCACTGTGCTCTACTTGGCTTGACCTAATTAAGTTGTGACATGGTTTGGGAGCTTTGGAGTTTGGTTAAGCAACTTTTCAGCTGATCTGCATGTAATCAGAATGTTGTTAATAATACAGTTGAACTTCGATATCTCGAACTCAGTTAAGTCGAACATAGTGACATAATGGTATTTCAAAGTTAAAACGTGGCTAAGCCATGTTTGAACTTTGAAATACGGGTATGTTTGACTTCACCGAGCAAGAAATAAGGCAATTCATGTGTCAACCAATCGGATAGTTCCAATTAAGCAAGTTTGAGATATCGACATTCGACTGTACTTAATTTTAGTCAAATTTCGTAAAAATACTGTGATCTTACAGGTTGTTCATTACAGTGACACTTGTGTCAAACAGCCATTCATCAGAAGATCTGACAGTTCTCATGAAGACAAGCAGGAAGCTCTTAACCCATTACTCCATAGACTGTTCATAGTTTTGAAGATAGGTGACCACTTAAAGCAGGTTGTAAAGTAAAGCAGAAAGCTCCCTAAAAGATTTCTCCTACCTGCAATCTGCTTTAAGGTGTATTATAATTTTAATACAATCAGCTGCCATTTTAAGTGAGATCTATGATACTAAAAACAAATGAATGTAATGCGTTCCCTTGTGACTTAATTTCTTGCAATTCACAGCAAAGTCTTTTGTTTAAAGAGCAACAACCTTTCACAGTTCTCAATTAATTGATATAATTACCACAGATTGGGAGTTTTTGAGGTTAATACATGTATGTTTTTGTGTAATTTCAGCACATTTACCAGTACATGAGAACCTAAGCAAGAAGAGAAAACTCAACACTCAAAACCATTTCAAGAACAAGCGAATACAGAGAATACATGGTAAGAATCCTAGCAATACAGTGGAGAAGATATTATTCTTTCCCTTTTGAATGCAAACAAAATGCAGTGGAGAAGATGTTATTCTCTCCCTTTTGAATGTAAACAAAATGCAAACGCATTCCAGTAAAACTAAATAATTACAACTTGTTGACAATTCAGACTATTTATTTTGATTTAATCTCAGTGGCAAACAGCTTGGAGCTAGATCAGACGCCGGACAGGCGTCTGATCTGGCTCCAAACTGTTTGCAAAATGAAATAATGATTTTAATGTAAACATGTTTATTGGGAAAGCATAAGTCTTAGAGAACTCCATTGTAAATCTCAGGGACTGCAAAAAGAAATTAAGGGGCTATAGATGCTCCTACAGCATCTGGCTGTTTTGATGTCCTTTAGCTTGAAGTTTGCACCTGTAATTAACACCATCAATGAATAAATATTTGTTGTGCTTTATATAATGTAGAGGAGTAGGGTAGAGGCGTCCTTAACACATTCAACCCTAAGTGACGAGTATACCTGTCATTTACAAACAGTGGACCTGTGAGGATTACACTTGTCCCATGCAAACAGTATAGAACCTGATCAGAGGGCTCCTTAACCCAATACCCCATAGCCTGTTTCTAGTTTTGAAAATAGGTGACCACTTAAAGCAGGTTGAAAGTACAGCAGAATGCGCCTTAGGGCGCATTCTGCTTTACTTTCAGCCTGTTTTAAGTTACCATCTGCTAAAATATAGAAAATAGTTCTCATCATACATATTCATAACTGTATAAATGAAAAGTGTAAAAAAGGTGTATTATGTAAAGGGTTAAGGAGCCCTCTGATCAGGGTCTACACTGTTTGTTGTTTTGGATATATTGTTAAAATCAACCGTCAATAGTCAAAAATGGACTAGACATATTTTGAAATTGGACTTGTCTAAATTAAAAGTTTCATGGGTGAGAATGAGTTAAATAGTTTGAAGCAAGATAAAAACAGCCTTGAAACTGGTGCAGTGGTTGTTGTGTGTGTAATCTACCGTATGTTTGAATTGTACTTTCCCAGGCTCTCTGGTGCTCTTACATCATTGAAGAACTAAAACAATGAGAGAATTTTTATCTAGCGTATACACATGCTGGCAGCGTGGACTGACGTGACCCTGGTGGCGTTAAAACAGGCCAACTTCTGGAAACTCTGGGATTCTGGAAACCTGTGTGCACTGTACTTCAGTGTCTGGCTATTGTTTGTTTCTTAATATTTAACCTGTGTTACAGTCAAAATAGTTCTTTTCTTTCAAAGTAAAACCTTGTCACCCATAAAAAAACACATTTTCCTTGTAGAAACGCCTTTCAACCCCCATGGCATTTGTACTGATAAAGGTCCAAAGGAAAGATTTCCTAAATGTGGCTAATTCACCCATTACCTCATAAATACACCTTTTGACGCCTTTAATTTAAGAGTCACAAATCTATCTTGAAATACCTGTTTTCACTGAAGTGTTTTGGTTGTTCCCCGTTTGTAATATTTAATCTAAAGAATAAGAAATGTTATAATGTAATCGTTGTGGGGTTTTTTCCGGCAACAAACTTTAACTGGCTATTATCTTTATCCTATGCCTGAATCCATCTGAAACTTATCTCGTCTGACCTGTTACCCGCAGCTATAAGACTCATTATTGAACACTCTAGTTATTATGAAACAAGCCACAAGAGTGCTTAATGTTTTACCAGGAACGGAAATTTATGTATTCTAAGGATGTCAATGAATAGATCATTATCTTCAACAAGGTTAAATAAATCTGTACAAAACTTAAAACTGGGTTTGAACTTGACATGAATTGATTAACAGTCAGTGACCAGATCAGATTGAAATAATGTAACCCCAGTATTCATATCTAAATATGTTTACCGTCATATATAGATTTTGGCAATGAGTTAGGTATAGATGTGAAATCTAAATTTGACATATAAGTTTTTGATAACACTTTCGTATAGCAGAGCTCCAGATAAGGGGAGTTTTCTAAGGACTGAAAACTTTTTATTTTCTGCATTAAATACTGTGATGTCACTACTTATTAGAATCAGCTCTTCCAGGGGATTCTAATGAGTAGTAACACCATAGGAATTGAGTGAGAAAATGTTGAATTTGTTCAGTTTACCCCCTCTCATCTGGAATCCTGGTGTAATTATTAGATTATGTTTATGTAGAAAAAAGGTTAATTTATTATAAAAGGAAGTGAAAGCAGTTTACCAGAAAATAACCACTTAACCCTTTCCTCCCTGAAGCTTAAAATAAAAATTTCAAGTTTCCAATTGAGTCTAATTCATTTTGGACTATTTAGGATTGTTCTTTAATTAATATATTGCAGTATGACAAACAGTGCAGACCCTGATCAGAGGGCTCCTTTAGGAGCCCTCTGATCTGGGCCTCCACTGTTTGCAAAGGACAAGTGTACTCTTCAGATGTACATTGTTTGCATAGCATACATCAATATAAATGGTTAAATGACCGTTACAGTGATTATGGATAATTTCTGTACATTTCCGGGTCTCGTTTCTGAGATGAAAAACAAATGCCAATTGAATCTGTGAATTTACGAGTAATGCAAAGTATGCATAGTTTGTTTACCTTTCTAAATGAAAAGGACCTGTGTTCTGGATTAACCTCGAGTGAATGTTTTCATTGATGATACTCCAAGACATCAATTTGTGAAACATTAAATTAATTACCTGCAGTGTGGCATGATAAATGAGGTTCTGAGTCCAAGAATGATGTGGCCAGGTACTGTAAAACCTGTATTAAGGGACCGTTAAATAAAAAAAAAAAAAAAGTCATATTTTAAAATATAGGTGGACGCTTAATGCAGGATTAAAGTAATGCAGAAACCTCCTAAAGGAGCTTTCTGCATTACTTTAGTCCTGCATTAAGCTGGTTACTGTCCTAAAAATTGCCTATGAATCTTTAAAATGATTGTTCAAGAATGGTTTGACTGTATTAAGAAGAGTACAGTGAGATGCTTGTTCCAAGAAATGTTTACTTGTGTCATAAAAACTGTTTTTAGGAGTATGGCCATCTGTACTCAAACATTCCTCCCTACTTAACCTCAAATGTTTGGATAGCCACTGCATTATAGTAAACAGTCTGATGGCCATTTGGTCAGTAAAGAAGGAGGAGTTTGTTCTTTACAATAGGTCTTAGTCCACCATATGATAAGGTTAGTGTCCACTAAATGATATTAACCCTTTACCCCATAGCCTGTTTCTAATTTTGAAGACTTAAAGCAGGTTGAAAAGTAAAGCAGGCACAGTCTGCTTTACTTTCAGCCTGCTTTAAACTACCATTTGTTAGAATATAGAAAATATTTCTTATAGTAGAGAATTAAATTAAAGGCTTTAGAGTGTATTTTATGGAAAAATTGGTTAACTCATTCATTTATTTATCTTTGCAGAAATAAGATTCAAGCACCAGTTTTGATCCTCGGCAATACTTGGTACCATTGTTACTCTGTAATAATTGGTCTGGATAGAAACTGTTTGCAATTGCAGGTGACGTCATTGCTATAGCCTTCTAAAATTTAAGGAGTTGAATGCATTTATTTATAAATATAAACTTCTTAATGTTTATTGAAATCAGACTTTTTTATGACATCTGTCTTTCTGGTTTTTGAAGCACCTCCTCAGGTATGGAATTCAAACGTTTTTGCCATGTAATTTGAACTACCAAATTGTATGATTGCAGATTTGTTGGTTATATCACATCGTCCTTTCAGTTAACCCATTTCCCAATAAATACACCTTTCACGCCTTTAATTTATGCCTCCATGCCTAAGGAATAAAGTTCTGCTTTAATTATACAATCATGAATATACACCATAAGAAATAATTTCTATATCTTATCAGATTTTAGCTTAAAGCAGTCTGAAAGTAAAGCAGAAGGCGCCTTAAGGCACATTCTGCTTTACTTTCAGCTTGCTTTAAGCAGTCACCTGTCTTGAAAACTAGAAACAGGCTATATCTATAAAAATTATGGGGTAATGAAAAACATCAAAGTCTCCATAAATTTCGAAATATCACGGGCAAGGCTTCAGATAAAGGGATTATTTAAAAAAAAAAAATTTTTTATTTAAATGTATGCACCAAACCCAAATGAGTGACTACTCATTAAAATCCTCTCAAAGAGACTATTCTACAGAGTAGTCACACCATAGGGTTTGGTGCAGACAGGAAGGAGACAATGTTCAAAAACTTGAATTTACTCCCTCTTATCTAGAGCTGTGTAATATTGTATGAAATTGGTGGCATCTGGCCACCAGATAGATGGTTTTAATGTGGCTAGGTCAGTTTGTTTTGACAAGTGGAGGAACAGTAAGCCCCATTATCAGAGCCTATATTGATGGGAGTACCACATGAACATGACAGAGAGGAGAAATAACAGAAATGTCAGAATACAACAAGATGGATGAGTGATATCAAGACACTGTTTGAAAAGTTCAGAAATTTACTCCATCCACTTATAGCTATAGTTTTCAATATTTAACCATTACCAAATAGCTTGTTTCTAGTTTTGAAAACAGGTGACTACTTAAAGCTAGGGCGCATTCTGCTTTACTTTCAGCCTGCTTTAAGCTACCATCAGCTGATATATACAAACTATTTCTTCTAATACATAAGCATAACTGTATTAAGTTGAATTTTTTTCTTGAAGGCAGGAATATATTAAAGGCGTGAAAAGGTGTATACTTATGGGTAATATCACCCCATAAATATGGCCTTGACAAAACCAACCTGTTCAGCCCTAATATGTATAATAAGGTAAATGTTATCAATATACAGTCAAACAAGGGTCAGCTTCCATCATAAATAAGCCTTTTAAGTTCCTTTCATTTTTTCCTCCAATGAAGAAAATATTTCCATTGTAAACAGTCATAAATATGCAAGAAAGATTTCCAACATCCTACCATGGAAGCTAAAAGCAGGCTGAAAGTAAAGCTGAATATGCATGCCTTCAGATACATTTTGCTTTACTTTCAGCCTTCTTTAAGTAATCCCCTGTCTTCATAAATGGAAACAGGCACTAGGTAATGGGTGAACTAGTGTGCTACCTGAGACTCATAATTGTTTGTCACAGACTTAATGCAGTGGAGACATTAACCATCTAAGAGCTAGGAAAATAAACTCGGAATTTACGTTTGCTCTATTTGATCTGTTCTTCTTGTAATTGTAAAATAGAATCCAGGTTGTAAACAAGTTGGATTCAGATCAGGCTTCGTATTTCACGGGGCCTGATATGGTTCTAGCTTAATTTTTGCAAAAAAGTGAGAATTTTCTGCACAGTTCTCAGGGATAATTTTCTCTAATGGGAGTTTAATGGGTCGCATTGCCCACAATGTCATTGAATATCTTCCTCTGCAAAAACCATTGTCTGACCTATTTAACTCTTATAATGACAACAGTCGATAAATTATATGTTACATTGCTTACTTATATTCAAACAGGTTGGATCCAGATGAGACGCCGCGTTACGCGGCATCTCATCTAGATCCAAACCGTTTGACACTCTGATCTTTTTTTTGACAGTAAATTTAGAATCTTTTATTTAGCAGAAGACAATAATTGTTGCAGACTAAAAATTTTACCCAGCATGCAAAGAGTTAATGAGAGCAGTTATTTCTAATCTTGCCCTTTCTGACAGGATCAATAATAAGGAAGATAAATAACCTTGCCGATAATTTAACCCATTACACCATAGATACACATTTTTTCGCCTTTGATTTATTTCTCCGCGAAAATACGTAGTTTCAATTTATACAGTTATGAATATGTACCATAAGAAATATTTCTATATTCTAGCAGATGGTTGCTTAAAACAGGCTGAAAGTAAAGCAGAATGCACCTTACAAAGTTAGGTCACATAATTATGTCTTCAAACTAGTATAGCAAGCTGTGGGTAATTTAGCTTGATGTTTATAATTAGTTAGTAAAGGTTAAAAACATAAAAAATGGTCAAATTAATAAAAACTATAAGAATGGCAAATTTACAATAAAGATCTCAATTGGCTTGGGGAAGAAAATCAAGACGTGCACTTATTGCTAATACAAATATAATTTTCAGCTACATTGATTATAAGTTAAGCTTGATCTAAACACCATTCCCTATAGTAATTGATAATTAGAGGAATGGCGAAAAATATGGAGCTTTTGCTGAGAAAAGGGTTAAAACTGTTTCAGCACAAGAGGGTTAACCCATAATCCCATAGCAGGGCTCCAGATACGAGTGAGTAAACTGAACAAGTTCAAAATTTTCTCACTCATTTCAGCACCAAATCCTATGGTGTTACCACTCGTTAGAATCGTCTCTTCGAGACGATTCTAATGAGTAGTAACACCATAGGGTTTGTGCAGAAATAAAGATTTTAGTTTTTGAAATACTCCCCTAATCTGGAGCTAATAGCTATGCAATTGTCTTTATAGGTTTCCTCAACTTAAATGTCATATAGGCCTAATTATAAATCATAAATTGACAAACTTTGCATGCAACACTTTGAAAGCAGACCATATTATTTCAGGCTGAGGGTTATAGGCATTTACATACTCGACATGCTTGCACACATGCATGTAGCTGCAGGCAATGAGGGAGGTTTATTGCAGTATAGAACCTATTGCAAATGCAGTTAACCCCATTCAGTGCCAAATTAAACTCAACAATGCTCAGATATGCAAATAATTGGGATCCAGATCAGATGCTGCATAATGTGGCATCTGGTCAGTATCCAAACTGTTTGACAATTATTCAATGCTATTTTATGTCAAACTGCTTAAAATTCTAAACTTTATATAATTTATTAAAGCACACTTGTTTTGCAAGCAGACAGCGTTATAGTCATAGTGTTCAAAACCGGTTATGATGCCATAATGGCAATGAAAGAGTTTTAATACTAGATATAACTTTTGGCTTAAGATTCTCTTATAAATGTTACTGAGAATGATTGGAAGCAGTCAGCACAGTTCTTCAGACTAGGGGAGTATATTTCGAAGACGGTTGACCAGTTAAAGCAGGTTGAAATTAAAGCAGAATGCGCCTTAACTCTATTTCTAGTATTGAAGATAGGTGACAACTTAAAGCAGGTTGAAAGAAAAGCAGAATGCGCCATAAGGCACATTCTGCTTTACTTTCAGCCTGCTTTAAGCTTCCATGTGCTAGAAAATATTTCCTATGCTATATATTCATGACTGATTGAATTGGAACTATTTTCTTCAGCTGAGGAATAAATCATATCCGCTGAAAGGCGCTTCTAGGGGGGAAAGGGTTAAGGGACATTATTATAAATCTGCTTTACTTTTAGCCTGCACTACGATACTGTCTGCTAGGACATAAAAATTATTTATGCTGCATATTTGTGACTATAAATTGGAACTATTTTCTTCAATAGAAGAATAAATTAGAGACAAAAAAATGTGTCTTTTAAAGTAATTGATTGGTTAACCCATCTTATCTAATTGGAGTCTAAGGTTTTGGGAATAAATGTTTGCAAAAAGTTCTTATTTTTACTGTTGATTTTTACAATCAAATGTTAAACAAATCTGATATTTGAAAAGAGCATCTAATCAGTTTCTTACATGGTTTGTTTAAAGTGTTTCAAGGCATGTTTCTAGATAGTGTCTCGAGGCATGATACATTCTGTAGACTCAGCACAACATCTGAATGCATTGCCCTCAGCTGCTAGACTGTTTCTTAATGATAAAAAGCATACCTAAGCTTATTAAATAAAGTCTTAGAACTGTTAATAGGGGAAAAAATAAATAGGTCGGTATGCATCATTGCCGAGAAATAATGAGGCCAAAACAACTAGTCAGTCTTGGTTTAAACAGGTGTTGAAGAAAAATAAACGTCTTTAGATTTTCTGTTTGGCTTGTTTTTAAAATAAACTTGGATTTATTATGGTGCATTACATGAAGCATATAAAGTACGGAATTGGCAGATAAACCATACTGCATTGTAATTGGCCAGCAGTCATGACAGGAACTTTCTATAGTCTAATTCAATTAGTTAAGTCATTTTCCTTGCATTTCCCCCATAAATACGCCTTTTAACGCCTTAATTCTATTCCTCCACTGAAGAAAATAGTTCATACTAATACAGTCATGAATATGTAACATAAGAAATATTTTCTTTATTTCAGCAGATGATAGCTTAAAGCAGACTGAAAGTAAAGCAGAATGTGCCTTAAGGCACATTCTGCTTTACTTTCAACCTGCTTTAAGTGATCATTTGTCTGCAAAACTGGCTATAGGGGAATGGGTTCACACAGGTTTTATTGTATGGTTAATAAGATGTTATTCTTTCCGGTTTCAACGCAAATGAAATGCAAATGCATTGCAATTTAATGCAGAAAAGGACAACTTTTGACAATTCTGACTATTTATTTAAATCTGAGTGGCAAACAGTTTGGAGCCTGATCAGACGCCAGGTTACCTGGTGTCTGATCTGGCTTCAAACTGTTTGCAATGGGAATAATAGTTTTAGCGTTAATGCATTTATTTGTAAAGAATAATGTCTTCTCCGCGTAAGTGCTAACAGTTGGAACTTTGACTCACCATGGCTTATGTAATGTCAAAACAATTAACAGAATTTGCAGAAATAATTGAAAATCAGATTTCTGTATCTTTCTCAGAAATCTATACTGTTACAAGCAACTTTAAAAGGTCTTTACCGTAAATCACAAAAGGCTGAACTCTGTAATGAATTTCATTTAGCATATAAAAGTCCACCTACATGTGAATTATCATAAACAGTTTCAAAAGGTGTATGGGCAATCTTTGACAGATGACTTCTATTGTAATAGAACTCCCACTTGAAGCTCTCTGCATTATATAATATAGCTGCCACCTGTCTTTTAACCCATTACCACTTAAATACGCCTTTTTACGCCACCAATTTATCCCTTCACTGAAGAAAATAGTTCCAATTTATACAGTTGTGAATATTTAACATTAGAAATAATTTCTAATAATTTCTATATTCTAGCAGCTTGTAGCTTAAAGCAGGCTGAAAGTAAAGCAGAATGCGCCTTAAGGTGCATTCTGCTTTACTATCAACCTGCTTTAAATGGTCATCTGTTTTCAAAACTAGAAACATGCTATGGGGTAATGGGTTAAAGAAGTTTCCATGCATACTCATTCTATAGGCTTGAATAGTTGCTCAAAGCAAGGGTTGAATGTTTCCTATCAATGTGTCATGCTGATTGTGAATTGAAATGTCAGTGGGTTCATTAACCTAGATCAAGTGTATTTCATAAAAGAAAAATGGAATTATTTGAAATCCCATGTATTTATCAGATTCCAGGTTAAGCCGCCATTCAAAAGAAAATAAGATGTCAATCTTTATAACAGGTGGCAAAACTGGCAAATTAACTGACTACATGACTGTGCTTCATGAGGGACAGGGACAAAAGTAGAGTAGAAAACGCATAGGAGCTAGCTTTCTGTTATTACTTTAACCCATTAACACAGTCTATTTCTAATATTGAAGGTATATGACCACTTAAAGTAGGTTGAAAGTAAAGCAGAATGTGCCTAAGGCCTACAGTGCATCAACATGAGTCAGTATGAGAATATTGTGCAGTGCGTCAATATGAGTCAGTATGGCTTAATGGGATATTTAAGAAAATTTATAATAAATTCATACCAGTGTTTTATCGTGTAATCGAACACTGGTAGGAGTTGAGATGCATAGTAATTTAATCACCAGTCCCTTTTTTGTTTATATAGGGGCGTGCGCGAAGTGTGTTAGAATATTAGTTAAAAGTATATACATATGTATTGTAGTTGAGGAATATTGTATATTGGTGCCGGAATACATCTATGGAGGAAAGGGTTACATTATTGATTCAACAACCAGGTTGTAGTACTAGTTTGTAGACATAATTTTGCACCTAATTTTCTAAAAGGTTTCGACAAAAAATTACATATTCACAGTTATGCTTGATTATCAGTTACTTACAAAGTGAATTTCTGTCTTCTCCAGAATTTAACACTTAACATGAAACCAGTTGACAGGAAGATGGATGTACTGATTACTATTTCAAGAGTGTTACAGTGGAGAAGACGCTATTCTTTCCAGTTTCAATGCAAACGAAACACAAACGCAATACAATAATTTAGAAAAATGCAATCATTGGAAGTGTTTAACGATTTATTTAAATTTGTTTCGCAAACAGTTTGGAGCCTGATCAGACGCCGGGTAACCCGGCGTCTGATCTGGCTCCAAACTGTTTACAATGCAAATAGTTGTTTTAGCCTAAAGACTTTTATTGGGAAAGACAATCATGTCTCTACAGTATTTCGCAGTTTTTTGGCGTCAGTTATTTTGTCATCTTTGACATGGATATGGTATTCTGGGAATGAAACCGTTCATATCCCTGGTGCTGGGAAAGGTCAGGATTATCGGTTTTCTAAGGCAGGTTAACGCCCTCCAAGTCATTGTAATAAGGATAATGCATTCTAGCCTATATTCTTCATACAAGTTTATGCCTTTTCGAAACATTTCTTATGCCCTGACAGGTCACTGGTATAGACAGACTTTAAGTAAAGCAGAGATTTCCCAAACGGAGGTTTCTGCTTTATATTCAGTCAACTTGATTTAGATCTATGCCAACATGTCTTTAACCCTTTACTCCATAGTCTGTTTCTAGGTTGAAAAACAGTGGAGGAATAAAATAAATGTGTATCTATGGTGTAAAGGGTTTGTCTTTAAAGCAGGCTAATCTCTGCACACCGTGAATTATAATAAAACCTTACACAGCCACTGATCAGGTGTCTGTTCCAAGGATGTCATCAGTGCACTGCTTAATTAGATGGTCTTTAATTCAAATAAAACAGGGCTCCAGATAAAACTGAACAAATCCATCCTTTTCTCGCTTGTTTCAGCACCAAATCCTATGGTGTGACTACTCATTAGAATCGTCTCGAAGAGACGATTCTAATGAGTAGTCACACCATAGGATTTACTGCAGAAACAAAGATTTTAGTTTTTGAAATACTCCCCTTATCTTGAGCTCTGAAATGATAAGATATGCATTAAAATTTGTAAGGTAACACCATTGGTATTAGACAATGTATAGGTTGGCTTGTAATAATGAGTTGTGGTATCGGCTAATCCACTGAGGGTTGTAAGATGAAGACTGGTCTGTGGCTGTCTCGAAAATTAACCTTTTCTTCCATAGCCAAGTTTCCTTTCTCCTATATCCAATAGTGTTTGAATTATGTGACAGGCGCATTCTGCTTTACTTTCAGCCTGCTTTAAGCTAGCATTTGCTAGGATGTAGAAAATATTTCTTATGGGGCATAAATTAATTATGACTGTATTAAATTGAAGAATTTTCTTCAGTGGAGGAATAAATTAAAGGCTAAAAAAGCCTATTTTTGGGTTAATTGGAGATATATAATTATTATGGTAGATTGGCAAGTAACTTATTGAAAAGATGTTCATATAAAAGCCAAAGATGGAGGAAGACAAACATTCACCCACATGCTTTCAAAGTTTTATGGATCACAATGATTTATTTCAGGGTAAAATTGACATATTCATTATGGGTTGCAGAGAGTCCAAATATATATGCTGTCAACTGCCTTACTGAAATAGTTCTACGAATAATCTGTAACAGTTCAAAGATTTCTCCACCGAATAACAAGACATATAATTTCACCAAATAAATTGTATGACTGTGTTGATAGAATATTTGTTGAAGTTTTGACCCTGAGCAAATGCAGACTAACTTTGAGTTTGAAATGGAGTCATGCCAGCTAGAATATAGGAAATATTTCTTGTTTCAAATTCATTAATGTATAAACTGGAACTATATTTGCTTCAGTGGAGGAATCAATTAAATACGTAACAATGTGTATCTATGGAGTAATAGGTTAAATACAGTACTAAATAAGCTGTATAAGTAAGATATGGTTAGTTTACACTGATAAAAGGAAATAAGCTGTATTAGTTAGAGATAGGTAATTTGCACTGATAGTTCAGTAGAGATAGGTTGAAGAAATATGATTTTCTGGTATGCAATTGCAAAGATTTGTAGTTCTTGCCATGTGCTGCACAAAACCAATATGGTGACTGCAGAATAAGAGAGGACAAACTTTCTTGTTTGCAAGGTAGTTATAAATCTTAATTCTATGGGGGGAAATCTGGATGCATGATGAAGTAGATAATGATTATATAATGAAAGGTATACTGGGTGAAAAATCTCTAATAATTGATAGATCACCTGTGGTGACTGAAGACACATCTCAACCCATTATTTGTGCAAAATGTTGATTAGTGATGTCTTACCTGTATTAACTCTTTCCTCCCTGAAACTTTAAATGGACAATTCCAGTTTCCATTTTAGTCTAGTCAATTTGTGACATTTAAGGGTTGTTTTTGTAAGTATTTGAAATTATGACAAACAGTGAAGACCCTGATCAGAGGGCTCCTTTAGGAGCCCTCTGATCTGGGTCTTCCACTGTTTGCATAGGACAAGTGTAATATTCACATGTACTCTGTTTGAAAAGGACGCCTATATGCGGGACTAGGGTTCAACTCTAGTGACGAGAATACTCGTACCTTATGAAGAGTACACTTGTCTTGTCCTATGCAAACAATGTAGACCCTGATCAGAGGGCTCCTTTAGGAGCCCTCTGATCAGGGTCTGCACTGTTAAGTAATTTCTAAAACATATTGCATAAAAGAACCCTAATAAAGCCAACAATTAATGGAATTTTCGATTTAAATTTTCAGGGGTGAATGAGTTATTAGCAGACATTAAAAAGAGTATGCATATGCATGCTTTTAAAACAGACAGTTGCGCAATGCAGTGTATAAGAAATGCAAAATAGCTTCTGTAGGAGTTTTCTGCATTATCCTGTATTTGGCATAAACTTGAATTTTATTTTTCATGGAATTGTTGCTAAGCAGAGGTTTGACTGTACTTACAGTGTGGAATTAGTGGCGAGTCATTAGCAGTGTACTGTTTCAGGCAGTGGAAACTGCATTGACTGCTCCCTGCCCCCCTCTCAATGCTAGACTTGGCACAGACACAGCCAAAAAAATGCCAGTAACTTCACATCAGCGTAATGTATTCCTCCAGTGATCTGATCGTAATGATATTTCCTGTCATCTCCTGCTCCATTGAAAGACTCACCTTGGCGTGTCCTTGCACGCAGGAATCCAGCATATGGGGGGAGAAGGGGGGAACCAATCACTAGAACTTTTCCTGGCTACCATAGTACCATCAGTCTTGTGTTAACCCATTACCCCCATAGCCTGTTTCTAGTTGTAAAGACAGGTTACTAGACTACATAAAGCATGTTGAAAGTAAAGCAGAATGCACTTAACAGTGCATTCTGCTTTACTTTCAGCCTGCTTTAAGATACAATCTGCTTGGATAATAATGGAAAATCTTATGGGACATATTCATGACTGTATAAATTCAGTGGAGGAATAAATAAAAGGTTGAAAATGCATATCTAAGGATCATATTATTGGTTAAAAACATTTATTTTAAAGTAATGCTTAGATTTCTGTAATTGAGTAATGCTGGGTAGAAGAAATAAGGCAGAATGTTCCAATAGTCCTGATATTCTACAATTGTTTTGGTCGATAAATTCATGATCATTAATTTTTGTAATACTGTCTCTGCAAACCTTTAATCACTTTATTGCTCCTTATAATAATTAACATCAGCAAAAATGAATGTATTTGAATACAATTATGCACTACAATAAAAAATAAAATAAAACTGTTCCTGATTTATGCATTACAACGGTTTTATCTAGAAGAGAAAAAAACCTTGTTAGCATACGGTGGATAAGTTAGTATTCTTTCCTGTGTTAAACGAAACAAAATGCAATGCATAAAAACGCTAAAAATTAAACAATGTGGAAAACGTGACTCTTCTTAATCTGGGTGGCAAACAGTTGTTTAATTAAGCACAAATATGTTTATTGTGACAGAATATCGTCTTCCCCACTTGCAGTAGCAGCTGAGCAAGGTTTAATTCTCTGATCTATTTTCCAGTCACCAATTTCCGATAGCATGGGAGCACTGACCGGTTTTTGTCCCACAAGTTTTTATTGGAATCTTATTTACAAACAACATAACTTACATAAATATATATCTTGTCAGTCACTTACAATAAAAACAATAGTCACTTTTCTCCATTGTTTGTGTATTTCTTTTTAACAATGTTCTTTTATAAATGCTGAAGTC
This sequence comes from Gari tellinella, assembly GCA_922989275.2. Taxonomy (NCBI): domain Eukaryota; kingdom Metazoa; phylum Mollusca; class Bivalvia; order Cardiida; family Psammobiidae; genus Gari; species Gari tellinella. The sequence goes on along the minus strand of OV277856.1, from coordinate 26,437,585 downwards.
ATTATTATAACTCTTTGCATGCTAGCGGCAGATATATCTGCCACAGTGATTAATTTTGCAAACAGTTTTGATCCAGATCTAGAAAATAATTATATCCCTTGAATCAATCTGCATATTCAGTAATCCATCATTCTAGAAGGACAGAATTATGCCCCTTGAATTGAGATATTCTTCTTTTGAGGGATTGAAGTCTGTGTATGCTGTATGCAAAATGGTGATTACCTACAAAATGCAGTTTTGATCCAGCTATCGGGCACATCTCGTTTGTTTCCAAACTATTTGACACAGAGACTGACCTTATTTTAAAAAGAAATTTTAGAAAATTTTGATTTTAAAACAGATAGCAAATATAGTGCAGATGACAAAAAAGTCACACTTTTCTGGTAGGTAATAAAAGGTTAATCCTTTTAGCAATGGCACTCTACAAACAAATTCTTGCTTATTATAACATCATGAAATGTCCTGGTAAAACTAAATCACCATTAACTCTTTCAACACCTGGGAGATCTGTTTATTATTATACTCATTACATTTGCAAACAGTGTAGACCCAGACCAGAGGGCTCCTATATGCAGAAAGAACGTAACACAGAAAGCTCCTTTAGGAGCTTTTTTCATTGCCTTTATTAGCTCACCTGAGCCAAAGGCTCAAGGTGAGCTATTGTGACCGCTCACCGTCCGTAGTACGTCTGTCCGTCTGTCCGTCTGTCCGTTCACTTTTACTTCAAACGACATCTCCTCTGAAACCCGCCGTTTGTAGGGAGAGTTCAAACTGCTTATGATGTTCCTTGGATGCTTCTCTACAGAAGTTATTCAAAAAAAAGGAAAAAAAGCACAAACTCTGCTTGAAAAAGCAAAAAAGCAAAAATCTTTAAAAAATCTTCTTGCCCAAAACTACTAGGCCCTAAGCTTTGATATTTGTACAGTAGAATCTCCTGGTGGATCTATCTATAGTTTGTTAAAATGAAATCCCTAGGGTCACATTTGACACCACCCTGCACAGTTTAAGTGCTGCTCTAGGCAGGTTTTACAGTATTTTTGATTTAGGCAGAACTGTATTTACCTGAGTTACCCTTAATATACTATGGGCAAATAGCCAATATTTGCAAACATTTTGGATCCAGATCAGATGCAACATAATCATAATGCTACATCTAATCTGGATCCAACCTATTTGCCACTCATTTACCAACTTAACATTTTCTAAATTGTTTTTTTGTACACTTTTCACATACAGTAGGTTTTAAGCAGACATCATTTCAGTCTGGTAAGGGTAAGCCCAAGCGTTCTAGCCACTGAGGTCAAATATTATGCAACTCTGAACTGGTAGTGGGTATCACAGAACTGGTCATGATCAGCTGAACATGTTGTCTGCTAAAGTTTAGATATGGTTCAGTCTGATTCATACTTAGAGAAACAGGATCTGGAAGTGATCCACTGACAGTTATGTAATTATGTCTTATGCCATATTTATACATATGTTTAATATTGGTTTTGTCAGAGTTATCTGTATGTCTTTTCAATAATTCCACTTTAAACAGTCATGAAAATGTAAGATGCAAAAGTAAAGCAAAGTGTGCATTAACCCTTAGCCCGCCAAATAAATTGTCGTCTGCTATATTTCTCGTCTGCTTCAAGTTTCAAAGTGCTTCAAAGTTGCTGAAAATGTTGTCCGAGTGTCAAACAGCTTGGATCCGGATGAGACGCCGAGTTACTCGGCGTCTCATCCGGATCCAAGCTGTTTGCATATAAAGCTATAGTCGTGAGTGGCAGGCTAAGGGTTAAGACACATTCTGCTTTACTTTCAACCTGCTTTAGGTGGCCACCTATTTTCAAAATTAGAAACATGCTATGGGGTAATGGGTAAAATGAAATTGCCTATTTGGAAAGAGCCTGATGAGAGGAAGTGCCATTTGCAAAGGCCATAACTCTGACATCATTGTTTTTTGAGTTATTTCCCTTTGTGATATTTTCTTGTCAAGAAGACAACTTCAGTTCTACTGATGCTATTGTAATGAAATTTTATGTATGGAAAGAAACTGATGAGAGAAAATGCCATGCACAAGGGCAGCAATATTTAGTTTTTCCCCTTTGTCATATTTTATTGTCAGGAAAATAATTCCAGTTCTGTTGACGCTAGTGAAATAATTATCATTTATTGGAAATGGAAATAGCTTGATAAGAGGATGTGTCATGGATAAGGGTCATAAGCTTGGCAACAAAATTCACTTTTGTCATGTTTTCTTGTCTGGAAGATAACTCCATTTATAGTTATATTAAAATGTTGTCTTGCCCAGTCAACTTAGGTACAAACTTCAATGTCCTCAGGTGAGCGAATTAAGGGCCATGGCCCTCTTGTTGTGCTTGAGCAGTAGCTGAGTTTATGGCAAGAACTATACTGGTTGGAACAGACTAATGGTTTTAGGAGCTGTCTATCAGAATATTATAAAGTTTCCTTTGGTTCAATTATGTCAAGGCAAGTAAAAGTTTCACAACCCTTTCCCACATAGCCTGTTTCTAGTATTGAATATAGGTGTCCACTTAAAGCAGGTTGAAATTAAAGCAGAATGCGCCTTAAGCGCATTCTGCTTTACTTTCAGCCTGCTTTAAGCTATCATGTGCTAGAATATAGAAAATATTCCCAATAATATATTATATTCATGACTGATAAAATTGGAACAATTTTCTTTAGCAGAGGAATAAATCATTTTCGAAATGGTAAAAATGAGGAGTACATTTATTGTAATATGAAGGAAAGGGTTGGACAGTAAGTTATCTTGAGATTTCCATGCATCTTAATTGAATGTCACTCAAAGCAGTGTTTGACTGTAATCGTCCTCAGACTGTATTGCTGCCAAAATGTCACGGTGATCTTTTATTGTTGGAAGTGTTTTGACAGACTTTCTGGCCGCCCTGTCACCATTCTGGGTGATTAATCTCATGATGCACAAGTATGAGCAAACATTTATTTAAGGCAAAATTTTCAATTAAAGACCGATGCTTGCCTTATGTTTATTTGAGAAAATTCTGCATTATACTATTATACTGTGACTGCCAATGTATCTTAGAAATACACAAGGGTTTCAGTATTTCATTCTCAAATAAATAATCACCAAAAGTCTCCTGCTTGTTCTATATACATTCATACCACTAGCCAGTAGTGTTCATCTACATCTATACTGTACGTCAAACAGTCAACCTTGACTATACTATGACGGTGCACTAAGAAAGAGAAAGAAAAACAAAGCAAAAATAGCAAAGGTAGAAAAAGTGTGGTCAAGAAAACGGACTGCAAAAGTTAAACGGTAGAAAAGGAGAGATCATCCAATTAAAGAACACCCCATCTGAGAGACCAATCTGGCTTGCGTGGCGCTACCAGGACACAAGGTCCCGCCGGCACAGCTCCCTCCAAATACTGAGGTGCTTTAATTGGGATGGAAATTCCCCTTAGAAAGTAAGGAACCAGAATATACTGTTCCTAGTTAGTCACTGCTAGAAAAGCTCATAGTAACCATCACTTTTGACTGGTTCAGGTTGAATTGGGGTATGGCAAATAAAAACTATATACACAGCACAACATGGGCATGATAATTATGCTGTCAGGTTGACTTAAAGCCCGTCTGTCTGTCTGTCATTCATCCTTCACTTTGTTATGAGACTAGTTCTGCATGACTCCTTCTGTATGCTCTAGTCGTAGAACTACAGGTGTAGTACCAATTCCAAGACACAGAGCTCCAGATATGGGGAGTATTTCAAAAACTAAAACCTTTATTTCTGCATTAAACCCTATGGTGTCACTGTTCATTAGAATCGTCTTGAAGAGACGATTCTAATGAGTAGTAACACCATAGAATTTGGTGCTGAAATAAGTGAGAAAATGTTGATTTGTGCAATTTACTCCCTCTAATCTGGAGCCCTGAAGACAAACCTGTAACCCCTTACCCCATACATACACATTATAACACCTTTAATTTATTCCTCCATTGAAGAAAATACTTTATACAATCATGAACAAGTACCATAAGATCAATCATGAATTATATGTACCATAAGAAATATTTTCTAAATCCTAGCAAATGATGAACTTCATATAGGCTGAATGTAAAGCAGAATGCTCCTGAAGGGGCCTGTTCTAAGCAAACTTGTTCTAATAATTCTTCAATACTAAGATCAAACTATGGAGGAAAGGGTTAACCCAATAATACCTAGCCCTTTGTAGAACTGTGGCAAGCAAACAGTGTAGATCCAGATGAAATGCCCCAACATGCAGCGTCTCAACAGGGTCTGCACTAAAAACTCTTGTCAAAAATAAACACTTCGATCTGGATGCACATTGATTGTCATGACTGCTTCTATAACAAAATTCTGATCTTGATCTACTTTAAACCTGGCAGTTGCATAAGAATTGTACTTTTTACCTGACATTTAAAGTGTTAACGAGGTTCAGCAAAGAAAAAATGCTGATGGCTTTTTCACAACCTTGCCCTGGATTACAGTCACATCAATAACTCTTTGTAATGCTAGCTGCAGATATATCTGCCACAGTGATTACCTTTGCAAACAGTTTGGATCCAGATGAGACGCCGCGTAACGCTGCGTCTCATCAGGATCCAAACTTTTTGACACTCTGAACCTGAAAAGAAAAATAGTAAATTCTGTTTTTAAAACATCACCAGACGACAACTGTTGCAGACTAAACAATTACCCAGCATGCAAAGAGTCAAAGATCACCTTTAGCTCCAACTAATCCTCTACATGATAGTTTTTTCTGGAGAAACTTTTTACATATAATAAGTCAAACACATCATTACTTTTGGGGAATGTTTTGTACACATGATAAGAACTTTTTTTATGGAAGAAGGTTTTAGCTATGTCGTTTTCTGTAGATCAAGATATCTACTTATTCCACTCCTTCGATGCCAGGATTAACCCGTCCAATATTGGCTGATATTGTTACGTTTCATTAGTGAAATCTTTCACTCATAGAAGCACTGTAAGTTTATTTACATATTTCCCAATGCTTTCATGGTGCACTGATAAAGCACCACAGAAAATGGATTCTGCATTCTAGCAGATGGTAGCTTAAAGCAGGTTGAAAGTAAAGCAGAATGCACCTTAAGGTGCATTCTGCTTAAATTTCAACCTGCTTTAGGTGGCCACTTGTCTTTAAAATTTAAAAAAAAAAAGGCAATCGGATAAAGGGTTAAAGACTGTCCAATGAGTTTAAACTTTGTTTGAACTGCTCCTAAACACAATTTAGTTTTAAATATTACTTAAATACAAGAAAATACTTAAACGTTTGATGAAATGCCAGTTGTACAAGGAGTTTTTGAAATTTTTGGAAGATTTCTTTTCATTATATGCAAACCCTAAACGTAATGTGTTTTAAATTTTATTATCCATTGTTAAATTGCTTGCATCAATTACAAATGTATTGGGTCCCAAAAAAGACCCCACTTATATGATAACGGTATTGAACTTCTTTAGTGAAAAAGACAGAAAAGTGTTTGGAAAGTTTTGTTTATGAAAGTTTCTAAGAGATGGCAGTTTTGATTCATTAGATTTGCTATCAGTAGTGTAGGAAGACAAGGGAATTTGGTCCATGTTCTTAGTGCTTCTTTGGCATGGACATCAAGAACATGTTCCACCAACAACATCATGCATGTTGTAAATCAAGTAAGTCCATTTTCCAGGTGGTTTCCAACTTCAGGACTCCCTGGAACATTCCTTGTATATGTTGATTATATACAAATTGGCACACAAGATTGTTTATTAGAGCAAGAAAAAAATCTCCGGCCTGTGTTTTTACAAGATTACAAAATACCTAAGGTAGATGGAGTACATTTGTACTTTGGTGATGCTAGAGTGAAACTTGTATAAACGGCAACCTTGCATCCAGATAGTAAACTAGCATCTGTACATGTCTAGTTTTAATTCTTTCCCCCCATAGAAGCGCCTTTTAGTGCATTAAATTTATTCCTCCAATGAAGAAAATAAATCCAATTTAAACAGTCATAAACATGTACCAAAATAAACATTTTCTATGTTTTAACAGATGGTAACTTAAAGCAAGCTGAAAGTAAAGCAGAATGGGCCTTAAGGCTCATTCTGCTTTACTTTTATCCTGCTATAAGTACTCAACTGTCTTAAAAACTAGAAGCAGGCTATGTAGTAGAGGGTTATAAAGACAGCAGGTTGAAACGGCACAGTCTGCTTTACTTCTAGCCTGCTTTAAGCTACTATCTGCTTAATTAGACATAGGAAACATATTTTGTTGTATATTACTGTATGAACAAGGCTCCAGATAAGGGGAATATTTCCAATGTTATAACCCTTATAGAGATTGATTCTAATGAATTATCATACCATAGGGTTTGGTCTAATTGTCACAAAGGGGAAAATGATGGAAAACGTTTGTTTGCTCACGCCTTATCTGGAGCTCAGTTTAAAGTGGTACTATTTTCTTGAGCACATGCATAAATGAAAGATGTAAAAAGGTTTGATTATCTATGGAGTAATGGGTTAATACAGGTGTTCTTGTTAACTGAGGCATATGAGACTCACCAACATTTCCCAGGCTTGAAGAGTAAAACTGTTGAACCTTTGTGTTTTTATTGTGATTCAAACAATTAAAGTCCTTCCAACCGCAGAATCTTTACAGTTCAACAAGAGTAACAAATAGGGCCTCTCATTTCTCCGGATTTTTCATAAGTATTCGAATTTTTATCCTAGCAGATCGTAGCTTAAAACAGGCTGAAAGTAAAGCAGAATGCGCCTTAAGGCGCATTCTGCTTTACTTTCAACCTGTTTTAAGCAGGCATGTGTCTTCAAAACAAGAAACAGACTATGGGGTAAAGGTACGATTTGTAAAATTGCGTCTGAAAAATTGAAAATTTGAAATCTTAGGATTTTTATGATCAAATTATGGCAGCCCTGAACAAAGTCGACATAGTACACCCTTTTGCTTGGTTTGATTAGTTGTGTTTTTCACTTCCCTTTATTATTGAGGTTAAAACAGAGATTTGAAGGAGACATGAAGATTTGAATCTTTGAAATGATCATGATCTCACCTGAAGATTAATCAGAATCAATCTTCTCTTCCCGAGGATTTTGATGAGTAGTCAGAACAAAGAGCTTAGCTAACGCATTACCCCATATAGCCTGTTTCTAGTTTTAAAGACAATTAAAACCACTTAAAGCAGGCTGAAAGTTAAGCAGAATGTGCCTTAAAGCACATTCTGCTTTACTTTCATCTTGATTTAAGCTGCCATCTGCTAAAATGTGGAAAATATTTCTTATGATATGCATTCATGATTGTATAGATAAGAACTTAAGAAAATAATTTTCTTCAGTTGACATGAAGTAAAAGCGTGAAAATGCATATCTATGGAGTAATGGAATAAAACATTTTTAAAACGAAAGAACAGCATTTTCTCCACTGTACAATTGGTTTGTGTCTAAGGCATAATGGTGAGCACCTTAACAGTATGATCGGGGATATTGATTTGCTTCACTTATTATCTTCCAAAAATAAACCTAAGTACTAAGTGATGCTGGAGCAGCTTGGCTTTGACACTGTGTCATGCTAACTAGTCAGCCAGTGACAATATTGTCTTAAGACGCGGCGCTGCTTTAACATCAAGGGATTGGTCGCTTTCCGTTCATGATTTCTAAGGTACGAGTTATTCTGTATGTTGTCGGTTTGATCAACAAAAAGGCTATCTCAGATGTGGGTTTACACTGTTTTGTTGTTGTTAAATTAGAAGGTGGAGTATTGAATTGGTTACGTAAACATGGTAAATGGAAGTTGCTTCTTGCAGTACCAGATTTTAGCTTAACAGTCATTCACTTCCCTAGCAATGAGTATATTTGTCATAAACATTGGTGTACTATGAGGGGTACACATGTCCTATGCAAACAGTGTAGACTCTGATCAGAGGGCTCTTGCAGGAGCCCTCTGATCAGAGTCTGCACTGTTTGTCATTTTGCAAAGCCCCCAAGGTTTAATCTACTTTACTTTTGTTCTGTTTTGATATTTTTGCCAGCATTTATAACCCTTAATTTTCTTCATAGGTTGTTATTTGGCTAACTGTGAGGTGAAAATGCTTACACCCTTCCATCAGGATGTACACTATGAACATTTTTGTATTGCTTAATTTTCAGGACTTGGAAGAGGCAATATATTTGCCATTACTAATAGTTATGAAGAAAGGGTTAATTAGCATCCAATTGTAGAAAAGATTGTATGATATTCTCTTGGACTTAATTCTGCTTATAACCCTTTCCACCATAATATTATAATCACTATAGCTAGGACAGGATTTCTTTACCCCTTCCTTTACAGAAGTGCCTTAAGGACGCTAGTCTACCATGTATTGGTTCCTTAACCCATTACCCCATAAATACACCTTTTTACACCTTTAATTTATTCCTCCATTCAAGAAAATAGTTCCATTTTATATAGTGCTGAATGTACAAAATAAGAAATGTTTCCTATATTCTAGCAGATGGTAGTTTAAAGCAGGCTGGAAGTAAAGCAGAATGCTCCTAAAGGTGCATTTTGCTTTACTTTCAACCTGCTTTTAGTAGTCACATGTTTTCAAAACTAGAAAAAAGTAATTGGGTGATGGGCTAAATCAAGGTGCTAGCTGCATGATGGCTATGGAATATGAATACATGTATGATGTGTTGTATACAAAGTTAATAATTCTTTCGTACAATTATTTGTGCAGCTATGATTATTAAATACTTTTTAACCCTTTATTCCATAGTCTGTTTCTGGTTTTGGAGACAGGTGAGCAGATAAAGCAGGTTGAAAGTAAAGCAGAATGCTTTAAGCTGCCATCTGCTAGGATATATAAAAATGTTTCTTTTGGTACATGTTTACGGCTGTAATGTATAAATTGGAACTAGATCTATATTCTTCAGCGTATTAATAATTTGAATGTGCTAAAAGGCACTTCTATGGGGGAAAGGGTTGAAATATCCTAGCTTGCCTCTGTACGTATTATAAAGTAATGGGTTGTTTGCAATAAGTTCAAAGAGATTGACTTATGAAGCAACACATGATGCAACACAGTGAATGGGGTAACAAAATTTATTAGAATTTTATGACGTGCAGTTTTTATCATAAAAAAATAATAAATTCTCAAAAGGTGCTCAATTTACTAGCAACAGTTTAGCTACAGGCATTTTTCAACCTATTACCCCATAATCTGTTTCTAGTTAAGAAGACAGATAACCACTTAAAGCAAAAGAAGACAGATAACCACTTAAAGCAAGTTGAAAGTAAATCAGTCAATGTGTCTTATGGTGTAATCTGCTTTACTTTCTGTCTGCTTTAATCTAAATCGGCTCAGATATAAAAAATCTGTCTTCAATACATGTCATGCAGATAGTCATATACACATGACTATAAAGTTGAACTTTAATGTCTTCAGTAAATGCATAAAAAGGCATAATTATGGATTAATTATAGGTTGAAAATCAGATGTTGCATTTTGAAAGGAAAACAAGTTAGGTCTGTCTAAGGATCAAAGCAATCTTGTTGTGATATAATTACTTACCATATTCCCCTTGGAAATGTTTTCCTTATTATATAAGCTTTAATACTAATTTCAGGAGCTTAACTTCAAAAAATAGTTTAAGAAGTGAACATTAGTAATCAAAATGATATTTATAATGTTTACTAAGTCTTAAATCTAGGTCCAAATTGTTTTGGAACTCGTGGCATGTCAAGGTGAACTATTTAAATATACAGTCAAGACCTGTTACAACCTCTCAAAAGCAGTATTGTTTCCAGAAATTCTTGCAGGTGAGTGCTTAAAGCAGGATGAAAGTAAAGCAGAAAGCTCTGCTTTACTTTCATCCTACTTTAAGCTGCATGTTGCATACATCTTCATTGAATCTTTATTTGAATGGGTGAAGTATTGAGACATTACTGTATAAATTCCTGTTCGATATCATACTAGTACATTGACACTAATGCTTTCGAGGACTACACATCATAAAAATTGGGGAAACAACTGTTACAGATACCGCACAAATTAGATCATCGGAGAAAATGTTTTGCGCTTGCCAAGAACTCTCTCTGTTCCCTCCCCCACAACTAAGTCCCTGCAAGAAGCTCCAGGTGACTTACCTGGAATTCTTCAACTTTTCTCTGACTTTTTGAAGACTTTGCATGTTGGTTTTGGATTGTTAGAATTGTTGATAATGTTCGCAAACAGTTTGGATTCAGATCAGGCCCAACAAATGTTGGGCCTGATCTGACACTGTTTGACACGGACATATCACATTTCTGTAATACAGTATGCATTTCATGTACTAAGATTATGGAAACCGTTAAATAACACAGGGAAAGTATTTAACATGCAAAAAGTTAAATATTCAGGAGTCAACCGAGCAGTAACTGTTTGATCACAAGATGGTTTAATTGGTGGGAGGGGAGATTAGTCAGTTTGTTTGCACCAAGTTTGGCCCAAGAACTTCCCCATGGTTAACCCATTACTCCATTGGTGGGAGGGTAGATTAGTCAGTTTGTTTACACCAAGTTTGGTCCAAGTAACCCATTACATCATAAATACACCTTTTCAAGCCTTTAATTCATAAATATTTGACTGAAGAAAAAAGTTCCAGTTTGTATAGTTATGATTATTGCGCCATAAGAAATATGTTCTATATCCAAGCAAAAGGGAGCTTAAAACACAGTCTGAAAGTAAAGTAGAATGTGTATAAGGCGCATTCTGCTTTTCTTTCAGCCTGATTTAAGTGATAATGTGAACAGCTAGACTATATGGGGTGGTGGGTTAACTCATATCCTCCACAGAAGCATCAGAGGACATCTTAAAATTGTAACCTATTTCCTCACATAATTTTAATATGCTCCTGAAGATGCAGCCTCTATATTGCCTGCTAATGGATGCTCACAATAAGGATTCATTGATAATTGATGACTCTAAATACAAGTGGAAGCTTAACCCTTTACCTGATAGCCTATTTCTAGTATTGAAAATAGGTGACTACTTAAAGCAGGTTGAAAGTAAAGCAGAATGCGCCCTAAGGCGCATTCTGCTTTACTTTCAGCCTGCTTTAAGCTTCCATGTGTTAGAATATTGAAAATTTTCCCTATACTATATAATCATGACTGATTAAATTGGAACTATTTTCTTCAGCGGAGGAATAAACTAAATACGCTAAAAGTCGCTTCTATGGGGTAAAGGGTTAAAGCAAGATTATAGTAAAGTAGGAAGCTCCTTTACATCTTGCTGTAACCCATAAAACCCTAGTGATGCATCTGCACAAAAACAGCTAGTGTACCTGTTATCAGTATGCTTGCAAACATTATGCAAACAGAGGAGATCCTGATCAGAGGGCTTAAGAACTCTGATCAGGGTAATACTTATATGCACTGTCCGGTCGACGATCAGGGCTGCAGATAAGAAGGAGTAAGCCATACTATAAGGACTCGGGATAAGAGGGAGTAAACAAAACAAATCCAACATTTTCTCACTCATTTCAGCTCCAAATCCTATGGTGTAACTACTCATTAGAATCGTCTCAAAGAGACGATTCTAATGAGTAGTTACACCATAGTATTTAATGCAGAAATAGAAATTTTAGTTTTTAAGATACTCCCCTTAACTGGAGACCTGACTGTGGATCCATATAGTTGCTTGAATAATCATGACTCTCCAGCTAGCATGTGATTAGAGTTAATGGTTGTTCAACACATACAGAATTGAGTACCGGGTACATCTGTTATAAAATTTGAGATATGTATGGACCGTTTTATGAGCATAAAAAATTATATATACCAGTGTCATGACATTTGATAGCAGGTTATAATGAGGATGGCAGGGAAAGAAAGTCAATGAACTTTGGGCAAAATTGAAAATAATTACACTACCTGTAGGGCCCTTGCCTGTTTAGTCTGGTTAACAAATTACATTATCACATTTAGCTCGGAGTACTTAACTAAAGTGTTCGTTTTTATTAAAGATCTAAGACTCAGGTTTTATGTTGATTTTTGTAAGTTTTTTGCGGGGCTTTTTTTTTTCCTTGACCTGTAATGGGGGCATTTAACTCTGCGATGATGTCCCTTAGACTGTGCCTCTATAACACGTTCAACCTTAGCAACAAGTTTACAAACAATATACAAGTACAGCGCTCCCTCTCTACAACGACGCCCAATGGGAGACAACAATTGCGTTCGTTGTTCGGAGGGAGTTGTTATAGAGAGGTAAATTGGCTGCATTTGCAAACAGCTTGAAGCCAGATCAGACGCCGCATAACGCGGCGTCTGATCTGGATTCAAGCTGTTGCCACTTGTCAATAAAAAATGTTTACTGTCAAAATGTATATTATATAACAAGAATTAGTACATGACCGTTTTAAGCGGACGATATTGCAACAGTGAAGGCGTTAAACATAATTGTCCTGTTTAGGGAAACACGACGAGGGTCGTTGTAAGGAGGGAGTCGTTGTAGGGAGGGAACGCTGTACATGTACCTGTAAAAGAGTACACAATCTTTTCCTATGCAAAGAACCTCAGATCAGCTAGGGTTTGTCAATTTGCAATGTATGTCAGCAAACTTCCCTAAATAGTAAAAATGGACTATACTCAATTTGAAACAGTAATTTTCCGATAAGAAATTCAGGGTTGAATCGATTAAGGAGCATTCTGTTTTACTTACAGCCTACTTTAACCCATTACCCCATAGCTTGTTTTTCTAGTTTTGAAAATATGTTGTCACTTAAAGCAGGTTGAAAGTAAAGCAGTATGTGCCTTAAGGCACATTCTGCTTTTCTTTCAGCCTGCTTTAAGCTATTATCTACTAGGATATAGAAAATATTTCTTATTATACACATTCGTGATTCTATGAAAGGGAACTATTTTCTTCAGTGGAGGGATAAATTAAAGGCGTAAAAAGGGTGTATTCATGGGGTAATGGGTAAAGATATACTGTCTGTGTTTAATACTGAAACAAGTCATAGGGTATAAAGGGTTGAAGATGTTTGATAGCTGCTGGTGCCACTGTGTTAATGTCACCTTGTATAATATCATATAATTTGTATTTGCCTTATGTCTGTGATACAATATACAGTAATGAATGGTTTTGATTCTGAACACCGTCAACTAATTTGTAAAATTATACACTAATCATATGATACTGTATCTTATCTTATTATATAACCCATTACCCCATAGCATGCTTCTAGTATTGAATATAGGTGACTTACTTAAAGCAAACCTGAACGTAAAACAGAATGCTTTACATTCAGCCTGCTTTAAGCTACCATCTGTTACAATATAGGAAATAGTTCTTATCATACATATTCATAAACGTATAAATTGGAACTATTTTTCTCAGTGTATAAATAAATTAAAGGCGTATTAATAGGGTAATGGGTTAAACAGCTACAAATCTGTCATTGTAGACATCATGCAAATTGCTTGGTTCCATAGCCTAGAAAATTGAATGACATGTACATGTACTTCAATTCAAATAGTGAAAACCTTCATACCTTGTGATGACTGACTTGCAGTAACTGTTAATGTCTTGCAGATTCTACTCACTGATCACAATATTGAATTAGGTGGAGACATGATGAAAGACATGCTAGAAATCTTTAGTTTAGCCTTCTTTTCTGTATCCTTCATTCTTCTGTATCCCTTTCCCCCGTGGAATCTCATTTTAGCCATTTAGTTTATTCCTTCACTAAAGAAAGTAGTTCCAATTTATACAGCCAAAAATACATATGTATACAGGTACTAGAAGAAAGTAACTTAAAGCAGGCTGAAGTAAAGCAGAATGTGCCATTCTGCTTTACTTTCACCCTGCTTAAAGTGTTCATTTGTCTTCAAAACTTGAGAAACATGCTATGGGATAAATGATTAAATATACCTTCCCACTTATAATAGCGCCATGACTGTATAAATTGGAATTACATGTAACTCCTTCAGTTGAGGAATAAATGAAAGGCATAAAAAGGTGTATCTATTGAGTTATGGGTTAAAGGATTACTGTGGTTTTGAATTGTCTATTGGAGGTTTGGTAACATAGACCAACTGCTGCAGTTACAGAATATCTTGACTGCCTTCAGCAGGGTTAGATACTATTAGTGATAATGATTAATGTCTCCAGGTGGGCAGCTATCATCAGCCACAGATGATACAGTCTACATAACAAACAACTTTCCCTACTACACCATTATTATACAGGAATTTTAATCATGTGCCTGTCTTAAATACTCATCAAGTCCATTGTTTTAAAAGTAATGATTAAGGATCAGGATTTTGCTAAATTTTGTTAGTGTCAAACATTTATTATGTAACCAATATAGTACAAACCCTTGCAGTACTGAATTTCTAAATTGGATCTTCAATTTTTGAAACAATGACTGGTTTAGATTAAATTCTTTAGGAATGTTTTTCCAACAAATCATAATCCTTATGAAGCTAAATTTTCAAATGGACCAATTTTCTGATAAAACAAGTTCACATTGACTTGAGGGGTATGTCACAAAACTATAGCCAACTTTGCAGATTATGACCTTTAGGCGTTTGATCTGGGTCGACACTGTTTGTGAAGTATATTTATACTCATACCCTTCAGTGTATGGGTTACAAAGTCTATCTATATTCTGAATCACTAAGTAGGAAAAACTAATTCAGCAATTGTTTGAAGTCTTTATGCTCATTAGCCTGATTCCATTCTTATTATGACTTTCCACAGTACATTGAACTATGAAATACAGAAAGTGTAGAAAGTCCATTAGATTTAAAAGTTCTTAGATCAGGGCACATAGTTTTAGTTGCATTGAGAACTTCAAAAATTAAAATCTTTTTGTCTCGCCAAACCCTATGTTGTGACTTAGTAACTTAAAGCACGGTCTTTTCAGGTTGATTGTAATGAGTAGTCACTGTAACATAATATAAAATTAAAGATCTTGCTTTAAGCAGCATCCAGGTTATAAATGATTTGCACCTTTGAATAGCTTGTATATTGTAATGTGCAATTTAACTATTACCATGCTTGCGACAGATATGACTGCCATAGTGATTACCTAATTGCAAACAGTTTGGATCCTGATGAGACGCCGCATAACGCGGCGTCTCATCAGGATCCAAACTGTTTGACACTGACCCTGTTTTGAAAATAATTTTGAAATTTCTATTTAAATAAAAGTTAGCAAATGACGATTGTTGCTGACGACAATATTACCAAACATGCAAATCATCATCATCATCATCATCATGGGTGTTTAGATTAACGTGCAGGAGTAGGAGTTAATGTAAAGGTTTAATAACGTCTATATTCAAAACAGCATATCTCTTTGTTGCAGTAAACAATATTACCTAACATGCAAAGGGTTAAATAGATCTAACATCTATTTTCAAAACAGCTATCTCTCTGTGTATTTCAGATACTAGTACAAGTCCTCCATGGACCCCTCTGTATGGTGGCACAAAACTAGAGCAGGAGGCAATACAATACATTCACAAGTTCTACTGTAAAGACTGTCAGATGGCTGAGGAGAGGGCAAAGGCAGAGGCAGCAGCATGTAACAATACCACCACCAACAGTCTGCCCGTCAGTACCACGGGCGTGGCCATCACCACGACAACCTCGGCTATGGTGGATGTGAAGCAAGAGCCCATGCCCGTTAGTCCCCAGCAGCAGACAGACGAAGCCTCCCTCATGCACACCTTAGACAAGAACAAAGAATGTACGTATACCAATACAGTCAAAACTCGATACTATGAACTCGCTTAAATCAATCTTACCAGTATTTCGTAAGTTTAATTTTGATAAGTCGATCTCGTTTAAGTCGAACATACCCGTATTTTAAAGTTAAAACGTGGCTAAGCCACGTTTTAACTTTGAAATATGGGTATGTTCGAACAAATGCGAGTTCGTAGAATCGAGTTTTTACTGTATGTTTGTTACATATACTTATTATACCAGTCCTATACAATAAGTAAAAACAGTAATCCCTCCCTGCAATGGCCCTCCCAACAACGACTCCCTTCTTACAACGACCATTGTCACAGTTCCCTTAAAAAGACATTTATATCCAAACCTTTCATGGCTGCAATACCGTCTGCCTAAATATGTCGTCTGCTGTTTTTCTCAAAGTTACATAATGGACATTTTGATAGAAAAAACTTAATTGACGAGTGACAAACAGCTTGAATCCAGATCAGACGCCACGTTATGCGGTGTCTGATCTGGATTCAAGCTATTTGCTATTTTGCAAATATAAGACAAATAACCTCCCTGCAACGACTCCCTCCGAACAGCGCACATATTTTATTGTTTCCCACCGGATGTCGTTGTAGAGAGGGAGCGCTGTACCAGTCTTATACAATAAGTAAAAACTTAGAGAGTTTTTACTAGCAACATGAAGGTTTTGTTAGTTGCTATGCAATATACAGCAGGGGAGGTAACAACCTTTTGGAATGCCAATTAATATTGTCTGCAACATTTCTTGTCTGCTACTGTGCTAAAATTATATTTAAAAAAAAATAATTTCCAAACAGTTTGGATCCTGACACCCTGTATCTGAGCATGTCTTCTGACTCCAAACTTTTTCAAAGTTAATCATAGTTTCACTGTGCAGTTAGCAATTTAGAGTTAAAGCAGCTTCACTAATATGACTGTATATTGTTCACAGCTGTTTTCTGCACCTAATGATTAGCAAAGGAGTTTTGCATTATTCCTCATAACTATTCAGTCAGTCCCATTACTCTATAAATACTCTATAACTACTCCTGTTACTGTGAAGACAATACATGTACTAAGTTTCCAATTTGTACAATCATGAATAGGTACCATAAAAACTTTATCCTATATCCTAACAGATGGTAGCTTTATCTGCTTTACTTTCGATCGGCTTTAAGCTGCCATCTGCTAGGATGTTGAAAATAATTCTTGTGGTCCATATCTATATGACTTTATAAAGCGGAACTATTTTCTTTAGTGAAAGAATAAATTAAATGTGTAAAAAGGTGTATCTGTGGTTAATTGGTTTAGGGTTAAGAGTTAGTAGTAGGATGGGAATGCTGGATGATGTACAAAAAACTATCTTTTACTAATATACATACCAGGGCTGCCATAAGTTGATAAGAAAAATCCTAAGATTTCCAAATTTACATTTTTCAAGTGCGATTATACGAATCGTACCTTTACCCAAAAGCCTGTTTCTAGTTTTGTTGAAAAGTGTTTGCTTACAGCAGGCTGGAAGTAAAGCAGAATGCACCTTAAAGGCGCATTCTGCTTTACTTTTTAGCCTGCTTTAAGCTACCATATACTAGAAAAAACCCTGAAGATTTAGGAAAAATCTGGAGAAATGGCAGCCCTGATCCCAATGGCTGTTGCTGTAGCAATGTATTACTTTTGTTCCTGAAAAATAACAAAAACAACAACTAACTGTTATAGCTGATGAAAACCGTATGTTGCTCAATGGGTCCTTTTCAACATGAAAGATAGTCACTTCTCAGTAAAGCTGTCAGTTTATAGTTTTATTCGAGTTTCATAGTAATATGAATTATTATGATTGGTTTTATAACCACAGACTAGCCTTGATAACTTTATGAAGAAAAACTTACCCTTGAACTTAGAAATATGAGTTACGTAGGTTAAATTGTAATTTGAGCAAATTAGGATTTCAATCTTATACACTTGTGAGCATGCACCATCAAAAATATATTCTACATTCTAGCAGATGGTAGCTTAAAGGTACATTCTTCCTTACTTTCAACCTGCTTCAAGTGATAACCTGTCTTCAAAACTAAGAACATGCTATGGGGTAATGGGTAAAGCAACCACCTTTTGGTAAAACTGAAAATAAGCTGGTGATGGAAACAGTTAATGAAATAAGGATGGTAGAAGCAGTAAATGTCAATGTAATGATAGAAAATATCATGGCCAATGAAGTCTAATACCCAGAGAAAAGGTATTAATTAAAATGTACTAACAAGACTGCAGGTGCGATTGCTTTGAATATTACCAGGCAATACTAATGAGACTCTTGATGTTTTATCTGGAGCCAGGGCTCCAGATTAGGAGAGTATTTCGAAAACTAAAATCTGTATTTCTGCTTTAAACCCTATGGTGTCACTGCTCATTAGAATTGTCTCGAAGAGACGATTCTAATGAGTAGTAACACCATAGGATTTAGTGCTAAAATGAGTGAGAAAATACTGTATTTGTTCAGTTCACACTTATCTCGAGCCCTGTGGAGCCGTTTCTTTTCCTCTTGCGCATTACAAGAAATTATACCAATGAAAACAAATGGATATTTTTTTTGAGATAATGATCAAACAAATTCTGTAAATTTTCAGCACTTACGTGCACAGATGTGTATGTGTATGATGTTGATTTCTTCCTATCAAATTTGTTTTTGTTTCTTTCAGCTCTAAAGCGTAAATTAATGATGCGGAGATCATTGAACGAATTAGTGGACCAAGGCATATATCCTCGTAAGTATTGGAACTTTTTTCTCATGCAAAATCATCATGACATTACCTATTCATTCCACAATCTGCAGACTTCCATAGATACAACAAGAGAAAAAAACATATATCATATACCCCATTAAATACCCTCGGTGGGATCCAAAATCAAATGCAGGACAGAAATAATGCAGAAATTCAGCTGCTATGAGTACATATAGCCTGTCTTAAAGATTCCTTGAATGGCTGTTATCAATCAAGTCATGCCACATGACTCTTAAACCTTGCCCACTAAAAGCCTCTAGTGTTTTCACCTATGAACTTTAAATATCCCCTTGAAGTGTAAACATTTTTCCACAGGATTAAATCCTTAATTCCTCCACATATTTTTTTGCATCTTAGAGTGCCGCTACCATTGTATACATGTGGTAGCTTAAAGCAAGATGAAAATATAGCAGAAAGCTCCTATAGTAGCTTTCTGGTTTACTTTCATCTTGCTTTAAACTGCATTCTGCATTAAAGTTGGTATTAGAATAAAGAGGAGTAAAGTTGTCTTTTCGTTATTGAGAAAAATACAGTAAAAACTCAATACTTGGAACTCGTTTAAATTGAATGTACCAGTATTTCATAAGTTGAATTTTGATAATTCGATCTCACAGAAGTCAAACATACACTTATTTCAAATTTAAAACGTGGCTAAGCCACGTTTTAGCTTTGAAATATGGGTCTGTTGGAACTAACACTTGTTTGAATTATCGAGTTTCTACTGAAGCACTTGCATTTGTATGGATAGCATCATTTTTGTGACAGCCCAATGAAACTCCATGTCAAACTTTTTGTCTCTTTGGATCTTGCTCATGATAATAAGAGTGTGTGTAGGGCTAATACAGGAATAAGATATATTATAGTGTATGTTTTGTTTTATGGTTCTTTTGATGGCCTTTTGCTCAGTTAACAATTAGTAAAGCTTGGATGAGAACGTCTTAAAAGCCTCTCTTTCCGCACATTACATGTTTTCAATTAGGCTTGGGGTGGTATGAAATCCTCAGGTACTAATTCCTAGGCTAGTCTATAGGACTGTCTTTCAGCCCCTGTCCTTCTTCATCATAGCTTGTTTTCAGTACCCTACTGACATTTATACATGCCCTTTATGGTGTACCTGTACATTCCAGTATAGTATGCAAACAGTGTAGACCCTGTCACAGGGCTCCAGATAAGAGGTAGTTTCCTGAACAAATCCAACATTTTCTCACTCATTTCAGAACCAAATCCTACGGTGTTACTACTTATTGGAACCGTCTCTTCGAGACGATTCTAATAAGTAGTAACACCATAGGGTTTAATGCAGAAATAAAAATTTCAGTTTTGAAATACTCTCCTTATCTGGAGCTTTGGGAACAGTCCTCATTTTGTAATGTAATGTAAATACAAATTAACCTTAGTCAAAAATTGACTAGACTTACATGAAAACTGGAATTGTCCATGTGTTTCAGGGTCAATGAGGCAATCCAATAAATTGTTTGAAATGTTTCCTATTGCTTATTACATGAGAGTAGAAACAGGACAACTATATTCGTTTGAGGCATTAGCTATGGCATAAAAAGTATCCTTGATAGATTGTACTAAAACAGGCTCGAAGGCAGTAACCTCCTTAGAAGGATTATTCTGCTTTACTTAATTTCAATCTGCCTTTAGCAGCCACCTGTCTTAAAATTGCAACAGTGAAAGCAAATTGGAACTAATGGAGCTTAGAAATTAAGCTCTCTTTTAAGTAGCCTTCACCCTGGAATCTTGCTGTACAAGTTGGCTTAGGAATAGTCACAATCATGGTAGAATGTAAGTAGGCAGAGGAATTCTAGTACCCTGACAGGATCAAAGATGTGAAGAAAGATATATGACCACGATGTGATTCTTATTGCCTTTGCTACCTGCAAACTAAACAGAGGGGCAGGTTTTTTGGCTATTAGCCTGTTTATGTCACCTAGTGCTATAGGTTGTCTTGGTTGTTCAGAAGATTGGACTCCGTTATGAGTAACCATTTTGCATGTCATAGACCACTTAACTCTTTGAACCCTAGTCCCGCATATAGACATGCTTTTTAAACAGTGTACATGTGAACAGTACACTTGCCCTATGCAAACAGTGAAGACCCTGATCAGAGGGCTCCGAAAGGAGCCCTCTGATCAGGGTCTTCACTGTTTGTCACAATGCCAAACATTGACAAAAACAACCCTTAAAAGTCAGAAATGGACTAGACTAAAATGGAAAATGGAGTTTCAGGGAGGAAAGAGTTAAGCCATGTTTTGAAAACAGTGTAAACCCGGTTCAATTGGTCATATGCCCACTGTATCAGTTAATTTTGTTTAACCCATTACCACATATTCTGGTTCTAGTTTTGGAGACAGGTGACCACTTAAAACAGGTTGAAAGCAGAACAGAATGTGCCTTAAGGGGCATTCTGCTTGACTTTAAGCCTTCTTTAAGCTACCATCTGCTAGGATATAGAATATATTTCCTAGGTGCATTTTCATGACTCAATTAACTTATTAGCTCACCTGAGCCGAAGGCTCAAGGTGAGCTATTGTGACCGCTCATTGTCCGTAGTACGTCTGTCCGTCTGTCCGTTCACTTTTACTTCAAACGACATCTCCTCTGAACCCGGGGATTGTAGGGCGGATTCAAACTGCTCATGATGTTCCTTGGATGCTTCTCTACAGAAATTGTTAAAATGAAACTTTCAAGTGGACTACTTATTGTAATTTATTTAAAAAAGTGAAAAACTTTAAACAATCTTCTTGTAAAAAACTGCTAGGCCCACAGCTTTGATATTTGTTTTTTAGTATCTCCTGGTGATTCTCTCTCAAAATTGTTAATATCAAAACTAAAACTGACCATAGGGATTCACCATAGGGATTTTTTCATTGCCGCTTTATGCAGGATTCATTGCCGCTTTATTCAGGTTATACTGTTTTACTGAAGGTTTAAGCAGGGTTTCAAGCACCCTTATACTAAATCACCTATATTTGCAAACAGTTTGGATCCAGGTCAGATGCCACATAATGCAGCATCTAATCTGGATCTAAACTATTTGCCACTCATTTACATATTTTCTTATATTTAGAAAATATAAGTTATTATTTTTTACATATTTCACATACAAACATTTGGAGCAGACAACAGTTCAGCATGATAATAGTCAGTTCTCCCTGAGACGGTCTCTTATTGCATAACTGACCCAAAGCTAGCTCTGAACTCAGGTCACTGAGATACATAGCAGAAATTATGATGTCTGCTATTTTGTGCTCAAGCACAACTTAGTTCAAGGCATATTACTTTTGGTATGTCTGTTTGTTTGTTTGTTTATCTTTCTGTCTATCAGTCCACAATTAATTCTTGGCCATAAACAGTATGGATCCAGGTCAGATGCCACATAATGCTGCATCTAATCTGGATCCAAATTTGCCACTCATTTACATATAGTTTCCTATATTTAGAAAATGTAAATAATGATATTTATTAACCTATTAACGCATACATATTCCTTTTTATGTCTTTAATCTATTCTTCCACAGAAGAAAATAATTTCACTTTATACAGTCATTGTTGTCTTTAACAATTGCTTCAAATGACATCTCCTCATATATTGCTGAAAAGATTTCAACCATGTTCCTTGGGTCAAGTTGTTTCAAAATTGTTCAAAGAATTAAAAACAATGTAGAACTCTGGTTGCCATGGCAACCAAGTGAAAAAATAAGGAAATCTTAAAAAATCTTCTTGTCTGAAACTACAAGGGCCAGATCTTAGACATTTGTCACATAGCATCATCTACAGGTCCTCTATCAAGTTTGTACAAACTATGCCCCTGGGGTCAAAATTGGCCCCGCCCCGGGGGTCACAGTTTTACATAGAGTTATATAGTGAAATTTTCCAACGTCTTCTCCTCTGAAAATAATATGGCCAGAGCTTTGATATCTGGCATGGTGACACTTTTAGATGTCCTATACCAATAAGGTTCAAATGGTTCTGGTCGATTGCATATCATCTACAGGTCCTCTATCAAGTTTGTACAAATTATGCCCCTGGGGTCAAAATTAGCCCCACCCGGGGGTCACAGTTTTCAAACGTCTTCTTTTCTGAAGCTAATATAGCCAGAGCTTTGATATTCGGCATGGTGTTACTTCTAGATGTCCTTTATCTATTTTGTTCAAATGGTTCCAGTCTGTTGCATATGTTTTAGTTATTTCCCTTTGTCATATTTTCTTGTCTAGAAGACAACTCCAGTTCTACTGATGCTATTGTAATGAAATTTTATGTATGGAAAGAAACTGATGAGAGAAAATGCCATGCACAAGGGCAGCAATATTTTGTTTTTCCCCTTTGTCATATTTTATTGTCAGGAAAATAACTCCAGTTCTGCTGACGCTAGTGAAATAATTATCATTTACCGGAAATGGAAATAGCTTGATAAGAGGATGTGTCATGGATAAGGGTCATAAGCTTGGCAACAAAATTCACTTTTGTCATGTTTTCTTGTCCGGAAGATAACTCCATTTATAGCTATATTAAAATGTTGTCTTGCCCAGTCAACTTGGGTACAAACTTCAATGTCCTCAGGTGAGCGAATTTAGGGCCATGGCCCTCTTGTATAAGAATTATTTTCTGTAGTGAAGAAATGAATTAAATGCATCAAAAAGCATACTTATTGGTTAATAGGACAAAGCAGGCTGTGAGTAAAGCAAAATGCACTTAAAGGCACATTCTGCTTTATTGTCAAGCAGCTTTAAGTGGTCACCTGTCTTTGAAACTAGAAACAAGCAATGGCGTAATGGGTTAAAATGTTTTATATCTGAAGCATTGTATACTTTTGTATGGTTGTAATGACAAGGTCTTTACTGTAGTGTATGTTATGTTGCTGATGAAACAGGGTCCATGCTGTGCATTGGCATCAGCATCAGCAAGAAATGAGGCTTTTCAGAATATGCATTTTTCTCTTAATTAATTTTACATCAGTTTAAAACTCAGGATTAATAGGAAAAGGCCAACACCAAAAGATTGAAGATAAACTTCCACCCATCTCCTGCTGAATATTCATATATAGAACTTTGCCAAGGGCTCCAGATAAGAGGGGGTAAACTGAACAAATCCAACATTTTCTCGCTCATTTCAGCACCAAATCGAAGAGACAATTTTTATGAGTAGTAACACCATAGGCTTTAATGCAGAGAGAAAGATTTTGAGTTTATGAAATACTCCGTTACCTGGAGCTCTGTTCGCCCCTATAAAAATATATCATTTGAACTATTACATCAACTAATAGAACAAGGCAAAAAATGTCAGACAGATCATGTAAGAAAACAGTGCAGATCCTGATCAGACATCTCCTTTAGGAGCTGTCTGATCTGGGTCTACACTGTTTTCAAAAAGCATCAATACTCTATTGGCAGGTAAAGGGTTAAGATTGAATGCTATTCACACAGCCTCTGTTTACCTAATGTAATTATATCTAAGCATGAATCCTTTCCAAATGGCAATTAAATGCTAATCATTTGGAATTTCAACAGAATCTTATCTTCCCTCGCTTCTAAATCAAATTCAAAGTTGAAAGTTCCAATTATTTTCCTGATTCTGGTCATGGTCTGCCAATTTTTGTTTAGCCTCAAATAGGAGCACCTTCAAGGCATCCCTAACCTTTCCCCATGTAGAAAAATCTGTTAACATATAGTCATGTATCAATCAGGCTAGTCATGTATCAATCAGGCCTCAAAGAAATTCAGTTTCATTATTCTATCCTTTCCTTAGAAAGAACAGTAGGAACCATCCCCTACATCCCTGCAGACGGTTTCTGAAAGCAGGTTAAAAGTAAAGCAGAAATCTCCCATTCTGTTTTAAACACAAACCTGTCTGTTTTAAAAACTAAAAACTGCTACACTATTTGGAAAGGGTTACGATGACCGATGCCAGTGGAAATGCAAATTTGATAATAAAGATTGAAATGTGATAATACTTCTGTCTGCCCAGCTAGCTCAGACTGCGGACAGGCACTTGAATTTCCCTGTTTGTCCTCAGTTACTGTTCAAGAAAGGCTGCTTAAAACAAGGTTCAAAAATACTTTCAATCTGCTTTTAGTAGCTTAGTCCTGTCGGGCTCTATTATTCTTGAGCCAGGTAGGAGCATAAAAAGGCATTTCTATGAGGAATAATGATAAAGATGGAAAAGGGATGTTTCTAAGAAGAATTGATAAAGATGTGAAAGGCATTTCTAGAAATGAATTGTTTTACCCTTAACTGTGCAGGAAACCAGTATATAACCATTTGCAAACAATGTAGACCCTGATCAGAGGGCTCCTTCAGGAGTCCTCTGATCAGGGTCTACCATATTTGCTATAGTTTTCATTATTTTGGGGACAAAATCCAGGGCTGCCTTAAGTTGATCTTAAAAATCCTAAGATTTCAAATTTTCAATTTTCCAGACGCAATTTTACTAATCGTACCTTTACCCCATAGTCTGGATCTTGTTTTGAAGACAAATGACTGCTTAAAACAGGTTAAAGTAAAGCAGAATGCGCCTTCTGCTTTACTTCCAGCCTGTTTCAAGCTACGATCCGCTAGGATAAAAATCCGAATACTTAGGAAAATTCCGGAGAAATGGCAGCCCTGAAAATCCAAGCAAGAGCTCATTATTTATTATGGAAGAATCAATTTTCGAAAATCAGCAGTGTAAGGAGTAAAGTCTTTTGTTCCATTACTCATTGAAGAGTCTAACAGATCCCTTTACTTCATGCCAGGGACATAAAATGTTTAACATTCTATTAATAAGTTATATAATTACGGGGCATGATTTTAACATTTGGGGGCCCATCTGTATGTCTTAATCCATGTTTACACCCAGACTCTGGTAGGGCATTAGCCAGTTAATAAACCTATGAATCCAGAGTTAGTAAACCGGTCCATTAAACCCCTAAGTGCCATATTAAAGAAACAAATTTCTCTCCAATTGTATTATGCTCAATCTCTTAGATAGAACATTGTTATATATTAATTGAAAAGAAATTTAGAAGCAGCAAAAAATATGTTGATCCAGATCAGATGACTTCTGTTTGAGCCCAGTGATCTAGGTCTACACTGTTTTCAAATTTCGGTTTAAGCTTACTTTAAGCATTCAAAGGGGGATAAGGCTTATATGTTTATTGAAACAGCAAGTTTTAGAACAATTAGGTGGGGGAATTGGAATTTTATGGTGAGCTATTAAGAGTGGAGCGGCTTGGTGTAAATAATGCATGAAATGAACGGCTTCTGCAATAGCTGCCTGCAGATTAGGGCTGTGATAGAAAAATCCCATCCTTACTACCTTTTAAAACTGTTTATCTTTAATGTTTTGAGACAGATTGATGCTTTACATTGATATTGCTTTAAACTGTCACCTGCATTTAAACCTTTACCATATAGCCTTTCTAGCTTTAAAGGATGTTGTCCACATAAAGCAGGTTGAAAATAAAGCAGAATTTTACTTGATGTATGCAATCTGCTTTACTTTCAGCCTGATTTAAGCTACCATCTGCTTGAATATACAAACTTTTTCTTATGGTGTTCATGTTTATATAAAGTGGAACTATTTCCTCTTTAGTATGGAAATAAATAAAGGGTGTAAAAACATGGAGTAATGGGTTAAGCTGCCACACTGATTTTAACCCATTACCCCATAGCCTGTTTCTAGTAATGAAGATAGGTGACCACTTAAAGCAGGTTGAAAGTAAAGCAGAATGTGCCATAAGGCACATTCTGCTTTACTTTCAGCCTGCTTTAAGCCACAATTTGCTAGGATATAGAAACTATTTCTTATGGTGCACATTCATGACTGGATACAGTAGAAATATTTTGCTTCAGTGTAGGAATAAATGAAAGGCTTAAAAATGCATATTTATAATTTATGGGTAATGGCTTAATAGTCAGTGGGTGTTAGTTTGAGTAGAGTTGGTGACAGAAAAGACATTTTATCTGGTGACAAATGAAGTCAGAGACCTCTGCATCCAAAAACTGCTATCGTGCAAAAACATTTGGAATGATTTATGTTCCTGGAAATAGAATTTAACAGAATCATCCCAAGTAAAGATTGCGCTAATTCTGTTTGCCTTGAATTAATTCTGTAAGAAATTTCCAGACACTTAGAACTCAGGCTAGGAATGTATTGGCAATGACTGTGCTTGAAAGGAAACTACAATGTAGATCTTGATTACAGATATATTGTATGCAAGTGCACCCTGCAGGGTGGTCAATGCCAAATTCTGTTTCTGTCTGACTATTGCAGTGCTTGTAAGCTATCACGGAGTACAGTAAAATTCCTAAAACTTGGGACACCCAGAAAAACTGCTGTAATTATCCTAAAACTGGAACTGATTGCTTTGGGACACCCATAGAATAACCCTTTATTGCATTACTAGTATACACATTTTAATGCATTTAATTTATTCCTCCAATGAAGATAAGTTTCCATTTATACAGTCATGAATATGCAAATTATGCATTATAAGAAAATAGTTTCTATATTATATCAGATGGTAGCTTAAAGCAGGATGAAAGAAAAGCAGAATGTGCCTTAAGGCACATTCTGCTTTACTTTCAACCTGCTTTAAGTGGCAACCTATTTTCAATACTAGAAACAGGCTGTGGAGTAAAAGTTTTAACAGGAGTAAAAGTTTTAACAGGTAGCTCGGTGCAATTTTTCCCTGCAAAAAACACATTCATTATAATCAACTGTTTTGTGGCGGCCACTTTTGTTGAAGCCATTACACTGCAGCTGCCCTTGACAGAATTTCTCCTAGAGAAAAAGCCAGCATTCTGCCCATACCTGCCTGCAAACAACAGCATTTCTTACACATTACTAAAAACAATACGCACAGAACTTGTCAAATATTTTGCATACTATTCCTTTCCACAGATGATTATTTGCAAACAATTGTGTTGCCAAACTAGTGTAAAGCAACAAATCAAAAGAAAATGAATTTGGCAGCCTTTAAAAACAGGTAGCAGCTTAGTGCAGACAACACGAAATGCAGGAAGATTCTAAACAAGAGCTCTGCTTTACTTTCAGCCTGCTTTTAAGCTACCATCTGCTAGGGTATAGAAAATATTTCTTAACCCTTAGCCTGCCACTCACAACTATAGCTCCATATGCAAACAGCTTGGATCCGGATGAGACGCCGAGTAACTCGGCGTCTCATCCGGATCCAAGCTGTTTGACACTCGGACAACATTTTCAGCAATTTTGAGCAACTTTGAAGCACTTTGAAACTTGAAGCAGACGAGAAATATAGCAGACGACAATTTATTTGGCGGGCTAAGGGTTAAGGTACATGTTCATTACTGTACAAAGTGGAACTACTTTTTTCAATGACTGAATAAATTATATAGGCATAAAAAGGAGTATGTATGAAGTAATGGAGTGATTAAAGCCCCCAACTGTCTTTTGACTCATTAATATTACCCATAGCCTGTTCCAAGTTTGTGAGATAGGTGACCACTTAAAGCTCGTTGAAAGTAAAGCAGAATGCGCCTAGAGGATAGAGAAAATATTTCTTATAATACTTATATATTCATGACTGTATAAACTTGAACTATTTTCTTCAGTGGAGTAGTAAGTAAAAGGCATAAAAAGGCGTATTTCATGAAGTAATAGGTTAACACTCATAATTAGTAGTCAGTTTGATGGTCAGAATAGCTTATAGTGGATGTTTCACTGAGTACATATTGTGTTTTTATGTTATTCATAGTTTTGGTATCCAATATATTAAAGTCTTGGCATTCTTTGTTAACTCTGTGTTATGGAACATACCAGACACTGATTCTCCATGATTTCTTCACAAAAAAATTATCAAACACTTATTTACTTGGCAACTTATAGAACTATCTCAGATATGATATACACTCCAGAGTTACCAAGTATCTGATCAAATTCCCTTCAGTTGTTGGTGATATGGGCAAAAGGTCATTATTTGTTACTCATTTGTTGTTACTGGTGATTTCTTTTGTAGTTTTGAAGTATATCTGAATATTTTCAGGACTTCTTTAGAGCACTAGTCTGTAAATTTATACAGTCATTGCATAAGACACCATTGAATGATGAAGACTGACGGTCTTGTAAGGAAGAATGGCAGTCTTGTAATCCTTAATCCCTATTTCTTATCGTACAAATTCATGCCTATATAAATTGGAACTATATTTTTCTGTGGAGGAATAAAGGAAAGGCATAAAAAGGCGTATTTATGGGGTAAAGGTTTAAAAATGCTTTGTTTTATCAAATTGTTGCTGGGCACTGGTTTTACTGTATTGACCAAAGAAGCAAGGGGGTCTCGGGAAAGGAGACTACAATTATTATGAGTGGAACTAATGACTTCTGTTGTGAATTATGACTTGTGGCAATAGAGAAGAATGTATGATGGGAGTTATGGAGCATACTGATGAATGGGGAGCCAATAGTCCATTGACCTCTCTGGGAGTTTAACTCAATCATAACCAGGCTCTTTAACCCATTACCCCATTGTCTGTTTCGAGTTTTGAAAAATAAGGAACTACTTAAAGCAGGTTGAAAGTAGCACATTCTGCTTTATTTTCAGCCTGCTTTTAGCAAACATCTGCTAGAATATAATAAATATTTCTTATGGTACATTATTCATAATTATGTAAATTGGAACTATTTTCCTCAATGGTTGAATAAACTAGAGGCATAAAAAGCAATGTTTATGGGGTAATGGGTTAAATGAATGTCTATACTGTGATTCTTATGAAGTTTAATTTTCATATGCCTGTTGAAATACTTTGGCATTATAGACTTCATCTGTTCATCTATCTGTCCAGTTTGTTTACACAATTTTGCCCAATTTGCATCATACCTGGTAGGACTCTTATTTGCTTATATTGTAAGTCTGGACAAATTCGTAAAATGAAATATTTTAATTAATTGTTTTGGGTGGAGTTGAGCCCCTTTATAGGTGTAGAGGCATAATAATTAAAGGCGGAAAAAGTGCTTCTATGAGGTAATGGGTTAAAGCCTGTAAATCTGGCAGTGGGAAGGGGTAAACACAGTGGAGCAAGATGTCTGATAAACTACCAGGTATCCTTTCTTTGTGTCCTTTCTGAAACATTTGCTCTTAACCTGATTATTACCGACTCCATCATAAGTAATTAATATAGTGGACAGTATCCTGTGTGGTGCAGTAACCTATCAATGGCTTGATCTGATCATGTCACAAAGGGTGGTTAATTGGTTTCACCCAGAGGTCAACAGATCTGCTCCTCGTCTGATAACCTACTCCTATTGTGAGTTTGATAATTTATTCATCACTAAGTAATTCTTGTAAGTATTTGGTTCCCTTACAGATCATTTTAGTTACCAAAACATATACCAGTCTACTGGAAATTCTGATTTTTGATTAATACTGGTCTAAATTAGCAAACTGTGTAGACCCTGATCAGAGGGCTCCTATAGGAACCCTCTGAGCTGGGTCTACACTGTTTGCAGATGTAATGAGTACATTTATACAGGTCCATGGTGTTGAAATAGTTAACCCTTAGATTCCTCCCTGTAGTCAGAAGTTACCTTTA
The DNA here is from genome assembly GCA_922989275.2 of Gari tellinella. Lineage (NCBI taxonomy): Eukaryota > Metazoa > Mollusca > Bivalvia > Cardiida > Psammobiidae > Gari > Gari tellinella. The sequence goes on along the minus strand of OV277856.1, from coordinate 26,407,529 downwards.
TTGAACTGTGTTTAGGGCAAGTGACTCGTAAAGGGGCTTTCTGGTTTACCGTCGTCATGTTTTGAGCTTCCACCTTTATTTAACCCATTGATCCTTAGCCTGTCTATTAGTTTTGAAGGTGACCATTTAAAGCAGGTAGAAAGCACCTTTAGGCAGATTCTGCTTTTCTTTCAGCCTTCTTTAACCTATTACCCCATAGCCTGTTTCTAGTATTGAATATATGTGACCACTTAAAGCAGGTTGCTGTATGTTCAGCCTGCTTTAAGCTATCATCTGCTATAATATAGAACATGATTCTTATAATACATATTCACGACTGTATAAATATGATCTCTTTTCTTCAGAGAAAGAATAAATAAAAGGCGTAAAAATGCGTATTTATGGGGTAATGGGTTAAATAAAAATCTGCTAGGGTGTGGAAAATATTTTTTATGTAACTTATTGATGACCCTAAAGTGGAACTATTTTTGTTCAGTTGAGGACTGAACCAAAGGCGTAAGAATGCATATTTAAGGAGTGATGGGTTAAAACTGTCAATGGATTATCATTTTGTGGTGATTATTTGGAGGAGCGAAAGGTGAAATGCCAGGTATTGCACCCTGGCATATTTTCCATGTTGATTTGATTACCAGTCTCTACCCTAATGTCACTGACCTTGTAACCCCCTCCTAGAAACTGCTGAGCCATGGAACACTGGGGAAGATATTCTAAGTTTCTGTTAAAGCAATACCAGGTGCAAAGGCAATGCAGTAAAATGTAGAAATTGACAGTTTAATGAAACTGGTGAAGATTTACTTAACCCTTTCCCCACATAGAAGCTCCTTTAGGGCATTTAATTTATTCCTCCATTGAAGAAAATAGTTCCAATTCATACAGTCATAAACTTGTACTAAAAGAAATATTTTCTATATCCTATCAGATGGTAACTTAAAGCAGGCTGAAAGTGGTAACCTGTCTTCAAAAGTAGAAACAGGCTATGGTGTAAAGGGTTAAAGATCTGAGTGGCAAACAGTTATTTGGCCCCAAGTCTGACTCCATGCTGTTTGCGTTTCTTGGTTCAATGAGTTAAAGGATATCTGTTTGTCTAATGGTCATGGAAGACAGATCTCTGTAGAATACTGTATCATTGATTAGCACAATCAGTTTGATGTAAATTCACAGGTTTCCACCAGATTACAAGTTTTGTTAAAATTGGGAGATTTGTAATTTTACCACTGGTGTTTTGAAGGTACAAACTATGCTGTTAGCCAGGTATATTGTCATTAACGATGTTAAGGAAATAAATGTAAGAATGGCCAGTCTTATCTGTACAGTAAAGTCCCTATGATAACAATCACTCAAATATATATTTGTTTTGGTGTTCTAGACTGTAAAGTTGGTGTTTAACCCTAATTTACCTCATAACCTGTTTCTAGTTTAAGAAAGATGATCATTTAAAGCAGGTTGAAAGTAAAGCAGAATGTGCTTTAAGGTACATTCTGCTTTATTTTCAGCCTGCTTTAAGTCCAGGAGCTTTCTGATTACTTTTATCTTGCATTATATATGAACCATGTTATTAAATTTACACTGCCATTCAGTCTTCTTGCCATATGGAATTCCAAATATTTTGTCAAAGTGATTCAGATGATACCTTTATATAATTCCAAATTCTTCCAACTAACTTGAAATTTGCATCTAATCAAAAGATCAAAACTGTTGACTGATGAATGTTTTAGTACTTTTCTGTTAAAACATTCCATAAAATGTAAGCTTTGAAAACAATGGCAGACAATAACTTTGAAGAGGATAGAAAGCAGGCAATGAATTAGATAAAACTGCCAATCAGATACCCTTAACCATTTACCTCATAGTCTGTTTCTAGTCTTGAAGTCAGATGACCACTTAAAGATGGTTGTAAGTAAAGCAGAATGTGCCATAAGGCCCTTAAATCAGAGAGCTCTTTCTGGTCTGGTTCTACACTGCTTACAAAGAGAACATAATGCACTTGTTTCCAGCATTTAAAGGTTTAAACATTATCACAAATACAGAGATTCTTGGATGTTTGAAATCTAGATTTGGTGCAAAAAAGGATGGCGATATGAAAGAGCTGTTGACTACTGATGCAAGATTTATGCATGTTTTATCAAAACCTCAAGTATTTACAAACTGTTCAAATCTAATGGTATCATGGCAAATAGTTGAAATGGAGGCATTTGATGCTATCTGCCCAAATTCTTTAAGTAGAGAAGCTTGTATCAGTACAAGGAAAACAAAATTAATGTTCAAATGCTTTAATTCTTAACTGGCAGACATAGAAAGTATTTCAGAAATAAAAAAACGTTATCTCCGTTAACCCATTTCCTATAAATACGCCTTTTCACGCCTATAATTTATTCTTCCATTCAAGAAAATAGTTTCCTTTTAAACAGTCATGAATATATATTTTTTACATCCTAACATATCATAATATATAGCTTAAAGCAGACTGAAAGTAAAGCAGAATGTGGCTTAAGGCACATTCTGCTTTACTTTCAACCTGCTTTAAGTGATCATCTTTCTTAAAAGTAGAAACAGACTATGGGGTAATGGGTTAAATCCTATGTTGTGACTACTCATTAGAATGGTTGTTTGAGATCATTCAACTAAAAATTCACAACATAATTAAGATATAAGAAGACCTGAGGGAGAAATTTCATTTTATTTTTCAGTTTTATCCCTCTAATGCCTTGTTTACTGATAAAAGCAATTAACTGAGAGCTTATATTTTTAGTCTTGAAGTCAATGAACTACTAAAATATTTTCACAGTCAGATTGTCAGACACTTTCACTGCAAATTATGAAAGACAAAAACAGAGCTGCCATAAGTTGACATGAAAAATCCTAAGATTTCCAAATTTGCATTTTTCAAGTGCGAATTTACGAATCATACCATTACCCCATAGTCTGTTTCTAGTTTTGTTGACATACTTAAAGCAGGCTGGAAGTAAAGCAGAATGCGCCTTATGGCGCATTCTGCTTTACTTTCAGCCTGCTTTAAGCTACCATTGTTCTACAAAAAAATCCGAAGATTTAGGAAAAATCCGGAGAAATGGCAGCCCTGCAAAAAGGGAAATCAGTATCAGTTGAAGTGCTTCTAAGGAAATTGAAGACGAGCCTTCAATCATGGACAACATTATCACGGCATTTGATTTCATATCAGCTGATATTGTGGTATTTTGCTGACATGATGCATGTGAGATCAGAACCAAGTCAGCCCCAGATATATGGAAACACTTCTAAGGGCAGATAATCTACTCTTTGAAAATCAATTTTTATTTCTTTCAATATGTATGACACTCTTTTTCTTTGCCCATAACCCCATAGCTGGAGACAATACTAGACGACCACTTAAAGCAGATTGAAAGTAAGGCAAACTGTTTTAAGGTGCATTTTGCTTTACTTTCTGCCTGCTTTAAGCTGCTATCTGCAAGGATATAGAAACTATTTCTAATGGTGCATATTCATGACTGAATACAATTGAACCATTTTCTTATCATGGCATTCAAGCATAGCTCTTGGCCATAACGGTGTAGATCATGATCAGAATTGTCACATTTTGTACCATTATGTCTGAATTGTGTCTACCCTATAGTTGTTTTGTCGGAGAGCCATACGGGATCCCTTTGATCTGGGTCTACACTGTTTGCAAATGTAATTAGTATATTTTGATAGGTACTTGGTGTTGAAAGAGTTAAAGCACAGAAATAGAAAAACTAAAATTTTAATGCTGATAATGACAATTGTAGCATTACCATCAGTCCTTAGGTGATTACAGGAAATATTGTGTGGTATTAGAAACATTTTATCACCAAAGTTTTATCTCATTATTAAGGTGGTTTTATTTGTCTTTTCAGCCCCCAAGACTCCTCCAGCATTTATGGAACAGAGAAAAAGTCTTGAGAGAGCAAAGGTAGGTATTTTACATGTGAGTGAGTGAGTGAAGGATTAACGAACAATCCCTGTGTGTAACTAGTGAAGCACATTATCACTAGACAAAGAATCTGCCACTTTAAGGCAACAAACACTTATAAATGCAAGCATCTAGATCAACGTAAATTTTGTGTACAAGAATGCTTTGTAAGAAACTCAATTATGTCAGCAAACTTAAAACGCCATTGCACTAACACCAACCCAACTTTATTCACAGCAAACTCAAAAATTCGATTTTTGTTAAATCACTAACAATGCACTAATATTAATTTTATCACAACACATTCTGTCTTTCTTTCAACCTGCTCTAAGTGAACACCTGTATTTAAAGCTAGAAACAAGCTATGGAGTAAAAGATTAATCCATTACCTCTTAGCCTGTTTCTAGTTTTGAAGATAGCTTGGTGACCACTTAAAGCAGGTTGAAAGTAAAGTAGAATGCGCCTTAAGGTACATTCTGCTTTACTTTTATCCTGCTTTAAGCTACCACCTGTTAGTATATAGAAAGTATTTCTAATGGTCCATATTCATGACTGTTATATTTGGAACTATTTTCTTCACTTGTATAAATTGGTGTATTTATGGAGTAAAGTGTTAAGCAAGCACCTCTCTTAAAGATACTGAAGGAATAAATAGGGCATTAAAAAGTATTTATGGAGTAAAGTGTTAAGCAAGATGCACCTCTCTTAAAGATACTGAAGTAATAAATAAAGGGCGTTAAAAAGAGTATTTATTGAGTAAAGTGTTAACCCTTTCCCCCATAGAAGCGACTTTTAGCGTATTTAATTTATTCCTCCGCTGAAGAAAATAGTTCCAGTTTATACCCTCATGAACAATTACCACAACAAATATTTTATATAGCCTAATAGATGGTAGTTTAAGGCACATTCTGCTTTACTTCCAACCTGCTTTAAATGATCACCTGTCTTTAATATTATAAATAGGTTATTGGGTAAAGGGTTAAGCAACCACCTGTCTTAAAGATACTGAAAAGGAATCAAGACAGTAAGGTTCAAAACAGAAGCTTGTAACAGTAGGAGTTATAGATGTCAGACCATGACCTACTTCCCCTATTTTTCTGGCGCCAAGAAACAAAAGAAACATTCCGTTTTTTTGTCTTTTGTATTTTTTCTGTGTTACATAATCTTTGGCATGGAATTTCCGATTTTGCTTTCATGGTAGTCATAACCACTATTCCATCGATAAAGATACTTAACCAGTTGCTTAACAAAGGTACCTGATGGATGGAATTATAATTGTCAGCATTCATTTATGGATTTGTAATTAGTCTAGTCGCCAGAATTCTAAACAGCTGCTCGGAATAGATAGTGCATCTTTTAATCCTGTATCCCCATGTTGTCGAAGAGCTATGAAGTTTTGCAAGAAATCGTTTTACAATAAATATGTATACCGTTGTCTGTCGATAGAAAAACTCAAACAATACTGTTATGATCTATAAAGACAGATTATGCTTAATGCAGGTCAGAAGTAATGCAGAATGCTCCTAAAGGAGCTTTCTGCATTACTTTTTTCCTGCATAAAGCTGGCATGATATATATGGCGATCTTGATTTTGAAGGTGTCTGTAGTCAGGTTACACTGTAGTTGTGTAAGGCTTCAGAGAAGAGGAATGGCCTGATCGACATAGCAAGTGTTTGTGGTTGCCGATTTTTCCATGTCAGGCGATAATGTCATCAAGCTTGAGAGATAGGGCAATTCAAATGAGATGTACAGTTATATATAGAGAATTATACAGAGCAAAAGTTGATAGGTTATTGAATCTGTGCAAAATGGTTCATGAGCTATAGCCAGAACTGCAAATTACCTACCATGTAAATGCAACTGCTTAAAGCAATAAATATGGAGCTTTTTGCTTTACTTTCATATTGCTTTAACCCGTTTCCCCATAAATACGCCTTTTTACGCCTTCTATTTATTCTTCCATTGAAGAAAATCGATCCACTTTATATACAGTAATAAATATGTACCATAAAAAATATTTTATTTTCTAGAAGATATTGTCTTGAAGCAGGCTGAAAGTAAAGCAGAATGCGGCATAAGGCGCATTCTGCTTTACTTTGAACCTGCTTTATAAAGTTAAGTGGTCACCTATTTTCGAAACTAGAAACAGACCATGGTAATGTGTTATTTGTTTCCATTATCAATCATCAAAAAATATTTATTTCTGCGGTTATGTGGAGGAGGTAGATGCACCCTATGGTGTTGATGCAGAGATGAAAGATTTTGAATTAGAAAATCAGCAAATAGTGATTTAGAAGCAGATGACATTTCAATTAATAAGTTAGAACTAAGTATGACATTGCAGACACTTTGAAATCATTAGATTTGCATCAGATGTTGATCCAGATTCTATCTTTATAGACAATGCCTTTCATCTTATCATGATCTCTGGCTTATCAAACACCCTTTCACACCTGAATGAAGTCAATAAAATTACAGTTAAAATATTGTTATTACGATCACTCATTAAATTAAAAGACTTGTTTTCAGGTTTCTGAATCAGATAGCTTCTTAACCCATAACCCCATAAATACGCCTTTTTATGCCTTTTAAATATTCCTCCACTGAAGGAAATAGTTCCAAATTATAAAGTTATGAAAATGTATCATAAGAAATATTTTCTATAGCGTAGCAAATGGTAGCTTAAAGCAGGCTGAAAGTAAAGCAGAATGTGCCTTAAGGCACATTCTGCTTTACTTTCAACCTACTTTTAGTGGTCACCCATCTTAAATACTAGAAACACTCTATGGGGTAATGGGTTAACCAATATGTATCGGGGTTGAACGATTTGTGTAAGCATGTAGTGCACTTGTCCTGTAAGTGTGGGGTCCTAGGTTTGAGTCCTGGTCTGATTGCATATTTTTCTCACCATATTGCATTTGGTGCCCAACATGGTTTCTGTGACTGTATGTGCTCGGAGTTCAACCCCAGCAGTTCTCATGACTATAATAGATACGGAAATTCGGGATGTCATATTTTCAACATACTGCTTTCAGTGGTAACCTATAGCTAACAGGCTACTAATGCCTAATGGGTTAAAACAAGTCATATGACTCGAGTAAAGGGTTAATGTGTGACAAAATGTTTAACAGAAATCAGTATGGCACATCTTTTTAGCTTCCTATTGAAAAGTATTTTAAATGGTAGAATGTATTTAGTCCTGCTGTTTAATCTACAAATCATGTGTGGGAGTAGGGGTATTGCATGTTGGTTGTTTGGCTACCAAGGTCAAGTAGAAAGAAATGCTACCTTTCCCCCTGGCCATTGGCCAATCAAGATGAGCTGGTTACAGAAGAGACGGTGCTGTGCCAGCTGCCAGGGCTCCAGATAAGGGGGAGTAAACTGAACAAATCCAGCATTATCTCACTCATTTTAACACCAAATCCTATGGTGTAACTACTCATTAGAATCGTCTCGAAGAGACGATTCTAATGAGTAGTGACCCCATAGGGTTTAAAGCAGAAATAAAGATTTTGATTTTTGAAATACTCCCCTTATCTGGAGCCCTGCGCTGTGCAGTGCCAATGCCAATGCTACTTTCAATTATGATAGTGACTCCGAGATAACCATTGGAGAAATCACAAGAAAGTTCACTACGGGGTAGGTTCAGGCCAAGACATTTGCTGCAACTCGGGTTATCTCACTTAGTGATTATGTCAACCCTCTTCCAGGAATACGAGTTGACATAATGATAAGGTTACACAGGTCTCGAAAATGCTTATCTGCTACAATGGAATTTGATAAGCAACTTCCAGCATAAGCCAGAATATTTAACCTCTGTAGTTTCTAAAAACTTGAATGGAGATTAACAATACTTTCTTTATGAGCCTTCTTTATCTTAGGTGACTTAAAAATATTGTCCCATTAGCCATTTCAATTGTTACATATAATAGGAATTTTAACTGCAGAAGCTTTGACAAGTCTTGTTCAAGTACAGCACTGGATCTGTATTTAACCCTTTCACCGCCGGATTCGCCTAAAGTCGAATTTGCAAACAGTTTTAATCCTGATCAGACGCCGCGTTACGCGGCGTCTGATCAGGATCAAAACTGTTTGACACCCGTTTCGATATTTCTTATGTCAAACTCTCTGAATTCTAACTTTGAAATGATATTGCAGACAATAATGTTGAAGCAGACGACACAATTACGGTGCAGGGGTAAATAACTCAAAAATAATTTGGCGGCGAAAGGGTTAAACAATATTTTAGAAAGATGTCATGATGTGGGTTTAAACTCTTTCTAGGATGACTTTCACAAGCAAATCCCATGTATCAATTCAAAGAAAGAACATATAATGACCCAAAGGGGAATAACTCTGAATTCCCTTTTATATGTAAATCTTTGCACTTAGCCTTTTCCTCCATAGAAAGTGCTTTTGTTGCTTAAAGCAGGACGAGAGTAAAGCAGAAAGACATTAATATGCATCACAAGAAACATTTTCTATATCCTAGCAAATGATTGCTTAAAGTAGGCTGACAGTAAAAGACTAAATTCTCTTAACCCATTGTATCTTTAGCCTGTTTCTAGTTTTAAAAACAGGTAACTACTTAAAGCTGGTTGAAAGTAAAGCAGAACGCGCCTTGAGGCGCATTCTGCTTTACTTTCAACCTGCTTTAAGCTATCATCTGTTAGAAAATAGAAAATATTTCTTATGCTAAATTTTAACTATTTTCGTTAGTGGATGAATAAATTAAAGGCGTAAAAAGGCATATTTATCGGGTTACTGGTTAAAAGCTATGAGTGAAAAGGCTAAAGGTAAAGAAGGGTTCATGTTGATTTCGTCTGTTGATACGGACTGACAAATTCAGTAGCAGCTTCAGTTGTTAATAGTCTCACAGGCAGTATACTAGAATTGTTAGCCTGACATATATTAAGTTCCACCAGGTATCAGGAGTTATCCGAAATGACACAAATGACAACACTGCCGCTATCAGCAAGCTATCTGCAACTTAGGATCAGGCTCTGGGTACAAGCCATACAATGTTAATAGAGGAATTTATGATCTTTGCACATGGGGGTAAAAGGTCAAATACAGCGCTCCCTCTCTACAACGGCCCTCCCATCAACAGCTCCCTCTTTACAACGACCCTTGAGCAGTTCCCTAAACATGACAAAAGTGTCCGTTTTAATGTTGCAATATTGTCTGCTTAAAATGTTTGATGGTCTGCTGATTTTTCTCAAAGTTACATATAAGTATAGAAGATATATTATAATGATTGACAAACAGCTTGAATCCTGATCAGAGGCTGCGTTACGCGGCCTCTGATCTGGATTTAAGCTGTTTGCATATGTAAGCCAAGTCTTAATGTTCCCTCCCTATAACGACTCCCTCCGAACAACACACACAATCTGTGTGTCCCAATGTGTGTCGTTGTAGAGAGGGAACACTGTAGAAGCTTAGTATATGTGTACCTAAAACACATATCTGTCTCTTTTGTATCCCCTATGAATTGGACAATGATGCTTGCTTCCATAAAGATTGTAGTATAACATAGGGATTTGTCTAGCTGCATTGGAAGACATTAGATCAGTATACCCCATTAGTCCATAGCCTGTTTCTAGATTTGAAGACAGGTGACCACTTAAAGCAGGTTGAAAGTAAAGTAGAATCAGCCTGCTTTAAGCTATTATCTGCTAGAATATAGAAAATGTTTCTTATGATTCTTATTTGTAACAGTATAAAAATTTTACGTTTTCTTCATTGAAGGCATAAATTAGAGTTGAAAATAGGCGCATTTATGGTACATGTCAAATGAGATACCGACTGACTGATTGTTTCTAGTTTTGAAGACAGGTGACCACTTAAAGCAGGTTGAAAGTAAAGCAGAATGTGCCTTAAGGTGCATTCTGCTTTACTTTCAGCATGCTTTAAGCTAAATGTTTCTTATGATTCTTATTTGTAACAGTATAAAAATCATTTTCTTCAATGAAGGCATAAATTAGAGTTGTAAAAAGGCATAATTATGGTACATGTAATGGGATACCAACTGACTGTTAGAGTTAATAACATTTGGCAGTTTTAAAGACAGAAAGTTCCTGCTTTGTTTTTAACTTGCTTCGTTGTGACCTTTTCTGCATAAGCACTATGGATGCTACTGTAGTTCTTGTCATAATAAGTCCCCTAATAATGATTGTTTAAATTTTCTTCTGCAGAGGCATAAAAAGGCATATTTATGGAGAAATGGTTAAAAAACAGAAGTGACTGGGTGATCGCTTTCTTTTTTGCCTGATCTTTAACATTCCTCTCTTGCACTATTATGTAACGTACAGCCTTGCCAAGGATACCGTATTTAATGTTTTCATGCATTATGTTTTATCGATCATGTGGTTATATTGTAGCTTTACAGGAACCATTTGTCTGTGGTTTTATGCCTTTCGGTGTATTCCAGATGCTTATGTTACATCTGTTGTTTCTCAGATCATGAAAATGTATATAAATCATGCAGTAATATTGTTGCAGTCATGGTTTTATTGTATTAGTATATCAGCAATTGTTGTCAAAGAGGTGAGGCGTATATAATGATACATTTGTATTCCTAACCGACTTAAACTGTAACTCTCCTCCACCCAACTGAAGAAAATACCAAATTATATATTTATGGAAATGTACCATAAGAAATAGTTTCTATATCCTAGCAGATGGTAGCTTAAAGCAGGCTGAAAGTAAAGCAGAATGCACCTACGGGTGCATTCTGCTTTACTTTTAACCTGCTTTAAGTGGTTACCTATCTTCAATACCTGTACTAGAAACACTCTGACTATAAGGTAAAGGGTTAAGCATACATAGGTTTTACTTGAACAAATGTCAATTTTAGTTCCATCTATTATGCAGATTATAGACTCCTTACCCTGTAGCCTGTTCCTAGTTATCACTTAACCCTTTCCCTCATAGAAGCGCCTTTTAGCGCATTCAGTTTATTCCTCCGCTGTAGAAAGTAGTTCCAATCTATACAGCCATGCATATGTATCATAAGAAATATTTTCTTTATTCTAACAGGTGGTAGCTTAAAGCAGGCTGAAAGTTAAGCAGAATGCGCCTTAGGGCGCATTCTGCTTAACTTTCAACCTGCTTTAAGTAGTCACCTATTTTCAAAATTGAAAAACAGGCTATGGGGTAAAGGGTTAAAGCAGGTTGAAAGTAAAGCAGAATGCTCATGAAGGCTTTACTTTCAATCTGCTTTAAGCTTTGATATGGAAAAGACTTGAAATGTTATTCATTTATTTTCAAAACTTCCTAAACTTAAGAACTACTTTTCTTTTCTTAGGAATAAGGCATTATAAAAGGCATATTGAGGGAGTTATGGCTTAATACAGTAAAACCTATGCATGGCAACGTGTACTGTTGCTCAGGAAGAAACAGAAATAGAAACAAAATATGAGTAATGCAGGAAGATAAATTTTATAGTCAAGCAAGGAATTTAACATTTATAGGCCAGTATAACATTCATTTAACTCTTAGCCTGCCACTCACGACTTTAGCTCCATATACAAACAGCTTGGATCCGGATGAGACGCCGAGTTACCTCGGCGTCTCATCCGGATCCAAGCTGTTTGACACTCGGGCAACATTTTCAGCAATTTTGAGCAACTTTGAAGCACTTTTAAACTTGAAGCAGACAAGAAATATAGCAGACGACAATTTATTTGGCGGGCTAAGGGTTAATTAACAAAATATATTATTACATTAGGATCTACCCTGCTGGCTATCTACATGTAGTATTAAAACTTTCCTAAGTTTTATACAAAATTTACTTTTCGACTTATTCATGAACATGTCTTTTCCTGCTGTAGAATCCGATGGAAACTTTGCGATGTCTGGCTGACAGCTGCCATGATTGCTTAAACCCAGCTGAAAAATAAGCAGAAAGGGATGCTTTAAGTTTTATTTTCTTTAAACACTGAAGACAGGTTTTGTCAGAGAGAATTTAACCACATTAGTAGTTACTATATATTGCCAGGCTGACATGACATTAGGGTAACCCACACGTTCATCTTATTTGACAAACTTATCACACCAACTCTTGGAAGCCTGGAATTGTCTTCTAACAAGTTGTGGCATCCAGGTTCATTAAATTATATCTCTATGAAGGAATTTGTTTTTGCACTTCACTCAGCTGTTGGTGTAGGAGTTTTTACATCCTCGTCAAAACTATTTTTCTCGGAGAGGAGGCAATTACAGGTAGTATTGCTTTGCTGTGCAAGATTCTGTACCCTATGAAAGCTATATAAAGATTCTCTACCCAAAATGATGCCTGCTTTAATAATATTGATTACTGAATTTATGGCTTTTTTCTCTGCTTTTGCTGGCATTATGTAATGACACGTTTGGCAAAAGATTTGAATCAAATTAGATGCGGAGAACCTCTGATCTGGATCTAAACTATTGGCAAACATTTAAAAGATTGTTTGATGGGATCAGAGGGTTACAATAAACAGGTTTTAGATGAAATCAGGACAGCAGGTAAAAAAGTCCCGTTGACTGATCTAATAATTTGAGCTGGGAATGGTTCATGTTCTCTGCATGTCTTAATCCATTACCCAATATATACACCATTTTGCAACTTTTATTTTATTCATCCACTGAAGAAAAATAGTTTCTCATTACATTGTATACAGTTATGAATATACACCATAAGAAATGATTCCACATCCGAGCAGATGGTAGCTTAAAACAGGGTGAAAGTAAAGCAGAATGTGCCTTAAGGCACATTCTGCTTTACTTTCATCTGCTTTAAGTGGTCGCTTGTCCTCAAAATTAGAAACAGGCTATGGAGTAAAGGGTTTATGCAATGCCTTTTGTTGCATCTGATTCAACTTTACATGCATTAAAAACACATTTACTGATCTGATGCAAATTTATCAAACTCTAATCATGTGTGTATCTGAGCGATTTGTACAAATGTAAAACCTTTATTCCACATTCTATGTGATTATTACCTGATAATTGTGTGATAAATTCAATGTAAAGTCATGATCAATTATAGTGAGTTGTTCTGTTCTGATAAATTGCAGAAATTAAATTTGTAAAAATGGTTGTCTACTCTGAGTGTTTGTCAGTTGCATCTTGGCAGTTACTTGGCCCATTACGGTAGATCTCGTCTGAACCCTTTCCTCCACTGAAGTACCTCTACCTACTTCTCTGGTTTGCAGCTTAACCATTTACCCAATAGCCTTCTTTTAGTTTTGAAGATAGAATACCACTTAAAACAGGTTGAAAATAAAGCAGAATGCGCCCTAAGGCGCATTCTGCTCTACTTTCAGCCTGCTTTAAGTTACCACCTACTAGAATTAAGAAAATATTTCTTCTGATACATTTTCATGACTGTATAGACTGGAATTATTTTCTTCTGCGGAGGATTAACCGGAATGCGCTAAAAGGCGCTTCTATAAGGGTAAAGGGTTAAATCAAGAAAGCTATTGATGGTATTGAATACAGGTGGTAGCTTAAAGCAAGAGGAACGTAAAAAAAAGTTCCTACAGATGCTTTCTGCTTTACTTTAATTTTGCGTAAAGCAGTAAACTACCTTAACCCATTACCCCATAGCCTGTTTCTAGTTTTGAAGACAGGTGACCTCTTAAAGTAGTTTGAAAGTAAAGCATTCTGCTGTACTTTCAGCCTGCTTTAAGCTACCATGTGCTAGAATATAGAAAAATTTATGCTGGATATTCATTAATGTATAAGTTGGAAATATTTTCGTTTTTGGATGAATATATTAAAGGCGTTAAAAGGTGTATATATGGGGGAATGGGTTGAGCACAGTTAGATGTAATTGATTTGTACTTCTGACTTTGGAGGAAAGGGGGAAGGGTTTGATGTTGCAATTATAACTGCCTAACCGACCTTAAAGTGATGCAGCTGATAGATATCTTTAATGTAATGAAAATGCTTATTGCAGATCAAGAGTGGCATCTAAAAAATCCTGTAGGATTAGCTGTGCAATAGGTTGCAGTCTGTCTTATAGACAGCCCATGTATCATTATTGCATGTCCCACAGCAGAGATTCTACTGTACACGTTCAAGTTTATTCTAAGTTCTTTGAGGTATCAATTTGCACATACCAGTATTTGAAAACAGAAGGAAGATGACAAGTTTATTGCAGGCTATTTTAAAACTTGAGACCAGACACTGTTAGCACCTGTTAGGCATTCCTGTCTGTATGCAATGCACACTTGGGCAAAAGCCTCTACATCCGTGGCCATGACAGTTAGATTTTAACCCTTTGCTCCATAGCCTGTTTATAGTTTTGAGGACAGGGGACCACTTAAAGCAGGCTGAAAGTAAAGCAGCATTCACTCTACTTTAAGCTACCAACTGCAATGTCCGATGTATCAGTGCTTTTCACTGGGCATCTAAAAGAACCAGAGAACTCCGTCCATATTAAGAGTAGGGCATTGCGCCCGTGTTTTATCTCATAGATGGCAGAAACGGATGTTGACAAACAAAAAAATTTTGATATAGAAAATGTTTTTTATGGTGCATAATCATGACTGTAAAGTGGAGCTGTTTTCTTCAAATGTGTAAAACGGTATTATGGCTTAAATTCATTGCATGAGCATTCATTGGCATTGAGTTGCAAGCAAACTCAGCAGACCTTCGACTATTCGTAACACGTGCATTGGATTCTTTACATTGGGCATGTAGAACCCAGAAGGCTGTATAGGAAAAGAGAAGGGCATCGCTCATGTTCCTGTCACATAATCCGCTTCCCTCTCTCTCTGGGACTTGCCAGAAACTGGTGTAAATTAAAAACAATGAAACATTCTAAGTACTGTCAGGGTATTGCTGAAAGTCAAGCAGAAAGCCTCTGCAGGAACTTTCCACTTACAGTCAGCCTGCTTCACACACTCACTCCTTTTAAACTCTGAAAAAAGCTATAAAGAATAGAGTTACAACTGCATTAGTGAAAGAGTTAGTATTCATGTTAAAAGTTTAGATAGATGAACCCTGAAACTAAAGCTTACAGGGCTTTACAATCAAGATTGGCACTCAGTTATTTTACCTTGGCCAGCTTAATATAAGAATGTGTTCAGTTAACTAAAAAATCCAGTAGACAACTGGATATATTTATAAGCAGACAACATTTTCAGACATATTTTCTAGCAGATCCTATCTGCATACAATGCCTGGAGCAAAAATACAACTGGCACTGAGTGACAAATACAAAACCACAGTACCTTACTCTCTGCCAAATACATAGCCTTGAAATACTGTTACTTTCATAGCAATACAGTATAGCACAGTCAAATATGTTGTAAAGTATTTAGACGCAATAAAGTTCTGCAATAGTAGACACACAAGAATAGTTTAACTCTTTGAACCCTAGTCCCGCAGATAGGCGTGCTTTTCAAACAGTGTACATGTGAATTGTACACTTGTCCTATGCAAACAGTGAAGACCCTGATTAGAGGGCTCTCGGAGCCCTCTGATCAGGTTCTTCACTGTTTGTCACAATGCCAAACATTGACAAAAACAACCCTTAAAAGTCAGAAATGGACTAGACTAAAATGGAAACTGGAATTTTCCATTTAAAGTTTCAGGGAGGAAAGAGTTAACCCATTACACCATAGCCTGTTTCTAGTTTTGAAAACACTGAGGTGACCACTTAAAACAAGCGGAAGGTAAAAGCAGGATGTGCCTTTAGGCATATTCTGCTTTACTTTCAGCTTGCTTTAAGCTATCATCTATTAAGATAAAGAAAATGTTTCTTATGCTGAATATTTATGACTGTATAAATTGGAGTTGTTTTCTTCAGTAGAGGAAATTAATTGCAATGGATTAAGTTATGTAATAGCAGACACCCAAAAGAATGATAGTTTTTGCTCTTGAAAAAAGAGTGATAGTTTTTGCTCTTAAAAAAAAAAGAGTGGTACTTTTTGCTCTTAAAAAAAATGGTAGTTTTTGGTCTATAAAAAAGAGTGGTAGTTTTTGCTCTTTAAAAAAGAAAAGTGGCTAACTAAAGCAGAAAATTTCTGAATAAGCAGTTGATGTTCATATAAAATGCTTGACAACCTCTGAAGACAGGTCTGACTGCTTTAAATCTAGATCAAAATGGCTCTCTGTATTACATCGATTCTGATTGTAGTTACCATCTGTCTTTGTGACTTGTAATGACTGCAAGCACACGTTTCAAATATGGCTAACCTTCAGCTATAGGGATTTAAGTTCATAATCTTATGTAAGTTTAATATTTTGTGTGTTTCAGATTGGTGACTCGTTGCGCTTTAAGATACAGCACAGACCAGATAGACAGCAACTTGTTCAGCAACACATTCTAGAAGGTAAGAACCCCCAAGTCATGCATATACACGTCCTGTGCACTCAGTATACCTGTGAAGGATACACTTGTCCTATGCAAACATTACAGACCCAGATCAGAGGGCTCCTAAAGGAGACTGGCCTCTGAATATGGTCTGCACTGTTTGTGATATAAATTTATGTAACAATGCATTGACAAAAACAAACCTAAAATAGTAAAAAAAGAAAAGAAAGACGAGACTAAATTGGAAACTGAATTTTATGGGGGTCATTGAGTTCACTCTTTCAACACTAAATAACTGTTGTTGGTTATTAGGTTCCCTTGTGGATCATTTAAGTTACCAAAACATGAACCAGTCTATTTGGAATTCGTTTAATAAATGCTGGTCTAAATTAGCAAACATTGTAGACCCAGATCAGAGGGCTCCTAGGAGCCCTCTGATGTGGGTCTACACTGTTTGCAAATGTAATGTAATGGGTATGTTCTGATCTGGGTCTACACTGTTTGAAAATGTAATGAGTGTATTTTTAACAGGTCCATGGTGTTGAAAGAGTTAATGTATAACTTGTCTATATTGGTGAAGATGATGGTGGCAGCAGTTAAAGACTAAACATTTGGATACAATATTTGTCAAACAATGTACACTTCAATACCTTAGTCATGCTCTTGCTACTTCATCAAAGTGGTGAGACATCATATACCATAGAATTCCTCTTGTTGTGTTATATATATATATATATATATAAGCCAAGGTAAACCGCATAACCCTGTTTAAACCCCCCTGGGGACAATGGAAAGTGCCAAAATTTAATCGGGTTTTAGAGTTTGACTCTTTGGAGGCTAATGGCAAAACAGTAACTGTTGTACCTTTGCAAACAGTTTGTATCCATATTGGACGGGTGTAATGCTAAGCAGATTTGTAATTGTTTGAGACTGACCCTATTTTAAAAGATTATTTGAAAAAATCTGAAATTAGAAAAAATAGACAACACATGGAGCAGACAAAATCTTTCTTTGCTTTAAAAGAGTTAAATAGTCTAGTAAACTAGTGGTTTGGGATTTTTTTGGGCAAATATTTGGGGGGTTGGGCGGGGGGAGGGGTGTTTAAACATTCAGTCATAGGAGGCGGTGTTTAATATATTAGAGGGAGGGGTTTCAACAAGGGTATACGGTGCAGATTGTTGTGACTCCAGTCATTACCATAGTAGGCCATCATTGTGTAGAAAGTGTCTCTGAGTGTCATCAGTATATCCATACTTTAAAATGTGAAGGGGGTGGACAGGGCATGACAACATTAGGTTCATGTGCAGTCATGTAGATTGTGTACTTGTATCATGTTTTAGTCCTGTCAGTGCATTGACTTCATCTCTGCCTGTTCAAAAGTATGACATTTAGTTGGTGGTCTTTGAGTCCTATTTTAACCCTTTTCCGCCCATTGCCTATTTCTAGTTTTGAAGATAGGTGATGGCTTAAAGCATGTTGAAAGTAAAGCAGAATGTGCCTTTAGGTACCATCTACTAGTAAAAGAAAATATTTATAGTGCATATTCATTATTGTATAAAGTGGACTAATTTCTTCATTGGAGGAAAATATTAAAGGCATAAAAAGGCACATTTATTAAAAGATAATTGGGTGGGGGGAATGGTTAACACATATCCAGGGCTCTAGATAATGTATCATTAAACTTAAACATTTAATCTTCATCAAACCCTATGATGTGACACTCATTGAAACTGTAGGTCTTAATGAGACGGTTCTAATAAATGGTCATATCATACGATTTGATAGAGACATAAGGGGGAAAAATATTGGAATTCACTTCCTTTTTCCTGTTTTAAATCTTCAGCTGTCAAGTGATGTAACAAACATAGTTAACATATGTTTAATGAATACAAATAATATGATGCAAGCAAGTGTAACATAAATTCTATATTGCATGGTCAATGACCAAACATTTTTACATGATACAGCACTAGCTGTATGAAATGTAACATGTGCTTAAGTAACAAGCTCGAACCTATTAACATTGTTAATATCTTTCTCACCTTAGGTTCTTTAGCACATTTGACTCATATCTCAAATTTAAAAGCAGTTGGTAAACAGTTCATTATTTATACGCAGTAAATCTTGTACTAAGTAACTCAGGGCTCTAGATAAGAAGAAGTAAACTGAACAAATCGAACATTTTCTTACTCATTTCAGCACCAAATCCTATGGTGTTACTACTTAATAGAATCGTCTCGAAGAGACGATTCTAATGAGTAGTGACACCATAGGTTTTTATGCAGAAATAAAGATTTTATTTTTTGAAAAACTCCCCTTATCTGGAGCCCTGTGACTAACCCATTACCCCATAAATTATATAAAATACACCCTTTTGTACCTCCACTGAAGAAAATGGTTCCATTTTATACAATCATAAATAATGCACCATAGAAATATTTTCTGTATCCTGGTAGACAATAGCTTAAGGAGCATTTTGCTTTACTTTCAACCTGCTTTGCAACATGGTCAGCTGTCTTCAAAACTAGAAACAGGTTATGGGGTAAAGGGATATAATACTAGGTTGACTGTACTCTATGGTGTTGAAGCTACAACGAATGCAGATACTATAACTCTTCCTACAACAACCACTCATTACTCATGGTAGGTGACAGCTTTATGCAGAATAATAGGAGCTTTCTGCATCACTGTTGTTCAGCATTAAACTGCCACACATGTTAAAGGACGTCTATGCATTTATTTCGAATGATCGCTCAGCTCTGGTCTGACTGTAGCTGTGTGACACTGCTCATAATTTGGCTCCGTTCTTCTTAAAGAGGCAAACTTACTAAAAGTGAATTGGAAATTGTTTATACAGGTGTCAGCTTAATGCAGATCTAAGTAAAGCAGAAAGCTCCTATAGGAGCTTTCTGCTTTACTTTTGTTCTGCATTAAGCTTTCACCTGCCGTTTACAGTTCTGCATAGTACCATTTTTAAAGACTTACGCCTTGAGCGTGGTTGTGACTGTATTTATGAGTGCAAATGGATTCAGCAGAACTATGGCAGCCACCATTGCATACCTATGTTACAGTATCAGAGGATTCATTATAATTAGGGGAGAAAAAACACAAACATAGCAAATACCTATTGAGAAAAAAAGGAAAACAGTTGCCGTTAAATGGAGGCTCATAGATAAAACTTGGGGTCATATATTTGGGTACTCTCATATTTGAACCAGTTTCCTACAAACCCGATTTCACAAATGCATTGGAGACTATTCTGCTAGCTGCTTTGAAACCCTTCAGCTGACCAGCGCAGTTTCATTTGCTACTGCACACAGTTTGAATCTAGATCAGAGTAATCTTTTTGCACTTAAACATTCATTCTGGACCAGTCTTAAAGACTAGCTTTCAATGCTTCGTCTTTTGAGGAACCCCATTTTTTAACCCATTTCCCAATAACCTGTTTCTACTTTTGAAAACAAGTGACCACTTAAGCAGGTTTAAAGTAAAGCAAAAATGCACAGGTCTGAAGGCACATTCTGCTTTACTTTCAGCCTGCTTTAAGCTACCATCTACAAGGATATAGAAAATATTTCTTGTGGTACATATTCAGGACTGTATAGAGTGGAACCTTTTTCTTTAGGGGAGGAATAAGTCGTAAAAAGGTGTGTTTATTGAGTTAGGGATTAAGACAAGTTAAAGAATCTTTGTTTTACTTTAAATTTACCCTGCATTGAGTAATAATGATCTGTCTTCCGAGAATCCAGAAGAAAATTAAATAGCTGCTTAAAATAAATGTTGAGTATATATAGCATAACTAGTAGCATATATTAGCTGACATGACCAGCATTTTCTTAAACTCTTTAGAAAGGGCAAATTTTCCACACATTTTATACCCTATTGAATCTGATATATTGATGCCACTGGTATTATCCATGACTGCATAGGTTTTGCATACAAAAAACATTCAAGACAGATTTAATGAGCATAACAGAGGAAAACCTGTATTACAGTACAACCTCTCTTGAGTGATCAGTCAGTAGGATCTGGAGAGTTTTTATGACTTAATTAACCCAATACCCCATAAATACGCCTTTTTAGGCCTCTAATTTATTCTTCCACTGAATTTTTTTTCCACTTTATAGTTCTAAATATATACCCTAAGAAATATTTTCAATGTCCTTGTTAATGTAGATAGTAGCTTAAAGCAGGCCGAAAGTGAAGCAGAATGTGCCTTAAGGCACATTCTACTTTACTTTCAACCTGCTTTAAGTGTATGGTCACCTGTCCTCAAAACTAAATACAAGCTATGGGGTAATGGGTTAATGCAGCTTAACGCATGACAAAGGTAATGAAGAAAGCTCTTAGAGGAGCTTTCTGTATTGATTTTATCCTACATTAAGCTGTCACCTGTTTATTAGGCTGATGGCTGAATTTACTTGGAATGTTTGTAAGAACCTGTTCTGTACTTCTGGGAATAAAAAAAAAAGTTTTGTGAAAACAACTCCTGCAGAATAAATAATTAATAGGGAAATATTTGTGGAAGAAGATTAATACAGGGCTACTATAAGTTGCTCGTATATATCCTAATATTTCAAAATTTTCATGTGTGATTTAAGAAATTGTACCTTTATAGCCCTTTCGCTGCCATTTTTAGCTCTATAACACTAACTTAATTATACAAACCTTTTCAATCCAGCTCAGACGCCGCTTTACACGGCGTCTGATCTGGATTGAAACTGTTTGACACCAATACCAATTTTTGCAAGTTATAAATGCATAAAATTCCAAATTTTTAAGCAAGAGCAGAAATCCAAAGATTTCTGAAAAATCCATAGATCTGGAGAAATGGCAGCTCCGTTAATACAGTATTAAAGTTTGCTTTTCCATCAACAGTTTTGATCCAGAATAGTTTGTTTCCATGCACTAAAGCTTAAAGTAATAACCTTCCTTTGGGACTTAATTACCAGACAGTTAATCATGTTTAACTGTCTGTGATAACATGTTTAACCCCATTGAACCCAAGTAATGCATCATTATAGATATCCTTTGAAAACAGTGTACCTATGAGGAGTATACTTGTCTCCGTGCAAACAGTGAAGACCCAGATTAGAGGGTTCCTTTAGGAGCCCTCTGATCAGGGTCTGCAATGTTTGTCATATTACAATACATTGACAAAATACAAACCCTAAAGCATTGACCTTAAACAACCCAGGTCAAAATGGACTTGACTAAATAGGAAACTGGAATTGTCCAAATTGAAATTTCAGGGAGGAATGAACTAAGGGGTGAAATAGCAAAGTCAAGATAACCTGACATGGCCATCATAAGGTTTATGTTTTAACCTTGCTGAAACCCCTCATTAAAACCTTAATTGGTTTGTCTGAACCTAAAACAATAAACGAGGACTGGTCTCTGGAGATGAAACCTTGATGTATCGTAAAGTTCAGCAATAATAATCACTTTACAGATGACCTATTAACTCTTTCAGTCTCGTACCTAGTTGCACCTAAAAGGTGAATCATGAAAACCTTTGCAAACAGTTAGGATCCATAAAATTATGAGATGTCGCATTATAAATGTGGCCATAAAATTATAAGATGTCGCATTATAAATGCGGCATCTCATCAGGATCCAACTGTGTCTCTCTGATCCTGTTTTGAAAAGAAAATTTAGAAAGTTCTTAATTTAGAATAGATCAGAAGACAACAATTTTACTTGGCGATCAAAGAGTTTAGTCTAAAGGATGGTAAAGGCAGGTTGCATAAAAAGGTGTCTTTATGGAGCAATGGGTTAAGCTGCTACCTGTATTAAAGCCTGCTTAATCCATTACCCCATAGCCTGTTTCAAGTTTTGAAGATAGATGACAACTTAAAGCAGGTTGAAAGTAAAGCAGAATGCGCCTTAGGACGCATTCTGCTTACTTTCAGCCTGCTTTAAGCTATCATCTTTATGAATATAGAAAATATTTCTTATTATATATATTCATGACTGTATAAAGTGGAACTATTTTTATTTTCTTCAGTGGAGGAATAAATTCAAGGTGTAGAAAGGCATATTTATGGGGTAACGGGTTTAAAGTCCATCTTTGATTCGTGCATTATACACAAGTATATATTGCTGTATTGCTGATAGTTCCAGTAAAGCTATGTGCTGGGTATGTGAGATATAAGACAGTAAGCAATGAACCAGGAGACCCCAGAAGAGAATCTATAAGACACCATCTCCCAGTAGGTGAGGTGCAGGGAATTTGTAAACATTAACAGAGACTTGAACTGGCAGTCATTTGGAGCAGTCAAATTTGATACATTAGTCAAAATCTTAAGAATTGTTACCTGCAATATCAGAATTATTATGTTAATTTAAAACTTTTTTTTCACAAATAGTATTTGCCTAAATGAATATAGGTTTAAACTCAATTTAACTTTTTGCATATGCTAGCAGCGGCTATATCTGCCACAGTGATTACCTTTGCAAACAATTGGGATCCAGATGAGACGCCGCGTTACGCCGCGTAACGCGGCGTCTCATCAGGATCCAAACTGTTTGGCACTCTGAACATGTTTTGAAAAGAAAAATAGAAAAATGTATTTTTAGAACAATAGCAGACGACAATTTTTGCAGACGACAAAAATACCCAGCATGCAAAGAGTTAAAACAGCCTGGTGGCTTATCGGCACTGTAAGGGTTAATGGCAGAATAAGTATTGTGCCAAAATGTGATAATTGTGAAATAATGTAATTTGGGGTCTTAATAGAAAAGACTGAACTCGAGTGTACTTTAGAGGCATGGTGATACTAGCTATAAATACTTGAAAAAACAAATTCTCTGAGACTCACAGCAAACAGAGAAGAGTTAAGTCCATTACCCCAAAGCCTGATTCTAGTTTTAAAGATAGATGACCACTTATAGCAGATTGGAAGTAAAGCAGAATGCCCTTGAAGGTGCACTCTGCTTCACTTTCAGTCTACTTTGAGCTACCATCTGCTAGGATAAATATAGAAAATATATCTTATGGTATATAGATTCATGACAGTTTGAATGGAACTATTTTTTTCAGTGGAGGAATAAACTAAAGGCATAATTATGGGCTATAATGGCTAAATCAAAGACATCTTTGGCTGCTACTGCTGCTGCAAAATTCAACCTTGTATTTGATTGACTATCATTCTAAAGCATTTGATTGGTCAGATTTTAGCTTTTGCTAAAATCTGACCAATCAAATGCTTGAGAATGATCTCTGGCTCATTACTCAACTCATTATAACCATGGGACCTGGACCAAATGTGAACTGTTATGGTCATTGAGCCTATCAATATCATGTTTTGAAGTACAGAATTGCCCCAACAGTATGATAATGTTTATTGTTCATGTATTCTAATATTTGTTAAGTATTAAGTCAATCATGCCTGCTTAGGTAACTAATGCCTCTTAAACAAGACACTTCCAATCATGTGAAATTTTGGATTCCTATTACCTTTACCTTGACCACAGCCCCTGTTTCTTAATGTGCATTTTATTTTGAAAAGTGCTTAAGGAATATAATATACCCTTAAACCTACAGTTTTCATATTTGCAGCTTACATGCCTTACTACAAGACTTTTTCATCCATATGAAAATGTTGACCCTTTTGACCTCATCCTTTGTCTCAAACTGTGCCACTGGGGAGATTTGTTGTCTTATGGCAACTCTTGTTGTTGTTTTGGTTGCATTATTGCACAGTGCATGATTGACCAAAAACATTTAGGATAATGACTTTTATAATACAAGGCTTGATTCAGATCTTACCAGGAATTTAATGCCTTGTAACTGGCTGTAAATGTTAAGGTTATGTAACTTGTGACTCAGTAATAACCGATTTTTACCCCATGCCTTGTTCAAGATACCCATTTCCAGACGCAATCTGGTTTTTGGCATTCTGTGATTGGAAACATATCATGTAAGCCACTGCAAAATCTGTTCAACAATAACACTGCCATAGGCATACCTGGTAAACCTTTGATCAGTTCAACATAAACACTCCAGTTTTACCACCCATTTGCATCTTAATAGAGCTCAAAGTGGCTTTGGATCAGCTTCTATACTGTGTACAAAGACTGAGAAATCTTGATTTGGTAGTTTTTCAGTAGACTGAAATTGTATGCTTTTAATTAACCCATTACTCCATAAATACTCCTTTTATGCAATGATTTATATTAGCTATACACTGTCTCTGTTTTATCCTTTCAGTTCCATTTTCTACACTTATGAATATGCACTTATGAATATGCACCTTAAGAAATATTTTCAATATCCTAGCAGATGGTAGCTTAAAGTTGACTGAAAGTAAAGTTACCAGTCTTCAAAACTAGAACCAGGCTATATGGGGTAATGGGTTAACTATAATGAAGGGTTAACTATAATGTTCATTTAATCCTTGAAATTGTTGACTTTTCCCTGCAGAAATTCTGAAAGAATATTTAGTTGCCAATCCTTATAAGAGTATATTGCTTTAGTGTCAAACAGTTTGGATCCACATAAGATCCCAATTTACTCAGCTTGGCATCTGGATCCAAACAGTTCATGTATGTTAATTAACCCATTACCCCATAAATATGCCTTTTTATGCCTTTAATTCAATCCTCTACTGAAGAAAATAGTTCCATCTTATACTGTCACAAATAAAAAAATCGTAAGAAATATTTTCTATATTCAAGCAGATAATAGCTTAAAGCAGGCTGAAAGTAAAGCAGAATGCACCATAAGGTGCATTCTGCTTTACTTTCAACCTGCTTTAAGTGGTCACCTATTTCAAAATCTAGAATCAGGCTATGGGGTAATGGGTTATGGTTACATATCACAACCCATTGCAAGGGTAGCTAATTTGTTACACCACACTGAAGATTGCCAAGAGTGTGTTTGTTGTTACATGACTAGTGGTGAGATATTTCATTATTTACTCTATTCCAAACATTTCTCAAAACTTGGAAAATTTCAAGTGCCATAGTTTTGTCTGTTTTACAAACCTATACCATTACTAGAAAAATAAATAGGCTTACGTAAGGAATGTATGACTCAGGTGTAAGACCGCTAAACAAAACAGGTTCCACCACCCACCCCCACCTGTATAATATTGCGTCAAGGAAAATCTGGAAAAAATATAAACATGACCACATTCTCCAAAAACGTAAACACATTAACCCTTTCCCCCATAGAAGCGACTTTTAGCGTATTTAATTTATTCATCCGCTGAAGAAAATAGTTCCAGTTTATAACCTCATGAACAATTACCATTACAAATATTTTATATAGTCTAGCAGATTTTAGCTTAAAGCAGGCTGAAAGTAAAGCAGAATGTGCCTTTAGGCAGCATTTTGCTTTACTTTCAACCTGCTTTAAGTGGTCACCTGTCGTCAAAACTAGAAACAGGCTATAAGGTAAAGGGTTAAACCCATGAGCAGGATCAGGAGATATGTAACCCTTTCTCCCGTAACTTTTTTCCAGGGTGCTGAACCCTTTACC
This sequence comes from Gari tellinella, assembly GCA_922989275.2. NCBI lineage: Eukaryota > Metazoa > Mollusca > Bivalvia > Cardiida > Psammobiidae > Gari > Gari tellinella. The sequence goes on along the minus strand of OV277856.1, from coordinate 26,381,816 downwards.
CGATAGTCTGTTTCTAGTTTTGAAGACAGGTGATAACTTAAAACAGGTAGAAATTAAAGCAGATTATGGTGCATTCTGCTTTACTTTTAGCCTGCCTTAAGTGACTATCTGGTAGGATATATAAACTTTTTCTAATGGTGCATACAGGGCTCCAGATAAGAAGTAATTATTTCAACAAATCCAACATTTTCTAACTCATTTCAGCACCAAATCCTATGGTGTTACTACTCATTAGAATCGTCTCGAAGAGACGATTCTAATGAGTAGTGACACCATAGGGTTTAATTCAGAAATAAAGATTTTAAGTTTTGAAAAACTACCCTTATCCATTGTATCTGTTGCTCTGGGTGCATATCCGTGACTGTCTAAAGTGGAACTGTTTACTACAGTGGAGGAATTAAATCAATTAAAGGCATAAATAGATGTATTTATGGAGTAATGGGTTAAGCAGTCACCTGTCAATGTAGGAAAAGTTTCCGATGGGTTTTTAGTAGAGAAGGGTGGTAGCATGAATAGGTGTTTCTATGAGGAATAAGAAGTAGTGAATAGGCGTTTCTTTGAGACAAAGGGTAGACAAAGCTGAATAATGCATGCCCATTGCTGAAATTCTTACATGGACTCATTTCTATGTTCAATATTTGAGAACTATCCAAGTGACAACTGTTTGGAATGTGGTCAGACTTTTATTTACTAGCACCTTGAATCTAATCTCTCTTCAATTTCTGCCAAATTCAGCATCAGTGCTCTTAGAATTAATCTTTGAAACTTCATCTGATGCTTGCTTAAAAATTATTGATTTCTCAAATACATAATATATCTATTTGTTTGCTTGCTTTAAAGTCATCTGATGGGGGTTCCAAGTTGCAATATTGCTTCTTGGGTTGGGTAAAATGCATAAAGGGGTACCTGTTGATTTTAGCTAGGTGTATTTCTTGGATGGCATTTGTGAGTAGCTAGGTAAAGTGCTGATCCCTATGTGCAGGTTCTGGCAATGTACTAGAAAATCTGTTTTTACGGATCACTCAAAATCAGATGTACAGTCTGGTATAGCTAAATGCTGTACAAAAGTAAGACAAAAAGCTCCTAAAGGAGCTTTTTGCCTTACTTTTGTCCTGCATTTAGCAGCCTAAGATTTTTAGTTTTCAATGCTGATTTTATTGAATGTTTGCTGAATACTTGTTTGACTGTACCTTTGTGGGTGATGATGTTTATCAAACATAACATCTGGTCTCTGCATTAAAATAACTGCCACTGCAATGGTGCACATCACTGCTACCGAGAAAAATATTTCCAAAGAACTGGTGTCAGAATGCTCGGTAAATCTATTCCATAAAGTGGTAAAAGTCTATGTTGCCTTTAATTATTGCTCCAGAAAGGGGAGTATTTCAAGAACTAAAACCTTTATTTCTGCAGTAAAACCTATGGTGTCACTACTCATTAGAATCGTCTCTTCGAGACGATTCTAATGAGTAGTGACACCATAGGATTTGGTGCTGTAAAAGGTGAAAGATGTTGAAGTTGTTCAGTTTACTACTTCTAATCGTGAGCGCTTCTGTTCTTAATTGTGCGTTAGTAAAAATGTTGGTTATTCCCTAATGAACCCTAAGATTGCAATTTATATTGTTTTCAAAACGCAAGAGATATTTAACCCTTTACCGTATAACTTGTTTCTAGTTTTGAAGACGGGTGACTACTTAAAGTAGTTTGAAAAATAAAGCAGAATGTGCCTTCAGTGCGTGCATACGTGTAACCCATACTATATATTTACACTAAACTGACATGTCAATGTAACCTTAGAAACAGCAACATGTAAATAGCAACAAACATGTCATTATTTACAGCCATTTGGAATCTCCAGTGTTTGTATTCCTTGACATGAAGAAGATAAATCATAGTGTTTGGGAATTCTACAAAAGATTAGTGTCACATTACTGGCATTATACTAGCATAGTACTGTCTAACTAATGTTAACCCATTGCCCCGTAGCCTGTGTATAGTTCTGAAAACAGGTGATCCCTAGATCAGGTTGAAAGGAAAGCAGAACGTGCTTAAAGACAAAGTCTGCGTTATAGTGTTCAGTCTGTTTTAAGCTGCCATCTGCTAGGATATACAAAATATTGCTTTTGGTGCATATAGTCATGACTATAAATTGGACCTATTTTCTTGAGTAGATGAATAAATATAGCTGTAAAAAGGTGTATCTATATTGGTTTAGACTACCTGTGGTCGCTTAACCCATTACCCCATAGCCAGTTTCTAGTTTGGTAGACATCTGAATACTTAAAGCGGGTTGAAAGTAAAGCAGAATGCGCCTTAAGGCTTAATTTTGCTTTACTTTCAGCCTGCTTTAAGCTACCATCTGCCAGAATATAGAAAATATTTCTTATGATGCATATTTATGATTGTATAAATTTGAACTAATTTCTTCAATGTAGGAATAAATAAGAGGCGTTAAAAGGCGTATTTATGGGGTAATGGGTTAATTAATACAAGTTTGACTGAATGTAAAACAACATTAACAACAAAAACAAGAAGCGATTGAGCTGATCACAAATATAACACTCTCATTATGCCCAGCTTGTATGATTTATGGTGTTGCAAGTTTATTTTTAGTCTTAGGTTGGCCAGGAAATGTCAATGAGAAACATGTCTCCTTTATACCAGTTATCTATAAATACGCCTTTGAAGAAAATAGTTCCTATTTATACAGTCATTAATATACACTATAGAAATATTTTCTATATGCTAGCAGATGGTAGCTTAATGCAGGCTGAAAGTAAAGCAGAATGTGCCTAAAGGCACATTCTGCTTTACTTTTAACCTGCTTTAAGTGGCTACATGTCTTCAAAACTGGAAACAGGCTTATGGTGTAAAAGGTTATCAGACAAGAAATCTACTCATAGCCAAAGCAAAATTCCTTGCATCTGTTATTGATACAAACTATATGATTATAGATTTAAGTCCCACTTTTCACAACAATTCCAAAAATATGCATTTGGTGTTAAAGACAGATTTCTGCTTAAAACCAGATAAGCTACTATGGGAGCTTTCTGCTTAGTTCTATCCTGTTTTATGCTCCTTAGATCCTGCCTTGGAACATTTTCCCGGAGCCATCCGTTTCAAGAAGTCGTAATAGAAAGACTTTACTGTATAGATTTTTGATTTCTAGGATAATGTAGAAGTCGTGTTTATTTTAACGGTTTAATGGCAGAAAATTTAAACTACAAGGCCATGCGCCTTCAGAAATGTACACAAACCTAGTTCCATTTCAACGAGCTGTACATTAAAGTATTACATTGGAAGTAGACACTCAGAAAATTATCCTTAAACCCATCTCCTTGTATTAGCATTATTATGACATTGACACTTTTGAACTAAAGTACTGAACTTAATTTGAAATTCGAATTGCCTATTAAAATGCCCAGGTGTGAATGACTTAAGCAGAGGAACTGCTCAGCAGGCAAAAATACTGTAACAATCTTAGAAATTGGGACACCCTGTATAAATGTAATTATCCTAAAATTTTAAATAATTGCTTTAATCAGGCAATAATTTGTCCTAAAGATACAAATTGGATGGCAAACAGTGTAGACCCTGATCAGACTGCTCCCTCAGGAGCAGTCCGATCAGAGTCTACACTGTTTGCTCAGACTGGTCTGTCCCAGTACTTTGTATCATTGCGGTACTAAGGGTTATCCAATTCCAAGGAGCAGCTATATATAGCATATTGTAAATTGTCTCCGCTGTATGCCATCTGCGGTCCCTCTCATTAAATCTTGTTCAAGCACCAAAAACTTTGCTTTCTTTAGAAACACTGTATAGTGAAATTACATAGAATTAGTTGGCTCTTTGAATGTAAACACAATGGCAAAAGATGGGACAAATAACTGGAGTTCAGTTACATCTTGTTATAAATGGTGCAAAACTCCTTAATCGTGTTCAAGGCAGGTGGTGGCCTAAAACAAGATTAACCCATTATGGCATAGCCTAGCTGTTTCCAGTTTTGAAGACAGGTGACCATATAACCCATTGCCCCATAGCCTGTTTACAGTTTTGAAGACATGACAACTTAAAGCACAGTTTACTTTACTTTCAGCCTGCTTTAATCTGTTAGGATATTCATGACTGTATGAATTGGTATTAATTAATTAAAGGCACAAAAAGGCTTAATTATGTAGTAAGGGGTTAATAATATATGATTTGCATCTCCAGATAAGCTGGCATACACTTTTTTACAAGGCTCCAAATAAGGGTGTCTTTATTTCTGCATTAAGCCCTCTTGAGTCACTACTCATTAGAATTGTTTCTTTCAGACAATTCTAATGAATAGTCCCACCATAGGGTTTGGTGCTGAAATGAGTGAGAAACTGTATGTGTTCCTGCTTTTATAGCAGAGGCATATCTCAGAGATTTATGTGTTATTTATGAGAGTGCAATGTAGGGATGACAATTATAGAATCTGATACTGCCTCTGAGAGGTAGTGTTTTACAGACTGGTTCACAGAATTAGAATATGGAGAACTTCCATTAATGGAATTTGATATAAGCAGAATAGGGTTTCACCTTTGATCTTTTACTTTGAAATTTATATGCATTATCCTGATGAAAGCATCATTCTGTAGATAGGGGTTCACCTTGGCTCTTGCACGCCTACAGGAACAATCTTAGCAAACAGGATCTAGATGAGATTCGGCTTTAATTAGTGGAGTCTCATCTAAATCCAAACTTTTTGATTCCCTGATCCTAATTCAGAAGAATATTTTAGAAAATTTATTTTTAGAACAATAACAAATGACAATAGTTGCAGATAACTTCCCGCCCATTTTTGTGTAGGTACAATAAGAAATTATCAAACTTTTGAATCCAACTATGTAATGCCATATACAAACTAACTGAATCCAAATGAAATGTAAGATCCAAACTAACTGAATCCAAAAGATTAATGCCAGATCCCAACTAACTAAATCCAAATGAAATGTCAGATCCAAACTAACTGAATCCAAATGAAATGTGAGATCCAAACTAACCGAATCCAAATGAAATGTTGGATCCATACAATTAGTAACTGCACGTAATCCGTATAGCGTGAAAAGGGTTAGGACTCACCATCCTGATCCAGGCCATTGCATTGCTCACCTAAATGAAAGATCCTAACCAAGTTTGAGTTACGAAATCCTATGATGTGACTACTCATGAAGCAGGTCACAAGATATGAATTAGTATAGACAGAAAGGATAAAAAGTTCAATATACACAAGATATATACTCACTCCTCTCAGGAGCCATGTTATTAGATATGCCAAGAAGGAGGAGTAGGGACCACCATTGTGGGGTAAGGGTCCCCTCCTCGTCTAGGTTAGCAAGGTGTAGATCTGTCTTACAGTGTTGAAGACGTTATTCTTACCAGAGACTGTATAAAGCCAGAGATACACGACTCGACTGATTTATACATACGAGACCGTTGAGCGAGATTTCGCGAGAACAGGTCCTCGCGAGTTATATAAGCTTTAGCGACGATCTGGGAAAAAGTCGATATTTGGAATTACTTATCAGTTGCTGCGTTAATACGGTCTACAGTTATTTTACAATACAAACATTCCTTAAAGAAGCCTCTTTTTCGAGGTTTAACACAAAAGAATAATAAGAATAAAGTCCGAGCATAAATTAACCCCTCCGCGCATCGCACACACGTTAATTAGTGTTTGGAAAATGCCGATTCAATGAAAAGTGACGGCAGTTTGCACGAAGGTGTGAATGTACCCATGGGTGGCCTCATTAAAATTTAAGTTATAGCAAAATGCGTGGACAGATTGACATGAAAATTTCGCCATAACTGTATCTTAATATGAGCTACATGGACAACCCATTCTTATTCATGTTTGAATGTTCAAACTGCTGTTTAAGCGTTTACGGCAAGGCGATATTGCATCGATCTTCAATCGAAGTACCAGTGGGTGGCCTCATTAAAATTTAATTTATAGCAAAATGCGTGGACAGATTGACATGAAAATTTCGCCATAACTGTATCTTAATATGGGCTACATGGACAACCCATTCTTATTCATGTTTGAATGTTCAAACTGCTGTTTAAGCGTTTACGGCAAGGCGGTATTGCATCGATCTTCAATCGAAGTACCAGTGGGTGGCCTCATTAAAATTTAATTTATAGCAAAATACGTGGACAAATTGACATGAAAAGTTCGCCATAACTGTATTTTAATATGAGCTACATGGACAACCCATTCTTATTCATGTTTGAATGTTCAAACTGAAGTTTAAGTGTTTACGGCAAGACGATATTGCATCGATCTTCAATCGAAGCACCAGTTGGTGGCCTCAATAAAATTTAATTGATAGCAAAATGCGTGGACAGATTGACATGAAAATTTTGCCAAAACTGTATCTTAGTTTGAACTACATGGATAATCCATTCTTATCCATGTTTGAATGTTCATACTGAAGTTTTAAGCGTTTACGGCAATACGATATTGAATCGATCTTCACTTTTTTGAAACTTACCAGCAACCACGCAGCAACTTATCTTCCTTTGAGCCAGGAATACACTTTCTCGGTTTAATCCACAACTCATATTTTGGTTTCACTCGATTAGTATCACAAAATATTGTATAAAAACGAAACAAAGTCAATATTTATAAGTCAACTGGTCGATATGTGTATTTTTTCCCATTATCGCGACGCTGTCATTACCTGTGCTGGTCACGTGACCGCATCGACATACGTCACTGCCTCTCAACGGACACCTGTTATATGGGGAAAGAAGGAAAATAAGGGAGTCGTGTATCTCTGGCTTTATACAGTCTCTGTTCTTACCCAATAACCGCATTTACGCTAAAACTATTTTTTCAATTGCAAACAGTTTGGAGCCCGATCAGACGCCGGTGCACCCGGCGTCTGATCAGGCTCCAAACTGTTTGCCACTAAGGTTAAAATGAATAGTCAGAATTGTCAAAAAGTTGTAATTTTCTACATTTTAGTGTTTTTGGTTTTATTTGCGTTTGAACAGGAAAATGATGTCATCTCCACTAAAGTAACCACTACAATTTTAGTAGATTTGACAGAGGTTATAATTAAGGTAAAACAGAAGTTGATATGTATTGTATCCTGTCATTCTAGATACAACTATCGACCCATCATTGCATGAACGCCAACGTTTGCTGAAGAAAGCACGACTAACGGACAGTTTGAATGACAAGCTGTCTCACAGACCAGGGGTACTGGAATTAATACAGGGCAACATCTTACAGGGCAATGAAAATATCCACCAGCTTATCAAAGGTAGTTTGTCCTGTGAGTGTCGTAACTGTTTTTATTTTGGGTCTTTTAAAGTCAAACCTGTGAGGGAGGGACAATTCTCTGACAAAGCATTTGATGCTTATTGCTAGTTATTAAAGTGTATGAGATGAATCTGAGATCATTTGCAAGCTTTTGATTGGTCAGATTCAAGCAGGACAATGAAGAAACACAGAAAAAAAGTCTATCTATCTTAACCCTGTCACTGATAAGAGTTCCTGTGCCTTGAGACATGGGGTTGCATAAAGCTGGCTCAAAGGGAAGCAGAAATCTCCCTATGGGAGATTTCTGCTTCCCTTTCAGCCAGCTTTAGGTACCCACATGTCAGGTTGTAGGAAAATATCCTATAGGTCATGTGACAGGGTAGAAGCATGTACAAGCATTTCTAATGGAAAGGGAAAGTGTCAAGGCATGAATACGCATTTCTATGAGGGAAAGTGTCAAAGTTGTCCTTGAATTGTCACTCAACACAGGTTTGACTATATAGTATTACTGGGAGTGGGTTATTGGTCTGAACAATTTATACTTGACAACAGCTTACAAATTATGCAAAACACTAAGCCAGGGCTGATATGGAAAACAGTTTAATTGTCTGGACGAATGAACATTGGTGGCCCAACTGGGAAGTTGACCACGGAGATGTCTACCTCACTGTGCCAACCACTGAGCTATCAGGTCTGATGAGTTGGTCTCAAGGTTTTCTGGCTTGTAGTGCCAGCATTCAAAACAGTTATCTACCTAGCCACAAATGATCCAAGACTGACTGAAGTTGATTGTCATATCAAGTATTTGCATTGACTGGTATCAGAACCCTGGAAACTTTGTTCAGTGCTTTTGTGTACAGTTTTCACTGAATAAAGGCAGTTTAGTCCTGCTATAATGACCACTCAAATGATGGTGAGAATATAATAACGAGTGGCAAATCAAAGGTAAGATTGATGATAGTTTTTCTTGGTAGTGCTTTACTCTTGTCTTTTATCTTTCAGATGGCTCTCTGTCCTTTGACAAGACACAGGAGTTTGATTACCAAGAGATGTCCAATGGGGATATTGATGATGCTAAATCAAGTGACGAGGCATTCTCACCTGACCAAACAGATGATTCCAACATGTCGGATATCAGCAGTCCTCCAATACCGCCGGCACCAGAGCTTCCATCTTCATTCTCCAAGTCACTACCATTCTCTGCTCAGATACAGTTCTCTCAGGAGTCGAAAGTGACTTTGCCATTAACAAACCAGCTAATTACCATTCCACAACATTCATCTTCCAATGCTTTTTCAGTCTCCAGTGGCACCATTGTGTCAGGCAGTGCCTTGTCACCCAGGAGCAATGTCACTGTCTCCACAATAAACACTAATAAAGTTCGACCAAAGAAACCGAAGCCTAAACCACAGCCCAAGGCCAAGGTTATAAAATTCCATGAATACAAGGGTCCACCAAATGTAGTGAAAAGCACTCAACCAGTGCCGGCTAATACTATAGTTACAGGCAACCCTGTGGCGGCAATGCCTAACCCAGCAGCAGCAGCTAATAGTGACACACCATACCATATACTGCTACAGCAGCAGCAACTCTTCTTGCAGTGGCAGTTAGAGTTTAATCAGAAAAACTTGAATGGTCCTTTAGTAGTCACCTCTCAAAAGGACATGAACTTTTCAACACATACTGCCACTTCTAGTGCTGCAAGCACGGTGGCTACAACAACAGCAGAGTCTGCGCCAGTAACAGTGACCACTCAGACCATGCCCAAGACAGTATTCACAGTAACACCATCTGGACAGCATGGTCAACCACCCACTCAGATACAGCAGATACGTATCTCATCACCCGTGATACCCCAGGTGAAACAAGAACCCCAAGTGGGCCAGCCACAGCCTCAGATGAACCCACAAATTACCCCTGTAACAACTACAGCTAAACCGGTGGTGAAAAAACCTACTGTGAATACAACAGCAGCAAATGGCCAACCTAAGCAATACTCAAGCTTGGAGGAAATGAAAGTTGCTGAGCTTAAAGCTGAGCTGAAAAAGAGGAATTTGACTGTATCTGGACCAAAGCCACAATTAATAGAAAGACTGAAGCCCTATGCTGATGCTATAATAAGAAATTTTGGAGACAAATCTCCCAGTGGCTCAGTATCCTCTCCGGGAGGGTCTGTAACATCTGTAATGTCACCTACTGGCTCAATAACCTCTTCAAAGACAGGTTTTTCACCACAAGCATTCTCTGTAACATCACCACTTAGTTCAGTTATGTCACCACCAAGTACTGCACCACCAAGAACAGTTGTCATCACCTCTCCAATATCTTCAGCTGCAACAGGTACTGGTATGACCCTTCCATTGGTAATGCCAGAGGTTTCACTGACCGGTGTATCGATACCTAGTTCATTGCAGTCTCCTGGCTCATCAATAGCTTCACCAACATCAGCTGTCAGCTCCCAACAGTGCTCGGTACTATCAAGACCTGGGTCTGTGATGTCACCATTAGGTTCAGTTATAGATGAAACACTGTCAACTGATGCCGTTTCTCCTCTTCCCTCTATACAGTCAATGCAGTCAGCTGTTAGTGTATCAAATGTTGCCATGATATCAGATGATTTAAGCAATCCATTCTCACCCCCTGCATCTCCTTTGTATATGGACAATATTGTGACACCTTTGTCACCAGACCTGATGGAAATTCGAGTGTCCTCACCTGCAGTGAGTGAACAGAACTATGAACAAAGCAAACCAACTGTTTCCCAGAACCAGAGTTCTCTAGTAAATGTTACCAGTGCAGCAATGGAGCAGTCCAGACCACCATCTGTACAAACTGTCCAGTCAGAAATGGACAAGTTTGATATTTCACCAATGGAGGTAGATATGGATTTGAGTCAGAGTTTGGGATCTTTAGCGAGTTCAATGTCAAGTCAGCAGGTCCCCCCTCCACCACCACCATTGCCTACTTTCACAGGTCAGCGTAAAACGCCCCAGCCACAGTCTCAGCCACAGCCTCAATCTCAGCCTCCGCCTCAGGCTCAGGCTCAACCTCAGCTACAACATCAGCAGTTACAGCAGCAACAACAGCTGTTAGAACAAATACAAACAAAACTGCAACAACTACAAAATAGACAACAGCTGCAACAGCACAAGCTGGCAAACCCAGCCAACAGTTCAAATCAGCTTTCTCAAGAAGAACTGTTGAGGCAGCAGCAAGAGAAGATAGAGAAACTTCAGGCAGAGCTTGAAGCTTCACAGCTAAGACTTCAATTACAACAGCTACAGCACCAGCAGCTTCAACAGCAGCAACAACAGCTGCAGCAGCTGCAACAACAGGCACAGCTTCAACAACAGCTGCAGCAAAAGGTGGCTCAACAACAGCAGATAGTACACACACAGCAACAACAACAACAGCAGGCACATCCACCACAGGTACCCACACCACCACTGAAGATGCCTGTATCCCAGCATACACCACCTCCACCAGATCTTAGTCCAGTACAGGTTCAAACCTCCTCTGTTAAGCCAGTTGTTTTTAGCTCGGCACCACTCACACACCCATCACTGGCCTCTACATCAACAGCCCATACGGCTGTTCCGAGCTCTGCCAGCTCTCCTCAAGTGATCTTCAGTGTTCCAAATATGCCCAATGGAAGCAAAGTGTCTGGCATTACAGGCCTGCCACCCAATATGAAACAGATTCAAATACCAGCTCACTTATTACAGGCTGTACAGAACTCACAAGGCCTGCAGACTGTTATACTTACTCAGCCAAAGGCCAATTCCAACAAAGGGACAAAACCTCCCACTCTGGAGTTCATGAAGAACCAGGCGATGAATAAGACCCAGAACCTGGGTACAGGGAAGTCTCTGATCACAGTGAGGTCAGCGCCCACAGACATGCAGCAGTTCATTATAACAACAGCTACCACTCAACCCAAGGCTGCCTCAGTGGCAACAAATCTGAATGGACTGACGCAACCGGCAGTACAAAAGATGTAAGAAAGAGTGGTTTAAACAGTTACTTCATAGAATATTTTCAGTGTATAAGACAGGTGGTTTGATATAGCAAGCTGAAAGTAAAGCAGAAAGCTCATGTAGGAGCTTTTCTGCTTCACCCTCAGCCTGCTTTAATCCCTTACCACATAGCCAGTTTCTAGTTTTGAAGACAGGTTACCACTAAAAGCAGGTTGAAAGTAATAACTTAAAATCAGAAGTTTATGTATGCAAGAAAAAAGCACACTGATTAGTAGTTTTACATTATGATCAAACATATTCTTAACTATATAATTGGAGCAATTTTCTCAATGGAGAAATCAATTAAAAGCGTGAAAAGGTGTATTTATGAGGTAATTGGTTCAGCAACACAATTGTCGTTAAACTTTGAAAGACAGGCAACTGCTTTATGCTGGACAAAAGTAATACAGAAAGTTCTGTGGGAGCTTTCTGTAATAATTTTCTCCAGCATGTAGCTTTAGTTTCGTAAGTCCAATCCTACAATCATTGAATTAATTCAGCTTAAGACAAGCCTGACTGAATGATATGACAATATTTATGGGTTTTTGTTTCAGAACGACTTCCTTGCCGGCGTCCCCAGTGGAAATGGCCCAGAGACCGGTGTCGAGGACATCGTCGAATCCTTATTTCATACCAAATAAGGAGCCACCAAAATATGACGAGGCTGTGAAAAATAAGCAAAAAGTATGTTAGCTCTCTGATCACTGTACAGTGGAGAAGATTTTTTTCCCCCCGTTTAAACGCAAACGAAACTCAAATGCATTGCAATAAAATGAAGAAACTGACAACTGTTTGACAATTTATTTTAATCTGAGTGCCAAACACTTTGGAGCCTGATCAGACGCCGGGTTACCCGGCGTCTGATCTGGCTCCAAACTGTTTGCATTGGAAATAGCAGTTTTAGCATAAACTAGTTTATTTGGGAAAGAATAACGCCTTCTGAACTGTATAAATGTTCACTGTGATAAAATTGTTGTCCCCCAAATTCTAAAACCAACCCTTTCATTAACTTCTTTTCTTCAAAACAAATCTTATGCCAATGAGAAAATCATTTGGATCCTGATCTGTTGCCAAGTGGCTTGGTAGCCTATATTTGGATCCCAAACTGCTTGCCCTGTCTCTAGTTGAAGACAGGTAATTACTTAAAGCAAATTGAAAGTAAAGCAGAATGTCATACTTTCAGCCTGCTTTAAGATACTATCTCTTAGGATATAGAAAATATTCATGACTGTATCAATTGGATCTCTTTTATCAGTGGAGGAAAGAATAAAAGGCGTAAAAAACAGTATTCTGGAGTGATGGGTTCAATGTATCGATACTTAGTCATGCAGCATACAGTCTGAAAGCAACTTGAGACAACTGTATCCGATCAATGCAGATCTCCGGAAAAAGGTAGTCTTTCAAAAACGAAAATGTTTATTTCTGGATTAAACCCTATGGTGTCACTACTCATTAGAATCGTCTCTTCGAGACGATTCTAATGAGTAGTAACACCATAGGATTTGGTGCTGAAATGAGTGAACAAATGTTGGATTTGCCAAGTGCAATTGTAATTTGCCCTGCAGTTGTGATGTGTTGTCATCAGAGGTTGCAGCCTGACTCATTTATAGTGTGCAAGGATATAAATGTCAAAGTTATATGTGGTGGGCGACCTAATTTGTATGCATAGTTCCTTAGAAGGCTTAAAATATTTGTAATTTGTCATCTTGTTATAAAAAATACATTGAGGTCGAGGAAACGTGAGTGTGTCAAGAAGTTAGAATCTCAAACAGGCAAACAGTACAGTCAAACTTGTGTTGTTCAAATGACCTACCTGAATTGTGAGGGGAAGTTCAGTTAGGGTTAACCCATTACCTCATACCCTGTTTCTAGTTTTGAGGACATGTGACCACTTAAAGCAGTTTGAAAGTAAAGCAAATGTGCCTTAAGGCACATTCTGTTTTAATTTTTAACCTGCTTCAAGCTACCATCTTCTTGAATATAGAAAACAAATATTATGGTTTATATTCATGACTTCATAAATTGGAACTGTTTCCTTCAGTGGATGAATAAATTAAAGGTGTAAAAAACGTATTTATGGGGTAATGGGTTAAGAGTGGAAGAGATCACAAATTACCATCATTATAAAGTGCAAAGGTCATTAAGTTCTGGGGTACAGGTGTCACAATCAAACCTACATTAAAAGACTCTCCAATTAAGAAGCATAAATATATATACATGTCTACAAGAACAGATGACTGCTTGATGCAGAACAAAGTAATGCAGAATTTGGAAAGCTCTTTTAGGAGCTTTCTGCGTTTATTACGTTCTGCATTAAGCCATACTGACTCATATTGACGTATTGCACAATATTCTCATACTGACTCATTTTGACACACTTTTTAATCCACTAGCTTGTATTGAGATGAGCATTGATCATTGTTTATCGCTTATGAGTTAATGGGTTAAGCTGTCGCCTGTTTTAAAAAAAAAGAATTGCTACAAATCTGTTTTTGAATGGTGTTTGAACATGGTTTGATGTTATTGCGTAATGAAGGTAACAATCCTGGATCGTAGACCCTGTAATGTAATAAATGGTTACTAACTATTAGAGTACTGTGGTTCTGATTATGCTGTCAGCATCACAGCTGGATGGTACCAATTAACCCATTACTCCATAGATACACATTTTTACCCATCAAATTTATTACTCCACTGAAGGAAATAGTTCCACTTTATACAGTCATGAATATGTATCATAAGAAAATATTTTCTATATTCTACATTATGGTAACTTAAAGCAGGCTGAAAGAAAAGCAGAATGTGCCCAATGCACATTCTGCTTTTCTTTCAACCTGCTTTAAGTGGTCCCCTATCTTCAAAATAGACAATACTAGAAACAGGTTATGGGTTAACCCTTTGCCCCATAGAAGCGACTTTTAGCGTATTTAATTTATTCCTCCGCTGAAGAAAATAGTTCCAGTTTATACCCTCATGAACAATTACCATAACAAATATTTTATATAACCTAGCAGATGGTAGTTTAAAGCAGGCTGAAAGTAAAGCAGAATGTGCTTTAAGGCACATTCTGCTTTACTTTCAATCTGCTTTAAGTGAGTACCTGTATTTAATGTTGTAAACGGGTTATTGGGTAAAGGGTTAAACAATGTGTATAACCAGACCTGTTGTCACATGGTGTTCTTTGAACAAGTATATTGTCTTTGAAGGCAGGTGGTTGATTAATGCTGAAAAAAGTTGTGAAGAAAATGTCTAAAGGATGCAAGGAGCTTACTAGAGTACCTGTGTTATGCAGTCACATCTCTTGGAGACTTTAATTGCATCTTTTTGGCATGGTTGCTAAACTAAGGTTTAACCTTACTCAGTCACCTTTCGTTTGAAATCTGACATTGTTGAAGTCTGACATTGCTAGGTTACTGTTGAACTCTGCTTGCTGTGTAAAGTCTCATTCGGATCCAAGACTGTTGACACTCTGACCCTATTATAAAATAATTGTTTGAAAACTCTAAATACATGTAGAAGTCAAATGTAGTAGATGAATAATTACTTTCAACAGTTTTAGTATACTCTTTCACTCTTTCATTGTTGTAAAAAGTATAAAGTAAATAATGTATCGATTAGAATGCTAAACTATCTGTTTTCTCTCACTAGTTGACCACAGACATGACAACAACGCAGACCAGTCCACAGGTTGGGGGACCTAAGAGTCAGACAATGGATGATGTCCTCGAGATACTCATAAGAAGTGGGGGTAAGCCAAAAAAAAATAAAAAAATGTCCAAGTATACCCAGACCCTTGTTAACCATGCAACCCTAGTGACAAGCATACTTGTCCTCTACAAAGCATACCTGGGAAGAGTATACCTGTCCAATGCAAATAGTGAAGACCCAGATCAGAGCAGGAGCCCTCTATCAAGGTCTACACTGTTTGTTGTTTGGTAGTATGTTATGTACTCAAACCAAGTAGACTTAATTTGAGACTGGAATTTTCCATTTGAATGTACGAGGTTGAAATAGTTATGCCTCTCAGAGAATGTGCTGAATAAACCTTAAATATTTAATTGCAAAATTGTGCAGTTACATATCTGCAGCTATGTTTGATCAGAAATTGATGAATGTTAAACCACGGAATTATACAAACCGGAATAGCAACTAAGCAAAGTTGAATAGGCGAGTATCTGAGCTCTCGCGGCGGTTGATTTTTGCGAGATTATGTGTCACGTGACTACAGCTTCACTTTTTGCCTCGTTGTCCGCCATTTCTGGCGTGAAATTTACAGACTCGAGTGGTTTTATTGACATTTTATAGGATTTAAACGACTTGGTGGACATTCCTATCAATTCACGGGAATATAAACCCGTGAACAATGCTTCGAAAACACACATTTATCATATTGACTACCGATAGACAGTCTCTTATCAAGTCTCGCGAGTCTCGTATCAGCCGCACGAGATTTACGATATAGCGCGAGGTTTCGATTCCGTCAGTGTATAATTCTGTGGTTAAACAGTTTTGAAAATATGACTTACTTGTATTACTATACATCTACAGCAAAAACCAACTGTAACTACCACAGCATGAGGTTAAACTTTCTCTGGGACTGCTTAAAGCAAGATGAAAGTAAAGTAGAAAGCTTTCTACTTTACTTTCATCTTGCTCTAAGCTTTTTAGCTCACCTGAGCTAGCTCAGGGTGAGCTATTGCAATCCTTGATTGTCCGGCGTCCGTCGTGCGGCGTCAACAATTTTAGTGTTTACACTCTAGAGACCACAATTTTTATCCAATCTTTCTCAAACTTGCTCAGATGGTATATTGCCATAAGAGTTCGGATGAGTTCGATTATGGTTGAAATCGGACAAATAGGTCATGAGTTATCTACCTTTGAACTGCTGAAAATGCCATATTTAACAGTGTTTACACTCTAGAGGCCACAGTATTTATCCAATCTTTCTAAAACCTGCCCAGATTGTATATGACCATAAGAGTTCGGAAGAGTTCGATTTTGGTTGAAATCGGACAAATAGATCAAGAGTAATCTACCTTTGAATTGCTGAAAATGCCATTTTTAACGGTGTTTACACCTAGAGTTCACAATTTTTATCAAATCTTTCTTAAACTTGCTCAGATTGTATATTACTATAAGAGTTCACATGAGTTTGATTATGGTTGAAAGCAGACTTATAGGTCGAGAGTTATCTACCTTTGAATTGCTGAAAATGCCATATTTAACGATGTTTACACTCTAGAGGCCACAAATTTTACCCAATCTTTCTCAAACTTACTCAGATTGTATATTACCATAAGACTTCGGATGAGTTCAATTTTGGTTGTAATCGGATCAATCGGTCAAGAGTTATCTACCTTTGAATTGCTGAAAATGATATATTTAACATTGTTTATGCTCTAGAGGCCACAATATTTATCCAAGCTCTCTCAAACTTGCCCGTATTGTATATGACCATAAGAGTTGGAAAAAGGGTGATTATGGTTGGAATCAGACAAATAGATCAAGAGATATCTACCTTTGAATTGCTGAAAATGCCATATTTTACAGCGTTTACACTCTTGCAACTACAGTTTTCAATGGATTTTGATTATACTTGTACACAAAGGATGTAGCTATACGTTCTCGAAGGAGTGCAATTATTGTTGAAATGTAATCATTGTGGCAATAGTTACCTGCCCTTGATATACTTTGAAATGCTAGAAAAAGGCTTAATTTCAGTATTTATAGGCTCTAGTTATCTGCCTTTGATGTACTCTACTATACTACCGGTACAGTAGGTCGACAAACTTGAATGGATTTAGAATAAAACCGGTGAAATTCAAAGGTAAAGCTATCAGGCTTCATTACAAATGGTGAGCGATATCAGGGCCTTCAGGCCCTCTTGTTTATCTGTCTTTTAAAAAAGCCATTAAACTTCTTTTTAATGGCCGTAGCGTAGTAGAGATGTTCGACTGTAATGTATTGTTTTTTCTTCAAACAAACAATAGCTTATGTCTAGCTGGTGGTAATTCTAGCAATTTGAAATCTATTCAATTTTTATCTGCTCCAGGCAATGAAAGGAATAATTCATTGTTAAACTTTTGCTTTTGATGTTCAATTTCAGTAGGTCATTTATTCAAGAAATGAACTAAACTGTAGTACAGGAGAAAATTTAATGGAAACATGTTTACGGATGATTTAAATGATAATTATTCTGTATTTATTGTGTTTTAAATTGGAATATGTCTAATTTATATGGGGAAAGACATGTTTTACCATGTCTGTAGGCTTTTTTACCCGTTTCCCAGTGGCTTGATTTTAGTGTTGAAATGATTGCTTAACCCATTACCCCATGTTACCGCCTGTTTCTAGTTTTGAAGATCATATATAGCATTGATCACATAAAGCAGGTTAAAAGTAAAGCAGAATGCGCCTTAAGGCACATTCTGCTTCATTTTCAGCCTGCTTTAAGCTACCATGTATTAGGATATATCAATATTTCTTTTGGTTCATAGTCCTGACTGTATAAAGTGGAACTTTTTTCTTCAGTGCAGGAATAAAATAAAGGCGTACTTATGGGTTAACCCATTGCCCCATAACATGTTTCTAGTGTTGAAAACAGGTGAACACTTAAAGCAGGTTGAAGGTAAAGCAGAATGCGCCCTAAGGCACATTCTACTTTACTTTTAGCCTGCTTTAAGCTTTCATGTGATAGGATAAAGAAAACAATTCTAATAGTTCACAGTCATAACTTAATAAATGGGAATTATTTCCTTCCATGGAGGACTAAACAAGAGACGTAAAAAGGCGTATTTATGGGGTAAAGGGTTATCTGAGTTGTAAAGATATTGCTACATGACTACTTACTATAAAGCCCATATTTCAAATATTGTTTCAGAACTGCCAGCTAGTGCAGCCCAGGAGCCGCCGCCTACTCCCAAGACCACGACCCAGTCCCCCACGGTACCAACCATTTCCATCTCTCAATCTAGCATGGCCAGCACGAGTGTGTCCTCTCCAAACATGACACCGTACAACCATATGGCATTCTCATCTCTACCGTGTACAACAGCAACGGCCAACTGTGAAAACATTGACTCTGTCAATGGCAATAAAAACATGATATACATGCCAATGACGGACTCACCAAACTTCACTGACGCACCCAACTTTACAGACACACCAAACTTTACAATGTGTGATAATACTGATATAAAACAGGAAGTGAAAGTCGAGGTGAGATCGCCTGAAGCTCCCATAGTGCATAATACAGGGCTGTCAGACAACTCAAATGATTTCTTTGACTTAAATGACGTTATGAACACGGATTTAAATTCAATGGACTGGTCGTCAGATCCAGCGTTTGGAGATCTGGATTTAACGGACACAACCAATATAAATGCTGCAATGGACCTGATACCGAATGATAACTCACTTTTGTCAATTCCAATGGTTAATTCTCCGCGGTCGAATCACGGTTCTGAACCGGATCTAGCCAATTTAGGCTTAGGAGATATGGATACGAACTGCAATATGCAAATTGATGTTCCAGACTGGTTAGACGTTATAATGCCGGCGACGGGCTTGACACCCGTGAGTACGTCCGCACCAATCTCATTTCCCTCGGATCCAATCTTGACACCGCGGACACATCAGGAAGTGTTAGACTTATTTGCATTCGATGATACAGACTTGAACACGCCATCTGATTTGACTTGTGGTTCACACTGGGATAAACTGACAGGGACGACTTGAGGGATGGTTTGTGCTAATACAGTAAAACCTGGGTACAGCAGCCACTTAACCCATTCCCCATAAATACGCCTTTTTACGCCTTTAACTAATTCCGCTACTGAAGAAAATAGTTCAAATTTATACTGTTACAAATAAGATTCATTAGAAATATTTTCTATATTCCAGCAGATAATAGCTTAAAGCAGGCTGAAAGTAAAGCAGAATGCGCCCTAAGGCGCATTCTGCTTTACTTTCAACCTGCTTTAAGTGGTCACCTATTTTCAAAATTAGAAAGAGGCTATTGGGTAATGGGTTAATAAAGAAGCCTGGCAATCGAATTCCTAGAGAGATTTACTGCTTAACTCTTTCAACACTTAAGTAGCTCTTGTGGGTTATTTGGTTCACTTGTGGCTCTTTTTAGTTACCAATACATACAATGGTGTTGAAAGACTTAATGCAGGACAAAAGTAATGCACTAATCTCTTTAACACATTCAACCCTAGCGACGAGTATACTAGTCATTAACAAACAATATACCTGTGAAGAGTATACTTGTCCTATGAAAACAGTGTAGACCCTATTCAGAGGCACTATTTGTCATTTTATTTAATATTGTTAAGAACACTCCTAAAGAGTGGGAAATGGACTAGACTTAATTGCAAACTGGAAGTGTCAATTTGTTGTTTCGGGTTGAATAAGTTAATGAGCTTTGTGTATTTCTTTATCATCATTTGTAGAGTTGCCGCTGTAAGCTGCCACCATTATATACTATAAGATTGCCAATTCAGCTTCTTATTAGTGGCAATCTGTACACAGATTTAACTGTATTATAAACTAACAGTGTGATTTATATAACAAGAATTATAATAAATAAAAACAAGCGAAGGGATCAAACTCACAGTAGCGTAGGTCCTGTACAGTGATGTCTAGCGGTGGTTGGCACACTGCTTCTAGTATTGCAATGAAAACAAAAAACAAAGGACCAATTGAACGGGCTCAACACACACACACTCACACACACAGACAGACAGTCATAGAGTAGGTGACAATCCAATGGCTGTTTGATGATAACACATGTATAAAGTAATGTTGTTTTGTTGTTGTTTGTTACATAACGAAATGCCTGGTGTAACAACGGATACTTGTAAAGGGTTACATGGCATTTCATTTTGTTAGAGATTCAGTTATACCTGAGATTTTTGTCCAGGACGACACATACCAGTGCCTGTAATTATGCAATGGATGAAACGAAGATATGAAAAGTGTTTTGACAGTAAAGTCTTGCTATTACGACCACATCAGGGTTTTCCCTGACCCCCAAATTATATAGAATTTGACCCCAAAGTTTAAAAAATGACCCCTTTATTAGGAACACTGGTGTTCTTTATTCTGTGTAGTTTGGGGTCCAGAGACCCTCAAAGTTGAAACTCAAGGGTAGACAAACACTTATTGATGAAGTTTGAAGGTAGGTGCCAGCATAAAGCAGGATGAAAATAAAGCAGAAAGCTCCCAATGGAGCTTTCTGCTTTATTTTAATCCTGCTATAAGCAGTAACCTAAAATACCAAAATGGGGTCTTCTGTTCAGTGGTCAAGATAGAGGGGTTTTACTGTACAAGAATTTAACGAGTACTATATCTCATATGAGGAGTTTCTAATGTATTCTAGTCGAGAGTGCAAATAAAAGTGTTACATGTAAAAGTTAACATTATTAAAATCGAAAAAAAAAAAATGGGTGGTTTTTTTTGCACTGTATGCTGTTTTCTTATAATATGTAAGTTGAAAAATTGCTTTATCACTAACAAATTGTTTTTATAGTTTTATAAAGTAGGAAATAATTTCTGTCATCGTTGTCATGGTAACAGATATAGAGATTGTTTCAGATGGTGGAGACAGGGGTTACTTTCTGTGAAGAATTGTACATAATTAGATCTGTTTTTTACGACAGCGAAAGACAGCTGTTCTTTATTATGGGTCCAGTTTTCTCGGAATGTTATATTGTTTTTTATTTCATTGAACTCATTGCGTGCTAATTTTCTATCATTGACTCTGCTGATTTCCAGATAACAGAAGGTTTTTTGGCATTGTTTGAAAAGTTCTGGTTGAAAATGCAACCAGAAATGAAAATAGTGCTAAAAATGGGACATAACTTGTAATTTTAACTATTTTTGTGCTGAAATTTTCAAATGGGCTAGTCCACTTTGGAAAAATGACCAGTTGATGTTGACTAAACCTTTTCAACACTAAGTAACTCTTTTGGGTTGTTCAGTTTCCTTGTGGAATATTTTTAGTTTTAAAACGTGAACCAGTCTACTAGGAAATTCTTGGTAGTTTAATAAATACTGCTCTAAATTAGCAAACAGTGCAGACCCTGATCAGAGGGCTCCTATAGGAGCCCTCTGATGTGGGTATACACTGTTTGTAAAATTAAATGAACATTTTTGAACAGCTCCATGGTGTTGAAAGAGTTAAAGGGCTGAGACCCCTCTGATCAGGGTCTACACTGTTTTCAAAATATACATACACTGGTTTCCAGCACAGAAACGGTTATAGTTGGAATTGGTATGCATTAATAGCAGAGACCTTTACTTTTCATCTTAGCATGCAAAGAGTTAGTTCGCAATTCATTTTCACAAAATGTTTCTACCATAAAATTAATCTTCCATGTGCTATTTGTCTTGTGTGTGTAGCATTTGGCATTTTCTTAAATGTATCGGTTTGCAGTGATTTAGAAAGGCTGGAATACTTTCTTTGTCTTGAGGCACAAAAACAATTGCTTATCCTGTGGTTAGAATCTTGGCTCAAACTAACAAGCTGGGAGCCAAACCAAAGGATTGGAGATTATTTTTCAACATATTTGAGGTTTGAGACTCTGAGACTCAAGAATAATCTCTAACCCTATCAACTCTTTCAAAACAAAGTATCTCTTGTGGGTTATTAAGATCCCCTGTGGATCTGTATAATTACCAAGATGAGAACCAGTCTACTTGGAATTATTGGTAGTTTAATGAATACTAAAAAAGCAAACAGTATAGATCCTGATCAAAGGGCTCCTATAGGAGCCATCTGATCTGGGTACTGTTTGCAAATGCAATGAGTGTAATTTAAACAGGTTCATGGTGTTGAGAGAGTTGTTTCCCAACTTCTGTCAGAATATTTTAATAAATCCCTTTAAGGTCACATCATAAATAATATGAAGAGAAATTATTTTCTAATTCATCTTCAAAATTGAAAACACCAACGCTTTATATTTTCGCCCCCCTGCCTTATGCTGTACACACTAGCCTTAGCTGTCACTTTTTTTGCCGTGGTTGACCAAGCTGTATGTCCTTGTCCAAATATATTTATTGGTCCTGGTGTATTTTGCTTAGCATGAGGCATTCCATTTCATTTGTAGACAGTCATTCAACAGTAATAGGTATAAAACACTTGAGAATCATGGTAGAAAGGGAGGTAATTGGGCACGGGTTTTCTTGACGGTGATGATTTTTGGGAATCTGGTGTTAAACTATAGTCAAGCTTGTGTAACATGTATTTAACAGATTATCCCATAGCTTGTTTCTCGTTTCGAAGACATATGGCCTCTAAAAGCAGGTTGAAAGTAAAGCAGAATGCACCCTAAGGTGCATTCTGCTTTACTTTCAACTTGCTTTATGCTATCATCTGCTTGAATATAGAAAACTTGTCTTATGATACATGTTCATGACTGTTTAAAAGGGAACTATTTTCGCCAGTGGAGGGATAAATTAAAAGGCATAAAAGTCATATTTATGGGGTAATGGGTTAAAGGAGATGCATTAGTAAAGAGTCTTTGAAACTGTTCACAGCTTGGTGAAGGGTGAAGGAACTGCAGAAAGCTCCTTTAGGCGCTTTACGAATCACCTTTATCCTGCATTAAGCAGTTGTCTCTTTTGAGATCGCCATGGGCTTAATTGAATGACCGCTCAACACAAGCTTTGACTAAATGTTTTATTCTGCTGAACAACAGAATTGGATGATAACATGGCAATTTTGGGTGAATTTGTATTATGCATGGCTCCAGATAAGAGGGAGTAAACTGCACAAATCCATCATTTTCTCACTTATTTTTGCATCTCTTCGAGACAATTCAAATGAGTAGTGACACCATAGGGTTTAAATCAGAAATAAAGATTTTAATTTTTGAAATACCCCCCTTATCTGGAGCCCTGGTTATGCTTTTGGGTATCAAAATGTATAGAAGAATTCTCTCATACTTTCAGTCAAATTGGGTTTTGAGCATCCCAATTTGTCAAATTATTTAAATGATGGTGTTTCATACCGATTTTCTTGTATAACTGGATCATTAATAGACCAATTGTCATCAATGTGTGGAAACCATTACTTGCTTTTGCATGTTCAAGATATTGATAGGAACTGATGGGCACTCCAGATAAGAGCAAGTAAATGTTACATTTCCATCATTATCTCCTCTATGTTTCCACCAAACCCATTGTTGTGACTACTGTAAAACTGGTTTTATTCACAAGAATATAATTTACACGTGTGTTGCCTCGCATCATCTAGTTTTGAGAATAGGTGACTTCTTAAAGCAGGTTGAAAGTAAAGCAGAATGTGCCTTAAGGCACATTCTGCTTTATTTTCAGCCTGTTTTAAGCTACCGCCTGCTAGATATATTGCATAATGTCGCAAATAAATACAAAATCGCATTACGGGAAATATTCATGATGCAAAAAATACCTGTCTTACAGTACTCATTAGAATCCCCGCAAAGCGGTGATTCTAATGAGTAGTCACAACATAGAATCGGTTGAGAAATATGAAATATAGTATTTAAAAAGTTCACCTTATCTGGAGCTCTGATTTGTTCCTTGATGACAAAGTTTTTGCTTTTGAGTTTTTGCCACAATCGTTATCTGAGATTTATTTCCCATTTACTTGCTTAGTTCTACTGACACTTTGTTTGATTATACCATTGTGCTTCGGTTTTCCATGACATTAAGCTTTGAAATTCCTACGTGAAGTCTTTCATGTGTCATCATGTGCTATGTACATCTTATCAGCCAATCGCTGACTTGAGCCCACTAGCTTAACATTATGACCTCACTTCCTGAATAAATTCACTGGCGACACCTACTTCCTGGGTTTTTTCCACCAATCAAATGTTGATATTTATTGAAGACAAGTTCACACATTTGAATGAAATGGTAGGCTTCTCATGTTTTGTTCTAGATATATTCTGTTTACAAAGTTCAGATATGTTTAGATCTGAATGAAGTAGCTGATTTTTGTTTACAAAATTGGTTTGCCCTTTGGGAGGCTTATTTCATATTAACCCATTACCTCATAAATATGCTTTTTTACGCCTCCAATTAATATATCCACTAAAGAAAATAGTTCCACTTTATACAGTCATGTAAATGTACCATAATAAATATTTTTTCTATCCTAGTAGATAAAAGCTTAAAGCTGGATGAAAGTAAAGCAGAATGCGCCTTAAGGCGCATTCTGCTTTACTTTCAACCTGCTTTAAGTGGTCATCTATATTCACTACTAGAAACAAGCTATGGGGCAATGGGTTAAGAAGTGCATATGAACAAAACTGATGATTGTATTACACAGTCAAAAGTTTCATATTGAATAACCTGAAAAGTCGGAACATGTTATATAAACGGTGATTGATATATCACAATTTAATACATGCTTGGCTGTACTATACTTAACATGTGTGAATATGGTTCTCTTACGCAAGATATTGCAGGCTGAAATTGTTTATTGTACGATTTATTTTCGCCGCTGGTTTTCTTAGCATTTCGAGTTGTGTGCTTCATGAAAACCAGTATGGATTAGTTGTATGCTAGGTGTTGATGTAAATATTCTTATAAGTTTATTTAAGAAATGAGCGATAATTAGTGTTGAGTTGTTTCCATTTGTTTCAGTTTCGTGTTGTATAAGTATTTGTTTGATTTTTGTTTAATGATCATTCAGACTGAACGTGTATGTTTTATTAACCTCTGTTTAACCAGTAGGTGACCTCAGTTTGAACGAATATGCAGGGCTCCAGATAAGGGGAGTTTTTCAAAAATTAAAATCTTTATTTCTGCTTTAAACCCTATGGTGTCACTACTCATTAGAATCGTTTCGAAGAGACGATTCTAATGAGTAGTAACACCATAGGATTTGGTGCTGAAATGAGTGAGAAAATATTCTAATGAGTAGTAACACCATAGGATTTGGTGCTGAAATGAGTGAGAAAATGTTGAATTTTTTCAGTTTACTCCCGCTTATCTGGAGCTCTGAATATGTTAGGAGTTATAGTGAAGATAGATTTAAAACTTGATTTGGGACCATTAACAAGAAAGAGTTGAACCAATATTTTTATTGTGCATCATTTAGCTCTTTGCATGTGGCAGGTTCAATATGAATTGAACCCAAGAGTTTTGAGTCCAAAACAAATTATGTTACAAATAAAAATTGGCATACAGTGGCGACCTTACTAGCACACTGTAAAACTCTACTACTGAGTAAATTGTTGAAATCTTAACCCTTTCAGCGCTAAGTAACTCTTGTTGGTTATTAGGCTCCCTTTTGGATCGTTTTTAATTTCCAAAACATGCAACGGTCTATTTGGAATTCCGAGTTGTTTAATAAATACTGGACTGAATTAGCAAACAGTGTAGACCCTGATCTGGGTCTACACTGTTTTCAAGTATATTTGAGACAGGTCCATGGTGTTGAAAGAGTTTAGATAAAATGACAATAAAGCACAGCCTCCTACTGGAAGTTCAATCAGCAGCCGCCTGCTTTAACCCATTACCCATAGCCTGTTTCTTCATTTTGAAAACAGGTGTCAACTTAAAGCAGATTGAAAGTAAAGCATAATAGGCCTTCAGGCACATTCTGCTTTACTTTCAGCCTGCTTTAGGCTACCAACTGCTAGGATACAAGAAATATTTCTTATGTTGCATATTTATATTATATGAAAGGGAAATATTGTCTTAAGAGAAGGAATTAATTAAATGCCCTAAAAGGTGTATCTATGAATGAAGGGTTAACCCTTTACCTGATAGCCTATTTATAGTACTTAAGATAGATGACTACTTAAACCAGGTTGAAAGTAAAGCAGAATGCGCCTTAAGGCGCATTCTGCTTTACTTTCAACCTGCTTTAAGCTATCATGTGCTTGAATTAGAAAATATTCACTATAATATATATTCATGATTGTATAAATTGGAACTATTTTCTTCAGTACAAGAATAAATAAAAGGCTTAAAAAGGCGTATTTATGGGGAAATGGGTTAAATGCCCTAAAAGGTGTATCTATGGAGTGAAGGGTTAAAGGTTTCACTGTACAGAATGTTCCTAGATCTGAGTCAACACTGTATGCCGTAATCCATATCACCATATGACCTACATGCAAAGGGTTAAGGCACAAGAAGACCAAGGGAACAGAAGGAAAATCAGACACTGATGTTGTAAATTTTTTAGTTTAACCCTTTTCTCAATAGTCATCAATGGAAATCACCTGTAACCATGCAGCTGATATTAGTATACATATACTGTACATCTTTCGTTTAAGGCAGATAGCTGCTTTACCCATAACTCAATAGCTTTCCATTTTCAAAGACAGTTGACCACTTAAAGTAGGTTGAAAGTAAAGCAGAATGTGCCTTAAGGCACATTCTGCTTTACTTTCAGCCTGCTTTAACCTTCATTCTGCTACTAGAATATAGAAAATATTTCATGTGGTGCTTATATATGATTGCATCAAGTTGAACTATTTTCTACAATGGAGGAACATATTAAAAGCATAATTGTGGGGTAATGGGTTAAGCTGCTTAAAAGCAAAAAGTAAGTAAAGCAAAAAGCTCCCAAAAGATATTTCTGCTCTACTTCCATCTTGCTTTAAAACACCACTTGTATTTCGACATTCAGAGAATCCTTTGAATCTACTAATCAGCATTGGGTTGAGGCATCCTATGACATTTATGGGGTAAATGGTGTCCTAAGTCACTTATATGGAGGAAAGGGTTAAGTAATGGTCAATTGGTAAACACGCAGACAACGATAAACTGAAACAGTTTTTGTTATGCACAGTTTATACTGTATATCACGTAGGCACCTAGACAAGTCTTTAACCCACTACCCCATAGCCTGTTTCTAGTTTTAAAGACAAATGAGTTCTTAAAGCAGAATGAAAGTAAAGCAGTAAACAAATTTTGTGTTACTTTCAGCCTGCTTTAATCTAAAGCTGCATATTCATGACTGTATAAATTGGAACTATTTTCTTTAGTGGAGGGAGTAATTTAAAGGCATTAAAAGGTGTATTAATGGGGTAGTGGGTTAATATCTGCTCAAATGTAATACATTGTGTGCTGTGCTCCCAGTATTATAAGATACCTGTTGAATGACAAAGTTTTAAGGGGCCATAACCCACACAAATCATGCATGCTTATTTCCCCCCAAAAATGTAATCACATTGTAATGCTGTATTAACAGTATCTTAATACATCATACAATCAAAGCTGTGTTAACTGGCCATTTAACCCATAGATACACCTTTTTACGCCACTAATTTATTCCTCTACTGAAGAAAATAGTTCCACTTAATACAGTCATGAATATGGTAGCTTAAAGAAGGCTGAAAAACTGTTTAGAAACAGGCTATGGAGTGAAGGGTTAACCCTTTACCAGTCTATTTCTAGTTTTGAAGACAGGTTACAACGTAAATCAGGTTGAAAGTAAAGCAGAATGCACCTTAAGGCACATTCTGCTTTACTTTCAGCCTGCTATATATAAGCTACCATCTGCTAGGATATACAAAATATTTCTTATGGTGTATATGCAGGACTGTATTATAGTGGAACCATTTTCTGAAGAAGAGGGATAAATTAAATTAAAAGTGTAAAAATGTGTATCTATAGAGTAACGGGTTAAGCTTGTATTGGAAAGCAACACTATTCATTAATGAAAGGCTGCCAATCACAGCTTTGAGGGTTGTGAGATGACATTTCTTAGAACAACACACACACTGGACATCATCCTATAGCTGTAGATGTTGTTTGCAATGTTGCCCTGGAGAAGGCGTTCTTTCCTGTTTAAATGCATATGAATTGGATTAAATATAAGAAAAGGACTATTTACTTAACCCATTACCCCATAGCTTGTTTCTAGTTTTGAAAATAGTTGACCACTTAAAGCAGGCTGAAAGTAAAGCAGAATGTGCCTCAAGGCACATTCTGCTTTACTTTCAACCTGCTTTAGCTCTCATCTGCTAAAATATAGAACATGGAACTATTCTCTTAAGTGGAAGAATAAATTAAAGGCATATTTATGGGGTAATGGATTAATCTGGTTAGTAAAGGGTTTGGAGCCTTATCAGACATTTGGTTACCCATCTTCTGATCTGGCTGCAA
The DNA here is from genome assembly GCA_922989275.2 of Gari tellinella. Taxonomy (NCBI): domain Eukaryota; kingdom Metazoa; phylum Mollusca; class Bivalvia; order Cardiida; family Psammobiidae; genus Gari; species Gari tellinella. The sequence goes on along the minus strand of OV277856.1, from coordinate 26,353,397 downwards.
ACTGATTGTAATTGACTTTATATCTTTAGCATAAATATGTTTATTGGAAAAGAAATTTGTCTTCTCCTCTGTACATTGTCAGAAGGTTTGTAAAACCAGAATAAGAATTTATACTGAAATGTTTTACATAGTGATGCAGCAAATTGCATACAGGGGTAGTAATCAAATCTGAAATTTGCTAATTTTGTGATTGTTCACAAATAAAATATGCATGCAAAAAGAAAAACAAACACTTGTTATGAAGTTTTATGAAATGCAATACCCTATAATTGTCACAAATTGATCTGTTGTTTTCAAGTTTAATGTTCAGCAAATAAATTGTCAATTTGTTTATGTGGAAATTCGACAGATTTCTACTATTTGTAGCTGTCCCTTTTGCAAAATTTCCCTGTAAATGTAATTTGTTTGTTGTTTTTAAAATCAAAATTTAAGTAGCAACCTGCACAAACATAGAGCAGATAACATTTCACTATTTATTTGGTCTGGGTCACCACTGGTGGCAAAAGCCTATAACATGTCACCCTTTACCCCATTGCTGTTTTCTAGGATTGAAGATATGTCACCACTTAAGGCAGGCTGAAAGTAAAGCAGAATGTGCCTTATGGCACATTCTGCTTTACTTTCAGTCTGCTTGAAGCTACCATTTGCTAGAATATAGAAAATAATTCTTAAATTCAAACCATTTTCTTCCATGGAGGAATGAAATAAAGGTGTAAAAATGTGTGTCTATGGAGTAATGGGTTAAAGGTACTGTGAGATCAAAGTGAACCAGTTGTCCACCAACTTACATTAGCGTTAGCCTGCTGTAGTCGTGTTGTTTTGACATTCCAAACTGTTGGTAATGCTAATATTTTTCACCTTATTTATAAATCATTGGTCAGAGATTGTTTCTGTTGTGTTATGTATTCAAACTAGTTGTTTTTGTCTTTGATTTTGTTTACTTTCATTCTTACCTAGATTATGTACTTGTGTTTCAAGCGGATAGGGTAAAGTCACAACATGTATTGAGCAACTGTTATTCAGATGCATGGGTAGTAACTCTCTCAATACCATGGACCTGTTTAAAATATAATCAATACACTTGCAAACAGTGTAGACCAAGATCAGAGGGCTCCTTTATCCTTTACGTTACCAAAACATAAACCAGTCTACTTGGAAATTGGGTATTTTAATAAATACTGCTTTAAATTAGCAAACAATGTAGACCCTATTCAGAGGGCTCCTATAGGGGTCTACACTGTCTGCAAATGTAATGAGTATTTTAAACAGGTCAATGGTGTTGAAAGTTTACTCAAGTATGACTTTTTCCTACTTATTCATACAGTCAAACATTGTTATCTCGAATACACTGTATTCAATTTTTTCAAGAATTTCTATAGTTGAATTTCATTATTTGATCAGGCTGAAGTTAAACATATCTTTATTTTAAAGCTTAGCCACGTTTTAAATTTTAAATAAAGATATGTTTGACTTATGTGGGGTTCAGAGATATTGAAGCTTGGCTGTAGATTGTATGATACATTTGTATTTCTGTAAGAAATCTGTAGACTACTGTACAATGATTGGTTGGAATTGGCAAAGCAATATTGAAACATGACAATATTGATGGATGTTAACAATGTTATAATATCAGTGGAACATGCATATTTATTTCATTGTAAAGAATATTGTATTAAAACTGTTTGAATGAAAATAAAACCTGCCAGGATGTTTTTTGTTGTCACTTTATTGGTTGAAGTTGTATGAGCAATTAATTCAATAAAACACACTAATTCTTTATTTAAACCTGTATTTAACTTTGAACAAGTAAGCTGTGCTTTAAAGAGGAAAAACTACTAGCATTCCTGAACAAAATTTACGAGAAGACGTTATTCTTTCCAAAAAAACGCATTCACACTAAATCTATTATTTCATTTGCAAACAGTTTGGAGCCTGATCAGACGCCGGGTAACCAAACTGTTTGCCACTCAGATTAAAATGAATAGTTTAAGTTGTCAACAAGTTGTCATTTTCTCCATTTTATTGCATGGTTTTTGCGTTTAAATGGGATAGAATAACGTCTTCTCCACTGTATGAACAGCAATTTCAATCAGTATTGTACTGGTTTTTTTCCTGCTGAAGTATATGTAGTTTCTGCATCAGTGTAGGCCATTAACCCATTTCATGCGGGATATACTTTTAGTTGTACCTCTAGGCAAACAGTTTTGATCTCAGATCAGGCCCCACATTGTGGGGCCTGATCTGAGATCACCACTGTTTGCAGCTAAGTCAGTACTCTATCAGGAACTGCTAAAATCTTCTGTAAATATTTGAGTAATACCTGTTGCAGACGACATTTTAAAATGGCCGCCAAATATTACCCAGCATACAATGGGTTAACAGAAGCATAATAGACACTATTGTTCCAAATACAATTCAGGTACAGTAAAAACCTCTCTATTACGAATACTAAATTGTGAAAACTTGGTGCCATCAACAAATGCTTCTTAAGCATAGTGTATATACATGTATGTCCATAACCATCTGCAATGGTGTAAAATAGTGCTTTCTAATATGCTTCTATACATGCATTTAGCTCACCTTTAAGAAACATGTAATTTCAAGTTTTATTTACCTCTTTGAGCAAAAGTCAAAATTCAGACTTGCATGAAATATTCAGTTAAAACTAGGCCTCTTTGATCAGACAAACAGTTACAATCATACACTTTCCAAATACTTATTTTATTAACATGATTGAAAACATTCAGCAATGATCAAATGTTGCACAAGTTTGAGAAATAATGATATAATTTCACTTATCCCATAGCCTGTTTCTAGTTTCGATGACAGGTGACTACTTAAAGCAGGTTGAAAGTAAAGCAGATTGTTCCTTAAAGAGCATTGCTTTACTTTTAACTTACTGTAAGTTACCACCTGGAAATATACAGGAAATGCCTTCTGTGTTAAATGTTCATGACTTCTTAGTTGGGGACTACTTTCCTTAGTGTATGAATAATTGGAGGCATAAAAAAGGTGTATTTGTGGGGTATTGTCAATAATATGGATAAAAAAATCTGCATAATAGATCGAGCTTATATTACCATTTGTTCAAGTAACAGTTACAGCTATGTATAGTTTCATTAGCTGTATGTTCACTATAGCTGTTTGTCAAGTACAGGTGTATGTGTCGTGTTCAAACTGCAGAATTTGGTGCAATATTTTGTACAACGATTTTCTATCAGACAATATGTGCTCCTTTAGGCTGTCAATTTTTCTGCCAAACGCGGTATTGCAGTCTTTTCTGATTACTATGGTTACGCCCAAGAAGGTAGATGAGAAAATTGAAACAATTTTAATGACAAGGATTGTATATAGGTTTAAACATGGTTAGCAGTAACTGAAATTGTTAGCTTCTATGCATTTGTTATGGTAACCAAGTATTGTTGTTATGGTTACCCAGTTGGCAACCATGTAAGGAACATTTCTTGCACAATTTTGGTGTATCTCAATGTAGTGAAACATTGCTTAAATTAGCTTGAATGCTTAACCCATTACCCCATAAAAACACCTTTTTATGCCTCTAATTTGTCCCTCCACTGAAGAAAATAGTTCAAATTTATACAGTTGTAAATATTTAACATTAGGTATAATTTCTATATTCTATCAGCTGGTATCTTAAAGCAGACTGAAAGTAAAGCAGAATGTGCCTTAAGGCACATTCTGCTTTACTTTCAACCTGCTTTAAGTGGTTACCTGTCTTAAAAACTAGAAACATGCTATGGGGTAATGGGTTAAATAGTTTTACATGCCCAACACAGTCTTGTTTAAGCACAGATATGAAATTATTTGGATCGGGTCTCTATCTTTTTGTGTTAGGTTTCACCTTTGTTAGTTGATCTCAATGCAAGTCGTAGCTTCAGTCAATACTGTTGTACTGTTTTGTGTTTGTCCAACCCATTTATGCTTTGAAATTAATGCATTCAACCCTACCGATAAGTATACTGTCATTTACAATATACCTGTTAAGAATGCACGGGTCTTTTGCAAATGGTGTAGACCCAAATCAGGGCGCTCTGAAAGGAACTCTCTGATCAGAGTCTACACTATTTAAAAAATTTGCAATATAATGTAAAAACAACTCTTAATAGTCAAAAATGGACTAGACTTAATTTGCAAGTTTGATTTTCCAATAAAACTTTCAGGGATTAATGAGTTTATACAACTGACCCAGATATTGGACGAAAACTTGGTAGCACTTAAAGCAGCCATGAAATGATTTATGTGTCAAGTTATTTCGAAAATCATTTCTTATCATAAAATGGTCAGACTTAACCCTACTTATTTCCATATGAACATGACCTGTTGACATTGGCTCTCAAAGAATATTTCCCCACACCATAAATTTGTAACTTAAATGGAAAAATCCAACTTCAAATTAAGTCTTGTCAATGTTTGACTATTTATAATTCAGTTTAACAATATATTGCAAAATTGTAAACAGTGTAGACACTGATCAGAGGGCTCCTTAAGAAGCAAATGTACTGTTCACAGTTCATCTTTATTAATTATAAGTACATTTATACTTGACACTAAGGTTGAATGTGTTAAGATGTATGAGAAACAATGAAAATCTCAACAGGATCACTCTGATCTAGGTCTACAATGTTTGCAAAGATTGGTAGCTTACACTCTAAGGGTAAGAAATGTCTGATTTTGAAGCATGTATGGGTTTTATTTTTTTGTATTTTCCATTTTTTGGGCGTAGTTTTTTTGTTTATGTAGTATTTGCATAATTATGTAGTTGTTTTTACCTGTCTAACGGTATAGTTGGTAGGCGTTATTAGGCATATCAAAACTGTTTATTTCAGACCATTGTTTGATAATTACGAAATTGCTAGTGCTTGTAGCCGGAGTAACTATAATACTGAAACAATTACCCCATAACCTGGTTCTAGTTATGAAAACAGATGACCACTTAAAACAGGTTGAAAGTAAAGCAAAATGTGCCTTATGGCACATTGTGCTTTACTTTCAGCCTGCTGTAAGCTACCATCGGCTAAAATATAAGAACTATTTCTTATATCTTGCATATTCTAGACTGTATAAAGAGAAACTATTTTCTTCAAGGGATGAATAAATAAAGACATAAAATGCATATTTATGGGGTAATAGATTAAACGATAGAACATCTCAGTATGCACTATATGGTGTTAGTTTATGTAGAGTTTCAGTTTAACTGCACTTAAAGTTTATCATTGACCACTTTACTAGTACATGTACTCAATACTTATATATTGTTATACTCCTTCTGTGCAAAGCATGACATTGAGTTTTAACAAAGCTAAACTCTTTGAACTCTAGTGATGTATTTATCCTTTGGAGACAGCGTACCTTAGAAGAGTACACTTGTCCTTTGCAACACTAAAAGCCCAGCTCAGATGACTCCTGTAATTCTGTTTGAGATATTGAAAGCCCCTCTTGTCTTGCAACAGGGCTACTGGTTTAATAGTAAGCTAATTCATGATATAAAAACTGCTAATTGTTCACAATGTTTAACCCTTGTACATTTGTCTTTCATTTTTGCTGACCTAATTAAAGTTACATGTTAATTGTGTGTTTCCTATTTACCCAATATCCTCAGACACTGTAGTATGGTACAGATCAATGAGGACTATGGTTTTAAAAAATGTCATTTTTAACTTACTGTACAAACTTGTGTCAACTCTTTGCAAGTTAGTGGCAAAATGGTGATTAGTTTTGCAAACAGTTTGGATTCTGATGAGACGCTGCATAATGCAGCGTCTCATCAGAATCCAAACTGTTTGACACTTTTGCCCTGTTTTGAAAATATATTTTTAGAACATTAGCAGACGACAATTGTTGCAGATGAAAAGATTACCCAGCATGCAAAGAGTTGAGTAACCATTCAGTGAGGAAACATGTCAGCTTCCTAGACAGGTGACTGCTTAACCCATTACCCCATAGCCAGTTGACAGATGACCCCTTAAAGCAGGTTGAAAGTAAAGCAGAATGCACCTTAGGGCGTATTCTGCTTTACTTTCAGCCTGCTTTAAGCCTCCATCTGCTATAGGTATATAGCAAATATTTCTTATTATACATATTCATAATTGTATAAATTGGAACCATTTTCTCCAGTACAGGAATAAATTAAAGGCGTATTTAATACAGGACATAATGATACATGCTCCAAAAGAAGTGGTTTGAATTTTCTTTCTAACGATTCCTAAAGCTGGTTTCAGTGTTTAAGATTGGCAATGAATCTTCTTTAGAATGGTGACATTACACTGGTTTGACCTAGTTTATTCAGGAACAGCACTATTTATGTATACACTATTTCTGTAGATACATTACCAACAAAAAAGAATATTGGTTGTTAGTTATTAATGTCTATAATATAGGGAGGATCTTCAATGCCACTTTAGGAACAGCTAATCAAGAATTTAACATGTTGGCCCCTAATGCCACGTTTTTGTGTATTTTACAATATACATATATAAAGTACGTTTGTACTATGCAAGCAGTGTAGACCCAGATCAGAGTGCTCCTAACAGAGCCCTCAGATCAGGGTCTGCAGGGTTTGTCATTTTACAATAATGAATTTATTGCAGAAAACACCCCTTAATAGTCATTTATGGACAAGAAACTTGAATGGTGCATTAATCATTAAAAGTTCTAGGGGCCAAGGAGTTGACAAGTTCAATATAATTATTTGAGCATAATCAATCAAATATTTATGTCGGAATGTATTAACACGTTCAACCCTAGCAATGAGTATACTCGTCATATACAAATTTGCCACTAAAATGTTAATTGCATATATTGCCTGGAACAGTTCATAGAGTAGTGGCAATACATCACAATATAGAAATTATCTTGTACAGATGAATCTACTTCAATTAACTATGTTTAACAAAGAATATCCCCTATTCATAGGGCTGCCATAGGTCGACATGAAAAATTCTAAGATTTCCAAAAATGCATTTTTCAAAAGCGATTTTACAAATCATACCTTTACCCCATAGCCTGTTTCTAGTTTTGTCGACATGCAACTACTTAAAAGTTAAAGCATGCTGTAAGTAAAGCAGAATGCGCCCTAAGGCGCATTCTGATTTACTTTCAGTCTGCTTTAAGCTACCATGTACTAGAAAAAAAATCCGAAGATTTAGGAAAAATCCGGAGAAATGGCAGCCCTGTAGAGAACAGATCAGATTCCGCCAGGGACCATGTATATACAGTATCCCTAATTCAGCTGACCCATTTCAGTGTGTTTAATGATACAGTGAAACCTCTCTTAAGTGATGCCATATTTGTTGACTTTATGGTGAAGAGCAGATACTAAATATTTCTTGATTGCATTTTGTCATGAATTAAGCAATCGCCTGGGTCCATGCTTATAAAGTGATTGAGTTGAGTCTGAAATTGTTCTCAAGCATTGGATTGATAGGATTTGAGCCTAGGCTCAAATATGACCAATCAAATGCTTGAGAATGCACTCAGACTCAACTCACACGCTTTAAAAGAACTTGGCCTGGTCGCTTAAGAGAGGTCCTACCATATTTGTCTTGAATTTTTTAAAGCTTGACTACTTGTGCAATGATGAAAGTAAAACTTACAACTATTTCATCAAACGAGCACTGCCTAGATTGTTGAGCAAACTTTTTTATGTAGTTAAATTGTTAATATGTTGCCTAAAGGGACTACTGTAGTTAAATTCCAGTTTTACGACAACTAAAAAAACAAACAAGAGAGGTTGTAGCTTAACCCCTTGACTGCCATGACATCATCAGATTTAATAAATTGTCGTCTGCTTTTATTTCTTAGATTTAAATTTTAGTTATTTCGACTTTAAGAAATATCGAAATGAGTTGCAAACAATTTGGATCCTGATCAGATGCCGCGTCATGCGGCATCTGATCAGAATCCAAACTGTTTGCAAATAAATACTGTACTCGGGGCAAGGTTGTGAAGGGGTTAAATCGGAATAAAAGTAAAGCAGAACGCTCCCTAAATCTTTTTTTGAGATGTCGTAAAAGTGGTGTTTGACTGGTTAATTGATTTTTTCCTTTCCTGAGCAGTGTTAATTGTTATGTTGGAGTGCCAGTCTGCCCGACTGTAGCGGTAGTACTCAGTCTTATGTTGTTCCTCCTGCACGACCATGATGTACATAAATCAGTGTCAGTTAGGTTCTTGCATTAAGATTTGATGTTACCCATCCTCAATAAACAATGCTTACAAACAATTGCTCTTGTCACTTTTATATCTCCTTTACTCCTTATGTATGTTTGTAACTTTTTCTAGGAATGCTGGATATACGCAAGTGTTCCTAGCCATGTCATATTGCCTGTATGACGCAACCAGGGCTACCCTAAGTTGCTCGTAAAAATCCTAAGATTTCCAAATTTTCCAGCGAAATTTTGGGAATCGTACCCTGCCTTTCCCTGCCAGGCTCTATAACACTAACATTACTATGCAAACAGTTTGGATCAAGCTCTGGATCTTTGACACATTTCAATGTTTCCTATGTAAAAAAAACGCAAAAAAGTAAGAGCAAAACATTTGGGAACAAAACCCGTTGATCCGGAAAAGCAAAAAAAACATCAGAAGCTAAAAAAAAACAACAGAAGATTTCGGAAAAATCCGGAGAAACGACAGTCCTGCTGAATGCGGATGCAGACGCACCCCGTAACTATTTGAACAACGATTGACGCAACTATACGTGTCAATTAAAAAAAAGTGTACCTGTGAAATACAGTATTTACAAACATTGTAGAACCTGTAGTTTGTCATTTTGCAATATACTGTAAAAAATTAAACAATACTAAAAAAAATACTAAAAATGGAATTGTCTATAAATTTTGAAGTTTCAAGGGCCATTGGGTTAACACTGATTAAATGAAGGGTACGGTATAAGCTGCTCTCTATTTTAAATTGAACGACCATAGACTAGTGACGAACAGTTTTCTTTCAGCGGATTAATTTGCCGACTTATGGGATAAAATAACAGTTTAGCATCTTCACCATTGCCAACAGCGCAAGTTGTGTTATACATATATGCTTAAATGGAAGATGGATATAAAGTAGATTGCTGTTATTTCAACACTTAAAAACTCTTGTGGGTTATTAGTTTCCCTTGTGGATAGTTCCAGTTACCAAAACATGAACCTGTCTACTTTGCATTCTCAGGTGGTTTAATAAATACTGTTCTAAATTTGCGAACAGTGTTTACTCTGATTAGAGGCGTTTTTACTGAGCTGGGTCTTACACAGCAAAATGTAATGAATATATTTTAAACAGCTCCGTGGTGTTCACAGAGTTGAACCCATTGGAATTGCCCTTAACGTTATTTGCATAAGAGCAGTTGAAAATACATAACTGCTACTCCCAACGCTCCTAAACCATTTGAACGCTAAAAAAAAACTCTTGGCTGAAGTAATACTGAGAACGAACATCACACATTTTGAATCCTGACCAATCAATAGAGCAGGACCAGAACTGTTTCTACAACCCCAGATAATCAGCATTTGGCAGTGAACTATGGTAAAACTATAAAAGCCATTTAAAATACCCATAACGTGGTTTGTATAACAGAGCATTTGAAACCTCCGAACGCTCCTAAACTATTTGAACTCTGAAAAATAGTTTCTATTTTTTATTTGTAGTCTGCTGTAAAAGTAACAAATCTATTTTGTACGGTGGCACTAAGGTGACATCCCGTGTCCAAAAATTAAGTTTGTTTTCCCGAGTCCAAAATTTTTTTTTGGACACGGGAAAACAAAAAAAATTGTTTCCCCGACTTTTTTTTTTTTTTTTGGACACGGGAAAACAAACTTTTGTTTCCCCGACTTTATTTTTTTTTTTTGGACACGGGAAAACAAACTTTTGTTTCCCCGACTTTTTTTTTTTTTTTTGGACACGGGAAAACAAACTTGTTTCCCCGACTTTTTTTTTTTTTTGGACACGGGAAAACAAAATTGCTATCTTGTGCGCACAAAATAGTTCAGCCAATCGTAAAGCCCGTATTTAACTGCCCTCCACAATATGGCTCCAAAGCTCACGTGACGCTACTAAGACCTTTGACGTATCAGGATAGATCTGTACAGAATATGATGTCATGTTGCTTAAAAACCCTACAAAGAGCTAAAGCGAAATTCATCTAAATCCAGAGTGAAAATTAGATACAAAAAGATCTGTTAGAAACTGAGTCTATATAGATCTACATGTAGAAGTTAAAACGCCGTTTATTGTGGCACGACGGTAACCAGACTAAGCAAAGCATGCGATACGTTCACAATCATGACATCACATAATCGTACAGTTATATGACGTCATAATGATGACGCTATCGGAATGTAGAACTTTCAAACGGTCGTATACAGACACAAACATCAACGGTTCCCCCAACAGGCGGTCGCCCAGAGCAGCACGATGGTATTACAATGATTACAGAAAGCTGATATAAGAGCTCTCTGCAACACCATCGCACCCAACAACGCAACAGTTCGTCGTTAGATCCCTCTTTCAACCCTAGTCCACTCTGTGTACAGTTAGAGACAGCGAGCTAATTTTAGACTTCAGGCGATGTCCTCACAGTACACCGGCATTAATTAAAGGGCTGTTTCAAGCCACTAATAACAGTCTCCCCCCCCCCCCCCCCCCCCCCCCCCCCCCCCCCCAACACAGCTGAATACTTGGAGATACGATTAGAGTATGCTAATTATCACAGCAGGGTACTAATTGATAGATGTTGACCAATCTAGGGGATTATGATAGACTGCAATTAACCCTTATGCTGTTGATCGCGAGTTGATTGTTATTTGTCAACAGTTTGGATCCATTATAAGATGCTGCATAATGTCGCATCTGATCTGTATCAAAACTGTTTCCCAGTTACAAAGCACATGCCCTGGGACAAAACTGAGTGATCATTCACCTCTAAAACTTTTTAATAACAATTCTAGTTACTCGTAAAGTCTAGCTTGTCCATTTTGACTACCGATATATATAGAGAACTTTGCTTAAAAAGCAAATGATATTAAATCATTCTGATAAGTAAAGTGGCCAACAGTCAAGTCCCTTATCAGAAACCATGCTTATAGCAATTTCTGCTTTTTTTTGGCATTTGCTAAAGATTTAACCCTTAACTTGCTCTATGTGGTCACATATTGTTAGCCCATTACCCCATAAATACGCCTTTTTACGTATATATTATATTCATCCATTGAAGAAAATAAATCCATTTTATACAGTAATAAATTTGCAAAATAAGAAAAAGTCCTATATCCTAGCAGATTGTAGCTTAAAGCAGGCTGAAAGTCAAACACAGTCTGCTCTACTTTCAACCTGCTTTAAATGGTCACATGTGCTCTTAACAAGGGTTAATCTTCTGCAAAAAACTTGTTTACATTTTAGTTTTAGAGATTTAGTCTAAATCTGGTTTAAGTCCAGTGAGTATCATCTTTGTGTACAGCGTGTACTTACAGCCATGTAAACAGCATAAAAACAACCTCTGCTGGAGTATTTTGAAAAGTTTAAAATTAGATGAGTGGTAACATGAAGCTTGATTTGAGGTCAGAAGTTGTTTTCAAAATGACTTTTAGAAAAAATTGTGTGAATTTAACTAGTAGATGTGACTCAATCTGTGATTTTAAAGAATGAGGCAAAACTTAATTTCCTCCCTGTTTTTCGGCTATTGCCATGAGACCCTGAGGACGGCACCCGTCAAAAGTTAGCTTGTCGTCACAGGGGTTCATTGATGAGACTATTTCAACCCACACAAGTGTCCAGAATTCAGAGGTATAACTAATATCTTTCAAGACACGTACGTTCGAGCCCCAAATAAGACAAGACGACAGGCCACTTTTTATGCAAAGTGCTCACCACCTGCTGTAGCACCATATTTTTTTTTAACTCATTCAACCCTAGCGACGAATGTACTCAGCATTTACAAACAGTGTCCCTGGGAGGATTACACTTGACCCCCATGCAAACAGTGTGGACCCTGATCAGAGGGCTCCTGTATGAGCCCTCTGATCAGGGCCTGCATTGTTAGTCATTTTACAATATATTGTTAAATGTCGGTGCATAACAAAAAAAAAAGTCGGGGAAACAAAAGTTGTTTTGTTTTCCCGTGTCCAAAAAAAAAAAAAAAAGTCGGGGAAACAAAAGTTTGTTTTCCCGTGTCCAAAAAAAAAAAAAGAAGTCGGGGAAACAAAAGTTTGTTTTCCCGTGTCCAAAAAAAAAAAAAAAAAAAGTCGGGGAAACAAAATTATGTTGTTTTCCCGTGTCCAAAAAAAAAAAAAAAAAGTCGGGAAAACAAAACTTTTGTTTTCCCGTGTCCAAAAAAAAATTTTGGACTCGGGAAAACAAACTGAATTTTTGGACACGGGATGTCACCTTAGTGCCACCGTAATTTTGACCCTGATTTAACGCAATATTATACAAATACAGTGCTTCCTCCCAAAAAGACCCTCTGAACAACAACGCTTGCCGCTGTTTCCCAAACAAGACGTCTGTCTAACATTTTCACTGCTGCAATATACATATTGTATGCTTAAAATTGTCGTCTGCGGGTTTTCTCAAAGTAACATATTGGAAATCTTGATAGAAAAAACATTGACGAGTGACAAATGCCTCGAGTCCAAATCAGACGCCTCGTGACACGGCGTCTGATCTCGATTAAAGCTGTTTGTAAACGTAAGCCGATTTCCCTCCCTATAACAACTCCATTCGAACAATTCACACGCTCTTTGTCTCCCATTAGGTATTGTAGTTAGGGGATTTTGATTACATGGAGCGTTTCTCTCGGAACTTTGTTTTCAATGTTTTAAGACAGATGGATACTTAACTCATTGTTGCCTATGGTCCACAAAAGAAAACATTTATCAAAAAGAGTAGACCCTGATGAGACGCCGCAATTTGCAGCGTCTCAATAGGATCCATACAGTGCTCCTTCCCACCAACCTCCTTCTGAACAACGATTCCATCCTAACAACAACGCATGTCCGCTGTTCTCCCAAATAAGACAATTATATTTAGAGCATTCATTGCTGAAATATTGTTTGCTAAAAATTGTCGTCTGCTGTTTTTCCATAAAGTTAGGAATTGAATATTTTAACAGAAGAAATATAAAGACGAGTAACAAAAAGTTTTAACCTAGATCAGACGCCGCATTACGCGGAGTTTGATCTTGGTTCAAACATTTTGCAAATGTATTCTAAGGTTATTAACTTTCCCTCCCTATAAAAACTTCCTCCGAAAAACACACTATTTGCCTCCCGTTCGGTATTGTTGTAGAGAGGTAGTACTGCTCTATTTCTAATGAAATGATATGTTTTTTTGAGTCTTTAGATCACATTTGTATCTATAATGAAGCCTTCTAGCAAGCACTCATCTTTAGGTTTCTTCAATTAAAATATAGAAATCAGAATTTTACCAAATTTGCAGAAGAAATGTTAAAATTACGACACGATGGCCAATTGACAGGTGCCGTATTTAATTTATTCATCCGCTGAAGAAAACAGTTCCAGTTTGTACGTCATGAACAATTAAGATAAGAAATATTTTATATAGCCTAACAGATGGTAGTTTAAAGCAGGTTGAAAGTAAAGCAGAATGTGCCTTAAGGCACATTCTGCCTTTTCTTTCAACATGCTTTAAGTGATCACCTGTCTTTAATATTATAAATATGTTATTCATTTTATGTATTGGGTAAAGGATTAAACAATTAAAATACATAAATCTGAATTTTACCAAAATTGCAGACGAGAGATTCAAAGCAGACGATATTACGTCAATGTAAGGGTTAATACAGACGTGAATGTATCTCAAGAATTACGACAGCAGACGTCATAATTAGAGTACGGTTCTTGAGCTCACTGGCAGTTATATTACCAGGTATTACTTTTGGTTTATCATCATCAATATAAACAAAACGTTAAAAAGTATTAAAAGTACGACACGATGGCCCAGTGACACGTGCCCGGGTTCGTTTCATTCACCTTCCCTTGCAGGGTGCACTGTAGGCTTCATAGAAGCCTCCTGACCCGCTTTTTATGCACTAAAAATACAAAGTGGTGCCTGGCCGAGATGCACATTCTCCTTTTTTATACCTTAGAGCTTAGAGAGCAAAGTTGCCCCCAGTTTGGTGTGTCCTACGTCTACAGTGGAGAAGACGTTATTCTTTCCCAAATAAACGCGTTTACCCTAAAACCATTACATTGTATTTTCATTGCAAACAGTTTGGAGCCATATCAGGCGCTGCTTGGAAACCCGTCGTCTGACCAGGCTCCAAACTGTGGTTCGCTCAGATTAAAATAAATACATGAAGTCACAATTGTCAAAAAGTTGTAATTTTCTACAGTTAGTGTTTTGGGTTTGGGTTTCTTTTGCGTTTAAACGGGTGGGAATAACGTATTCTCCACTGCAAAGACTACCCTTCTAAAATACGAGTGTAATGAGGAAGAAAAGTAGTATCTATAAATGAAACACTGCTTTTTCAAATTATCATGAAAACTAATTCGATTGTAACTTCAGAGAACCATTTACTTTGTGGTGAGTTCATTTTCTTTGTGGTGAGTTACTTTTCAATAGTAATAACTAATGGTTTGCTATCTTTAGCCACGCTGTGAGCGTGTCAGTTCTGAATTTCCCCTATATTCACACGTGCAGGTCACCTTTACTATAAATGCAGTCAAACTAGCTAAAGCCGAACTTACCCTTAAGACACACTCTGCTTTACTTTCAACCACCTTTTTGCTACTGCTAGGGTTATAGAAAACATTGTGGTTCATGTATATAACTATAAATTGGATCTATTTTTCAGTGGAGGAATAAACTATTTAAATAAGGACTTTTATGGGGGAAATGGAAACGTTTTAACTTTGGTGTACGGATATTTAAAAAAATACGGATTAGTTTGACTTACGCAAGCTCTGGTTTAGTTCGACTTAACGATTAGTTCTAGATATCGAGTGATCACTGTACGTTGGTAAAGTCAGGCTGTTGCATACGCTCGTATAGCATACATTGTAACAATGGAGATATTTTATTCTCCTTAAATATTTGCATGTATTGGTTATCTACATTGTACAGTGGAGAATCTGTTATTCTTTCCCGTTTAAACGCAAACGTACGCAAACGCAAAACACTAAAACGTAGAAAAGAACAACTTTTGGACAATTCTGATAATTCTTGTTTATCTTGGTGGCAAACAGTTTGGAGCCTGATCAGACGCCGGGTTACCCGGCGTCTGATCTGGCTCCAAACTGTTTGCACTGCAAATAATAGTTTTAGCGTGAACGCGTTTAAAGGGAAAGAATAACAGATTCTCCACTGTAAACGATGTGGCGTCTGATCTGGGTTCAAACTGTTTGCAAATGTATTCTAAGGGTAATAATTTCCCCTCTCTATAACAGTTTGAAGCCAGATCAGACGCCGCTTTACGCGGCGTCTGATCTGGATTCAAACTGTTTGCAAATGTATTCTAAGGGTAATAATTCCCCCTCTCTATAACAGTTTGAAGCCAGATCAGACGCCGCTTTACGCGGCGTCTGATCTGGATTCAAACTGTTTGCAAATGTATTCTAAGGGTAATAATTCCCCCTCTCTATAACAGTTTGAAGCCAGATCAGACGCCGCTTTACGCGGCGTCTGATCTGGGTTCAAACTGTTTGCAAATGTATTCTAAGGGTAATAATTCCCCCTCTCTATAACAGTTTGAAGCCAGATCAGACGCCGCTTGACGCGGCGTCTGATCTGGATCCAAACTGTTTGCAAATGTATTCTAAGGGTAATAATTTCCCCTCTTTATAACAGTTTGAAGCCAGATCAGACGACGCTTTACGCGGCGTCTGATCTGGATCCAAACTGTTTGCAAATGTATTCTAAGGGTAATAATTTCCCCTCTTTATAACAGTTTGAAGCCAGATCAGACGACGCTTTACGCGGCGTCTGATCTGGATCCAAACTGTTTGCAAATGTATTCTAAGGGTAATAATTTCCCCTCTCTATAACAGTTTGAAGCCAGATCAGACGCCGCTTTACGCGGCGTCTGATCTGGGTTCAAACTGTTTGCAAATGTATTCTTAGGGTAAATATTTCCCCTCTCTATAACAGTTTGAACCATATCTGGATCCAAACTGTTTGCAAATGTATTCTAAGGTTATTCACTTTCCCTCCCTAAAACAACTCCCTCCGAACAATGCACACACTCTTTGTCTCCCATTGGGTGTTGTTGTAGAGACAGGGTACTGTGTGCAGTGTTGAAGACGTTATTCTTTCCCGTTTTAATAATTTTAGCGTTTACTAACGCGTTTATTTGGAAAAGATGTCGTCTCCACTGTACATTACGATGAGCGGGGATAATAAAATGTTAGAATAAATCTCATAGGTTTTGCTACGTATGCAGCAAGTTGAACAGTTAAGATACCTATTAGCATATAGGTAGACCCGCCGACCTACCACAAGTCAACAAAAAGACTGAAATGAAAGGGAAACAAGAGACTCGTGTAGGAGCTTATAAATAACCAAACCGTTAAACACTTGTAGCAGTGTTTCATCAGTCATAATGCCAAAACTATAAATTTGAAAACGAAAATAAATATTGACGCCAAATGAAGCGAGTGATACTATGACGATGAGCGAGTAGATTTTCTATTGCAGACATCTAAGGATACCTGACCTCAAGGTTATAAAGCGTTTGAGTTGAGTCTGAGATCGTTTTCAAGCATTTGATTGGTCAGATTTGAGCCTAGGCTCAAATCTGACCAATCAAATGCCTGAGAACGACTTCAGTCTCAACTTAAAAGATTTATAATCTTTGGGCCAGGCTCCATTGTC
The DNA here is from genome assembly GCA_922989275.2 of Gari tellinella. NCBI lineage: Eukaryota > Metazoa > Mollusca > Bivalvia > Cardiida > Psammobiidae > Gari > Gari tellinella. The sequence goes on along the minus strand of OV277856.1, from coordinate 26,336,561 downwards.
ATACAGCGTTTGAGACGAAATATGTGTATTTGGTATAATCGTAATTTATATGCATTGAAAAAGTTGTTTGCTTTATTGAATTTGACTAATATCATTATAGCATAATATGTATACATAGGTGAGAAACTTAATGTTCAAATCCAAAGAAATAAAACGCCGGTTATGTTCTATTCTGTTCGATTGCATATAGGGTTTACTATTTAAAACTGTTTGTTAACCGGTTTCTTTGTTTTGGGACGCGTATCATTTAGAAATGTTATCTGTATCCTAGAAGATGGTAGCTCAAAGCAAGTTGAAAGTAAAGCATAATGGGCGTTAATGTGCATTCTGTTTTATTTTCAGACTGTTTTAAGTTCTCACATGCATTCAAAACAAGAAACAGGCCATAAGATAAAGGGTTAAGCAGTATTCCATGTTTGTGTGCGTAGGAAAATCAGCACATGTTGTATAAAATGCACAATCCGCTGTATAGCAGATCTCAGACTTATTGTCGGCAATTAAGAAAGAATATTGTTTATTAATAAATATCAATGCCAAAATAAACATCCATCAAATCAGATGAATATACAGGCAATCTTATATTAACCGACCATCATAAAAACGACACATCGGTAGTCCTCATGCGGAACAATGGAAATGCAGAAGACTCCAATAGGAGCTTTCTGCATTCGTTGTGTATAATTTTAAACAATCATCTGTCTTAACCAAATTCCCCCAATAAGTGTACGCATTTTACCCCTCTAATTTATCCCTGCATTGAAGAAATAAGTTACTATTTATACAGTCTACGTAGACGGTCTTTTGGAGGACACCAGAATGAGCAATACAGAGGAAATTGCAGATTGTATGCTAAACAAAGAAGTTTTAAAGTCCATGTATACCCGACTTTATATGTGAGTGAGTGAGTGAGTAAGTGCATGAAATAGATTCTCAGCCATTTCTATTAAAAGACTGACACTGAACACTGCTAATGCATAATATAATAGTGAGTTACATGATCTCAAAGACACACGTGACTTGTATGGCATTGAACGGGAGTATATCAGAGAGAGACAGACAGACAGACAGACATACTGACATACAGAGAGAGACACACACATACACATCTCTTGAAAATACGATTCCAAAGAGATATTACAAGACAGGATTAGACAGAGAAATCAGAACTTATCTGTATTTTAAAGTTTTGACTTACGACCGTTTTTGTCGTACGACGTTTCATAAAACGGGCACCATGTGTATATAAGTTACTATTAGCAGACAATATCGGTTAGTATTTGTCTTCAGGCTATTGTCTGAATGTCGGCGCATTTCTTGGCAACTCTTCGTAATGATACATGTCATCGATATGATGACCTCATATTAAATCTTTCTATGCAAATCGCGACTTGGCTGTATTTTGCAAGCAGTTTGGATCCAGATCAGCCGTCACAAAACGCAGTGTCTGATCTGGATTCAAACTGTTTGGCTAGGTTTTTAAGGTTGCCTTTATTGGAAAATGTATAAAAAAAAGATAATTCAACAATTTTTGCAGAAAGCAATGTCAAAGTAGATGATATTACGACAGGGTAATTGTTAACGCTTATCATTGTTACAATATACACGTAGTCTGCTTCCAATTTTGCAAATACTTTTTATCTTCAACAGAATATCAATAATTGTTTTCATTGTTTCATAACCCACGAAGGGTAAAACTACTCTAGGCTTATATGCGTTGTACCTATCACTTTCACACCGCATAACTTCCAACATTTTTATTCGATTCCTGCCAAATCTGGAGATATTATTGCCAAGGGTTCACATCAGGGATTCTGATAACTTTGACAACTTATTCGTTGGTAAAAGCAACGTTATACCTTTCAACGTTCAATTGTACCCGTTATTGAATTGTAAAGCATGCTCGTTAACCCTTTCCCCAATAGAAGCGCCTTTTAGCGAATATGATTTATTCATCCGCTGAAGAAAATAGTTCCAATTTTATCAGTCATGAATATATATTACAGGGAATAGTTTCTATTTTCTAGAACATGATAGCTTAAAGCAGGCTGAAAGTAAAGTAGAATGCGCCTTAGGGCGCATTCTGCTTTACTTTCAACCTGCTTTAAGTAGTCACCTATCTTCAATATTATAACTAGGCTATCAGGTAAAGGGTTAACTCAAAAACACAAGTTGTAACTTTTGCAGATTTCTTTGTAAAAGGGATAGTTTATCTTTTTACCAGTCACATAAGAACCTGTACAATGGACCTCTAGCTGCAACTCCTGAAAATTTTGTTGAAATCGAACAAAACTGTGGAAAGTTAGAAAGTGATAGGGTCGATGCATTGGTTCCTATGGAGGTTATACCTTTGGTGCTTAGCAAACTTTGAGTAGTATTTTAGCAAACAGGTATGAATTAGATCCGGCGACTGACCAGGCTCCAAACTCTTTGACACATTTAATTGCTATTTTCGTAGTCAAATAATACACAGAAACTTAGTTTGATAGATTTTGCAGGCGACAATATTATAAACCAGACGATAATTTGGCGGGATAAGAGTTTATTCGATCTTCTCTTGTTTTTTATCTACTTACTCCATACAACGAACCTCCCAACAACGACTCCCTCTTTACAACAACGAGTGTCGCTGTTCCCGAAACAAAACAAATATGTCTAACTCTTCACTGCTGCAATATAGTCTACTTAAAATTGTCGTCTGCTGTTTTTTCTCAAAGTTATATAATGGACATTTTTGACAGAAGAAAACTTAATGACGAGTGACAAACAGCTTGAATCGAGATCAGACGCCGCGTTACGCGGCGTCTGATCTGGACTCAAGCTGTTTGTCAAATATAAGTCACTTTCCTTCCCTATAACGACCCCCCCGGACAACGTACACATTTTTTGTCTTCCTTTGGGTGTCGTTGTAGAGAGGAAGCACTGTAACTACTTTCCTTCAGCTTCAGTTACAACTGTTCATTTGACCAAAGTCCAACTTTTATTTAGCGACCACTGAACGAAGACACCTTGTATATTAAAGACTTACGAAATGCAGAGATATCTTACAGGAACTTTCTACATTACTTTTGTCCTGCATTAAGCTGTCATATGTAATATAAGCTACAATTATACTACATTTTAGTGGTCGCTTAACCTTTTACCCCATAACCCATTTTAAAATTTGAAGACAGGTAACAAATTAAAGCATGTTGTAAACAGGGATAATATATAACTAGACTTTAGTATAGATTATCCCTGTTGTAAATAAAACCGAATGCGCATTAGGGCGCATTCTGCTTCACTTTCAGCCAACAGTAAGGCACACTCTTCTTGGATATAGAAGATATTTTTACGGTACATAATCATGACTAAATACATTTGAACTAAATTATAAAATTTAATATAATACCTAGTTTGAATATTATTACATGTATATTCATTGTAAAGTTGAACTGTTTTCTTCAGTAGAGGAATACATTCAATGCGCAAAGAGGCATATTTATGGTATACAGGGATGAAAGAAGTCTGATTGTCTTAAATATTGGCATTGTATTGTGCTACAAGGTAAACGACCTTGTCCTGTTCCGAGACGTCTCCTCTTTGTCTATAAGTATTGCATGACCATGACATGCAGTTGTAAACAGCATCTTTCTAAGCACTACTTGACTTTCATTCTCGAACAGTTTGGATTAGATAAGACCCCAACTAACTCGGCGTGTGATCTGGATCCAACCTATTTAAATACACATTGACGCTTATCACTCACAAAATTGCATGACTGAGTTTGATATGATTTTACAGACGACATTTTCAGAACCAGGCGTCAGGGATAATTTATGACATCTGTTGCAAACAGTCTGGATCCAGATGAGACGCCGAGTAACTCGGCGTCTCATCTTGATCCAAACTGTTGGACAATCTGTTGATATCTGAAAGTAAATTCAGATAGACCAACACTTGCTGCAGACGAAACAATTTGCAGACGACAATTATACAGCGTGCTTTAGTTGTACTGTGTTCCCGCCTCACAACGGCCCTCACAACAACGACTCCCTCCTTACAACGACCCTTACCGCTGTTCCCCAAACAAGACATTTATATCTAAAGCTTTCACGGCTGTAATATCGTCTGCTTAAATGTGTCGTTTGCTGGTTTTCCTAAATTTACATATTGCACATTTTGATAGAAAAACATAATGACGAGTGACAAACAGCTTGAATCTAGATCAGACGCCGCGTTACGCGGCGTCTGATCTGGATTCATGCTGTTTGCAATTGTAAGCCAATTTCCCTCCCTAGAACGACTCCCTCCCAACAACGCACACATGTTCTGTCTCCCATTTGGGTGTTGTTGTAGAGAGGCAGTGCTGTAGCGGCCGTTTGAGGATTAATACCCTTGATGTTAATATCATCTCTTACATAATTGATGTGCGTTCCTATTACATTCTAAGAATTATTGGAACAAACAATATGTGCAGAAATAAACAATGTGTATTCTGTGCCATGTCATCAAGAACTTGATAGAAAGGCAAGGAAAAATAGGAGGCGTTATTAATGTCGAGACGGTGTATATCAACACGGTTGATACTGTCAATATTGTATTTACCAATTTCCCAATAGCCTGTTTTGCTGTTTCTGGTGGTGAAGACATGGCACCACTTAACTCATTGAGCCCTAGTGACGCATATATGCGTCATTTACCAAACGTGTACCTGTGAAGAGTACACTTGTCCTATGCAAAAAGTGAAGTCCCTGATCAGAGGGCTCCTGCAGGAGCCCTCTGATCAGGGACTTCACTGTTTGTCATTTTGCAATTTATTACAAAAAACAACCCTAAATAGTCTAAAACGGATCAGCTTTTATTGCAAACTAGAATTGTCCATTAGAAGTCTCAGGGAATAATGAGTTAAAGAGGGCTGAAAGTAAAACAAAATGTGCTTAAGGCGCATTTGCTTTACTTTGTGCCTGATTTAAACTGCAATCGTTAGGATATATATTTTCAGTTGAGAAATAGATTAAAGCGGCCATCTGTTGAGGTTATGTGGATACATACTGATAAGATAGATTACTTCTTAATGCAGGATAAAAATAATAAAGAAAGCTGCTAAAGGTAATAAGTGATCTTTTGTCGATATGATTATCATATACATAAAGTCAAATTTTAGTGATCGCTTTATACACGTTTAACTGTTTCTTTCGCCGATGTTTACCATAGACAATGGTAAGTGACCTTGCATATTTACGCGTTAGAAGGTTTTGTCAATTGTCTTCGTTACATATACATGCGCAAGTAGGTTTTGTCAATTGTCTTTGTAAAATATGCATGCGCAAGTAGGTTTTGTCAATTGTCTTTGTTACATATGCATGCGCAAGTAAGGTTTGTCAATTGTCTTTCTTACATATGCATGCGCAAGTAGGTTTTGTCAAGTGTCTTTGTTACATATGCATGCGCAAGTAGGTTTTGTCAATTGTCTTTGTTACATATGCATGCGCAAGTAAGGTTTGTCAATTGTCTTTGTTACACATGCATGCGCAAGTAGGTTTTGTCAATCGTCTTTGTTACATATGCATGCGCAAGTAAGGTTTGTCAATCGTCTTTGTTACATATGCATGCGCAAGTAGGTTTTGTCAATCGTCTTTGTTACATATGCATGCGCAAGTAGGTTTTGTCAATCGTCCTTGTTACATTTGCATGCGCAAGTAGGTTTTGTCAATCGTCTTTATTACATATGCATGCGCAAGTAGGTTTTGTCAATCGTCTTTGTTACATGTGCATGCGTAAGTAGGTTTTGTCAAGTCTTTGTTATAATAGCAAGCGCAAGTAGGTTTTGTCAATCGTCTTTGTTACATATGCATGCGCAAATAGGTTTTGTCAATTGTCTTTGTTACATAGGCATGCGCAACTAGGTTTTGTCAAATGTCTTTGTTACATATGCATGTGCAAGTATGTTTTGTCAATAGTCTTTGTTACATATGCATGCGCAAGTAGGTTTTGTCAATTGTCTTTGTTACATATGAATGCGCAAGTAGGTTTCGTCAATCGTCTTTAACAATGTTCCAAATCAAATCAAAATTGACCAAATCTATTTATTACACTTTCAATGTGTTCGCTTGAAATATGAGTGTTACATATTTTCCAGAAACATGAACGGGTTGGTAACTTCAAAGTTAGCGTGTATGTTTTTGTTGACTTGTCAAAAGTTTCCTTCTATCGGGCACGTACATTTTGTGATCAGTTTTCGCGAAATTACGATAGCGGCGTTTTTCAATAGAACTGATATTCCATTAAAAGTTATGTATCCCCAAACAATAAGAAAGTAAATATAGAAGAAAAAATAAGAAAGATAATCCAATTGCATGATAAAACGTGGTTTATTGAACCGTTTGGTCATGTTGTACGTCCGTGACTGGACATACTATAGTTTTCTCGACATTATGAAAGATCTTGCAGGTAGAAATGTAGAGATAAAGTCAAAAAAGGAGGAAACACAAACGACATTCAGGGTTATGGTACAGAAAGTAGCTACATATAGGGATTTAGAAACATGGGAAAACAGTACAAACCCAGATTTGAGAGAGTGTAACCCCTTCACTGCCGTGACGTCATCAATTTTAAACAATTGTCGTCTGCTTTTATTTCTTAAATTTAATTTTTTGCTATTTTGCCTGAAGAAATATTGAAATGAGTGTCAAACAGTTTGGATCCTGATCAGACGCCGCGTTACGCGGCGTCTGATCAGGATCCAAACTATTTGCAAAAAACTGTTGTACTCCGGGTAAGGCAGCAAAGGGGCTTTTGTTGGTGAATAGTACACAAACGCATAGCGTACTGCGAAATGTCATTGACGAGCGTTTCAAGTCACAGGTGATACCAGTGACCTACAACCACTCGTCTCATATAGCCTCTTTTATTTCAAAATATCTATTTCAAAAGATTTTTCCCCCATAACCGAACCACAAATATATTATTTACTTTGTATACATAACCCCATGCTGTATATCATATACCTGGGTGAAATAAAGTTATGTTCTGTTCTGGTTAAAAAAGCACTCTGAGCTAGTACTGCAATTATGATATGCTATATATGCAGAGTTATAGATAAGAGGAGTTGTTGGAAATGTAAAATAGATATGTAGGTTAAGTATTTTCTTTTTTCTCTGTCAAGCCTTGTATTGAATCTAGTTCAGGGATTGGCTGAGATAAAAGATGCTTATCAGAAATCCTTTTATCTACATAGTAGATATGGCAAGGATTTCTTTTTTGTCATATTCACCAAACTTTCATGTCCTTTCACCCCCTTTATGCATAAGGTTTTTTTCTTTTTATTATCTCATCTGAGCTAGCTCAGGGTGAACTTTTAGTCTAAGCTGTAGACCACTTTTATTTGCGGTGAAAGGACCATACAACCTTTTGGTACTATCTTATAGCATATTTCCTCAGGAGTTCGGAAACAATCGTCTGACGCGTATTTAGGTAGTGATAAGGGGAGCTAATTGAGGTTAAAGTTGTCTGCCCTTGGATTTTTAAGCAAAAAATGACATCCTTATTGGGCTTTTATTTCATGTGTTACAGATTTAAAAAAGGTATTTTGTTAGCAATTATCAATGTAGTTTATCTAAATACACATTTTGAAAATGTTTCAGGAAAGTTTTAGACTCATTGAAATCCAAAATGGCCGCCAAAGTGGCTAATTTTAGTAACATTTCAGCTTTTCGAGGAATAACATTACTTATATTGACTACAATTGATACTCATATGGAACAATTTTAGTTGATTCGTATTGTACATCAACTTAGATATCATACTAGCTTTTTATTTGATGAGTTTCCTGTTATCCAGTGCTGAGATAATCCAAAATGGCCGCAGTATATACCTACCTTATTAATTTCTACTTACATAAATTGTCTTGATTGGGGCCTTCATTTCATTTTTTAGAGATTCAAAATGGTACTTTGTAATCAATTATGGAAGAAGATTCCTCAAATACATATTTTGAAAATGTTTTAGGATAGTTTCAGACTCATTGAAATCCAAAATGGCTGCCAAATGGCTATATATAGTAACAATTTATCTTTTGGAGCAACTCAACTACTTTTATTGACTGTAATTGATATCATATTAACCGATTTAGTTGATTCTTATTACACATTAACTAAGAAATCCGGTAAGCTTTCATTCTGATTGGTTCCTGTGGTCCAGTGCTGATATTATCCAATATGGCTGCCGTTGGTACCATTTTTTACTATTTTCTACCAATATAAATTTTCTTGATTTGCCAGGTTTTGCAAATCCTTTTTTTGCGTGTCTTTCCATGTCATTGTGGCAAACATAGTTCATGCTGATAAATCCTGAAGTTGGTAATGATTTTACAGGAATAATGTATGGCCTACATTGATCACCATACAATCAAAGTATTTATTTGATAAAGTTGTTTTTCTGATACAGATAACTATCAGGATATATTAGCCAATAATTTTAAAGGGGATAATTCTTTACCAAGGTAGGACATATTAATTATTTTTTAGTTCAAAACAAATGTATATAATGTGTAGCACTATATAAAATCTTATTTTTGTACCCGGGTGTATAATACACATAAAACATATTTGTCGCTAGTTTTCGCTGGTTTGTTGAAATTGCTATTTTCAGTTGAAAATTATTATGTATGTCAACGGTGAATATAAGTAAATCTGGCCATAGCATGATAAATTAAGCAGGACGTTTAATAAGTGTTACAAAGCATTTATTAAATCATAGTTTGAATCTTCGGAAACAAATACGGGACATAAGTTAAAAATTTAATTGGTGATTCAAAAGCCGCACCGAAGCTAAATACTCGTTTTACTAATTTAATTGTGATTTGAACGATACTGATTGTTTCTTTCACAAGTGCAATGTAGTTTGACTGGAAGATATACACCAATAAGTCGAGGAAGTGTGTGTTGCACATTGCCAAATCCCAGTACATAAATGAAGTAAAACCATTTGATGGAAATACCTAGGCACTAATAGACAAAATGTGACTTAATCAGACAAGAGAGATGTATTGTCTCCAAATATGTGTCAATCATTCTTCCAGTGTCATTTCATGATTCAATGTGAGCTGCTATAGTAATGTGACTCCTGTTCGGGGTTCGAGGAACAAACAGACACAAAGGATACAAAAGCGTAAACATTGCGTTCTTAGTGTATCATAGACAGTTGAGCTATGATCCCAATTATGTACAGCTGTATTTATTCCCCAAGCTCTGTGATAACTTATCACAATAAAGGGGCCGATCCAAGAAGGAGTATCCTGCAAAACATTGGAAGCAATCAAGACAATCTATTGATTATGATGTTGCTCTGAGAAGTGAAGATAAGTGACTTTCAGCATGAATAAGTGATACTCATATGATCGCAAGGGAGGTTATTTGCCATCACAGTTGTAAAAGGAAGTTTAAATAAACTCTAAATAGGGATAATAGTATTCTAGAGAAATTTACCAAATCAGAGCAAGAATCTTTGCAAGCTGGCTATGCGTAGAATGTTCCCAAGGAGCATGTCCAAGAAACACTGCTCTTACATATACCGGTACATGTACATGTAATAACTCTGTTTTAGTTTTAGGCGCAGTGAGAAGTGAAATAACAGTCTATTTGGCCAAGACTGTTTCATGCGATAGTATTTTGGAAGTCATGTGGAAAAAGGGAAACTACCTAACTATGATTCTTGGTATTAAAAGCCTGACAGGTTCTAAAAAGGTTATTAATATTCTGAACCATATGAGCCATCGCATAAACCACATGCCAGTAGAAGAACTGAAAACTGAATAAGCTACAGAATTAATGTAAGTGAGTGTTAAATGTCAACTTTTAATAGATTGTTACAACTGGTTTGACAACTGGTCTGGAGCTGGGCATTATACCAGTTCTTCTACTCCCATGTAGTTTCTGCTATGACACATATGGTTGAGAATATTAATAACCTTTCTAGAAAGTTTAGACTTTTGATTCCAAGACCCTTAGTGAGGTGCTTTCCTGTTTTTATATTTCCATGACTTGCAGCAAACATTGTGTCACTGGAAAAGTCTTGACCAAACAGGCTGTTCTTTCACTTGTCACTGCACCTGATAGTGAAGCAATGTATATGTAAGAGTATAATTATACAGTACATGTAATATAAGTCAAAATAAGATATATACATGAACATATTACGCGAGAATATGTGGTGAAGATTAAAACCCACAATCAGATGCTCTTATAAATGTTTTAAAGTAAAAGAAAGCAAGATATATGTATTGACAAATCGTCTAGTCAGAGTTGCTTAGATTCAACTTTATTAACGGTTGGTTGCAAAAATATACATGCACGTAGTTGGTATGATATGAAACCTACACTTTATACACTCATAGAATATAGTAACTAGCCTGCAATGACTATCAGTCTAGCGCTTGAAGTTGAACCTGTGTATAGCACATCCATTTAAGAATCACTTGGAGTCACCTTGCAGCTAAGTTGACCCTTCACTAGAGTTTCGACAGTTAAGGGTTCAGGTAGTTAATACCGTAGGCCTTTTTCTAGGTCTTTGATTCAGCATTGCAAAGAAGATATTGCCAGTACAGTTGAATTGTAGTCAAAATTTGCCCTTTTGATTTCATTGCCTTTTATTAGGTCTGTTTGGAAAGAAAAGTTCAACTATTTTTAGATCATTGAACGAACTTCAATTGCGGGAAAATCCTGCTAGTCCTGTCACCCAGACTTCAAGCCTGTGAGGATTACCACCTTCATTGAGAACGTCAATGTAGCATAATTATATGAAAGAACGTTAAAATCGCAACGCCTTCTGAGTCTATAAGTGTTTCAGAAACGCGATCCTTGAGAACATTTAATGGTCAGATTGCCAAGAATCTTGATCTGATTTAGTTACTTTCTCTTTAATACTATGATTCCTTTTAAGAGTTTATTTAAAGTTCGTGTTACAAGTCTTTATTGTTTCTATTGTTTCGCATTTTCCAGGATACTTTTTCTAGGATCAACCCTTTGATTTCGATAAGTTATAATAAAACATACCGGTTGCAGAATATAACATTGCCATACTGTCTCTGAAGTCAAAAACGGAATGCATCGGGCCAAAAACAGCATTGCCATTGCTGTATAAACTCACAGGGTTACATATTGAATCATTAAATGACACTGGAAGAATAATGGACACATATTTGGAGACACAACGTCTCTCTCGTCTGATAAAATCACATTTGTGCCAGGTCTTAACATCAAAGATTTGACTTCACGTAAGAACTGGGTTTTGTTAATGAACAAGGCAAACTTCCTCGACTTATTGGTACCCAGCTTCCAATCTATCTACATTGCACTTGTAAAAAAAGGAAAAATAGATTCGTTAAGATCAGAGTTTCTCCTCAGTGAATCCGTTAAATAAGTGAAAAGGGTATTTAGCTTCATGGGGCTTTTTGTACCATTAAGTGGTTAACATAAGTCCCATATTTGTTTCCGTAGATTTAAAAAAAAAACAACACCGAAATGACCCAGGCTTTGAACCACTTATTAAATGCCTTGCTTGATAAACCATGATTCGTCCATGTAAGACGAATATTCTCCATGTATATATATAACAATCAACTGAAATTAACAATTTTCACTAACCCGCGAAAACTAATGACAAATACGTGTTTTGTGTACATGTACATTACACAACCGCGAACAAAATATAGGCTTTTATACAGCGCTATAAATTTTATCCATTTATTTTGATACTAAGTAATAATAAATAGGTTCAACATTTGAAAGAAATATCCCCTTTATTGGCACATCTATCCTTATAGTTATCTGTATCAGACAAAATCAATATTGATCTAATAAACATTTTAATTGTATGGTGGTCAATAAAGGCCTGACTATTATCCTGTAAAAGCATTACCAACTTCAGCATTTATCAGATTGAACTATATTTGTCACAATGACATGGAAAGACACAAACATAAAATATTTGCATAACCTTTTAAATCAAGAAAATTTATATTAGTAGAAATATATAGCAAAAAGGTATAAACGGCAGCCATTTTGGAGTATATCAGCACTGGATGACAGGAACAAGTCTAATTAAAACCTTACTGGACTTTTTCAGTTAATATTCAATAAGAAACAACTAAAATTGTTTATAAAATATCAAATACAGTCAATAAAAGTAGTTGAGTTGATCGAAAAGCTTAATTGTTACTAAAAATAGCCATTCGGTAGCCATTTTGGATTACAATAGCTCTGAAACTATCCTAAAACATTTTCAAAATATGTATTTGGGGAAACTTCTTTAATAATTGCTTATGAAATACCATTTTGAATATCTTACAAAGGAAATGAAAGCCCCAATCGAGAAAATTTATGTAAGTAGAAATTAATAAGGTAGGTATATACGGTGGCCATTTTGGATTATCTCAGCACTGGATGACAGGAAACTCATCAAATAAAAAGCTAGTATGATATCTAAGTTGATGTACAATACGAATCAACTAAAATTGTTCCATATGAGTATCAATTGTAGTCAATATAAGTAATGTTATTGCTCGAAAAGCTGAACTGTTACTAAAATTAGCCATTTTGGCGGCCATTTTGGATTTCAATGAGTCTGAAACTTTCCTGAAACATTTTCAAAATTTGTATTTAGGTAAACTACATTGATAAATGCTAACAAAATACCACTTTTAAATCTGTAACACATGAAATAAAAGCCCATTAAGGATGTCATTTTTTGCTTAAAAATCCAAGGGCAGACAACTTTAACCTCAATTATCTCCCCTTATCACTACCTAAATACGCGTCAGACGATTGTTTCCGAACTCCTGAGGAAATAAGCTATAAGATAGTACCAAAAGGTTGTATGGTCCTTTCACCGCAAATAAAAGTGGTCTACAGCTTAGACTATTTAGCAATCCTTGAATGTCCGTCGTCCGTCGTCCGTCGTCAACAATTATAGTGTTTACACTCTAGAGACCACACTATTTATCCAATCTTTCTCATACTTGCTCAAATTAAATATTACCATAAGAGTTCGGATTGTTTTGATTATGGTTAAAATCAGACCAATAGATCAGGAGTTATCTACCTTTGAATTGCTGAAAATGCCATAATTAACAGTGTTTACACTCTAGAGGCCACAATAGTTATCCAATCTTTCTTAAGCTTGCCCAGATTGTATATGACTATACGAGTTCGGATGAGTTTGACTATGGTTGAAATCAAACTTATCTACCTTTGAATTGCTGAAAATGCCATATTTAAGGGTGTTTACAATGTAGAGGAAACAATTATTATCCAATCTTTTTCAAACTTGCTCAGATTATATATTTCTATAAGAGTTTACATGAGTTCGATTATGATTGAAATCGAATGAATAGGTCGGGAGTTATCTACCCTTGAATTGCTGAAAATGCCATATTTAAGGGTTTTTACACTGAAGGTGCCACACTTTTTATCCAGTCTTTTTCAAACTTGCTCCGATTGTATATTACCATAAGAGTTCGATTAAGTGCTATTATGATTGAAATCGGATCTATAGGTCAAGAGTTATCTGTCCTTGAATTGCTGAAAATGTCATATGTAACAGCATTTACACTCTTGCAACTACAGTTTTTAATGGATTTTGATTATACTTGCACACAAAGTATATAGCTCGAAGGAGTGCAATTGTTGTTGAAATTTAATCATTGTGGCAATAATTAGCTGCCCTAAATATACTTTGAAAGGCTAGAAAAGGCTTCATTTCAGTATTGTTTCGGCTCTACTTACCTGCCCTTGATGTACTCTACTATACTAGAATTATGAGGTTGTATTCCAAAATTGTTTACATGCTATACTACATTTACAAATTTGAATGGATTTAGATTAAAACGGATGAAACAGAAAGGTGAAGCTATCAGGCATCAGTACAACAGGTGAGCGATATCAGGGCCTTCAGACCCTCTTGTTTAATTACAAATGTCAAAACCTGACAACAAAGCTTCGCACAAAAAGGTCATACTAGAATATGCTGCACTTGTTCTTGGAAAAAACGGTTACAGTCCTATAATATTAACATTACATCTGCAACACGGTGGAATGAAAAAACAATGTTTGACATGTGTGTGCATATAGGACATAATTCAAGCCGAGATGGTTTAATAATATACCCTGTGATTACAATGGGAAAGACGGTTTCCTGTTTAACCCTTTACCCTTTTTCTGGTATTGAAGAAAGGTGTCCACTTAAAGCAGGTTGAAAGTAAAGCAGAATGCGCCTTCAGGCGCATTCTGCTTCACTTTCATCCTGATTTAAGATACCATTTGCTAGGATATAGAAAATATTTCGTATGGTATAAAAAAAATTATATTCATTACTGTATAAAGAGAAACTAGATATATTTTCTTCAGAGGAGGAATAAGTGAAATGCTTTAAAAGGCGTATTTATTGTTCTATGGGTTAAACAAACACAAATGCAAACCCTATGTAAAAATAAGGTTCTTGAGCAGGTTCTTGAGCAGGTTGATGATTTTTTGTTCAATCTCAGAGCCGAGTTACACGACATGCATGTTTTGAGCACAGAATATTAGAACAACGTCATCATTGTATGATTATTTAAAAATACCTGATTGTTTTCGTACCTTAACACGGACATAGCGCCAGAAAAATGTAGAAGATTTCTTGTTAACCTTTATTGTGCGATATACACAGCTGAATTCACTAAAAATACTTCATTTTGTTTTCAATATCGCGATAACGTGAACACGATAACGGTCAGTCATACCGGTATTTCTATATCAAATATCGATGATTCATACCCAACTCAGCTCATCCTGTTGAACCTATTTTAGATATCAAAAGCTATATTTTGATTTTGAAACAATTTTTTTTATTTAAGCGGAGTTATCGATATTTGAATGTTAAAACTGTGAAATCGAATCATAGTTCCTCATTATCGGTGGAATAAAACATTGCGATGCATGCTTATAAAGCGTTTGAGCTGAGTCTGATCTCGTTCTAAAGCTATTGATTTCTGCTGAAATCTGACCGATCAAATGCTTGAGAATATTTTCAGACTCGTCACAAACGCTTCATAGGCATGAACATATCTGTACAACAGCCCATTTGCATGCTTTTCTACATTATGTTTTATTGTAACATTAGACACTTGTTCCAATTACATCTGCAGTTCTAAGAAGTTGGTATGTTTTTCGGGTGTTTATTCTCGCGGAAGCTGCATACTTTGGCAAAAGAACATTTAGTGTTCGTCTTGCGTCGCCACACAAAATAATAAAACACGAAACTAATATATTGCTATCTATAAATCGACTAAAAGCTTTTGTCAGAAATGTGCTATAAAGATGCTTTTTCTCTGACAACTGCCCTATATCAGTGGAAAAAGGTTAACCTTTCACTATTTCAACGTGCAATTCATCGTCTGTTTAACCTTTTCTATCACCGTAATATTTATAGGTTGCAATGACACTGTTGGCTGCAATATTTATGCATGATTATATTTAAGGAACTTTGACTGAAGAAATATTGACACGAGTGTCAAACTGTTCGGATCCTGCTCAGACGCCGCGTCTGAGCAGGATCCGACATGTTTCGAAGCCGCGTATTGCGGTAAAAATCGTATTGCACTCATCGTTCTACATACAGGACAAGCTATTATTCGTTCGTTCGTTCTGTTTCTCAAAGTACATTTATTCATAAACCATATGAGAAATAAAATGCAGTTATTATATTTATTCCTGTATATTCCTGCTAAATATATACTACTTCTAGTATGAGTTGGGTTTGTTGTCACTCTTTAAAAGCACCAAATTACACATATGGAAGTTGCATATATACGAGTGCGACACTGGTTAGACGCCGCATGTTGCGGTGGATTACACTTTTTTCTTGGATGCTAGGTGTGACGGTATATTAACGCATTAACAACTGAAAGTTTCAATGGACAATTCCAGTTTCGAATTACGACTATTGCATTAATGTATATTTAAGGGAGGTTTCTGTAATGAATTGCAAAAAGACGAATGACGAACATGCAGACGCTGGTAAGAGGATTCTTGCAGGACATCATCAGAATACATTTCTATGAAGAGGGAAACTTAAAGCTACAACAACAACAACAATCCTTTTAGTAGTCACAGAAAACAAAACATAAGTTTTGTAATTACATGTGAAATTGAACATAATCAAAGGTAGTAGGACATTTGGTCGTCGAATACTGGAGTGAGGAATTAAGATGGTATAGATCAGTCATATTTCTGCGATGGAGAGGGAAGGTGGTAAAAAGTTATAATAATTAACTAAATGGTTTGGACACAATAAAATGAAATTAATATCAAGTTAATATGAAATGATACATTTTGACTATGCAGATCGGTTCACTTTATAATAAAGCGAACTGGTCCGTCTAGTTAAGCTGCAATTTTTCTTTCTTTCGAACAATTGCCAAAATAAATCCGTACATGTCCGTAGAGGGCAGCACGTGCTGATGTAGTCTTAATGCGGTTTGAAATTTAGCATAAGGCAAAATAAAAAAAATACCTGTGTTTCCGGTAACCCGACCGACCCTAGTTTTTCCTCCGACCCTAATTTTTTTTTTTCATTTTTCGAAAAATGTATCAGCGAATGACGGTAATTTTTGCGGAGCTTGTGACAGTGGTTTTTTGCGGAGCGTGTAATAGAAACTATTCTCTGCTTAATTGTTTAAAAAGATAATTTATAGACGTTTAAGTGTTTTAAAATTCATTGTTAAATAAGATTTAGCAAATATCTAATTGAAATTTGCTCTAAATCTGTCATAAAGTACGTTCCTTGCGCAGATAATGATATGATCTGCTAGTGAATTAACCATTGACACATTTAACATGCAGACAATGTATTTCATTGAATCATTTGACATTCATATTAAAACACAATTAACTGCATCTATAATATATGTCACTACTTTTCTGTTTTAGTTCACTATCATTGAACAACAATGATACCAGTTTAGACTTTTAAGGTAATTTTGGCAATGGGACCTGCCAATAGAATAACAATTTAAATGGATATTTATATAAGAGGTTTTTTTATGAATAACCACAGGGATAGCACAATAAAATACTTCCATATATTAGATCTAATATAACTGAATAAGTTACTCCATCAGAAAGTTACATTTTCCGACCTACAGTCCCTAATTCTTTTGGGCATGTAATAGGAAACACAGACACTTTTTTATTTGGCCTAAGGTGAAATATTTTCTAGAATGTCTCTAGAACCAAAGCTGTAAAAAAATCTTCATGTTTGAAGCACATATTAACCCCTTTACTACCATAACCTTTTAAGCTATTATCATTTGCTATTATGTCTCAAACTTAAATTTTAGGTATTTTTATTTAAGAACTATTAAAATGAGTGTCAAACAACTTGGATTCTGATCAGACGCGGCATTACGCGGCGTCTGATCAGGATCCGCACTGTTATCAAATAACCATTGACTCAGCGTTTACAGCAGTCGCCGTCTTATATATTTAAATGACTTAAATTCCGTATGTATGCATAGATTAATCAAACTTCAAGGAAAGGTTAACAGAGTTAGAAACGCAAATTTCCAGTGGTCGGGTAAAGTCTGGTTTATGGACTCACGAGACGATTTGATCCATACATGAAAATACTGGATCCGGACAGACAACGCTATACCCTACTATGTCTCGTCTTCGATGCACGTGAAAATATTATCATAAATTCACGTCTTGATAACTCGACTTGTGTAAGTCGAACTTACTCGTATTTCAAAATCTAAAAAGCGACTTAGCCGCGTTTTAAACTTTAAAATACAGGTATGTTCGACCTGAGCTAATTTGATTTATCGACATTCATTTGTAAAAATAAGGTGACGTTCGACTTAATCGAGTTCGAGGTATCGATACTTTATGGTATTCTACATTGAAGCTCACTTGTAACGAAATTGGATATAATGGAATATTTGATATAACGAAATATTTGATATAACGAAATATTTGATATAACGAAATGTTGGATATAACAAAACAAACTCGACATACCATCTCTAATGTATAGTAAAATTGATCTGATATAACGAAATTGTATTTAACTATATAACTCAGAAATTCCTGAGGACTTCGTTATAGGATGAGCTTCATTTTAAATGAAGCAGACTGTTTGGTATGCACCACTTACTGTCATAGTGTGCTACCTGTTGTTATCATGAAACTCACTTGTAGTTACTACACCACAATACAACTGGCACGAGAAAACAACTAAAAATGAAGAGCAATAAGTCTCAGTACCTTCTTAACTCCTTCACTGCTAAACCCCAAAACACAGAAATTTGCAAACAGTTTGGATCCAGATCAGACGCCACGTAACGCGGCGTCTGATCAGGGTCCAATCTGTTTGTTACTCATATCGACGTTTCTGCAGTCGAAATTGCAAAAATTAAAATTTAGGAACCAGGAATCAGACGACAATTTTAAGCAGACGATATTGTGGTAGTAAAGGGATTAATGATGTATGTATTATAGTAAAACAAGTGCAGTTAACATATATGTGGTATACTAACTATAAGAGCATACTTTACTATCTATACTACTGTGGGAAAACGTTATTTTCCCACATTAAAAGTCGATAATATCAAATGTCAAAAATGACATTTAAAATATGTTGGCGACAAATAATAATTCAGGTATCTAACAGTTTGAAATCTAATCAGACGCCGTGTTTGCAATGTTTTATTCTTTACATGCATACGTTTAAAATGTCCCAGAAACCAACACATATACAGTTTTCCCTCTCTACAACGGCCCTCCGAAAAACGACTCCCTCCTTACAACGACCCTTGCCGCTGTTCCCTAAACAGGACAATTATGTCTAACGCTTTTACTGCTGCAATATCGTCTGCTTAAAATTGTCGTCTACTGTTTTTTTCAAAGTTACATATAAGTGGACATTTTGATAGAATAAATATAATAACGAGTGACAAACAGTTGGAATCCATATCAGACGCCGCGTTACGCGTTACGCGGCGTCTGATCTGGATTCAAGCTGTTTACAAATGTAAGCCAAACACTAATTTTCCATCTCTATAACGACTCCATCCGAACAACACACACACTCTGTGTCTCCCACTGGGTGTCGTTGAAGAGAGGGAACGCTGTACATGTTACACATGCAAAATAAGTCTACTGAGTCGTCTTGTTATTATTTGTTAACCCTTAGCCCGCCAAATAAATTGTCGTCTGCTATATTTCTCGTCTGCTTCATGTTTCAAAGTGCTTCAAAGTTGCTCAAAATTGCTGAAAATGTTGTCCGAGTGTCAAACAGCTGTTTGCATATGGATCTATAGTCGTGAGTGGCAGGCTAAGGGTTAAGATTGATTACAGAGTGTCTGTCATTTGAGTGTATTTCAGCATGCTGGTCAGTGCAGATGACCCCAATGGAGGTTACGAAACACAACACGTGTTTGATTTATATTACACTCCGTCATATTATTATTGTCAATCATTAATTGTCGGTGTTAATTTCAATTTTACATCCATGTTGAAACCATATTAAATATAGATTTGAGACCAATAGACACATGACATTGACAACATTTCAAAGTGACGTCATCGTTCACATCCCACTTACCGTTGTGTCGAAGTTCATTTCTAATTTCAGTACATAAATATGTCAGATTAATCTTGTGCAAAACGTATTACCATAAATTAAATGGGCTTATTTGAAAATGTATAGTCACAAGTGCAAGACTTGTACTTACCTATGTTAAATTGAGACGGTTGGGTAATTTTCATGTTCAAAGCAGTTGGTGGGGTCAATAAAATCGGAAAAATGGCGTTTCGGTAATAATTAAAAAAAACAATTCCCAGTATCCAGATACAGGAAAAATGTGTCTACAGTTTATCAACAAAATGAACATTTTTATTTTTTCACCCGGAAGGGTCCTTTTCGCGTGGCGGGTCACATTTTAGGTTTATTTTAATATCGGATATTTATACAATGTCAATTTATTTTGAAAAAAACAACAACAAAAAAACAACAACAAATAATCAAACAAAACACTTCGTGCCATGCAGAGGCGCTGTGATAAAAGTGACGTTGGTTGTTTCGTTTAATGTAGTAAAACTTGTTTAATAACCTATAAAAACAAAATGAAATTACATTATAGACAATAAAAAAAAACCAAAACAATTTGTGTGATGTTTGATTTAGTATCAAAGGCGAGTAGGGGTCTACACTGTTTGCAATCCTCCCATGTACACTATTTGTAAATGAAGAGCAAACTCGTCGCTAGGATTGAATGTATTTTGAAGCCACTATATTTCTCTCACATAACCAGAATCGAACAGTTTTCTAACATGAAATTTATGTCTCTATCGTAATCGTTCCATATAAAAAGAAGTAATACGTGGTGATATTTGAAGCAATATTGCTAACGAACAGTGACATTTGTGGAAACAAGTAATCAAGTTTGTTTATATTTAAATAGCG
Source organism: Gari tellinella (assembly GCA_922989275.2). Lineage (NCBI taxonomy): Eukaryota > Metazoa > Mollusca > Bivalvia > Cardiida > Psammobiidae > Gari > Gari tellinella. The sequence continues at coordinate 26,316,083 of OV277856.1, read as the reverse complement.
ACGAAAATTTACGGACATACTCGGTAAAGCTCATTTGCATAATTCTATACAACAAGTCGAGCTCTTTTCAATCAAAGAGAGAGAACTCCTATAAGGTTACACAAACTGATTCAATGTATACACATTGTCGCGGCCGAATCAATCACGTGACCTTTATGCAATCGTTCGAAAGTTCTCGGAACCAGCCCGTAGTCTTATTTGTAAACAAACCCGCTTATAATGTAAACCAACACGATAAGAATTCGACACATTTAGGTAGGATTCTTTACGAAGTGGGAGCATATGTCAGGCTTCTAACACCCGATTCCACTTAGTTTTAATACATAGAAAATGCACACATATAAGAAATTGCGCGTTTTAAACATCAATTGTGCCTTTAAAGGGACTCGCAACCGGATGGTGTACTTGTCAAATTAAAATACTCAAATAAAAGCAAATTTGTGGCATTATTTGGCTTCTGACATTAAAAAAATATGATCAGTCCAAAAAAGTCTCAAGAATCGTCTCGGAATCTTCTTTTTTTTTAGATATTTTCCATCGTTTTTCTATAGCGTCAGCTGACGGTATAGTTGTTGTTGTTGCTTCTCTACACGGGCTCAGACATAAACCCGATCCGAATAAAGTACTATCAATCGCTACCAGTGAAGTACGTTAATTCGCTACCATATAAATAGAGAGCGCTGGTAGCCGAGGGGGTAAAGGCGTTTCCTCATGTTTCATGTTTGTCTCACCATGGAGGGTCACGGGTTCGAATCCCACCAGAGCTTCTTCTCTTTTTTTTTGAAATGCATTTTTTAACAGAATTTATTATCCTAAACTAAATCTTACCCATTTATATAAGCATTTGACATATATTTACAAATTACTTTTTTTAATGCTAAATCCGGTTGCGAGCCTCTTTAAAGCACATTTTCATTTTATATAGAGATGACTTTTCATACTGCTACAATACGTTGTTACAGAACCATAATTATGAATCTTTCCAGCATTCTGACATACTCACAACAGGCTGAAAATCAAGCAGCTCTTGAATGAGCTCATTTTCCGCTTTGATTTCAGTCTGATTTAACAACCACCAAACTTTAGCACCGAGAAAGCTAAAGGGGAGAGGGAAGCTGTTTCGTCCTACATACGCATGTAATACAATAATAGTAACATCAAATCTGCTGTTACAGTTTCGCAAGGAAATAAGACAAGGAAGAAGGCACATTATTTTAACTTTTCTGCATTATGCATATTCCGGACTGAGAAAACACATGTGATTGGGTATTCTAGTGCATGGTTGTTTAATCCTTATCATGTTAAATTGTCGTCTGCTTCAAATATATTGTCTGCGTAACAACTTAAATTTAGTTTTAAATGCTTTTTAAACTGAAGAAAACTTGACTATGGGTGGCAAACAGCGGCGTCTGATCTGGGTTTAAACTGTTTGTAAATGTTAGCGGAGTCGTGCTAATCATGATAAGGGTTAAAACAATGGTACGTGATATTGTTTGGAAAAGTAAGCAATACAATTAACAGAACTATGATTCTTGTTCATCTTGAGTATATTGGCTGACTGTGTGTCTACTGCCTACAGGGGACAATAATCTGGTTGACATATAACAATAAAAGCCAGTCAATCATATACAGTAAACCACCTCTATCACGACTACTACAAGAATGCCCATTGATTGTATGAATGATTGGTGATAGATTAACCCTTAGCATGCCAGTCACGACTATAGCTCCATATGCAAACAGCTTGGATCCGGATGAGACGCCGAGTAACTCGGCGTCTCATCCGGATCCAAGCTGTTTGACACTCGGACAACATTTTCAGCAAATTTGAGCAACTTTGAAACTTGAAGCAGACGAGAAATATAGCAGACGACAATTTATTTGGCGGGCTAAGGGTTAATGCAAGGTAAAAAGTAAAACATTTGCATTTTTATCCAGATGAGAAGCTGAGTATTTGGCATATCATCCGGATATAATTGATATGACACCAATGTTACGCGCGGATCCAGTTATTTTTCTACGAGGGGTCCAACCGAGAAGAATTGACATACAACGAGAAGACGTTATTCTTCCCAAATAAACATGTTTGTGCCAAAACTTTCTTTAAACTGCAATTAATTTGGTGCATGATCAGACGCCGGTCTACAAGAAACTTATTTATATGCAATTTTTTTATTTTCCACCTTCTTCCTTTCTCTCCTCTTCCTTTTTCACTATCCACTTATTCTAACTATTATTAAAAACTTAGATAATATGTTTGCAGCCATGGTAATACTACTTTGAATGTTTAAACATAAGGGGAAGGGCCGAATCTAATGTTGTAATAACGTGTAGCCCAACCCCTTTTCGCTGTATATATTGAAATAAAATATGTTTGAACTAAACTAGAAACCGGAGCGCCCGGTAAAGACCCACGTGTCCGGACGGGCGACCAATAAACCCTTTCACAAACAGTCCCGACCCGGGATCGAACTTGGCGCCGCATAGTTGAGAAGCTGGTGCGCTAATCACTGCTCTGCCCGGACAACCTCGATTGTAATTAGCGTCCGATAAAGGTCCAAACTGTTTGGCACTCATTTCAATATGTCTTATGTTAAATTACTTAGATTTAAATTAGATAAATAAAAGCAGACGACAATTGTTTAAAGTTGATGACGTGGCAGTGAAAGGATAAACGCCCACTCTGGTTACAGTGGAGAATACGTTATACTTTCCCGTTTAAACGCAAACGAAACGCAAACGCACAACACTAAAACGTAGAAAAGTACAACTTTTGGACAATTCTGATAATTTGTTTTTATCTTGGTGGCAAACAGTTTGGAGCTTGATCAGACGCCGGGTTACCCGGCGTCTGATCTGGCTCCAAGCTGTTTGTAATTAGAATAATAGTTTTAGCGTAAACGCGTTAATTGGGAAAGAATAACGTTTTCTCCACTGTAACTGTCAACCTACTTTAAGTGCTCATCTGCTTTCACAAATAGGAAACATGCTATGTAATGGGTTAAACACTGTAAATGTGGGGATATGTTTAAACGAGCCAAGTGTAGTATTTAAATACATGAATAGATAAACCTTGCAGTTTGTACAAAACTCTTATCTGTGATATCAAATTACAAAGTCGAATAGAATATATGCATACGGGTAGTTGACGTTTAAACTCATCCACCCCTGAAACTTCAAATGGACAATCCCAGTTTCCAATACCGTCTAGTCCATGTTTGGCTTTTAAGACATGCTTTTCATAATCTATTGCAAAATTGCAAACAGCGCAAAACGTGACCAGATGACTCTTTAGGAGCTCTGATCAACACTGTTTCCATAGGACAAATGTTCTCTTAATAGGTGCATTATTTGTAAAGGACGAATATACTCGTCGCTAGGGTTGAATGAGTTTACCTTCTGCACGGTTCGGGCGTTTTTTCGATACTGTTCCAAACAGTTTGGATCCAGACGGATAAACCGATAAACAACTCGAAGTTTTGTTGCAGATAACACAGTAAGCAGACGACAATTATACCATGGGCTCAATGTTAAAAAAGCGTAAACCTGAATTACTTTGCCGTAGTAGCATACAGTCGAATTTGCAAACAGTTTTGATCTAGATCAGACGCCGCGTAGTAACGCGGCGTCTGATAAGGAACAAAACTGTTTGACACTTTTATCGATATTTCTTAAGTCATACAACCTAAATGTAATTTTGAAACGTTCTTGCAGACAACAATATTGGAGAAGATGATATTAAAGCGGTTAAGGGGTAATTAATTTGGCGCCATTAGGGTTAACATGTAGTACGTATATTGATTTATGTACGGATATTACGTCAATATAGCGTTGCATTTTGGGTACATAATTCACAAGATAAAATTTGTGACTTTAGAAATCGTTTGAAAGACGGACAGATGTTTAAATGTAAATACTTAAAACCTATGATTTATATTAAATGAGTCAAGGCATGAAACAGGAAGTAAAAGGAATGGTTTACAGATAGGACGGAGTGATGTTTCTTTGGCTTTGTAAAATATACCATATACATGAACTTATAATTGAGACATATTCAGACTAAAACATGGCTACAGGTGAGGAAGTTTTTTCTGATAGTACATGTATAGGATCAGAGGATCTAAGTGACGTTGTGTGTGATCCTTGTCAAGAAGATGGAGACCTACACACGGCAGTGGGGATGTGTATGGACTGTCAGGACCATCTGTGTCAGAAGTGTTTTGATGCACATAAAATTGCACGGCCACTCAGGAAACATGTGTTGCTAGACAAAGATGCCATGCTACAGAGTCAACGGGGTCAGGCTCCAAGAACAAAAGACGAGTGCACGGAGAAATGTTCAGTTCATGAGGATAAAGTCGTCGAATATTATTGTGCAAATGACAACTACTTTGGCTGCACTGTCTGTATAACGCTAGATCACAGAACATGTGACGATGTGACATATATTCCCCATGTAGCCAAAGACCTTGCCAACAATGAAGAATACAACCAAGTCGCGGGTCATTTAGAATCTGCAGTGAAGAGATTTAAGAAAGTAACAGATGGCATCAAAAAGAAAACAGAATATTTTCATAAAGAGTGTTCCGAGGCAACGAAGATGGTGCAGGATTTTAGAATACAAATCAACAATGCCCTAGACAAGATTGAGGCTGACCTTGTGCGACAATGTGAGTCACTGAAGTCAGAAGAAACAAGGAAATTGGCATTGATTGCTGAACAGTTTCAAACAGCATTGGCAGAATTAAATGAAGTTATGACAATGAAAGAAATATATCAAAACAACAAACAGAATTGCAACTTGTACACACTCATGATGAAAACAAAGTATAAACTAAAGTTGGCAGAAGAGAGTATAAAAGAGGCTGAGAAAGGACACTCTGAAATGAACATCCATATTAATTTTGTTGCCAACGAAGATACACTAAACACGCTGAAACTACCCGAAACACTTGGGAAAATATTGAAATCCGAACAAGAAAGTACTGATAGACGAGAAAAAAACAAACCCATTGTTAAGAAGACGGAACAAACGGTTAGTGTGAAAAAGGCAGCGACAAAAAGAATTGTTAGAGCTGAACATATCCAGGATATTGATGTGAGACATAGAAAAGACAAGGGCGCGGGTGATATAATTGGGTTAGTGGTCCTACCAGACAACAGACTGGTACTTACTGACTATTATAACAATGGAAATGTTAAGTTGGTGGAAATAAAGCATAGTCGTGTCATCACGTACCTGAAATTATCTTCAAAGCCATTTGATGTTGCCATGGTAACCGACTGTCAGGTAGCCATCACCATACCAAGTGATAAGAAAGTAGCAATGGTTAATGTGAAAGCCACTGCCCTGACTGTTGACAGAATACTGGATATGGATGGAGCATGCCGGGGAGTGGACTACAGAGATGGCAAACTGGCTGTGTCATTCTGTAATCCTCAAAAAGTACAAGTCCTCACACTGGAGGGTAGCGTTATCTACACCATAACAAATGGCCAGCACGGACAAGTCTTGTTCAACGATCCCGAAAAAATAATATTTGGTCAAGACAACAGATCTTTGTATGTGTCTAATTATAGTGAAAGCAATGTGTTACATGTGAAGTTCGATGGGACTGTTGTAGGCAAATATACTGACAGTGAGCTCAAATATCCTAATGGTTTGCTCACTGACAGCAGTGGGCATGTTTACGTATGTGGATATGGTTCTATCAACATCCATCAGATTAGCCCTGACAGCAAGAAAGTCAAAGTGCTGCTTTCTAAGGCTGATGGTTTGTATTGCCCTCAGTGCATCAGTTACAGTGAAAAAGAATGTAGGCTATATGTGGGCATGTACGACAGGGATATGGTCAAGGTATACAGAGTGATTCTTGACTCTAAGTGAAATTAATAGCTCATTTTTGTCATAGAGTTTTTATTTTACAAGTGAACTGTTTCATAGTTTGTCATTTGCAATACCAAACAGTTAAGCACTTCAGATGACGGGTAATACACCATCTGATTTGGATCCAAACTGCTTGCTTTACTGTCTCAAGTTTTACAAGATACATGTCCCCTAGTGATGAATATGCTTGCCCTCTCGTGCACGCATACATGCATTAAAATTTGATAAAGAGCGGTACTTATACAGTATTTTTGTGATTTACATACGGTTTTGCCAGCTACGGGCTAATTGGGCGTACAGTGGAGAAAACGTTATTCTTTCCGAATAAACGCGTTTACGCTAAAACTTTTATTTCCCATGCAAACAGTTTGGAGCCAGATCAGACGCCGGGTAAAGTTAGAAGTATCAAAAAAGTGTCATTTTCTCAATTTTAGTGTGTTGCGTTTGCGTTCAAACGGGAAAGAATAACGTTTTCTCCACTGTACCTGGGAGAGAGAAGAGAGTATGCAGAAGAACTCGGGGGATGTTCTACTTATTTTCAATAGATCCATCTGATTCTCCTTTTGCATTTAAAGCCTCAAGCACTGATACATGGGACCTCGGTCTCACCCGGAGGACATACTGTAAGAGGGACATATCGTTCTAAAGCGCTTATAAATATGTTCGAATACATGTAATGTACAATTGAGAAGACGTTATTCTTTCCCAATAAATGCGGTTCCGTTAAAACTATCATTTCTTATGCAAACAGTTAGGACCAAGATCAGACGCCGGGTAACCCGGCGTCTGATCAGGCTCCAAACTGTTTTCCATCAGGTTAAAATAAATAGTGAGAATTGTCAACAAGTTGTTATTTTCTACCGTTTATGGGAATTCGTTTACGTTTTGTTTGCATTTAAACGGAAACGAATAATGTCTTCTGCACTGTAAGTCGTCTGAATGCTTCCCTGTGAAAGAAATGTTTAACCCTTTCACGCCGTAGGCGATTAAGTCAGTTTTACAAACAGTTTGGATCCATATCAGACGCCTCATTAAGCGATGTTTGATTCGGATCCAAACTATTTGGCACTCGTTTCGAAATTGCCTAAATCTATATATGAAACGATATTGCAGACAGCAGATTTGAAGCAGACGACAATATGGCGGTCACAAAGGGGTAAAGGGGTTAAACTATCACGATTAAAAGGGTTAAGCTAAATTTATTGTATATATAACATTGTGTAACATAGTCAATTTAATTTTTCTTAACATACATGTACGAATTTTCTCACTCCCTCTCTTTACCGACACTTGGGTACCTTTCAAAATCGTCATTTTCGACAGTGGTAGCTTAATGCGCGACAGACATGATGCAGATGGCTCTTTTCATCACGTATGTCTGCACACAGAGGCCTACTGCCTCTCATTTATCCCTTTTATGTCTTACTTCGACGCTTGAGATGTAGCACTGTATTTCATTTTATTTTGTCTGGTTAACCCCATCACTGCCTTACCCCGAGTACGATGGTTATTTGCAAACAGTTTGAATCCTGATCAGACGCCGCGTGACGCGGCGTCTGATCAGGATCCAAACTGTTTGACACTCATTTCAATATTTCTTAAATCAAAAAACCTAAAAATAAAATTTCAGAAATTAAAGCAGACGACAAATGTTTAAAATTGATGACGTCACGGCAGTGAAGGGGTAAAACTAGAATACTATTATTCGCTCGTACAAAGGAGAAGACTTTATTCTTCACAATAAACGTGTTAGTACATGTACATGTACATGTATGTAGATTGTTAACAGTTTGGAGTCAGATCAGACACCGTGTGGCGTCTGATCAGGTTACATACTGTTTGCCACTGAGATAATAATATATTGTCATGTTTTAAAAAGTCATTTTCAACAATGTCTTTGCATTGCGTTTGTATCTAACCCATTACCACAAAGCCTGTTTCTAGATTTGAAATTAGGTGAAAGTAAAGCACATTCTGCTTTACTTTCAGCTTGCTTTAAACTAACATCTGCAAAAGTATAGAAAACATATTTTATCATACATATGTATGTCTGTATAAATTTCAACTATTATCTTCAGCGCAGGAATTAATTAAAGGCGTAAAAAGTAGTATTTATGGGGTAATGGATTAATTTCGTTTACAGGAGAGCAAATGTCTTATTCACTGTATCATTGCCATAACCAGATTGTTAATTGTACAGTAAAACCTCTCTATTATGACCACGGAATTATCTTAATTATTTTGTGTTTTAGGTTGGCGGCTGTGTAAAGTAAGATGAAAGTAAAACAGAGGAGTTTTCAGTTTTACTTCCATCTTGCTCTAAGCTCTCGTCTGTAGTTTATACAACCAAGCTTTCATTTTAGTTGACGTAATAGAGAAGTTTTACTTACAGTGGAGAATCTTTTATTCTTTCCCAATAAACGCGTTTACGCTAAAGCTTTTATTTACAGTGCAAACAGTTTGGAGCCAGGTCAGACGCCGGGTAACCCGGCGTCTGATCAGGCTCCAAACTGTTTGCCACCAAGATAAACAAGAATTATCAGAATTGTCCAAAAGTTGTTTTTTTCTTCGTTTTAGTGCTTTGCGTTTGCGTACGTTTGCGTTTAAACGGGAAAGAATAACAGTATCTCCACTGTAATGTATATGTTATATAAATGTAGGTATGCCCATGGCAGATATACCAAAGTTTGTTGCAGAATATGTAATGTAGGGCATCTAATTGTTCGTGGAGGGAAGCGGATAACCCATTCACTGCCTTACCTCGAGTACAGCGGTTATTTCACTTATTTGTAAATAGTTTGGATCCTGATCAGTCAACGCGAAAATCGGCGACTTATCTGAAGTCAAACAATTTAATTTCTTAAGTCAAAATACCTTAAATCATTCACCCCTGAAACTTTTAATGGACAATCCCTATTTCAAGATAAGTCTAGTCCATTTTTGACTATTTGTTGTTGATTTTAACAATACATTCAGATTTCAAAGTGACAAACAGTGTATATCCTTATCAGAGGGCTCCTCAAGGAGCCCTCTGATCAGGGTCTTAACTGTTTGCATGGGGCAAGTGTAATCCTCACAGTTACGCTGTTTGTAAATGACGAGCAAACTCGTCGCTAGGGGTGAATGTGTTAAACATAAATTTCAGAAATAGCAGCAGACGACAATAATTTAAAATTGATGACGTCATGACAGGGAAGGGGTTAAGAGAGATACATGTACTATAGATGTATACTGTATATAATAGTTCGTCTTCCCAGTTCCAGCTCAACTCAACAAGGCCTAATTTAGCTATTTAGACAATAGTGTGCTTACTCTGGTTATTCGATTTGGAACTACCTTCCGAATTATGTTAACCATTAGCCCGCCAAATAAATTGTCGTCTGCGATATTTCTCGTCTGCTTCAAGTTTCAAAGTGCTTCAAAGTTGCTCAAAATTGCTGAAAATGTTGTCCGAGTGTCAAACAGCTTGGATCCGGATGAAACGCCGAGTTACTCGGCGTCTCATCCGGATCCAAGCTGTTTGCATATGAAGCTATAGTCGTGAGTGACAGGCTAAGGGTTAAAGCTTCTAATGTCGTACTGCAGTTTAAACAGCTGTACCTACAAAGGAGAACCCAGACTGAGCAACGTAAAATATACATAAATATTTCTGTAGAAATTTGAAATCAAATGTTCAATCACAAGTCAAACAGTATTAGCATCTGATGTAATAGTTTTAAATTAGGTAGATCTACTATACTGATGCCATTCCACATCTTTGATGGTCCGGTGCAACCTTTTTGAATTCCTATTATTATTATCATTACAATATTAATTGTAGTTGAAACAGTGTTGCATTGAAACATCAATCATTTATTATACAGATTTATGTATTATGTAACTTTGTAAATTTTACTTTCTTGTATATATTATAATCAATTTCAAACTTTTAAATTTCACACACAATGTATATTGAAAGCTTTGTATATATGTTAGGGCCTCATGGAAGATTGACGTGTCAAGTTAATTCTCTTGTTAATTAAGTCTTAATCAGTACTATTTAATAACATTGTGCATAATGTACCAGTGCATTGTAGTCTAGTTTCTTAAACAGAAAAATAAAAATAAACATACTATAACAGTGTGATAGTCTTTGTTTTCTTTGGCTAAATATTCTGTAAGAAAAAAGTAATGAAAATATTTTTACAAAATGACCAAGTGTTTAATGTATAATAAGATAATTGCATGCTTAACGCTTTATATGATTAATGATCTACTAAGCAATACTCTTATGACCGAAATATAAGGTCTAGTACTGTTTCTAGTTTTGAAGAGGAGTCGTGGAATATATTTTGCCGGGCAGACGGTGTATTTACTGACTTATGGGTTAATAGTACTTTCTGTATATCTGTGTTGGAAGTCATTATGATGAAGAAAGAGAAAGAGGTATTTACTTGACTAATTGCAACACTACAACTACTGGTACTTATGACATGCGCGTATCCAGCGATTTATCTCGGAAGGGATCCAAACGAGATTTTAACATACAATGGAGAATACGTTATTCTTTCCAAATAAACATGGTTATGCTTAAAACATTCTTTCATATCCAAACTGTTTGCAACTCAGATTGAAAAGAGTCGTCAACGTTTTATCATCACACTTGTACACACATTAGTACTCGTCATTTACACACATAGTATACCTGCAACGAGTACATTTGTCATATGCAAAGAGTGTAGACATGGAGAATACCCGATACTTACGATTCGTTCTTCGCCACAATAAGACAAAAACGTATATCTACAAGCTAAATAGATTTATGAATTTTATTTATCCTGTGGTCCCTTGGAATTTTAAACAAATAGTGTACTCTCTTGAAATAAATGAATTGTAACATTTTAAGAAAAAGGCATGCTATGGAGCTTTTTGGGTTACATGTTCAATGCTAAACAACCTTTTATCAGGGCTGCCATTTCTCCGGATTTTTCCTAAATCTCCGGATTTCCCCCCAGGTTATGGTAGCTTAAAGCAGCTGAAAGTAAAGCAGAATGCGTCCTAAGGCGCATTCTGCTTTACTTACAGCCTGCTTTAAGTAGTCGCATGTCAACAAAACAAGAAAAAGGCTATGGGGTAAAGGTACGATTCGTAAAATCGCACTTGAAAAATTCAAATTCGGAAATCTTAGGATTTTTCATGTCAACTTATGGAAGCCCTGTTTTATCCCTTAGCCTTTTCTAGTTTTGAAGACAGGTGAACACTTACAGCATGTTGAAAGTAAAACATAATGCGCCTTCAGAAGTTCTGAACATAACACGGGCAGAATTTCAAGTATATCCTGTATTTCAAGCTGGTAGCGTAAAGCAGGTTGAAAGTTATGCAGAATGCACATTGGACACAGCTTTAAGTGGCCGCCAGTTTTCAAAGCTAGAAATAAACTACGAGATAAAGGTTAGCTCAACCTCTTTAACAATGCGGAATATAAATCGTTCTCATAAAAATAAATACGAAAATAAATGTTGAGTAAGAGCCAATTATAGTAAGCTGTTCTGTTTCTGTTGTGAACATTTAAAATATAATTTGTTCGAACCCTAATTGTTATTGCAAATATCTGAAGAATTGAGATGTAAATTTTTCTAGAGGTCGTTTTCTGAATCGACTTTAATCCAATTTGCCTTGATACTCGTATTTTCAATGAGTTTTCGAATGTTCACGTTAGTAGATATACTTGTAACAAAAGCTCTGCAAATAATGCATTTTAGCACATAAAGCTTAGCTCTTTCATCGCCCTACAGTTTGGACCCTGGTCAGAGAGTAGAAAGACATACACCTAGTAACGCGGCGTCTGATCAGGACCCACATTGTTTGACACTCAATTTTATATTTCTGAAGTCAAAACACCACAACTTTAAATTTGGGCCTCATCGACGAGTCTACTCGACTTTTTTCAAACAGTGTGATATTGAAGAGAGCGTGAAGAAAGAATTGATTTACAGTGGAGAATCTGTTATTCTTTCCCGTTTAAACGCAAACGTACGCAAACGCAAAGCACTAAAACGTAGAAAAGAACAACTTTTGGACAATTCTGATAATTCTTGTTTATCTTGGTGGCAAACAGTTTGGAGCCTGATCAGACGCCGGGTTACCCGGCGTCTGATCTGGCTCCAAACTGTTTGCACTGCAAATAATAGTTTTAGCGTAAACGCGTTTATTGGGAAAGAATAACACATTCTCCACTGTAGCACAAACGCGTTTATTTAGAAAGAAATACGTCTTCACAATGAACAGGGGAGAATACTTTATAATGTCCTGTCTGAAAGCAAACGCATTGCAATGATAAGCAGAAAACGATAACTTTTTGACAATTCTGACTATTTATTTTTATTTGAGTGGCAAACAGTTTGAAGCTAGATCAGACGCCGGGTTATCCGGCGTCTGATCTAGCTCCAACTGTTTGTAATGGAAATACACGTACTAGTTTGAGCTTAAACGCGTTTATTGGAAAAGAATAACGTCTTCTCCACAGTATGATACGCTCATTGAGAGTATCTATGAGAACTTTCAACGCATATTCGCACATAGTTGAGGTCTGATTTAATGGAATATATTGTGCATATTTTATAACCAAGCTTTGCCTTAGGCTTTATTGGGGAATAATGATTAAAGATGCGCCAGCAAAATAATAAAATCTATACGTTGTGGGAGAAGAAAGCTGCTAAGGAGGAGCAGATGGATTTGCGGTGGAAATACAATTGATTATGTAGAGGTTTAATTTAGCCGATTTCCTTGTGGAAGTCAAGAGGAAGCGGTTGACGTTTTACTTCAAGCTTGGCACAGCAAAACACTTCCGTATCACTGACACAAAATTGTGTTAATCACATATAGCTTGTAAATTGGCATTGTTCTCTGCAGATTGTCCCTTTAAAATGAATTATACCGTTCTCATGTACATGTATACATGTATTAAAGTTTTTGACTATCTATCTATATTACAGTACCCTTATACTGAGTGTTATGTACTGTATGTGCACCTGCGCGCCAGGGAAAATTAGTAAAATAAAAGTAAAACTAAAATAGTACAGGGTTTAAGACTATAAAGAGTTTGAGTTTAGTCCGAGGTCATTCTCAAGCATTTGATTGGTCTGATTTGAGCTTTTCCTAAAATCTGACCAATCAAACGCCCGAGAACAATCTGACTCGACTCAAATTGTTTAAAACATTAGGACCAGTTTGATATACAGTTTAGATAGTGCAACTATTTAGCAAGTGGACATGTTGTTCAGTTTAAAACAGAATAAAAACACTGCTTCTGTTTTAAACAAAAATAACTCATGCCACTAACTTTTTTTGATTTGGGGTTTACGGCACTGCAACACAATATCAGTAATGCCACTAACTGCCTGCTTTAAACAAATCTAGATCAGATAGAAAGGCAGTTTGTGATGGCAAGCTAGTCCAAAGCAGGATGGTTGCAGTAATGGACGAGTGCTTTAAGTAATGTTCTGACGTGTGACTGTCGGATGAACGTGGCTTGTTGGTCTGATAGGATGCTGCACATATGAGGATCAAGGACAATGAAATACACAAATTATATGGCACATTTTATTGAACAATTCATTTCTCATCTTAACTATATATGGAACAAAATATTGACACATGTACAAAATAATCCAGCTTCTGCATCAGAAATAGCATTCATACATTGATAGTTGATGTGGTTACTTTTTAACTTTCACAGTATCTGTAAGACATTGCAATAAGAATCTATACATTATTTTGGGATATTAAAGCCACATACACTGGTATTAAACTGAAATGTTGTTATTGTTGTACTATAAAAGTATATGAATCATATTGCAAAAACATACTATATATTAGTTTGAGATATTGCAATAACAACCTAATATGTATTATTATGTGATAATAAAACCACATACTCTGGTATTAAACTCATATTTGGTTACTGTTTTACTATTACAGTAATCTGTATCACAGAGTAACATATTGCATTAGCAACCATTTATTATTTTGTGATAATAAAACCACATATATTAGTTTGTGATAATAACTACCACATTCACTGGTTTTAAACTGATATGTGGTTACTGTTGTACTATTACAGTATCTGTATTACAGTGTTATATATTGAAATAACAACCTATTTATTAGTTTGGATGATAACTCCCACATACACTGGTATTAAACTGACAAGGTTAAACTGGCATGTGGTTAACTTACTGTTGTACTATTACAGTGTTATATATTGCAATAACAACCTCTTTATTAGTCTGTGATAATAGTTCTCACATACACTGGTATTAAACTGACAATAAGGTTAAACTGACATGTGGTTAACTTACTGTTGTACTATTACAGTGTTACATATTGCAATAACAACCTATTTGTTAGTTTGTGATAATAATTCTCACATACACTGGTATTAAACTGACATGTGGTTACTGTTGTACTATTACAGTGTTACATATTGCAATAACAACCTATTTGTTAGTCTGTGATAATAGTTCTCACATACACTGGTATTAAACTGACAACAAGGTTAAACTGACATGTGGTTAACTTACTGTTGTACAATTACAGTGTAATATACTGCAATAACAACCTGTTTTTTGTTTGGATGATAACTCCCAAATACACTGGTATTAAACTGACATGTGGTTACTGTTGTACTATTATAGTATCTGTATTACAGTGTAATGTACTGCAATAACAAACCTATTTATTAGTTTGGATGATAACTCCCACATACACTGGTATTAAACTGACATGTGGTTACTGTTGTACTATTACAGCATCTGTATTACAGTGTAATATACTGCAATAACAAACCTGTTTATTAGTTTGTGATAATAACTACCACATTCACTGGTATTAAACTGACATGTGGTTACTGTTGTACTATTACAGTATCTGTATTACAGTGTAATATACTGCAATAACAGCCTATTTATTAGTTTGGATGATAACTCCCACATACACTGGTTTTAAACTGACATGTGGTTACTGTTGTACTATTACAGTATCTGTATTACAGTGTAATATACTGCAATAACAAACCTGTTTATTAGTTTGGATGATAACTTCCACATACACTGGTATTAAACTGACAACAAGGTTAAACTGACATGTGGTTAACTTATTGTTGTACTATTACAGTGTGATTTATTGCAATAACAGCCTATTTATTAGTTTGGATTATAATTCCCACATACACTGGTATTAAACTGACAACAAGGTTAAACTGGCATGTGATTAACTTACTGTTGTACTGTTACAGTGTTATATATTACAATAACAACCTCTTTATTTATATTAGTCTGTGATAATAATTCTCACATACACTGGTATTAAACTGACAACAAGGTTAAACTGGCATGTGATTAACTTACTGTTGTACTGTTACAGTGTTATATATTGCAATAACAACCTCTTTATTAGTCTGTGATAATAATTCTCACATATACTGGTATTAAACTGACAACAAGGTTAAACTGACATGTGATTAACTTACTGTTGTACTGTTACGATGTTATATATTGCAATAACAACCTATTTATTAGTTTAAATAACAATTCTTACATGCATTGGTATTAAACTGACATGACTTTGTTGTTAACCTGACATGTGGTTAACTTACTGTTGTAGTACTATTACAGTATCTATTATAATATTGCAATAACAACCTATATGTTAGCTTGTGATAATAACTACCACATTCAATGGTATTAACCTATTACTGAATAGCCCGTTGCTAGTTTTGAAGATGCATGACCACTTAAAGTGCCATATGGCCCATTCTGCATTACGTTTAATCTGCTTTAAGCTACCATCTGTTAGTATAAAGAAAACATTTAGTATTGTACATATTCATCACAGTATAACATGGAATTATTTCCTATAATTGAGGAATAAATTAAAGGCATAAAAGGCATATTTATTGAGTAAAGAGATAAACTGACATGTCATTACCGCTTTCCTTATAATTTATAATATCATATTGCAATAACAGACTAAGTATTGGTTTGTGACAACTTTTTTATTTTACTAGAAGTCAATTTAAATTAGAAATCAATTTGTCATAGTTAGAATTCAATCCATGCTGCCATTTCTTTGCTTTGACATACTTGACATTAATTTTGACACTGTACGGCTTGCCTCTTTGAAAAGGACACTCAAAGGAAATGAAGGTCTGAATGTTGTTTTCAGAAGAGTTGGGGCTCACAGATAACAACATAAAACGACCCTGAAAAAGACATTTATATGAAATAACCCTTTCCCCAATAGAAGAGCCTTTTAGCGAATATAAATCATTCCTCCACTGAAGAAAATAGTTCCAATTTCATCAGTCATGAATATATATTATATGGAATATTTTCTATATTCTAGCACATGATAGCTTAAAGCAGGCTGAAAGCTAAGCAGAATGCGCCTTAAGGCGCATTCTGCTTAGCTTTCAGCCTGCTTTAAGTGGTCACCTATCTTCAATACTTGAAATAGGTAAAGGGATAGTCTTCATGATTACAATTGAAAGGAATGGGGCAAATGTAAACATATCAAATCCGTTTGTTAAGCTTTAATTCTAACACTTTGATGCATTTTGTACCTCATCTAGATCTTCACTGAATACCAACATATTTTATCTACAGTAAAACAACTACAGTATTACAACTACAAAAAAAAAAATTGTGTTAATTATCAGGTTTTTAAGACAGGTGACTGCTTAATGCAAGGTGAACATAAAACTTATTTAGGAGCTTTCTGTTTTACTGTCACCTTGTTTTAAGCCATCACCTGTATTTTATGCAATCAATTAGCCTTCTTTTTAGTAGTCATAATAGAGGTGTAACTGTATTTGTATATTATTATTTTGTAACCTGTCTATGGAATGTATGATTTTGGCTGTACATTTGAACAAGTCTGTAAAATGTATAATTTTGGTTTGTTTACTAGCAACCAGTCTGTAGAATACATACTATTGGTTCTTCACTTGTAAACAGTCTATTGAATGAATGACTTTCATTGCAGATTGGTACTCTGTATTTTCCTATCAGATGGTCAGGCTCCAAGGTTATAAAGCTTTTGAGTTGAGTCTGAAGCCATTCTCAGGCAATTGATTGGTCAGATTTGAGCCTAGGCTCAAATCTCACCAATCAAATTGCTTGAGAACAAACTCAGACTCAACTCAAAAGCTTTATAACCTTGGACCCAAGTGCATTCATGAATCATTGGATACAAGCTGAGAAGCCTAGGCTCAAATCTGACCAATCAAATTGCTTGAGAATGACTTCAGACTCAACTCAAACACTTTATAACCTTGGAACCAGGGGTACTCATGAATCATGGGATACAAGTTGAGGAGTCTGGTTATCCAATGGCAAGATGTCTGTGTGGCTGGTCAGTTTCTCCAGAATCCTTATCAACTGAAAAATATTAAATATATTACATGTATAATGCACCAAAATAGGTTTTGTTCTCCGTATTTAAATCAAGTAGCTGCTTAAGGCAAATTTAATTTTTGAAACCAAAAACATGTATTTTGAAACTAAAAACACTATTGTTGAACTAAAGCAAGATCAAAGTAAATCAGAAGGTTCTGAAAAAAGTTAACTGCTTAACTTTCATCGTAATTAAAGCAGTCACTGGATCTGAGCACAGAAACAGACATTTTCAATTTTCTGCTTGAAGCTGCCACCTGTCATTAACAACAACATTGATTTGCCTTTTGAAACAGCTAGGTAGCGGACTTTAACCCTTTCCTTCAAAGAGCATCAGAGAACCTCTACCTGCTCCTCCACATAAGCGCCAAAAATGAATATTCATTTATGGTTTTCAGTACAGGTTCAAACGTTAAACAAGATGAATGTAAAGCAGAAAGCTCCTAAAGGAGCTTTCTGCTTTACATTCATCTTGCTTTAAGAAGTATCCTGCTCTAAACAGCGTTGGGATATGGTTGTTGACCTATTGCCAATGGAGGAATTTGATTTGATTCATGATTTTGCGTCTCTTTTAACAGTATTTCAATCATATCGCAACGTCCGGCTAATTACAGGTGGAGGAAGACCCCAGAAGCCCTTTATGCACTATTTCAGACACAAATCGGCAACTGGGTAGAACCACTGACCTTCCCCAAGCCAGCTGGAAGGCTTCCCCACATGATGCCAATGAAGGAAAGGGCTAATGTACTGTCCAATGAATTCAAACGTTGGAGAAGTGGAGCATTTCTGCAGTAATGGCAGGGCTCCAGATAAGAGAGAGTAAACTGAACAAATGTAACATTTTCTCACTCATTTCAGCACCAAGTCCTATGGTGTTACTACTCAATAGAATCGTCTCTTTGAGACAATTCTAATGAGTAGTGACACCATAGGGTTTAATGCAGAAATAAAGATTTTAGTTTTTGAAATACCCCTTTTATCTGGAGCTCCGAGTAATGGCTTAACCCAGGCTCCAAAGCCTGGTTCTAGCCTTGAAGACAAGTTGACCACTTAAAGCAGGTTGAAAGTAAAGCAGAATGTGCCTTACTTTCAGCCTACTTTAAGCTACCATCTGCTAGAATATAACAATCTGACTGTATAAATTGAAACCATTTCCTTCAGTGAAGGAATTAATTAAAATCATAAAATTGTGTATGGAGTAATGGGTTTAAGGCTTATCATAAATTCAATGACTGTTTAATATAGTCAATTGCTACTGTTAATTATTCAATATGTGTGGAAACATAGTCTAGATTTAACATGTGATGTATATTTTTCCTTGCATAAATACCTTTCTTGCTTTAGATTTAGAAGGTCCAGACTTTGTTTTATACGCACTGACCAAGCCGTCCCTACACACACTGGTAAGTCTCTCAAGATTGGTCAGGTCAGAGGTCATCAAAGCCTCTATCAGCATCAGACATTTCTGCAAAGGAAACACTATACTTTAACTGTAAATAAATATTCATGAAGGCTATTATGACAGTATCCAAGGTTATAACTGATAACAGTTTGTCTGAGATGGTTCTCAAGCATTTGATAAGTCAGATTTGAACTTGCATTTGGGTTCAGTCTGAGGTTGTTCTCAAGTATTTGATTAGTCAGATTTGAGCAAAAGCTCAAATCCTACCAATCAAATGCTTTAGAACTATTCCTGACCCAACTAAAATGTTTCATAACCATGGGGCTGAGTAACAGTTTAGTGTTTGGGTCTGAGTAAGCATCTCAGTGTATCAATGTTTTAGAATTGGCACAATAAGGAACCAGGCCCCAAGGTTATAAAGCTTATGAGTTTAGTCTGAAGTCCTAGGAAGAGCCTAGGTTCAAATCTGACCAATCAAATGCTTGAGAATGAACTCAGACTCAACTCAAACACTTTAGCAACTCTGACCCAGGACTTACAGAAAGGTTCTTCTATATATGAATTCCCCCTCTAGGCATACTGTATACCCTCATTTAACCCATTACCCCATAAATATGTCTTTTTACGCCTCTAATTTATTCCTCCACTGAAAATAATAATTCCACTTGATATAGTTATGAATATTAAGCATAAGAAATATTTTCTAGATCCATGTAGATAGTAGTTTAAAGAAAGCTAAAAGTAAAGCAGAATGTGCCTTAAGGCACATTCTGCTTTACTTTCAACCTGCTTTAATTCACCACCTGTCATAAAAACTATAAAGTGTCAATGGGGTAATGGTTTAAAAACTTCCCCTCTCATAGATGCCCCGCCCTCCACTCTATCTGCCAACAAACTACATGTATGTTGTATTGTACTTTAACATTTTCCCCTTTAACTTGTTATCCATATTGAGACAGATAGTTGCTTAAAGCAGACTGAAAAATGATGAAGCAGAATTCTCCTTAAATACATTCTGCTTTACTTTCAGCCTGCTTTAACTCTTACAACACTTAGTATCTCTTGTGGGTTATTAGGTTCCGTTGTGGATCATTAAAGTTATCAAACCACTATCCAGTCTACTTGGAATTCCGGATAGTTAAAAAAAAACGCTTTAAATTAGGAAAAAGTGTAGACGATGATCAGAGGGCTCCTGTAGATACTCTCTGATCTGGGTCTACACTCTTTGCAAATGTCATGTGTATATTTCAAACAGGTGAAAAAGTAAATCAGCCATCTGTCTTCAACGCTGAAAACAAGGATAGAAAGGGTTAATTGTCTAGAGCAGTACTCATGTCATTTTGTACTAAATATATCATAGCAAATCAGATATTGCAACGGTGCAGTTTTTGACACATTACCCCATAGCATGTTTTTAGTTTTGAAGACAGGTGACCACTTAAAGCAGGTTGAAAGTAATGCAGAATGCGCCTTAGGGCGCATTCTGCTTTACTTTCAGCCTGCTTTAAGCTACCATCATTCTGCTAAAATATAGAAAGTTGTTCTTATTATACATATTTCATAACAGTATAAATTGGAACTATTTTCGTCAGTAGAGGGATATATTAGAGGCAAAAAAAGGCGTATTAATGGGGTAATGTGTTAAAGCCTAAGAAGGAATATTTTTTGGGTAATGTCTAAATGCAGACAGATGGATGGAGTGACTCCAGTATAGTGTCAGGGCTGCCGTTTCTCCAGATTTTTCCTAAATCTTCTGATTTTTTCCAGTACATGGCAGCTTAAAGCGGACTGAAAGTTAAGCAGAATGCACCTTAAGGCGCATTCTGCTCTATTACTTACAGCCTGCTTTAAGTGGTTGCATGTCAACAAAATTAGAAACATGCTATGGGATAAAGGTATGATTCGTAAAATCGCACTTGAAAAATGCAAATTTGGAAAGCTTAGGATTTTTCATGTCAACTTATGGCAGCCCTGTAGTGCTCATACAAATTCTTTGACAGAGATTTGAACAATAAAATTCCGAGACAAACAAATGCTATATCCACGAGCACTTGCATCTATGACAATTTGATTGAAGTCAAGACTTTGTGAAGTTTATGAAATTGAACCTATACAACAGAGAGCTTTTATCTAAAATTCCAACCACAAGTCTGACAATCCACTTGAAAATCAAAGACTTCCTGCTTAACTCTTTGCATGCTGGGTATTTTTATCATCTGCTTAAATTGTCGTCTGCTATTGTTCTAAAAGCAACATTTTCAAAAATCTTTTCAAGAAGGGGTCAGGGTGTCAAACAGTTGGGATCCTAATAAGACCCTGCATTATGCAGTTTCTGGATCAAAACTATTTCCACAGATAATCACGATTCCCCTGCTAGTTCGCCAAGAATTTAAGTCTAATAAAAGACCTAACCCTTTCAAACCTAAATTTCTCTTGTGGGTATTTATACTCCCTATTTGGACTCTTCTTGTACAGGTATTTTGAACCAGTCTACTGTTGCATTTTTAGTGTAACAACAAAATCAAATGTAAATATCCAACAGTGCAGACCCTGATCAGAGGGCTCCTTTAGGAGCCCTCTGATCAGGGTCTACACTGTTTGTATATGTAATAAGTAATCTCTAAAAAGGACTGTAGGGTTGAAAGGGTTAATACATGTATGTCAAAAGCCAAGTTAATGGATTTAGCAATAAAATTTCCATGTGCTTAAAAAGCCATAAAATTCAAAGCTCTAGTTTTCTTCTGTAAATATTCTTGGAGACTTGGACCAAAATCTGCTTAAAAACAGCTGGCTTTGGTTTCTTTGTAATAAAACAAAGTACTTTTACACTGTCAAAGCTTAACGCTTATCATTCTAAGTGTGACTTGTCTAACGTTTGCAAACCGTTTGGATCCAGACCAGACGCATTGTAATGTAGCTTCTGATCTGGACCCAAACTGTTTGTTACTCACATTCAACCTATCTTCAGTTTAAAAAAGTATAAAAACTAATTTTGATTTTTTCGCAGACGATATATTTCAAGCAGACGACAATTCAGCATGATAAGACATTGTCATGGTGGTCCTATGTTGCTCAACTATATAACAGTGATATATTAACTCTGCATGTTGGGTAATTTTTTTTGTTTGCAACCTTTGTCGTCTGCTATTGTTCTAAAAATAGATTTTTCTAAATTTCTTTTCATAATATGGTCAGAGAGTCAAATAGTTTGGATCCTGATGAGACGCCGCGTTAAGCGGCATCTCATCTGGATCTAAACTGTTTGCAAAGGTAATCACTGTGGGGGATATATCCGCCACTAGCATGCAAAGAGTTGATGAGGAGTAATTTAACCATTTCCTCCATAACTAATATAAGTGCAAGCCACCTATATTTAAGAAATAATAAATTCATACCAGTGTTTTATCGTGCAATCGAACACTGGTAGGAGTTGAGATGCGTAGTAATTTAATCACGAGGCCTTTAGGCCGAGTGGTTTAATTACAAGCATCTCAACGACTACCCGTGTTCGATTGTTAGATAAAACACTGGTATTAATTTATTATTTCGATTCTAACACATAATTTAACCTTAATTTGCATCGAAGCAACGGCTCTATATTTCTTGGCGTACGCATTTTCGAATCCAAATGACGTCACGTTAGAACGTTTAGCGCGTGAGTGTTCTACTGAAAATTCGTACACTGAGACGGTCCTTCTTCGCTTATACAGGGGTGTGGGCGAGGTGTGTTAGAATAAACCATAGAGCACTGATGATAATTTGTGTTTATGACAGGTGACTGTTTAACCCATTACCCCCAAAATATGCCTTTTTATGCATTGAATATAATTTTATTCCTCTGATGAAGGAAATAGTTCCACTTTATACAGTCATGGATATGCACCATAAGAAATATTTTCCTTATTCTACAGATGGAAGCTTAAAGTAGAATACACCTTCCTTTTTTACGCGTTGAATATATTCCTCTGATGAAGAAAACAGTTCCACATTATTCAGTCATGGATATGCACCATAAGAGATATTTTCTTTATTCTTACAGATGGAAGCTTAAAGCAGGCTGAAAGTAAAGCAGAATGCACCTTCAGGTGCATTCTGCTTTACTTTCAACCTGCCTTAAGTAGTCACATGTTTTCAAAACTAGAAATAAGCTATTGGGTAATGGGTTAAACAAGATATAAGTTCAGAAGAAAGTTTTGTTAGGAGCTTTCTGCTTTACTTTTATATTATTGTAAGCTGCCAGCTGTATAAAATATCTCTGTGTGAATCTTCATTTGAGTGTATACATCAGTACAGAGGAATGGCGTCCAGAGGCATTTATGCAGAGAAAGGGTTTAAAGTGTTCTATGGGATTAATATGAAGAAAAGGTACAGTGGAGAATACGTTATTCTTTCCCGTTTAAACAAAACGAAACGCAAAACACTAAAACGTAGAAAAAGACAATTTTTTGTCAATTCTGACTTTTCATTTTTATCTGAGTGGCAAACAGTTTGGAGCCTGATCAGACGCCGGGTTACCCGGCGTCTTATCAGGCTCCAAACTGTTTGTACTGGAAATAATAGTTTTAGCGTAAACGCGTTTGTAGTTTTAGCGTAAACGCGTTTATTGGGAAAGAATAACGTTTTCTCCACTGTATGTATCTACCGGTATGTATTTTCTTTTAACCCATTACCCCATAGCCTTATTCTAGTTTTGAAAATAGATGACCACTCTAACCCTTTGAACCCTAGTCCCGCATATAGGCGTTATTTTCAAACAGTGAACATGTGAATCGTACTCTTGTCCTATGCAAACAGTGAATACCCAGATCAGAGGGCTCCGAAAGGAGCCCTCTGATCAGGGTATTCACTGTTTGTTATAATGCCAATCATTGACAAAAACAACCCTTAAAAGTTAGAAATGGACTAGACTAAAATGGAAACTTGAATTTTCCATTTAAAGTTTCAGGGAGGAAAGAGTTAAGCAGGCTGAAAGTAAAGCAGAATGCACCTTACAGCACATTCTGAATTACTTTCAGCCTGCTTTAAGCTACCATCTGCTAGAATATTGAAAATAGTTCTTATCATACATTTTCATAACCGTATAAATTGGAATTATTTTCCTCAGTGGAGAAATAAATTTAAGGCGTAAAAGGGCATATTTAAAGGGTAAAGGGTTAATTGATTAGCAATAAAGGCTTGACTATATACACTAGTATACAGTCAACTTCTTTTTCAAAATTACTAAAATGATTTACCATTATAGAATCATCTGTAGATGATGATGATATTCTCACATTCAGAAATTCTACAACTTTATCACAGTTTAGGCTTGCACATTCTTTTAGGAATGACTTCAGTTGGGACCTCTTCAGTATGGAGGCCTCATTGTTATCTACATAACCACTGATGACATTCTGTTCTGCAGTGAAGTCCTCTAAAGTTGCATTTTCCAATCTGAAATAACAGGAAAAGAAAATATTTCCATAGCATTAGATTTGTCTCTGTGTCTAGGAAGTGTGACTATCTTCTTACTGATCTTACTAAATAAGAGGGAGTAAACTGAATAAATCAATAATTGTCTCAATCATTTAAGGATCGAAACCTATTGTGTTACTACTCATTAGAATAGTCTCGAAGAGACTATTCTAATGAGTAGTGACACCATAGGGTTTATTTCAGAAATAAAGATTTTCGTTTTTGAAATACTCCCCTTATCTGGAGCTCTGCTATAAGCTATTGAAATAAAAAATAGTGCAAACATGTAATGCTGAAGTTAACCCATTACTCCATATATTCCTTTAATCTATTCCTCCACTGAAAATATTTTCACATAACAGTCATGAATATATACATGTACCATAAGAAATATTGTCTATTGCAATGTGGCGTCTGATCTGGATTCAAGCTGTCTGTCACTAGTTAATATATTTATTCTATCAAAATGTCAACTTGTGTAACTTTGAGAAAAACAGCATACAACAATTTTTCTGCAGACAATATTGCAGCAATAAAAGCGCTCGACGTAATTGTCTTGTTTAGGTAACTGGGGCAAGGGTTGTTGTGAGGGAATCATTGTTGGGAGGGCAATTGTAGAGAAGGAACACTGTATAAGACTAAATAAAAGTGAGAAAACTGAATGTTTTGTTATTTTATCCTTTATGTCTAAGGGTGACCTGGCTAACATTTGAAAACAGTTAACAACACGGCTTCTGATCTGGATCCAAACTATTTGTCACTCATAACCAACATTTCTTCAGTTTAACCCTTTACCTTATAGAAGCGCCTTTTAGCGCATTCCATTTAATCCTATGCGGAAGAAAATAATTCCAATCTATACAGTCATAAATATGTATCAGAAGGAATATTTTCTTAATTCTTGCAGGTGGTAGCTTAAAGCAGCCTGAAAGTAAAGCAGAATGCGCCTTAGGGCGCATTCTGCTTTACTTTCAACCTGCTTTAAGTAGTGACCTATTTTCTAAACTTCAAACAGGCTACGGGGTAAATGGTTATAACAGCATAAAACTGATCTTGATATTTCTCAGACAATATATTTGAAACGGACGACAATTCAGCAAGATGAGGGTTATCCCATTCACCCCCGAAACTTCAAATCCACGACCACTTTTCAAGTCTCGTTCATTTTGACAATTTATGGTTATGTTTTACAAGATATTTAGAAGTAGACAACCAGTGCAGATCCTGATCAGAAGGCTCCTACAGGTGCCCTTTGATCAAGTTTTATACTGTTTGCATAGGACAAGTATACTGTTTACATGTACACTGTTTATACAGGATACAAACTTGTGGCACTAGTAGGGGTTACTTCCTTTGGTTTGGCAGAGACATCTGAATTTTAATATTTGCATCACACCCATTCTTTAACCCATTACCCCATAGCCTGTTTCTAGTTTTGAAGATAGGTGACTACTTAAAGCAGGTTGAAAGTAAAGCAGACTGCGCCTTAGGGCGCATTCTGCTTTACTTTCAACCTGCTTTAAGCAAACATCTATTAGAATAAAGAAAATATTTCTTATGGTACATATTCATGATTGTGTAAATTGGAAGTATTTTCTTCAGTGGAGGGATAAGTTAGAGGCGTAAAAAGGCGTATTTATGGGGTAATGGGTTAAAGCTTTGATATAAACTGTTATAGACAATAAAATATGGTGCATGTTTAGTGTTGTCTTGTTGTGGTTTATGAACACATGATAACCTGGAGCAATACATATTCAATACCAGCATGCCTTAGTGTGTGCCAACAAAAAAACTTTTATTCTTTCTTCATGAATCATCCTACAGTGCTCTGTCTCTACAACAACCCTCAAATGACAGACAACAATTATGTGTGCTGTTCAGAGGGAGTTGTTATAGGCAAAGAAATTGCCTTTGAGGCCCTTTCATTTGCAAAAGCTTGAATCCAGATCAGACGCTGCATAACACTGCATCTGATCTGGATTCAAGCTATTGGTCACTCGTCATTATATTTTTTTTCAGTCAAAATGTCAATTATGTAAGAAAAATAGCAGACAACAATTTTAAGCAGACGATATTGCAGTTCTCAGTGAAAGCGTTAGATATTATAACTGTCTTGGGAACAGTGGAAAGAGTTGTTGTAAGGAGCGAGTCGTTGTTCAGAGGGTCGTTGTAGGGAGGGAGCACTGTACACTTATTAACTAAATGCAGTCAGTCTGCAACTACCGGAAACACATGTTCAGACAAGATGCAGATACAGTTAAACCTATGTTAACCCATTACTAAATAAATACACCTTTTTATACCTTTATATATATTCCTCCATTGAAGAAAATAGTTCCTCTTAATACAGTTATAATTTATGCATCATAAAAAAAATTCAAAAGTTTTCTATATTCTTGCAGATGGTAGCTTAAAGCAGGCTGAAAGTAAAGCAGAATGCACCTTTATGTGCATTCTGCTTTACTTTCAACCTGCTTTGAGTAGTCACCTGTCTTCAAATCTAGAAACAGACTATGTGGTAATGAGTTAAGCAGCTTACTGAAGGACAATAGTATTGCAGAAACTCCTATAGGTGAGTTTGGCAATACTTTTGCACTTTATTAACGCTTTCTTTTATTGTCTAATGGAGATTTCAGCCATTTCAGTTTCCATTTAAGTCATGTCCATTTTTTACCATTTAAGGTTACTTTTACAATGTATTTTACCATGTTCTTGAATATTGACAGAAAGTGTAGACCCTTATCAAAGAAGGAGTCTTCTGTTCTGGGTCTATAATGTTCGTTTATGGCATATGAACTTTACAAAGTTATACTGTTTGTAAAGGACGTGTATACTTGTCGCCAGGGATGAATGAGCTAAAACAGCTTTAATGTTGGTTTCTTGCTTCTTTAAAGTCCTACACAGGTAAGGAAAGATAACTTGAGTATTGAATAAAGGAAACCACAAATATGTATAACCTCCCCTTGCTGTAACAATATTTAGAATTACTGAGAGCCTGCTTCATTAACCCATTACCCCATAAATACGCCTTTTTACACCCCTAATTTATTCTTCTGCTAAAAAAAATAGCTCAAATTTATGCATACATGAACATGCACGATAAGAGTTTTTATCTTTATCCCAGCATATTGTAGCTTAAAGTAAAGCAGAATGCGCCTGCTTTGCTTTCAACCTGCTTTAAGTGGTCACCTATCTTCATTACAAGAAATAAACTATGGGGTAATGGGTTAACTCTTTGCATGCTAGCGGCGGATATATCTGCCACAGTGATTATCTTTGAAAACAGTTTGGATCCAAATGAGACGCCCAATAATGTGGCATCTCACCAGGATCCAAACTTTTTGAAACTCTGAGAACAATTTTCAACAGCGGCGGAATTAATTAAAAGTGTATTTATGGGGCAATTGGTTAAAATAAGAAGCAATAATGTCTGAGAAAGGTGGCAGCTTAATGCATAATGAAAGTTAAAAAGGGTATTTTTCTTATAGAAACAAAGTATTGTAGAATCAATACATGTCCCCTACTTGTGAGCCAAAACTTGAACCTCAAGGGTCTTCTTTTAACCCATTACCCAAGAAATACGCATTTTATTAATTTAATTGATTCCTCATCTGTAGAAAATAGTTCTACTTTATACATTCATGAATATGTACATGAACCCAAAGAAATAGTTTCTATATCCTAGTATATTGTAGTGTAGCTGGAGTCACTTGGGTGTGTACAGGTAACTGGTGGATAATCAATAAGTCCTAAACCGGATGGCTCGATAGCTCAAATGGTTAGAGTGCTGGCACGGTAAGCCAGAGACCCTGGGTTTGAGTCCCGGTTGAGCCACCATTTTGTCACTCAGTCCTGTTACAGTAGCTTAAAGTAGGTTAAAAGTAAAGTAGAATGTGCCTGAGGCACATTCTGCTTAACTTTCAACCTGCTTTAAGTGGTCACCTGTCTTCACAAAACTGTAAACAGACAATGAGGTAATGGATTAAATGGTCACTTAATTGATTGCTGTACATACCTATCTGTGAGAAATGTTGACCCAGAATCTGTAGAGTGTGACTTGGGCAGTACCTCTGGCTCCTCGTCGTCACTGTCCTCCCATCCTCCGCCTGCACGTCCAGGGATGTGCATGGGAGGGGACACTGAAACAACAACCCCAGCCAATTAACCATTTACCTGATAGCCTATTTCTAATATTGAAGATAGGTGACTATTTAAAGCAGGTTGAAAGTAAAGTAGAATGCGCCATCATGTGCTTTAATGTATAAAATATTATCTATAATGTATATTCATGACTGATTAAATTGGAACTGTTTACTTCACAGGGATTTCCCCAGGATTTTCTGAAGGCATGTTGAATTTGGGGCATAGGGGGAGGGTGCGGGAGGGCTCTCCCTCGTGCGCTGCGGGGAAATTTTTTGCTCTTTAATCAAGGAAATAGTGCATTTTTGGCAATACATATATGTAGTGTATACTATAGTGTGTTTATATGAAAATGGCTGAAATAAGTATTATTCTGTTTCCTAGATCTAGTGTGTGTAGGTGTTTTTTTCCAATTCATGTTCAGCACCAATATTTAAGTTACAACTCATAACTAACGTTTACTATAATACATGTACCTGCTGATCTCCCAGTACAGTTGCTGACTGCATTAACTGTATTCCATCATTTTGCAACAAAGTATTACATTGTAAAACCTTACAAGTTGTAAAAGCACAAAAATGATAAATAGCTAAAACACATTAATTTCACTTATTTTATACATAATTACATAAAAAAAATTCCAGAAACTAGGATGTTGAAACTATGAATGCCTGGACTTATGCAAAAAGTGTAGACCCATTCTGATCTCCTGGGTGAGTCCTCAGATCAGTGTCAGACTGTCAGTGCCATTTTCAAGATTGTAAAGTCTTTGGAAAAACTACTTTTGACAGAAACCACAAACAACATGTAGTCTTTTGACCAAAATGGAAAAGTCTTTTTAACATATTAGTATTTGAAAGTTTAAAGCATGTGAAATGTACACACATTATCAATTTTCTCTGCTATACATACTACACTACTGTCACACTCAATCAGATAATACACACAAATACTAGAAATGCTCACTTTTGTTTCAAATAAATAAATTCTGAAACAGAAATGCAGAAACAAGTAGGTAGGGCATGTCCTGCAAACAGTAGATCCAGAACAGGAAGCCCCTGATCAGGGTAGAACTGGTTGTCTTCTTTATTTTTATGAAAAAACATTCATAAGTCTCATAAACTTAATCAAAGAATTTATTTGAAAAGGTTAAACATTAACTTGCCACACACAGTCAAACATACACACAAACACCTACCCTTATTTAGAATTAAGTACAGTGCATGTACAATGTGATTTAAATGTATCATGTTTTAACTCTTATTCCTCATAGCCATTTGAGATACGTTTTTGATGCCTTTACTGTTCCCTTGAGGTTAAAGAAAATAAATTGTTTTTGTACTCTATCGAAGATAGATCTAGATACGGTAATATAATGGAGGTCTAGTAAAAAAAATTAAAAAAAAATTTATGTGTCAAGAACCTGTGGGTTAAGAGCATAGAACATTTCACTGCATCCCGGGAAGTGGATGTCTAATGGAGGATTCATTTTTTACTTTAAGCTTGCTCTAAACAACCATCCATCATAAAAACAGAAACCAAATCTTAACTCTGTGAAGAATTTTAAAATTAGACTTATTGACTGACTTTGTCACGAGATAAATCCAAGTCTCTGTTTCATTCAATATTTCATCTCCAAGCATTCAATTTCAATTACTATTTACCAAAAATACCAGAAAGCTATTTTAAGAGATTCATCATTTCCCGCGTGTATGTGTTGCTTTTGTTCTTCTCTTGTAACTTATTTCCCAAAACTCCCACAAAAAACGTCTTCCGCATACGAATAAGTGCTAATTTTAAACATCGCAATTTATGTTAATTTCCTGTCATTCTAAATGGAAGTTTATAACGTCTAATCTAATTGGATGATTTCAAAATGACGCTGGGAATTACCTATTTGATAACCAAATATACAAGTAAATACATGTGACAAAGTTCGAAGCATGCCGCGCATTTGGATTTCATTTCGGAAGTTTGGAATACTGTTTGTGTCTGTTACGCGATTATTAATACGGATTTGTGAGGAAATCAGTTCTAAAAGGTAATTCATATCCATTTAAAATATTCGTTTGTTCAGTATTTTCGGAGAATTTCCTTATCTAATAGGCCCCGTATCGATGATATTTTTCCGAGGCGACACGCGATATTCGCGGCGAATTTTCAGTCCACCGTTTATCATCTTCTATCTGTTTAAATTCGGTAAACGGATTGTCCGAGTTTCCGGTTTCAGCATATATTTTTCATTCAGCGTTGTTCGTAGCTTGTTTTCCGAAAATCATTCAAGTCGCTGTTTGTAATTTTTTTAGTTAGCCATGTTGTAGAATCTACTCGCATCAAATACCAGAACTAGCGGTTTTAGAAACGTCAATCAAAAGTTAATCTCGCTCAAAATGGAACGAGTCCCTGTCAATCACCGTTTAGATAAGGAAATACTTCTCGTGATTGGTTGATGAAGCTAAGCACACGCCCGACACGCGTGACGGCGTTTGGCATATGAAACAATTACTTGAATACACAACACAGAGCCCTGACTAAGGCTAGTCGCTCTACAGATTAAGGCATGTCGGCCAGATCAAAGCATGTCGCAAAGAGACCGCCGGGAAGGAAGGCATGTCACCTGCGACAGGCGAAAACGGCCTGGGGAAATCCCTGCTTCAGCGGAAGAATAAATCACATTCGCTAAAAGGGGCTTCTATGGGGGGGAGTATTAAGTGGTATAGTATAGAAGCGGACAGAGCAGGGAAATCACATGTTTATTGCAAAATGATAAACATAGTAGACCCTAAACAGATGGTTTGAATAAGAGCTCTCTAATCAGGATCTACACTGTTTGCATAGGACAATCGACACTTCACATGATTGTACATGTACTGTGTGTAAAAGATGGGTATATTCAACACTATGGGTAATTGAAATATGCCTTTTTATGTCTTTATTTGATTCCTCCACTGAAGAAATAGATCCACTTTATACAGTCTTAAACATGTGCTTTAAGAAATAGTTTCTATATCCTAGCAGATAGTGGCTAAATGCAGACTAAAAATAGCGCAGAATGCTTCTGTACAAGAATTCTGCTTTAATTTTAACCCGCTGTAAACAATCATCCATCTTCAATACATTTAACCTATTACCTCTTAGCCTGTTTCTAGTTTTGAAGACAGGTGACTGCTTAAAGCAGGTTGAAAGTAAAGCAGAATGCGCCTTAAGGCGCATTCTGTTTTACTTTCAACCTGCTTTAAGCTACAACCTGCTTAGCTAGGATATTGAAAATATTTCTTGTGGTGCATATTCATGACTAAAAAATGGAGCTACTTTCTTCAGTATATAGGAATAAATCAGAGGCGTAAAAAGGTGTATTTATGGGTTAACAGGTTAAAAAGCTACGGGCAAATGAGTTAATGGTAAACAGTATAAATAATGAGATGCTGTATGTTACCTTATCAGGGGCCCGTCTTACCAAATACCGTACAACAAAAACAGTTGTAAGTCAAATCTGTAAAATATGTCCTTTTTCTGATTTCTCCGCCTAATCTTGTATTGTGAAATCTCGTTGAATTGTCTTTTCAAGACGTTTCCATAGAGATACCATAAGACAAGATTTGATGGAGAAATAAATGTAATTATTAAGACGGTCATAAGACGGTCCCCTGGGTCTTCACTGTTGATTTATAACCCTTCCTTAGTAGATATAAAGATTAACCCTTTCCCACATTGCATGTTTCTAGTATTGAATATATGTGTCCACTTAAAGCAGGTTGAAAGTAAAGCAGAATGCGCGTTAAGCGCATTCTGCTTTACTTTCAGCCTGCTTTAAGCTATAATCTGCTAGAATATAGAAAAAATTTTGTATGATACATATTTATGACTTTATAAATTGGAACTATTTTCTTCAGTGAAGGAATAAACTTATTGCGCTAAAAGGAGCTTCTATGGGGGAAAGGGTTAAGAACATGTCCAGTTGTCCACTCACCTGGTCTTGGTGACTGAATTTTTGTAGGGGTTTGTGTTACTGGTGCATGATAATCTAGAGTTGTGTCCCTTGGAGCCCTATAGTTGGTGCCACCGTCCAGTGTTGACAACAGCTCCCTCTGGTGGTCTGTTGGTGATTCGGCCATCTTGTCAACCATTTTAAAGAAGCTGTCCTTGATTTCATCTCCAAGCGATCCTAAAATGACAAACAGTACCAACAATGTAGTAAACCACTTACCAAATAAATACACCTTTTTACGCCTACAACTTATTCTTCCACTGAAAAAAAAAGCTCCCCTTCATACAATCATGAACATGTATCATAAGAAATATTTTCTATATCCTGGTAGATGTGGTAGATGTAAGCTTAAAGCAGATTGAAAGTAAAGCAGAATGCTTTAGTGTTCACCTGTCTTAAAAACTAGAAACAGGTTATGGGGTAATCATTAACCTATTACCCCATAGCCAGTTTCTAGTTTTGAAAATAGGTGATCACTTAAAGCAGGTTGATTCTGCTTTACTTTCAACCTGCTTTAAGCTATCATCTGCTAGGATTTAGAGGTTTTTTTTATGGATCATTTCAAGATTGTATAAATTGGAACTATTTTCTACAGTGGAGGAATAAATCAAATGTGCTAAAAGGCACTTCTATGAGGGAAAGGGTTAATGGGTTAAGCATGTTTATTAAGACCACTAACAACACGATGACCCTGATGTGATCATGACCTCCAAATTACCATGAGCATTGTCGGCACACATGACCCAACTTGTACTCAGCTAAATGGTCTTCTTGAGTTGGGTACACATACCATACATGATGTCTCTGTCACATGTAGGTTCAAAGTTATGACCAAGGTTAAAGTTGTATACCTACAGACAATGCAAAAACAATATGCCCCAACTAAATAGTACTTGGGCATAAAAAGAAGCATATTTGTTTGTTTTTTATGAAAAACAGACAACTGTTTAATGCAGAACAAAAGTAATGCAGAAATTTGAAATAACCTTTTAACCCATTACCCAATGACCTGTTTCTAGTTTTGGTTAGTCTAAACATATTTTATTTCAGAATACAAACACATGTATTATAAGTCATAATCAGGGCTCCAGATAAGGGGGGTGGGGGTAAACTTAACAAATCCAATGTTTTCTCACTCAATTAAACACCAAATCCTATGGTGTTTTACTCATTAGAATCGGCTCTTCGAGACGATTCTAATGAGTAGTGACACCATAGAGTTTAATTCAGAAATAAAGATTTTATGTTTTGATATACTCCCCTTATCTGGAGCCCTGGTACTCATACATAGATCATTAGGATTAGAACAAAAGCAATTTCTTATTAAGTTCTTCTCCTATTTGCAAACAGGTTACCACTTAAAGCAGTTTTTTTTTATCCTGTTTTAAGCTACCATCTGCTAGGATATAGAACATCTTTCTTATGTTTGATATTCATGACTTTATAAAGTGGAATCATTTTGTTTAGTAGAGGAATAAATCAAAGTGCGTAAAAACACATATTTATGGGGTAAAGGGTTAACTTCACTGATCTGGAAATGTTGAATTTCTAAAAGTTCTTTTGTACATTCTTGCCACATAACTCCATAGATACATATTTAAGGCATTTAATTTATTCAGTAATTCCTACACTGAAGAAAATACTTTCACTTTATACAGTCATGAATATGTATCCTAAGAAATATTTTCAAGTTTTAACAAATGGTAGCTTAAAGCAGGCTAAAAGTAAAGCAGAATGCACCTTAAACACATTCTTCTTCACTTTCAACCCCTTAACCCTTTGAACCCTAGTCCCTCATATAGGCGTCCTTTTCAAACAGTGTATATGTGAATAGTACACTTGTCCTGTGCAAACAGTGAAGACCCAGATCAGAGGGCTCCGAAAGGAGCCCTCTGATCAGGGTCTTCACTGTTTGTCATAATGTTAAACATTGACAAAAACAACCCTTAAAAGTCAGAAATGGACTAGACTAAAATGGAAACTGGAATTGTCCATTTAAAGTTTCAGGGAGAAAAGAGTTAAGTGGTCTCCTATTTTCAATATTAGAAACTGACTATGGGGTAAAGGAATGGTTAATGTGTTATAAAATATGTTAACAACCCTTTTTTGACACTTTATAACAATATTGTTCTTTAAGATTTAAGCTATATTCAGCTCAGATTTCCCTTCTTTCAAATCCCATCAGATTTTAATTCAATAATAAGGTATGAAAATATTGTAATATGCCCTTTACACTTGTACTGCCCAGCATACCCACATTGTTTAGCCCATTACTGTATAAATATGCCCTTTTACCCCTTTAACCCATAAATACCCCTTTTTATGCCTTTTATTTATTCATATACTGAAGAAAATACTTCCAATTTGTACTGTCACTAATAAGAATCGTAAGAAATATTTTCTACATTCTAGCAGTCAATAGCTTATAGCAGGCTGAAAATAAAGCAGAATGCACCTTAAGGTGCATTCTGCTTTTCTTTCAACCTGCTTTAAGTGGTCAATTATCTTGAAAACTAAAGACAGGGTATGGGGTGATGCGTTAATTTATTCTTTCACTGAAAAGAATAGCACCACTTTATAAAGTCATTAATATGCACCATAAGAAAATCTGACCTTGGAATACACTGTTTGCAGAGGTAAAACCATTTACAGTGTTCCCACAGGAAAAAACTCTCCACTATAAAGATCAATGTGTTACTTGTCACTATTAAAGATTGAATAGGTTAACGCAGTATTCATAAGTAATGAACGGAATACATCTCAAAAGCTTTAGTTTACGAAGCCTTTTAACACATTCAACCTTAGCGACGAGTATACTCGTCATTTACAAACAGTGTACTTGAGATGATTAGACTTCTTCTATGCAAACAGTGCAGGGTTCACCCTGGACAATTTTTTTCTTGCGCCAGCACTTTCGCCAAATGAGAAAAGTTTGTGCCAAAATTGAAATATTGGAGCCATTTTTGGAGCCAGATGGCAATAGTCATACAAATTTATAGATTTTTATCGATGAATTATTCTGCTTAGAAATGCTATTCATTATTGATATTCCACTCCTAATAGTTTTCAATTTTTGTTATACTTTAAGGCCTTTCGCTACCGGAAGTCGGTCTTGCGGGCGAGCGGATATGCGTCTGGACGACACAGACTTTTTTCGTACGTGTTTATACTAGAAAATTTATATAAAGGAAATGTTGATATAAATTAGTATAATCCTTCATAGCGCAGTTAGTATAGTGGTTGACTATAGTGGTTGACTAGCAATCCAAAGGTCATAGGTTCGAGACCCATCCGATCCAAATATTTTTTTTTAGTGTCCGATTTATTGACTTGTCAATCCATAACGCAGTAATCAAGAGACATGTTATGTTTAGTCTTCGTTGATTAGTACTAGTGATGTTTACGGTCCAAGTATATGTCCACTTACCTGTACGTTTTAGTTTAATGACTTACAAGTCAATTAAATCGGTATACATGTAAACGATTTGATCGAACTATAAAGCCACACCTTGAAGCTTATCAATACGCTAACCTTTTCAAGATCGGTATTGCCCATTATAATTATGTTCAAACAATATAATAAACCTTGTATGCAAGTCCATGAATAAATAATAATGCATTTTAATGACAAAGTTTTAATTCTAAGGTAGGTAAGTGTATCTAAACAACAAATATCCCACATTTTAATAAGAAAATATGTTATTACAACAAATCCTGACTGTAATATTTTCTAATTTTTTCAGACTGACTAGTTCATCAACCATATATTTGAATAAAATGAAACCAAATATACATTGAATGAGTCAGTTTTTTGTAATTCAATTTTTTAGCATTTTGCAAAATTTAAATAGCTGATAACATCTTTCTGAACACCTTTATTCAAAATTTGTTTTTAGCTTTTCTTGTAATGAATGTTGTGGACTACTTATTGGGCGAGAATTATAGTCATTAGCTTTATTCATTTTTAAGAAAAATAAAATCATCAAAATTCTAGGTTTTTGTCAGAAAAAAGACCTTAAAGACAAACCACACGATAAATTTTGCCTATATTTACACACATTGTTTCTTAGGCTATTATCATTCTTCATGACAATTTTCATAACAATCGTATGGAAACTACGCGCATATGCGAAGTACCTTAACAAATGCTTTACATTTCATCAGTCCACTTTAATCTACACTGGTACCTTATCCATATGTTATTGTTTTACAAAAGGGTGATTTGGTCTTAGTATTCTGGAACCTCAAAGGGTGCAGCTAGTGTGCTACAGAAATGGAAATGAGTAACATACCTTTAAAATGTGCACAAGCCTTTCTAGCTATGATGTGTCACATTTCCTTTTTCTTTACTTTTCTTACTTAAAATCTAAAATAATGAGAAGTCCTTGATCTGAATATTGGTAATGAAAAGGTACAACTTTACTTTTACAAATTCATCATAAATTCAAAATCCTTTGGACCTAAACCCCTTCATTTAACATAAAATGTTCCATTGTCACCCTTTAACTGAAGCTAGTGATTCCCAAGGCTGTGCCGGCCACCCTCGGCCACCCTCGGCCACCGCAACCGGAGAGGCTTGTGTTGAGGAGGTGAACACGCAGCTGTCTAATCTTTCCTATTTTTTCTGTCTATCCTAAATCTGATTTCTTACTTTACTATTTTCTCTCTTTCACTTTTTCTTGACCAATCCAAACCCGTTGGGTAATAGTCATTAGTGACTGCACCAACGTATGATGTAGATGTAGAAGCTTAGAAAAAGTTATTCTTACGTTTGTGGGGTTCTTATGATTCATAACAAATTTATTTATTTTCAGTAGAAACGGTCTCACAATTATTGATGTTATCTTTTAACATATATATATTTAAAAAATATCTTCACTGCCTTTGAAAACTTCTTCACTGTTTAAGTATTTCCCCCCTAAGGAACCTCACGTAAACCGTTTGATCTACAGAAGCTGTGTTCATTTCAATGTGTCAATCAAGACCAGTGACGTCATTGAAGGCTACTGACTCGCGGACATTTTTAAGTGGGGTGATTTGTAGAATAATTTAATTATGTAATAGATCTACTGTGGATTAAATAAACCAAATTAAAAAGATTACATGGGAGGATAAAAGGATTGCTTTTTTTGGTTGAGTGATAACTTTTATAATTACATCTTTTGTGTTCACTACACAATTTGAAACTAAATGGAAAACTACTTTTAAGTCTTTACTTTTAGAAGCTTCACCAATTATGACCGGCATGGCGGTCTAGCCATCAATCAGTGACACACTTTGTGTAAACAATGCTTACTGTTTGATTCCCATATTGCATAACAGCACTACACTGTGTGGCATAACACAGACAGGGTCAATAGATTTCACACTCAAGTGATCATAATTAGTCTGTGGATATCCACAACGGAGTTGACAAAGTCCAGCAACTAAACTAAAGAACATTCTATTCTTCGGCTCTATTGCGAAAAATCTCGGTGCCAGCTACTTTCGCCAGATGAAAATTTCTTGAGCCAAATTAAAATTTCTTGCGCAAATGGCGCCCTTTGCGATAGGCAGCGGGAACCCTGCAGTGTAGACCCTGATCAGAGGGGTCCTTAAGGATCCCTCTGATCAGGGTTTATACTGTTTGTCATTTTGAAATAATTTTTTTTAAATCGTCCCTAAATAGACAATAATGGACTAGACGTATTTTTAAATTTGAATTGTCCATTAAAGGTTTTAGGGGTGAATGAGTTAATTCATTTGTGGCTTCTGAGCTGGATCTGAACTATTTGCCAAACTTACGAAACATTTCAAAATTCGTTGCCAGCATTCGAAGAAAATATTTTGAAACCTAATGACAAGTATACTAGTCCTTTACAGTGTTCCTATGAAGAGCACACTTGTCATATGCAAACAGTGTTGACCCAGATCGGAGGGCTCCTAAGGACTCATCTGATCTGGGTCTGCATTGTTTGTCATTTTGCAATTTACTGCAAAAAAACCTAACAATTCTGAATAGCCAAAAATATATTGACTAGTCTTAATTGGAAAACTAGAACTGTCCATTAAAATTGTCTGGGATAAAGGAGGTAAAGGTACATGTTTTCCTCTACTACATACTTTGTGGTGAACTGCTGACATTACCAAAGCCTTCCATCTTTGACCTCCCATGAGGACTCTGAAATGAGCTTGGACCTATTCCAGCTGAAACAAGAAATTGTACAACTTGATAAGAAAGAGTACATTTACCCATTACTCCGTAGATACTCATTTTTACTCATTTAATTTATTCCTCCACTGAAGAAATAAAATCCAATTCATATAGTCGCCAATAGGTATCATATGAATTATTTTCTATATTATAACAGATGGTAGTTTAACCCTTTCCCCCATAGCACATTCAGTGTATTCCTCTGCTGAAGAAACTAGTTCCAATTTATACAGTCATGAATATATATCATTAGAAATATTTTCTTTATTCTAGCAGATAGTAGCTTAAAGCAGGTTGAAAGTAAAGCAGAATGCGCCTTAAGGCGCATTCTGCTTTACATTCAACCTGCTTTAAGTAGTTACCTATTTTCAAAACTAGAAACAGGCTACGAGGTAAAGGGTTAAGCAGGCTGAGGTAAAGCAGTGGAGACATAAATATTTTAGTATTTGAAATACTCTCCTGATTCCCTATGTTGTATAAATCTACAGGAATGAGCAGCTGTAACTGCTAGAGGTTCCTCATTAACTGACTGCTTTATGCAGGCCAAAGTCATACAGAAAGCCACTTTAAGAGTTTTCTACATTATATTTTGTAAGGTGCTACTGTTGTTGATACTGAAAAGCCATTTTCCTTTGAATAGTGATTCAAAACAGGTTTGACTTGAAACAATTTTGCAAAATATTAACTCATTCATCCCTGAAACTTCAAATGGATAATTCCAGTATTAAATAAAGTATTGCAGAATGACAAACAGTGAAGACAAAATGACAAACTGTGCAGACCCTGATCAGACGGCATCTTTAGGAGCATTCTGATCAGGGGCCACACTGATGTAGTCCTCTGACCGGTCACTAGGGTCGAATGAATTACTCCTAAAATCATCCAGCAAATCTATTGCCAATGTTTAATATTAACACACTCGTTAAATCATTACCTCATAAATGCATCTCTAATTTATTCCTCCACTAAAGAAACTAGTTCCAACTTATATGGTTCTATACCCTAGTAGATAGTAGCTTAAAACAGGCTGAAAATAAAGTAGAATGTGCCTTAAGGAACATTCTGCTTTACTTTCAACCTGCTTTAAGTAGTCACCTGTCTTCAAAACTAGAAACAGGATATGGGGTAAAGGGTTAGTGGAAGTTTACTGATTATGCAAATCTGTACAGATACAATAGAAACAGGTTGTTAGTATACTTACTCATCACAACTGTAGGGGCTGCTGTTTGTGGCACTGTCTCTGGCTCTACTGTCTCCTTATCTGTGTTGAACAATACCTCTAGCAAGCCCTGTAACACACCACAGATAAATAATTTGGTATCATATTAACCACTTATCCCTAGCCTATCTCTAGTTTTGAGCACAGGTGATCAGTTTAAGCAGGTTGAAAGTAACGCAGATGGGCCTTACTTGAAAGACTTATCATTAGTCCCCCCCCCCTTGAAGGAGCTTTCTGCTTTAATTTCAGTCTGCTTTTACCCTTTACCCAATAGCTTGTTTCTAGTTTGGAAAATAGGTGACTCCTCAAAGCAGGTTGAAAATAAAGCAGAATGTACCTTAAGGCCCATTCTGCTTATTTCTTTCAACCTGCCTTAACCCTTATCCTGCGGTGATATCTTCTGCTTCGAAATTGTCGTCTGCAAAATATGTTAAATTTAGATGTATACATTTTTTAAGTAAAGAAACCTAAAGACGAGTGTCAAACAGTTTGGATCCAGATCAGACGCCGCGTTATGCGGCGTCTGATCTGGATCTTAACTGTTTGCAAAAATCACTAAAGTCGCGACCAGCAGGCAAAGGGTTAAGCATCCACCTTCTAGAATAAAGAAGATATTCCTTATGATACATATTCATGACAGTATAAATTGGTACTATTTTCTTCAGGGGAGGAATAAACTGAATGTGCTTAAAGTCGCTTCAATGGGGTGAAGGACTAAGCTATCTTCTACTAGGATACAGAAATCATTTTTTGTAGCTCATATTCATGACTGTATAAAGGGTAACCAAGGCTTAAAAATGTAGTTATGGAGGAATAATGTATTTTTTTTCAAGTCCTATTTTGTTTTCATTTGTTATAATACATGTATCCAATTACCTGAGCTATTTTTCTGGTGTGAGTATATGGCTCCATTCCACGTAAAGGGTCCGGAGAGCCGCTAACTTCTACAGACAGAAAGAAAACACATATGTTGTAATTAAAAAAAAACTTTTAGCCTAACCCTTATTTGATATAAAGTTGTTCCCTCTCTACAACAGCCCTCCCAACAATGACTCCCTCTTTACAATGACCTTTGCCGCAGTTCCCTAAACAAGACAATTATATCTAATGTTTTTACTGTTGAAATGTCTGCTTCAAATTGTTGTCTGGTGTTTTTCTCAAAGTTACATTTTGATTGAATAAATATAATGCAGAGTAACAAACAGCTTGAAGCCAGATCAGACGCCGCATAACTCGGCGTCTGATCTGGATTCAAGCTGTTTGCAAATGTAAGCCAGTTTCCCTCTCTATAACAACTCCCTCCGAACAATGCACATGATTTTTGTCTCCCTTTTTGGGTGTCGTTGTAGAGAGGGAGCGCTGTAGTGTAAAACCTGTGCTAAGCAACCATTCAACAACTAACCTGTAGACAAAACAAATGTTTGACTCTTTACCACATAGCCAGTTTCAGTGTTTGAAGGCAGATGAACACTTAAACAAAGCAGAATGTGCCTTAACCCATTACCCCATAGCCGATTTCTAGTTTTGAAGATAGGTAACTACTTAAAGCAGGCTAAAAGTAAAGCAGAATGTGCCTTAAGGCACATTCTGCTTTACTTTCAGCCTGCTTTAAGCTACCCTCCACTAGAATATAGAAATATTTCATATGGTACATATTCATGACTGATTAAATTGGAACTATTTTCTTCAGTGGATGAATATATTTAAGGTGTAAAAAGGCATATTTATGAGGTAATGGGTTAAGGCGCATTCTACTTTTAAGTTGCTTTAAAGGAAATATTTTGTGTGGTGCATATCCATGACTATGGATCTGTCTGATCAGGGTCTGCATCATTTGTTTATTTTGTACATACATGTAGCTTTCTGATATATTTTCCAAAAAGGTCCGAACAATCAACATAAACTGGTCCATTGTCAAAAGCAGAATAATCCATTATGAAAAAAGTCAGCATAAAAAGGGTTTAATAGTTTGCGTTTAACCCTTTACCTGATAGCCTATTTATAGTTTTGAAGATAGGTGACTACTTAAAGCAGGTTGAAAGTAAAGCAGAATGCGACTTTAGACACATTCTACTTTACTTTCAGCCTGCTTTAAGCTATCATGTGCTAAAATAGAGAAAATATTCCCTTTAATATATATTCATGACTGATTAAATTGGAACTATTTTCTTCAGCGGAAGAATAAATCAAATTCGCTAAAAGACGCTTCTATGGGGTAAGGGTTAAACTGGCAATAATAGTCTTCTCCATTGTAGCCCTAACAATAAAAATAAACTGGTCTGTTTTCAAACACAGAATAATCCATGTGAAAAAGGGTTAAAATGGTTTAAAAAATAACCAACTTCATTTATATGTATTTTCAATGAGGCTATTGTGAAAACACACCACATACTTGTAGCTTCCTGGATGCCTCTGGATTTCTTCAGCAGACCTAGCTTGAAGTTAGGATGGCCATTCTTTATAATATACTCCATCAGTTTCAATACCTGTAAAAAAAGGTTTTATATTATTGCAGAGCTGCAGATAAGGAGAGTATTTCAAAAACTAAAATTTTTTATTTCTGATTTAAACCCTATGATGTGACTACTCATTAGAATCGTCTCTTTGAGGCGATTCTAATGAGTAGTCACACCATAGGATTTCGTGCTGAAATGAGTGAGAACCTATTGGATTTGTTCAGAATACGTCCTCTTATCTGGATCCCTGTTAATATTTATACTTTACCAAATACCAATGAAGCTGAATTTTCAAATGGTCTCAACTACTTTTAACAAATGACCTGTTTACATTGACTTTTAAGGGGTTTTATTTGAATATTTAAAAGCGTGAGAAACAGCGAGATCAGAGGGCTCCTTCATGATTTGGGTCTACACTGTTATCAAAGAATTGATATATCAGGTTTCAGCAGTACAAGAATTATCGACTTATTTCAAGAAAAATGTTATTTCATATAAATAGCTCTTGAATATTTCAAACACTGAAAGTCTAATGCTTCCACTCATATGTTGTGAAGTAGGTTAAAGCAGGCTGAAAGTAAAGTAGAATGTGGCATAAGGCGCATTCTGCTTTTCTTTCAACCTGTTTTAAGAAGTCACTTATTTTCAAAACAAGAATCAGTCTATGGGGTAATGGGTTAAACAGATTAATATAATGGTATGGATAACAACTCACCTTTATCTTGATCCTTGGCGAGTCGTCATCTAATCTCTTCACCATGAAGTCCAGGCAGTTCTCACAATAGTCCTCCGATTCCAAGGTAATGTCGGAATTATGTTAAGGAGTCATTCAGATAATGCAACGTCAGCTAAATTTTAATGCTTCTTGTATAGAGCAATAGGAGACTTTTCCTACAATCTGATTGTTGTCGGCAAAAAAAGCTGACTGAAAGTTTTATGATCTTGGTCTGTACTGACAGTTTGTTATAATTTATTTTTAAAACAAACCCTTAACCAGTTATCCCATAAATATACATCATTTTACGCCTTTTATTTATTCCTCCACTGAAGAAATTAATTCCAATTTATGCAGTCATAGATATGCAGCATAAGAAATATGTTCTATATCCTAGCAGACAGTAGCTTAAAGCAGGCTGAAAGTAAAGCAGAATGTGCCTTAAGGTGGTCAACTATCTTCAATACAAGAAAGAGGCTATTGGGTAAATGGGTTAAATAGTTAATGTAAACTGGTTGATTGTTCAT
Organism: Gari tellinella; assembly: GCA_922989275.2. Lineage (NCBI taxonomy): Eukaryota > Metazoa > Mollusca > Bivalvia > Cardiida > Psammobiidae > Gari > Gari tellinella. Next base: position 26,272,670 of record OV277856.1, on the reverse strand, counting down.
TAGAAAATGGAAGATCTCTTCTTTTTTGAAAGTCAGCAGTGTATGATTTAAGGAAATTACAATATTTTATATCAAACCAATTACTTCATTAATATGCCTTTAGTTTATTCCTCCAATGAACAAAAGTGTTCCACTTTATACAGTCATGAATATGTACCATAAGAAATATTTTGTATATCACAGCAGATGGTAGTTTAAACTTTAAAGCAGACTGAAAGTGAAGCAGAATGTGCCTTAAGGCACATTCTGCTTTACTTTTAACCTGCTTTAAATAATCACCTATCTAAGCTATCTTAAGTACTAGAAACAGGCTAAGGGGTCATGGGTTACAAAAAAAGGTTGTTTTGTACTGAGGATCAAATGTAGCTGCCTGGGCCCGGGTGCATGACACATAGTTAGTGTCTACCTGTAAGGTAAGTACCTCGCCGTTAATTTATCTATACTGAGTATAGTAGTAAAAAATCAATATTTAACTCTCAGCGATGGAGTTAGCATACAGGTAGACACTAACTATGTGTCATGCACCCGGGCCCTGAACTGTTGTTTCAGAAAAGATACTTGCCACTTCACTGTACATATAACCTGGTACTGGTTCCCCATCATCTGAAGTTGCCTTCATCAATGTGCTTATCTGCAATAAGAACAGCCAGTTTAACCCCATTACCACATAGAAGGGTCTTCTAGCCCATTAATTTTATTCCTCCACTGAAAAAAATAGTTCCAATTCATACAGCCATGAACATGTACCATTAGAATTTTTTTCTAATCCTAGCAGATGGTAGCTTAAAGAAGGTTGAAAGTAAAGCAGAAAGGCGCCTTAAGGCACATTTTGCTTTACTTTCAACCTGCTTTAAGTGGTCACCTGTGTTCAAAACTGAAAAAAGCTATGGAGTAATGGGTTAAACACCATTGTTTCGTGGTGTTCAGTGACAGTAATGGAAAAGATAAAAGACAAAAACATTTTCTTTCCTAGTTTCTTTTCTGTGTTAACCAAACACACTGAAAAATGAAAATAAAGCAGAAATTCCTTGTGGAAGATTTCTATGTTACTTTCAACCTTCCTTAATCAGCAAGCAGTCTGGATTTAGGAAACGCTTTCTAAAGCATTTTATCACAAAAAGCATGATAAGAAATTTCTCTCAGAAATATTTACAGGCATAAAAAATTAAAAAAGGCATTACTCTGAAGGATAGGGTTAAGGGACTTCAAAAACAAGAAATAGGAGAAGATATTTATCGGTAGCAAATAAACAATATGAACAAAAGAGTCATGAAAGTGTCTGGGTAGCAAAAAGCTGAAAAAGTGTCCAATAACGAACCATAATAAACGCTTCAAGATTCAATACTGTTAGAAATAATCAGCAAACATGTTTTCTGCTTCAAACAGGCTGAATGAAAATCTGTTTTTATAAATGAACGCAACAAAATTTCAATCATGTAGAATCATGACGACATAATAAGGGAAGTTAGGGAAGCATGATATGTGATGGTTACTTATGCTAAATTGCTAATTTTGTGAAAGCTAAGTGCCGCATTGTGATTGAGAGCGCAGATCCAAAAGTAGCTCGTTTATATTATGTACCTGTACACTGATGTTGACTAATGTGAAAAAGGTATGTAGTGTACGATTTTGAGGTCATATTCTCGTTCTTTTTTTTCTTTCTATTTATTACTTCTACGCCATCAATTCTGATGATTATGAGAACCGGGGCACCTTTTAGGTGCACCATTGGGACTGTACCCGGCCGTTCACTTTATCCTGACACCGACGAACCAGTCGTAATGCTAACCCGAAATCCTGAGCGCCAAGGAGGGAAGCCGTTACTACCAATTTTCAAATCTTTGGTTTGACCCGGCCGGGGATTGAACCCAAAACCTCCCGCACTGCAAGCGGACGCTCTACCAATGAGCTATGCACGGCGGTTATTTTCTAAGAATCTTAGTAAGATATTCTGATTTGTTTTTCATAACTCTGAGCTGTTATTTACCTGGTGTAATTTTCGGAGATCTCTCATCTCCTTCGTCAGCACTACTGGCTAGTAGGGCTGTTTTGGCGGGTCACGTGACGTAGGCAGGTCACATGACTTGGAGTGCTGACGAAGGAGATGAGAGATCTCCGAAAATTACACCAGGTAAATAACAGCTCAGAGTTATGAAAAACAAATCAGAATGTCCAATCCTGAGCTTGGAAACAACCTATTTAGTTGTCTTAGTAAGATAGCCTTTTTCTCAGGGGTATTATATTTATACAGTAATATAGCATTATTTCCCAGACTTTTTGGGACGAGCAAAGTAAATGCATTCTAGAGGTGCTGTACATCAGCTATATAAAAGAACCTAGGGTTTCTCCAGCAGTTCCAACTGTGCTGCAAAACTCTAAAATAACTAATGTCTGTTGAGGAGTCCACAATGTAATGGAAAAGTGTTGTAACAATACAATCTTAAGAATAAATTATTTATGTATTACAGATAAAAAAGAAACTGTTGGAAAGTTCTGGAAACATGAAATTTCATTCTCACACAGAAGAACTTCGAGAAAGGGGTTGAACTGTAACGGGCCGAAACAAACAAAAAGTGAAACTAACTATCGATAGAACTGTTTATTGGGTTAATGTTTTTGGTACATATTTATTACGTCATTAAATAATACCATTAACTGCAAATATCTTAAAATATTGAAATATAAAAGTGAATACCTGCCTTGTTTACAAACGAAACCTTCGCAAGAAGCTGACTCGCCATTGTGGGAAATGTTTACATCTGCACCGTTGCCTTTGGGTATAGAATAAAACACGGACCTCTTGTAAATGTCCGCAGCGTCCCGCGTCTAGAATGCCTTACACAATTCAACCAACTTTAAAATTTAACAAAGTAATTATTTTAATGAATATCTTTTTCTTGAAAGTTCGGCCCCAAATTGAGAATGGTAAAACAAAGAAGACACACTTTTAATACAAATCAAATCAAATCAATATTTATTTATTTTCGGAACATAAGCTATAATGTATAGCTTTTTACCGACATGTTCTATTATTACACCTCGCATTGAGTTACAATGTTAAATTCCCATAGACCTACAGTTGACATTTTGCATGTCTTTTATATCTATTCAAAATTATACTGTTACTCTTTATGATATTCTTTTTGTGACGTCATTCTAAAGGACATTACTTTTTTTACTACGTCCGAAAACGTACTGTCAGCCTTGACATGCCAATCGCTATTGGATACATTGGAACGTTTTAAAAAGTGGTAACTTATAATCAACTTTTGACATTTTCTGTACAAGTTGCTTCCTTTTGTCCATTCCTTAACGATTTGCCATAATTTCGGAAGAGGATATTTGCCACCTAGACAATGTAAAGACGCTGTTTCTTCAATTTACTTATATAACGTTCTTCTTTGTTTACTTGTAATATAATTATAAACAATGTGACGTCGTAAGACGGCGACGTCATTTCCCGCGTTATGTACACGTCCGCGCTAAATTGGTGTTCACAACACATTTTATAAAAGACGAATAAAACGATTCCAAAGCCAGGGTTGATAAGCTCGGTGTAATAAAATAAATATTAGATGTCAGTTTGCGTGACATTCAAATTGTCAACCCTCGAAAACAAGAATGTCACCCTCGGCTACGCCTCGGGGTGACATGCTGTTTCTCGGGTTGACAATTTGAATGTCACGCAAACTGCCATCTAATATTTATATAATGTTGTACAGTGCATGTACTTCAACCCATTCACTGCCATGACGTAATCTGGTTGAAACAATTACAGTCTGCATCTATTTTCCAAATAAATTTTTAGGTAAATTGACTGAAGCATTATTTTAATGAGAGTCAAATCACGGAGTAAATTTACTCCGTGGTCAAATGGTGCGAATACTGATCAGACGGCACGGCGTCTCACATCAGGATAGAACTTGTTTGCAAATAACCTTAGTCAGTGCTCCCACTCTACAACGACACCCAATGGGAGTAAAAAATGTTAGTGTTGGTCGGAGGGAGTCGTTGTAGGGAGGGGCATTGGTTTACATTTGCAAAAAGCTTTAATACAGACCAGACGCCGCGTAACGCGACGTCTGATCTTGATTCAAGCTGTTTTTCACTCGCCATTAAAGGGACTCGCAACCGGATGGTGTACTTGTCAAAATAAAATAAAATACTCAAATAAAAGCAAATTTGTGGCATTATTTGGCTTCTGACATTAAAAAAATATGATCAGTCCAAAAAAAGTCTCAAGAATCGTCACCGAATCTTAGATTTTTAGATATTTTCCATCGTTTTTCTATACCGACTAGTAGACGGTATAGTTGTTGTTGTTGCTTCTCTACACGGGCTCAGACATAAACACGAGCCGAATTACGAAGTTGTATGCACTTTCGATAGCTACACATTGAAATACGTTAAATCGATCCGAGATAAACGGATAGTTCCGTGGTCCATTGGTCTAAGCGGTTTCCCCTATTTTGCCTTCTGTCCGCCAATGCCGGGCCCCGGGTTCGAATCCCACCAGAGACCAGTATTTTTTTTTATTGAAATACATTTTTTTTAAACAGAATTTCTTATCCTAAACTAATTCTTTACCATTTATATAAGCGTTTGACACATATTTACAAATTACTATTTTTAATGCAGCATCTGGTTGCGAGTCGCTTTAAGGTTTTTTCCTGTCAAAATGTCCAATATACAACTTTAAGCAGTAATAGCGTTAAATATAATTGTCCTGTTATGGGAACAGCGGCAAAGATCGTTGTAAGGACTGGAGAAGGTCGTTGTTTGGAGGGCCGCCGTAAGGAGGGAACACTGTACTTCAAGGTAAGGCATGAGAAGAGGTTCATTAATTTGAAATATACATAGCCTACAAGCAAGCACAGCTGCCACACAAAGTAAATAAATATGACGTAAAATACTGCTTTGTTCCCGCTTAATTTATATCCATGACATATCAAAGTTTTTTTTCCAGACAATAAATCATGTTAATTTTGTTTGTTTGCGAACAATAATCAGATACATGTATTACGTATCCAGTTTCTAAATGTATCCTTTTACAACCGTTATTCGAACACAACCAAAAATCGAACACATGAATCATTTCGCGTGACATCTATGTTTACAAACAAATTTGCATAATCGCGCGGGACATTTTGACAGTAACACCGGTAGAAATGTCAAGAACTCAAAATCGGCAAAAAAGATCAGTAAACAGGTAAAAGGGCATTTGTTGAACTTCTCTGAGTATAAATATTGCATATACATCTAATCCCAAAATTCCCATTGTATAATGATGCCACAAACTACCTTTTTGTCAACAAAAATGGCCAGTGGTGTATCGGCTGCAAAACTTTTATATTTACCTCATCCCTAATGGTCCGGATAAATTATATTGAGGGTTCAGACCACTAAATTTGATCAAATCTCAAACTAGGGGTCTTTATCACTTTTTCCCCTTTTTTTATTTCCTAAGTGTGTTTCATATAAGAAGTAACATAGTAGAGGGGCTGACCCCATGAATCCAAATGTTTTTTTAACCCATCCGGTATAAAATTTCTGTTGGTACGAGGCAATAGTATATATACATACATGACACTTGAGGGTGGATGCCAGATTCAGAAGTGGTGCAAAATTTTTCTACAGTATTTTTTGTTACCCCACCCACTGAAATTCAATGCTAAATACTGATCTTACAGATTGTTTAATCTTATGACAGGGTTGTCATGTAAACATGTTTATCGTTTGAATTGTGTTGTTTATTGGGTATTTAAATGCTTTAGGATGTTTTTAAATGCAAAATTTTAGTATTTTAGTATTTAGTAGGTTTAGAAGTTCATAGAATGTCGTAGAATGTAACAGTAGAGGGGCTTGCACTATGAATTAACCTTTTTTTTTTTATTTAACACATCCAGTACAAAAGTTCTGTTGATTTGAGGGAATAGTATACATACAGACAATGACACTTGAGGGTGGATGCAGGTTCAGGAGTGGTGCAGAATTTGTTACAGTATTTTCATTACCCCACCCACTCCATTTCAATGGTAAATACCGATGTCATGTTAAGTCTTACAATCAGGTTACAAATTAATTTATTGACTCAAAACACCTTAAATAAGTCTTCTTATATACCTTTATGTAGAATCATGGTTTAAACTATTTGTTTATTGTTAATATGTGTCTCCTTCAACCCCCCCCCCCCCCAATAAAAAAATCAAAAATCAAAAATAAATCAACGTTTTGGGGAGTTAAGACATTTTATTGTGCTTACTGTCTGTCTATTTGTCTGTCTGTTAAAACTCGTATCGAGCTAGCTCGCATAGCAAAACTGAAGGATTTTTCTCAAATGTTCACAAGTGAATTATTTATATGAGAAACCGTTGGACATTGGGCTGTGACCAACTTTACTATAAACTGTTTTCCTTCATAGATATAATGGGGAAAATCATGTGCGCAGTTAACTCCTGCAATATTAAAGGGATTTGCACTGAATCTTCGTGGACTAACATTACTTGTAGACAGACAGATATTTTATTTATGTCTCACTTCTATAAATGATGAGTAACTAAGATTTACAAATCTAAAACCATGCAACTTAGTGTATGCTTATATAAAATATCATCACAGCGTAGTTTTAAAATATAGGTACATTATATACATCATCACAGCATTATTTATACAACTGTTGTCGTTTATACATTATAATATCTTGACAGATTTTGGCACTGGTTTTAACATCATAAGCATCAGACAAAATGAATTCAAATTTCGCATGTGTAAGTTAAAATATGGTTTGGAAAGTTTACTGCGACCATTTTGACTGTAGTAATGGCGCTTTGAATATATTTCCTACACAGAATATCTAGGACAAAAAGGTGTGCACCGAGCTTCCTCTACACTATTGGAGGGAATTCCCAGATTGACTACTTATATAAAATGTCCGAAGGTTTGCTATTTGAGCTGCATTTATTTTACATAATAGAATGTATGTATACATAAATCGGAAAGTACAGTTTATTCTTCCTACACTGTTGGAGGACTTTCATAGACCAACTACGTGTATTTGAAGGTGTAGAAGTTGTTTGGAATTTCGACTGCGACCATTTGGATATAAGTTAATGCCCTTCAAATTAAAATGTGTACAACTTCCTCACTATTTGGTTGAAAATTACTGGTATAAAAGCTGTTTTTCTTAATGAAACTGGCTGGAATTATTCCTTGTCCGACTTGGATTCGAAACCTGCCACCGCTCTCCCACGTCGCTATAAGCAACCACAACTTATCACAAGCATTGTACTTTAAGTTAATTTATTAGGTGTCCAAGTTAAAATTGTCATATATACGAGTACATTCACTTTAAGCATAAATATAACGTTTGGTTATCTAAGCGACTACTCACAATATATGCTAAATAAGAGCAGTATACTGGAAATATGTGTCAAATTCCAAGCTTTTTAAACAGCAAAGTACATCAACTTATTTGAATTAGTGTACGTCAGTTTCATAACCAGGCGTGCAAGGTCATTGTCATATAAACATTCACTTTTAGCATCAAAATAATAGTTGGTTATTTTAGCAAGCAATGGCACTATATATATATATACTCTTTATTTCCTCTTATGACAGAGATTATATCATTCGACAGGATACATCACAATAAATTTAATAATAATTATATATACATTATGACCGAAACACAAATGAAACAAGTTTCTAATACACCATTTGAACATAACCAATGAGTAGAAAGAATACAGAGCTCATCACTTTAAGTTTGTATGTAGCATTGATATGATTAGATACAAATCTCAAAGTGAATGAAACATTAACAACGGACATCAATTTAGAAATGGTTGATTTATATATTATATTCTCAAATAATTTGAGAACGATAGGTTATAAGGAAATGGTAACTTGAAAAGGCATAATAATTCGTAGCTACCAGTGTTATATAAAATTAAACTTGATTATGACTGACCCTTAGTATATATTATGTCAAATACGGCACTTAGACCGAACAGGCATAAAGAGAAGTCGAAATCAATATAAATGCTCAGTGGTATTCCCTTACTGCTCCTTATACGACTCCTTTTTCGGTACGAAACAAAATAAGCTGTAGTGTGCTGCTTTCCAATAGAAACGCAGACAAATCATTTTATTATAAACACAATGCACAGGATAAAGAGTTTAATCAGTCTAAATCGTATACATACTAATACTATGATAAAACAGTATAAGGCAGTAAAGCAATAACCACAATCCTGCTCACGGTTTATGCTGATCAAATATAAACCATTTTTATGCACATTGCAACAAACAATGTGGCTTTTGACAGAAATAAATTGAAAGTTTAGTCTGACCAGGTCTAAATCAAAGTTGCTCATTCAACAGTTTTCACAAGAAACATAAAGATGAGTGACAGTTTGAAATCAGATCAGACACCGCATTACGTCTGATCTGGGTTCTAACTGTTTGCAAATGAAAGCCAAGTCATGCTCAACATTCTAAGAGTATTAATTTCTTTCTCTATAACAAACCCCTCCGAACAACAAACACTCTTTGTCTCTCATTGAGTGTTGTTGTTCAGAGGAAGCACTGTATATTGCTCTCATTTGGCATATATTGTGAGTGGTTGTTAAGGTAACTAAAATGTATTAATTTGCAAACCCGAAACTGCGACTAAAATACACTGGTTCAAATACGTGCAATATACTTTCCCTTCAAAATAGCTTAATTTGACATATATTTGACACACATTTTCAATATAGTTTTCTCATTTTGCAATTACTGTGAATGGTTGCTAAGGTAAACAATTTTTTCTTCTTCATTTTACTGTTTTAAAACAATGTTAACTTGCAAACTGTATGAATATGGGCTTATATTATGAACATTCAGTACAATGGTTTTGACAGGCTCAGTGGTTGACTTTAAAAACGCTAGAATTCATATTTTGATTATAATGCTATCATTCAGCAATTATTATGGGTGGTTGCTATGGTAACCAAATATCAGTTTCATGCTAAACGCCAAAGTGTATATGACATTGGTTATTTGCAAACCTTATAATGAAACTAATTAAAGTAATTGTGTAATGATTCTGATAGTTTACTGCATTTTACCTGCCTAATGTCTTGCCTTTGACACACGTTTCCAGTAAATTAAGTCCTTATGACAGGTATTACCATAGTTACCAAGCACTATATGCATGTATTGTCTTCCATTTGTATTTTATAACGATACGCTTCAATATGTGGTTATAGCCATTTAAGAGTGATCATGGTACATTTCAAGCAATACAGCTCAGTTACATACCGGTAGCAATTAAAACATTGTAAATATTATAGTTTCGTTTCCATGGTTACTTCCTTAGCAACCAAAATCCAATAGGTTTTCTTCCCAAATAGTAATCAACATACATGCATTATTTTTGTTTCTTGGTGATCATATTCAAATTCAACATAGATGCATGAATTTTCTACCAGTACTGGAATATGCCAAACGCATAGTTTCTGTCAGTATACTAATCCATAAACATTGCACGTGCGTACCAATTAGGTTTAATGTTGACCTGAAAGTTACAACGTTATTTTATAATCAATATGTCGTGTTTCGAATTTCAAATGTCATTGTATCTGAAACATGTACGTTTTACCTGGAAAATGCCATGAATTTGTTGTTTTTAACACACAAAATACTCTGGTTTGAGGGGAAATCCTCTTTTCGCGTTACCATGGCAACCGGATACGGGAAACAAATTTTGGGGGTTTTGTTTTCCATTTCATGCATAGAGGTACAAATGGTGTAACTTTCATGCAAATCGGAGCAATGGGTGCCGACGCCTTTATAATGTAGAGAATTACTGTTACACATTGTTAAATTTGATGACAGAGTTATGGCCCTTGTTTTAAAAAATCTGCACCACTTCCAGATCTGGCATCCACCATAAATTCTAGCCTCATGGTCTAAACTATTCGAAAATATCATCAGAAATTTTATACTAGATGGGTTAAAAAAGAATCCATTTTAAGGCCCTTTTATTCAGTTGGCCCTTCTACTAACAGGGAATAAACAAAATATTTGTTTATCTTACAGGTTCCAGTACACTCGTGTTTTTTTTTAGAAAAATATGTTCAACAACTTTAACAAATTTCTTCTTTGTTTTAGATGCATTTCACATCAAATGCCCTGTCTGTAGCCATTAACAATTGATACTTTATGTCTAAACTACTGTAAATTACATGTAAAACAAGTTGATTTTACTTTTTATGAGGTTACAGACTCTTGTTTTATGTTTTGTCTGACATTTTATGAACAAACACTTACCCTGGACTACATATAGTAGATATTTTGTGGTGTCAAACCTGCTGTTCGAATTTAGGTTGGCATCCCACTGAGAATGAGGTAAGCGGGCCACTATGCTTTGTTTACATTGTTAGAGAACCGATATTAGTTGCAATAACTTACCCATCGTATTATAAGTTGAAAATAACCATTGTATCCAGTATCTATGTAAAAAATAACTTTTATTCACATAGAAATTTGTAATTGGCTCGAAGATGCTTAGGTGTTCGAATAATGGTGGTACCGGGATATACCAGGTGCTAATAGATCTATATGAAGGTGTAAACATTGGTTTGTGACAATTTACTTATTCTGACCCTTTACTCCATTGCCCTTTTCTAGTTTTGAAGACAGGACAAGTGAAAGCTTAAAGCAGATTGAAAGTACGTTCAGTCTGCTTGAAGGAACAATCTGCTATGATATAGATAATAATTCTTATTCATGACTGTATAAAGGGGAACTACTTTCTTCCGTGGAGGAATAAATTACAGGCGTCAAAGTTGTATGTATAGGGTGATGAGTTAAGTATGTCATTGGAAGTGGAATCTACAATACAATTTATTATATTCCATAGTTAACATCTGCTGGGCATCTAAATTTCTAACAGCAAGTTCATGGCAATGTATTCAAGGATAGTAAGTGTACCTGTGCCATGAATTTCATTCTCTAGAAAAAATAGCAGAGACAGATTACAATGCATGTGTTTTTATATAAAGCTTATCCTTAGCTTCATTAACCATTTGCTTCATAAATACAAATGTCCCTTTTATGGGACGCTAGGCACCAATAGATCAACCATTCACTGCCATTCCCCGTATGCAATGGTTATTTGCAAACAATTGGGTCTTTTTTCGATGTCGTGTGACCTAGCGTCTGACCAGAATCCTGTCTGTTTGACACACATTACGAGATTATGATATTACTTAAATAGGGGACAATTGATCTAAATCCAAACTTGAGAAATAAAAAATGAAGACACAATGTTGAAGTATATATGACGTTTTGGTAGTGAAGGAGTAAAGATTTAAACTTTAAAGCCTTGACTATTTTACACATTAAGGTTAACCCTTTAAACCCTAGTACCGCATATGGCGTCCTTTTCAAACAGTGTACATGTGAATAGTATACTTGTCCTGTGGAAACAGTGAAGAACCAGATCAGAGGGCTCCTTTCGGAGCCCTCTGATCAGGGTCTTCACTGTTTGTCATAAAGCCAAACATTGACAAAAACAATCTAAAAGTCAGAAATTGACTAGCTTAAAAAGGAAACTGGAATTGTCCATTTAAAGTTTCAGGGAGGAAAGAGTTAAAAGAACATGTGGACCCTCAGAGGCCAGATGGTTCCAATGTACAGGATATCGCCTCCAGGACGTCACGACAAAACGATGATGTCAAAGGCACGTTGTTAACTATTTGAACGATAAGTGAATACATGTATTGTCGTCTGCAACAAGTGTCGTCTGCCGTTGTTCTAAAAATAGAATAAAAGAAATCATATTTTCCAATTATAGGATCAGTGTGTCAAACATTTTGGATCCTGATGAGACGCCGCATTACGCGGCGTCTCATCTGGTTCCAAACTGTTTGCAAAGGTAGTCACCGTTTTCCCGCTAGCGAACAAAAATATGACATTATATGGCGCACAGCTTGTCACAACAGCAAGTGCCCTGTGGTGTGGCAAGGTGTGCTTGTCTGATCATTCATCTGCATTACAGTGCTCTCTCCCTACCAGGCACGTAGGAAGCAAAATGGGAATAGTGGTGGGCGGGGGGGGGGGGGGGGTGTGGCGAAGGCATATTCTTCATCTTTACATTGGCCACTCGTTATTGTTTGTTGGGGGGGGGGGGGGGCACCGATTCATTGTCTTTTCTTTTTCTTTAGTTTGTGCGCTAAAATTTGCGTAAAAACAACGTTTTTGTTTGGTTGCTATACTTGGCAAAATTATAAGAGGGGGTGGGGGGGGGGGACACGGCCCGTGCCCCTCCCCCTTGTTCCTACGGGCCTGTCTACAACGCCCCTGCGAACAACGACCCCCTTACAACAATGTTGTTTTGTCTCAATGTTACATATTGGACGTTTTGAAATAAGAAACATAAATACGAGTGACAAGCAAATGAATTGTAAGGGAATAATCCCTCTCTATAACAAGTCTTTCCGAGAAACACACACACTATTTGTATTAGATGTTGTTGCAGAGAGGGAGCACTGTATCTGTATCTCTGTTTTAACTCATCTATCTCTGGGCGCCTCTAACTCTTTGAACCCTAGTCATGCATATATGCGTCATTTGCAAACATCTTACATGTGATGAGTTCACTTGTCCTATGCAAACAGTGTAGACCCTGATCAGAGGGCTCCCTAAGGAGCCCTCTGATCAGGGTTTACACCTTTTGTCATTTTGACATATATTGTAAAAGTCGACCCTAAAATGTCAAAAATGGACTCGACTAAATTGAAAATTAGAATTGTCCATTTGAGGTTTCAGGGAGGAAAGGGTTAATGCACAATTCCAGTTTAGAATCTAGATCTAGTCATTTTTTGAAAATTTTGAATTGTCCAGTTTCCAGTACGAATCTAGATCTGGTCATTTTTTTTGACAATTTTGAATTGTTTACTGTACATGTAATGTACTGCAAAATGACAAACAGTGGTATTAAATTCATAAGTGAACTTTTCAAAGTATTTACATTAGATCATTTTTTCTTTCTTTAGAAGAACTTTGATTGATTGAGTTGGGGTTTACGGCACCGCGACACATGAAATGGTTATATGGCGCCGAGGTAAGAACCGTTTCCGATGAATGGCTACCATTCTGTGATTTGTTAACTTTTAAAAGCTAGATTTAAGGTTGAGGGCCCCTAATGAGAGCTGGCCATTGTCGATCAATATCGTCAACTGTCGACTTGTTCCGTATTTCCTTATTTCTATCTGAGTGCCGAACATTTGACAACTTTTTTACATTTTTCAGTATCTATTTTTATATGAATGACAAACAGTTTGGAGTCTAGTCAGGCGCCGGATTACCCAGCGTCTGATCAAGCTCCAAACTGTTTGCAGTGGATATAAAAGTTTTAGCGTAAAGGTGTTTGTTGTGAAAGAATAACGTCTTCTCCACGGTAATGAAAGAAATTCGAATGCAATATGTTCAGTATAGCCTTTTGCAAATATCAAGGATTATCTTACTTTAGAAATTTTACATTAAATAAACAGTTTGAACCGCTCGAAACGAAAATAGTACAGTGTACAAATTCTAAATGGAAAAATGAAACTGAATGGCGATCTAGATAATGTCTAAAGCTACTATCAAGTTGACAATTCTGCACATGAAAATTTCGAGTTTTTCATTTAACTCATTATTCCATAAATACGTACTTTTACGCTTTTAATTTAATCCTTCACAGGAGAAAATATACCTAAGTTATAAGTCGTGAATATGCACAAAGAACTAGTGTTGTATCCTAGCAGATGGTAGCTTAAAGCAAACTGAAAGTGAAGTAGAATGATGAAGGCTCATTCTGGTTTAAATGGGCACCTGTCTTTAAAACTGAAATCAGTATATTGAGTGAAACGGGCTAAACTAAGATAAGAAAAGACATATGACTATTGAATTCAGGATGAAAGTAAAGCAGAAGACCTTTAGAGAGGAAGCGCGCTCTCTGATTTACCTTTATCCTGCATTAAATGGCTTAAATATGCTATGGCGTAAAGTGTTGAAGAGGTGTTCTAGTATCTCAAATAGGGGGCTATTGCCAATGTGAACGGAAAAGCATATACATGTATATGACAATTCAGAAAATTGGAAGGGACAAAAAGGGTTTTTATAATGAGTGACTTTATCCTGAGTGACTGTGTTTGAAACAGCATAAACCTTATATTCACTGTTTCTGTTCGTATCACCCCCTTCTATCATACCCCTTCTTACTTACTTACTTTAAAATAACGAAAACCATAGTTTTTGCAACCATCACCCGGGCGTACCCCGAAATCTTCGAAAGCAATAGTATCCTCTAGCTTCCGACATTTCGTCCAATTAATATAGTAAACAATTGTATATATAATATGATTGGTATACCAGAACACATATAGAGGGTCCAGAGTATTTGCATAATCATTGTGGATTGACTTTGTATTTTATCCTTAATAATTCGAAACCATGAAAATAAGCTGATAATGCCAGATAGGTCGACGCATATTTAAAGCCGCATTGTGCTTTTGAGAAACCTGCATAAAACGGTTGTTTGGGGTCCCATTTGAACTACGTGGGACGTGATTCTTTCACAAAAACCGGTTTTATCTAAGCAATTCGCTTTTTAAATTTTATTTATAATATTTTGGTGCTAGCACCAATTAAAAAGCCTCCCTTGTGAATGGAAAGAAGGACAACTCTGTAAATACAGGGCTCCAGATAACGGAAGTTTTTCGAAAATTTAAATCTTTATTTCTGCTTTTAAACCCAATGGTGTCATACTCATTAAAAGTGTCTCGAATAGACGGTTTAATCAGTAGTAACACCATAGCATTCGGTGCTGAAATGAGTGAGAAAATGTTAGATTGGTTCAGATTACTCTCGCTTACATGTTTAGCTGGAACATCTGGATATCCCTTATTCTGCTGCACAGACGTCTGCTTCGACATTGTCGTCTGCAAAATGTGTTCAGTTTAGATTTATGCATTGTTTTAATTAAACAAACCTTAAGACGAGTGTCAAATAGTTTGGATCCAGATGAGACGCCACGTTACGCGGCGTCTTTTTAGATTCAAATAGTTTGTAAACTCCGTAAAGTAGGCACAGGGTTAAACACTATGAGATTCAATAACAACGTGTACATATCTTTCACTGTGGGTAAACGGTCAAATAAACTATAGAGAATGTATACCTTGAGCTTGCTGAAAATGACTGTTTCAGCCTTGTCCGCTCTCTAACTCAAACATTTCTTTTTGGATCTTCACCAAACTTGCTACAAATGTTTATTAGTATAGAATCTAGGTAAGGTTCAATAACTAGCAAAATCGCATAAGGCATGTCTGAGTTATTGCTGAAAAATGCTGAAACAGTCATTTTTTAATACATAAAGGGCAAAAACTCAGATATGCCACATGCGATTTTTGTAATAATCAAACTAAACCTAAATTTTATATACTTTAACATTTTCAGCAAGTTTAATGAATATCCGATAAAAACTGTATGTGTTAGAGTGCAAAAAGTGACTGAAACCGTCATTTTTCATTAATAAACAGGCAATAACTTAGATATACCTTATGCGCTTTTAGTAGTAATCATACTAAACCTTGATATTATATCAATAAATATTTTCAGCAAATTTGGTGAAGATCCAATAAAACGTATTTGTGTTAGAGAGCAAACCTGGCTGAAAACAGTCATTTTTTAATACATAAAGGGCAAAAACTTAGGTATGCCACATGCGATTTTAGTAATAATCAAACTAGACCTGAATTTTATATGAATAAATATTTTCAGCATATTTGGTGAATATCCGATAAAAACTGTTTGTTTTAGAGTGCAAAAATGACTGAAACAGTCATTTTTTTTATAAATTAACAGGCAATAACTCAAAAACACCTTATGCGATTTTCGTAGTAATCAAACTAAACCTTGATTTTATATCAATGAACATTTTCAGCAAGTTTGTGGAAGATCGGATTAAAGATATTCGAGTTAGAGAGCGGACAAAAAAGTGTGATAGCCTAACTGACTGATGGATCGACCGTCGAAGGTAATTGCGGTTGCACACGGTGATGTTGACTCCGGCTGTATCACGTGATACTAAGCCGTGTGGTAAGGTTTATGGCAGACGCTCTATTTTCGGTTTGTTATGATTTTAAATCGCCCTTTTTGGTGATTTAGGTCCGTCTTCATCATTTCATAGATCAGTTTGGCCCATTAGAATGTTCAAACATTATTATTAACCGTTATTGTATTTCAGACATTATGAAAAGGTCTGAAAACACAATGGGACTTTAAGTTTTCTACAGGTCTATTGATAACAATAACACTATCAATTCTCGACACAGTTTTTGAGAAAACTTTTACTCATTGCAAAACGTATATTGTACGAACATGGCAACGCATTAAAGTTCAATAAATTTGAAAAAAGTAGAAGGATACAGAATAAACTGATCGAATACTAATAACCAAACATTAAAAATATACAGTTTGCAACAGTTTGATATTTATTTAAGCGTTTCAATGATTAAGTAAAGATTTTCAAAATTATTATGAGTTTGTATATAAAGTACATGCGATCTAATACGAGCATTACGGTTTTGTAAAGAAAATTAACCTTTCAGTTGGTGTTGTTTGAATTCGCCTCTGGCACTTGTCTTTTTCACAAAGAAATTGACTGTGCCCTTCTTTACCCTTTTCTGAGTCTCCCACAGCCTTACAAGAAAATCTGGATTTGTTATATACATATTGTCAACAATGGGGCCTTGAAGTAAATAATGCAAAAACAAAAGTCATGGTATTTAGAAACGTGCTTTGCGTGAAGATGAAAAATGGACTTACAATGGTTTGCCTATTGAAAATGTAGATACATTCAACTATCTTGGAACTGTCTTCAAGTGCAATGGCAACTTCGGTGCTAACAATGAGTTCGTTATTGGTAAAGCTTTAAAGGCACTGTATACCTTATTAGTAAATTGTAATAAAGTGCCATTAAAGCCAAAAACGCTTTGCCAATTATTTGACTCGTTTGTGGGTTCCATTTTGAATTACTCTTCCGAAATTTGGGGTTTTACTAAATCAAAAGATATTGAGAGGGTTCATCTTAAGTTTTGCAAACGCATTTTGAGGATTCCAAAAAATTCAAGCACCATGGGTGTATATGGGGAACTCTGTCGCTATCCTATTTTTATTACCCGTTTTTATAATATAATTAAATATTGGTGCAAGTTAACCCAAACAGACAACATAATTCTAAATAGATTGTATAACTTGGCTGTGGGAGACTTTGAACAGGGTAAGAAAAATTGGGTTTGGCAGGTTAAACATTTGCTTGATATTTATGGTTTTTCAGATGTTTTTAATAATTTGAATCAAGCCGCTGTTAAATCATTCCCGGCCTTATTCAAACAATGTGTAGTTGATTGTTTTGTCCAGGAATGGTATGAGTCAATACAAAACAGTCCCATTTTAGAAGAGTATAAACACTTTAAACCCAGTTTTTCATATGAACTATATCTAGATGTTGTACCCCACGACCTAAGACTGTATATAACAAAGTTAAGGCTATCGTCTCATTCTCTTAGAATACAGACCGGGCGTTATGGCGTTAATAGAATTCCCAGAAACGAGAGAGTTTGTACTTTTTGCGACCTTTCGGACATAGAAGATATTTATCATTTCATTTGTGTTTGTCCAATATATAACGAGATAAGACACAAATATTTAGATAAAATCTATATTTCAAGGCCATCAATGTTTAAATTATGCCAATTATTTCTTAGTCATGATAAGAAAATATTAAATAATTTAGCTTTGTTTACTAAAGAAGCATTTGCTTTAAGAAGCAGACATGTAAATATTGTACAAGAGTACTTTATACTTTCCTTCTAAAATACCAGACCCTATGCTTATGGGGCGTTTGACCCTGGTTTGGGATCGTTCACGAGCTTTTGGTTAGTCAGATTTGAGCATATGCTCAAATCTGACCGATTAGGGGCTGGCGAGCGATCTCGGACCGGGTTCGAACGCTTTATAAGCATGGACCCAGAAATCTTTGTTTAAGAACTTAATGAACGTTATTAAATCCATAGTATGATTATAAGTTTGTACTCTCCCAGCAGAGACAAAGAACAAAAAATAATTATGTATATCATGTATGTTGGTTTAGGTTTGGACAAACCTATTGATTCACGTAACAGTTTGTATGTTAGTTGTATGACGATGTATCTTGTGTACAAGTCAAATAAAATGATTGTTCTGTTCTGTTCTGTTCTGTTCTTTCTACCATTTGCAAAAATGGTGCAAGCAACAGAAGTTCGACATATGGTCGTCGAATTCTGAAAGTTTCTTTTTACCATAAATGACAGTTTTGATCCTGATCGGTTGCCTCTCAACTCGGCTACTGAACAGAGCCCAAACTGTTAACAATAATATTCACGAGATAAATCAATACTTTATGATTTTAAATCTTCAGTATATTCCCCATTTCTCCTTTAAAGCGACTCGCAACCAGATGGTGCATTAAAAATAGTAATTTGTAAATATGTGTCAAACGCTTATATAAATGGTAAAGAATTAGTTTAGGATAAGAAATTCTGTTTAAAAAAAATGTATTTCAATAAAAAAAAATATTGGTCTCTGGTGGGATTCGAACCCGGGGCCCGGCATTGGCGGACAGAAGGCAAAATAGGGGAAACCGCTTAGACCAATGGACCACGGAACTATCCGTTTATCTCGGATCGATTTAACGTATTTCAATGTGTAGCGATCGAAAGTGCATACAACTTCGTAATTCGGCTCGTGTTTATGTCTGAGCCCGTGTAGAGAAGCAACAACAACAACTATACCGTCTACTAGTCGGTATAGAAAAACGATGGAAAATATCTAAAAATCTAAGATTCGGTGACGATTCTTGAGACTTTTTTTGGACTGATCATATTTTTTTAATGTCAGAAGCCAAATAATACCATAAATTTGCTTTTATTTGAGTATTTTATTTTATTTTGACAAGTACACCATCCGGTTGCGAGTCCCTTTAAAAAGGATTAACATTCATAATTGTTTAAAAATAGCAGCCTAATGTTAATACATACCTTGTGGAAGACCTGATATATTGTATTTTGTACCTGAAATCTATGGCAGACATGGCTTTGGTCATTATGTTGACCAATAAGACATACACTTTATGAATCATACAAACGTCTTTATTCTAACGAAACCAAATGATGTCGTTGGATTACAGGAGGTGTTTGACAGCCAACAAATCGTAAACATTGTACCTTGAAATGTAACATGTAAATAAAACATGTAATTGCATGGGTTGCTTAAAAAACTTGTCATTTTATACATTTTAATGCAATGCGTGTGCTTTTCGTTTGAGTTTAAACTGGAAAGAATAACGTCTTATACACTGTACCAGTGCAATACTAGCGGCTACCCAATCTTTGCTGAACATTGTTTTGATTTGGAATGTTGCTAAGTAAATGTTTAGATGAGTTACAATAAATAAATCAGAAAGCTCATTATGACGCATTCTGCTTTATCGTTATCTTTCATTAAACTGTCTAGAGCTCACTAAATTAAATAAGTAGTTGCTTAACGCTAATTTGACAGTTGCAAAGTTCGTTATATGTATTGGAGACACGGGTTGTGTGTGCTGTTCGGAGGGAGTTGTTATTAGAAGGGGCTATTAATACCCTGAGAGTGCTTTCTTTTGCAAACAGTTTGAACCCAGATCAGACGCTGCGCTTCTCGGCGTCTAACCTGTGTTCAAACTGTTTTTCACTCTATATTTTGTTTCAAATGTCCAATACGTAACTTTGAGAAAAAATAGCAGACGACAATTTTAAGCAGACGATATTGCAGCTGCGAAAGGGTTAGACATAAATTCTTGATTTGGGATCAGCGCCAAGCGTTGTTTTAACCCTTAGGGCGCATTCTGCTTTACGTTCAGCCTGCTTTAAGCTATCACCTGCTAGAATAATGAAAATATTCCTTATGAGACATACTCATTATTGTTTCAATTGGAACTATTTCTTTTCGTCGGAGGAATAAGCTGAATGCGCTAAAAGGCGCTTCTATAAGGGAAAGGGTTAAGGAGTGATACGTTGTTCGGAGGGACGTTATAGGGAGGGAGCACTACAGGCAATCATGCTTCCTCTGAAACTGCAAATGAACAATCCCAGGAACGCGGCGTATGATCAGGATCCAAACTCTAGCAAACAACAAAATGAAATGGTGAAGGGGTGAAGACAAAGAAACGGTGGAGGAGTAAAATATCACGATTCATTTGGCAAGAGTTATAAGGCTATGGGGTACAGCTTTGCTGTTGTAAAATCCGTTATAACAGCAAATTAAGGTTCACATGCCAAAATGTAGGGCATTAATACACTAGGTGTGATAATAGTGGAATTAATCATGGTACGAGATAAATATAAAACTTTAAACTTTTCAAAAACCTATCCCTAAAATAAGCAAATAAACTGTAGTAAAACTTGTATACAGAGATCACTTAAAATGAGATACAGTGCTCCCACCCTTCAACGGCTCTCTGAACAACGATCCCCTCCTTACAATAACACTCATCACTGTTTACCAATCAGAGCATGTACAGTGTATGATTGTCCAACATTTTTACCTTAGCAATATCGACTGCTTAAGTGTTGTCTGTTGTTTTTTCTCAAAGTAACATATTGGACATTTTGACAGAAGAAACATATTGACGAGTGACAAACAGCTTATATCCAGAGTCTAAAATAAGACGCCTGCATGACGCTTCGTCTGATCTGGATTCAAGCTGTTTGCAAATATATGCCAATTTTCCTCCTCATAACAACTCCCTTCGAACAACACACATAATCTTTGTCTCCTATTGGGTGTTGTTGTAGAGAGGGAACACTGTATTCCATAACCAGTTTCTAGTTTTGAAGACAGCAGACGACTAAAACTGGTTGAAAGTTAAGCAGAAGGCACATCAATGCTATCCGCTTGATTGAACCCCTTGACTGCCTTACCCCGAGTAAAATGGTTATTTGCAAACAGTTTAAATCCTGATTAGACGCCGCGTAACGTAATCTAATCAGGATTCAAACTGTTTGACACTCATTTAAATATTTCTTAACTCAAAAAAGCTAAACATTGAATTTAAGAAATCAAGACAGACGACAATTGTAAAAAAAATGATGACGTCACGGCAGTGAAAGGGTTAAGCTTCTGTCTGGAAGTGTTTTTTTTTAAATTTCACTTATTTTTATGTCTTTAGATGTCGCAATATTCCTTCACATTGAATCTTGACTGTGCACAAGTTTTACAGCAAATAAAGGCGTTTCCTGAGAAAAAAATCAATTATCGGTAGGAACAAATAGTGTAGATCCTGATTCAGGGTTGCCATTAGTTGACATGAAAAATCCTAAGATTTCCAAATTTTCAAGTTCGATTTTACGAATAGTACCTTTACCCCATTGCCTGTATCTACTGAGTTTTGTTGACATGCGACTACTTAAAGCAGGCTGTAGGTAAAGTAGAATGCGCCTTAAGGCGCATTCTGCTTTACTTTCAGCCTGCTTTAAGCTACCATGTACTGGAAAAAAATCCGAAGATTTAGGGAAAAACCGGAGAAATGGCAGCCCTGCTGATCAGCCATTGAGTTCAAACCACACACAACGTCTAATCAAGGTCTACACTATTAGGCACCTAACAAAGGACAAGGATGCTGCATCAATTCATGTTCTACAGTAAAGAAGACATTATCTTTCCTAATACACGCGTTTACGCTAAAACTTTTATTTCCAGTGCAAACAGTTTGGAACCAGATCAGACGCTGGGTAAATGAACATTAAGATTAGTTAAAAAGTTGTCAATTTCTTCATTTTTTTTGTAATGCGGTTGCGTTTCATTTGGAAAAGGATAAAATCTTCTCCAATATATTTCTGATAACAGTGCACGTCGTGACCGAACATTATCCAAGGTCTTCACAGTTTGCAATGACACAAAACGTGCAGTGGTGAAGACGTTATTCTTTCCCGTTTAAACGCAAATGCAACGCAAACGCATTGTACGTGAATGTAGAAAATAACAACTTTTTGAAATTTCTCACGAGTTATTTTAATCTGAGTGGCAAACAGTTTGGAGATTGATCAGACACCGGGTAACCCGGCGTCTGATCTTGCTTCAAATTGTTTGCAATGGAAATGATAGTTTTAGCGTAAACGCGTTCATTTGGAAAGAATAATATCTTCTCCACTGTACATGTACCGCTGAAGTCCGACGGAGTCGATGATTTCAGTAGATAAGAGGTTATTATTTACGAATAAACGAGTGTATGCTAAAGCAATTTTGTTCAATGAAAACAGTTTAGAACCAGATCAAATAACTGGTAACCCGGCGTCTGATCAAGTTTCTAAATCGTTTTGTCATTTACGTTAAATCAAATTTCAAAACATTGTACTGTAGTTTTCTACTCTATACTGTACGTTTAAAGGGGAAAAAATAACGTATTCTCTACGGTATTTCGCTGTTGTTATTTCCTTTGAAATCGCCCCTTTTTGACAATGGTACAGTGGTTCCTCACTACAACAACACCAAATGGGAGACAGGGATTGTGAACGTTGTTCGGAGGGAATTGTTATAGGGAGGGGAAAGTAAAACTTGACTTACATTTGCAAACAGCTTTGAATCCTGTTCTGACGCCGCGTAACGCGGCGTCTGATCTAGATTCAAGCTGATTGTCACTCGTCATTATATTTCTTCTGTCGAAATGTCCACTAATATGTAACTTTGAGAAAAACAGCACATAACAAGTTTAAGCAAACTTTATTGTGGCAGTAAAAGTGTAAGAAATAATTGTCTTGATTGGGGAACAGCGGCCAGCATTGTTTTAAGGAGGGAATCCTTGTTGGGAGGGAGCACTGTATTGATTTACAAAGAAAACATATACCGAATTGACCCGATAAAGAAAAACACATATATATTTTAATTTACATTTTATTTCTTCATTTTACATTTGTTGTTGTTTTTTCAAGATAGGAAATCACGGGATATAAAAGGGTTTTCAAAATCAAATACATATACAAAAATACATATGAAATAATGTTAGACTGTTATAGAAATCATATTAGAATTACATAGAAATAGTGTCATATTTTTGTCTACACATGTTCCTATATTGTTCAGCGGCCGTTCAAGAGCAGCTCGACCGACATTGGTAAAGATAGATTCCTTCCAGAACTTTTTTTTTTATATATATCTTTTTGTAACCTGCGGCGACTGATCTGAGTCCAAACTATTTGTCACTCGTCTGAAAGTTCCTTTACGTATTTCAAAAATATATTATAAATTGTTGATACATCATGTAATTAAAACGGTTCTTTAATCCAAAAATGTATTAAAATATTTTATATTTTAAATAACAAATTCTCAAGACGATATTACAAAAGGATAAAACTTTACAGTCATGACTCTGAAAAGGTTACAGCAAAATGTGATTTTTGCTTACAGCAGACGGTTATATTTGAAGAAAAAGAGCCAGTTGGTACAGTAGAGACATTAGTTTCGTCTATTTTCCGACCGCTGAATGGCTTGGAATGCGTTTTTTCGGACATTTCCTCTCCGGGTCAGTCTTCAGTACCCATCTGTTCTTGCAGCCAACCCTGACGGGTATGCAGTCAGATGGCTCGTCCCACCTTATATCACCAACAAGACTGTAATGAAAAGGAACAACACACTGATAGGGGTAAATCAGAACGGAGCGGATTATATGTAGAAGACCGTAGAGGTATAGAACGGGACAACATAACCAGAACAAAACGACAGAGCGGAACGGAACATAACAGAGTGGAAAGGAACAGAACAGAACAGAGCGGAACGGAAAAGGACAGAAAAATACAGAACATAACTGTACTTGTATTGGGTCTTATGCATGTATTACACACACAGTAATATACATGAACAGAACAGAACGAAGCATACATGTAACAAAGTGGAAATGAACAAAACAAAACGGTTCATTACAGAGCGGAACGGAAAAGAATGGAACAGAACAGAAATGGGCAAAAATAGAGCGGAACGGAACAGAACGGAGCTGCAATAGGTACACACATGTAGAATGGAGCAGACCAGTACAGAGCTGTATTTTGTTATATTAACACTTTACACGAACAGGATACAGAACTTAGCATAACAGAGTGGTACGGAACATAACAGAACGGAACAGAATAGAGTGGAAAGGAACTAAACAGAGCGGAACAAAACAAAACGGTACATACAATCGGAACGGAACAGAACAGAACAGAGTTTAAAATGACAGAGCGAAACGGAATATAACGGAACTGAATAGAACGGGACAGAACAAAAAGGTGGTTGGGAGTGCATAACTTTCACCCTGCTGTAAACGGTCGTACAAGAAATATGTTTGCTAACTAAACATATTCATTAAATACATTTATCTATTGCGTTTGGCGACAAAAATCATACGATAATTAGCGAAAAAAAACTTTGCGTTTTACGCATCTGATTGAAACAATTGTCGTCTGTTTTTTTCTCAAATTTAACTTGTTTAGATAATTGACTAAAA
Source organism: Gari tellinella (assembly GCA_922989275.2). Taxonomy (NCBI): domain Eukaryota; kingdom Metazoa; phylum Mollusca; class Bivalvia; order Cardiida; family Psammobiidae; genus Gari; species Gari tellinella. The sequence continues at coordinate 26,248,084 of OV277856.1, read as the reverse complement.
TAATTATAAACAGTTTGCGTCCTGATCAGAAACCGCGTTTCTGATCACAATCCAAACTGTTTCAAAATAAACATTGTTCTCCAGGTAATGCAGTGAATGGGTTAATCGTGTCTAGTGTTTGGTCTTCATGTGAATTTACTGCTAAAAAGCAAGATAACGGTAACGCAAAAAGATCATGTTGGAGCTTTCATCTTGAGTTAAGCTACAACATATATGCCTTTAACCCATTTGTGCCAAGCGTCCCATAAATGGGACATAGACAAAGAGTGTAGACTCAGTTCAGACGCTACATAATGCGGTGTCTGATCTGAGTCTACAATGTTTGCCGACAGGAACTTCTATAGCAAATAAAATGAGAATATGAAATTAGACCAGACACATCTTTAATGAAAAATTGACTCATATATTACTGATGATATAAAACATGAAATACAGTCGAACTTCGTTAACTCGAACTCGCTTAACTCGAAATATCCGATATTTCGAAACATGAATTAGCCTTATTTCAAGCTCGGTTTAGGTGAACATACCCGTGTTTCAAAGTTAAAACGCGACTTAGCCGCGTTTTAACTTTGAAATACGGGTATGTTCGACTTAACAGAGTTCGAGATATCGAAGTTTGACTGTAACCCACTAGGCAGGTATGGGTTTATACAAACACTAAAGTGATAGTTATAGTATGGGTTGACCGTTCACAAAGGGAGCTTACTCTGCACAATTCAACTCTCCACCTTTGTTGCAAGTGCACATTTGACAGTCGTCATAATCCTTGAGCTTTGACTTGGCCAGAAGTCGAATCCCCTTGTATTCACAAAAATACACGAGTTTACCGTGCACTGAAAATACAATAAAACACATTATATTGTATATTATAAAAAAACAACAACAGCATTGTAACAATAATATTATCTATAAACAAACAAACAAATATACAAACCAAAGCAAATGGACAATCAAACAATAAGACCCTAAAATACATATTAAAAAAAAAGATCCCAAACAAAACATCAATAATAACATAAAGCCCCATAATAAACGACAACCTAAAATCCAGCAACACACACTTAAACAACTTTTGATAAAACTTTAGTAAGCTTGACGCTCGTTATTTGATAAAGGTCCAAACTATTGACAAAAGCTTTATGCATTAGTGAAAATAAGCCCGTATCTTGCTTAACTCATTACCCCATACGTACACATTTTTTATTCCCTTGATGTAGAAAAGTGTTCGAATTTATACAGTCGTGAATGTGCACCATAAGAAATATTTTTTATATTCTAATAGATGGCAGCTTACAGCAGCCTGAAAATAAATAGACAAGAAAAGTACAAAACATAAGTCGCATTCTGCTAATAATTCAACCTGCTTTAAGTGGTCGCCTGTTTTTTCAAATCTATAACATGCTATATATGGGTTAATGGGTTTAAACGCAAATAAAACTCAATCGCAATGCAACAAAATGCAGAAAATTACAACTGTTTGGAATGTCAAACGCTTTATTCTAACCTGAGTGGCAAACAGTTTGGAGCTTGATCAGACACCGGATTATCTGGCATCTGATCTGGCTAATAGCTGTTTGCAATGAAAATGAGCTTTGCTTTTTTAAGCATAAACGCGTTTATTGGGAATATTATGTCTTCTCTGTTGTAACTCTTTGATCCCTTAACTCTTTCCTCCCTGAAACTTAAAAATGGATAATTCCATTTCCCAATTTAGTCTAATCCATCTTAACCATTTAGAGTTGTTTTCAACAATATATTGTTATATGGCAAATAGTGAAGACCCAGATCAGAGGGCTCCATTAAGAGCCCTCTGATCTGGATCTTCACTGTTTACATAGGACATGTGTACTCTACTCAGGTAAACCGATTGCAAACCGACTAGGGTTCAAAGGATTAAACTTCAAAGGGTTAAACTTCAAATCAGCAATTCCAGTTTCCTATTATGTCAATTCCATTTTGACAATTTAGGGCTGTTTACCCAATAACCCGTTTATAACATTAGATACAGGTGATCACTTAAAGCATGTTGAAAGCAAAGCAGAATGTGCCTTAACCCTTTCCCTTATAGAAGCGACTTTTAGCACATTCATTTTATTCATCCGCTGAAGAAAATAGTTCCAAATTATACCGTAATGAATATGTGTCATATTTAATCCTTTCCTTATTCTAGCAGTTAATAGCTTAAAGCAGGCTGAAAGTAAAGCAGAATGCGCCTTAGGGCGCATTCTGCTTTACTTTCAACCTGCTTTAAGTAGTCACATATCTTCAATACTAGAAACAATGCTATCAGGTAAAGGGTTAAGGCACATTCTGCTTTTCTTTCAGCCTGCTTTAAACTATCATCTGCTAGGCTATATAAAATATTTGTTATTGTAATTGTTCATGAGAGTATAAACTGGAACTATTTTCTTCAGCGGAGGAATAAATTAAATACGCTAAAAGTCGCTTCTATGGGGGAAAGGGTTAAAACGCATTGCAAAAGTGACAACCAATGCAGACCTTCATCAGAGAGTACCTAGCTATATAGCAGACCCCTGATCTAAATCTGCACTGTTTGCACAGGAAAACTGTAAGGACATCAAGATTTGATGGATTATTCCAATACATTTATCTACAGTTTTTCTTTTGCAAATAAAGAGTAGTACTAGTTACAATACATTGTTTCTGAATTGAGTATCTCAGCGTCTGATTTGGCTCCAAACTGTTTGCAAATCAGATGGTTATTGCTTTAGGACAAACACGTTAAATGGGAAAGAATAAGGTATTTTTACATTGCAAAACGCATGCATTAAACCCATTACTACAGAAATACGATTACAGACTAAAATGTAGAAAATAACACCTTTTTTACACTTTTCACTATCTGTTATTATCTGAGTGGCAAACAAGTTTGGAGCCGGATCAGACGCCCGGTAACCCGGCGTCTGATCTGGCTCCAAACTGTTTGCAGTGGAAATAAACGTTTTAGCGTAAACGCGTTTATTGGGAAAGAATAACGTTTTCTCCACTGTAAGCGTGTTACTGCAGAGAAGACGCTAAAACGCAAACGAATCACAAACACATTGCATTTAAATATAGAAACTGCGACATTTTGACAATTCTGTCTATCAAAGTTTAATTGAGTGGCAAACAGTTTGGAGCCTGATCAGACGCCGGGTTACCAAACTGTTTGCTCATGAACTAATAGTTTTGCCGTAAACGCGTTTATTTGGGAAAGAATAACGTCTTATTCACTGTACTATAAACGCACCTTGTTCCGGTTGAAAGACTGCCATATGGGTAGCTGCCTCTGCATGGTTCACCAGCGCAAACACAACGCAGATAACAAGTCCAATATAAGTTATTCCCGACATGTTGCCAGTTGTAGTGTGCACTGTTCACGTAAAAACTGCCCTTTTTATATTGCCTGTTCACGTGACCTTTAGCGCGTTACGTAATTGTAGTCTGCAAACTAAGTCTTCTGCAGCATTTACCAGAGTCAACTTATCATTTTTGATTGAGGAAAATACTTTAATCAATGTCAAATAGTATGGAACCAGATGAGACACTGAAACGCTCGTCAGCTTATTGGGATCTACACTGTCTGCAACAGTTTTCACGAATTCACCCCCTAGCATGCAATAGGTTAAAGAATAAAGTAAACTCGCCCTTCATCGATTAATCAAAACGAAACTTGATTTTGATGCTTACGGTAGGGTTTTGCTCAAAGCAGGATGAAAGCAAAGAAGAAAGCTCCTATCGGAGATTTCTGCTTTATTGTTAAGCTACCATCTTTTAAAAACAACCTTAAACAGAACTTTGGGGTTTAGGGGTCTTAATAGCGGGGTAACTGTACATACATTAGCCAGGTTAAGTCACCGGAAGGTACTTTTACTTTTGAGTACTTGTTATAAAATTAATATTTAACCAACAGTGTAGACTCAGATCCACAGATCCTTCCATTTGTCATCTGATCAGATGCCACAAAGTGTCTTTTTTACATTTCAAGAATGCAAATTAAGTACTATTCGAATGAATGCAATGCTAGTGAAGCCAGTATCTAAGGGCACAAAATGCACGATAAACCCTTTGGTTGCTGCAATATCGTCTGCTTGTCATTTGAAGTCTGCTTGAAATTACGTCAAAAAGTTAGATTTTTTGGCAAATGTGACCGAAGAAACATCAAAACGAATAGCAAACATTTTGATCCTGATCAGACGCCGCGTAACGCGGATCTGGATCAAAACTGTTAAATGTTTTAGTCAAATTGCGTTCAGCAGTCTAAGGGTTAAGATAAGTAGCCGTGAAAATAGCTTTTTTGGTAGGATCACTTATCTGCCCACCCTATGGGGTCTGTAATATAAACAAAGATTTAAATTTCAGGCCTTGTTTACTTTCATTTAAAAAGTTTCAAAGTCCATACAATGACAACTCTCTATTACAAGTTCAGCCGGAGGAAGAGTTATTCTTTCCCGTTTATCCCGTTCACTGCTAAATCACTCGTTCGAGCTTTACCCCTTCACCGCCTTATTGTCGCCTGCTTCAATAGTGTTGTCTGCAATATCGTTTCAAAGTTAGATTAAAGGATGCATGACTAACTTAATTTCTATACAAGTGTCAGACCGTTTTCATCCTGATCAGACGTCGCGATACGCCGCCTAAAGCGATATAAGGGTGAGACTTAACAAACGCAGGCGCAATGTAACAAATTGGAGAAAAGGTAAGTTTATTGAATAGGCCTATTGTCAATTCATCAAAATATGATTGATAAACAGGTTTAAGTTACTCGGCGTCTGATCTGGCCCCAATCTGTTAACGATTGACATTAATGTTTTAGTACAAACTTGGCAACTGGGAAAGACAGGGCTGTCATTAATTGACATGAAAAATCCTAAGATTTCAAAATTTGCATTTTCAAGTGAGCATTTACGAATCGTACCTTTACCCCAATAGCCTGTTTCGAGATTATTTGACACGTGACTTACATAAAGCAGACTGGAAGAAAAGCAGAATGCGCCTTATGGCGCATTCTGCTTTACTTTCAGCCTGCTTTAACCTACCATGTTTTAGAAAAAAATCCGAAGATTTAGGAAAAATCCGGAGAAATGGAAGCCTTGGAAAGAAAAGACACGTTCCCCACTGTAATAGATTCGTTCTATGTTTTCATTTGGTCAATCTGGTTATGTGTGACAATACAAAAGACAACTTAGCAGTGATTAATTCAAGTGGCCGCTAAAGGAGATAGAATACCAGAGATGGCAAATTGACAAAAAACATAATAAGTTCAGGATAAAAGAAAAATATAATATGAATGTACATAGGGCATTAACATTAAAATGTATGATTATTAACATAATGGATTAGATATCTAAATTTATTTTGATATTTGGGTGACCTATTTTTTACCAATAAAGAACGTATAGTCTCATCCACCGCTATTGAAATCGCCAAATGCGCACTCTCATTTAGAACAACATATTAGTAACAGTGTTGACAGTTGGCACGATAGCTCAGCCGAAAGAGACGCCTGGTTTTGCCTTAGCCGCTCGAACATTACGGTACGGGTCACCAGTTGGCGATAATGCCCCGTTGCTCTATGTAGAGTACATCGGAGAAGCGTTTACGCTAAAACGTTTATTTCCATTGCAAACAGTTTGGAGCCAGATCAGACGCCGGGTAACCCGGCGTCTGATCAGGCTCCAAACTGTTTGCCACTCAGATAAAAATGAATTGTCAGAAATATATAAAAATTGACATTTTCTACGTTTTAGTGTTTTGCGTTTGCGTTCCGTTTGTGTTTAAACGGGAAAGAATAACGTTTTCTACACTGTATTTACAGCCATTAGTCCGAGCTCATCGGGGGCGTTCTATCTTAATAGAAATAAGACTTTATCCACCAACGTATAGCATATTATTGGAGTGAGAAAAAGTACAAAACGTCCCACACAAAACAGAATATCACCCGGACGTCCACTTTATCCTCTTAAACAACACATCCTTTCCACTTTACAAACGAAAAGCTTCATGGGAAACAAAGACAAATGTAGTATGTGCAAGCGTAAGTAAAAAAAACCACAGTCGCATATTTACTAGATCGTGCACTAATGATTCATAGTACAGGGTAAAATGTTTAGCCCATTCACCAATAAAACTTTAAATGGAAAACTCCAGTTTCAAAATAAGTCTGGTACATGTTTTGCTACATCCAATATTTTGTTATATTCAATATTGTTATTAGCGAGCTTCGCTGTATAGAGGCAGTCTACTGTACAAACGGGCATGCCGTTTGCACAAGATAAGCCACCCACTTACCAAGTCATTTTCAATCATTCTATAGTATGTTATAGGAAAAAAAATGAGGCACTTCGGCGTATCGCCCGGATTCTTACTGTTTGACAATTAAACGATTTGCCCCCGAACCATTCGACAAATAAATGCACCATGAGATTAACTGCAGACGACAAAGCTTGCAGACGTAAACAATTCTAATGTGCGAAAGGTTAACACTTGCCCTGTAGAATTATCCTCTGCTTTGAAATTTGTTAAATTTCAGAGTTATAAACTTCTAAACAGCGTCAATAAGTTTGTTTCAAGATCAGATGCTGCGTAACGATGCACCGAGTTTGCAAATACCAGTCAAGCCGCGATCGGCAGGAAATCGATTAAAGAATGTCATACAAATGTACACAAGTTGACTATGTACTCAAGAATAATATTTGGCTACTACGCATTATACCGGTGCTCGTTTGCTTCTGATAACTATATAGTTAAAAGAGACTGAAAACAAATTTAGCCAAAAAAACTGTTTACGAAAAAGGTCTATGTTGACGTTCATTAAAAAAGCTCGGACGGGATCGAACCCGTGCGGAGAAGGCAAACAAGATACGCTTAGAATAGTGACAGCGATTTAGCACACCCGACTATCAGCCTCGGGAATTCTTATCGGTCGGTCCATTCTATCCTGTTTGAACTGTTTGTAGATAAATGTATTTGACCTGTTTAAGTACTGGTTAATAAGCTGCATGAATACGCTTTGATATTCAAATTTGTTACATGTTTTATGCAACCAAAGTCAGTTCTGAGTGCATAATTACATTAAATGAACTCTGAGGGAGGTAAGTCCGTTCTCCTGACACTCACAAAGCGGTACTTCTGTGACTGTTTCTGTTATCTTCTTATATATTTTTTCTTTCATTTCCTTTTTTTTTACCCTTTGATCCTCTAGCCTGTTTATAGTTTTGAAGACAGGCAACCACTTCAAGCAGGTTGAAAGTAAATAATAATGCACCTTATGCGGATTCTGATTTACTTTCAGTCTGCTTTAAGCTACCATTTTTCAGTCTGCTTTAAGATATTATCTGTTAGAATAGTATGTATTATATTTTATGATACATTTTATGACATTATCAATTGGAGCTATTTTCTTCAGTAGAGAAATAAATAAAAGGCATTAAAATGCGTATGAATGGAGTAATTGGTTAAGGCTAGCAACATAACATGAAATTCTGTATACTCTAACTGTGGAATAAAAATACATGTAGTTAGAAGCTAATCCTAACCATTTTCTCACTTAAGGTCAGGTTAGTGTCATATGAGATAGCCAGGTTAATTTCATAAGAGACGGTCAGGTGTATTCAGGTTGTTCACTTATGTCACTAGGCATTTTATTTACACAAGTGCGGACTCCGTCCATCCGTTCGTATCCCAATTGTCAAACTCTTGGTCGTCTGGCCCTAAACTGTTTCAAACATTCCAACGGACATAAGGATTTCAGCATTTATTGGGACAGAATTTCGTTTTCTTGACTGTACCTGTCACCCGAATACCATGATCAGAACTGTACGAACTGTTTCTTCGAAAGGCCTCAAAAAGATTTATGTACATGTATTTGTATATTGGGAGTCTCAGGGAAGATTGATTTTTTATCAAATGAACTCTCTCGTTAAATGCATTCTAAAAAATAATAATAATAATAATAATTATTATAATGAAAACACGTTTCCTACTTTGAGTCTAAGCGTACCTATTACAAATTTGAAAAGTTTCCCGTAACGAATTGATTGGTATCAAATCATGTTATCCATCACATCTAAAGTATCGTATTTATGGTTGACCATTCAGCAGTGAAGCAACCGAGGCATGCCATTACAAACAGTGTAGACATAGATCAGTCGCAGCGCCTTTGAAACTACTCAGAATATGCAGTGTTTTGTTACCCAACTTGTACGACAATGTTGACATCGACCAGACGGTGTGCTTGAATTAATGACGAGTGACAAAAGCGACGTAAATAAATCCAATCAAATCCCCAGTACGGGTTCGTTAATATCCTATACCGTACGCTAAACCTGGTGAAATCGAAGACGGTATGCAGAAAATGCTCGATGCAGACGTAATTAAACCAGCGGTATCTGATTAAAATTCGGCCATTGTGATGGCCAGAAAGAAAGATGGGTCGAAAAGATTCTGTATCGACTTCAGAAAACTCAATTTGATCACAAAGTTCGATACAGAGACCATAGGGGATATTGACGACATAATGACTTGAAGGAAGACAAGTTCTTCCCAAAAATATATCTGAGTAAATGCTCCTGTCAGATACCGATTAAGACAAAGCTAAACATATATCTGCTTTCTCAAACCCAGATAGAAGCTATCAATTCAAGAAAATGCCATTTGACATTGTCAAATCAAGTAGCACCTTTAACAGAATGATGAGAAAGTTGAAATGGAGAAACTATGCTGATGATATCCTTGATCATATGCAGTTATGGAACCCAACACCCAACCATGTTGCTGGATGTTTTCAGCCAAGCAGGTTGGCCTGACTCTCAAACCATTATTTAAAGTGCTTTATTTGGTTTGAGAACATACCTTACTGGGCATGTAGAAGTTGTAGAATACTGAGCAACCCAAAACCAAGAAGAAATTTCGTGTTTTCTAAGGGTAAGATGACTTTTTGTGTATTACAGAAAAATTCATACCAGCATTTGCTGATGTAGCGGCACCGTTGACGAACCTAAGAAAGGTTGCCCAAAACAACTTGATCTGGATGTCAAAGTACGAGCAAGCTTTCAGAACTTTGAACAACATGCTCACAAGGTTACCAATATTTCGACTGCCAGACTTCACAAAGTCGTTTATTCTCCAAACTGATGTTTTTAATTGCGGAGCTGGGGCAGCATTATTGCAACAGTCTGAATAAGGCATATTTCCGTTTGTATCTGCCAACAAGAAGTTTATCCAACGAGAGAAGAACTTTACTGCCATGTAGGGAAAGAGCGTCTAGTTATAGTGTTTGGAATTAAAAAAAAATGCAGGAGTACCTGTATGGGACAGAGTTTGTTTTGCAGATAGACCTGACCCCACTGTCTTACATTCAGAAATGTAAAACAGCGAAAAGCAGGATAATGCGATGGGCATTATTCCTGCAAAGTTACCAGTTAAGAGTCGAAGCAATCTAAGGTTCTTAGAACATGCGTGTTGATTATTTAAGTAGACAACAAATTGAGCACACTCTTGTACAGATTTTTTTGACATTTGTTTTCTTGAGAAAGGGACTATTGTCAGAAATAATCTTTAAAATCTCTAAATGTGTTGTATATTGCAGTTGATTTGGTTTAAACATATTTTATTTCAGATATTGTACATGAACATTATACATTGATTTATGAAGAAGCAATGCGGTTACTCGTATTACCAGATAATACCGAATGTTAGGTTTTATATGGTTTTAACTATTTCACTGCCAAAAGATGACTTTGCAAACAGTTTTGATCCTCAGACGCCGCGTAACACGCGGCGTCTGATCAGGATCATTACTGTTTTACAGTAGCATCGACATTTCTTCAGACAAAACAGCCCTAAAGCTGACTTTATAAGTATTGTAAGAGTTAGTTTTCCTTCTTTTAATTCCAAATATTTAGGATTACGAAGCACCTAAGGAGTTATCTAGGAGTGACGTTTATTGAATTTAAAATGCATTAAAAAGCCTCATTTAGAGTTTTAAATAAACAGATTTTTGTAAAAACGGGCTTATATGAACTGAAAAGTATCTCTTGTTTTTGTGTAGCTACTATTCATATACCAAAAACTGAAGTGTGTGCATTATCACTCATATGTGCCACTGTTCTACACTGGACATTTTAAAGGTAATCAAGGTTTATATATTGCTTACATGCAAAAGTCAAAATTTCGCTCTTTCTGAATTATTAGGAATTAAGACTATACTAGTATTGTAATTATTTACTCTTCAAGAACTGTCCACAAGTTAGACGGTCGGTGCATAAAACTTGGAGAGAATTTAAACACATGAAAGTTCATATTGTTCATTCAATAACTCTATCCACAGGCTATTAACGGGATAGCTTATTGTTTAAAATAGCTCGTGATTTTGTTGTGATTGAAAACGGTTGTTTCAATTTATAAAGCGAACGACTCAGCTGACTGCATACCGACGATGTAGCATAGAGGTTCTATGACAAGCTGGGACGTTTATGTTTCAGGCCTGCAGTCCAAACCAAGGTTTAATACCAACAGAAGAAACACTGCATTGACCAGCTTGAGAACAGCGCTAGTCGTACTGCTCGACAAAAGCCCAAACAGTCAGCTAGAACGGGGATAGTGTTCTGTTTTAATCATTTACCCAATAGAAGCGCATTTTAGCACATTTAATTTATTCCTCCACTGAAGAAAATAGTTCCAATTTATACTGTCATGATTATGTATTGTCAGAAATATGCCTTATTTTCTAGCAAATAGAAGCTTAAAGCAGGCTGAAAGTAAAGCAGAATGTGCCTTAAGGCGCATTCTGCTTTACTTTTAACCTGCGTTAAGTGGTCACCTATTTTCAATACCAGAAAAAGCCTATAAGATAAAGGGTTAAAGACTGCGAAGATGAGCAATAGCCTTGTTTGATTTAAGTTTATTAGTTTTGTCGGTAAAGTAGCCCATCCATTTCATATACCCGTACACGTAATTGTTTTGTACATTTTGTACAGTTCCATGTTCAATCATCAGGCAATATAGCCCAAGGATATGTTTATTAATACAGTCGAATCTCGATACTAAGAGCTCGCTTAAATCAATCTTACCAGTATTTCGTAAGTTGAATTTTGATAAGTCGATCTCGTTTAAGTCGAACATACCCGTATTTCAAAGTTAAAACGTGGCTAAGCGAGTTTTTACTGTATTTCATATATCTCTATCTTTTGTTCATGCTTTAATTAGTGTCCTGCTAACGACACTGTCACCCGAAAAAACACAGATCAATATAAGGACTCTAGCATAGTAATCTAAAGGGCATGAACTAGCGAGCTAATATTGCTATGGGTCGTCAGTGAATTGTCTCCCGTGAATCAAGGCAACGTCCCTAAAGTAAGTAACCAAGTTATAGTCTACGTTCAGTCCGAGTTACCACTCAGCCGACTGTACACTTACTCCCCGGTTCCCTACACTATTAAGCACTGCTAACATATGGTGCAATCAAATGCGGCCGCAGTACCGACTCAGACCCTGCCCATGTACCCATTTTAACCCCTTGGTGGAGAGGAGCAATTCGCGGTACATGTCTTGCTCAAGAACATTCCTGTACATCATCGGTGATTCTGGAAAAATCCCCTAGCCACACCGCTGGTCCGGTGAGGGATCGAACTCACGACCCCTGGTGCCGTTGTCCAATGGGTTACCACTGGACCACTGGACTGCTGTCGCCGGTTGTTCTTTCCTGTTTAAACAAAAACGAAACGAAAACGTTTAGCCTGATCAGACGCTGGGTTACCCGGCGTCTGACATGACTCCAAACTGTTTGCAATGGAAAAAACGTTTTAGCGTAAACGCATTTTTAGGGAAAGAATAAGTTAACGTCTTCTCCACTGTAAGTTATAATGAACCTGTCCATAAAAGCACGATGGGAGAAGTCATTAAACATATGCAGGCAGTACTGGGTACATACAGTGAGTTTGACTCAACCAGCGACGAATACTTATGGTATGTCATTGGAGTGATGAATGTTATACATGGTGTACATGAACATAGTGACACTGAATATACAACATCAAACTGAAAACTGTCGTTAATACACCTACAGTATTTTAATTGATGAGTGATACAGTGCAGAAGACGTTATTATTTCCAAATAAACGCGTTTGCGTTCAAACTATTATGTCCAGTGCAAACAGCTTGGGCCTGATTAGACGCCGGGTTGTCTGATCAGTCTCCAATCTGTTTAAAACTAAGATTAAATGAAAAGTCAGAATTATTAAAAGTTGTCATTTTCTATTTTATTTGATTTTGGTGTGCGTTTCGTTTACGTTTAAACGGGAAAGAATAACGTCTCCTCCACTAAATGCATGTACTTTTCAACACTGAATATTTACATTCGCCCAATTCAATTCCATTGACAAAATGGGTGTTCATTTCGTATAAACACCATTTCTCGAGAGGGCGGGACTTGTGGAAAAGTTTCGAAGAGGAGGCGGGGCATATGCAGTTTTCATTCGCAAATTAATCTTTGGAACTTGGGACAGCAAACATTTGGCGGATTTTTTCAAAATTTGTTCTTGTCCGATCTATGCCTTCCTAAAAGTGGAAACCATGATTCCCGACTAATATTCTTCTTTATTAATGAGATAAATTGCTAGAAAATTGACATACCTTACAAACAACAACTGTCTGCATTCCTTTACGCAAAACACCGATATATTTATCCTGCTTTAAAAATGACGTCACTTCCAATGACGTCAAATCGTCATTTTCGCGCCAAATTGTCAAAGTTGTTCTCAGAATGTAAACAATGGAGCTTATTTTTTTGCTTTTCGAATGTACGCAGCTACAGTTACTCGGTCATGGCTGTTCCTGATAGGGTACACAGTATTCGTTTTATCAACCTCTTATATGGATTAAACATACATGCATACTTACAAAATGTTAGTCTTATATTAGAAACTCATGGTATTTGCCGATAATTTTCTGCCGTTCATTTCGCTTGAACGTCGAACAATATCAATTCTTAATAAATATGATCAAAATGATCAATGTCATAAAATCCTACTTTAAATGCTACATATGAAGAAGACGTTATATGTTCACGTTTCAACACAAACTAAACGCAATCAAATGTAGAAAAAAATCTATATTTTGACAATTCTATCGATTCGTTTTAATATAAGCTGCAAACAGTTTGGAGCGGCAAACAGTTCGACTTCAAACGGCTTGCAAATGAAATAATTACTTTAGCAATAGTTGTGTCCTTTAGAACATTTTGAAACCAGACCAGCCGCTGAGTACAGAGGAGAAACCGTTATTCTTTCCCAATTAACGCGTTTACGCTTTTACTCTATTATTGCCAATTCAAACAGTTTGGAGCCAGATCAGACGCCGGGTAACCCGGCGTCTGATCAGGCTCCAAACTGTTTGCTACTCGGATTAAAATCAATAGTAAGTATAATCGAAATAATGTTATTTTCTCCATTTTAGTGCGTTGCGTTTGCGTTTTGTTTGCGTTTAAACGGGAAAGAATAAGGTACTCTCCACTGTAACTAAGCGTCTCTCCAGCCTCCAAAAACCGTGTACCATTCAGATATTGAAAACAATCAGTGTGTAAAATGATCTGTCATTTTCAATCTTTTATTGGACTTTGTTTGCTTTTTGTTTCGTTTAACCAAGAAATAACAGCGCCTTCCCGAACAATAATCAGTGTTTTCTACATTTAACAATGCAAAGACTTATTTAACAACAGTTGAATAAAAATACCGCGTTCATCTTAATCCTTATCAGGGTGAATTGTTGTCAGTTTCAAATACATCGTCTGCTAAGATCATCTTTTATGCTTCTTGAGTTGAAGAATAATTGAGTATGAGTGCCAAACAGTTTCCTGATCTGGATCCAAAATGTTTGCAAATGTTAGCCAAGTCGCTGATAGCAAGATAAGGGTTATTAGGTTTTGAGTTTAGTTTGTAAATATTTAGCCTATTAACACATAGATCTAGTTGTGATAGTATTCGGTCAGTATTTTCTACATTTTGTGGTTTTCGTTAATCATAAATATGGTAAAAAAGCCTTTATTGTATGTTAAAATAAGGGATGGTTAGATTCTGCAAGAATTTCTATGAATTTTAGAATTTCAAGGTGAGTCATGTGTTTATTGAGATTTCAAAAGACAAAATATGATACTCTTTAAGATAGGTTACAGCTGAATACGGAACATTGTACGTATGCTCATTTTTGATGGTTTCAAGTCTTAGATTTGAATCCGTCTATAGTCAACATTGAGTTTCAAGTTTTCAAGTTTCAATTTTTATTATTCTCTCAGAATACTGTTACAAGTATGACACGAGGTAACAATAATTGTACAGAAAAACACATTAAGGTCAAGATGTTGACTCACTACTCATGCGCTAAAAAGACCCCATTCAATATCTTTCAAAATTATCAATTCCACACAAACGATCGATTTTGAGAACTGTAATTAATGAACATGGAACGATTTAGAATAATACATTTCTAGTGAACAAACTTCACATTCTGAACTAAATACACAATGTATGCTGATCATTATACCAGTAGACTCAGTTTCACTTTGTGTTGTGTACCAATTATTTCGGGACCAGGACAGTGGTCTGCTGCTTTGAAATGCATCGGCACCGAAGTTTATCGATTTCGCGGCTGTTGAGATTATTTAATGAAATTTAATGGTCATCATGTATAGATAATTTCCAAATGTGTTTGAAATAATATTCACGCGTTTCATGATAGGGTTTAGGTAAAATCAGGCTCTTTACAGTACTGTTCAATGTAAACATGTTCTCTTATATAAACAGTTTCAAACCCTACTATCAAACACATTTAAAAAGAAATACTGTTTTCAGAATGTTCCCTATCTATTAATCTTCTTTCACAACATACACTTGTATTTCAGTTTGAAACAATAATCAGTACTCTCGACCACTTTGATTGCAGTTTGCTGCATTACATGTACAGTGGAGAATCTGTTATTATTTCCCGTTTAAACGCAAACGAAACGCAAAGCACTAAAACGAAGAAAAGTACAACTTTTGGATAATTCTGATGATTCATTTTTATCTTGGTGGCAAACAGTTTGAAGCCTGATCAGACGCCGGGTTACCCGGCGTCTGATCTGGCTCAAAACTGTTTGTAATTGAAATAATAGTTTTAGCGTAAACGCGTTTATTGGAAAAGAATAACGTTTTCTCCACTGTATCCACGTTATGTTAACCCATCCCGCAAAGACTATTTTTCAGTCCTGAAGGAATATTTTGTTTTACTTTCAACCTGCTTTAAGCTTCCATCTGCTAGGATATACGAGTAGAACAAATGTGTACTTCTTATGCTGCATATTCATGACTGTATAAATTGGGACTATTTTCTTCAGTGGGGGGAATACATTAAAATTGTAAAATGTGTACATGTTTTTATGGAGGAAAGGTTAATAAAAACGGTACAGGGGCCTCCGATGGCATCGCTATAAGGTAAAGAGGCAAGGAAATATTTGTATAAGAGGAAGGGTTAAAATAAATACAGTGAATTTTGATGGATATTTAACTGTGTATTAATATAAATTTCTTACATAGTCTAATTTTTTCAATTTCACACACAAAATGTAGAAAGCAATACCTGGTAGCTTTCGCCCAAATGAGATGTCAGAACAGTTGGCTGAAGACGTCCGAAGTACTCGGACGAAAGCAACCAGGTATTGCTTTCTACATTTTGTGTGTGAAATTGAAAAGTTTAGACTATGTAAGAAAAGATACAGTGAAGATTCGATTTGATTGGATATGATTTTACGTCCCTTTTAACAGTATTTCAGTTATATCACAATAGTCACCCAATTACAGGTGGAAGACGATCCCATATGTGCCCTTTATTCACTGTTTCAGGCACAAATCGGCAATAGATAGACTTCTCGATCTTACAATGGAGAAGACATTATTCGTTCTCGTTTCGCAGAAAATAACAGACGCGATGATTTGAAAGTGTTGTCGATTTATTGTTTGTCCTAACGGCAAACAGATTCGAGCATGCTCAGATTTCCCTGTGTTTGATCTGGCTCCATACTGTTCGTAATGGAAAAACGTTTTAGCCCAAGCGATTTTGTTTTAGAAGGAATAACGTCACCTTCCCCACTGTATAGATCTGTCTTAATGAACAGAAGTCCACTGTTCGTCATATATCGGATATGAAGATTGGATCATTATGCCTGGTTACGGAATCAATCCCTTAAGTATAGTACTTACACCAAAACAACAATGAAAACGATAAACCTCCAGCTGCAAGAAAAAACACAAAACAACAACAACAACTTAAGAAACCGTCTAGCGCGTTCACTGTAAATTATCCGTCTGATAAGAATATCGTCTGCTTTTATTTCTTAAAATCGGGAAAATTTCGAATTTCGAATTAAGAAACTTTGATCTAAGTGTTAAAACAGTTTGGACCCTGATCAGACGCCGATGTTCTCGGCGTCTGGCCAGAACCCAGACTGTAAATGCAAGTGTTGCTGTGTCTTGACAGTCACGGAAGGGGTTAAGTCGAGTCCAACCAATACCGCTAATAACTGGTCCAAGTTATGCACCTCAATTGAAGGTAACGAAACACCTCCAAACAAAAGATGGAAACGGACCCGGTCATACGTCATTCAAATGTAACAGGTTTGTAGAGTGAAATTGACACATTTTACCATGGTGACTAAGGTGTTGTCAATATCGAGGTTAATACCCAGCTAGGTAGCTGTTGACACCTGTCAATAAGATTGTGGTAATGTACAAGTTGAACAACAAGGGACACTGGCAAACAGTGTAGCTACAGATGAGACGCGGCGCCTCATCTAGTGTACCTTCGCCGTTTGATGGTAGAGTAAGACGTTATTCGTTCCCGTTTAAACGCAAGAAACAGAAAACGCAATGCACTAATATGGAAAAAATGACAATATTTTGACAATCCAGAATGTTGATTTTAACCTTGACGGTAAACAATTTTGAGTCTGATCAGATACCGGGTTACCCGCGTCTGATCTGGATCCAAACTGTTTGCAAATGGAAATAATAGATTTAGCGTAAACGCGTTTATCGGGAAACAATAAAGTTTTCTCCACTGTAATACTTAACCCTTTGAACAATATTTACGCATATACATGTAGTCGTCCTTCGCAAACAATGTACATGTGAAGAGTATACTTGTCATATGCAAACAATGAAGACCAAGATCAGAGGACTCAGAGCAAGGTCTGCACTGTTTTGTCATATAATATTATATTGACAAACGCAATCGTAAATAGTAAATCAAAGCCTTGCTGGCGCTGATAGTCTTACGGTTTTTTATAGGTCATCTGGGGCCCGTTTAACTAAACTACTTACGCAAAATTTTTGCGTAAGTCAAAGTTTTAAATTTTAATTTATATTTTTTATTATCACTTGCTACAAACAGCAAATAGCCAGATCAGAGGACGCGCTTTTAGCGCGTCCTCTGATCTGGCTATTTGCTGTTTGCAAACGTTTATGATCGAAAAATAAGAGTTAAACGATTTTGACTTACGCAAAAAAATTGCGTAAGTTGTTTAGTACTAAAACGGGCCCCTGACACGTAGTGCAAATGTAAGCTATCGTGGTCTCCCTGTGTCCGTCGTTGTTTTGTTTTTAGTGCTGCAAATCGTGGGTCGTTTTTGTCTGTTTTGCCTGGGCCTGGAAACAAAGGTTTCTATATATTATACCGACATGTTCATACAAGTGTGTAGATTATGAAACTGCATGTTGCAGTTGCAATATCTTTTGGCCAACAAAGATATTAAAGATGACGTCCATGATGGCCGCCACAAAACATGAAATCTCACGAACATACTAACTACCGGGTATTACATCAGTTTTTATGTTTTAACTTAAAGTGATGCCAATGCACTTTGAGCGTTACAAAAGGGTCACATTATTCTTCAAATGTTAATAATGACCGTTTAACCTTTTAATTGCAAGCAAAATAAAAATTGCGTATAAAATGGCCGCCAAAAACTTAAAAATATCACGTACGTTATAATTATTACAATTGTATTCGTAGGGTTGTACTGCAAGTGACTAAAGTGCACTTTGAACATTACAAAAGACTCATACCATTCACCAAATGTGTATAACGACCATCTAACCCTTATACTTCGAACAAAATATTTAACTGTTAAATTATGTCGTCCAAGATGGCCACTACAAGCATAACACATTTCTTGAACATACTATTACTATTATTGTTTGCTTATTGTTTGACTAAAATAGATGACAATGCATTTTGAACATTACTATTCACTGCACGTGTATAAAGACCTTATTACCTTTATACTACGAACAAAATATTCAAGATTGCGTCAAAGTCACAGACAGAAACTATAACGAAAAACTATTACAGTTAGTTTCTTATGTTTGAATAAAAGACTAAAAGTGAAAACAACGGGATTTGAAGGTTACAATAAAAGAGATGTTATTTATATGTATATATACCGTTTAACCCTTTTACTTCGAACACAATATTCAAAAGATACAAGAGATACTAGGTGCGCGCTATTTCCCACAAATAACAGAATACTGGGTCCAAGGTTATAAAGCTTTTCAGTTGTGTCTTAAGTCGTTCTCAAGCACTTGATTGGTCAGATTTGAGCCTAGGCTCAAATCTGACTAATCAAATGCTTAAGAACACACTCAGACTCAGATCAACGCGTTATAACCTTGGACCCTGGCGGTTAGTTGTCTGAGCGAGTGATTAGGCCAATGTTCAGACACTAACGCCAAAAGGTAGACACTAGATCATACTATAAAGGTATCTGTCTTAATGGACTAGACTTTATTGGAAAATGTAATTGTCCATTTGAAGTTTAAGGAAGGAAACCGTTTATTAACCTTTCCGACAAATTGACTGGAACCATAAGTCTACCGTTTCTACCTGGTTTGTTGTCAATATATTGTTCCACTCAATTCGTCGGAATAGTTAATTAAGAATTACAGTAAAACTATAGCCAGCATTCGGAAGACTCATATGAGACCCCGCGTCTTTATAGATTTCGGATTTTCACAGTGTTGGGTTTCTATAGTACACAGTTCATCTATATCTATGAAAGAAGCAACATTTTTTCTCTTTTTTGTGTATTCGTATAGATTACAAAACATATGATGTAGCATTTATATACAGGTTTATTTAGACGTCTAGACATAATCTCTACATGTTTTTTAGACATCTATAATAATCTAATAGCTTTTAATTTAATTAGAGTTTACTATATTTGATATATCGAGTGACTTATACATTTTCCCAGCAGACTCCTAGTCATTTTCCCACGTCATTTTTTTCCATCAGATATTAAATTTATTGACCGTTTCATCGCCATTACACCGACCCCTTCCAAAACTCCGTCTGCACATTTTACGTTAAACCCATTACGCCATATGTTTTTTTTAGTTTTTAAGACATGTTGCCACTTCAAGCAGGTTGAAAGTAAAGCAGAATGCGCAATATATATGCGCACTCTGCTTTATTTCAGTCTGCTTTAAAGCTACCATCTGCTTAAATATAGAAACTATACTATTTTAAATATTGTTATGCATATCCATGACAATATAAATTTGAACTATTTCTTTCGGTAAAAGAATAAATTAGATGCGCTAAAAGGTACTATTATGGAGGAAAGGGTTAAAGAGTTTGTTCGCTAACATGGGAGAAAATACTCAAATAAAACACGTGTGCCATTACATTATACATGGCTTTGCAGGGCTGCCATAAGTTGACATGAAAAATCTTAAGATTTCAAAATTTGCATTTTTCAAGTTCGATTTTACGAATCGTACCTTTACCCCATAGCATATTTCTAGTTTTGTTGGCATGTGACTACTTAAAGCAGGCTGGAAATAAAGCAGAATGCGCCTTAAGGCGCATTCTGCTTTACTTTCAGCCTGCTTTAAACTACCATGTACTAGAAAAAAATTCGAAGATTTAGGAAAATCCGGAGAAATGGCAGCCCTGGTATTGAATAAAATATGATCGGTATAAAACACCCCCAAAGAACATCAACGACTGGCAGACGAAGCCTGCTTGCAGATTTGGCTGCTTGATAGGCCTTTTAAACCAAACTTTGTTAAGCTTACTTCTTCTTTATTTACACCAAGAATGTAGTCATTCAAGAACATGCCAAAATGGCCCACTTACATGATACCTGATTCCAACTATACATCGAGAATGAAATAAAACAACAACAACGACGGACGACGACTTCGGACGGACGACGATGGACACAGTGCGATCACAATAGCTCACCATGGCACTGCGTGCCAAGTGACCTTAAAAGCCGCCAAAACCTTAGCGCCTGCAGGGTTTTGATTAAATATATTATTGTATCAAAGATACATGTATGGTATGAATCACACTTGTTTTATGCAAACAGTGTAGACTCAGATCAGGAAGATTCCCACGATCAGAGTCTGCACTTTGTCAGTTTTCAAAACATGTATTGTAAAACAATTATTGATAGTTTAAATGGACTAGACTTAAATTGAAACAGGAATAGCCCATATGACGTTACATGTGCCAATGAGTTAAAGGGTTTTAAAACAAACACTTAATGTATGGTGATGTTGATAAAGTGTGATTAAGATTAGAGTCTGAATTTGGCCAAACATGTTCGCAAGTCTCAATAATCTAGCGAGAGACCACCCTTGGGGTTAAGTCCCATTTAGGGTCGTCGTTATCAGACGATGTCTCTTTCAGTCCATCTTGGTTGACCCTTATTCTGCTGATCGCGACTTGGCTCGTATTTGCAAACAAATTGGATCCAGATCAGACGCCGCGTAACGCGGTGTCTGATCTGGATCCAAACTGTTTGAAACTCGACTTTAAGTTTATTGCACTTAGAAATGCATAAATCTGAATTCGTTCAATTTTGCAGACGACATTTTCAAAGCAGACGATATTAAGGTAGGATTTGGGGTTAATATAGCAAATTATCACACCTCTGTCTCTCACTTAAAACGTTTATTTACTACTTTCATCTTTCGACATAGAGTTAAAGACCCTCTCGACCGTGTAAAACTAGTGGCCACACCCAGAAAGACAGAGAGACAGAAAATTAAAAGATTGAAAATTAAAAGAGACCAAACGAGAGACTAAACGAGACAAAAGAAAAGAGATATATAGAGAGTGGAACTGAAGGAAATACACGTATAAGGAAAAGGAGAGATCGCGAGAGTAACGAGAAGGAAAGCAAGGGAAAGAGAAAGAAAGCGACACATAGGTAGAATCACGCCCATTTTATACGTTTTATCGCAAGACGTTTGCGAATAGTTTCGCATCGTATGATTATGAACTGCTCGAAGAGGTAGGGAACACAAATAGTCGACCATTAGCGAACAGTGAAGAGCATGAACAAAGGTATCGCTTGATCTACACTGCTTGCACTTGTCAAAATCGAGGGACGAAAGGTTCTAAGTGGTTCTTAACTCTTTCCCCACAGCTAGTTTTCCTTATTGAAAACACGTGGCTACTGAGTAAAGAAGTGTTCCTTTCAGAGCATCCTGCTTTAATTTCAGCTTGCTTTAAGATACCATCTGCTAGGAAATAGATACCGTTACTTATAATGCATATTTATGACTAGAAAGTATTTTAAGTAAAGGCATAGAAATGTGAATTTATGGGGTAAATATATTGTAATGGGTATTGAAAAACCATGTCGCATTCACCCTTCCAAATGTTGTTTTAACCCTTTGAACCCTAGCCCCGCTTATCGGCGTCCTTTTCAAACAGTATACATGTGAAAAGTGTACTTGTCCTATGCAAACAGTGAAAACCCAGATCAGAGGCCTCTGATCTGGGTCTGCACTGTTTGTCATAATGCAAAACATTGACAAAAACAACCCTTAAAAGTCAGAAATAAACTAAACTAAAATGGAAACTGGGATTGTCCATTTGAAGTTTTAGGGAGGAGAGAGTTAACGTGTCCATCGACTACTATAAGAATGTAAACTAAAGTGAACCTTACGGATACAAAAGCGTTTTTGTTGCCGGGCTTCGTCTCCGGTGTGACCCTAGGTCATCTAGGTCTTTACCCATTTGTACCCATTTTTTCATTTAAAATAAAGGGTGCTTGAATTTCTGAACAAGAGTACATCATAAATGTACCTGAGTATACATGTATCTACAACGTTTAACATAGTTTCGTAATATATGTAATAAATGTTATTGAACACTTATTTATTTAATTGGATAGACAAGATCAAAAAGAAATTCATAAATGGTATCAATATAGCATCTAAAGGGTACCATGCGCGGATCCAGTGATTTTTCTCAAGGGGTGGGGTGTTTAAAACTGAAAAATAAAACATGCTTAATACTCGTACATTTATGTATATTATTTGCAAAACAGTTTTGAGCCAGATCAGATTCCGGGTGACTATTTGTCACTCAGTTTGAAAATAATTGTTGAAAGTATTCAATATTTTTTCTGCATTGTACATCTTGAATTTCAGTGTTTCCGTTCGTCTCTTCTATTTCCAAAGTTGTTTTGGGATGAGGGATGGGTGGGGTTTGGGGTTCCGGATCCCCGGTCCCCCTCTGGCTCCGCGCATGTGTAAAGTTAGATAATTGGGACAGGCCCCTTCACTACGGGTACAAATCGTCGTTTGATTACTACAGAGCCACTCTCTATCACGACCACCCACTAGATGCCTTGTTTCAAATGTTGCTTAATGCAGGTAGCTGCTTAAAGCAGGTGAAAGTAAAGCAGAAAGCTCCGTGAGGAGCTTTCTGCTTTCTTTCATCCTGATGTAGCTATATAGTCAGTAAATCATAAACGGCTGCTGTATTGAAAAGGGACAGTCGCTGGGTTTAATAGTATAACTACCGCGACATCTTGGGTTACATTCTCTTCTCAACCGGAAAATCGCCGCGGACTTGTGTAAAATTGCTCCCTTAAAAGGGGACCGCAACCGGGGTAGCGGTGTACAAATATTTGACATGTGAGCCAATGAAATTTAATAAGATATTTACTTAAAAAATCAGGTCACCCAACAACATTCTTTTACCCTCTGCACGCTGAGGGCGAATTTGTAAATACTATTGCAAACAGTTTGGGTCCAGATGAGACGCCGAGTAACTCGGCGTCTCATCTGGAGCCAAACTGTTTGTCACTGTTATGGTATTGTATTGTAAAAATGCATATAATTAAATTTGAGAATTTGTACAGACGACAAATTTTGCAGACGACAATTTCATAGCGTCCCGAAGGTTAAGCTCACTGCACACTATAGCCACGGATGATAAGTCGTGGGAATAGAGAGCATTTTGTGAATGGACGTTCGGCGTTACGCGGTCAAATGACTAATTTGAAATAGTTTGTGGGACAGTTGAACATTTGTTGTACAAGGAGTATAGTTACACATTTTAAATCAAGATGTTAATTGAGTTAGTAGGAATACCTAAAAGGGTGAGTGATACTATTGGTATTTTACCCAGCATCAGTTAGTTGATACATGTGGTTGATGATGATGCACTAGCTGTTTAAAGTATGGTATTGGATGTTTGTTATTCGAGCATGTCCACGTGTTTTGATAACCATATAACGGTGGAGAAGACGTTATTTATTTCCCAATAAACGCTTTTACGCTATAATTATTATTCCCAATGCAAACAGTTTGAAGCCAGATCAGACGCCGGGTAACCCGGCGTCAGATCAGGCTCCACACTGTTTGCCGTTTAGATTAAAATAAAAAGTAAGCAAGTTGTCATTTTCTTCGTTTTATTGCAATGCGTTTGCGTTTCGCTTGCGTTTAAACGGGAAAGAATAACAACTTCTCCAGTGTACATGTAACTCTTTCAGCGTTATTGTCCCCGGAACGTAACATAACGCAACTGCAATTTAATAAAATGAAGTAACTGTTGAGGATTCAAAGCGTCAAAATGTTTGGAGCTTGATCAGAAATCGGGTTACCCGGAGCTGAGCTGGCTCCAAACGACATGCGTTGGAAAAAAGGTTTTAGTAACGAGACAAGAATATATCAATATTGAGGTTTATCGGGAAAATCCTGTTGTAAAGGGAATTTAGAATGTGTTTAGCAACTTTGATAATGGTGACATAACTTGTTTCATAACCATTTGCCGATATACCTAACGGTATGGTTGTTTTCTAAGCTTAATATTCTATTTGTATAACAAATACGGCGGGGAAAACATTTTTCTTTCCAAATAAACGCGTAAACTTATGCAAAGCATTTATATTCATTGCAACCTGTTTCGAGCAAAACAAGACACCTGGAAAATCGGTCTGTGATCGGGAGCCAAACTGTATTACACTTAAATTGAAATGAATCGTTAGATATTTGAAAAATCTCACATTTTATTGCATTGCGACTGTATTAAGAAATAAATTAGAAACGCTATTTGCAGATCGTTCTGGGTTCGAACATGAATTTTAGGTATGCAAACCGTTGACCTTAACAACAAAGTTGCCGCGGCGACTGGTGTGATGTTGCTGACATTCAAATTTCAGTAACTAATGTGAGAATGGTATGTCGATGATGCACCCTACAGTGGGGAAGACGTTATTCTTTCCCAATAAATGGCGTTAATGCTCAAATAATGTTGTACATTGTAAACAGTTTGGAGCCAGATCAGACGCCGGATAACCCGGCATCTGATCTGGCTCCTAACCATGTGCCGCTCACATAAGAAAACATCGTGAGAATTTTCAAAACATGCTTATTTTCTACATTTTATTACATTACGTTCCAATAGCGTTTAACCATTTGGCTCTCAATGACGCCTTAAAGCGCGTTTGTAAACAGTTTGGGTCCTCATCAGACGCCGCGTAACGCGGCGTCTGATCAGGACCCAAACTGTTTGGCACTCTTATCGATATTTACTGTGTCATACAACCTTAAACCTAACTTTGAAACGTGTCTTGCATACAACAATATTGAAGCAGACGACAATGAAGCGGTGAGGGGGTAAAACTCTCCCGAATAATCTGATCATGAAATGGTTAAACTGGAAAGAATAACGTCTTATTTACTGCACTGGATCTTTAGAACAGGGAATTTAAACACATTGAATATGTTTGTACTTGATCCATGGTATTATTTCTCATATCTCAGTAGCTAATGTGAGAATGGTATGTCGATTGTGCATATTGTTGCATCTTCAGAACCCGGAATTTAAATACTCTGCATTACACTGTACCTAGCCCATTGCGCTATCTTATTTTGCTATCTAACATTCTAACATTTTAATGGTGTCAACTGAATTATATAAACATTACAGTACAAACTCTCTTGAGCGACCAAATCAGTTAAGAAGAATGGTTACTTTTATAGACGTGACAAAAAAGTAAAGCAAAATGCGGCTATAAGAATTTACTAAACTTAATTCCAGTCTGTATTAAGTTGTCATCTGTTTTAAATACCTACACATTTTATTGTTTTAAGTGTTGCTTAAGCGGATAAGGTTTATAGTTGTTTTCTTCTTTGTTTAACCATTAATGTTCGATTTATTATCAATAAAATTCTTGCCTATAGCAAAGTAAGAGCAGCTAATTACGGTACAACGTATTTGTTTGTATTGTGTAATTCTCCATTATTGGAAGTAATAATAATAATTATTATTATTTTTATTACAATGTATTCTATTAGCAAACAACAGAAATAGTTTTGAAGACAGGTGACCTCTTAAAGCCGGTTATGGTTTAAGCAGAAGCACCTTATGGCGTTTTCTGCTTTTTATTTTCATTAAGCTTAAATCTGCTATAGTATATAGAAAATATTTCTTATGATACCTATTCATGGCGCATTCTGCTTTTTATTTTCATCTTGCTTTAAGCTTAAATCTGCTATATATTGTATAGAAAATATGTCTTATGATACCTATTCATGGTGGAACTATTTTCTTAAGTGGAGGAATGAATTAGAGGCGTGAAACGACGTATTTAAGAGGTATTAAGTTAAACAAAGAAACAGCGGAGATGACGTTATTCTTTCCCAATAAACGAGTTTTAACTAAAACGTATAGGGACTTTCTGCTTTAGCGAGTTCCTGCTTTACCTCAGTGGTCACTTGTATTTAATGTTGAACACCTCAGTTTGATTGACTGCATGTATGTAACACACGTTTCTATGTAACAGAAATACTGTTGTTTGAGGGTGATAAATCCAACGTTCTCACACAGGTACTTGACACAATTACTTTTCCTTGACTATACCATATAAAAAAGATATGTATAGTAAAAAACAAATCATGTGTCGAGTACAATGTACGCAAACATGTGTGTACATTTTCACGGTAGATTCAGCGTTATCAGTTTTATCGCATGGGTGGTAAATAGTACAACATATAACATCTATCACATTTTATTGAATGTAATACATTATAATGTGGTCACCTGAGAGTGTGGCCCATTGTTTTTATTTTATCTCTCTCGATCATTTACCAACCCAGTTACCATTAGCCATCTACCCATGCATGCAGTGTTGATTTAGACATTATTGATGCAGGGCCGCCATTTCTCCGGATTTTTCCTAAATCTCCGGATTTTCCCCAGTACATGGTAGCTTAAAGCAGGCCGAAAGTAAAGCAGAATGTACACTAAGGCGCATTCTGCTTTACTTACAGTCTGCTTTAAGAAATCGCATGTCAATAAAACAAGAAAAAGGATATGGGGTAAAGGTACGATTCCTAAAATCGCACTTGAGAAATGCAAATTTGGAAATCTTAGGATTTTTCAGGTCAACTTATGGCAGCCCTGTAGATGTGGTTAATTTCTAATGCGAACCTTTTAACCCAGTTATGTCTGGAGATTGCAATAAAATCTTCTCAGTATATGCTTGCTTGAAGATTTCATTAACTATATACAGAGGAGAAGTTGCTATTCTTTTCCGTTTTAAACGCAAATGAAACGCTGCAACAAAATGTAGAAAATGACAATTTTTTGACAATTCTAAATACTCATTTTAATCTGAATTGCAAATAGTTTGGAGCCTGATCAGACGCCGGGTTACCTGGAGACTGATCTGTCTCCAAACTGTTTGCAATGGAAATTAAAGATTAAACGTAAACGCATTTATTGGGAAAGAATTGTCTTCTCCACTGTACAATGGTAATCTAAAGACACTTTACATAGTATATTTGTCCAAACAGTAGATCATTTCATATGCAATAGCAAACAGTACAGACTCTGATCATCGAAGACGCCCATAACCCGGCGTCTCATCAAGGTCTACACTGTTTGGTAATGCCTACTTCTGTAGAAGACAGGCATTACTGGGTTAATTGCAACACGAAATCGTCATTTTTCATCAAGTTACTTTTTGATGAAAGGCATTTCTAAACAGTTTTGTACTATTTACTGTGGAGAAAACGTTATTCTTTCCCAATAAACGCGTTTACGCTAAAACTACTATTTCAATTACAAGCAGTTTGGAGCCAGATCAGACGCCGGGTAATCTGGCGTCTGATCAGGCTCCAAACTGTTTTGCCACCAAGATAAAAATGAATTATCAGAATTGTCCAAAAGTTGTACTTTTCTACGTTTTAGTGCTTTGCGTTTGCGTTTCGTTTGCGTGTAAACGGGAAAGAAGAACAGATTCTCCACTGTAACATGGACTAGAACAAATTGTGTCTGTTCATTAATGTCACAGTTTACATTATGTAACAGGTGAGCAACACAGATAAAGACAAATACGTGGGATGTTGAAGATGAAAAGCAGTAAAATACACATTACATAGAAATACATGTATTAGAGCAATGTTTCCAATTTTGAAATCCCCATGTCTCCATTAAACTCCTTGCCTTGATACTCATTAGAATCGTCTTTTTCGGACGATCGATACTAATGAGTCGATATCGTTAGATGAAGACATAAGAAGAAAATGTTACTTTTATACAGTGAAACTTCTCTATTACGACTAAAGTAAAACCTCTTTTTACGACCACTAAACAAAGGCAAATTGTTTGTATAAAAGACAGTTGACAGCTTAAAGCAAGGTTACAGTAAAACAGAAAGCTCCTTAAGGAGATTTGTTTTATTGTCATATTGCTTTAAGAAGTCAACTGTCTTAAAGTTAAACACCTTAACAATTCACGCAATTTAGGGGGTAAAGGAGAGTCTAAAAGGTGATATTTAAGACAGATGACAACTTAAATAAACAAAATAGATCCTTTATGCACTTTTTGTTTTTCTTTTATCTCGCTTTAATCACCCATCTGCCTAAAAATGCAAAAGAACTAGCTCATTTAGTGGCCGAAATACAAAGGTTTTACTATATATACTTAGAACGTGGTTAACAAATTATACAGAATGTAACTCCCTCTTACTTGTAATGTTTCCAGAAATGTAGACTTTTGTGAATCAGTTTTACTTACAGTGGAGAAAACGTTTTTCTTTACCAATAAACGTGTTACACAAAAACTATTATTTCCACTTCAAACAGTTTGGAGCCAGATCAGACGCCGGGTAACCCGGCATTTGATCTAGCTTCAAACAGTTTGCCACTCTGTTCAACATGAATGGCCAGCATTGTCGAAAATATGTCAATTTCTACGTTTTATTGCAATGCGTTTGCGTTTCGTTAGCGTTTAAACGGGAAATAAATAATATCTTCTCAACATTAACTATTGTGGTGATACAATCTGTTGTATGGTATTCTAATTTGCAGAAAAAAGTATTTGACTGATCAACCCCTTCACTGTCATGACTTCAAACATTTAAACAATTGTCGTCTGCCTTTATTTCTAAAATAATTTTATACAAAGGTTGGCTGTACGTTTGTCATGCATTTAAATTTTAAATTAAAACGCCACGTTTCTTAAAAGATAGTCACACGTCAGCATAGAATAGTAACAAAACACCAGCCTGTATAGGAAAAATAAGTAAACAAAGAATTGGATTGGATCCTTATTAGAAGGCACGTTGTCGTTAGGTTTTGTTTTAATATCCTTTCATTTATATACTCTCAGCGATGCCAATGATAAACTGGAGAGAAGACGATACCCCCCCCCCCCCAATAAATGCGTTTATGTTTGAACCTCTTTGCATGACAAAATGTTGGAGACATGTAGATCATACGCCGGGAAACCCAGCATCTGATCAGGCTCAAAACTATTTGCCTTTAAGATTAAAAGAGATCGTCTACATTTCATAAACCTATCATTTTCAACATTAAATAACATTGCGTTTACTTTTAAACTAATAATGTATTCTCCAATGTTTCTAACCCCTGCTGTGTCAAAAGATTGCCAGCTAAACTAGTGAAAGTTTGCAGTTCTACAGGAGCGGATCAAACCTTGGAAATTGACAAGTGTTCCCCCGCCACATTTCATTTTATGGACCAATCCAAGAATTACAATGGAGAAGAAGTTTTCTTTCCCGTTTAAACGCAAACGAAGCCGCAAACGCAGAGAAATGAAATGTGTGAATGGCCACTTATTGCCCATACTTAATGATTATTGTAATATGAGTTACTAACAGTTTGAGGCCTGATCAGACGCCGGATTACCCGGCGTCTGATCTTGCTCCAAAATGTTTGCACTGGAAATATTAGTTTTAGCGTAAACGTGTTTATTGGGAAAGAATAACATTCTTCCACACTGTAATATACAGTCGAGTAGGCGCTATTCGTTCCCGTCTCAAGGAAACTAAACACAAAGACAGTTCAATGAAATACATTGACTTTTAATTTTAATACGAGAGGCAATCATTTTGGAGCCTGATCAGATGCTAGGTTACCCGGCGTCTGATCTGTCTCCAGACTTTTTGCAGTGGACATGACACATTTAGCTTAGACGTGAATGTCTGGAAAGAATAACGTATTCTACCCTGTAATCTTTGAAATAGCAAAGCATGTAGACTCTGATCAGTCACCATGTTTGAAACATAGCGACCGATCAGTGTAAGACTGATTGCAGTGTCTGATACATGTAACGTTTTTATTTTTCGAATAGGTATTGTTCAACTCAAATATGGCTATCCGTTCAAGTTTTATGAAACGGTCCTTTGTTTGCCCATCTAACTAAATTGTTGGATCCGCTATTGTTCTATATCTAGATATTTTATCTATTGTTGAAGAGTGTTATTTTTACAGTGTTTATCAAGTTCGAGGAAAGAAAAGAGATATGAGTTGCGGTAGCTGAACTATCGAATTCGTTAGAAGTGTGGAAGGAAACTTTCCATCTGATCACGAGACAATTAAAAAATAGGATACCGCTTTGTAGGATATAGCTTTCCCTGTATCTTGGTTTTTTCCATATTCACGTATAAATATATTATGTTTGTATGCCCGTTGTTAACGCAGACAAGCTGTCTGTCCATCTGTCCATCCGTTCTTCCAGGCTCTTCGGTTTTGTCGTATCCTATTATTTATTTTGTCTAGCCATTAAAAAAAACTTACTGACCTTCGAAAGCAAATTCAATCAAATTCAAAGCTGCTTTTTCGATGTTTATTCATAGTCCGAACTATTTGATTTTCAGAATTATAGTTCATCTTAAAGTCTGTACATGACAATACTCCCAGTTCTATATAGAGATAGCTAGAACACTCTGTAGCTCTGTAAATAAAGGGTAAACAATTCTACTGTTACTAGTTAACAAACCTTTCTTATGAAATATTCCAGTCATTTGGTTTTGTTCAGCTGCCAGTTGGAATTAAAACACCGTCAAATTTGTGAAAAAGCATCTATCTAAAGGGCCCGTCACACCATAACGTTCTGGTCAACGTTATCTGAACGTTTCAATTGTTCCATTTTTGAGCGTTCTAGAGTGAGAATGACACATTCGGCGTGTGATTAACGTGTGTCTAACGCACGACTAGCGTGTGTCTAATGCACGAGAAGCGTGTAACAGCGACCAAGTAAGATACCCCTGAAACCATTAGCATGTGCTAACGTGCCACTGGCGCGCGAGGAACGATTCGTCAACGTTATACGAGCGTGTTGAGCGTGTAAATAACGTGTGAATAACGACAGAATAGCGTTAGGACGTTCGTTTGGCGTAAGTCACACGCTGCGTGCGCTAGAGGGGACCGATCAGTGGTCGTTGACAGGTCGCCACTGAGTCGTTCACTGCAAGGCAAACGATTACATGTAGTAACGACCAAGTAACGCTATAGTAACGACTGACTAACGATAGCCGAACGCATGTAACGTTCGGTGAACGTTAGTAAAACGTTCAACGAACGTTCTTAAACGATCTCCAGCGTTTAAAATTTAACGTTTGAAGAACGCTGGTCTCAGAGAAAGTTTTGTGCATGTTCAAAACTTTTTTTTCGGACCAGCGTTCTCCGACGATTCCCGGCGATCACCGACGTTTACTGGCGTTCACTAGCGTTCATACAACGTTCTTCTGGCGATATCCCAGCGACAATGGGTTACTACATGTACCAACGATTCGTCAAACGTCAGAGAACGTTGGCCAGAACGTCATGGTGTGACGGGTCTACTAGCCAGGTGGCAGATTAATGCATTGTCCACTTCATTTAACCTTGCCGGTCGTAGGGGCATCTCTGCTGACTTCAGGACAATCTCCTTCCAATTTATTTTGTTTGCAACTGTCCATTGAGATGCTGTAGGTAAAGCGCACAGCTGTCAATTCTTTGACGGAATCTTCCCATCTCTACTTTTGTCTTCCATGCCTTCTTGTTCCTTTTACTGTTTCATGGAGTATTGTCTTGGCAGGGCCTGATGAGCGGGAAATATGTCCATACCATCTCAACATCCTTTTCTTTTCTGCAGTAGGAAGATCTGCGAAACTGCGGACCTCTTTATTAGTGATGTGGTCCTTGTGAAAAGACGGTAGGAAGCCTTCTGTAGCATCTCATTTCTAGATATTAGATTATATTTTCTAGCTGTTGTTTCAGCGTCCACGTCTCGCAAGTATACGCAACTATTTAGAGTTCAAGTGAGTGCATTTACGTCTTATACTTTTGTGGGGGTAAATGTCCCTGTCCTTCCGAATAGGTTTCAGCTTTGAAAGCGCAGATATCGCTTGTACAATTCAAACCAACAATTTAGGCTTAGAACCTTTGTTAAAATTTGTCGCAATAAAGATCCTAGATTATTGAATCTGACCTCTGTCCATTGATTTCTATGGCATCTCATTTGTGTTGAAGACCATGATACTGGTTTCTTAGCACGCACTTATCTCCATCCAAAATGCAGTGGATGTTAGTTGAGGCGTTGATTATAATATCCCCACCAATGTGAATAGTCAAATTTGGATTTGCTTTTATTGGGCATTGGCGTGGCCCATTTGAAGTTAAACGATCACATTCCAGAAGTTATGGTTTCTGAATTCTGAATATAGTTTAACTGTAAATCTGGAATAATTATTCTTTCTCCTTTTAACGGCATTAATCATAAAAAGCATCGTTATTAGAAGTTGAGAAGACGTTATTATTGACCGTTTGAATGCAAACGAAATGCAAACGCGTTGCAATAAAATGATTTGATTTGATTTGTTTTGATTTTACGTCGCTTTCAACAGTATTTCAGTCATATCGCGACGATCAGCTAATTACAGGCGGAGGAAGACCCCAGTAGCCCTTTATGCATGTTTCAGGCACAAATCGGCAACTGGGTAGAACCACCGACCTTCCGCAAGCCAGCTGGAAGGCTTCCCCACATGAAAAATCCGAACGACCCTACTGGGATTCGAACTCACAGCGGTGAGGAGCTTAGTGATGTAAGTCACAGTGACTATACCACTAGGCCACGGAGACCCCCTGCAATAAAATGAAGAAAATGATAATTTTTAGCCAATTCTGACTATTCCTTTCAATGTGAGTGACGCATATTTTGGAGCCTGATCAGGCATCTGATCGGCTCCAACCTGTTTGCAATGTAAATAATAGTTTCAGCGTAATCGCATGTATTGGGAAGAATAACGTCTTCTTCCCTGTAGAAAACTTTGTCTTGCTGTTTTTTCTCTTGTTATACGTCACTTACAAAACTACAGTGGAGAATCTGTTATTCTTTCCCGTTTAAACGCAAACGTACGCAAACGCAAAGCACTAAAACGTAGAAAAGAACAACTTTTGGACAATTCTGATAATTCTTGTTTATCTTGGTGGCAAACAGTTTGTAGCCTGATCAGACGCCGGGTTACCCGGCGTCTGATCTGGCTCCAAACTGTTTGCACTGCAAATAATAGTTTTAGCGTAAACGCGTTTAATGGGAAAGAATAACAGATTCTCCACTGTACTTATCCTATACAAGTGTAGGGCCATTGTGGCATAAAACTATACAACAGACATCAACCTACTCACTCACAAAGAATAATAGGTTAATTAACTTAATTGTCTTTATATTACACATGTAATAGTTTTTGTTAATATAAACAACTGTATGTTGCCAGTCTAGATTAGTTTTCCTCAGAATGATAGATTATATATAACAGGCATTGCCAGGAACTGTATG
Organism: Gari tellinella; assembly: GCA_922989275.2. Lineage (NCBI taxonomy): Eukaryota > Metazoa > Mollusca > Bivalvia > Cardiida > Psammobiidae > Gari > Gari tellinella. Next base: position 26,214,673 of record OV277856.1, on the reverse strand, counting down.
TTTCTTAGCTGATTGACATTTTAACTGGCACCAATGTGATATAAAAACTGTGAGATTTCTCTAGATAACATATAGTGGAGAAGGCGTTATTCACTCCCAATAAACGCATTTATGCCAACACTAGTTTTACTATTGCAAACAGTTTGAAGCCAGATCAGACGCCGGGTAACCCGGCGTCTAATCAGGCTCAAAACTGTTTGTCACTCAGGTGTATGCTTTTTAGCTGATTTACATTTGAACTGGCACCAATGTTAGTGATACATGTATAAAACTGAGACTCACTTGATAACACTATCTTTATGTAACAGTGGAGAAGACGTTATTCTTTCCCGTTTTTAAAAACGTTCAAGAAACGCAAATGTATTACAATAAATTATAGAAAATGACAACTTTTTGTCAATTATGACAATTTGTTTTAATCTGAATGGCAAACAGTTTGGAGCCTGTATTTGAAATAAACGTAAGCGTAATCGCGTTTATTGGGAAATAGTAACGTCTTCTCCACTGTGCAATCAATCCTACAAGAATAAAACTATGCTTACCAGTATCCTGTCGTATGATCTGTTTTGAAATTGTCGTCTGCAAAATTTGAAAAATTAAATTTATATTATTTCGAAATATAGAATCCAAAAGGCGAGTGTCAAACAGTTTTGGTCCAGATCAGACGCATTTGTTTTGCGGCATCTGATCTGGTTCTAAACTTCTTACCACAACAAGTAAAGGCGCGATCGGGGATTACGGGGAACCGGTAGGTTTTATATTGAATATGTTTCTGGAAATACAATTAGTTAGTATCATACCGAATGTGACTTAATAGCAGTAAAACTGCTAGGAAATCGTTGCACAGGTATCAGGATGAAAACTGTTCCATTGATATGAATATATATTTTTCTTAGATTGATAATACAAACCTTAATGTGAAAAGTATTATTTTGTAATCGAAACTATCTCAGTAGACAAGAATATAATAGAAGAAATGCGTAAATATTTTAATAGTTTACGTGGCCTAAGGGTTTATATATTTTGTAATGCTTTGAAAGTTCTTGCAGAAACATGGAATAATGTGTTAATTTCTTGGCAGCTGTTAAAATGATGAGCTACATCCAAATCGTTGAAAACTACTTCTCAAAAGATAGTGATGTTAGAGTCTAGAAAGAACTATGTACCAGCTTAAACCATTACCCCAAAGCATGTGTCTAGTTATTAAGACAGGTGATCAAGTTGAAAGTAAGGCAGACTGTGCCGTCTGATCTGGGTCTACAATGTTCGTATATGATAAATGTACTCTTTACAAGTGCATTGTTTGTAAAGGACGAGTATACTTGTCGCTAGGGTTCAATGTGTTAATACTTAGCTTAACCCTGTTACTCTCAATGACGCTTAAAAGCGCGTTTGCAAACAGTTTGGATCCTGATAAGACGCCGCGTAACGTTTGATACTCGTTTTCTTCAGTCATACTGCCTTATTTTTAACTTTGAAATGGCATTGAAGACAACAAAATTGAAGCAGACGACAATGGAACGGTGAAGGGGTAAATTTCTCCCGAAAAGTTTAAAAGCGAAAGGGTTAAAAATGTCATACATTTACCATATTTCATTTACATGTTAGCTGAAACTTAAACATTAATGTCAAACAATTTGGTTCTGATCAGATTCTGAAGAACTATAATGCAAAAAGCTGTAATTAGCTTAATTCAGGATAAGGGCTTAAGGTATTCTGGACAACAAAACTCAATCTTACATTAAGCTAATTATCCCCTTTTTTCACATCCTTTCCGAGTACAATTGTGGCGTTTGATCAGGATCGAAACTGTTTCACAGTTATTACGAGATTACTTTAGTCTGATCTGGCTCCAAACTGTTTGCGTTTCAAATAATAGTTTTAGCGTAAAGGCGTTCATTGGTAAAGAATCACTGTACAAAATTGACTGTACATGATTCGAACAGACAAGAGGTTTTGTACTTTTTAGCCTGTTGCACCGCAATATATCGGTTATAAACCGACCATGTACTTTAAATGCATTTTGGGAATAGTTTATATCAAAATCAAACGGCGATGAGCTATAGATTTATGTCTGACTAAGATAAACTCTATTTGACGATAGATTTTTAAAAAGTCAACAAAAATTCCATGGTATAAAGTTTTCATCGTCTTAAAGGTATAATGCTCCCTCTCTACAACGACACCCAATGGGAGACCCTCTCTACAACGACACCCAATGGGAGACCCTCTCTACAACGACACCCAATGGGAGACCCTCTCTACAACGACACCCAATGGGAGACACATAGTGTGTTTTGTTCGGGGGAGTCGTTATAGGGAGGAAAAATTAAGATCTTTCTTACAATTGCAAACAACTTGAATCCAGATCAGACGCAGCGCAACGTGTCGTCTGATCTGGTTTCAAGCTGTTTGACACTCGTCATTATACATCTTAAATGTCAACTTATATGTTACTTTGAGAAAAACAGCAGACAACAATTTAAAAAGACGATATTGCAGCAGTAAAAGCGTTAGACATAATTTTGTGTTTAGGAAGTTGTTGCAAGGGTCGTTGTATGGAGGCAGTCGATGTTGGGAGGGCCGTTGTAGGGAGGGAACACTGTGGTTGTTGTGGAAAATGACAACTTCTTGACAATGTTGACGCTTCTTCTTATTCTGAGTGGAAAAGCTGTTTGCAATGGCTCCAAATTGTTTATTGGGACAAATAAAATCCTCCCCACTGTACATGTCAGAAACAATTGCAAAACGAATTATTGCCGTATAAATTTGAGGATAGATGACAGCTTACTGCAAGATAAAAATTGGAAAACTCAATACGCAGCTTTTTGCATTACTTTTGCCATATAATAAGCGGCAATCTTTCTTAAGAGAGACCAGTATCCTTGTTGCTTCATGCAATGGTCGCATAACGCCAATATGATCAGTATTCTAACTCTTCGGTTTCTGAAATACCAAATGGATAATTATTTCTCAGTTTGTTTAAACCATATGCAGTTCATTATTGACTATTTCGGAAGTTGTTTGATGGTTTGTTTTTTCTTCAATATATTGCAAATTGACACACAATGCAGACCCAGATCAGATGAATTGAAATAGGTGCTATCTGATATGGTTCTACGCTGTATGCATAGGACAAGTGTATACTTTCCAGGTACATTGTTTATAGAGGATGCGTATATATTCGTCACTTGTGGTCAATGTGCTACAATACTATCAGTTTTGAAATCTACGTTAAGGTTTTGTGTATAAACGGGGAAGAATATCGTCTTCTCCAATGTTTTGATTTCTCGAAGGTAAGGGATCAAATATCCAATCCTTGTTTCTCCTTAGTAAAGGGTCTACATTCTTCAGCATCCGTTGTCATATCCGAACTACTTATCAAGTAGGTGCAACAGTGATTCACAACGATGAAATACAGTAAAACTTGTATTAAATTGTCATGGAAACAATATATTTATCGACAATTTTTAATGCAGTTAATAGATTAATGTAGGACAAAATTTAAGCAGAAAGCTCCTCCAGGAGCTTTCTGCTTTACCTTTTTCCTACATTAAGCAGTCACGTGATTTTTCAGACAACCATGCTTCTTCTAATAGTATAATAATTGAATACAAGTTTGACTGTAAAAAAGAAATCATTAAAACACACATTTTTGTAGACTGTGTCCTATTGCGTGAAAAAAGAGCTTTTGTTGACGGATCAGAAATCTTTGGAACCGGTCGAGAATAAGTTAAACTTGTTTATGTATTTTTGGAAAGTTCTTAAATAACGTGCTGGAATTTCTTCTGGCGGAATATAGATCTACTGACGTAAGACGAATTTAAATAACATAGTTAACGGTAGGTACAAACTAATATCTATAGCAATTTAGGTTTAAACAATTATACCATTGAACCATCGCCTGCTTACTTTTTATATATACATGTACATGCTATTTGAAGAAACATCGGTATGAAATGATAAGTAGTTTGAATCCAGATGAGCTGTCGAATCATTCGACATCTTATTTGGATCCAAACTGTTTGTAAACGAAAGAAAAGTACATGTATTGAAGTTTGGCAAGGGAATATACATGTACAGTTGACACAATTTTGTTCTTTCCAGTTTAAACGAAACTAAACGCAAACGTACTTATTTGTAGAAAATTACATGTCTATGAAGATGTAGGAGCTTTGGTTTAATCTGAGCAACAAACAGTTTAGAGCCTGATCAGACGCCGGGTTACCCGGCGTCTGATCTGGCTCCAAACTGTTTGTAAAATTTTGGCATAATTTTTTTAGCGTAAACTGTACTCTCCACTGTAGTAGAATATTAGGCAATTTGAAACAATTAAACTCCAGAACAGAGGGGAGCTACTTGTAATAACAATAAGAGAGTAATTGAGTAGATATCATTCTCATTGTGAGTGGAAACTTTCTGATAACCCCAACATAACCCCTTCATTGCATTACACCGAGTATTCTTGTGCCAACAGTTTGAATCCTGATCAGACGCGCGTCTGATCAGAATCCAAACCATTTGCCACTCATTTTAATATTTCTTAAGTCGAAATACCTAATATTTAAATTTCAAATTTGAGAAATAAAAGTAGACGACAATAATTGTTTCATATTGATGACGTCACGGCAGCGAAGGGGTTAAGCCTTCGTCGAATTTCTCTCATTAACTTATTGACTATAGACGAATATGACTGTATAAAGTAGAATTATGTTTGTAGTTAAGGAATAATTAATTACATGTATTAAATATCGTATTTATGGGTTCATAGGTTAAAGGCACACGTGGAAACCAAAATAAAAATCTAAAACAAAACTTTCTGCTTTACCTCCATCCAGCCACATGTCTTAATAAACACAAAAATGACAGCCTTCTGACCGTTAATAAATCGCAGCCTTTGTGAGATTAGCTTCTTTTCAAAAGACAACGTCAAATTTCAGAAAGTAAGCAGATCGCTTTCTCATTGCTGACAAAAGCTTTCGACACCTAAGTATTATGTTTTAATTGTAGTAAGACTGTTTGAAGAACTTGATAGTTGATTACCCCACCACGTCTTGATAGCACCCACGATACACACAACTCTTATTTTCTAGGCAAACAGCTGAGATTTCTGCTTACACTTCAACTGGTAATAGAGATTTGGAATCTTTAAATACACGTGTCTGCTTAATGCAGGATATAAGTAATGCAGAAAGCTCCTAGAGGAGCTTTCTGCATTACTTGTGTCCTGCATTAAGCACAACCAGTCTTAAAGGTCGACACTAAGACGGGGTTCGATTGTCGCTGTAGAGGGGTTTTACTGTGTTCCTATGAGAGGTATTTACCTGTCTGCGAGTCCGATCATTCGGATTCCTTCTGATTTTTTCTCCTCGTTCAGTGGTTTACCTGGATCGGAACGCTTGGAACCGACCAGAAAGTGAGTGTAGGTGCGTGTGCCAAGATCTCTATGAGAATGCAGACGGCATGTTTCATAGCCAGTTGCCATAGAAACTATCCGTGCTAAAATTAGATCTGGTAGATAGATTCCCATCCATCAAAGTGTGGAAAGTTAGGGAAGGTTTACCTACATATTCAGTTCTAATTGGTTTCAGTGTCCCTACCCGGCTGGCCGGTGTTTATTTACCATGGAAACTATATGGTTACAGCGCCCTAGCGGGGACATACCATGGGGATTTCGGTTACAAGGGGGTCGGGAATTCGCCCAACCCATCACCGTTCAAAGAGTAAGTCAACCTTTTCGTTTCTAGAACTCTACTAGGTATGCTTTCAAGGTAAAGGTGTGACCTTCAGTATAGGTACTTCCGTATACCAAAACACCAATATCGATAAAGTTTCTTTCAGTTTTGTTGGAGCAGATTTCTTAATCTGTGAACATAATGTAACATTTGTGTATCCATACAGTGTCATTTGCAATATTCTTATTCATTATTCCCCTTCATCCCATAACCTGTTTCTAGGTAAGAAGACAGTTGAGCACTTGAATCAGGTTGAAAATAAAGCATTAAGGCACATTATGCATTACTTTGGGCCTGATTTAAGCTACTATCAGCTGGAATACTAGTATTGAAAATAATTTTTATGATACATGTACATGAGTGTATAAATTGGACCTATTTTCTTCAGTCGAGGAATAAATCATATGCGTAAATATGAGTATAGATCTATGGAGTAAAGGGTTAAACTGAATCAAAATCAATATGTGTACTAAAATAGTTTGGACACTGATCAGACGTCGACTTACTCCGAGTCTAATCTTGGCCTGAAATGTGAAATCAACCTTTGTAGGATATTAGTCAACATAGTTTAGGTGTGTATTGTTTTGAAATTGCTTCAGGAGTTCATGTTCTTAGAAACAAATTGTATCTCAGAAAACGCCTGGAAAAAGATTTCCTGACTGAACGAATGGTCTTCCAGATTAGGCATGTTTGTGGTTATTGGAAAAATGAATCACTAATCATTAGGACTGAATGCAGGACATCATAACTCGGTATGATATATTAAATGTCTTATATAATGGTTGAAAAATGTGATGCAAGATGATCCTTAACCCTTTACCTCATAGCCTGTTTCTAGTTTTGAAGACAGGTGACCACTTAAAGCAGGTTGAAAGTAAAGCAGAATGTGCCTTAAGGCACATTCTGCTTTACTTTCAGCCTGCTTTAAGCTAAAATCTGCTAGGCTATATAAAATATTTGTAATGGTAATTGTTCATGAGGGTATAAACTGGAACTATTTTCTTCAGCGGAGGAATAAATAAAATACGCTAAAAGTCGCTTCTATGGGGGAAAGGGTTAAGGGGTGTTCTGCATTTCCCCATGTACACTATGCTGCCACATCACTTCTTTGAGTGTCGTTAAAATAGATTTTAATGTATCATACTGTTCGATTTTTACCGCTTTTCGACTTGACTTCCGTTGTGTTACAGTGGAGAATCTGTTATTCTTTCCCGTTTAAACGCAAACGTACGCAAACGCACGCAAACGCAAAGCACTAAAACGTAGAAAAGAACAACTTTTGGACAATTCTGATACTTCATGTTTATCCTGGTGGCAAACAGTTTGGAGCTTGATCAGACGCCGGGTTACCCGGCGTCTGATCTTGCTCCAAACTGTTTGCACTAGAAATAATAGTTTTAGCGTAAACGCGTTTATTGGGAAAGAATAACACATTCTCCACTGTAACTTAAACCTACTAATAAGTTTATAACAGGGTAGACATATTAAATATTAAATTTTGTTCCAATTTATATAATGGAATATCTAGGTACAATGTACATTGGAATGGTACACAGATTAGTACGTTTTGACCTTTTGCCATAACGAACAAAATGCATACCACCCGTTTTATCGTTCAATCCCAATATAAACTGTAAAACTTGTTTAAAGCGGTGACTTGAAAAACATTGATTTAGTAGTATTAAAGACATGTGTCAGCAAAATGCAAGACGAAAGTTAAGCAGATGTAGCGTATAGGAGCAGTCTGCTTTACATTAATTCTGATTTAAGCAGTCACCTCTATGTAGAAATCAAAATGCTTTTCAAAGAGTGTCCGCTTAACTCTTTCATCACTTAGTAAATCTTGTGGGTTAATAGGTCTCCTTGTGAATCATTTTAGTTATTAAAATATGTACCAGTCTACTTGGAAGTCTGGGTAGTGTAATAGATACTGCTTAAAATAAGCAATCAGTGTATACCCTGGTTAGAGGGGTCCTATAGGAGCCCTCTAATCAGGTATACACTGTTTGTAAATGTAATGTGTATAGGAGAAGAACCAAATAAGCTTTTGCTTTCGTTTTCACCCTAATGTATATCCGCATGTATTGTTTAAAAAAGTTGTATATATTATGAAATAAAATACCGGTAATTTTAAACTAAGCGAGTTCATGTTATCGAGGTTCAACTGTATAACTTTGATTCTAAGGTATATAATGTTGGGTGTAAACATGTTGCTGTTATGTTGGAATGAATTGTTACGCAAGTTTTGCGTGTTTACGGAAGGTATATAATAGTTGTGTACGAGCACTGGTATTTTAAACGGATTCCTAGAAGATGACGTCCAGGGTTATTCGAGTAGGCGTATAGAACATAGGTAACGCTCGGAGAATGCCCGAGTTGATATGAAGTGCGTTTCCATGTGGCTAGTGGGGGTGGATTGATGCTGGAATTAACACTACAATACAGTTACTCATTAATATACCTTGATGATCAAATGAATTTCCCCATTGTGCTTATTAAGCATTCAAATAAAGTGGAGAAAACGTTATTAATTCCAAATAAACGCTTTTACGCTAAATTTATTTTTTCCAATGCAAACAGTTTGGAGCTAGATCAGACGCCGGGCAACCCGGCGTCTGATCAGACTCCAAACTGTTTGCCATTCATATTAAAATAAATAGTCAGAATTGTCAACAAGTTGCCATTTTCTATATTTTATTGAAATACGTTTGCGTTTAAACAGGAAAAGATAGGATCCTCTCTACTGTCCATACATTGGATTAGTTCAGATGCAAATAAAGCAAACGGTGTTGACCCAGATGATACGCCGCATCTAGGTCGACACTGCGTTTAGGGAAACTATGGTTAAATGTTCTGTATAGTCAAGAATGCGTTAAAGGATAGCTATGGGTCTCTAATGAATTATCGCTTATTACCTGTATGATGGTAATGATATGGTGAGGATAATGATCTTGGTGTAATTAATATAGATCACAATCGAATAGGTTGCCCTACATGCCCTACGGTGTGCATTTACACTGGAGAAGACGGTGCTATTTCCCGTTTATTCCGTAAACGAAACGCAAACGCATTGCTATGAAATGAAGAATGTATCAATTATTGAAAACATCTTATAATTTGTTTTTAACTTGAGTGGCAAACATTTTGGAGCCTGATCAGACGCCGGGTTACTCGGCGTCTGAATTGGCTCCAAACTGTTTGCAACGAACATGATTGTTTAGCATAAACACGTTTATTGCGAAAGAATAATGTCTCTTCACAGACTTCACTAGACAATGTTATATTAGTATAATGATCTACTGGGACAAGGTATCATGTACTGGATCGTTCAGTCATTATATCAATCGAATAGTTTAGATCCATTACGTGACAGAATGGAAACATGAAATTATTCTAATTGAAATAATTTCATACATTTCAAATTAGTGGGCCATTCTTAATCCATTAAGCCCTGCAACGTACATATGATATAGGATAGACTACAAATAAGTACTAGCAAGGGATGGAACTAGTTTGTAAATACTAAGAAAATACTGAAGTACACTTTATTAGCTACATATAGTTAGCATGTGTGCTTGTACATTTACATGTATAATGTTGCTTCCAACTTGTCAGTTCTCTCCTATCCACTCTCCTTGGTCCGGACTTGTCTACCTTGAACCGTATACCTGGAACATAATAAATCACTAATTACAAGCACCTGTTATTTCTGGTCAAAGATGAAGCTCACACAATATCATAACCTGATGGAAAACAACTGGTTGGTTGTAGTGACAAAACAGTCAAAACATTCATCACTTCAGTCTACCCACATAACAACAACAACAACAGATGGTGCCCAATGAACTAGCATTTTACTGTTTAACCCCTTCACTGCCATATCGTCATCAATTTTAAACAATTGTAGTCTGCTTTTACGTCTCATATTTAAATTTTAGGTGTTTTGACTAAAGAAATATTGAAGTGAGTGTCAAACAGTTTGGTTTCTGATAAGACGCCGTGTAACGCGGCGTCTGGTCAGGATTATAACTGTTTGCGAATAACCATCGTATTCGGAGTAATACAGTAAATGGGTTAAACTTTGACCTGTGTGCTGTATTTTACTAGCATTTTATATAATGTAAGTTTTAGGTCCTATTTTTCAAATCTGAACAGCAAATAGTTACGAGTCTGATCAAAGACCAAATAAATCGGCATCTGATCTTGCTCCGTCATGTTTGCAATGTATATTTAAACATAGGAACCCTCTGAATTTTCCATACACTGTTAACCTAGGACATGTCTACTCATCATAGGAACACTGCTTGTAAGGACAAATATACTCGTTACTAGGGTTCAGTGGGTAAATATTAGGTAATAAGAACTGTATATTGAAGCCAATGCGTACATATTTGAATCGGGTCACGCGCTTATTGCCTATTCTAGGCGTTAAGAAAACATTTGTTATGTGCGAAGCAATGAAATAATTCTGAGGTTTTATGAGAGGAGAAACAGGTGCACGTGTGTTTTGTGCACGGAAATCCCGTGTCTGGATGAGGTGCATGGATTGGAAAGGCGCATTTATTGCTATCTATTTTAACCTGTGTTCTGCCACGATACATTTAAACTCATTAAAGTTTAGTGTCTACTCAAGTAGACATTGGCAAACAGTGAAGACACTGATGAGACGGCGCGTTACGCGACGTCTCATCAGGATCTGCGCTGTTTGCTATTTCATATAAAGTGGTCTGTTCTATGTCCTCCTCCCTGCAGACAAGAAGCATGGACATTCATTTCTGTCAGGAATACATGTACATGTACAATGTAGTGAGTATGAAGAAAAAGGGAAATGAAAAAAAATAAATTTACCCATTCAATCCTAGAGACGAATATACTCGTCATTTACAATCATTGCACCTGTGAAGAGTTCACTTGTCCTATGCTATCAAAGAAGATCGCGATTAAAGAGCCCCTAAAAAGCTATCTGGTCACGTTCTGCATCGTTGGTGATTTTTGCAAATATATGGTAAAACACAAAGAACCCTGTTGTCAAATATGGCCTATACCTAAATGGATACAGGAATTGTGAATTTGAATTTTCAGGGGTAAATGAGTTAAGGTCATGCATTTCAGTCTTTATTCATTCAGTAAAATCAAGTCTAGGTTACACATGTGACTGAGAGGAATGTCAGATTGGCATCGACAGTGGAGAATCTATTATTCTTCCCCGTTTAAACGCAAACGAAACGCAAACGCAAAGCACTAAAACGTGAAAAATTACAACTTTTGGACAATTCTGATAAATCATTTTTATCTTCGTGGCAAACAGTTTGGAGCCTGGTCAGACGCCGGGTAGTATTGTAAATGTTTAAATATTTTACCTGAACCACATGCATGGTACACGCATTCCCTCATGTAGGTTGCAGAAAAAAGAGATAACCTTTAATCTTTAAAGCATGTAGAAACTGATGAGTAGATTTCAAGTTGCAAATAGATAGGATCTTAACCTTGTTTCTGCTGCGTACGTTTTTATTTGCAAACAGTTTGGGTTATTATTAGACCAGACGTCGACTAACTCCGCGTCTGATAAGCACCCAAACTGTTAAACGTCTGTATCTTAAATAAACTCATTTACCCATAAAACTTTTAATGGGCAATTCGAATTTCAAATACGTCAAGTCCAATTTTGATTATTTAGTTATGATTTTAACAATATACAAATGTATTTGAAAATGACAAACAGTGTAGATCCTGATCAGAGGGCTCCTTAACTCTTTCCTCCCTGAAACTTTAAATGGACAATTCCAGTTTCCATCTTAGTCTAGTCCATTTCTGACTTTAAAGGGTTGTTTTTGTCAATGTTTGGCATTGTGACAAACAGTGAAGACCCTGATCAGAGGGCTCCTTTCGGAGCCCTCTGATCTGGGTCTTCATTGTTTGCATAGGACGTGGGTACGTTTCACATGTACATTGTTTGAAAAGCACGCCTATATGCGGGACTAGGGTTCAAAGAGTTAAGGAGCCCTCTGATCAGGGTCTACACTATTTTCATAGGGCCTGTGTAATCCTCACAGGTATAATGTTTGTACATGGCGAGGATTTTCTTTGCTGGGATTGAATGTGTTATATGCAGATCAAATTATAGCAGACATTAAGTACTACAGAAGAACAAAGGTTAAGCGGATATTTTAAGTGGTATTTAAAGAATATGACGTCATCATTTTTACTTTGAATTTTTTATCTCTGGCATCAATTACTAGACCTGACAGCTGTCGTATGTACCGTTTGTCATCTGCAGTAATTCATCTGGTAGATCTACATGTATCAGCCATTTCGTTTAGAATAGTGTCAAACTTTGGATCAAGATGAAACGCCGAAAAGTATTAAGCATTTCATTGCAAAGTCCCCTGTATATGTATCCTTTGAAAATAGTAAATTTGTGAAAGTTCACTTGTCCCATGCAAACAGTGAATACCCAGATCAGAGGGCGCCTTTAGGAGCCCTCTGATCTAGGTCTTCACTAGTGCCATTTTCCAATACATCAAAACAATTAAATGGACTAGACTAAATTGGAAATGTTCCATTTGAAGTTGCATGTATAGATCTACATAGGAAATGGTTTACCGTAATCAAAGAGTACGTTTTCAACAATGAATGTTTTGTGCTATATGTATATGTACATACCATAGAACGTTTATAAATGATAAAACTAAACTTGAACAGGATGAAAACGTTTAATCTTCAGTAAAACAGACTATTTGTTAACAATACCAGTATGTTTTACTATCCACACCTGGTGCATATACATATAATATACAGTCAAATATCTGTTAAGCGGCATCTCTTGTAGAAACCATGAGTCTCTAAAGGCGTGCGACTGCTTAATACAGGACAAAAGTAAAGCAGAAAGCTCCTATAGGAGCTTTCTGCTTTACCTTTGTCCTGCATTAAGTCGTGTCCTGAACTTCGGATCTATAATTATTATATATTTTGGACGCTTTAAAAGTTTGACTGTATATAGAGCATTCTGTTGTTGCATTCGTTTTTCCCGAGAACGTGTATCTTTCGATCTGTACTGCTTGTACGAGGAAACAGCAGAAAAAAGAACACGGGTACCTTTAACAAGACTTCATTCGTGGTTTTGTTCTGTTGAAACTTGAACAGTTTCCCCAATATTCACGCCTTCAAATATTCGCGGTATTCAAATTCCCGATCTAAGTGACAAACACTTAAGGTCCCGATTAAGATGACCAACAGTATGTATCCCGATTGTATGTTTTATTGTGTAATATCTTAATCATGGTTTGTAAATTGTACTGTAAAACCTGTGCTCACTGGTCATTCATAGTTGAATAATTGGTGTCCATAGACACAAATTGAGGAATTAATTCAATGCAATAGTAAAGCCGAAAGCTCCTTTATAAGCTTTCTGCATTACTGTCGTCTTGTAACATGTTGTCACCTTTCTCTTAAGGTAGTTAGCTCAGTTTTCGTGTGTGATCGCTTGACACAGTTTTTACTGTAGAACATTTAGTTCTGTAGTGCAAAGCTATCTATAATTAGATCTTCATGTAGATGTAAGAAATGGTCTGCAGCATGTATATTATACCATACCCGTGCCAACAAATAGTCTGCTTCAATCTCGTCGTTAGCATTTCTTCGAATTAAGTACCCACATCTTTTTATTCAAAGAAACATGATAAACGAGTGGCAAACAGTTTGGATCCTGATCAGACGCCGCGTCACGCGGCGTCTGATCTAGGTCCAAACTGTTTGAAAATGCTAATCAGATATCTATTTTCAGGAGAAGAGGTAACACTAACATAGACGTATTGCCTAGAACCGATAACCTTTTTGCAATTCAGAAATACATGTAGCCTACCATACCTGCTGCAAAACAAAACAGGACTCAAATCTCAACCCAAACTATAACTCGCTCCGAACTAAGACCCTTAAACTACTTTGATTAAAAGTAAGACGCAAAATTTATTGTGAAAATATTTTTAGCAGACGACATGCCTTGAAGCAGACGACATTTACGGTCGTCCAAAGGATAAGGAAACCACAAGTCGAGGGAGCGCTTTCGGAACATGGAGTGGCCGATCTAAGCCCCTGATAAGCCATCGAGAACTCACGCTCATGCAAACTATAGATAAAGACCTGTCTGTTTTGAGGAACGATGCCATCCCTTGGCTATCTGTCTAAAGTCTCTTTTAACTCTTTCACTGCAAATGCCGGCAAAACTGACATTTGCAAACAGTTTGGATCCAGATCAGTCGCCGCGTAAACGTGGTGTCTGATCTGGATCCAAACTGTTTGAAACCCATATCATTGTTTCTTGAGTAAAAAAGAATAAATTCCAAACTGTATACAGGTATTCTGTAAAAGAAGATGAAAATAAGCACTTAGCAGACGATAATATGACAGCGACTGCGTTAGACGGATTATTACGCCATTATAGAAATGAAAGGGTTAGATGACATTTAATAAAGCCAGATTGGGGGTTTTTAAGACAGGTTGTAGCTGAATTCAGCACATATTTAATAAGAAACTCCTATTGGAGTTTTTGTTACACCAGATACTAGGAGATACTATCTGACTTTTACCCATTTAACGTCATCGAAGAATAAAGTTGACCTTGCAAACAGTTTGTATACTAATCGGGCGAGGAGTTAGGCGCTGGCGGTATCGGAACATGATCTAAACTGTTTAGCACTAATATCGATGGATCTATGTATAATAATTGTATCATTTACAGATACATGAATAAATGAGGTATTTAGTTGGAAGTGAGTACTTATACAAAAAGAACAATTAGACATGTACTAGTTAAGCTACCACATGTTAGCAGCACCGCTAATGACTCTCCTTTGGAGTGTTTCTAATAGTGGGACTTAATTTAATCGTTATACCCATAGTAGCACCTTCTGACCTTGCTTATGCTACATGTCCCGTTTTAATAAATCTCAGCGCAAACGCAATGCAACAACATGTAAAATAGAACAAGTTCTTAAATGTGTTGCCTATTTATTCAAGGAAGAAGCATACAAATGCAAATGAAATTATAATGCAAAACGACAATAACGCAGACAATTCCCAAGGAAGCTCCCTGAAGAATATCCATGGAACCTTTATTTGGTTGCCGAATAATGCTGTATTGATAATGCTGTATTGACCGTTATTTGAATAACGTTTACGCTAAAACTATTGTTCCAAATGTAAACAGTTTGGAGCAAAACCAGACGCCGGGTTGCACATTTAACCCTAGCGACGAGTATACTCGTCATTTACAAACAGTATATACATGTATATGCAATCAGTGTAGATTGTGATCTGAGGACTTTATGGCACCCTGATCAGGGTCTGTTATGTTTGTTATGTCATGTTGAAACATATTATTCAAATATCAATCTGGAATATGTAAAAATGGACTAGACTCAACCAGAAGCTAGAATCGGAAATCTCAGAAAGTAATAAGTTAAACCCCTTTTGTTCAAACGAATGTATCGCGAATGCAATGAATTAAGATTGTTGATGATATAATTAGATATAATTATGTTTATAGTACACCTTTTTCAACCATAACACAAACCCATTCCATTCTAGATTTTGTTGAAGATATCGAAATTGAATATTGAACTCACAAACGGGGGAATTGATAAAGTGATAAACAATGTACATATATACTATAGTCCGTTTAAACTCCGCAAATATGCCATTTTCGCCTTTGATTTCGTCCACTTTAATCTTTATACAATCATGAATAAAATTATGCAACATATGAAATATGTTTTATCCTAGAAAATGGTAACTTAAAGCAGGATGAAAGCATTCTGCTCTACCTTCAAACTGTTTTAACCCATTACCCCATAGTCTGTTTCTAGTTTTATAGACAGGTGACCACTTAAAGCAGGTTGAAAGTAAAGCAGAATGCGCCTTAACGCGCATTCTGCTTTACTTTCAGCATGCTTTAAGCTAGCTTATGCTATAATATATAAATATTTTTTATCATACATAATCATAACTGTTTAAATTGGAACTATTTTCTTCAGTGGAAGAATAAATAAAAGGCGTAAAAAGGCGTATTTATGGGGGAATGGGTTAAATAGTATTCCAAACAAGAAATGTGGTAACGGGTTAACCTGTCTTGAATTGATAATTGGAAACTGACCACATGCCTGCCAATAGTACATTCTCCTTTTATATCTTAACCCTTTCATTATCAAATTTATCTTGAGACATTTACCCCTTCGCCGCTATATTGTCGTCTGCTTCAGTATTGTTGTCTGCAATATCATTTCAAAGTTAAATTTAAGGCAGTACGACTGAAGAAATTTCAAAACGAGTGTCAAACTTTGGGGTCTTTTAGAGTGAAAAGGTTAATGGACAATCCTTATTTTAGTCTAATCCATTTTTAGCTAATGAATTTTGCTTTTAAAAAAAAAAAATTATTAAAAAAAATGACAAAACGTGCAGCCGTTTGACCAAGGTCTACACTGTTTGCATTGGACAAGTGTACTTTTCACATGTACAGTGCTTGTAAATGATGCTTAAACGTGACACGAGAATAATAAGCGTACGTGTATAAGGGTTCACTTAAGACTAATGTACTCTTCAATTTGCAATTCAATTCAAATACTCTTTATTTTCTCAGTTTGTACATTTCTACAAATACATGAGAACTATCCTAACACACATTCAAAACATTACGCTGTTTGTAAAAAGACGTAAATATGTCGCAGTAGGCGTCAATAGGTAGCATAAATTTAGTGTCCATAAATTATCTCCTGTAGCAATTTGAACAGACAGTTTGGATTTATGGGAGACGCATGATTTAGAGGGGTTGCCGATTTAGAGGGGTTTTAACCCATAGCTTGTTTCTAGTATGGTATTATTGTTTTCTAGTATGGTCCTTTTGAATGCCATTGATTATGATAAATAGTGTAAATATATTTTCACCATTGATCGATCATGAAAACAATTAACAGTGTTAAGTTTCTCTGGTAATGGTGGGCAAGTATTTGCCATGATTTCCTGAATAAAATCTATCTATTATTGGAAGGTAGCTGACCACTTAAAGCAGGTTGATAGTAAAGCAGAATGCGCCTTAAGGCGCATTCTGCTTCACTTTCAACCTGCTTTAAGCTATCATCTGCTAGAATAAAGAAAATATTATAATAGTTTAGAGAAGGTTATTTACATTTCTTCTGAAAATGTATTTAGACACTAAAACGTTGTTACTAAAATAACATTTTATACCAAAATTTTAGACCGGTCACGTGTTTTACCCATAAGTCAGCACTGTCGGAAGTTTGACTCTGTTGTACTTAGTACATAGACATTATATGCACAACTGGATATGTTTGCAGTGTCTCATATCTCGTCTGCAGACGCCATTATATCAGAAAGATAAGATATACGGGGTATCACATTATAGACGATTCTATTTAAATGTTTTGCATGATTTATCTCCCCTGATAACTACTCTTCAATATCTCCGTCCGCCATTAATACGCTGCACAGCGAACGAAATCGATAAAGGGTCATTCATTAGCGCTTTACCCTGAATAGATCTATACAAAGCTTATTGCAGACAGTTTGGATCCTGATCAGACGCATAACTCGGCTTCTGATCAGGAACCGAACTGTTTGACACTCATAACGATATAAGTTCTATTTAAGTAACCTTACCTAGAACTCTCAAAGTGAGAAATTTAGAAGCAAACGACAGTTGTTATAACCCTTTACTCATAGCCTGTTTCTAGTTTTGAAGACAGATTACCACTTAAAGCAGATTCGGTGTAATGCAGAATGAGCTTAATATATTATAAGGGCGCACTCTGCTTTAAGCAATCATCTGCAGTGATATAGAAAGTATTTCGTAAATGCGTAAAAAATTGTAGATTCTATCGATGGAGAAACGGTTTAAAGCAGATGACGGCATGGCAATGAAGGTGTTGATCTTGTCGAAATGCGTTCTGTCTAAGGTCCGGTACGCTTGACAATTGTTAGATATATTGTGATGGTCTTGATTTCACATTGTTTTTTAAAGCATAATGAAAGTACAACTTTAAGCTCTTATATAAACATTCTGCTTTGCTTTGATCTTGTTAACAACAATCAACCTGACTATAGGAATCAGTGCAAGGTCTGCACTGATAACAATATTTGCGAATAAAAATATAACACAAAATAAAAAACAACACACCAACAAAAAAAACCCAGATATTGTCAAACAGGGGCTGAAAATGCTCATTCCAAGATTCAGGGGTGACATGTTTTATAAGTTTAATGATATATTGAATTTTTTTTTTAATTTAATATGTTAACTCATACGAAAATATTTAAGCAGAATTTAAGCCTCACCATGCTTCAAATCTATCGTCTGCGAAAAAAATCAAAATAAGTTTTTATTCTTTTTTAAACGGAATAAAATCTGAATATAAGTGTCCAACAGTTTGGATCCAGGTCAGACGCCGAGTAACGTGGCGTCTGATTTTGTTCTAAACTGTTTGCAAATATAAGTGGAGTAAGGATCGCCAGGCAAAATATTAAAATAACTTAAAAAAATTCCTGTTGAATGTAAACATGAATTAAAGTTAGAGGTGACAATAGAAATAATCAACCTAATCACTGATTAGAATTGGATCTATATGATTTGCTAAAATACATCTCTGATGGCTTACAAACTTGACAGGGGTCGTGTGAAATCTTTAATTACTTAATTAGACACAGATGTGCACAACATATTCTCGATGTGGCAGGGGGTAACCTTTCTGAGACACACGATTGAATGGGAGATTCAGATATATGCTAAATAACCTGATCAGGATTTTGATCTGGATCCACAATGCTGGCGGATGATATACAAGTGGCGAACAGCACTCTTTTGGTTAATAGGTAGCTTATCATAAGTGTCATAAACATTTTAAAATAATTTGAAGCCTGTATCTAGACAAGACTCCAATTACTTTGCATCCCATTGATCTGGAATCACACTGCACGTGTTACTCATATGGCGATTAACACTCTGACGGTAAATAGGAAAGCAACACTTATAAACGTGTCAAGTGCAGTATTTAACCAGATCAGACGCCCATGTTATCGGAGTCTGATCTGGATCCAAACTGTGTGCAAATTAAATTGAAATTCTATGGTGATATTTTCTATAAAAAAACATCAGTTTTTTACTTTTAACCGACAAAGCTATATGGGTCTAATCATGGAGAAAGGACAAATGGAGAAGTATCCGGCCTGCTCGCGATTTATCGTGTCGTTCAATCAGCGGCGCTCGCTGGCGGCTAGAAAACAACGTTTTTCCGAAAGTTTGGTGTTAATAGAAATGCTTTTAATGTTATCTTTTCGTTATAAATTTTAATACAGATGTTTTATTAGACCATGATCTCACGACTAGTACAAAATTTGAGGCGATAGCTTATAATTTGTTTGTTTAGTGAGGTTTTGAAAATGAGAGAGAAAACGTACAGTACTGTATTTTCCGTTTTTCCTACGAAAGTTTGGTGTTAATAGAAATGCTTTTAATGCTATCTTTTCGTTATAAATTTTAATACAGATGTTTTATTAAACCATGATCTCACGACTAGTACAAAATTTGAGGCGATAGCTTATAAATTGTTAGTTTAGTGAGGTTTTGAAAATGAGAGAAAAACGTATTTTTTCGTTTACCTACGAAGTTTGGTGTTAATATAAATGCTTTTAATGTCATCTTATCGTTATAAATTTTAATACAGATGTTTTATTAGACCATTATCTTACGCGTAGTACAAAATTTGAGGCGATAGCTTATAAATTGATAGTTTAGTGAGGTTTTGAAAACGAGAGAAAAACGTATTTTTTCGTTTACCTACGAAGTTTGTGTGTGTCTATATTTCTCTGCCACTGTCTGTATTTATGTCTCTGTTTCTCTTTGTGACTGTCTCTCTGTCTGTCTGTTTTTCTCTTATCTCTGTCTGTCAGTCTCTCGCTTCTTCTTTTCTGTCTCCATCTTTCTGTATGAATGTCTGTCTGTCTCTCTGATGATCCTCATGCGGAGAAAAGGTAAAGTGTGTCATAAAGAGCTTAATTTGAAAAAGGGGTAAACTATATTTCAAGAGACATACTCTATGAATCCGACATTTTTGCAGCCTGGTCTGGATTACAACTGTTTGCAATTGCAATAGTCATCATGTTACTGATGTTCAGTAATGAGAGGGTTAATCCAGTCATCAACCAAACCAGGTGCATTGATGTTGGGGTTTTTTTGTTTTTTTTTTGTTTTTTTGTTTAATTCAATTCTATTATCTTTATTTTTTGTGATTTGTATAATATATAAACATCATGCGGTTACAGAAGTCAAAAACACATGTTCAAGTTACACGCACGGGTAGCATTGATCTTTTTCATTAATGTGGCAACCCGCTGGTGTCCATCTTCATAGATAATCGGCATGTTCAAGAAGCATGGACTTCATGCTGGGACAGTTTTATGACGCTGATAATTGTCCTGCTAATTTGGTGCGGGTTCTGTATACGGTTACGTAATGTGTCACATTCCTTTGTGATGTGTAATATGGTAGACATTTTGTAAGTAAATAAAGCTAAGGACGAGTGTCAAACATTCTGGATCCAGATCAGACGCCGTGTTACGCGGCATCTGATCTTGATCCAAGTTGTTTGCAAAAAAAAAGTAAAGTCGCGATCAGCAGGCAAAGAGTTAAGCAGTCAGTAAAATAGATTGCTTAAGGCATTGGCTGCTTTATAATTTACTCCGTTATATAAGACATAAGTAAAGCAGAAAGAAACGGAGATCTCATGTTATCATGTTTGCAATTAATTTCTGAAGATAATGCAAACTGTTACCTCTTTCATAGAAATGGGACGGATAATATGTATATTTTAGTCTGGATGTAAAACTAACCCTAAATTCATTTTTTTGAAGTAATATGTTAATAATTCTAATTTTCCTTTCAATAATAATAATGATCACATACGACATAATAATACAGTTACAACTTTGGCCGTTTTGGATTTTGGCCGTTTGACGCGCACTCCTTTCAAATGTCTCTTTACATACAAAATGGATTTTTATTTTTGCTTCCAAGGAAATATCTCCTCCATGTAGAACATTGTAACAATGCATGAACACATTTTTAGAAGTTTAGAAGTTTGCTTAAGTTTTTATACGGAAGGAATTCTTTTCTTACGCGAGTTGGTCTAGTCATTTCATTAGCCAGCAACCTTTGTAGGTCATCATTACTTTTTTCGCTTCAAGAAAAACCCTGGTATTTTAACAACCGAAAGATAAGTGTCACGGCTTTATATCAAGACCTTTTTTTTTTAAATATATAATATATATCGGACGAAAATTATGGATTAAATTCAAGTTTTTGAAACGGGACGTAGTATATATTTCGCGATCGCCTGCTCTCGTTTATCGACTATTTCATTTGGCCATCGCTCTTTAACTCGCCATAAAATTTGTCGATTTCGAAAATAAACACTTGCATTTTTACAACTGAAAGAAAAATATCTAAGCTTTCCTTTAAGACCATTTCTTTGAAAATCGGTGGAAAATTGAGGGTTTTATGAAAGGTTTTGTAACGGGGCGTGATATATTTATGCCCGAGTGCTTGCTCCCTTTTATCGGCAAATTCATTTGGAAACCACTCTTTAACTCGCCATAAAACTGATCAATTTTAAAAAATAAAATCTGTTATTTTTACAAGTGAAAGATAAATATCTTAGCCTTCTTTTAAGACCATTATAATGAAAATCGGGTGAAAATTAAGGATTTTATGTAACTTAAACTAACAGTAGGTAACCATTCAACACGATAAAAAAACGCGATAGCCCGCTATCGGCGTACCGGTGCAGTTGAATTATCGATCGATTAAGCGTTATCGCACATACAGGTAACGGACGACACCATTTTCGGGAAAATGCAGATTTGAGTATAAGTAACTTCTCCATTTGTCCTTTCTCCATGGTCTAATCTATGATCCATGGGCTATGATTATGTCGGTGTTTTGCTAGTGGGTAATAAAACTACGGGTGTCTTACGCAACCTACCCCCTGCTCGAAGGGTAAACCAATCAACCGGAAATATTGCACATCTGTTGGTAATTAAATGACCTACATGCACAGTGATGTAACTTTTGTCACCAGCAAACATTGACCTGAATTTATGAAATTTATGGCTACCGCTTTATTGATGAGAAAAGATTTTGAACCGAATGTGTATTTTACAAACAACATTTTGGAGCTCAGTCAGAAATACCGAACTAAAAGAAATTCTTTTAATTGTACATTTCTGTGATGTTGAATAAAGAACTAGTTCTACATCAATATCGGTAAAAAGGCTATGTAATTGATTATTTTTAACAATTTCGGTCAGTCGTTTTCATTTCATCGTAAAGGAAAAAGGGTGGAGGCGGCGAGATCATTGTTATGTAGATGATCAATCTAATCAAAACTCTTATTATACCAGCCGACATAAAATTCCTCTCATTCTTAGCATTATTGTCTCTAACCGAAGAAACAGAAGTGTCGGTGTATAAAGCGAACTTAATTTTGAAAGAAATGATATATTACTAGCGATTGTGTCACTATATATGTATTAACTGATTCACTCTCCGATTGCTTAAAGTGCAGCGTATTAATGGCGGCTAGGTCACGTGACTCATAATGGCGGCCGTCTAATTATCGAAAATAGAATCGTCTATAACGGGTACTGTTTGTCCATTAAATGAGGTGAGGTGAGATCGCTCGTCCTTAACCATTAACCTGCAAGGCGGAAATTTGACCTACGTTTGCAAACATTTTTGATCCACATCAGACGCCGAGTAACTCGGCGTCTGATCAGGATGAAAACTGTTTAACATTGCTTTTAATGCAAATTCGGTAAATTAACAAAAAATATACATTCGATATTTTTGCAAACGACATATTAAATGTCGAAGATAATATAGTAGAAGAAATGTCAATAGGCAGCATTTGCATCCATGTACAATGTAGTCTACTCTTGAATAATTTGTAGATATTCGTCGTCAATTTGCAAATAAGTTGGGTGCAGATCACAAATATTTTGCCTCTACCTTTTATCAGAAACTGTCCCTTATTGCCACTCAGAATATGTTCTATTCAGTTGTAAAGGGGCACAATTATATATTTACATTTCAAGCAGACGACGGGTCAGCAGCAGACGATACATGTATTTGCCCAAAGGGGTATGAAATAGGGCACGTGTAACGTATTAATGCCTCATTGGCCACTAATTACTACGTCCACACTCCAGGTTAAACATAAACAAATGTATACGTCTCCCACATCCTCGTTTGTTTGTTTAGTTAATGTAAACTAGGGTACGTATAGAAAGTCTGAGTCTAGAGGTGTCTGTATATGTCTGTGTGTCTATACAGTCTAACCACCCATGAACGGCACAAAAATGAATATCACTGGAGATCTTTAAAGTTTGTTTTGTTTGTTAGTGTCCGTTTCTGCCATCTATGGGCTTACTGGACTCTCAAGAGAGAGATACAGAAAACGCGGACGCGATGCCCTTCTCCGGACAGAATTCTCTGGTTCTTTACGGATGCCCAGTAAAGCAAACCGGACCTCGGTTTATATAAAGTCTCATCCTGAGGATGTAGTCCCACGGGGGCTCAAACTCACGGTCCCTGGTACTGCAGTCGAGGTTGCCACCACTTGACCACGTCCGCCGATTATTTTTAAGACCGAGAACCCTTAATGAGATCCGACCAGTGTTGGTCGATATCGGTACCCTACGGAGACCGATCGGTCATTCTCGTCAACGGTTATCATAATTTCGCCCAAACCTTGCATACCCCTTAACCCTTTCACTCTCAATGACGTCATAATGCGCATTTGCAAACAGTTTTATCCTGATGCCGGTATCTTACCAGGATAAAAACTGTTTGCCACTAGTTTTGAAATTACGTCAGTTCTACTGCCTTACATCTAATTTTGAAGCGAACAATATTGAAGCAAACTGCAATATAACGATGAATGGGTAAAAAACTCAAGAAAATTTTTATCGTGAAAGGGTTAACAGGCGTTCACGGACACATACAGTGGAAAAGACGTTATTCTTTCCCTATAAACGCCTTTATGCTTAAACAAAACTGTTCAATGCAAACAATG
Source organism: Gari tellinella (assembly GCA_922989275.2). Classification (NCBI taxonomy): domain Eukaryota; kingdom Metazoa; phylum Mollusca; class Bivalvia; order Cardiida; family Psammobiidae; genus Gari; species Gari tellinella. The sequence goes on along the minus strand of OV277856.1, from coordinate 26,190,801 downwards.
GCAGATCAGACGTCGGGTAGCCATAAGCTTCTCCTACATGTATTATGATATATAGTCAGAATTGTCAAAATGTTGTAATTTTCTATATTTCATTGCAATGCTTTTCGTTTGCGTTTAAACGGGAAAGAATGACGTCTTATACACTGTACCGTCAATTTTAAAGCTTTCATTTTGTTTGTCTGTTCAAACACATTCTTCAGTAGCCGCAGCGTTGAGCTTGATACATGTAGAACGAAGCATGGAATTTCTTATAAATGCTTTCTAAATTGAACAGTGTTTTATAAATGTATACTGACACGAAAAAGAAACTGTGCACATTTATATTGAGTGTAACTTTTTCGTTACTAAGTTCAGAATGAAAAAAATTAGCATAATGAGTGATAAAATAATTCTACATACATTGCACTAATTTACCAAATATTAAAGCACTTGGATGTCATGCAAACGGCTGTTATGCAATATTATGCACGTGCTGCATGTCCAACATGTTTACAAGTACAGATTTTCACTGACCGATATCTTTACTGATTATGCAATAATAAAATCACAGTACATTTGAATTTAACTCGTTAACAAGCTGCCACGGCTTCAAGAAAACGAACGAATTTAGACACTTTAGCACATTTAGTCCGACGTCAGCGTCTCTGACGTAACTGGATAGTTTGATTGCCACCGAAATACCATCATAACGCTTCGACATCCTAACGGTCAAAATGGAAGCGTTAGAGATCAGTCAGGATCCAGCAAGCCATCACGTAAGGGTAGATACATGACGTTGACGAGTTTACGTCACAAGACGTTACGTCAGGTCAATTCGTTCGAGATTTATTGCATTGGCCAGTATAAGATGAGGACATCACACATACTAATTTAAATCAAATTATTTTTTCAAAACTTTAGGAAACAATACCGATTTGCAACTTTTACTTTTAACCTCTACTTCATTCAAGCGTTAACAGTGCATTTATAATGACACGAATTTGGTTAAAACACAAATCATCGTGTAAAAGAAATATTTACGAACATTTTGATCCCACACTTGCCTATATTTCTTTAAAAAAAGATGGAAATTTTAATTCTTAAACAAGTGCACAGTTTCTTTTTCGTGTCAGTATACTTGTAACTGACATGTAACTGCGGTTACATTTAAACATGTTTCATAGACCGACCATTCAAAATTAACATTTGAAAATCCTTGACGATGGATGACTGTTAAATGCAAGCAAACTCATGCATCATGCACTTATTCATGAAATAGTTGGTAACGCTTCCACTACAACAAACGCTTCTCTGTGCCTCTACATGATCCTCAATGAAATGCTTTTACATGCTAGCATGCAATATAATGGAATAACTGTTTAAGTTATATATTTAAATATAATTACGAGTTTAAAATACAGTAGAGAAGGCGTTATTCTTTACTAATCATTAAATTCCGTAAATATGTCAATTCAGCTGTTTTTTAAACAGTTTGGAGCCAGATCAGACCCCGGGTAACCCGACGTCTGACCAGACTCCAAACTGTTCACTCAGATTAAAAAGAGTCGTCAAAATTTTCAAGCAATGCCATTTTCTACATTTTACTACGGTGCTTTTGCTTTTCGTTTCTTTTGAACGGGAAAGAATAACATTTTCTCCACTATGATAGTTTAGTGATTAATACGATAGTTATGCTTTCAAACAAAGGTATGTTTTATGAGGTGTTTATTCCCCATTCCCCAGATCTCTATCATTCTGCAGTCTCTACCTTGACTTTTCTTGTCTGCCGATGTATATCCTGATTATCATTCTACTTACCACCAGTATCTGTCCGTGCCATTTGCCTCAGATATGTATCATTTAGTTAACGGCAAACGCCTCTTGTCCCTAGTACTTGTAATTGTTTACTCTAAAATAATATCTACTAGCTCAAACGTCATGCACAGAACGTCAGGTAGGTATAGACTCGGTTATTGGCGTCAAGTCTAAATGAAGATGGTTTCATTTCATAACATCTCGCATGTTATGGCTTTCATAGAAAGCATACGCTCTTTATTCTTTTGTAAGAGGCCAGCACTCGTCTGTAAAATGCCAGTTCCGCCCATTTTTTATATTTTCGAGAGTTTAACTATCTTTTGTGGCCTGCAATAGACCCTTTGCCAAACGCACGTGCGTTCCATTTCTTGGATAACCTTTCAACTTGAAAATGTAAGCAAAACATTTTCTTATAACCATTTACTATATAGCCTGTTTCTAGTTTTGGAAAAAAAAAGTGATGTTTAAAGCAGTTTCAAAGTATAGCAGAATTCACCTGAAAACGCATTCTGCTTTCCTGTCAGCCTGCTTTAATCTATTACATGTATGTGTTAGAATATATTTCTTAAGGTGCATATTCATGATTGTATAAAGTGGAACTATATTGTCTTCAGTAGAGGAATACATTAAAGGCGTAATAATTTGTATTAATGGAGTAATGGGTTAATTAAGTTAGCAGGGCGGCCATAAGTTGACATGAAAAATCCTAAGATTTCCAAATTTGCATTTTTCAAGTGCGATTTTACGAATCGTACCTTTTCCCCATAACCTTTTTCTTGTTTTGTTGACATGTGACTACTTAAAGCAGGCTGTAAGTAAAGCAGAATGCGCCTTAGGGTGCATTCTGCTTTACTTTCAGCCTGCTTTAAGCTACCATGAACTGGAAAAAAATCCGGAGATTTAGGAAAAATCCTGAGAAATGGCAGCCCTGAGTTAGTATATTGTAGGGCAATTTGGATGTCTGATCCAGATGGACGCGACTTAAAAAAATTAATGCAATAGGCCTTACACCCAGCTATTGGAGAAAATGTATTTTTTGACGGGTGGGGTGTTTTATATCAATTGGGTGGAATGTTTTATACAACCTCTTTGACTGAAAATTAAGTAACATTTCCAATGCGAGAAATGATGCATGAAATAGCCCAGAGTTTTCTTCTTAGAATACAGTCAAGGCTGTGTTGATCGGACATTATTTTACAGTGGAGAATCTGTTATTATTTCCCGTTTAAACGCAAACGAAACGCAAACGCAACACACTAAAATGGAGAAAATGACAATATTCTGATAATAGTTACTATTCATTTTAATCTGAGTGGCAACATTTTGGAGCCTGATCAGACGCCGGGTTACCCGGCGTCTGATCTGGCTCCAAACTGTATGCATTGTCAAAAATAGTTTTAGCGTTAACTCGTTTATTTGGAAAGAATAACGTTTTCTCCACTGTACATGTACAGTGGAGAATCTGTTATTCTTTCCCTATAAACGCGTTTACGCTAAAACTATTATTTGCAGTGCAAACAGTTTGGAGCCAGATCAGACGCCGGGTAACCCGGCGTCTGATCAGGCTCCAAACTGTTTTCCACCAAGATAAACAAGAATTATCAGAATAGTCTAAAAGTTGTTCTTTTCTACGTTTTAGTGTTTTGCGTTTGCGTACGTTTGCGTTTAAACGGGAAAGAATAACAGGTTCTCCACTGTAAAGTGGAACTATATTGTCTTCAGTGGAGGAATACATTAAAGGCGTAATAATTCGTATTAATGGAGTAATGGGTTAATTAAGTTAGTATATTGTAGGGCAATTTGGATGTCTGATCCAGATGGACGCGGCTTACAAAATTTAATGCAATAGGCCTTACACCCAGCTATTGGAGAAAATGTATTTTTTGACGGGTGGGGTGTTTTATATCAATTGGATGGAATGTTTTATACAACCTTTCGACTGAAAATTAAGTAACATTTCCAAAGCGAGAAATGATGCATGAAATAGCCCAGAGTTTTCTACTTAGATTACAGTCAAGGTTGTGTTGATCGGACATTCTTTTACAGTGGAGAATCTGTTATTCATTTCCGTTTAAACGCAAACGAAACGCAAACGCAACACACTAAAATGGAGAAAATGACAATACATTTGTATTCTGATAATACATGTAGTTACTATTCATTTTATTCTGAGTGGCAACAGTTTGGAGCCTGATCAGACGCCGGGTTACCCGGCGTCTGATCTGGCTCCAAACTGTTTGCATTGTCAAAAATAGTTTTAGCGTTAACTCGTTTAATTGGAAAGAATAACGTTTTCTCAACTGTACCCATACTAGTTTTAAATACTGGTGACCACTCAATGTAGTTTTAAAGCAAAGTGGGTGTGGCTAAAGGCGCAAATTGCTCTACATTCAGTCTTATTTAAGCTACCATATTCTAGGATATAGGATATATCTCTGACGGTTCATATTAGTGTTTGATAAAGTATAATACTATTCTCGTCAATTTCGGGAGGATGTGGTTCAAATGCGTGTTTCTGGGACAACGGCTTAGTGAAGCATGATACTATCTGAATACAAAAGCTCATTTAAGAGCTTTCTGGCCTAGTTTTGTCTTGCATTTGGAATGCCATTTGGTGTTTAGGCTGCCTATATTGATCGGTATTTAGTGACCGCTTAGGGCAATTTTGATAGTGGAATGCTGAAATGTGCCAAACTTGTTCTCTGGTGGTTGAAAGGTTTGATTTTGAAACTTTGTTTCCAATTTAATACATGGATAGAGGAGAAGACGTTATTCTTTCTTATTTAAACGAAACGAAACGCACACGCATTGCCCTAAAACGTAGAAAATGACAGACTCTTGCTAATGTGTACGATTCGTTTTAGTCTTACATTGTTCTCTCCCTACACCGGCCCTCCGAACAACGAATCCATCTTTACAACAACGATTGTTGCTGTTCTCAAAACAAGACAGTTACGTCAAACCTTTTCACGGCTGTAATATCGTCTGCTTAATATTGCCGTCTGCTGTTTTTCTTAAAGTCACATATTGGACATTTTGACAGAAAAAAACCAATGACGAGCGACAAACAGCTTGAATCCAGATCAGACGCCGCGTGACGCGGCGTCTGATCGGCATTCAAGCTGTTTGCAAATATAAGCCACTTTCCCTACCTATAACGACTCCCTCCGAACAACGCACACAATTGTTGTCTCCCATTTGGTGTCGTTGTAGAGAGGGAGCCCTGCAGTTGCAAACGGCTTATACCTGTATCTGATCTGACGCCAAACTGTTTACAATGGGAGTTATGTTCTAGCGTAAACGCATATATCTGGAAAGAATAACAGCTTCTTTATTGTATAATAATAAGCACACACATGCATCTCTAAAGAAATAATTATGACTGTTTAATTTACATATAATGTAGCCATCTGGCCTGATGAAAACTACTTAAAGTAGTTCCGGTCGCAAGACATTTAGCATTCAAACATTGCCAGGCAATGTTTGAATGCTAAATGTCTTGCGACCGGAACTACTTTGAGTAGACACATACCTGCGATTGAGTAAAGTCTACGCTGTTTGCAACATTAATGGACACAATGATTTTAATTTCTGATGATTGACAAGTAGTGCGACTATGGTTGCATTTTCTACACGATGGTTAGTCACCTTATTGTTCTTAATTTAGCTGTCACATGTCGGCAGATGCCTGATAAAATTATACAAATGAGAAGACATTTATTAAGTATACACCAATAAACACGTTTATGCTAAAACAAAATGATGTCCATTGCAAACAATTTGGAGCAAGATCAGACGCCGGGTAACCCGGCGTCTGATCTTGCTCAAAATTGTTTGTTGCTCGGGTTGAAATAAGTCGTAAGCAATTTCTAAAAAATGTATTGTTTTTACATTTTATTGCAATGTGTTTGCGTTTCTCTTGCGTTTAAACGGTACATAAAATTGTCTTCTCAACTGTAAGAACCTAGTCTCACCTGTGGGCGTCAATCTTCACAAACACACCAATATTATATAGGGCAACACGTCTATGCCTGCCTACGACTGTTATCATTGCATGTGTTATTGTTTTATTGGCATAATTACCTGGTATTGGCCTAGTCGCGAGCAATTAATTCATACAAAATGGCACTTAGGCAACCTCACAATAATACACCAAACCAAAGGACTGAGAAGCTACAGGAACAGGCAATGCATGTTACAGTGGGGAAGACAGTATTATTTTCCAAAACACGCTTTAACGCTAAAACTATTACAATGTATATCTTTATTATTTACATTGCAAACAGTTTGGAGCCAGATCAGACGCCGGGTAACCCGGCGTCTGATAAGGCTACAAACTGTTTGCCACTCAGATTAAAAAAGAATAGTCAGAATTGTCAAAAAAAATCCATTTTCTCCATTTCATTGTAGTTTCCATTTCGTTTGTGGTTAAACAGGAAAGAATAACGTCTTCTCCGATGCACCACATAATAGGAACAATAATGTCTGATTAATACTTTATTCGTTGCAAACTGTGGAGACCAAATTGGAATGCCAACGATGTCTAGAGTCACCTGAAATTGCATTTGTCAATATATTACACCATTGTGAGACACCATAACGCGCTGTCTCTCATAGGACTTTGTTGTTTATTGTAGTATATCTGATTTTCAGCTACAGTTCTCCCTCTCTGTATATAATAACAATCCATGGGAGACAAAACATGTAGGTGTTGTTCGGAGGGAGTTGTTGTAGGGAGGGGAAAATAACACACATAGTGCGTTTAGCACGACTATAGGCTTGTCTAGATCAGACGCCGCGTTTTGATTTATCGTATAGCTAATTAACTAACCCGTCCTACCAAAGATACATATTGTGTAGAAGACGTTTTCCCTTCCCAATGAACACTTTTATGCTAAAATTGCTATGTCTTTTGCAAACCGTTTGGAGCCAAATCAGATACCGGGTAACCAAGTGTCTAATCACAGTAGTTTCAAAACTATTTGCCACTAAGATAAAGAAGAACCTCCAATAGTTTCAAAGTTTTCATTTTTTACCTTCAGGTACTTTGCGTTTGTGTTTTTGGTTTTGTTCAAACGGGAACGAATAACGTCTTCTTTACTGTATCTTCGAAACGGGGCCCATTGTTAGCCAATATTCAAATTGCCGAAAATTCAAATTTTAAAAATAATAACAAACGACAATTTTAAAGTAGATGATATGGCTGCAGCGAATAGGTCAACGCGCTCTTCAAGTGTTGGCGTTTTGAAACTTGTTCCTTCAATTACCTTCTATCAGGTGCGCAAAGAAATACTTCAAAGCCGTCATTGGCAGCCTCACAGATGGCCACTGACTGACCCAGTGTGTATATCTACGGTATGTTAATAAGTTCTGACGATAACATCACTATATCAATCTACCCACAGCACAGCACCAAGGCTAAACGGTCTGACAGTGCTAAATGAACTTATAGAAGATAAAACTCAGTGATATCCTGGGAATTCACACGAAACTGTGCGACTCCTATACCGGGTTTCTCTGCAATTTTGTTTTGCAGTTTTGGTATAGATTCCAATGGCCTTGCACTGAATTGCCACCTGCATTTAAACATTTTTGTGCCTAGCGTCCCATTAATTCCGGACATAGGCAAACAGTGTAGAGTTGGACCAGGCGCCTCATAATGCGACGTCTGACCTGAGTATTCTCTGTTTGCTAACAGGAATTTCTAATAAAAAAAAAATGAAAGCAAACAATAAGCCCAGACATCCCCGAATATATTAGCATGGAATAATCAACTTGGCTTAAATGGATCAATACTCGTTAATTGATCTTGATTTGAATGACCATATAACATCAGTAATACTCTAGTAACAACATACCAGATATGACAATTTTTAAGCAAACGATATTGCTGTGGCAAATGGGTCAAACCCTATTCTATGAACAATGTGGAAGACATACTTCTCGTTTGAATGAAACTTAAAGCAAACGAAATGCTAAAAGATGACATTGCATTAAACTGTAGAAAATATTAACTTTCTGAAAATTCTGAATGTTGATTTTAATCTTGACGGCAAACAAATCGGGCCTGATTAGACGCCGGGTTACCCAGCGTCTGATAAGATTCAATACTGTTTGGAAATGAATATCATAGATTTAGCGTAAACGCGTTTATTGGGAAAGAATAACGTTTTCTCCACTGTAAACCAAACAATTCCAACCTACAAGAAGTTTCTTTTTAACTTTTGTTCTGCATTAATAGGCCATCTTGTTTTTGGCCGGTGTGCATTGCATATATAAAACAATAAAACAACCTATGTATACTTTTAGAATAGACTCCGTTTATCATAAATCTATGAACGCAAATTTTCCAAAACAAGTACATGTACCATCTCACTAAAGTCTGCAACTAAGTTGACAGAGCTGAGAGTATTAGATTTGCCAACAAATATTTTCATTATCTTTGTCCTTCATTAAACCACCACCTGTTAAACACTGAACACATATACAGGGCATGTGCTATTTTATTCACCCTATACAGAGAATACAAGAACGACAAATGTATTTTACTGTACTGTACTATCGTCAGGGTTATCGTTCTTTCGTTGCATGTTAAACCTATCTCAGCAAAAAGGAGAACAGATTTACATTTGATAGATGAAAGCAGAAGAGAATCATCATGATGGGTATTTGTTTTCGACTACAATATTTGTCATCTGCTTTAGTTCTAAAAATAGAAGTTTCTAAATTTCCTTTTAATAAATGATCAGTGGATCAACATGGTCAAACAGTTTGGATCCTGATTAGACGCCGCGTTACGCGGCGTCTCATCTGGATCGAAACTATTTGCAAAGGTAATCACTGTGGCAGATATATCCGCTGCTAGCATGTAAATAGTTAAAAAAAGAAGACGTTACGGCGGTGACTGCATTTCAGCAGTGGTCATATACGGCAGAAAATGGGTATAACTTGATGTGTTTGAGGCAGTCGAAAATAAAGGTTTAATAGCCGAGACTTGTTATGGTTTGCAAAAAAGCTTTCAAAACCGACGCCTTTGATAAGAGTTCATGAAACTATAAATATAGGGCCTACATAAAACACGTTCATAAAAAAAAATGTATGCGCTCAGCGTGTATACACTGGCATTGTTAAAACATGTACCTTTTAGAATCATGTATAAATACAGTTAAAAGTACATTTTTAAACGCCACTAAAAGGCAGGCTGTTTAATCGTCTGCAAAAACTCAAACTTATTTTGATTTTTTTTCTAAACTGAAAACAGTTGAATATCATGTGTCAGACAGTTCCAGATCAGACGCGGTGTTACGGGGTCTGGATCCAAACTGTTTGCAAATGCTAGTCAAATCGCACTTAGCCTGATAAGGGGTTATCTTTTCGCTGCTACATCCTCGTCAGCTTAAAACGTCTTCAGAATTCGTATTGTTTTTGTTTTAGCATGTTGACCTCAAAACGTTTTACAGTGGAGAAGACGTTATTCTTTCCCAAAAAACGCATTTACGCTAAAATTAATATTTCCATTGCAAACAGTTTGGAGTTAAAATGCTTTTTCGCCTGGGTCAAATCTGTTTAGTTAGACGCTTGTTCTTTATCAAGCGTTTTATTGACTTTTGATGATCCTTTTTCCCTGTTCAAAGCCGACAACGTGGATTTCTTTTATCTGAATTTATTTTTAGCTGATATAAAAGTCAAAAACCCGAACATAATCCCACAAAGATCATCCTGATTGTTTACTACTGTTTGTTTTATCTCTTTCCTGTGTTTAGAGACTATTGGGATGAAATCTCGCGTAATCTCGTGAGATCTCCTATTCCGAAACCACAAGCATGTAGCATCTGTTCTGATAATTTCCTGTGCTGAGCCAAAAATATATGTGTTGAGGTTGCTGTAACCTTTAACCCTTTCCTCCCTGAAATTTCAAATGGACATTTCCAAATTTCCAATTTAATCTAGTCTCATTTTTGACTCTTTGTCATTGTATTGTAATATTACAAACAGTGTGAACGGATCGCTATGGTCTGGGTCCCCTCTGCTTGCATAGGGCAAGTGTACTCGTCAGTATACTGTTTAACAACGCGCACATTACGTGACTATGGTTTAAAGGGTTACATGTATGGCTTTAAACTACCATTTGCTAAGCTAGACAAGACTTGTTTCTTAAAGTGCATACATTTGTATGGTATACTGCCATTATTTAATAAATTGGAACTATTATTTTCAGTGGTGGATTAATTAAAGGCATACAATCGTATTTATGGAATAATTGGTCAAACCATTAGCCTAAATGTTTTCAATGATTGTTCCTACTGGATTTGATCGGATTTTCATTGATTATTATTTTATTATATGGCTGGTTTAACCCCTTCACTGCCTTGTCCCGTGGACATATGGGCCCTCTTCATCCAGAGTATAATGGTTACTTGCAGACAGTTTGGATCTTGATCAGACGCAAACTGCTTGCCACTCATTTCAATATCACTAAAGTCAAACTACATAAAATCTTAATTTGAGAAACAAAACCAAAAAGACAATTCTTTAAAATTGATGTCATGGCAGTGGAGGGGCGAAAAAGAAAGTATAAGTGTCAGAAATTTCTGACTTAATCCAGGTGTTCATTTTCATGGCGTCTGCTCTGTGGATAAGGTACGCATAAACCTGTTGAGAATGTTTTCAGAATCCTAACCTTTAGCCCCGACTTGGCATATTTTGTCTGCCAAAATCGACCGAAATTTGATGTTTCAGAAGTTATCAAAAGATAAAACTATTGAGAACAGTCAACACATTTGGAATTTAATGAAAAACTATTTCTCGTGGTGCATATTCGTTTTCACGGCTGTATTAAAACTGAACTTTTTTCTTTAGTGGAGAAATTAATAAAAGGTGTAAAAAGGCACATTGATTGAGTAATAGGTTAATTAATTCACCCCTGTAACCTTTAATGGATACTGCCAATTTCAAAATAAGTCTAGTTCACTTTTGACTATTTAGGTTTGATATTATCAATATATTTCAAAATTACAAACAGTGTAGACCCTGATAAGAGGGCTCCTTAACCAGCCCTCTGATCAGGGTCTACACTGTTTGCATGGGACAAGTGTAATCTTGACAGGTACACTGTACGTTAATGACGAGTATTCTCGTCGCTAGGGCTGAACGTGTTAATAGGAAAACACCTCTTCTTCGATGTTCCTTATCTGTGTATAGATAAAAGAGTACAGGGATCTGTGTACACTGGGCCATGATACTATGATACTGTTCTAATGCACAGCAGGGTTGCACCCTGTATAGTTTTCATGATCAAAGTACATGTGCATGATTAGGAAAGATAAATCTGGAGTCTGCTTATCAGCTCTTCCAGAATCTGTTACACCATAAACCATTTTATATACCTGGATTATATCAATCCTATCTCGTCTAAGTATATTCATACAATGGATCAGACGTTATTTCCTTTACCGTTTCAACGAAAACGAAACGAAAACGCATTGCAATAAAATGCAATGAATTCCAACTTTAGTTTGGAATGTCTCAAGATTTATTATATGCCTTCGAATGATATCGAGCGTTTCCGCGTGTATCTGCAGAGTAAAATACAAGAGTCTGTATCAGCCACCTTGTATCAGACACTTTGTATTTTACTCTGACCTCGCTTTCGATTTAACGTGACGTCATTTACGTACATGTACGAGTGCCGCGTTATTCTTTGTGGCATACAAAACTTCTCGTTCTACTTCAAATAACTAATAAATTTTGGATATAAAATGATTTAAACAACTATTTAGTTGTTTCTGGTTTGTATTCAAGACAGGTAATACACACATTACCAGTTGGCAGTGCGCTACAGAGTGTTGCATTTAGCTCTCGACGTTTTTGGCGGAAACAACCGATCAGACTCGCGCCAAGGCGCTCGTCAGATCGGCTCTTTCCGCCAAAAACGTCTCGAGCTAAATACATCACTCTGTATCGCACTGTCAACTGGTAATGTGTATTTATTATACATGTTTACCCGGGGTCTGATCTGATTCCAATCTGTTTGCAATGGAAATAATAGTTTTTCAGCGGCGTAAACGCGTTTGTTGGGAAATAATAACGTCTTCTTCACTGTATCTTTCAAAAGAATGCCAAGTCCCCCCCAAATGTTTATATCAGAGGAAAAACCATTCCTAGTAGTTTCGTGTACTTTGTTTATTAAACAATGACAAAAACGAACATTATATGAAAATATTTTCTAACTCTATTGCTGAATTAAGGTCAAATACAAAAAAGAGCAAACATCTCTTTTTAAGAGCTTTCACCTTTATATACAGTGGAGAATCTGTTATTCTTTCCCAATAAACGCGTTTACGCTAAAACTATTATTTGCAGTGCAAACAGTTTGGAGCCAGATCAGACGCCGGGTAACCCGGCGTCTGATCAGGCTCCAAACTGTTTGCCACCATGATAAACATGAAATATCAGAATTGTCCAAAAGTTGTGCTTTTCTACGTTTTAGTGCTTTGCGTTTGCGTACGTTTGCGTTTAAACGGGAAAGAATAACAGATTCTCCACTGTAAGCAGTCACTTGCCTTTTAAACGAAAAAGAACCTTTACAATGGTCGCAATAGTGAGCAATGGAGAAGATGTTATTGTTTCCAAGTATAGGCGTTTTATGCTTAAACAAATATTTCCATTGCAAACAAATTGGAGCCGTCAGACGCCGGTTAACCTGGCGTCTGATCAGGCTCCAGATTGTTTACCACTCAGATAAAAATACATCGTCAGGATTTTCAAGTACATGTTATTTTCTACATTTTATTGCAATGTGTTTAGTTTCGTTTGAACGGGAGATAATACCGTATTTTCCACTGTATTTATACTATGCTTACATTTACAGTGGATAGGACGTTATTCTTTCCCAATAAACGCATTTACGCTAAAACCCGGCATCTGATCAGGCACCGAACTGGTTGCCACTCAGATTAAAACAAGTAGTCAGAATTATCAAAAAATTGTCATTTTCTCAAGTTTAGTGCATTGCATTTGCGTTTCGTTTGCGGTTAAACGGAAAATAAGTCTTCTCCACTGTATTTACTAAATAATATGTCTATGGCACGCGTTTACAGGTTTTGATATATATATATTTGTATTTATTCTTTGAGAGCAGGACACCTGCTTCCTAAAGGTAGAACGTTACTACTGTTTAGCACAAAACTATACTAGTTAACCTATTCCTTCCTTGAACTTCAAATGGACAATTCCAGTTTATAAAACAATCTAGTCCATTTTGTTTTATAAAATGTTATAGTCGTACACAACAGTTTATTACAAATTGCAAACAGTACGGATCCTGGTCAGGGGGTCATTGGGTCCTCTGATCTAGGTCTACACTCTTTGCATAGGGTGGACAAGTGTACTATTTACAAGTACGCTGTTTTTAAAGAACGCATAGTACATATCATTAAGGATAAATGGGTTTAAAAAGCAGCATTTTAAAACATTGAATTTTGTTTAGGGTTATGTGATTCTAACAAGTTGCCGTTACGCATAGAACAAGAATTTAGGCTATGAAGCCTTTAAACCATCTACAAGAACTATATTGCAGAAACTCGTAAAATACAACCAACTCTGTGTTAAAGATCCATTCAATCTATGATAATTATATTGACAGTCATTGTGACATATTTGCGCTTAATGCAGGACAAGATTATTGCAAACAATTCCTGCAGGAGCTTTCAATATTACTTATGTCCCGCATTAAGCAGCTGGTGTTCTAATAGATGTTTTGTTAGGTTGCCTAGTCTTAGTTTCTCTGCAGCACATGTAATATACTATACATTTAACACAGCTTTAACCGGGAGTCGTGCCAAACAGGTAGACGTAATGTTACAAAACTATGCAGTGCAAGCCATTGTGTTTTACACGTGAGCTTCATTCTAACAGAGACTGGCAGTCTGTTTTTATGCTCACACCTACACTACCAAGCGCTATTATAATGGAATTTGCAAACAGGTTGGATCTAGATCAGACGCCGAGTTTGACACTGATTTTGGCGTTTCTTCATTCTAAATGGCTAAAATCTCAATTTGATAAAAAGGGAGACGATAGATTTTGACAGGCAATATTGTTGCATTAAAGGGGCTAACTTCATCAAAAGCGAGGAATACCGGTTAATAGTTCACTCGCATGGAATTATCCGACAACGTTATAGAAAAACAAATTATTTGCATAAGTTACATATTTATAAAGCTACGTCATGGGACAGAATATTCCCCTTCATACAAGTGTGTAAATCATTCAAACGTGTATAACTCTTTTCAATGGCTTATTGCTTCTCTTTTCTATAATTTGTCACGATTGTTTGTAGGTACAGCTGCACCGAAATGGAGAATAAATCAACTATATCCTGTACACTTCCTTAATATCGTTGAATTTATTTGATATGCATTTTGAGTTGGTTGTAAATCGATTTTTTTTTATTTTTTTTTATCAAATTCAGCCAAAACTTATTTCAGATACATTACATAAAACGCTACAGGAACATGAAGACAAATTGATGTTAACTGCATGACAAATGTAATGTAGAAAGCTCCCAATGGAACTTTCTGCATTACTTTTGTCCAGCAGTTAACTGTAATACTTTTCAAATAACGTTACATAACATAACCTTTTATAATTTTGGCATTAAGCAACACAGTAGCGTTTTTACTGTCAATTCAAATGCGATAAGCAAATGGTTATGGCTATAAAAGTCCCTGTATTTTACATTTTAGATAAGTGCTTAACACATGTTTACCTACATGTATCAACATAAAACACTTGCAATTGTAACACATCGTTCACAGTGTTTGAACTATACTAACGCATTGACAATTAAGATTCCTGTGTTGGGCCAATATCTGCAATGATGTTTGTCAAACCATTGTTGACTCACATTATCTGCAGATATAAATTATACAGAAAAACTTTACAGATGCAGTATGCGAAAAATGCGGCACATTCAAATCATGGCTTACGTCTTTAATTGATTATGATAGCCAACGCTCTCTTTTAATTCATTTAGCCCTAGTGACGCATATATATGCATCCTTTACAAACAGTGTACCTGTAAAGGGTGTATTTGTCTAATGTCCTGCAGGAGCCCTCTAATCAATGACTTCACTGTTTGCCATTTTGCAATATATTATATAAAAAACAACCATAAATAGTCTAAAATGGACCAGTCTTTGAAGTAAACTGGACTTGTCTATTGGAAGTATCAGGGGATAATGAGTTAAAATACGAAATCTACAAAACGGACGTTGGCAATCCATGTGTACCATGATGAGACGCCGTGACGCGTGGCGTCTTATTACATGTAGGTTTACTCTATATAATAGTATGCAAGCACATCCCCCAAAATCGTAAACTTTAGTAGCAAACTCGTGTACAAAATATCTAGATACATAGGAGGATCTGTTGAGGATCTGCAAATACTATTGTTAATGCACATGGAGCGTGTTCTTATTTTCTAGGTACTTCGAAGAATAAGGGCTGATTATTATTTCAGTGCATTGAACCTATTATTCAGTGGCGGCAGATCGACGTCAGCTGTTCCCATTACTTTCACTTACACTCACCTCGACTAACATTACTCACATTCTTGCCGTATACAAGCACTATCAAACATTTGTTTACATACTGTGCAACGGAATGACATTGATACAGTCCAAAAACGTTGTTCTTTCCTGTTGAAGCGAAAACGAAACGCAAACGCAAATCACTTAAACGGAGAAAATGACGACGTATTGACAATTCTAACTATCTATTTTAATCTGAGTGGCAAACAGTTTGGAGCCTGATCAGATGCCGGGTAACCCGGCATCTGATCTGGCTACAAACTGTTTGCAGAGAAAATAATGGTTTTAGCGAAACACATTTATTGGGAAAGAAGAACGTTTTCTCCAATGTCATCCTGGCAAACCAATGACTGCTTGTTACAGGTGGGGGAACTACAAGAGTTTGTAAGCTCATATGGTAGGGACCTTATGAATTACATTCGTCCTGCATTATCTTGGAAGCTGCTAGTTTATCATTTTTCGAATAGTTGTTCAATACAGGGTCAACTACTCGTTATCAATACATAATTATGTTGATATCGACGATGTTATCATACCATGGCGGAGAAGATTTTCTTCCCCGTTTAGACTAAACGCAAACGCAATGCACTGACATATGAAAATGACATTTGTTTTGAAAATGTTGACGAGTTAATCTGAGAGGCAAGCAGTTTGTAGCCTGATCAGACGCCGGGTTACCCGGCGTCTGATCTGGCTTCAAACCGTTTGCAGTTGAAATAATATGTTTAGTGTAAACGCGTTTATTGGGAAACAATAATGTCTTCCCCGCTGAATCAGTGAGTCATGAATAGTTAGTCTATGGCATGGCTTTGTTTACAGACATGGGTGATATAGGGACTATAAAACTTATCGATAATATGAATATTTCGAATTCATCGATTTATCGAGTTTAGAAAGCTATCGCGATGTCTACTGCGAGTCATTTTGAAGAGTTAAAGAATCGAGAAATATATAATGTAACGACATTACGATCCATAAAACCGGCGTATCATTTGGATCCATTTTTTTTAAAAAAAATATGATGATATTTCCAAAACACAAAAAAAACAACTCATACACCTGCTATCAAAATTGCTTCAGACGACACAATTTTCAAACGGTTCAAATGCCTAGCGTGCTTAATGTTTATATGAATACGGTGGTATCTTATGGTGCGGTCCTACAGTGGCAAAGACGTTATTCTTTCCCGTTTAAACGCAAACGAAACGAAACACAAACGCATTGCAATAAAATTGAAAAAAGGACAAATGTTTGACAATTCTGACAATTTATTTTGATCTGAGTGGCAAACAGTTTGAGCCTGATCAGACGCCGGATGACCCGGCGTCTGATCTGGCTCCAAACTGTTTGATTTAGAAATAATAGTTTTAGTGTAAACGTGTTTATTGGGAAATAATTACGTCTTCTCCTCTGTATTTTATGATGCGGGCCTGCTGAGAGGAAATTCATAGAATAACTCAAAGAAAATACCAATGTTACTCACATACAAAATAGTACAAAGGAACAACAAAATCGAAGTTACAGTAGAAAAGATCAAACGGTAATAGTTTATCAGAAGATTCCTCACACAGAAATGCAAACATAAATACGTGAAAGTTACATACCTGAGAAGAAAAACCAACATTCTAGCCTATTACATTGTACATGTAACCCTCCAATGCCAAACGCCATATACTAGTATTTTCGAAACAATTTTGATCCAGGTCAAACATCGAATAATTCAAACTGTTTCGGTACTTTTATAGATATTCCATGAGCAAACATTCTTAAAAAAATTTAAATTGATTTATGTTGCAGACGGCAATTTTAAGCAGACACTGTTCGGCGGATTAGGGTTTTCAGATGACCCTATATGAAACCGATGTCGGATAAATATGATCTCAACATTTTTTTCTCATTGAAAAAGAATTCAAACCAGAAATGAGAAAAGTGTGTCATCAATCCCACTAATGTAAGTCATTGTTAATACATCATCTCGGCTTGAAAGGACCGCCTGTTTCTAAAACCGCTTGCGTAAAATGATAATACAACTCAAGGTATACTTAGTGTGATTCTTGACATTGCTCGCATTTGCCATACAGTTAGATCAAGGACCTTGTATATCCCTGTTTAGATCTAGATTAGGTACCAAGTGCTATATCTAGGTAAACCTTACTATTTCATGGTCTACACATTAGTAGCAGACGACATGTCAACGTTATCGAATGGATATGTATACCCGTCATTCAAATAGTTCACCCTTTGAACGCTTGCTAAATGTCGTCTGCTGACATTTCAAAAATTAAGTACATGTAAAATAAACAGTAATTCTTTTAAATCATAACAGAAATACGATCATAGTGTCAAACAGTTTGGATCCAGATCAGACGCCGCGTTACGCGGCGTCTGATCTGGATCCAAACTGTTTGCATAGGTTAACAGTACTGGTCCCCAGCTTATAAAGAGTTAATCGTAAAATAAACAATCGTTACAATGGACCAAAGTCAGTTACTCACCCCTGTACCCGTCGTCGATTGAGGTTTTTGCATCGTAACGACATCCTTGAAACTTCGGAATGTGTCGTCTGCATCAAATAGATTTTCGTCTGCTCTCATAAAAATTTCCCCCAAAACTGCGCAGGCTGTTATCTTTAGAACAAGTCCAAACAGAAATGATGCTGATTAATGCCACATTTATATATATTTTGATCTGGTTCTAATATGCTTCAATTTCATTTGTGTATCACCATTTCCGGTGTTTAAAAGGAAGTGAAACAAAACATAGTATTGACTTCTGAAATAACAAGACCACATTCTTTCGAGCCCCCTTCCAATTTGTTGAATAAATTGCATGCGTAGCTCGAATTAAAGGTATATTAATTTCATGGGTACATGTAAGAAAGCTAACTCATTTCTTAATCACGTGAATGTGTCATTTATTCCATAATAGTCGCTGGCCATGACACGCGGATAAAGAGTACGTAAAACGTCATACTATAACGGGATACAGTACTGGAATGTTTAATGATGGAAAGTGGTACGGCTTTAGAATGGACGAGATTAACTCAGTTATTACAAAAGGTACTTCATGGACTTATCTTCATGCTATACGCGCCGATAAGCGCTCATTTGTTATTGTTTTTATGTAATGTAATGTAAACTATTGTTTTCAAATAACTTAATTGATTATCAGTTAACATATTACTATCTTTAATTAGTCAAAATATGAGTTTATTTATTTCCTCCATACATGGAAATCTATATAACATATATACAGATTACATTGTGAACAGTTTAAACAAATATCATTATATGCGTGTCATGAAAGAGTCTTATTTACTATAGTAATAAAACACCGTAAATATCAACGATGAGTCTATTCACAATGTCACTACATGTATATCGATTGGAAATTATATATACGTGTAATGTCCTATATTGTTATTGCTGGAGTTATCTAATGATGCTGGCTCTTTATTAGAGTCAACATTGCTAGATCATATCCAAATTCAAGTGACTATATCACAGGAAAACATGTTTCATATTTCTATCTACCTTTTTGCCACAGTAACCAGTAACTACATGTATACTGGTGAAAATAAACACCTTTTTCTACATATACATACATATACATGCTACAGACACTCGTACATGTATATATACCTTAAATACACGTTTTGATAAGGAATGTATATTAAGATATTGCTTAGTACCTAAGTTAGGTTTTACTTTAAAAAACCACCAACGAATCCATCCAACCAATCAATAGATACAGCATGTATAGTATTGTCGAAGACATTTGTATTTTCACGCATGCTTATGCTTATTTATTATAACACAACGTTGTTCAATTTCCGTATATTTTACGAGCAATTGATTGTAATGGTAATAAAGGTGTAAAGTACAGTCACTGTTGTCGACCACACACTGATATATCATGAATATATTTGAACCCTTGCCTCCCTGATACTTCAATTGACAATTCCAGTATCCAACTTAGTCTTGTTTATTTTGCCTTTTTTCGGTTGCTATTTACAAGTTATTGGAAACTAAAAAACAGTGCAGATCCTGAACCTATGGAAACAGTGAATACCCAAATCAGAGGGCTCTAAAGGAGCCCTCTGATTTTGGTATTCACTGTTTCCATAGGATAAGTGTACTCTTAACATGTATCCTATCAGAACTTCCGGTAATATTTCTAGCCTAGATTAAGCAGCCACCTGTATTGCAGACTATACGAGGCCTCGTTTTAAGTGGTCGCTTACTGAAAGATTGACTGTATATCACGAAGAGAGAAAATATTTTATCGATGATGTAACAGACTGTACAAGCTTACTCTAGATGTAAAGGCAACTTGTGTTTACACGATCTATAATAAAAATGTAATTTACATACCTTTACCTTAGTGCAAAAAGACAAATAGTTAATATCTCTGATATGGGTCTACACTGTTTGCATATCTACCCGTTACAAGCGTAGTCTTCACATATATACAGTCTGTAAATGACGAAAATATTCGTCACCGGGCTCAACGTGTTAATTACATGTACAG
Source organism: Gari tellinella (assembly GCA_922989275.2). Classification (NCBI taxonomy): domain Eukaryota; kingdom Metazoa; phylum Mollusca; class Bivalvia; order Cardiida; family Psammobiidae; genus Gari; species Gari tellinella. Next base: position 26,170,885 of record OV277856.1, on the reverse strand, counting down.
GGGTGAAAACATTATTATTTCCCAATTAAAGTGTTTCTGCCAAAACTAGTATGTCCATTGCAAACAGTTTTGAGCCAGACCAGACGCCGGGTAACCCGGCGTCTACCCAGATACCAAACTGTTTGCCACTAAGATTAAAATACATAGTGATAACGGTTTTATTTTCTACATTTTAATGTATTGCGTTTGCATTTCGTTTGCGTTTAAAGGGGAAAGAATAACGTCTTCTACACAGTAACTACTCTTAACAGGATTAGAGTATTAATTGGCATAGTTTAATGTGTAAATGTTGCCCAAAAGTGCATGAATAAATCGAGAAACTCCAATTGTTTACAAAAACGTGTATTTCCTGATATCGTCTGTGCACGGACTTTGGCAACAGAAAGCAGACATGTATACAGTATTGCCAATTCTTTACAATAATGCACTTTATTACGCATTAATGGTGGTTAAGGCAGATGCTAGCTTACAACAGGGTGACAATAAAACAGAAAGGTTTTTCTGAATTTGCTTTCGTCTTGTATCTAGCAATCACCCGTCTTACACACAGATCATGCCTCCGTTTGAGTGGTCGTAACAGCGGGGTTTTACAGTTGAAGCCGTTATTCTTTCCCGTTTAAACGCAAACAAAACGCAAACGCATTGCAATAAAAGGGAGAAAATGACAACTTTTTGACAACTTTGAATGTTAATTTTAACATAGACGGTAAACAGATTGGAGCCAGATCAGACGCCGGGTTACCCGGCGTCTGATCTGGCTCCAAGCTGTTTGCAATGGAAATAATGATTTAAGCGTTTACACGTTTATTGGGGCAGAATAAAGTATTCTCCACAGTAACAGAGGTATTTTACTGTATTTGGTCCGAGATACCTTTAGTATAGCATTCGCTCGTTCACGTGTTTTAAACCATTCAGTTACAACCATTGATTGGAATATACCTACATACTTACATGTATATCATGTATAATTGCATGTTTTAAAAGTGCGATGTGTCAGCTGGTGGCATTGTGTGGGAAATATGAACAGTTATAAACTCGATATGACAACAACGCAACACAAGACACGTTTTCCAAGGGTATTTATGTCAGATAAAAGGGTAAAGTTAAAGTTAGCTGACTGCTTTACCTATTACTCAATACGCATTTCAGTTTTTTTCCAATATACTTTAGTGATACAGTGGAGAATCTGTTATTCTTTCCCGTTTAAACGCGAACGTACGCAAACGCAAAACACTAAAACATAGAAAAATACAACTTTTGGAAAATTCTGACGTTTCATGTTTATATTGGTGGCAAACAGTTTGGAGCCTGATCAGACGCCGGGTTACCCGGCGTCTGATCTGGCTCCAAACTGTTTGTAACGGAAAAAATAGTTTTAGCGTAAACGCGTTTATTGGGAAAGAATAACGTTTTCTCCACTGTACATGTACATGTCTTCAAAACTAGAAACAGTTCATGTGGTAAAGAGTTAAAGCAAGATAAAATAAACAACACAGGAAGCTCTATTTCCAGCGTGCTTTGGCAGTCGCCTTCAATAAAACTTAAATTTAAAAGGCTTATTAAATTCGAAATTGAGTATCTTTACGAGTGGTCGCTTTATCGGATTTCATTGTATCAGTTCATGCACAAAACATTATAAAGGTAGGTATGCAGAATGTAAATTATCTGATATAGTGGTACAGTAAAGCCCCTCTATTACGACCACTAAATAGAAGGCTAATCTATTGTATAAAAGACATTTGAAAACTTTAATCAAGGTGCCAGTCCAAAGGTTATATGATTTCATTCTGTATTTCAGGTAACACCTGGAAGCATAGCCTCCAATGGGTTAGATGGCGGGGAGACGGTATTGAAGATTGGCAAGGTCAATGCCACCAACCTGTCACTCGGTGATGCACAGGAAGTCATCAAGGGAGCCACCAATATACTCCAGCTCACCATTAAAAAGTGAGTATAAATTATAGAGTCTACTATCCAGGGGCAGCTCTAGGATTTCAATCAGTAAAGTGCTTGGGTTCGAGTATGGTGAACCTACGAGTAATTCTGCTTTCGAATTTCGATAACTTGAAATCGTATGTCGAACTTGCTTTCATTTTAAAGTTAAAACGTATCTTAACCTACGTTTTAACTTTGAATGATGGGTAAGTTCTTCCTACGCGAACTGGAGTAATCGAAAATAGAGAAATTCGAGTTAAAAAGATTTCGGAAAGAAATGTTTACAGATAAACTAATTACAAATACAATTGAACATCAATATATCGAAGTTGCGAAGTCTGAATATATCCGTATTTCAAGGTTTAAGGTTGAGAAACCGTAATGGGATTGGACCAAAGTCGGTACTCTACGTACAACGATTGACTATTTTCGTCAACTGACGGCCCGTTCCGAACCATGCTTTCAGTTGACGATATTGACCGACCGCTCTCCGGTGAGTACCGGTATTGACCACAATTGCCCGATCTCTTTAGAAGTCCTCAACCTGAAAAGTGGCTCAGTCACGTTTTGACTTTGAAATATACACAGACATCTTAAAATAAACTATTTTAAAATTTCTATGGAAATACGGATTTGTTCGATGTAAGGGAGATAGAAATACAGTGGAGAAAACGTTATTCTTTCCCGTTGCACGAAACGCAAACGCAATTCACTTAAATGGAGAAAATGACAACATTTTTGTAATTCTAATTATTCATTTTTATCTGAGTGGCAAACAGTTTGGAGCCTGATCAGACGCCGGGTTGCCCGGCGTCTGATCTGACTCCAATCTGTTTGCAGTGGAAATACTAGTTTTAGCGCGTTTATTGGGAAAGAATAACGTTTTCTCCATTGTAGTAAAACCCCAGAAATTCCGATGTATTTTTACTCAAGTGAGCTCGAAACATCGAGGTTCCATTGTACTAATGACCACGATTGAAAACATTAATCTTTAAGAATATTAATATGCATTTTAATTATATCATTCATTTTAATAAATGGTTTTATGGTGCTTTATTTAAATAACGAAAACACCTATCATAATGAACTACCAAGGATTTATTTTATTTGAGGAGCTTATCACATTTATCAGGCCTCTTTATACAGAAATAGTTTCTAATTTTGAAACCAACTGTAGATAAGAGCCTATCTCTTACATTTACTGATAAACGCATTCCTCTTGAAACATTTACATTGGAGAAAACGTTATTCTTTCCCAATAAACGCGTTTACGCTAAATCTATTATTTCCAATGCAAACAATTTGGAGCCAGATCAGACGCCGGGTAACCCGGAGTCTGATCAGGCTACAAACTGTTTGCCATCCAGGTTAAAATATCCATTCAGAATTATCAAAAGGTTGTCATTGTCATCATTTTACTGCAATGCGTTTGCGTTTCATTTGTGTTTAAACGGGAAAGAATCACGTCTTCTCCACTGTACAGCACAACACTGTCCGTGCTAAGTGTGATCTGACTCGCATTTGTAAACAGTTTTGATCCAGATTAGACGCCGAGTAACTCGGCGTCTGATCTGGATCAAAACTGTTTGAAAATCGTACATATTTTCTTTAGATAAAGATATGTGAAGTAAAATGTGAAAAAAGCTTTTTAAAATAATTAGTTTTAAAAGACGATAAAACAATGTGAACAGTGAAAAATGTTAGCAAATACGCCCAGTGTTTATACGTATTACATTGTTTTTTTATGGAGAAAGAAGTGTTTCTTTAATCTCGTGTAAGTGGTTGATTAATTGAAGTATCGAATCAATGATCTCATGGATAAGTATGTGCAACATGTAGCAACTGAAACACACGTTTATATCTCATCAAAGACAGACAGAATGTACGCACGTTCTTTCAAACAATGGCTTTTTTCTAAATGAGAGTGAAACAGGATTCAGAGAGACAAAGACAGTGCCATACAGAGATAGACAGAGAGACACGCATGGAGAGAGAAAGAAAGAGGGAGATAGAGAGAGAGAAGAGCGAGAGAGAGAGAGAAGAGAGAGAGAAGAGAAAGAGATACGACACACAGAAATAGGCAGACACTGAGGGAGAGACAGGGGTATATAGGGAGATGATAATAAAGATAGAGAGACAGACAGAGAGACTGACAGAGACAGAGAAAAGAGACAAAGGCATAGAGAGAGAGTCTGAGAGAAAGAGAGAGAGGGAGAGAGAGAGAGAGAAAGAGAGAAAGGAGAGAGAGAAAGATATATAGAGTGAGGTAGATAGACAATGACAGACAGACAGGTAGACAGATAGACATAGAGAGAGAGAGAGACACACACACACACACATAGAGGAAAAAGACAGAAGTAGACAGAGACAGCCAGTGTATAAGTTACGAGTTTGCACTCTACTAGAACTTACTAATCTGGTGGTATTTATTATCTTCCACATTTACAGTTTTATACACTAAAAGTAAGCTTTAGTCTTGATAAGAATCAGGTTGAGCGGATAAGACGTTATTCACTAACGCACAATGTCGAAAATTGCATTGTTAAATGTCGCACTGTATATTTGTCTGATCTGGCTCCAAACTGTTTGCAGTGAACAGAATAGTTTAAATATAAACGCGCCTATTGGGAAAGACGGGTATACACTGGATGCCAGGTAGAAGTCTGAACAATAAAAATAAAGGCACTATACAGTATACAGTGGAGCATCTGTTATTCTTTCCCAATAAACGCGTTTACGCTAAAACTATTATTTGCAGTGCAAACAGTATGGAGCCAGATCAGACGCCGGGTAACCCGGCGTCTGATCAGGCTCCAAACTGTTTACCACCATTTAAACAAGAATTATCAGAATTGTCCAAAAGTTGTTCTTTTCTACGTTTTAGTGCTGTGCGTTTGCGTACGTTTGCGTTTAAACGGGAAAGAATAACAGATTCTCCACTGTACATATACTACTCTTAGATTGCTAAGTACCAAGGGTAACATTTCAAAAGGTAATAATGTATTTACCCTTTCACTTCTCATCACATAACATCCATATTCAGATCAGACTAGTATCCAAACTGTTTACAATATATTACAATAAATTATAAATTTATTACATTACCTCCAACTCACTGTTGTAAAAGATTACAGTAAAACAATCATATTACCACTAAATTACCGTAAAACTATAATATTTCTACTTAATTACAGAACAGAACAGAACAATAATTTTATTTGACTTGTACACAAGATACATCGCCATACAATACAATATACATGTAAATACAAACTTTTACGCGCATCAATAGGCTTATCCAAACCTATACCATTATACATGATATACATACATTGTATACGTTGTTCTTTGTCTCAACTGGGAGAGTAAAAACTTGTTATTATACTATGGATAAATTACAGTAAATTCATTTTACATATGCTACATGTACTAAATAACCGTAATACTATAATGACGAATTTTACAGTGTTACAGGCAGATCAAGATGAAAGTTAAGGGAAAATATAAATTAGGAGCTTTCTGCTTTGCTTAAATATATATCTACATGTTTCAACTTGTTATCTGTCTAGAAATCGCCAACAAATTTTAAAATTCTTTGGAATGATCATGATAATTATCATTATTTTGGTCTCATTGTCTCTGATTTATTAGCTCACCTGAGCACAAAGTGCTCAAGGTGAGCTTTTGTGGTCGGTCTTTGTCCGGCGTCCGTCGTGCGTCGTGCGTCAACATTTTCTTCAAACATCTTCTTCTTCAAAACCGCTTGCCTGATTGCAACCAAACTTCACAGGAATGTTCCTTGGGTCAAGCTCTTTCATGTGCTTGTGCCTCATGTAATAACATACAACTATCGGCATCTTGTTGCAATGCGCCTCATGTAACAACATTCAACTATCGGCATCCTGTTGCAATGTGCCTCATGTAACAACATTCAACTATCGGCATCTTGTTGCATGTGCCTCATGTAATAACATTCAACTATCGGCATCTTGTTGCACGTGCCTCATGTAACAACATTCAACTATTGGCATCTTCTTGCATGTGCCTCATGTAATAAGATTCAACTATTGGCATATTGCTGCATGTGCTTCATGTGATAATATTCAACTATCAGCTTTTTGTTGAATGTGCCTCATGTAATAACATCAGTTTCCTTGTGCGTGCATTGAGAAACTGAATCCATAGCTGGCTTTGCTACTGACATCTGCTTCATCTGTGACAACAATCTGCTTGCCTTCCTGAACAAACCAACTGAGCAGAACATCAGAAAGGAAGTGAAACAAATCTGTTTGAAAAAGTTCTGCATAATCTTGGGTACTGCAGGAGCAGTTATCACATGTCTTAGTACGTGTCGTTTTCCCGCATTTTGCTCTTGGCAACAGCTTTCAAAGAATCAAGTATGTCGATCAAGACGAAACACATTTTCAAGCATTTTGGCAAGTTATGGGACAAAAATATCGTGGGCGTACTCATTTAAGGTATTTGCCGAAGTTGGTTTTAACATCTAAATAATGGCTGCTCCATCTAGAATAGCGCATCTGCAAGGAATGAAAGATCACGTTCCAGCCCTAGATGGATACCTCCACCATCAGACAGTGCTTGCGGACATGCCTGGTTCGCATTGCAGGAATAACTCATTAAGATTTCAATATCTGGTCTGGCAAGCGATATACAGCCTTGAAAAGAGTGTCATGTCTTGTTTCAGAGAAATTGGTTGCTACTTGCCCTTTGACACTGTCCTCAAGTTGGAGTTCCAAACACTATCAATTTATTTCGCGATATGGTAGCGTCCACTGGTTTTGTTCTTTCTACAAGGTATTCTCTTGTGAAAGCTTCAAACTGCTGCTCTCCTGGCTTCTTCACCTTTATGAACGCCTCAACAGCTGCAGACCCGGTCATTTCTTTTGTGTTGAGCACAACCAGGGTTCTGCTTTCCCCTAAAAAATTGTCAAAAATGTTCCATGACAGGCTAACCATAGAGCGGACATCTTCAGTAAACGCGACCTGAATACTTGATTGTTCCTCTTTGTTTGCGATGGTCTCAAGTCCTGTATGGATCATGTTTCTCAGATAAATTTGGATCTATCTGGCATTATATAATGCGTTAGATCCATTGCATATATCCATTTGGCTAATTCCGTAAGGGTATAAATGAACATTGAGAAGGATACCTGTTGCAGTGATCGTACAAAAACAGAAGCTGTAGCTCCAGTACAATAGTCCAGTATTGAAACTGTTTTCTGCCCACTGGCTGCACCATGCTTTAAACTCTAGAGGATCTTCGTCTGTTTGTGTCTGACAATAGTTATCAAAAGCTCGATTCTGCAGAATGTGCAGAGCTGCTGCCATAATCTGATGCTCTCTTATAATACGGGATACATAGGCCGCCCTGAGGAACGAATCGGCTGTACCCAGAGAGGATATGTCAGCTTGCACCAGGGCCTTGACCCAGCCTCTTTCTGCTACCATTTGCCAATCATCTTCATTGCTGCCATCTCGATATGCAAATCACAAATCACAAATCACAAGGATCTCCCCTTATTCAGATTTTTGTCTTCACCATATTTGTCTGGCCACTTCCACTGGATTTGTTTAGCCAGGGCATACAGTGGCTAGTCAAATGTGGCTACGGCACTTTGGACAGATTTCAGGTGTTCCACGGCCAAAATGATAAGATGCAATTAATGCTTGATTATAGCCACAGTATGGACACTCTCCTGAAAAAGCGGGAAAAGAGATGTGGTACATAATGCTCGAGTTACTTGTGGCTGATAATTTTCATGGAAAGCAGCCAACCCATGAAGTATCCAACACATCACTTCCCGTGAATTGGTTTCTCACCTCTCTTGCATTTTCAAGCCACTGGTACTTTCCCTTGGTATGCCAACTGAAGCCGTCTATAGTCAGTGATTCTACCCTGGTTTATGGGACCAGTGACACCCTAACATTACTAGCGACAAGGGAGTAGGGGGACCTCTGGGTAGGACTGTGGTAATCGACCTATGAAATTGCAGCATCCCCTCTCTGGTCCACCATGTACTAAAAGACTACGGTCAGCCCCTTCACCATCAAAAGAGGGATGTTGAAGAGAGATGGCAATACTTAAGGGATAATCTCTAGCTGATGTTGTACTAAAATTGTGGTAAATATTGTCAACAGCAGCAGTGGTGAACACCTGGCCACGCAACTGTGGAGGGCATACAACCTGCTCTCTTTGAAACTGCCTACAAACATCTAAATTTCTTTACGTGCATGGGTAAAGTCTGACACACGGAATCCGCACATAATTTCAATCTGGCGGATGTGAGAATCGTAGGTATTGCCTCTAACATAGAACTTGTTTGGCTTTGGTAGCGGCTAATCTCCTGTCGGACCCGGTGATGAACAGGGCCGGTACTTAATCCCCCACCACGAAACATTAATCTTCATTAAGAGGTAAATGCATATAGGACAACTGGCCTGTGCACTTTTATTGCAGCTAGCAGTTAATGCCTGCTATAGCTGGAATCATGAAAATATGGTGGTCATCTAAATACGTGTACATACCGGCAGACGTAGTCGAGGGGTAAAGCGCTCGATTACGATGCCGGGGTGTAAGTTTGATACCCCGCTGGACCAAGTCCTTCAGATAAGACTTTATAAATTGAGATTCGATTTATCTGTGCTTTACACTGGACATCTAAAAGCATCAGAGAATTCTGTTGATAGTTAAGAGTAGGGCACCATGCCCGGGTTATCTGTATCCGCTCCCCTCTCTTTCTGGGACGTCCAATTAGCAACGGACGTAAACAAACAAAGCAATGCATTAATAACATCCCTATTCTGATCATATTTGCGTAGTTTATCATTATAAGTAACTATGCTTTCAATACTAAGGTGTACATACTTTTGATATTAGAATAAACCATAAAAATGTTGTCGGCGGCGGCCATTTTGAAAAATGGTTGCCATGGTCACCAAATTCAAAAATCATGATGGCTCAATATCTAATTCTTATCATATTTGCGTAGTTAATCATTATAAGTAACTATGCTTTCAATACCAAGGTGTACATACTGTTGGTATTAGAATAAACCATTAAAAAGTTGTCGTTGGTGGCAATTTTGAAAATGGTTGCCATGGTCACCAAATTCAAAAATCATGATGGCTCAATATCTAATTCTGAGCATATTTGCGTAGTTTATCATTATAAGTAACTATGCTTTTAATACCAAGGTGTACATACTGTTGATATGAGAATTAACCATAAAAAAGTTGTCGTTGGCGGCCATTTTGGAAAACGGTTGCCATGGTCACCAAATTCAAAAATCATGATGGCTCAATATCTAATTTTGTTTGTAATATGTTAAACTATTAGACTTCCAAATTTGGTGCTTTTATCACAAAATGCACAATTGTTATAGAACTTTCAGTTAAGCTGCAGGACTACAGGAATGTTCCTTGGGTCAAGCTCTTTCAAAGTTGTTCAAAGAATTTGAAACAATGCAGAACTCTGGTTTCCATGGCAACCAAAGTGAAAAAATAAGGAAATCTTATAAAAGCTTCTTGTCAAAATCCACAAAGGCTAGAGCTTAGATATTTGGCACATAGTATCATCTATAGGTCCTCTATCAAGATTGTTCAAAGTTTGACCCTGGGGTCAAAATTGCACTGCCCCGGGGGTCACCGTTTTACATAGAGTTATATAGTGAAATGTTCAAACATCTTCTTGTTCAAAACCACATGCCTGATTGCAACCAAACTTCACAGGAATGTTCCTTGGGTCAAGCTCTTTCAAATTTGTTCAAAAAATTTGAAACAATGCAGAACTCTGGTTGCCATGGCAACCAAAGTGAAAAAATAAGGAAATCTTAAAAAATCTTCTTGTCTGAAACCAAAATACACTGAGCTTAGATATTATGCACATAGCATTGTCTACAGGTTCTCTATTAAAGTTGTTCAAATTTTGTTCCTGGGACCAAAATTGGCCCCGCCCCGGGGTCGCTGTTTTACATGGAGTTATATAGTGACATTTTCAAACACATTTTTCTTTGAAATCAATATGGCTAGAGCTTAGATATTTTGCATGATGTAATGTCTAGAGGTCTTCCACATATGTTGATGAATTGGTTCCGGTCTGTTGCATATCTGGGTCACCAGAGCTAAACATAGATTTTTTTCAATGAAAACTAAAAATCTTCTTGTCTGAAATCATAGTACACTGAGCTTAGATTTTTGGCACATAGCATCGTCTACAGGTCCTGTATCAAGAGCATTCATATTATGTCCCTGGGGTCAAAAGTGACCCCGCCCGTGGGTAAAAGTTTCACAAATCTTCTTTTCTGAAATCACTGACCCATCACCATGTACAGGTGAGCGATTAAGGGCCATTCTGGCCCTCTTGTTATCATTAACACACTAGTTAGATGATCATGCTATACATGCAGAAAATAGCGTTAACACTTTGCATGACATAGGCGAATTCGTGATAACCTTTGAAAACAGTTTTGATTCTGTTGAGACACCGCGTAACGCGGTGTCTCAACAGAACCCAAACTGTTTGACACTATGACCCTGGTTTGAAAAGAAATTTTGAAAATTCTGTTTATGAACAGTAGCAAACATCAATTATTGCAGACGGAAACAAATACCCAGCATGCAAAGAATTAATGTTTAATTAATAGCGATTTAATGAACCTAAATGAGTCTGTTTAAGCTGTATACATGCATATTGATTATGATGTTCTGCTATAAAAAGGCAATTCTGTTGGTCAAAATGATATTGATTATTATTTTTATGATAATCATTATTAATGTTTCGAATTCACATTACATAGCTTTTTAAAATTAATAACGCAATCCACTCGAGGGTAGTTTGTGCTTGTTGAGTCAAGTTTGTGCTTGGCTCAGGGCGCCACCGTCTTGATTTTTAACAAGATATTAACTATATACCAGAACAATCATTTTTTAGTACAATTTGAATTAATTTGCATACGACAATATTGAAAGTAGACTACGTAAATGCAAAATTCTATAATATACACCGTGAAGCTCACATTTAAGGAAGTCCCTCTGTCGGTGGGGGTTTATCAAACTCGCTGCTTCGCAGCAAATGGGATTAACCGAAATCATCTCTTGAAATCATCTCTTATCATCATCTCTTATCATCACCCCATCTCATTATTTTTGGCGCTATAGACCTATTCAGTGTATTAGTGCCGTAAAACCCAACTCACTAACTGATATTCAAGTCTTCGGGACCATCTGATTTCTGTCTTTATATTCAAATTTCGTTATATCAGGTCCTTTATATTATATATTAACTGGAGAGGGTGAACAAAATGTGGTTTCGGTATATCCAATAGTTCGTTACATCCAATATCGTTATAAGCGAGTATCACTGTAGGCTCTTGAACAGTTTTCGACTGCAGCAAACCGTAATACGAGGTACAGTGTAGAAACATTATTCTTTCCCGTGTAAACGCAAACGAAACGCAAACGCAACACACTAAAATCGAGAAAACGACAACATTTCGATACTTCTAACTTTTCATTTTAATATGAGTGGTAAACAGTTTGGAGCCTGATCAGACGCCGGGTTACCCGGCGTCTGATCTGGCTCTCCAAACTGTTTGCATTGGAAATAATTGTTTTAGCATAAACGCGGTTTTTGGGAAAGAATAACGTTTTCTCCACTGTAATATTGATTTGTTTTCGTTTGTATCACAAAGCCCGTTAGGACATCATCAGTACTGGACTATTATAGAAGTGGACTATTATAGAAACAGTCCATTCATTTCCTTTACGGGACAGTTAGTTATCCCTTTCAATACCCATTACTGATATGCATTTCCAAACAGTTTAGAACCTGATCAAGCGCCGAGTTACTCGGCGTCTGATCAGGCTCTAAACAGTTGGAAACTTTTCTATAAATCTTACACATAAGTCATAAAAACTAAATTTTGAAAATAGGAGGACATTTTAAGCAGATGATCCTATAGTAGACGAAAGTTCAGCGACACTGTTAATACTGAATCAGTTAGTGCAAAAATGGCGGGTGACATCTGTATAGAGTTACATCAGGGGCCAACCTAATGGATTATTCGTGCTAAGCTCGGCTACAGCATCATGTAATTGTACTTTTTGAACCTACAGTAAACACACTCCATTACTGACCCCTTGAATGAGTCCCTTTATCGTGTCTTTTTATTCTGTTGACCGTTTAATACAGGGCAAAAGTAATGCAGAAAGCTACAATAGGATCTTTATGCTTTAATGCTGCCTCTTGATGCTGCAGTTTTTAAGATGGACATACATCCTTAATTACTGAATGGCCGCGAGGGAGGGTTACATTTTTGATCAGTATCTCTTGTTGTGTCAAGAATGGACTGGTCGATTGGGACTTAATGAATGACCAGTTTTGATCAAAATCAGTCAACGAAACAAAAACTTGTATCGGATTTCACCGTCCAAATTTAGTCAGGTCGGATGTTATGCCTGGTGAAAATGGGATATAACGCGAAATATATAGCGGGCGATATTTTATTCAGAGGGGTGATACTACAGTCGATAATATGCTTATCAAACACTCATTTAGGTGAATCGAACACTCAATGAGATAATCTCTAAAGTCAATTGACTGGTTAATGTAGGATACAAATAATGCAGAAAGCTCCTGCAGGAGCTTTCTGCATTATTTGTATCCTGCATTAAATAACCCCATGTATTCAAGTCAAAATATGGGTTTGGTATTGTAGCGGTCGGGTAATACACGATATATTGTATAGTGGAGTAGGCAAGATAAACAAGACAGGAACTATAGATCTAAAGTGATTCTCATTTATTTAGATCCATTTAATTACCAGCGGTCTACCAGACCGTTCACCTTTACTTTGTCGAATGATGGCCGGTTTTATAAACAGTTTGGCTTCTACGCTTGTCATTCGGTCTCCTTCGCTTCGGGTCAGGTTTTCTTTAAAATGTGACACATGGTTTCGAATTTCCACTAAAACCGAGAGACCCTGTCAAAAGCTTGAATAAAATATTCCGAAAATGGGTGATAGGTCTAGCAACAAGACAAAGATATCCAAATGCAACAAAAGGGGAAACGTACATGCCACTGACAACAGCCTTTCTGGCGAGATCAAATTACAGCGGAACCTCTATTAAAAGACCACCCAGTATAATGCACACTGTTTGTATTTCAGACAGGTAGCTTAATACAGGTCAAAAGTAATGCAGAAAGCTCCTTAAGGAGCTTTCGGCATTACTTTTGACCTGCATTAAGCAGTCACATGCAAGTTAAAGATTAGCATTATCTTTTTATTGAGTGGTCGCTTAATAGAGGTTGGATAGTAGTAAGAAAAATAGCATACAGTTGTAGCTACCGTGTGGCTTTTTCTACATGGATTTAAATTAGATGATTTATATATGGGTGGACATTGACGAACGGGAATAAGCTTGTACCAAATGAATGGAAATCAACGGAATCTGTAGAATATGTTTGAAACTAGAACAGACTGATACGAGCGCATCATTTGGTCGGTGTCCAAATAAACTGACATTTTGATGTTTGGTATTGCTTATTGTGTGGAAAAAAGTGGATAATAAAAATGTATATAACTAAGTTTAATACGAAAGTGATATGCTAGTAGTGTTAGTGCGATCCCTCAGCCAAGGAAAGGATTTAAGTATAGTTTCACTATTGCGACAACATAATACTCGTGATATTTATATATGTTACAATATATATCTAAAGACAGGTTTGTGCATCGCGAAAGTGAGACAAAAGAGAAAGTTCTTGAAGGATCGTTCTACTTTTATACTTATTTTAACCATTTCATCCAATGACTTTTAATCGGTATTGAAGACAGACAAACGGTTGCTTAAAGCAGGTTTAAAGTAAAACAGAATGCTTCTTTATTTTGCTTTATTTCCAGCCTGCTTTTAGCTACAACCTGCTAGGATGTAGATCTAAGTATTGTAAGAAATATTTCGTATGGTGCATATTCATGAGTGTATAAAGTGGAAATATTGTTTTTAGTGGAGGAATAATTGAAAGGCATAAATGGCGTATTTATGGAGAAATGGGGTCTCAAACACCGTAATGAGCATTTGTAAATTCGTGGATTATATGTATATATATTCAAACTGGTGTTCACTGTTCAGCATATATTTAATGAAGGAGGATGCATAGATATATATCTAAATGACAGGTGTATGTATAATAGAACAAAAGTCTTCAAAGAGCTTTATACATATATTTTGTTCTGCATTAATGCAACGGTCCTTATAACGGGTCTATGCGCCCTTAACAAACAGTGTTTCTGTGAATATAACACTTGTCCAATGCAAACAGTGTAGGGCCATATCAGGGGGCTAAAGGGGTCCTCTGATTAGAATCTGCACTGTTTGTCATTTTGAAATACATTGTATATTTCATTTAGTACACTCAACCCTAAAAATTAAAAATGGACTAGACTAAATTTGAAACATGGATTATCAATTTAAAGATTCAGGGAGGAAAGGGTTAACACCTTCACGCCTTACCCCGAGTACAATGGTTATTTGAAAACAGTTTGGATCTTGATCAGACGCCGCCTAACGCGGCGTCTGATCAGGATTCAAACTGTTTGACACTCATTTCAATATCTATTAAGTCAAAATACCTAAATTTTAGATTTGAGAAATAAAAGCAGACGACAATTGTTTAAAATAGATGACGTCATGGCAGCGAAGGGGTAAAACTCTTGCCATATGTCTGACAGACTTCTCATGCTGTTCGTTATTTGACTAGTCAGCGAACCACAGAACACCAGGTGTGACTGTATACATATCTGTTTACCATTTCCCTGCTTTAATCTATCGTCTGCTCAAGAAGTATCGTCTGCTTCAATTAATAAACTGCAACCATACTGCCTTTTAACCGTTGAAACATAAACACAAGTCTCAAACAGTTTGGATCCTGATCAGACGCCGCGTGTCGCGGCGTCTGATCTGGATCTAAACTGTTTGCAAATTTTAGTAAAAGATGCGCTCAGCAGTCTAACGGTGAAGTTGAAATACACACTTGATTTGAGCCTACTGCTTACAGGTGGAACATTGGAAAAAACTGGAGCAAGGTGCTTGTGCCAGCGCGCATGTGTGTGTGTGTTTTAAAGTTTTGTGAATTTTGGCTTGGAATCTAAAACATGAATTTCGACGAACTTTGGAGTTTTATAGACTATTTGGAAAGGTATGAAGTGATCTGTGATGTGTAATGGATTAGGGGTATCGCTGATACCCGTATGTAGAAAATAATGTGTTTTGGAATTCGACAATATTTCGATGGAATATTTATATAGAGTATTCTTGTGCTACAGTGGAGAATCTGTTATTCTTTCCCAATAAACGCGTTTACGCTAAAACTATTTTTTCCATTAAAAAACCGTTTGGAGCCAGATCAGACGCCGGGTAACCCGGCGTCTGATCAGGCTCCAAACTGTTTGCCACCAAGATAAACATGAACTATCAGAATTGTCCAAAAGTTGTTCTTTTCTACGTTTTAGTGCTTTGCGTTTGCGTGCGTTTGCGTTTAAACGGGAAAGAATAACAGATTCTCCACTGTAAGGATATTTAATAATAGATGATGGTTTAAATTACAGGTTGTTGCTTAAATCAGTATCAAAGTAAAACAGAAAGCTCCTAAAATGAGCTTTTTGCTTTACTTTCATGTTGTTTTAATCAGTAATCTGCCTAAAACAAATGACACAATCTTTCGTTCTTTTAAGTGGGCGTAATGGCATGTGGTAACTGTAATATACTTATAGAATATATACAGTGGAGAAGACATTTTTAGCTCGTCCGTTTCGAAGAAACCGTGAGCTATTGTCATCACTCCGCGTCGTCGTCGTCCAAAATCTTAACATTGGCCATAACTTTGGAACTACCTGTGATACAGACTTTAAGAAACTCTTTAGCTCAGTACAAATTGGGTTATGTCTAACAAAGGTGAAGGTCAGTTAGAGGTAAAATAGAGCGACTTTTATGTTGGCCATAACTATTGAACTGCGTGAGATAGAGACACTTTATATTGGCATGTGAACTCGACTTAAGAAGTACAAACTGGGTCGCCACTGTCATTTAGAAGTAAAAAATAAGGATAATTTAACATTGGTGGTTACTCTGAAACAACATGTGATAGAGACTTCATAATTGTCACGTGTACTCAGCGCAAGAAGTTTTTGAGCTCAGTACAAGTAGGGGCATGTCAGACAAAGGTCATGGTCATTTAGAGCCCAACAGGAGACAGACAGATACATAGTCAAGCCAGATGAAAGCAATAAGAAAACCTTACAATTCCTTATTAATCTATGAGGATAACAAAACAGCCGGGCGATGGCACCACATTTGGTGCTCTTGTTCTTTCCCGTTTCCACCTTCTTTATTTTCTGTATACTGTAAAAACATCATAGTTTTATTGCACATTTAGGTTGATACGACTGCCTTTGGTTTCCACGGAACTAAAGGCAATCACAATAGCAACTAAATGTAGGAAATGACAGCATTTGAAAGTATGGCAAACAGTTTGGAGCCTAATCAGACATCGGGCAGGCGTGCGTCAGATCTGGCTCAAAACTATTTGTTATGGAAAAAGTATTTTAGTACATTCGCGTTTTTGAGAAAGAATAATATCTTCTCCACTGTAGTGAAGCATGTGTTACAGTGGAGAATCTGTTATTCTTTCCCAATAAACGCGTTTACGCTAAAACTATTATTTCCAGTGCAAACAGTTTGGAGCCAGATCAGACGCCGGGTACCCCGGCGTCTGATCTGGCTCCAAACTGTTTGCCACCATGATAAACATGAAATATCAGAATTGTCAAAAAGTTGTTCTTTTCTACGTTTTAGTGCTTTGCGTTTGCGTACGTTTGCGATTAAACGGGAAAGAATAACAGATTCTCCACTGTACAGTGGAGAAGACGTTATTCTTTTCTAATAAACGCGTTTACGCTAAATAATTGCAAACAGGTTGGAGCCAGATCAGACGCCGGGTAATCCGGCGTCTGATCAGGCTCCAAACTGTTTGCACTGAAAATAATAATTTGAACGTAAACGCGTTTATTGGGAAAGAATAATGTCTTCTCCACTGTAATATAGATGGAAAGTCATTATGCTTTCCCTTTGAAACGAAACAAAACGCAAACGCATTGCAATGAAACGTAGAAAATGACAATTACTTAAAAATATTGACGAGTCTTGTAAATCTGAATGAGAAACAGTTTGGAGTCTGATCTGGCCAAAAACTGTTTGTACTGCTAAACATTGTATATTGGAGAAGAAATTCTTTCCTAATAAACGAGTTTACGCTTAAACTAATATTTCAAATGCAAGCAGTTTGGAGCTAGATCAGACGCCGGATAGCCTGGTGTCTGCTCAGGCTCTCAATTAATTTATTGTCACTCGTATATCAAAGAATCATCAATATTATAAAAAACAATTGCCATTTTCTCTATTTTAGTACATGCCGTTTACGCTTCGTTTCGTTTAAACGAGAAAGAACAACATCGTCTCCATTGTAAACAAAATATGGGGATAGTATTGGTAAACATATATTTTCACAGATTGGTGAAACTTACATTATTTGAACACTTTAATCATTCTGCTTCAATTCAACAGAAGTAAGGTGCCCTATTTATTTTCTCGGATAATTGAATTGTATATCAATGACGAAAAGATACAGCAGATTATTTGTAGAAAGTGCAAAGCCTATAATCCACCTCATGCGCGGATCCAGCCTTTTTTTCTTAAGAGTTGCAATCAAAATCTCAGGATAAGGGCAAACAACATACTGTTAGTGTTCCATTCTTCTCCTCTTTCCTTTATGGGGATTTTCCAGATGCATTCGTGCATCTACCTATACAGTGGAGAATCTGTTATTCTTTCCCAAAAAACGCGTTTACGCTATAACTATTATTTGCAGTGCAAACAGTTTGGAGCCAGATCAGACGCCGGGTAACCCGGCGTCTGATCAGGCTCCAAACTGTTTGCCACCAAGATAAACATGAATTATCAGAACTGTCCAAAAGTTGTACTTTTCTACGTTTTATTGTTTTTAGTTTGCGTACGTTTGCGTTTAAACGGGAAAGAATAACAGATTCTCCACTGTACCTATAGTTATAGGTCAAATTACTGACCGGCACATGCCTAGAGGGTCCTAGTCTAGACAAGGATGGGACTTTTGCCTGACTATACCGTTTGCAGATTTTTACAATTCTAAAATACAGACTGACAGACTGTCTAAGTGGAAATTCCAAATGCGTGGCCATTCAAAAGGAGATCTAAGAATATTTGTAAGAGATGTGATGCCTTAGTGCAGGCTAAGTAATGCAGAATACTCCTGTGTAGGGCCTTTCTGCATCATATTTGCTCTACAAGAAACTGTCAGATATTTTTCATGAGTCAATGTTACCTAATGTTTCCCTATACTGTACAGATTTATTGAAATACAAATTTGCTTAAGCATCACTCGATGTGAAATCTAATACGATAACACAGTTACATTCTATTAGAAATACATGTAGTTTGCCAGAACATTTTTCTCTACGTGAGTGATACATCCTACATGTACATACTGTCTGCTTTATGTTTCAGGGGAGCAGTGCCTCCTTCACCTCTCTCCCCGACGTCACTTCCGGCGCAGTACTCAAGTCCACCTCAGCCGGGATACAGCTCTTCTCCTTACGAACAGGAGCAAGAGCAGGACAAATACTCATTCCCGGATTATAGAGTGGGAAGCGGATACGAAGGACGTGAAAGTGCAAATTCAAGCGGATATAATTACGCTCAAGGAAATAGTCCGTACGATATGCGTCCAAATAATGAGTACCCGCCGAGCGGGTACAGCACTCTACCTGCACGGAGTGGAAATAAACAAAGTAATGAAAGCTTTAGGCCCATGGCGGACCCTCAAACAAAATACCCTTACAAAGCTACAGCTGGAATAAAGCTACAAATTAATCCGCATAATGTGCAAAGAGTGCAGGATGATACGGATATATACAATCAACAGCGCGCGTCACCCGTGCAGCATCCCAATAATTCTCAGAATGGACAGTTACAGAGACAAATGTCAGGAGGTTCTAACAGAGTGGACAATAATGGATATCCACAGGGTTACTACAAGAATCCAACACCAGCACCATTTACACCAACATACAACGGTTCCACGGAGTCTGCCCCACAACTACAGCGACAAACATCATCCGGAAGTCAAGGCAATACAGTACATCACGCGACCGTGTCTCAGCCCTCCTACGGTTCTACAACCAACAGCTATCCGTCTAGATCGGACGAGGCCCCACCACCTCCCCCGCCTCCGGTAAACTACCAACCGGAACCATACCAGCGGCAGTCGTCACAACCAGGGTCGTATAACTCTAGTCCATATGACCAAAGACAGAACAGTTACGATCCCTACCAACAACAACAACAACAGCCACATCCGGGTATGTACGTTGATACAACAGATCAGTCAGTTCCGCAGTACCAGCGCCAAGGTTCGAGACCACAGAATTACAACGCGCCACCACAGCAATACCAGACCCAACAGAACCAGCCAAACTACCAAAACAACAGACACAACGAACCACAGCCGCCACCAGCGCCATACCAGAGACAACCATCATATGGTTCCCAGCCTCCCACACCACAACAACCATCATATGGATCCCAGCCTTCCACACCACAACAACCATCATATGGTTCCCAGCCTTCAACACCACAGCAACAGTATGGAAACCCATACACGCCTCCTACACAGGCATACAACAGACAGTCGTCACGTGATCAGAACCAACCAAGTTATCCCGTATCTCCACCGGGCGGTTCCGGAATCAACAGTTTTGAGGACATTTTACAGCCATTTGAAAAGTTTCAGAACTCGAATTACTGCGATAAACTGTTTGCTCGAGATAATCGTGGTGACGACAGTGGCATAATGTCGGACTTTTCACAGAGTATGTCTTCAGATACTCCTCGCTCCACACAGTCTAATTATTCAAATTATAGTCCACCTCAGACTGCATATCCAAGGTACGGGGAGCCACCACCGCCGCCACAGCAACACAACTTACTTCAACCTGCCTCCGCTGGTCCCCCGCCGCCAGCAGTATCTCCACCCCCTCCTCCACCACCACCTCCCCCATCTGACTGGCAGGCCACACCCAGAAGACCACCACCGACAATGGTAAGAACATCTTCAATGGTGTTGTTTGTTACTTTTTAGGATCAGCAAACAGTTTGAAGAAAGATCAGACGTCGCGGATTGCGGCGTTTGATCTGGATCCAAACTTTTTGAAACATTAAACCTCTATTCCTCTCTCTCTATGGAAATACTGCATTCCAAAGTTCTCTAAGAATGAGGTTAACATGTGCGGATCTATAGGGTGGGGCGGGTGTCAAAGGACCCTCCCGGAAAATCCAAGGAAGGGAAAGAAGGGAACAAAGAAGCAATGTTGTACAGTGGTAAAAGACGTTATTCCCCTTTAATGGAAAGCTAATAAAATGCAATTAATGATAGAAAATAACAACTTCCATGAAACTGTGTTCCTTTTTAAATTGTTTGGCGCATGATCCGACGCAGGGTTACCCGGTAAATGAGCTGGGTCCAAATGTTTTGCAGTATAAATAATGATGTTTTTTTTTAGCATTAATGTGTTTATTTGAAAAGAATAATGTATTTCCACTGTATATGAAATTTCTTGACTGGGACCCGACTGTGAAAAACACTAGATCAGCGCATGGGTTAAGGCTGTTATCCATTGTACACCATAAATAACCTTTTTACGCCTTTAATTTATTCCTCCCATGCAGAAAATAGTTCCTCTTTATACAGTTATAAATGTGCATCATAAGAAATACTTCCTATGACCGAGCAGATGGTAGCTTAAAGCAGGCTGAAAGTAAAGCAGAATGCGCCTTCATGCGCATTCTGCTTTGCTTTCAACCTGCTTAAGTGGCCACCTGTTTCCAATGAAGAAACAGGCTATTGGGTAATGGGTTAAAAGACGTTTCTATGAAAGAACTAGTTTAAATTATGTTGATATACAATCATGCCACCGATATCCCGGTATGTGGTAGTTCAATGCCCTATAATATTTACTCCTGGAAAAGTACAGTTGAGACAACGTTCTTCTTTCCCGTTTAATTAAACGCAAACGAAACGAAAGCCTATTGCAATCAAAAGCGGATAAGGGAGTTTTTTTGACAAGTCTGACTATTTATTATAATCTGAGTGGGCAAACTGTTTGATGCCTGATCAGACGCCGGGTTACCCGGCGTCTGATCTGGCTCCAAACTGCTTGCATGGGAAATTGTAGTTTTAACGTAAACGCGTTTATTTGGAAAGAATAACGTCTTCTCCACTGTATGAGATAAGAATGTGTATGTGATTTCTTATTATCAGTGAACATATATCAAATTTGAAGAAAACATTAATCAAAACCCCTCAATAGTGATTGTGAATCTTGTACAGTCGAAACTCCATATCTCGTTCTCGCTTCAGTCGAACATATTCATATTTTTAAGTTTAAACGGGGCATATAATAGCAAAATCGAAATTTAATCTGTATAGGACACTAATACAGTACACTATTTTTACAACAGCATAGAAGTTTTAAATATGATTGTTAATTTATGCATTAACGATTTTGTGTCTGAATTTGCATTAAAATTGATAGAAATTGAGTAATGTTTTGCTATTACGACATATAAAGTGTAACTTTAAACGTGTTATATTGAATTACATATCAATAATATCGTCTCTGAAATATTCAAAGTCAGTTTTATGCCTTTTGAAAACATTACTCCATTGATATATGCATTTCCCGCATTTTACTTATTCCTCCAGTATAAAGATATTTCCTACAGTGGAGAATCTGTTATTCTTTCCCGTTTAAACGCAAACGTACGCAAACGTACGCAAACGCAAAGCACTAAAACGTAGAAAAGAACAACATTTGGACAATTCTGATATTTCATGTTTTTCTTGGTGGCAAACAGTTTGGAGCCTGATCAGACGCCGGGTTACCCGGCGTCTGATCTGGCTCCAAACTGTTTGTAAAAGAAAAAATAGTTTTAGCGTAAACGCGTTTATCGGGAAAGAATAACACATTCTCCACTGTATTTACAAAGTCATGAATATGATCCCATACGAAGCATTCCCTATATCCTAGCAGATGGTAGCTTAAAATAGGCTGAAAAAGCAGAATGCTACTTAAGGAGCATTCTGCTTTACTTTCAATTTTCCTTTAAGCAATAATCTGTCTTCAATACTAAAAACAAGATATGGGGTGAATGGTTAAATAACAAGTACGGTATTGCTTTCCCGTTTTGAAAACAATTGACCATTTAAACCAGGTTGAAAGACAGGCAGAATGCTCATTGAGGCACCCTCTCCTTTATTTTCAGCCTGCTGTAAATAGTCTGAATACCAAATGGTGTATTCGAAAAACAATAAAGAAACTACTCAAATAAAAGCAAACGTGGGACATATCATGCTGCCATTAAAAATATGACAAGTCTAAAAACACCCTGAAAAGTCACAGAATCTTAGTTTTTTAGACATTTTCTATCGCTTTGACTACTCAGCCTACTAGACGGAGTAAATTCATTTCGCATCGTTTGCGTATTTTTATGCCACCAGGGCTCCAGATATGGGGAGTACATGTATTTCAAAAACTAAAATCTTTATATTTGCAATAAACCCTATAGTGTGACTACTCATTAGAATCGTCTCTTAGAGACGATTCTAATAAATAGTAACACCATAGGTTTGGTATGAAAATTATTGAGCAAATGTTGGATTTGTTCAGTTTACGCCCTCTATGCTTGAGCCTTGGACACCATTTGGTTTTCAGTCTCTTTGAGCTACAGTCTGGTAAGTTATAGAAAATTCTTCTTATAGTGCATATTCGCACTTGAATTCAGTGGAAGTATTTTCTTCAATGGGGGAATATATCAAAAAGCGTATTTAAGGAGTAGTAGGCTAAAGCAAGTTATTTTTGTTTCAATAGGAGAAACCATCGAACGGTGGAGGAGAGAACCAGATGCCTGACAAAGTGCTGAACACCATGATGAAGAACACAGGAACACAGAAACCATTCTCATATGTACCCACTGGCATGGACCTGAAAAAATTCAAAGAAAAGGCTAAACAGTGAGTACATACATTCTTAATTCATTCTCCCCTGAAGCTTACAATAGACAGTATCAGTTTTCATGTACAGTGGAGAAAACGTTATTCTTTCCCGTTTAAACGCAATCGAAACGCAAACGCATTGCAGTAAAATGGAGAAATTGACAACATTTTGATAATTCTAACTATTCATTTTAATCTGAGTGGCAAACAGTTTGGAGCCTGATCAGACGCCGGGTTACCCGGCGTCTGATCTGGCTCCAAACTGTTTGTATAGGAAAAAACTAGTTTTAGCGTAAACGCGTTTATTGGGAAAGAATAATGTTTTCTCCACTGTAATCTAGAAGACCAATCCCAATCAATCTATGACAAACACAAAAAGCTGTTTTGTTTTCGTTTTCATCCTGAACTTTGTTGTATATATGTTTGCGAAATATATGTACGAGTAAATGATTGACATAAATTATGTTGAAACCAATTAATCTATGCAAGAATGCGTACCAGTATAATATCTTGAATACGGGCGTTTATGGGCAAAATCGAATCAGGCGTACCTGTGCTTAACACTCACAGGACAGCTTGGTACAGACATTATTGTCTGTCAAGCTGGAGGGTTACGTGCATAGCTGTTTTCAATTACCTTGCCATATAGGCAGCCATGCTACGTCTTCAGAGGATGTCGTACTTCAAGCAATGTATTTACACTAATAGTTTAAGTAATTTTCAAAGTATTTATTGCTTATGTATTACAACAGGAGCTTTGTTCGTGGTTGCGTTTGAGCAAAATGTTTTCAATAATTTGAAGAGCAATAAAAAATGTATTCGTAAGCTCACTCATTCTGTTAAAAATGCTATTCTGTTTTATTTGCTATTTGTTGTCTATTCTCTATTAGCAGGAAAGGGGTTAATGCTTTTATCTATTTTTATGGCGTCTTATATATGTCATTTTCTGTTGGCACATATATACCACCATACAATTAAAATCGTTTATTTTTTCCAGGCGTCAGCAGCATCACCGAGTAATGCCGAGGGGTTACGAAGGTCCTCCGGTCGAGATCGACAATGAAGTAGTCACTCCTGGTAATAGCAGGTAATATTGCATTAACAAACACCTTTAGAAATACAGTGGAGAAGACGTTATTCTTTCCCAATAAACTCGTTTATGCTAAAAATATGATATACAATGCAAACAGTTTGGAGCCAGATCAGACGCCGGGTAACCCGGCGTCTGACCAGGCTCCAAACTGTTTGCCACTCAGATTGAAATAAATCGTTAGAAGAAATAATTTTGTCTATATCTTTTTCCACATTTTATTGCATTGTTTTTACGTTGCGCTTGCGTTAAAACGGGAAAGAGTAACGCATTCTCCACTGTAGATCTACAATAAAACTCGTATATTACGACCACCAAAAAGAGGACAGTTTAAATGCATTGAAGACATGTGGCAGTTTAACGCACGATAAAGGTAGCAGAAAACTCTTTATGGTGCTTTTTGCTTTTGCTTTACCTACATTTTGTTTTATTTAGCCACCTGCGTTCAATACCCATTAAAGACTCTTTTAGTGGTTGTAATGGAAACATTTACTGTACATGTTTATGATTGACAAACGGTATGATTGCAGATAAGACACAATGATACTAAGCGTTTTATCTGGGTCCAAACTGTTTGCATATTCCATCCAAGTTGCACTAAACAATATATGGATGAAAAGTAGCCCAAAACAAATGTAATCGTTTTACAAAATAATAATTGTTGTGGCAAAGTTGGTTATCCTGAATATTATTGCATTTTTCGATCAGTAAAAATGTTGGTATGACAACAAGTGTCCGAAAATAAATGTGCTTGTTTTAATTCTTTCACTGTCAAATTTTATCGTCTGCTTTAATCATCTTTACGCCAAAATATCGTCTGCAATGATTGTGTCGTCTGCAATACTTTTAAAGTCAGATTTCGGGCTGTTTTGACTAAAGAAATGTCGATACGAGTGTCAAACAGTTTGGATCCTGATCAGACGCCGTGTTACGTAGCGTCTGATCAGGATCCAAACTGTTTGCAAGTCCTCTCCAAACAATTTTACATTAACATTTTAATGAATCGCCATTCAAAAGACTCTGTCATTTTCTTTATTTCTTTGCTTGCGTTAGTATTTCGTTTCGTTTAAACGGGGAAAGATAACGTCTTCTGTTATCTTTCCGCAAAATATCACGTGCGAGTAAATCATTCTGTACAAGTTTCATTACGTTGCTCCACCTCATACATGTACGTTGCAGTTCAAAATTCAAGAGTTTTAACAGACTGCAGTGTACCACATAAATTGATTTTTACGCCTTTAATAGATTCCCCCTCTGAAGTAGATAGAACAATTTTGTACAGTCATGAATACAGTTCATCTATGTACATTAAAACAATATATCCGAGCAGATGGTAGCTTAATGCAGACTGAACGTAAAGACGACTGTGCCTTAAACCTTAAGGAGCAATCTACTTTACTTTCAACCTGCTTAATGTGGTCACCTATACTGGAACCAGGTTATTGGATAATGGGTTAAAACATTATTTACTACATTTACTGTATGAATAAATCTAGCACATGTGCACTGATATAATTGTTTATGTATAGATAATTATTACACGCATACATTATTACATGTACGCATACATTATTACATGCATAATTAATAATTATGACGCTGTGAAAAATTCAATTGAAATATGCAAGAGTGCAAATTATAACTTTTCACGAACAATGATAAATTGTTTGGCGACTTATGGAGTAGTGTTTTCTCATGTACGCCACTGATTTCAGTAATTTCAGTAATTATTACACGCCCACAAGAAACCCACAACAATTTATAGTGGTTCCACAGAAGACTTACCGGTAATTGTCTATCATCCCAGTAGTAGAGGCCCATGTATATGTCAATAAGTCAATCTCGTATTAGGCAACCACTCAAAATGCTTACAGTCCAACTTCGATTCACTCAATTCGAACGTACCCGTAACTCTACAGTTGAATTCTGACATTTCGGAACTTGCTGAAGTCGAACATTACCTGTATTGCAAAAATTATGTACCTGTATTTTCAAAGTAAACGTCAAAATTAAAACGTGGCTATGCCATGTTAAAACTTCGAAATACGGGTAAGTTCGAATTAAACGAGTTCGAGATAATGAGGATATGTTGTATATGTAGTCTTAGATACAGATGGTTGCTTATTGCAGAATAAATATAATACAGAAAGCTCCTAAAGGAGCTATCTGCATTTTTTTTATCATGCAGTAAGCAGTCACCTGTATGAGGGCTTAGTGCGCCATTACTTTTGTCAAGTCCGTTTATTATATTGTTAAAATAATATACTGTTTAAACTAATCAGTGGTCGCTTAATACAAGATCGACTGTATGTGCTAAACGAATCCCTGTATAGACACACAGAGTGCTTAAAGAGTAACAGTCCTATAATACTATACACCATTGCCATGGAAACGAATGTTAAACACATTTATAACAACTAGAACAATAGATATAAATATTAACAATTGAATGTTATTATATAGTAAAACCTTCGCTCAGTGACATTCAATGAATTGATGTGCTGAGTTGCAAAAAAACAGCTTCCTGCATTAACCATATCTTATATGACAAACTTGTGTTTAGCGTCCAATATTTTAAGAATATTGGGCCCGTCTTACGAATTTTTGTACGACAAATATTTTCGTAAGTCATATTCTAAAACTCTTAATTGTTATTTATATCTTCATCTTGTGACATCTCTTTGGAGACGGTTCGATTCCAAAGAGATGTCACAAGACAGAATTAGATGGACAACTCAGAATTAAAAGTTGTGACTTCTGATCGTTTTTGTCATAGGACGTTTCGTAAGACGGGCCCCAGTGGGGCATCTCTGAACCGTTGGCTGCTGAATGCATGACACAAATAAAAAAGAAGGCTTCTTCACGAGCGCTCTGTTTTATCTTTGTCATGTTTTTAACACTGTAGTCCATACATACGCATTTTATGCATTTAATATATTCTTCAACTGAAGAAAATAGTACAACTTCAAACAGTGACGAATATGAAGGATAAGAAATACTTGTTACATCCTAGCAGATGGTAGCTTAAAGCAGGTTCAAGTAAGGCAGAATCCGCTTTAAGGCGCATTTCGTTTTACCTTCAAACTGCCTTTGTAGCACATGTATTCAAAAACTAAAAACATACTGTGAGGGAAAGGGTTAAATGCCACCTGCAGTTACAATTTATTCATAGTTCATTTTACGTATCCGCATAACACATGTTTGACTGCGCGCAATTGCAAAATTAAAAGCATAACTGCATACCAGAAGTCCTCCAAGTGTCTTGAGTGCATTAGGTCGCGTAAATGAATACTATAACAGTGTATGAAGGGATGTCAAATGACCATACAAGCATAAAAGAGATCATTCCACCATCTAGCTATTGTCATTCGATATCTATTGCATGTGTCAGTTACACTTTTTGTGATACATAACTGTAAATGTTTAGTTCTCTGAATGATATTTTTTCTTTGGAATGTCATAGTTATGTAGCCGTTATATTGTAAATATAGTAAATATCTCGGTATTAACGCATCTTAAAAGGACACACCATCTACAGTGTGTGCGGGGACAAAAATGAAATTGTTTTTTTTTACGATTATGCATAGTACTAGTGTTTTGTATGGTCGTATGTCTTTGTTGTATATTTGTTTTTTACTCATCGACCCCCTACACTTTGATTGGATAACGCCAGGTTCTAAATCAGGTCTAGTCTACTGACTTTTTAACAATATATGGTTAAAGGACATACATTGGAACTCGCAGAGCATGACCAGAGTGCTTCCTTGGGAGCCTTCCGATGAGGGTCTTTAATGTTTACTTAAGATACTTAAAGTGTATACTGTTTTAAATGACAATAGAAAATAATGTATTATCGGAACAAGCAAGTGTCTGTAGTCAGACAAATCAAATTCGTAGTTCAAGGCGGGTGTCTTTTCAAATACGTATTTATCCTCTCCCTTTAATCAGCCACCAGCCTTTAATATCTACCAATGGTTTTTTTGAGTGGTCATGCAGCAATGCATGTACATGTACTACAGTATATGTTGTATTAGTGGCCGTTATTTTGAAGAAGTATTTTAAGTATACTCGCCAGTTACAAACAGTGTACCTGTAAGGATAACACTTGTCCTATGCAGACAGTGAAGTCCCTGATCAGCGGACTCCTGAAGGAGCCCTCTGACCAGAGTATACACTGGTTGTCATTTTGAAGTATATTGTCAAAATCAACCCTTAATTGTCAAGCATGGACTAGACTTATTTTGAAATTGGAATTGTCCATTAAAAGTTTAAGGGGTTAATGTGTTAAAAGGGCGTTTACCTGTAACAACACGCATCGAACTACAGATAATAAACATGACTATTAAACGACTTAATATTAATACAAAAAAATCATCTTTGTAAATTTAGTTTTCAGGTACATGCATTCTTTAATGTTTATTTTAGTTTATCTGCAAGAATTGTATATTGTAAGGCCCTGTTCTAACAAACGCCTAAAAGAAGGATTGGTTAAGAATTAAATGGTATTTGTTTGCTTAAAGAAGTATAAACGAAAAGCAGAAAGCTCCTTAAGGAGCCATTTGCTTGTCTTTGACACTGTTTTAAGATTCCACCTGTCTTTTATATACCAATGCATAAGGGTCGTTATACCTGAGTATAGAGGGATAGTTTTGTTTGTAAAAGATTGCAGATACGTTAATTATAACCATGTGTGCCTTGTATAGTTTTATTATTTATTGTTTGAGAATGATGCGATATTGTGTATATACATGTAGTATAGTGAATATAATGGTTTATCATATTTTATTGCCATATATTTGTACAACAACCATACAGCATAGGAGCAACATCAAGTTTTAAAAAATATAAGTGTAAAAGTGTTGGGCCACAATTTCTACCAACATTAGTTACAGCCTATCCGATGGTGAATATAATAATAACCATTCTGCTTAGACTTTTTGAGAGTATACAGGACAGTAGCAGTTTAAAGTGAAGTTATAGCATAGAGGAAAGCTCGTTTAGGAGGTGTTTGTTTCATCCTGTCTTAAATAACCACTTATCATACACCCGATATAAGCCTTTTTAACTAAAGTAGGGCATATATCTAAAGTTTTTGCGATATTTTGGTCGCCAAATATAAGTACAAGTTAATGTGATTCGTTAGTTTTTAAAGCCCGATTTCTCATTTGTACAGTGGAGAATGTGTTATTCTTTCCCAATAAACGCGTTTACGCTAAAACTATTATTTGCAGTGCAAACAGTTTGGAGCCAGATCAGACGCCGGGTAACCCGGCGTCTGATCAGGCTCCAAGATGTTTGCCACCAAGATAAACAAGAATCATCAGAATTGTCCAAAAGTTGTTCTTTTCTACGTTTTAGTGCTTTGCGTTTGCGTACGTCTGCGTTTAAACGGGAAAGAATAACAGATTCTCCACTGTACCCAGACATACAGATCCTTCTGTAAATAAATGCCGAAAATAATGCAAATTGCATGCGGGGAACGATAGCTGCATATTGCTTGTAGGTTGAAGACTGATCCAGTTAATTTTAATGAGATTTACGATAAATAAAAATAGAACATTTCAGGTAGTATGCCAATGTCTGTAGTCTGACTCATTCATAGTTACAGGTTTGGAATGCGTGGTCTTAGAAACAATATACTACAGATGCTTATGTTTTAAACTTATTATTAACTCATTCACCCCTAAAACTTTTAATGGACAGTTCCGATTTCAAAATATGTGCAGTCCAATTTTGACTATTTAGGATTGATTTTAACAACATTTCAAAATTACAAACAGTATAGACCCTGATCAGAGGGCTCATTAAGGAGCCCTCTGATCAGGGTCTAAACTGTTTACATGGGACACGTATAATCCTCTCAGGTATCGTCAGTGTACCTGTTTCAGTGAGGTACCTATTTCGGTGCACTTAACTGCGACAACTCTATCTTCTTTCTGAAGAGCTCATTTACGTTATCACTTTTTGCTATTGGTAAAGTAAACTTTTCCTGTCATCTGTGTCCAAAAAAATCCAAAATTTGATGCAAACCGATAATTTATTGACTATAAAAAATAAAGCATAGCAATTTGAACCAATTTCCTTAAGTCCGTTTTCACTCCGAAAACACATGTTCCAAAATAACACTTTTTACAATTGATTTTGATAATTTTGTAGTGGTATGCATTTTTTGTTATCTTCTACACCAAAATCATATGAAATAAGTGGTCTAGTCTATTATGTTTCATGTACAGTACACTTACAAAAGTATGCTCTCCTTATATACGGAAACTGTTTTTCGGTAAATTATTTTTTGAATGGCTTGATATTGTGATTTGATTAACATTATTTAAGCGACTCTTTTGAAGAAATAAAAATGACGATAATAGCCTACAGGGTATACTTGTCAAAATTAAGTTACCACTCCTTGCCGAACTGAATTGGAACAGAGACCAACATAATTCATAAAGGAATGACTGAAAATGTACTGTTGTTGTTTTTCTTATTCAAATGGGAGAGAGGCAGTACAGGCAAGGAATCAATTATATATTCAAGGGGGAGAAAATCCTAATCTTTAATATTTATATAGGTTGGAAACATTACAGGAATGATAATTACAATATTTTTATTGATCACATACTTTTGATACAGTCTGTACTTCGATAAAACCAACGCTCACTGAAATAGGTACAACAAAAATTCTCAGCACAAAATGACTACGTCATTGAAACGGTGGCGATTGCGCTAAATATAGAATATTTTGGAAATATTTTTACAGGGAATTAACCTAGACAATTGATTACAAAGGTAGGAATAATTGTTCCATAGACTTTTATGATTTGTTATCACCATGATCAGTTTGAACGTTAAGTGCACTGAAACTGGTACCTCCATGATACACGGTTTGTAAATGACGAGTATACTCGTCGCTAGGGTTGAATGTGTTAACCTCTTTACTTACGTTGTTTCACTATTGTCAAGTTGGGTATACAGTGGAAAAGACGTTATTCGATCCCATAAACGCGTGTATGCTAAACACCTTATTTCCATTGCAAACAATTTTCTGTTCAGGCACCAAACTTTTTGCTATTCGGATTAAATATAATCGTTAATATTTTCAAACAGTGACACTTTCTACGTATAATTGTACATGTATTGTTGTGCGTCTGTTTCTTTTAAACAGAGGAAAATAACGCCTTTTTATGTATTTGTTCGATCTGTGTGATTTGTGAATTTTAACTGTTGAAGACATTAAAAGACATAGGCTAAACTTTGAATAATGTGGCGCCGTATGAACGTGTGTGAACGGCCAACCGTTTCTGCTAACTCTAGCGTTTTGCAAGTTAGGCCAAGGCATTGTCGGTAATGTATGCCTTCATGAGTATTGCAAAACATTTATTTAAAACAAAATGCAAATTAAATTGCGTAAAAAAAATAGTTTACAGTTTTATAAAA
This sequence comes from Gari tellinella, assembly GCA_922989275.2. Taxonomy (NCBI): domain Eukaryota; kingdom Metazoa; phylum Mollusca; class Bivalvia; order Cardiida; family Psammobiidae; genus Gari; species Gari tellinella. Next base: position 26,139,269 of record OV277856.1, on the reverse strand, counting down.
TATGAAGTTTGATATGAATTAGCTAACAAATTTTGCACTGCGGAATTTTGACATCGGTAGAGAAAGGTTTTGATACAGTTTATACATCATGAAATCATAAATTATTTTTCTCTTACAGTACACCAGAGAGAAGGACTTCTGACATTAAAGAATCTGAAGTGTATAAAATGATAAAGGAATCAGATGCTAAAGGTAAGAATGGTCACGTGACGTCCGACCTCGAAAACGAGGCTGCACCGTCATGTGACCGCGAGAGGATGCTATCACCGCCGCCAGCGTCAAGAGGTCAAGGTCTTTCGTTCCGCGTATTACAGTGGTTGACAGACACTGCAGACGATAACGAACAGGGAGATAATGTAGAAAGTAGGTCACGCACGTAACCATAGCAACGAGCACACTGCTAGAATCCTAGATATACTCTCAACCAACTTATCCATGGTTACCTCTTTCCTCTTACATCTGTCCTAACACCAACGAGTTTTCATTCTTGCAAACTCCTGCTTGGGGTAACATTTTTAAACATTGACCTTTTTACTCTTTCATCGCCACTCAGCCCTTTTACTGCCATTATGGGGTAATAATCCGTCTAAACCAGTCGCTGTCATGTTAAATGTCTGCTTATACATTTGCAGTTTTGTTTGCTTCTAAACTCATATGAGAATCAAAGGACAATTATTTAAAGCAGATGACGACATGGCAGTGATGGAGTTAAAATTGCCGTCTGAAGTTTTATTACAATTCTAGATGTCTTGCATTATGACTGAATAAGTATTGTTCAAAGCGACTATTCAACGGTTTGTATGCTGACACGACGGTGACACTCGTTTTCTTGTTTGGGTTATACAAACTGTTTGCAAATGTCGGCGATATGGACATTGGAAATGAAAGAGTAAATTGCTCATTGTCATAAGCACACATTTCTTTGGGTCATGGGTTGCGATATTTGCTAGAACATAGTAAGCCCAGATAAACGATCTCTCAAAATCAGACTCGTTTTCGATTTTAAATACAGATGTTTAATACAACTTTTAACGGGATGAAACTAAAGCAAAATGATTTTAAACTAGCACATCCTTGTCATAATCTGTCGTATGTCTTAAACCCGCTACCCAATAGTCTGTTTAAAGTTTAAAGACAGACGACTACTTAAAGCAGTTTGAAAGTCAAGGAGGATGCGCATTCAGGTGCTTTCTGTTGTACTTACAGCCTGCTTTAGGCTACCATCTTCTAGGATATACATGTAGTATATTAATTTTCTGATGGTGCATATTCAAGGCTGTATAAATTGGAACTATTTTTTCAGAGGATGTATAAACTGAAAGCGTAACCATGCGTATTTATAATGTGGTGTGTTCAACAGAAAGAGTTTCATTTTGATAGTCCGCATATATGGGGTTACTGTATTCTAAAACATAGATTTGATTCGCTTGTGCTGATGGTCCATTCACAACATCAGATATGTATTCAAAACGTTGCCAACATCTGATTATACGGACAAGCAGGATGACTGTTAACCTACCTGGTGATTTGGATTATCAACTTTCATTTAGTTACTACACACTACCACTGTCTTCCCTTTCACTTTCATAAATATATTTACAGTCTGATGTTATTGACATGTCAGTAATTAATAACCAAGAGGTCAAGGGACATGTTTGTTTTAATTTAGTCGGTAACAACGGAGAAGACGTTATTATTAAACACGTTTATGCTAAAATAAAAGCATTTATATAGCCAATGCAAACAGTTTGGAGCCAGATCATAACCCGGTGTCTGATCATGCTACAAACATTTTGCCTCTCAGCTTAAAACTAAATATTCAGAGATAAATGTATATTTCAACATGGCGTCTGAGTTTCGTTTGCTTTTATAAGGGAAACGATTGTGTCTCATTAACTGTAACATTATTATCCGGGATAGCTTGTACTATAACTTCATGTTTATAAAGACCGACATGTCAATAAAATCAGACCTTACTTGAATTTACTCAACAATACCTTACTCCTTACTGCATAACTGAACACTCAAGATTCTTGCAAGCTTTGCGCATACTGGAAACCTTTACTCATTTGACTTCTCTGACTACCATAACCTTGACGTTCTCAACTATTCACTGTTTATTCTGTTCAAGGTATTGGGTCTTTTCAATTTATTGGGCCTCTTTTGCTTGTGTGTGTAACTTTGCTAGACGTTAACATATCCCTTCCTTAAAGCTTAAAGCGTTTTTTGAATCCTCTAATTCTGCTAGTAACTTTGGTGACGGACAATGAACTTTGTTTCTTTTGTGCTAACTCCAAATAAGGATTTACCTTACATTACATAATTATTTGCATCTATGTGCCAACGCCAACTCTTTTGTTGTGAGTTCTCATTAGAATGGCGTCTTCGTGACGATTTCAATGGGTAGTCTCAACATAATGTTTGGATGCTACATGAGGCTTTTAGTACAATGCATTTCAGGGCTCCAGATAAGAGGGAATAAACTGAACAAATCCAGCATTTTCTCTCATTTCAGCACCAAATCCATGGTGTAACTACTCATTAGAATCGTCTCGAAGAGACGATTCTAATGAGTAGCGACACCATAGGGTTTAGTTCAGAAATAAAGATTTTAGTTTTTTGAAATACTCCCCTTATATGGAGCCCTGTATTTGAATTACTCCCCTTGTCTGGAGATGATTTGTATTTATCGGTATGTCAATTCCCATGTACAATGTGCAATGTGCTGTCAAATATGTGGTAATCATTAAAGAGATGGCTGTTCAATGCAAGATGAAAATACGTAAAGATACCCAACAGGGTCCTTACACGTTGCTTTTGTTTTGCATTGAGCAGTTGCTTGCCATACATACCGTACACAGTGGAGAATCTGTTATTCTTTCCCGTTTAAACGCAAACGCAAAGCACTAAAACGTAGAAAAGAACAACTTTTGGACAATTCTGATAATTCTTGTTTATCTTGGTGGCAAACAGTTTGGAGCCTGATGAGACGCCGGGTTACCCGGCGTCTGATCTGGCTCCAAACTGTTTGCACTGAAAATAATAGTTTTAGCGTAAACGCCTTTATTGGGAAGGATAACAGATTCTCCACTGTATGCATCGTCTAGACGTGGTTTGAATATTAACGTATTTAATGTTTCGATAAATAAGGGCAAGTAACAAAACAATTGGTTTAATTCAATGGGTTAAAGATAAACGAACATTTAGTTTATTCTGTTTTATAATACAAAAGTTTTACTACAAATTGACATTGCAATTCTTAACACCCGTTAAACACTACCTGAGGAAGAGAACATCTTGTACACGGGAATTAACTTGGAAAATAACGCTTTCTATTGAAACAATTTTTCTCTCCCTTGCTTATTTAGTGCATAGTACTCAAAACATGGTCAAATCGATTAACTTTTATATATATTCACCTATGACTCCATTGCCTGTTATAAGTTTTGAATGCAGATTACCACTTAAGCAGGTGTAAGTAAAGCAGTTCGCGCCTTAATGCGCATTTTGCTTTACTTTCAGTTCGCTTTAAGCTACGATATAGGAACTATTTCTTAATTTACATAATTATATAACTATTTTATTCAGTGCAGGAATAAATGAAAGGCGTTAACATGTGTATTTATGGAGTAGTAATTGGTTAAGCATAATTACAGAGAACTTGCTAAACATTTCAATAGTCATTATTATTTTAATTCAGAAGTTCGGTTAACTCTTTCCTCCCTGAAACTTTGAATAAACAATTCCCGTTTCCATTTTACTCCAGTCCATTTCTGATATTTAAGGGTTGTTTGGTCAATGTTTGACATTATTACAAACAGTGAAGACCCTGATCAGAGGGCTCCTTAAGGAGCCCTCTGATCTGGGTCTTCACTGTTTGCATATGACAAGTGTATTATTCACACATACTCTGTTTGAAAAGCACGCTTATATGCGGGACTAGGGTTCAAAGGGTTAATGTGTATATTTATATGAATTTTGCTAGAAGTTTAGATTTTTAAACATCTTAGAATTAAAACAAATGACAACTATCATTTTTCAACGTTTACATGTTATATTTGTGAAATGTAAAACTGAAGGGTTTAAAATATGAACTAACGTTTTGCTGTTGCTGTCATTAAAACGAAGATTTATTGAAAGTGTTAAAAATAATTATATGAACATAGGTTAGAGCACGTTGAAAGTAAAACTGAAAGCTGCTTCCGTGACTTTCTTGTTGACTTTCACATTGCTAAAACCATTTCCGCCACATACGCACTATAAGACATAGTTACCCCTATTCTGCATAAACAGAGAATATTCATTTATGTTGTTGAATACCGGAAAATGCTTTAAGCAAGATGATAGTAAAGCAAACAACTCATAAAGAAGCTTTCTGCTTAACTTACATCTTGTTTAAGGAGCATCTTGCCTTAAATAGTGTTGAATATAGGTACAGTGGAGAATCTGTTATTCTTTCCCGTTTAAACGCAAACGTACGTAAACGCAAAGCACTAAAACGTAGAAAAGAACAACTTTTGGACAATTCTGATAATTCTTGTTTATCTTGGTGGCAAACAGTTTGGAGCCTGATCAGACGCCGGGTTACCCGGCGTCTGATCTGGCTCCAAACGGTTTGCACTGCAAATAATAGTTTTAGCATAAACGCGTTTATTGGGAAAGAGTAACAGATTCTCCACTGTAATATGCATCTTTGGCTGCAGGGGAAAGCCTTAATCAGTTTCGTGCTATTTACGCCGAACTTAGCCACAGCAGGACATTACTCGATAAACTTTTAAAGTAGAAAAGATGTTATTATTGCCCAATAAACTTGTTTACGCTAAAACTATTATTTTCATTGCAAATAGTTTGAAAACCAGATCAGACGCCGGGTTACCTGGCATTTGTACAGGCTCAAAAGTGTGCTACTTAGGTTGAAAAGAATACTTTGAATTATAAAAATAATTTGACATCTTCCCCATTTGATTGCAAATGCGTTTGTGTTACGTTTGCGTTAAACGGGGAAAATAACGCATTCTCCACTGTACCTAAAGACAGGCAATTGTTCTGCATGGTGCTTTTATCGAAGCAGACATTGTTGAAATGAATGTGATTTCTCGTTAATTAACTATTGTTTGACGTGTTTTTGTACGTGTGTTCCCCAGGCCGCAAACCAAAGAAGCCAAGAGACCCGTTATTACGTCATAATTCAGAAGATGACGAAATGCGATTTTCTGGACTCCACACAAAAGCTGATATTCCTTCAAAGGCTTTTAGTAGACTAAATAAGTTGGTCATTTCGGACGACAACCAGGCTGCAGAAAATCCGCAGTCCAACCAGCAGAGGGACGATGGTAAGGCAATCTGGAAATTGCTTGGCTATAAAGCACATGGTCCAAGGTTATAAAGCGTTTGAGCTGAGTCTCAATGTGATCTCAAGTATTTGATTAGTCAGATTTGAGCCTAGGCTCAAATTTGACCAATCTCATGCTTGAGAACTACTCTAGACTCAACACAAAAGCTTTATAACACTGGAGCCAGTACTGCAGTGAATTTCATACTACTTTTACCATTTAATCAGTATATCCATGTGCTTATCAGAAATATTTCAACCTCAGTTTACAGAAGGATCTTATAAAACGGTTTTAATTGGTCATATATATATGGTAGCAACTAGTGTAGGTCCTTATTAAACGAAGTACTTTGTGGGATTTTATTTGAGATTATACTGTATGTTGCTAATATTTATCAGTAGGCATTACTGGATTTAAGAAACACGTATATTCGCTCTGTGGTGTTAATTAATCATTGCTAAGACGCTGTTGTTTTTTTTAGATATAATGTATCACTATTAAACCCGATTTTTAAAGACACGAATAATGGCAAACATTTAAATTGCTTATACATGTAATATACACTGTAGCACAAAATTATGATTATATGCCCAGGTGTATACCTGCTTTCTAGTATCGTATCAGGTCATTTATGCCTTTCATAACCACACATATATAATGTATGCTTTATTTATATACCTATTTGCTAGTATTGTATAAAAACACCTTAAGCCGTTTAAACCCATATATTTTAATGAATATGTTTTAAGCTACCATCTTTATTTGATACAATCAGTCATTTCGTTGGAAACGCATTTTCGTAAAGCACGATATAACATCATATTTCATGTATGGTTTAGACGGTGTTACTGAGATAACAGTTTCCTTGTTTAACCCTTTCCCCAATAGAAGCGACTTTTAGCGAATTTGATTTATTCCTCCGCTGAAGAAAATAGTTCCAAATTATACAGTCATGAATATAATTCATAAGAATCATTTTCAGTTTCCTTGCAGATTATAGCTTAAAGCAGGCTGAAAGTAAAGCAGAATGTGCCTTAAGGCACATTCTGCTTTACTTTCAACCTGCTTTAAGTAGCCACCTATCTTCAAAACTAGAAACAGGCTATGGGGTAAAGGGTTAAGACAGTTCAGTCTATTGCATGCATTTACCTTCAAACCTTTGTAAAGCGATCATTCAATGTTTGTCATTTAGGCAGCTTTAGCTTAATCCTTTACTCAATAGCCTGTTTCTAGATTTGAAGACATGTCGTGACGTAAATGCACTTTTTTCCTTTACTCTCAGCTACCATGTGCTAGTGTATAGAAATATTTTTTTTGGTACATATCCATGACTGTATAAAGTTATAGGCGTACATATGGAGTAAAAACGCAAGACACAAAATAACCCCTTCATGATTCTTCATTGAATGATCACTTAAAGATTTGTCTACTGTTGTTTGTCTGACAACACGTTTGAAATAGTTTTTATCTGAGAGTACAAAACCAAATGTGTCTGTGCAGCTTAAATGTAAGTTATATGGAGGGTCGATGCTGAATTACCAAATTAACGCTTTAATTCAGGCTTTAGTGTAGAAAAAGATCTCCGTTAAAACACACACGTAGTGTTATAAAAGTGAACATCTCAACAGTTTGTGATTCTAACAGCAAACGTACGGAATAACCACTTCTAACCCATTCACTGCCGTGACGTCATCTGTGTTAAATAGTTGTTGTATGCTTTTATTTATCAAATTCAATTGTTTGAAATTTGGAATGGGTTTCAAACAGTTTGGATCCTGATAAGACGAGGCGTTACGTGACGTCTTATGAAGGTCAAAACTGTTTGCACATAACCATTGTACTCGGGGGTAAGGCAGTGAAGGGGATGAACCATCTACTGAAATGAAAGAAATGAAGACCACTTTTCAAAGGACTCACTGATGACCTATTCATCCCTTTGATTTAAAATGGATAATTTCTATTTCAATTTCTCATTATTTAGGATTGCATTTTACAAGTAATTGCAAAATTTCAAACTGTGCATCTCCTTGTTAGAGGGACCGTCAGAACCTTCTGATCTGGGTATACACCTTTTGCATTGGACACGTGTACTTTTCATATGTATACTTTTTGTAAAGGGCGAGTATACTCGTTGCTAGGGATGGATGAGTATAATAGCGTATTAGTTTAGAAAAAAACAACACCTTAGAAGCTTTCTGCTACAGCGCTCCCTCTCTACAACGACACTCAATGGAAGACAACAAATATGTGCATTGTTCGGAGGGAGTCGTTATAGGGAGGGAACTTGGTTGATATTTGCCAACAGCTCGAATCCAGATCAGACGCCGCGTAACGCGGCGTCTGATCTGGATTCAAGCTGTTTGTTATTTGTCATAATGTTTTTTCTGTCAAAATGTCATTTATGTAAAAAAAAACAGCAGACAACAATTTTAGCTAGATGATTATGCATCAGTGCAAGCATAAAACATAATTTTCGTGGGAACAGCGATGAATGTCGTTGTAAGGAGGGAGTCGTTGTAAGGAGGGCCGTTGTAGAGAGGGAACGCTGTATAATCAATCCTGCTTTATGCAGCTACATACACCAACACCGATATCAAATTGCCTTTTGAGTGGTGTTATCGGTGGGAGTTCGCTGTGTTGCCAAGGAAACTGATTTGCGTTATTATTCGGGGTTAGTTATTGGCCATCCATTTATTGTTGACAGAGGAACCCTGCCGGATAGGAAATTATGATGAAGCTTCGATTAGGTACAGGGGCAAATATATTCCGTCCCCTTCCTTTAGACTGCTACAATCACTGGCTAGGGAAGACGAAAGGAACTCTCAAACAGGATCACGTGAGTCCCATATTGCCCCTTATGGTTGGTGCACTGGTGTAGTGAACGAATAGAAGTGAATTATATATACATACACAGTAGTAATAATTAGATTTAATGTCGGCACAGAACTGATGTTGTCAAATTGACCCGGTATTATATATACATATATGCATGGATAACTCTTTGTACATATATTCGTCCACCTTATCATTGCCGCTCATATTTATATTGCAAATATTTCAAGGTTGAATGTCTCTTTTAGATTTAGATTTATGTAAGAGTTTTTCTTTTAAAACAAAAACTAACAACACTATTTAGCTTATTGGAAGTCTAATGTTAAACATTGCAAGGTTAAAGCTTTATTTTATAACCATATGATTTTAGTAGGAGGGAAAAGTGTTTTCTTGAAATCATGGTTTAAGGTAGGATTACACTGTATTGGAGATTTAGTAAATGAATATGGTTTTATCATGAACTTTGACGATTTTAATAATAAATATAAAATATCTACCAACTATTTAATATATAATGGAATTAAACTTGCAATTGAAAAGGGGCTTGAACAGTTACAAATACGAAAGAGAAACTTAAAACCCGTTATGAAACCGGCTTTCCCGCCCTATTTAAAAATACTTTTTAAAGATTCTAGAGGTTCTAAAGCAATGTACGAATGTTTAAATACAAACACTGATAACCCGACTTGTATTCAAAAATGGTGTAAAATATTAGGAAAGAACATTTGCAACGATGATTGGAAACAAATATTTCATATGCCCTTTTCAGTAACGAATGATAAAGATATACAATGGTTTCAGGTTAGAGTAATACATAGAATACTGGGCATTAACTCTTATCTATTTAAAATAAAAAAAAAAAAAAAAAAAAAAAAAAAAAAAGCTTTGTGGGTTTACTGCAAATTTATATAGCATACAGTGGAGAATCTGTTATTCTTTCCCAATAAACGCGTTTACGCTAAAACTATTATTTGCAGTGCAAACAGTTTGGAGCAAGATCAGACGCCGGGTTACCCGGCGTCTGATCAGGCTCCAAACTGTTTGCCACCAAGATAAACATGAATTATCAGAATTGTCCAAAAGTTGTATTTTCTACGTTTTAGTGCTTTGCGTTTGCGTACGTTTGCGTTTAAACGGGAAAGAATAACAGATTCTCCACTGTAACCGATCAATGGTTGGGTATTGCAATGAACTCTTCATGTTGGCATGCTGGAAAATACAAGGGTGAACTTAAGTGTCCAGAACATTTAATAGTATGAAAAAAGCAAACAGTGCTTATGAGACGCCGCCTCATCAGGATATACACTATTTTCAAATGACACTAAGCTCAAATGTGTTAATTATTTTACTGCAACTCGCGACGATACATATTTTTCCAAAAATGTTCAATCGCATTTTTGACCAAGTTCCAAACTGCAATTGCACGCACGCTACAATATGTCTTTCCAAACGTATAGATTAAAATGTTGACGACAATTTAGCAATAAAAGTGACAAACTATGTTTAGTTTAATACTACAGTGTTTATACTGCATATATACGTTAGATAAGACGTTAATAATCCCGCTCAACAAAAACTCAAACGTATTGCCCTTAAATGTAGAAAATATCACCTTTTTGACATTTCTGACGTTTAATGTGAGTGGAAAACAGTTTGGAGCCTGATAAAACGTCGGGTAGTCTGGCCTCTTATGTGGCTCCACACTGTTTACAATGGGTGTACGTGTTTAGGAATAAATAGAGGATAATCAATTTCTTTGGATTGATATGAAAAATATATCACGAGAAGGGGTTGTTATCTGGTTGAAAAACGAGTCCGCAGGACGAGTTTTTTAACCAGATAAAAACCCCTTCGAGTGATATATTTTTCATATCTATTCAAAGGAATTGATTATTCTATTTATTATATATATTTAAATGACGTTTTTACAGAAAAAACACACAAAATTGATTACCGCGACGTCACAAAACTAATTATGACGTGACGTCACAAAAAGTGATATCATCACTACATGTAGTGATGATATCAACAGTGACGATATCAAATTTATCTAACTGAGAAATCTCTATAAATCATCGATAGATATATAATAAATGCGTTTATTGGGAAACAGTGACGTCTTCTCTACTGTACATTACCAGATTGAAACGAATGGCTAACTATGGCTATTTTCATACTAACAGCACGGTTCTACTTTGCATCTATACATATAGTTAAGCGCCGTAATAGTATTTGTTATATAATATAAGAATGAAACCGCCTCTACGGTGGTTTGACGTGGTACCTAATTTGAATTAACTTTTATTTTGAGCAAATAAAACTTAACAGTAAGTCCATTACTTGATAGCTGCTACCAGTGTAGTGATTGGTTCATCTTCTAATTTGCATTGAAACTGTCTACTTTCTACGATCGCCTGCTTTCATTAATCTTATGTAGATGGACACTGTGACAAAATAATTTAGATATGAGTGTCAAATAGCTCGGGCCTTGAGTTACTTGGTGTTTGGTATTAATTGATATAGCTAACTCTTCACGCCATATCCAGTTTCTAATTATGAAGTTTTGTAGTAACTTTAAGCAGGTACGAAGTAAAGTGGAATGCATATTAAGGTGTATCCTGCTTAATTTGTAGTTTTGCCATCTGCTAGGATATAAAACATATTTGTTATGGTGCATAATCATTGCTGTATAAACTTGAATTATTTTCCTCAGAGGATGAATAAATTGAAGGCGTTAAATGCGTATTTATGGAGAAATGGGTTAATAAGGCAATATTGGAATACCAAGTGGGCGAAATTAATATCAGTGCTATTCAAAACATCACAGGCCGTTAAACATTTAGACACACTTTTCTTTTCTAAAACAGACAAGATAACTACAGTGGAGAAATGTTATTCTTTTCCCATAAACGCGTTTACGCAAACACTACTATTTCTAGTACAAACAGTTTGGAGTCAGATCAGACGCCGGGTAACCCGGCGTCTGATCAGGCTTCAAACAGTTTGCCAGTTAGATTGAAATGAGTACTTTTTGCGTTTCGTTAGCGTTTAAAAGGGAAAGAATAACGTCTTCTCCATTGTAACTACATTCAATCCCTACATATTAATACTGTCTAGGCGACCGTTCAACGAATATAAAGAACATTTCGAAATTAGGTGACTGCTGAATGAAGAACAGGAGTAATTCAGAAAACTTTGTTGAAGTTTCTGCATATGTTTTGCCCTGAATAAGGTTTACATCTGGCTAAGAGATATTTATTGCAATTTTTCTTAAATGGCCGCTTAACGTTGGATTTGTTGTTACTCTATGAATAATAGATAAAGCATTGTTATCATAAAATCCTCTTTATCCCATCCCTTCACAAACAATTAGGCATCTTAAAAGTTTCGCCTGCATTGTTTCATAAATCTAAATGCTGTGTAATTTTTAAAAGAAAAAGTCAAAACGGAGGTCAATCAGTTTGGCCCGATATCAGAGGCCAAGTTACTTAGCGTCTGATCTGGATCTAGACTGTTTGCAGTTACGACTGTAGTGGGATTTGACAAGAAAAGGGGTTCACAGTTTTGGTTCCCATAGGAACATCGATTCCGTGAGAAAAAATATAAGATGTTACATAATGTTATATCAGGCGAAAAAAGGATGCAATTAACGCATAATTGTATGATACCAATTAATATTTGATCAAGTGATAAGGAAATTAGTAAGCCTCTTTGCGCCTTCAATTTGAGACGTCCCTGAAAAAAATAGTTTCACTTTATACAGACATGAACATGTATCTTAAGATCATATAGTTTCTATTCCCAGCCATTTTAAGTTTTAAGCAGGATGTGATTAAAGCAGAATGCGTATTATGGCAAAATTGAAACCAGAAACCTGCTAAAGGATAAAGAGTTTAACTTAGTCAAATTTCAAATAGCTTTGATTTATACCAGACACCCAGGTAACTCGGGGACCAAACTGTTTGACGTTCATATCTAGTTTTTTGGTCAAAATGTCGAAAACATAAATTATACATGTATTAGATAGGCTTCAGCTTGAGAACTATCTTAGATTCGTCTTAAACACTTTATAATCATGGTCCTAGGATCTACATTATTACCGATATCCAAAACACCCCTTTTCCAATTTCCTTATCATATTTCTAGGACTAATACCCAAGTCCAATTGTGTGCCATTGTCGCAAGAAGTAGTTCTATATAAAGTGGTCCTTTAGGACGGGTGATATGTCAATTTCGACCGATAGTCGATGACAGGCTGATTAGCGCGTTTGTTTAACACGGCTACTCGAGTCCCCATGGAAGCCCAAGGGATGCATTATCAAAAGCGAATGCTTGCACTGAGAAAACCTTTGTACAGTGGAGAAAACGTTATTCTTTTCCGTTTAAACACAAACGAAACGCATTGCAATAGATGATGACAAATCGTTGTCAGTTCTGACCATTTATTTTAATCTGAGTGGCAAACAGTTTGGAGCATGGTCAGACGCCGGGTCACCCGGGGTCTGATCTGGCTTCTAACTGTTTGCACAGTAAATAATAGTTTTAGCGTAAACGCGTTTATTGGGAAAGAATAACGTCTTCTCCACTGTATCCATCACATCGACTGTTTCAGCATTTGTCGTCTGCAATTGTTTTGTTTTCAGAATATAAGGTTTTATTACCGAACAAATACTGATATCATCAGTTGAAAATTGTTTGAGTTCTGGTCAGACACCGAATAACTCGTTGGCTAATCAGGATCCACATTGTTTGTTTATTCTAATTATGCCGTGTTAACCCCTTTTTCGCCTAGCAAAAGTACAATAATTATATACAAACAGTTTGGGGTCTCTGATAAGAGTCCGAGTAACACGGCGTCTGATCAGGATTCAAACTATTTGACACTCATTTCTGAAGTGAACGTATTAATTTAAGTTTAAGAAATAAAAGCAGACGACCGTTGATATGGCAGATGACATCATAGCACGGAAGTTAAGTATTAGATATCAATACCTAACTATCATTTCTATATCCTAAGAGAGCATGTGTATAATTTTATTATGTTCTTCAGCTGTGGTAACGAACATAGTATCCGTCTAAATGGCTTAGACTCGTGTTTAGTTCGCTTGATTTAATTCCCACACGGCATAATAGACTGTAGTAAAACTCTCTATTTTTCATTTAACTTTTTCATTGTCCAAATCGTTCATGGACATTTGCGAACTGAATGAAATCGGATCACCGTCTGATCATGTTCCATTTTGTTTAACAACAGCTCCACACTTGCTGTAGTTGAGTTGCCTAAACATCTAGCGTTAAATAAATGTATTGGATTATGTTCTTATATATGACAACGTAACCGTGAAAAACGGGTTAAAGGCGATAATATATGGAATTGAAATTGTTAGTACATCACCCCTGAAACTCCATATGGGCAAATCCAGTTTCCAATTAAGTGAAGTACAGTTCTGACTATTTATGGTTGATTTTAACAAAACTGTTTACCACTCATATTAAAATAATTGGTCAGAATTATCATCAAGTTGTGATTTTCTACGTTTTATTGCAATACGTTTATGTTTCGTTGCGTTTAAACGGGAAAGAATGACGTCTTCTCTACTGTACACCATTTGTAAATGATGCGTTTGCTCGTCGCTAGAGTTAAATGAAGACCACACGGCCTATGTTTTGAATAATCCATCTGATACATTTCTATGACTATAATATCTTCATAGTTACAAGAGTAAGCTTTTCAAACAGACAATATATCGATGTGAAGTATTTAGAAAACCTTGGTTTTAATTTAACAGATAGCTTGCATGGGTATGCTGATTAACAAGCATGTTTTAATACATTCAAACATATTTTCATTTTCAACTGCTACCAATTTGATATCAGTATTGTCCTATTAAAGCACTTTCTTCATTGCGCATTTTAATCCCCTTTGTGCCTGGACATTTCAATAGATTCTTGTTTTAGACAAAATCATTTTCAGTGTATACAAGGGATAAATACCCTTCAAGTGTTCCATACATGCAAACAATTCATAGTAAAACGGAACCAGTGTAGTCACATCCCATATCATGAAAATCTACACTGTTTTCAAACCAAACTTTATCTTTTGACACACTAAATCTCAAATCATTATCAGTTTTCCTCCTCCTACATTAAACCCCACCCCCCATTTCAGTAAAACCTCTCTATAACGACCACTTCAAAGAAAACTAATTCATGGTATTTTATGGCATGAAACAGCTTAAGCAAGATGAAAGTAAAGCAGAAAGCGTTCTGTTTTATTTCCATATTGATTTAAGCAGCAACCTGTCTTAAACACCAAACTACATATTGGAAGTAATCTCATTTAGTGGTCGCAGTTGATATATTTTACTGAATCCTTACAGGGTATCTGTTTCGTCAAAGAATTGACGCTGAACAAAGAGTATTCAAACTTGGTACATTATTTCAGCTGCTGGTCGACAGGCCACTGATGAAGAAGATGACGGTCTTCCTGACAAACTGAGTGAAGAAGATATGGTTGACAGACGATACACCGGAGCTAACATACCCTCAAAATCTTTCAAAATGCTGCAGATGTTCACAGACGGCACCGACGGCGGTAACAAATGTAAGTACATATTAAGTTGCCGTTAAATACTTTCCAAAAGGCTTGTTTTCAGTATTTAACCCTTTCCCCAATAGAAGCGACTTTTAGCACATTTTATTTATTCCTCCGCTGAAGGAAATAGTTCCAATTTATACAGTCATGAATATAATTTATAAGAATTATTTTCAGTTTCCTTGCAGATTATAGCTTAAAGCAGGCTGAAAGTAAAGCAGAATGTGCCTTATAGAGGCACATTCTGCTTTACTTTCAACCTGTTTTAAGTGGTCACCTGTCATAAAAACTAGAAACAAGCTATGAGGTAAAGGGTTAAAACAGATGTTTGCTTCAATCAGGCTGAAAGTAAAGCAGAATGATCTGCTTTACTTTCAGTCTGTTTCAAGCTATAATTTGCTAAGATATAGGAAATGTTTCATATTATGCATATTCATGACTGTATAATGGTGTATGTTTTCTTACGAGAAAGAATAAATGAAAGGCGTTAAAACGTGAAATGCGAATTTATGGAGTATTGGCTAAAATGTGTTAAAACTTCTGTAGGTTACTGCCGAATTTGCGATAACAACGGATCCAGTAAGAAGTCGCTCAATTTGACGTCTTATCTGTTTTCTTCTTGATACTCTGATATACTCCAAGCGAAAATGTATATAAATCAGTTCTAAGAATGTTTGCCTACGACAGGTGCTAATTTCTATTGCAATTCTTCACTGACAATTCAAGTTTGTCTTAATCATTATTCTGTTATTATTGACTGCTTCAATACGTCCGTCAGCCCCTACACACGGCCACAGGAGCTATGGTTTAGTTTTTGCCTTTTGGTCAGTTGTCAGCTAGAGTACTAGAGGAAGGTCCTTTTCGATTGCATGAAACAAAAATGCGAGGTATATTAGGACATGACTATTTTTTATACAGGCCTGTGAAGGTCAAAATGTTCTTATTAGTTTTAAACTATCATTGTTCCCTTTTTGGAATATTTTAGGTAAGTATATATATAACTAGATAAGATAGATAGGATGTCGTTAAAGCTCATTGTGAGGCTAGACATGGCATACGTCTACTGACAGACCTAATGTGAATGATAAATTATCTTTGTCTACTGGGCGTCTAACTCAGCGGGAAAGGTAGGCCATTCCTTAGGTATCCCAAAACGGAAGACATCTTTGATCTAATGTTAACCCTTAAAACGCCATGGAAGCAATGTCAACTTGTAAATCTGGAACATTTAGCAATAACGCTGTCACTGCCAAGTTTTATCGTCTGCTTTAACAATCTTAAGTCAACTTTAGTGATGTTTAGACTGAAGAAACGCCGATACGATTGTCAAAAGTTTTGGAATTCAAACAGTTTGCAAAGTCGCCTTTTTGCGTCGTTGACAGTGAAATAGTTAATCATTTAAGTTAGTTAGGATTCTAAAGGTTACTGACGCATCTTGCGTTGGATTGTTTATATATTTTCTGTGTATGAAAAACTATTACTTCCTGGGCAGAAATGCGTATGTTTTGACGAACATGCATGTTTCATATTTGAATTGCCTTATGTCACCTAAAGTGGTCCTTTGGTAAATAGATCCATTTACCAGAATGTTCAAATGAAACATTCAACCAATAAACAATAGCATATAAAACATGACATAGACAAATTGTGTATACCAAAATAACAAATGACAATACGAAGCGTCTCAGCAGGGTACGTCTGTTTTGGTATACTGTATGTGAGTCGGATATAGTCAAACTAATCTAGTACAGTGGAGAAGACGTTTTTCTTTCCCGTTTAAAGGGACTCGCAACCGGATGGTGTTCTTGTCAAAATAAAATAAAATACTCAATTAAAGCAAATTTGTGGCATTATTTGGCTTTTGACATTAAACAAATATGATCAGTCCAAAAAACGTCTCAAGAATCGTCACCGAATTTTAGTTTTTTAGATATTTTCCATCGTTTTTCCATAGCGTTAGCTAACGGTATAGTTGTTGTTGTTGCTTCTCTACACGGGGTCAGACATAAACCCGAGCCGAATAATGTTCTATTAATAGCTATCATTGAAGTACGTTAATTCGCTACCATATATATAGAGAGCGTCCGTAGCCGAGGGCGTAAAGGCGATGCCTCATTTTTGGCCGGATTAAAAATGCGATCTATAGATTGGCGAATGCCGTCCGTCCGTCCGTCTGTCTGTCTGTCCGTCCGTCTGTCTGTCTGTCCGTCCGTCCTCACTTTGGTTGACCTTTTTGTTAGTGTCAGTTTTAGCCAAAGCTTAAGTCCTACAGCAACCAAATTTGGCATGTACACTTATAGTGAGGTCATCATCACATGCTGTGGGTAACATGGTCACTGTGACCTAGATTTCACGGTCCAATGACTTAGAGAATTCTTGGTTAACCTTTTCGTTTGCGTCTTGGTTTACCTTTTTGTTAGTGTCAGTTTTAGTCAAAGTTTAAGTCCTACAGCAACCAATTTTGGCATGTACAGTTGTAATGAGGTCATCATCACATGCCATGGGTAACTAGGTCACTGTGACCTAGATTTCAAGGTCCAATGAATTAGAGAATTCTTGGTTAACCATTTGTAGTGAGGTCACATGCCATGGGTAACTATATTATATATATATAAAGCAAAAGTGCAGACAACCCGGCCATACCGACCTTGGCGGTTTCTCGTTCATTTTTGTCTCCGCATTGATGGTCACGGGTTCGAATCCCACCAGAGCCTCTTCTTTTTGTTTTGTTTGGAAATGCCTTTTTTAACAGAATTTATTATCCTAAACTAAATTTTACCTATTTATATAAGCATTTGACATATATTTACAAATTACTATTTTTAATGCTTGACCCGGTTGCGAGCCTCTTTAAGCGCAAATAAAATATTACAACTTTTTGACAATTCCAACTATCTATTTTACTCCGAGTGGCAAACAGTTTGGAGGCTGATCGTATATAGAATGCAAAATCGCTATCATTTCACATTCTTTTTCACATTTTTCTCCTGCTTATGTAATTGTATTTCCTGGTCTAGTGCTTGAGAATATTTACTGTAAGTCGTGTACATAGGTATATGCTATGTGGCTGTAAACATTGTAGATGTCTAATAGTATAATAAAATATGAATTTAATTTATACATTATTGTATATATCACACATATGTAAGGCTAAACATATAAAGAAAAAACTCACGTTAACATTACAATCGAATGTAAACAATGAGGTTATGAAAACATTGAATACAATGTATTTTGTTTAGTAGTTATTGAGTTTGGGACACTTTTGAGCCAGGCCAGACACCGAGTTACATGGCGTCTGGTATGACTCCAAGCTGTTAGTGATGCACTTCTGTGTTTTAACCCTTTCTTCCATGAAACCTTAAATGGAAAATTCTAGTTTCCAATTTAGTCCAGTCCATTTTCGACTTTTTAGGGTCGAATTTTGCAACATAGCGGCAAGATGACAAACAGTGTAGACCCTGATCAGAGGGCTCCTGAAGGAGCCCTCTGATCAGGATCTTCACTGTTTGCATAGGACAAGTGTACTTCACATGTATACATTGCTTGCAAATTACGCATATATGCGTGACTAGGGTTCAAAGAGTTAAAGCACGAATGCTGTAAACGAATATCGTATTCACCTTTGATATGTTGTTATTTTAGCTGGAAGTGGTTCCAACAGCCCGAGAATAAAGGTAATTAACCGAGCAGGGATGTCTCCGCAAACCGTCTCGGATTCCGGAACAGCAACACCGCCCCCTAAAAAGGCCCCAGTTCCTGCAGACAACCCAGTGTCAGACTTCTAAGTGGGATTTACATTACCCTGTTCCTGTGTACAGAAAGCCTGTTATCAATGAATGAAATCTCAGTTGATGAGCTGAAGAACTTCCCTTCTCTGCTAGTATCGAATATTGACTCTGTATTCAATACACTGTAGACCCAGATGAGCAGCTTCTTTAGAAGCTGTTTGATCAGGGTATGCACTGTTTTCTTATAGAATATGCCTGGCATGAGTCATGTACTCTTGCCTTGGGAAAAACTCTATATAATATTATTGTTAGCCAATGTAACACTTATTTTAATAAATGTCACAATGGGCGAAGTTTTACCCCATCACTGCCTTACTGCATTTAAAAGCTGATGACGTCATGGCAGTGAAGTGGTTTCTATAGAAATATTAAGCATGAGAAGGGTTAAGTGGTTTGTGGAAGAAAAATACAGTAGCACTGATTTGATGTTGTTCTGGCTTTAAAGTAGATTGTTTGGTTTAGACTTGCAAATCAATATCATCATTTGCCAGGAATACCAAACAATGCAAATTATTATATTTAAGCATCAACTTCATGCAAAACACTCAAGAAACTGCTTGTATAGCAAGTTTTAAGGTATAATGATAGAATGGTTAGATATTGCTCATCATACTTACCTGATTTAGTTATATATAAGATTCTATGAAACAGTACATTGTTGAATAAATATTGCTATTTATCAACGGAGCTAAAAATACACTGTGTAAGCAAGTGAGCTTCTTCTATTTGTAATTAATTTATTTAAATTGAAGTGGAATAGTGTATCTCCGTATATATTGAAACGTTACCTCAAGTAGGGTAATGAAAAGGGATACATGTAGTAGCCCTTGACCAATGCAGACCTATTCTATCAAAGGAACTCATTGCTTGTTCCACCAAATGTATACACATGACTGTGTGCAGCATTGAGTAATGTTTCGTAATTACGAATACTGTAAAACAGGTATATTTCGCGTCATGAATATTTCGCGTAATGCGATTTTGTATTAATTCGCGACATCATGCAATATTTCTAGCAGGTGGTAGCTTAAAGCAGGCTGAAAAAAAGCAGAATGTGCCTTAAGGCACATTTTGCTTTACTTTCAACCTACTTTAAGAAGTCACCTATTTTCAAAACTGAGACATTCGCGAATTAACGTGTGAATTATATTCTCGCGAATAAAACCGGTTTTACAGTATACAAAGGTTTGTTTTCTTTCGGACGAATTATGGATTCAAGAAGTATGAAAGAGAAGCAGAAAGGCCAGTCATATAGAAGCGTCCTGCTTGGATGCTTGACTAAGATCATTCTATTAGCTGCCATTCTCTCTTTTAAACAAACAACAACAGACAATGAATCGTTATTTGAGTGATTGTTAAAACTGGACATTACTGAAATTGTTAATGGAAAATGTTGAAAATATGAAACGTGTATTAATTATGTGCAACATTGAACATTGTATTGTAACTTACATTTTTAATGACGTTGCTTCATCTGTTCATAAATATGAATATAGCATAACCGCAAGGCTAGTAGTATATTAAATTGTGTTCTTTGGTAATGTTGCATTAATGAAAGACAAAACATTACCATTATTCAAGTAAGTAAGCAGTCGATTGCTATATTCATCATTACTATTTTACAATGACTACCAAAGGAACATGTTTGTCAGCATACTACAGTTTCTTAATTTCGTATGTTTCCAACATATTTGTGCTGTAATTATTCATACAAATCGTGTTTTCGAGACGATTTTAATGAGTAACCACAGTACAGAGTTGGACGAGACAGGCATGAGAAACTGTTGAATATTTGATACACTCCGTCTCATCTGAAACCATGTCTTGTAAATAGTAATTTGTGTTTTTGTTTTCTCAAAGTTGTTAGAATGATTAATCCTAAGCCAATGGATTCTATTAAATTAAGAATGTTTTCATTAATCATCCTGGTTCTTTTTTGCCTTATTTTTCATAAATATTGAAGTATACTTTATATACTTGTGTCAGACACATATTGTTAATTATGTAAAATTAACCTATTAAACATATGTACCATTTTCAGTGCAATATATTCTATTCACGAATAACGCATATAAAAAGTTGATGCTTTTTGAATTACTATGTGTAAATATTGTATAAAAAACTTCGCTCTTGTATTTAGTCTGCTTGGCCCCGTGCATGTATGAACAAATCAAAACGTTTCAATCTTAGCCTCATTCACTGCTATGACTCGCGAGTCTGCTTAACCATTTCCATGCCAATTTGACGCAACGACCTGTCTAACACAGTCGCTGACATATTAGTTTTGTTTGCTTTTTATTTATCAAGTAAAATTTGGAAGTTTGTGCAGTTTTGTCTTCAGAAATACTTAAATGGGTCAAATTCCTTTGAACCTTATCAGACAACGCGTCTGATCAGGGTCATACTGTTTGCAAATACCGATGTTATCAGCTCTCAGTGAAAGGGTTAACACTGTTTCCTAGAAAGTTAGTTTAAAGGTATTTGAATTGAAGGACTATCGATAGGAGTGTCAATAGTATGGATCTTTTCAGTATTTGATCATGATCCATACATTTTCAAATTCCAACGTAGTTGGTCTTTGAAGTGGAAGGAAAATGCATTAGGTGCATATGTCAGCTATACATGTACATTGTATATGATATTGACATTAGTGTTGTAGTATTTGCATGTGTTTTGTGACAGGCACGAAACGCTATATAAGTGGTCTATTACAAAGGCAAAGTAAATGAGAGGTACCTTATTAATAAGTGAAAATATATATGTGGACACGGGTAATAACACAGAATTAAACAACCATTAACACGAAGGTATTGACGGTCTAAAAGATAAATGACAGCTTAATGTGGAAGCGACAGAGCGTAGGCTATATAATACCCTTTTGGAATATTATTGTATTACTCGTGGTTTTAATATATCTGTCATTTGTCTTTTACAATCCATGCTTCTTCCTTGCATGGTCGTTTTAAACATGTGGTTTTACGTAGTGGTGCTATTCAAAAACATTGGCACTTTGTGTTTGCTAGACAAACAGAAGTTGAACAATAGTTATACAAGCTCAATGTTTATGCATATTATTCGACTATATCAGCTAATTCAGTTTTCGACTATTTTCGGTTCATATTTTTGATCGGATATTTGTTTGTGTTGATATACTCACGTGTGTGCAATGGTATGAAGACAATCAATTTGCACACACGATTTCGTTCGTATAACTGAGCCACTATGTTAACATGCGTTACAAATATGTTTATGCATAATTCATATAAGAATATGACCTTTAAATATTTGTCATTAATTCTCAGTTCTGTAGACATTTATTGTAAGTGTGTTTTAGATATTATTTTATAACTTTAAGACGTATTTTATTAAGATAAGGATAACGTAATATGAGTCATATCTCTTCCGACCGGACGATGTAGACACACGCCATCACTTGCTGTCGAAACATGGCATCTGATCAGGGTATATACTGTTTGTAGCATCAATGGTCAAATCTTGTTGACTATGTCAATATGCAAATAGTGTAGGCACTGATCAGGTCCCAAGTTTCCAACTAAGTTGTGTAC
This sequence comes from Gari tellinella, assembly GCA_922989275.2. Classification (NCBI taxonomy): domain Eukaryota; kingdom Metazoa; phylum Mollusca; class Bivalvia; order Cardiida; family Psammobiidae; genus Gari; species Gari tellinella. The sequence goes on along the minus strand of OV277856.1, from coordinate 26,117,152 downwards.
GAGAGCCTTGTTTAATCATGACTGAGTGTGGAGCAACTTCGAGTACATGTATTAAAATGGAATATATAAGAGTGTGTATATGTAAAAGGGTTTTCTTACAACGTCAAGAACGTGTTAAAATGTGGAAAACTACATTGGGTATTTGCTATAGGTCGTCCAAATTTGTTTAAATTTATTTCTAATCATTTCGTTAGTCTTAGCACACACAAACAAAATGTTAACCTTTTTGAATGACCTTTATGTTAATTTCGAATCGCACAATAAGTCTAAGGACTAATCTACGATAACCTTAAGACCCTAACATATTTTTGTCTACATTTTTATTACGAAATGGTTTGTCTTGTTTCTGTTTTAAAAGTAGTTCACCCAAAACAACTGTATGCATGACAATTATCCACGAACAATATCAAAATTATAACGTGCATTTTATATTCAGTCATTGTATCGGTTATGCATGATAGAATGATAGATATTATTTCAAGAATTAACCCTTTTCTTTGCCAAGCTCGATAACGCTAAACATATGCAAACAGTTTGAATACTAATCAGACGCCGCGTAACGCGGCGTCTGATCAGGCTCCAAACTGTTTGACACACATTTAAATGTTTGAAGTCAAAATACCTAAAAATTTAAACTTTAGGAATAAAGACAGCCACTATTAGTATGTTTGCGAATAGACGCTATGATGTCAGTGAATGTGTGAGGATGTTATGACGTCATAATGGCAGTGAACAGGTTAATAAGCTTGAATACATACTGGAATATATGCAATGATAGTAAATAAATCTTGTATTGAACGACCACTCATTTAAATAACGTGGATGTCACTCATTCATCCGTGAAACTTCCTTCTCTGAATGGAACAGTTCCAGTTTCCAATAAAGTATTGTCCATTTGACTATATAGGGATGTTATTTACACAATTTTGCAAAATGAAAAATAGTGCAGACCCAGATCAGAGGACTACTTTATGAGCCCTCTGATCTGGGTCTGCTTTGTTTGCATAGCAAAGTTGTGCTGATCATAAGTATACTGTTTGTAAACGACGAGTATACTTGTCGTTAGAGTTATTTTGCTATAAGACTGGTTACTGTTTAATGCAAAATTCATATATAAGAGCTTACTGTCTTATTTTATCATGCCTTTTAAAAACACATGTACATAAGACAATTCATTTCAAAAACATGATAAAATAATGTAGAAAAATCTATAAGGAGCTTTCTGCATTATTGCTATCCTATATTAATCAACGGCTGTATATTACAATAGTACATGTACATTGTTATTTTTCTTGAATGGTCGCATAATACAAAGGTAGCTGAGTATATGTTCATTAGGCGTCATGGACCCATGATATAAGGCGTTAAAGGTGAGTCTTAGACAATTCCCAACCTTTTGATTGGTCAGATTGATCTCAGACTCATTGCAAACGCTTTATAACCATGGGCCAATAATTTTTGTTTTGAGACAGTCGTAAATGACTAAGTTGCCTGAATCTTGCTTCATTAGGTGTAGATGGACGGGACCTATATTTATTTTGTTTATATTTTGGGTTGTTCCCCTTGTCGCCGCTCTATTGATGTGTAAGTAAACACGAGTTCAATTTTGATTAATGTGTTGGTTTTTATTTGAATTCCAAGTTTCCATACATACATAAAATACGTTATTCTTTCTGTTAACTCTATGCATGCTCGCGGCGGATATATCTGCCACAGTGATTGCCTTTGCAAACAGTTTGGCTCCAGATGAGACGCCGCGTAACGCGGCGTCTCATCAGGAGCCGAACTGTTTGACACTCTGACCCTTTTTCTGAAATTTGTTTTTGAAAATTCTTATTTAAGAGCAGTAGCAGACGACAATGGTTGCAGACAACAAAAATTACCCAGCATGCACAGAGTTAAGCAAACGATATAATGCAAAAAAGGAACAATTGTTTCAATTGTCTGACCATTTACTTTAATCTGGGTAGCAAAACAGTGTGGAAGTTCAACAATGTTTAATACATACCGTCTGCTACTATTTCTCAAATTAAAGTTTACGTATTATGACAAACGAAATAATGAAATGAGTTCCAGATAGTTTGGCTCTTGATCAGACGCCGCGTTACTTCATGGTTTCATACATTTGACAAAGTATTTTTTATACCTCCATGAAAACAAAAATATATGATATATTCCTTATCTAAATAGCAAACAGTTTGTCCACTGATCATATGTCGGGTCACCTGGCGTCTGATCTTGCTCCAATATGTATGCAATGGAAATAACTGTTTTAGCGCCAACGCTAAATCCCTTCACTCTCTATGACGCTTAAAAGCGCGTTTGCAAACAGTTTGGATTCTGATCAGACGCCGCGTAAAGCGGCGTCCCATCAGGACCCAAACTGTTTGACACTCGTTTTGAATGTCTTCAGTCGTGCTGCCTTATTTTGTAACTTTGAAACGACATTGCAGACATAAAAAACGAAGCAGACGGCAATTAAACGGTGAAGGGGTTAAACTCTCACGAACAATTTGGTAGTTAAAGGGTTAAATGATAACGTCCTATCCTCTGTATAGGAATGTGTGTCCGCTGAACACAATGTTGACCTATTACAGTGGAGAATACGTTATTCTTTCCCAATAAACGCGTTTACGCTAAAACTATTATTTGCAGTGCAAACAGTTTGGAGCCAGATCAGACGCCGGGTAACCCGGCGTCTGATCAGGCTACAAACTGTTTGCCACCAAGATAAACATGAAATATCAGAATTGTCCAAAAGTCGTTCTTATCTACGTTTTAGTGCTTTGCGTTTGCGTACGTTTGCGTTTAAACGGGAAAGAATAACAGATTATCCACTGTATCTTCCGCGAATACGGAGTGTAATATATCAAACGATGTGAATGCACTGTAATAATCACATTTAAAGCTGGTTTAAATGTTACCTACTTAGAATGAAAAATAACTATTCGGATTTCTACCAATACCCGAAGGAGCATATTGATAAAATGTCATCCCTAATTGGTGCCTTTACAGAAGATAAAGTACCGTCTGTTCTTTTGAGACAAGAGCGCCTATTAGCTCTTCTATTGTCATTGTACATGTCGTCTGCTTTAACACTCCCCAATTAGTTAAAGCAAGCTGAAATAGTAAAGCAGAATGCTCCTTAAGGGGCCCAAGAGACCTTCCTACCTTGTCGTTGTTCTAGGACTGAATTGTCAATTGTTAATTAGACCGAGATTATCCTCACTGCCAAAAACTAAAAAGAATGCAGGTTGGTGGTTTTGACCCCATACGGTGCTTCGCAACAAATGAGATTAGCCGAAATCATCTTCCTGAAATCCTCATCATCGCAACTAATCATTCCTCATCAATCATCTGCGCTATATGACCTATTTTGTGTCGCAGTTCCGTAAAACTCAACTCATCATCATCATCCTTAAGGGGCAATTTGTTTCACTTTCACCTAATTCAAGCTGCACGCATGTTAGTATATAGGAAATATTTCTAAGGTTGCATATCCAGGACTGTATAAATTGAAACTACGTTTTCAACGGATGATTTCATTAAAAGCTTTAAAAGGCGTTTTTATTGTGAAAAGGGTTAAAATACCACGTGTATTTTTTCCGTTTATGTTTCTTTCATTTGAGATAAAGAAATCTGAATGTCAAACAATTACTCGACGTGTGGGGCTCGTTTAAAAGCACTCATTTTCGTTAGCTGGATATCATTCTCTGCGCTATGGGCAATCTTTTTTTATAACTATTGCAAACAGTTTGGGTCCTGGTGAGACTTGATGTAACGCTGCAACTCAATCGGGTCCAAACCGTTTGACGCTCTGATGCAATATTCCGGAAAGAGATTCAGATATTTCCGCAACAATAATACATTTTAGAAGATATTATTCTTACCCGTTCAAACGCAAATAAAACGCAATCGCAATGCATTTAAATGTAGAAAATTACAATATTTCGACATTTCTAACTATCTATTTCAATTAGATTGGCAAATAGTTCGGAGCCTGACCAGACTCCGGGTTACACGGCGTCTGATCTGGCTCCAAACTGTTTGCAATAGAAATAAAATAGTTTTAGCGTAGCCGCGTTTATTGGGAAAGAAAATGTTCCCCACAGTACACAACGTTATAAAGGTTAACTATTCCACTATTTGGATGCCGTCTAATTTAAATCTTTCAAATTCAGATTCAATGTAGTTCTAATTTGAAGAAACTTGTAGACGAATGTCAAACAGTTGTCTGACGTATATAGACTTATTCGACCATTTCATCGACATATGACACTTAAGTCGCCATTTCAAACGGTTTGGATAAAAAACAGACGACGCATATCGCGGTTTTTTATCAGGATCCAAACTGCTTGGCACTCAATCAATAGTTTTGCATTCAAAACTTAAAAAGTGGAATGGGACACAAAACTGCAGACGAAAAGAAAAGATACTTAAAGGTGTTAACGGTTAATTCTGACTGTGAAATTTTTTGAAAGACACACCGTAGCGGGTTCACCAACGAAGTCGCATAAATTCGACTTTGCAAACAGTTTTGATCTATATACATGTACATGTACAAGTAAGCAGAACATCTCTTAGTATATAGTAATAATTAGTAAATTAACAGAAAACCAAGGCCATCCTTTATTTAGTTTATAACGATTAGGAACTTAATCATTAAAACTCATCCAAATAACTTTCGATGGCTCATGTGGTGGTATATTGTTATTGCTGTTGGAGGCAATGGGAGTGCCCGGAGAATATCCACGTATCCACACAAGCATTTAGTGTACTCTCAAACACTGACCCGACCCGTGGTCGAACTCGTGTGCTAGCCACTGCAATATCCGAAAACAGGGTACGATTTATATTAAAATACACAAATATAATAGTAAAAATTCACCTATCAAACAGTACAAACCATTGGTGGTTTAATATACTTGTTTTCAGAAACAAAACACAGTTTTGAAGAGAAAATGTCTAAATATATGACATGTTCTCTTATATAAAATATAGCATGTGTCTATTAAACTATTTGTTAAAAATAATTCAGGACCTTTACAAAAACGCTCTATGATTTATATGTTCCCTATAACGCATATGTTCTAAAACCATTATATGATTTTATATCCAATGCAAACAATTTGGAGCCAGATCAGTAATACAGTATCTGGTCAGCCTTCAAACTGTTGCAACCAACATTAAAACAAATCGTAAGAAATTCAAAAGATGTATTTGTCTACATTGTATTGTAATGCGTTTGCGTTTCGTTTGCGTTTAAAGGAGAAAGATTAACATCTTCATCACTGTATAAACTAAAAGAGAAACTTAGGATTTTTTTGTATGTTCTTTACAGCCGATTATCACGATATTGACTACATAAAACAAATTTTGTATAGAAGAGTGTTAATCTTTCCCGTTTAATTGCAAACGAAACGCAAATGTAATATAATCAAATATGGGACATTAGAAGTAAAATTTGACGACTAATTGTAATCCCACTGGCAAACAATTTGGAACCTAGTCGGTTTGCAAAGGTCATAAGGTTTTAATCATAACACGTTACTTGGAGAGATAACATCTTAATCACAGTGAAACATATACAGTGGGAAAGAAGGCGTTGTTTTCAGTTGAAACGAAACAAACCACACATACAAAACATTGCAATAAAAAGTAGATTTATTTTTTACTTTTGATTTGAAAACTTGGTTGCAAACGGTGTAGAGCTCGATTAGAATCCGCATTCGATTCGGCTATAAACTGTTTACAATAGACACACTGCTTTTAAAACATTTAACCCTGACGACGAGTATACTTGTCAATTACAAACAGTGTACATGTGAAGAGAACACTTGACAATGGCGAATTGTGTATACAGTGGAGAATCTGTTATTCTTTCCCAATAAACGCGTTTACGCTAAAAATATTATTTGCAGTGCAAACAGTTATGAGCCAGACCAGACGCCGGGTAACCCGGCGTCTGATCAGGCTCCAAACTGTTTGCCACCAAGATAAACAAGAATTATCAGAATTGTTCAAAAGTTGTTCTTTTCTACGTTTTAGTGCTTTGCGTTTGCGTACGTTTGCGTTTAAACGGGAAATAATAACAGATTCTCTACTGTACATGTGAAGAGAACACTTGACAATGGCGAATTGTGTACACATGTACACCCATATAAAAAGGCTATTGAAGGAGCCCTCTGATGAGCATCCGTGTTGTTTGTCGTTTTGCAATACAGTGGAGAATCTGTTATTCTTTCCCGTTTAAACGCAAACGTACGCAAACGCAAAGCACTAAAACGTAGAAAATAACAATTTTTGGACAATTCTGACAATTCTTGTTTATCTTGGTGGCAAACAGTTTGGAGCCTGATCAGACGCCGGGTTACCCGGCGTCTGATCTGGCTCCAAACTGTTTGCACTGCAAATAATAGTTTTAGCGTAAACGCGTTTATTGGGAAAGAATAACAGATTCTCCACTGTACATTGTAAACACCATTCCTAAATACTCAAATATATGGACAAGATGTAATTTGGAACACTAATATTCCGTTTGAAGTTTTAGGGGCGAATGGGTTACACTCTCGAAGACATTCTTTCCCGTTTATACGTAAAAGAAACTCAAACGCATTGCAGTAAAAATGTGAAAATTACAACTTTTCGACTAGTTTTTCTATCTATTTTAATCAGAGTAGCAAATAGTTTGGAGCCTGAACAAACGCCGAGTTACCCGGCTTATAATCTGGCTACAAACTGTTTGCAATGGAAATAATAATTTTAGCGTAAACGTGTTTATTGGGAAAGAATTAAGTCCTCTCCGCTGTAAGGCGTCTCTGATATGTTAAAATGGAGAAGACATTATCTTTCCCGTTTAAACGCAAACGAAACGCAAAGGCATTCTAATAAAATGGAAAAAGACCACATTTTGACAATTCTGACTATATCCATTTAAATCTGAGTGGCGAACAGTTTGGAGCTCCAAAAATGTTTGCAATAGAAATAATGGATTTAGCGTTAACGCGTTTAATGGAAAACGGTTATTGGCAACAGCTACAGACGCATTTCAAACGAACGTGATTTAACCCAATTCTCCTTAAATACGCATTTTTATGCCTATAATTTATCCCCTACCTGAAGAAAATCAATTATATTTCAAACAGTCACTAGAATAAATAGTTTCTATATCCTAGCAGATAGTAGTTTCAAGCAGCCTGAAAGTAAAGCAGATAGCTCGTGAAGAAGCATTCTGATTTACATTCAAACTACTTAAAGTGGTCACCTATCTTCAAAACTAGAAACAGGCTATGTGGTAATGGATTGAGATAATTTCTTTCGACTTATGTTTGGTTATGTATTCACGATATGTTTCAGTAAAATTTGTATCTTCTTTTGTCTTTTAAGTAGCATATGCTGCCAGAATAAAAAAAAACAACGCTATATAGTTATCAATATGTCTACATGAATAAACAAATTAATGATAAACTACATGTTTTTATTGTATTCAAAACGGAAACTATAGAACTACACATCTTTGGTTTAATAGCATCTGGCATACAACTCTATTTTGTTCGAGGCAGTGTAAAAACGAATAATTCTATTCTAAAATCATATAACAGACGAAACGTCAAACGAGTTATTTCCCTTTCATTGAAGAACATATATGCAAATCGTACTTGATCCACGTAAATACAATGGAGAAGACGTTATTCTTTCCCAACAAACGCGTTTACGCTTAAACTAGTATTTCAAATGCAAACAGTTTTGAGCCAGATGAGACGCCGGGTATCCCGGTAATGGCGGGTTATTTTTCATAATGCAGTGAAACGGTTAAGAATAAATCAGACATCTCATTTCAATCGGCATTAAAAGTGGGCGTCCGTACATAGATATTCGATATATTCTTTACAACCGTTGTACATGAAACAAATAACCATATCGCAGAAAAAATAGATTCGTAGATCTAGTACAAATATAGTAATATTCTAAACTGATCAATCATATCGTCTGCGACACAATTGTTGTCTGCTTAAGATTTTCTATCAAATTTATATTTTCAGCAATTTGACTGAAACAGAGAGGATATGCATGGGCCAAACAGCTTTGATCCAGTTTAGTGTTTACGCGGCGTTTATTCTAGATCCAAACTGATTGACTGTTGTACCATTCATGATTGTCTCTACTCCTTACAGCAACTCCTTTCACTGACTTACCCCTAAAATCTATTCTCCAATATTTATAATCGATGCTTTACTATTTATAGGTGCTTGCTTTACAAAACGTCTGATCAGAGTATACACTGTTTGTATACGTGTGTACTATAAGTGTACTTTTCATATGAATGCTGTTTGAAAAGGCGCGTATACTCGTTGATCGGGTTGAATGTTTTAACCAATTTCATGTTTCATATGTTGTGTATCCGTATAATTACCGGCTATCATGGAATGTTCAAGCCCAATAATGTTCCCTTGGTACAAATACAAACATCATTTTCTTACAAACAACGGAATAATTTGATTGACAATGGCGCCTACCGCTTGTTTAAAAGTCATAATTTAAATATTATTTCTTCCCTAGAAATAGAATAGCTATATTACGGTACGCCATTGATTTATAACTGCCTCATTAGTTCAACCTACGTAAAGATACGATGCTTATTCTTCTTCAAATGGTTCTTGTTGTCGGACGCCACACTTGAACACTGTGGGGAGGCATTGATTCCCAATAAACGTGTTTGCGTTAAAAGTGTAATGTTATCTGCAAACAGATTGGAGCCAGATCAGACGCCGGGTAACCCGGCGTCTGATCAGGCTCCAAACTGTTTGCCAATCATGTAAAAGTAAATCGTCAGAGTTCTCAGAAGGTTGCTATTTTCCACCTTGTATTGTATTGCGTTTCATTTTAATTTAGATTAACCAGGAAATAATGATGTCTTCTCTACTGTATAACAGCTTCGACGATAGTTAGTGGAGAATCTGTTATTCTTTCCCGTTTAAACGCAAACGAAACGCAAACGCAAAGTACTAAAACGTAGAAAAGTGCAACTTTTTGACAATTTCTGACAATTCATCTTTTTCTTGGAGGCAAACAGTTTGGAGCCTGATCAGACGCCGGGTTACCCGGCGTCTGATCTGGCTCCAAACTGTTTGTAATAGAAAATATAGTTTTAGCGTAAACGCGTTTATTTGGAAAGAATAACGTTTTCTCCACTGTATGGGTAAAATGTCATTTGCAAACTGTCCGGATCTAGATGTAATGAACCGCGACGATTGATAAGATCAGAACTGCTTGAGACTTATATCGACAGTGAAACTTCAGTGAAACTGCTCAACTAAATTTGAGCAAATTAAAACATGCAAGAGTTGTCATGAAAACCATGTTCTAGCAGTGAAGGGGTTAAGCGTATTAAAGTTGTCCTGTTTAAACAAAAGAAGCTAATCGTAAATGCAAATAAATGCAATTTAGAAAATGACGTTTTCAATATAACATGCATCATATTTTAATGGTGACGATTCAAGGCATGGATGACAAACAGCTAGGAGTCTGATAAGAATTACTAAGTGTCCGAACTGATTCTAAATTATCATCAATCTTCATAACGATTTAAGCTCAAACGGGTTACCTGAATGGAAAATAGTTTGAGGCCTGATCAGACGCCGGGTCTCCCAGCGTCTGATATGGCTCCAAACTATTTGCAATGGACACCACGTACAGTGGAGAAAACGTTATTCTTTCCCAATAAACGCGTTTACGTTAAAATTATTATTTCAATTACAAACAGTTTGGAGCCAGATCAGACGCCGGATAATCCGGCGTCTGATCAGGCTCCAAACTGTTTGCCACGAAGATAAAAATGAATTATCAGAATTGTCCAAAACTTGTACTTTTCTACGTTTAAGTGCTTTGCGTTTGCGTTTCGTTTGCGTTTAAACGGGAAAGAATAACATATTCTCCACTGTATTTAGTATAAAGGCGTTTATAGTGAATGGCAAACGTTTCTCCTCTGTACAAGTCAATACCGGTACCGTTGAGGAGACGTTATTATCTCCCGTTTAAACGCAAACGAAACACAAACACAATGCGCTAAAATGTAGAAAAGGACACTTTTTTGATAATTCGGATTATTTATTTTAATCTGAGTGGCAAACAGTCAGGAACCTGGTCAGACGACCGGTTACTCGTTTTCTGATCTGGCTCCAAACTGTTTTCATAGGAAACAATAGTTTACGCGTAAACGCGTTTATTGGGAAAGAACGTTTTCGTTACTGTATGAACACAAAGGATACATATTCATTTATGTTATAACAGATAGTTCTTTGTAGTGCTAAAAGAATATATATCATTGAAATTTGACACTTTATTTAATGTAATTCTGACGAATAAGCTGCAATTATTAACATATCGTTGTAGCTATCAAATGTGTTTAGTTGAAATAATATTTTGTGTAAATTTTCAGCAACAGGGTGAATGTCAAACATTTAAAGATACAGTCTGGGTAAAAACTACGAAGTACAAATCGAATGTTTAGAATAAACGTGTGATAGAATAGTCAAATTACCTAGCCTATGTTTCCAATTATTCTATAACATGGTTTTAGTTTTGAAAACAGGTGATTATTTAAATAAGCTTGAAAGCAGAGCATAATGCTATCATCTGCGAAGGTAAAGGAACTATTTATTATGGTGCATATGTATGACTGTATTAGTTGGAATTGATTTATTTTGTAAGGGAATAAATAAAAGGCGTAAAATGCGATTTAATGGAGTAATAACGTTATTGATACAGTGGAGAATCTGTTATTCTTTCCCGTTTAAACGCAAACGTACGCAAACGCAAAGCACTAAAACGTAGAAAAGAACAACTTTTGGACAATTCTGATACTTCATGTTTATCCTGGTGGCAAACAGTTTGGAGCTTGATCAGACGCCGGGTTACCCGGCGTCTGATCTTGCTCCAAACTGTTTGCACTAGAAATAATAGTTTTAGCGTAAACGCGTTTATTGGGAAAGAATAACACATTCTCCACTGTATGTGGAATTGGGAAAGAAGAAATTTGCACTTCTGTAGCTAGGAAGGAAATGATTAATGTAAATATAAACATCAAACATCACTGTGTTTAAAATGTTGTTTCTCACCGACTAGCATCTAGCACATTCTCTAATAAAAAGAGTGACTCACTCAAATACTTTAACATTTATTTTTTGTGTTTCCCTGTTCATGATATCAATATGTATGTTATTTTAGAACAAAACGCATAACATAATCGTTAACTTTATTCTTGTGATTCTGCCCATGAAGCCGGTAAAATTGCAATCATGAACATTATATCTAACTTTATATGAATAAGACATGCAACAGTGAATACCACTATTCGGGGTCAAACTAACAAGAAGTAAACAAACATACATTTTGTCCTTGATGGCGTCACGAAATCACGTGTTGTTACTACATGTACTCCTTATTATAAACTTTTTTGGAGATAATTTGAACGAATAGCCAAATCAGAGACATGAGGTATTTAGTATTTTAACCCCTCGTATTCAATACTATGGTTATGTTACCACTACTGTGGAATATAAACCTCGAATTGTCTGTTACATAACATATATGGCGCATGGTGATTGAGATCTAAATTACGAAACTACATTTGGAATAAAATATTATGAATGCAGACAACTGTATAACAATGCACGCACTCTTTGACTTCAAGAACATTCCGACAAAGTTTACATTTGTTTTCGATGACGAAAGCATTATTCTCCATGTGTAGATTCTCCGTATTCCCTTACCAAAATTAAAAACAGTAATGTATTTTGTTTATCAAATAAATTGATGATCTTTTTTCCAGTCTAAATAAATCATCCAATTTAGGTATATAAAATATGGTTTAAACGTATGTTATTAAAGAACATATCAATGTACAAGTAGCAAATTGAAACTTATTACTTTAAACAAAAACATCTTTATCTTAATTAAAAATGCGTTTCCACAATTCACTGCTATGTTGGTGTCTGCTTTAAAACTATGTTTATACATTTTTATTGTATTTTACAGCTCACGAAATATTCAAATGGTGTAACTCAGTGTGGATCCTGGTCAGACGCCGAGTGTCTCGGCATATAATCTGTATTTAAAGTTTGTAAATGTTAGCTTAATTGCGTATCTTGGTGCCGTCGCAAACAGTATTGTAGGAGAAAAACACATAAATCCCCTTATTACGATGGGATCATCCGTTTTAACCCTTTACCCCATAGCCGGATTTTAGTTTTGAAAAAAAGGTGACTGCTTACAGCAGGTTGAAAGTAAAGCAGAATGCGCCCATAGGCGCATTCTTCTTTACTTTCAGCCTGCTTTAAGCTACTACCTGCTAGAATAAAAAGATTATTCCTTCTAGTCATTTTCATGACTATATAAAATGGAACTATTTTCTTCAGCGGAGGAATTAAATGAATGCACTAATTAAACAATTGCCGTCTGCTATTCACAAATTTGAATGTAGAGTTTTCTTTGAAAACTATTGGTATGAGTGTCAAACAGTCTGGATTCTGCTCAGATATCGCGTTACACGGCGTATGACGAGGTATCAAAACTACTTGCAAGTTGCCATTGTAAAAAGTTTTAATCCTTCTCATGATGAAATAGTTTTCTTTTCTTTGGTTTTAAAAAACTATGTTTTCCTTTAAACAAGCTGTTTTTCGTTGAAATTTCTGTTCGTCATAGTTAAAGGCGATTATTCTTTCGAATGGCAATGGAAGTATAATCTGAATACCAAACATTGTGAATGCAGTTGGTATGCAAACTAATGTGGTATCTTTACCGGATCCAAACCTATTGCAAAATTCATTACTTTACACTTAAAGCACAAGCAGGGATTAACTGTTTTAGAAATGAAATGCTTAAGGATGACACATTGCACGCTGTTGTAGTTGTTTTTGTACTTTTTTCTCGGATTTATTAATAGAGCATTATTAACGTTTAAGTTGTTTTGTTTGATAAAATAGGAATTATAAAATCACCATTGTCAAAGTATCAGACCAATGCTTTTAAAGTGTTTCATTTCAAATATGATTTGGGTACTTTGGGATTTATTGATAAAAGCTAAAGCACGCTATATCTTTGCCGCCTGCAATACTGCTAATAGTTGAATGCTGTGCATTATATCTCAGAAAATGGAATACAATTGAGACGCGGAATTAATCTGTTTGTAAAGGAATTGAGCATAAAAGTGTTTATTGTGATTAGGTTGTACTAGTCAATTCGAAAATAAAATTAATAAGAAAAGTACAATAAGTCAGAAGTGTGTATCCGTGACAGGCGTACTTTGGATAGAAAGGCCTTGACGAACTCTCTGTCACAGAGAGCTCTTTACAAAACCTAACATCCTTATGGGTCCACCTAACGATAATTGATGAATATAGTAGGGGACCCAATTATATGATTTGGTGGAGGAATTAAGCAGTAGAAAAAACTTTGGAATAACTGGTTTACTTGTTCTTAAAGTGGAGAAAACGTTATTCTTTCCCAATAAACGCGTTTACGCTAAATCTATTATTTCTATTGCAACCCGGCGTCTGATCTGGCTCAAACTTTTTGCCGTCAAGGTTAAAATCAACACTCAGAATTGTCGAAATAATGTAATTTTCTCCATTTTAGTGTTTTGCGTTTGCGTTGTATTAGCGTTTAAACGGGAAAGAATAACATATTCTCCACTGTACCGGGGACAATGCTTTCGAACAATGAAGGCTTCTGTTCCATATGCTGCACTATCTGACTACTGACTCATTGTGAAGGTGTATAAGCTAATTTTGACTTTAATTACCTCCTGCATATAAACTATATCTGAATGTTCCTTAAAGATTGGTCCTTTTGATATGCCTCTGCACACTACCTGTAGATTTGTGACAACGACTATAAACGTTTTGGATCCAGTTAAAAACCCAACGTTCTTATTGAAACAGAACATACTTATATAAAATCATGCCTTAAGGTTTTAAAGATTTTGAGTCAATTCTGAGACAGTTCTAAAGCATTTGGTTGATCAGATGTGAGCAAATCTCAAATCGGACCTATCAAATACTTAAGAACGATCTCAGACTCAACTCAAAAGCGTTATAACCCTGGACCCTGAAAACTATTGCAAGACACTTATTGTTTTCCCATTACCTGCATAGAACGCTATAGTTACAGTGGAGAATACGTTACACTGTCCAAATAATCGCGTTTACGCTATAACTATTATTTCCTTTGCAAACAGCTTGAATCCAGATCAGGCGCCGGGCAACCCGGCGTCTGGTCAGGCTGTAAACTGTTTGCCACTCATATAAAAAATAATCGGTCAGAATAAGCAAATAGTTGTAATTTTCTATGTGCTATTGCGTTTAATTTGAATTTCGTTTGCGTTTAAACGGGAAAAAATAACGTCTTCTACACATTATGTACCATTCCACAATATCATTTTCACGACAGTTCGTCAATGACTGCTTCCTGAGATTTTATCTTTTCTATGACATTACCTGCAATACAGCTGCAAACCTATGACCGTATTCCTTAGTTGTACCAATATATCAAGTATGTAGCTTAAATAAATAAATATGTAATGCTTTTTTATGTTTTACACGGCCTGGTCATTTGTTCGATGAGCAGTTAACAGTTATGACGGCATAGCTTATTAACACAAGTTCTTTTTCTTAAACATCTGATATTTTTCTTTCCTGTTGTTTAAAAGTATAAACTTAGTGTCTATGCGATATATTGTGAACATTCGAACAGGTTATTTTCTTGCATATATTTCATTTGAAAAACATATATCACATTTTAGAATGCCCTCTGCATTGAAGAAGTTTCACAGAAAGTATCAACTGACTTGTAAGTAGACCAATGTTCATTTTTTCAATTAACTCATTGTAGAGGTTAACTGATTTTCAAAGCAAATATGTGTTTTTTATCATTTATTTAATTGACTTTTGTAAGAAGATTTGTTTGATTCCCTAAACTAAACTGTAAACACGCTTTGTAATTGTTGTTATCTGCAACATTTTTTATTATTACCTGACTCTCTATTTAAGTGATTATTAAGGATTTTTGACTGTTTTCCGCAACGATTCACCAGACTGAGGCCAGGGGGCAACAGTTGACTTTACATAGCACTGTTACATGCGCGAATATGGTGCGCAAAAATTTTATGCATCGCGAAATCGAATAAGGCGTCTTTATGATACAGATTTTTGTTTAAGGATCTAGTCTTTTGCGGGGTTGATCGGGTCTTTTTTTCTCTCCCGAACAATCCGCTTAAAAGGCTATATAGTTCTAGATCTAGTATTAATGGGAATTCCGAGTAAATCGATAAACCGCTTGCAGATCTAACGTCTTCTTTTTTTAAACAAATTATGACGTTACCAAAATAAATGACGTCATATCATAATGACGTTATTTGGAAAACCAAACAAAGTGTCAATCAATTTCAGTCAATAAGAAGCAATAATAATTTCAATCGTAATTGAAAGAATGAATATAACAGAGAAATATTTTTACAAAACTGTGATGTTCACATTCAGTTGTTGTATTGAATTTAATAAAGATTAAATATAAAAGCATCTGTAGAATCTAAACACGTTTTGTTCAAACCTTGTATATCTAGATCGATCTAGATATAGCCATTCATTCAGCCTTGCTTAAATAGAGAGTCAGGTAATAAATCATTTGTTTGATAGTTACTTAGGGAACAGTCAAACCATTGTCCCTCGGTAGCAGGGAAGACCTTGAGAACTGTTGCCCTCGGCCTTTGGCCTCGGGAAACAGTTCTCAAGGTCTTCCCTGCTACCTCGGGTCAATGATTTGACTGTTCCCTCAGTACCTATGAAACAAATGTATATTGTGAATCTATTTCCTTTTTCTTTCGGCAATTTCATTAGTGTGTAAAACAATTGTCTCTAAACTGTTTGCAATAGTTTTCCAAGTTCATCCACAGTATTCAGAAGATAAAAGGGAACGTAACAACTGCGCATAAACAGGACTACGGGATAGGATGTTAAATATAGATTAAACTTACTTTGTTCGGTGTGTTTACGCCACTTTACATGTTTACCTCTTTCAAAACCCAAGTAACTATTGTGGGCTATTTAGTTCCCTAGTGGATCGTTTAAATCACCAAAATTCGGTGTAGTTTAATATATACTACTTTAATTTTTCAAATATTGTAGACCCTGATCAGAGACGTCATAAACAGTGTTGAACAGTCACTGACGTGATGTCGTCTTATCAAATTTAACGCCAGCATTTGTTTATAAGATTCCGCATTGTATACATCTTTGAACTTAAAAAACATTGATACATTTTAAAACAGTTTGGATACTGGTCAGGTGCCGCTTATTGCAGTGTCTTGTTAGGATCGAAACTGTCTGTAAATACCAGTGAAGATGATCATGGCAGTGAAAGGATTAACCCATTATCCCCAGAAACGTCCAATGGGCAATCCCCGTTTGCAATAATGGCTGATCCATTTTAGACTATTTAGGGTTGTTTTTTATAATAATATTGAAAAATGACAAACAGTGATGTCCCTGATCAGAGAGCTCCTGTAGGAGCCCTCTGATCAGGGACTTCATTGTTTGCATAGGACAAATGTACTCTTTACATGTACATTTTGGTAAAGGACGCATATATGCGTCACTAGAGCTCAATGAGTTAGATACAATTTTATTTTTGCAATTCAATTCCACTTTTATTGGCATTAAATACATACAATGTTCATAGCCATATAACATATAATTATGTTCATGACTTACAGTTAACTTTCTAAAGTACTAGATCAGGAAAACATAATTACATAAGCAAGAGAAAAGTATGAAAATATATAAGAATTTATAATAATATTATTATATTTTACATCTGTGTAATCGGTTTAAATAGTTATTAATACACAATGAAAACATTATTATAATAGAACCGATATATTGGTATGATTAACATGAGTTTATAATTAGTCAATTTTGAGCAATGATGTAAACGAAAGTATTTTATAGACAAAAACACTGCATCGCGTGTGAATGTTCGTGCTTATCAAATCAACGGAACTCATTGTTTTGTAGTTGTCGTTTTCACCGATAAAATTGATTGTTGCATCAATAGCCTCATATAGTATCCGGTAATTAGATAGATGTCGTATTCGTACAAAGGCCGTATGTGCAAGAATACAAAACAATATCAAGTAATTAAGCATCATATAGGCAATGACAAAGGCAGCAGTGAAACTATTTGCGTTATTGTGCAATACAACAAAGTTGAACAACTCAATGTATCTATCTGAAAACAGGAAGTGTAATTGCGTAAGTTCTATCATACATAATGTACTACTATGCGGACTACTCAAAGGAAAGCTTCGTGGTCGTTTTTAGGCCAATTACTACTTTGAGCAACATGAACGTAAAGTAGATAGGGTTATCCGCATTCTATGTTCTATTCATACAGCTTTCTGATATGTCTCTTTACCTAAATAACTGATGTATGCCGATAAAAAATGATATTATAATCGGTAAAATATATCGCCTCCTGGACCGGGAATAATAACATCTTTGGTATGAAACGAATGGAATAAACAAGACAATATTGTTATCTGTATTAAATGCAGCTGTTTGACAGAATATATGTACTAAAAGCTCCCTTATCGTGTAAATTATCAATATAATAGAACGTTTCGAATGTCACAGTAAATAGTTGACATATATATCGTACATATCGTTTTGTTAATAAAACAAACAAAATGTAATTAATTTGTTTAAGTTAATCAAACTATTTTGTTGCTGGTGTGGATTTTGAAGGAACATCTACAATAAATACTCATTATTTAAACCACATAAACCACATAAACCACCATTCAGTGCAAAATGTTTATGAGAGGTGACATTTGTAATACCGAAAAATGAGCGTTTTCAGAGCTGTTAAAATGATTCGAAACAGTAGCCAAATGGTGAAGTAAAGTATCCTACAGGTGTCAAATTAAATTAATATGATGCTTTTAACTAAGACATTGATAGGGGTGTTTAAGAAAATATCGCAACGAGTGACAGACAGTCCAGTGCCCAGTATCTAATCCAGATCGAAACTGCTTGAAAATTCCAGATTAGTTGCAGTTGGAATGGGGGAGAGGAGAGTGTTAAACAACCAAATCAAAGACTAAAACTGTCAAGAGACCAGATTAGAAAGTGTCGTCACACTGCCAAGGCCGATAAAGAAGTATGATTAATGATGTTTTTAAACTCTTTTGTTAACACATTCAACCCTAGCGACGAGTATACTCGTTATTTAAAAACAGTGTACATGTCAGGATTATACTTGTCCTGTGCAAACAGTGAAGACTCTGATCAGAGGGCTCCTTAAGGGGCCCTCCGAACAGGGTCTTCACTCTTTGTAACTTGGAAATATATTGTTAAATTCAACCTTAAATAGTCAAAATGGACTAGACTAATTTTAAAATTGGAATTATCCATTAAACATTTTCAGGGGTGAATGAGTTAAACACTACCACCCACTGTCAATTACATCATTTCACGCAATCGTAAAGGCAGGTCAAACGCCGACTACATGGGTGTTTTGTTAAGAATCAAACCGTTTGAAACATATATAACCCTTTCTCATGTCACAATCTCTGAAATGTAAACTAAAACAAATAAACACAGACGTTGATTGTATGGTAAATTATAGTATGACAGTGCAGGGGTTAATATTAACTCATTATCCCCTGAGACGTCCAATGGACAATTCCAGTTTACAAAAAAGACTGGTCCATTTTAGACTATTTAGTGTTGTTTTTTAATAATATATTACACAATGACAAACAGTGAAGTTCCAGATTAGAGGGCTCCTCAAATCAGGAACGTCACTGTTTGAATTAGACAAGTGTACTCTTGACAGGTTCACTTTTGTTAGAGGACACAAATATGCGTCACTACTCACTAGGGTACAATGAGTTAACTCCACATGCAGGAGGTTAATTAGCGGTCTAATTGTGTAACACTAAGATAATTTTCTCTTTGCATGATTTAATTCAACGCAGCTGGTGTTCGCAGTAGGGTTGGATATAGATCTGATGTCGATTAAACTGACAGCTCAAATTATCTCAAAGATTTGACACTATAATCGATGTATCTTTAGACAATACCATAATTGAAAGCAATCATGAAAACAAATTGAAAACTTTCATGATCAAATTATTCGGGAGATTTTTACCCCTTCACCGTTTCATTGTCGTCTGCTTCAATTTTGTTGTCTGCAATGTCGTTTCAAAGTTAAAATATAAGGCAGTATGACTTAAGAAATTTCAAAACGAGTGCCAAACAGTTTGGATTCTGATCAGACGCCGCGTAACGCGGCGCCTGTTCAGGATCCAAATTGTTTGCAAACACGCTTTTAAGCGTCATTGAGAGCGAAAGGGTTAAAAAAGAAACACGGTTATCTTTTTGACTTTGAAGATTATTTATATGTTATTTTGTCCTTATTTCCAAGTGCATTGATCCTTTAAAACACAAAATGTGCCTTTGGAAGTGATCAATTGTTTCGTAGATTATTTAAGTTTAAAACAAACCTGCATTGCTTCATTGAATATGATATAGGGAATTGAGTTACATTTAATCATTATCCACCGAAATCCTTAGATTACGCCAGTGATGAAAACTGTAACATTGTATATTTTTTAGTAATTTTATTAACTCAGCAGATGTCAATAAGATGAAGCATATTTTGTTCATGCGTTATACTATTATTGCTTGTTTTTATTTAACCCAAGTATAAAGGAAAACTGATAAATATCTAAATAATCTTATATGCACAATTACTGCGAAAAGATAGTATTTAGAGTAAATTTTGCGCAACGTAAATATATATAACATGAATTATTTAACATGACGTCATTTGAACCTGTATTGAACTAGTGGAATAAAGACCCGTTGAATAAATAAAATCCCAAATGGGTTTACTGCCCTCCTGGGGCCCGTTTCATAAAACATCTTACGACAAAAGTTGTCGTAAGTCTGATTATAAAAGTCTCAATTATTACTTATTTCTCTATCTAATCCTGTCTTGTGACACCTTTTTGGAATCGTCTTGAAAAGACGATTCCAAAAAGATGTCACAAGATAGGATTAGATAAAGAAATCAGATATTAAATGTATTTTATAGTTTTGACTTACGACAACATTTGTCGTAAGATGTTTTATGAAACGGGCCCCTGTACCGTAGGTCATGTGATGAAAAAGGTTAATCCTGCAGACGATTGCCAATCAGCTAGAACAGTGACTCTGAGTATTAACTAGTTTTTCATGAACACAATGAAACTCTACGTGTGGTCAGCATTCCACCGGATTGACAAACCTATTGACATTTTTCAATTCACACATCCCAAGCCCTTACCCTACATATAGCTATTTAATTGATACCTGTCACCAGTTTGGCTTCTGACCAGGACATAAACGTGTTGATAATATTTCCTAAGACAGTGTCAAGGCAGGCATTACTATGACAGAAGAGGGGCTAAATATTAATTTGAAAATTAGTGTAGACGACAGGTTCTTAATAGTAATTATTATGGCGATGAAAAGGTTAAACTAGTTTCTTTTCTTTAGTGCCCAATTGATTATCTGCTGTTGACAGTGCTTAATCCATTCATCACCATAGGCAACAAAGCGGCTAAAGTTCATTTTTATTCTGTTAAGGAACCGAGTCCGAGCTTGATTGACATGTTGAATGTTGCAGACCAAATTCCAAACCACATGGACACTTTCATTGGTAAATTGTTAATCTGCGATAGTTTGGAGCCAATCCTTCTAGTACTTTGGGAGGAGACAGACAGACAGACAGACAGACAGATATAACAGACGGACGGACATATAGTCGAACAGAAAGCACTAAATCAATAATTCTCCACCTGTAAAGGGAGCTCATGAAAATATTGACTCTGATTATTCAATAGTTTTCAAACTATTTTCTTATCAGCATTGACGATATTATAGCATTGGTCTAACTATTAATCTTACTGTGTTGGATTAGATCAAACTTTAACTGTCTGTCTTGTACAAGCTGATTTACTCCAAAACCCTCGCTTAATAAAGACAAACAGTGTAAAATAAAATGTTTTACTTACGGATGATCTTCCTAATCAAGATCTGAACGGTTTGCTGATCTACAAGTCACACCGTTTACTAGTGTTAAATTTACCGAATGAAAACGAGTGTATCATATCATACTTGATCCACAGGAAAACTGCCTTTCTTGCGCACATCTGAATAAATAATACATTAATGGATCGGTTGTTTATTGATCAGTAAGCCAAAATATGATAAATGGTTAAGGGATGAATAATTTCTCTTTTCTCAAAATCTGAATGTCTAATAAGAAATACAAAAATCAATATGAAACAGTTTTGACCAACTAATGTACATCGGAATTTGAAATAACAGATGGAAATATAAATTATATGTTTCCTTTATTTGAAAAGGTTCTGCTACTGACAAAACTCCTATATTCTACAATTCTTTGCTGAAGCAGTCATTTGGCTTTAACATTAGAACAATACACGTAATGTATAATGTAAAACACTTTAGTCATTCATAGTCAGTTACCACTATTGATGTTTCATATCATATTAGCATATTTCGTCAACATTTGTTAAGGATTAAAGAGATAAAAAATGTGACTACGATTTGGTCTCTTTTCCATTCACATGTTTCGGCTATATGTTAACCCTTTACCCAATAACCCGTATATAACATTAAATAAAGGTGATCACTTAAAGCAGGTTGAAAGTAAAGCAGAATGTGCCTATAGGCACCACATTCTGCTTTACTTTCAGCCTGCTTTAAACTTCCATCTGCTAGGCTATATAAAAATATTTCTTATGGTAATTGTTCATGAGGGTATAAACTGGAACTATTTTCTTTAGCGGAGGAATAAATTAAATACGCTAAAAGTCGCATCTATGTGGTAAAGGGTTAATGACACTAGGATTCCAACTTCTGTACGAGTAGTACGCGAGACAAGTGGTGTTTATATGAATTTTCAAACATTTCAAATTTAGGACACTGGTATAAAGTTAGCAAAACGATTTAATTGATCTCGATCAAAATATGAAAGTATTCTGAATCACAGTTGTAAAAAATTTGAGTACTGCGTATCGGAGGTGAGAGTAGATATATACATTAGTTTTATTACATTTATACGAGATTCTGAAAGTATTTAAAGCAGGAAACATGAGCAGTATATCCTTTTAGTATCAGTATAAGGATCACGGCTTCAGGACTTACTGGTGGAATTAAAATAACACAAGTTTGTCAAAATCGTCTTCATTCTCAATCAGATAATAACGTAGGTTTCATTTAAACAAAATTTGCAATGTCAATTCAGAGATTAGTAGTCTCTTAAATTAGATAGAATTGGGAATTTTAGTAACTCGATCCCTGTAATGCACAATTAAGTAACAGGGGCATTACAACAGCAACCGATTATCATCGATTTCTTGTCATTTGTTTACACGATGAATTAAACTTTCCATTAGACCTCCATGAAACTTGCATGTGTACACCTTTGCACATAACACTCGATAATATGCTCCAAAGTATTAATCATCCAATGCCGTTACATTTGAAAATAGTGTAGTACGCTAGAACATATTTGTCTAAACATTGTTTCGATTTTAATTACCGGTAGTACTTACGGTTAATTATTGTTAAACCCCATTCCTGGTGACAGATCAAAAGCAAACGTATCAGTAACATAACAACTGGCCATATCTTGTGGAGCCAAACAATTTGACCCTCTTGTTTTCATTTTCTGTAAGAGAAAGCAGATA
Organism: Gari tellinella; assembly: GCA_922989275.2. Lineage (NCBI taxonomy): Eukaryota > Metazoa > Mollusca > Bivalvia > Cardiida > Psammobiidae > Gari > Gari tellinella. Next base: position 26,094,333 of record OV277856.1, on the reverse strand, counting down.
AATCAATTCTGTGAATTAGCTCATGTTATTAATATATAGGTTTTATATGTTTCATGAATTGCATAAATAAGTCATAGAACGCTAAACATTTGCCACAATCAATTTAAAAGCAGATTGCGTAGTTTGTTTATTAGATTTGATACTCACAAATCTTAGGCCTGGATCCAAGGTTCTAAATCTTTTTGGTTGAGTTTGAAGTCGTTCTTAAGCATCTGATTGGTCAGATTGGAGCTTAGGCTCAAACTCTTTATAACCTTGCGGCCAGGTCTAGTAGTGATTTGTAGTAGAATGAAATTAGGAACATTTAAAATAAAATGTCTATACAATTTAATGTCTATTTTCAATTAGCTGTTCTCTGGGAGACTCGTCGAGTAGCAATTAAGCACACATATCATATTTGAAAATCGTGTCGACTTAGAAAGAATTCATTGAAGGGTATCTGTCATGTTAGAATTAGATAACTTTTGTTTAACACGATAATATTGTTTGACCCTTGAGACATTTCTAAAATTAGACTATCCTCGTGATTTAATTATTACAGATGTATTATTTTATATTGGTAAGTTACACATTTACACTGATTTAAAATGTTAGTACATTTTAATATTAACTTATTCATCCCTGTCACCTTTAATGAAGAATTCCAACCCATACTAGTATTAAGTCTAGACCATTTTTGACTAGCTATGGTTGTATTCTGCTATCTATTGCAAATGACAAATAATGTAGATCGTGATCAGAGGTCTACTTCATGAGCCGTCTGATCTGGGTATGTGCTGTTGGCATATGACATGTATTCTCTTCAAGGGTACACTGTTTGTAAATGATAAGTATAGTCGTAATTAGGACTGAATGAGTTAAACCCAAAAGTACACCACACTCCTTATGAAAGGCTAAATGTGTAAATATATTTGTAATTGGTATCTTATTGATATGGTTAAGCTTTGTATAATCACTTATATGTATTTATCTTAAATGCAAAACTCCATAGAAAGCCTTTTTTTTCAACGAATTAATTTCATGAGAAACAGTTAATATTTGGTAAGTACTTTTAATATATTAATACGACACACGTCTATAATATTTGTGTTGACGAGTACACCTGTTATGGGGCTGCACGGGCAAATCGTGAAACGTACGAACATCGTATTTCAGCCTTTAGCAACCTTTCCGTAATCACTGTTATACATATGCACGATTGACGTTAGGATATACGTAAAATGCTTTCAGACGAAGCAGAAATCATTAACACCTTCACTGCCGTGATGTCATCAATTTTAAACAATTGTCGTCTGCTTTTATTTCTTAAATCTTAATATTTGCTATTTTGACAGAAGAAATATGGAAAACAGTGTCAAACAGTTTGGGTTCTGATCAGATGCCGCGTTACGCGGCGTCTGTTCAGGATCCAAACTGGTTGCAAAAAAGTGTTGTACTCGAGGTGAGGCAGTGAAGGGGTTAATCAACCAATTTGGTTGTAAAACATACACACTTTTATAAGTAAACTATATACAGTTTCTTTAATTTGATGCTCAGCACAGAAATACTATTAAATCAACTCAGATAAACTATAACATATAACATGTATGTTCAACTCCTGCATTGACATGACGTTGTTTGCTAAAGCTTTTCACTACTAATACTTACAGTTAACAGTTTCAGTTTTAATTCTGATCAAATATCGTGTTAATCGGCGTGTGATTGCACTTATCATTCGACTCGGGTCATGACATTGAATGATTGTAATCAACAGCATACTATTTTGTGCTGGTATGAAATCGCCAGTGTAAGAGACGCATGAAGACATATCACGTACGAGCCCTCCCTCACTTGACAGCTTGTCGCTTTGACTGAGGCTTGGAAAAGGCAAAACCCCTGTCTTGTAACCGCCCTTGCACTTGAAGGATTTCTATTGTCATCTTGTCTGTCTTTGACAGTATCAATGATTTTAATTCAACAATAATTAATCCTTGGGAAACTCAAATGAAGGTCGGTTTGCAAACACATGCACATATGAGCTTGAGTACAAATTCTGTAGCTTGTTTCTAGCTTTGAAGACCGGTAAAAACTTAAGTTGGTTAAACATAAAACAGAATGCGTCTTAAAACGCACCTTTAACGTTCAGTCTGATTTAGCTACCACCTGCTAGGGTATGGTAATATTGTATACGGTGCATATGCATGTCTGTATAAATTGAACTATTTTTTGTAGTCTATGAATAAGTTTAAATCTTCCAAATTCATAATTTTGGGGGTAATTGGTTAACTGACTCCTAAACATTTGTACGTGTGTATAACTAAGGTAAACCGCGAGTTTTTCTAATATAATATTTGACTCTTTTTCCATTCAGAGTGCGTGTACGTTTATTCTCTATCTATTCGTTTGTGTGTGGCTAAAGATTGTGTCTGTAATGCGTTGTATGTTTAAATGAACTGTCCTCTTTTAGAATTAAAGTAATACCTTTTGTCAGTTTAATAAACATTATGTAGACATTCGGTTATAAAACATCGCTAACAACGCATTATATATCTATATGAGCATTAAGTTTAATTTTGTGAGACAATCTTTTCTTGACCGACGTCCTAGCAATTAAGCAAAGAAGTATATACATGACTACGCAATGCAGGTAAACAAGGTGAGACTCCAAACTTATGCATATGCATCATGTGTAGAGTGATTTCTAAATGAATACTACATTTATTCTACTCTTCAACCGTTGCATCTAATGGAAACATTACGGATTTTAATCAGAGCACACCATCGTCTGTTCAGGCTCCTAACTGTTTGCAACTCAGATCCCATTAACCCCTTCACTGCCATGACGTCATAGATTTTAAACAATTGTCGTCTGCTTTCATTTCTCAAACTAAATGTTCAGGTTTTTTTTGCGTTAAGAAATATTGAAATGAGTGTCAAACAGTTTGAATCCTGATTAGACGCCGCGACACGCGGCGTCTAATCAGGATTCAAATTGTTCGCAAGTAACCGTTGTACTCAGGGTAAGGCAGTGAAGGGACTAGGCGTTACCAAGAACATATCATTTATCTGTTTTCCTTTTCATCGCATTGCTTTTACTTTAAGTAAACGTCTTCTCCACTCTACTAATTTTTTTCAATCATCCATTCATCCACTCCGTTCGTTTACACATTTATCGCCGTTAGCAAGACAGAGTCAATGTCGTAAAACATTTCAGTTTAAAAATCTGCGATGCTTTATTATCATTTTAAATTATCTGTTAGCTCATGGCAAAGAAAACCTGGCACTATGGTCTGTTTTAATTTCAAATGTTCCCTGGCATTTCGATCAGTTGGCTAATTCTTATCCTGACCTTATATCGTATGACATCTGCACCTCTTTTCCAATTTTTATCAAATAAAATCAATTAATGTTAAAAAGGCTGGATCCTGATGAGACGTCTAGTTACTCGGCATCTCATTAGATCGAAGCTTTTTGCACTTACTATTCACCTCGATTTCCTTCAACAGCTAAAACAACCAAAATTATGCATGTATTCGACCTATAAAACTACAAACTAAGGTTTAAATAGAAAAAAACATATACCGAGGAACAGTGTAATTTCTGATTGTGATTTATGAAACACCAATTTGTAATACTTACTTTGCACGATGACAAATCGACAACAAAGTCCCTAACGGCAAGTATTTAACCATTTCCACAAAATAAGGTTTAAATCAAATTTAAAAATTTCAAAGATTGCCCGAAACAGTTTTCTCGACAATTTAGACATCGAGAATGAAGATGATAAATGAAAACTCCTTTCGTAATTGGTGCCGTGGTATAAGATTAACTAACATGTCTCACGGGAAATCAGACGTGTTAAGTATGAGAAAACTTTTCTGTTTTTCGAAGTATCTAACAAACCTAATTAGCAGTTTCTTTAAACATTGAAAACATATGTGTTGTCTACAGACATTAGTCTGACGTTTCATTTTCTGTGATTTTTATTCTCTTACACAAATTCGGTGTATAAAGTGCATAGATACAAACATGCAGTAAATTAAACTACAAATGTTCAAATGATAAAACTGTAAAGACAGTATTGATATTTTTCATGACGTTTTAACAGAGTAACTTAATGTTAATATTAAGTTACGCGAAGTAAGCGTTTGTTTCACTCCGATTGAGGTATATTCAGGTATACATGTAATGTAGAATGAATACTCCTAAATTTTCAAAACAATTAACAATTAAAAGTGGCGTTAGTCCAGAACGAAATTGAAAACCTTTCACAATTCACGGGTTTGATGAAGTAAATAGGATAAATAAACACAATTTTGTACTATACAAACATATGTAGTTACTAAATGCTTTTTATAGCAGAAATTAATAGAACATTCAAAATATTAAATGTACAACTATTTTAAACACTAATCTAAACATCTTACGTATATCAAATATGTTGTTGAAACAATATTGATGTAACAAATAGTTATTTTATAATGGGTCAAAAAGTATTGCAGTACGTTTTTGAGATTTCGGTGTATATGTTGAAAAAGATACAAGATGTTCCTCTGCAGTTGAAAAAATAATTTGTACAAATTAACATCGAGCTATCCGACATATTAGTTTTTGTTTAATATACCAGATTTATATAGTGCTCTGTTCACACAGGATGTCTGCGTTCAAACGCGCTTCACGTGCAATTATATTTTCAGGCACTTTCAAAGTGAAAAAGCCAAATAAATACATTTACTGAAAAGGGACATTCGTTCCGAACGTCTTTTATATTGGGTTTTAGTGTACTTTGTTTTCTAAGTAGGAACCCGCAACACTGATATGTGGCATTCCGGGTCACATCGGTGCTAGTGTATGGTGTGTTCATATCAGCAGTTGGGCAAACTACTGTTGGTTGTGTATCACTCTGAAATGAAGCGGCATGTAATCGCTTTAGCGGGCAAATCACCTCCGGTCACCCCATCGAGCTTATGGAAGGAAACGTGACCAGAGCGACCAAATATCCGGTACCTGTTATATTTGGCTTTAAGTGTAATTTGGTGTGTAAATAGGAGCTCGCATAACCGACGTGTGGCATCCTTGTCCATATCGAGGTTTTTGCATGACGTGTTCATATCAGTGACATATCGCAAGTGAGGAGATCTCTTCATCACAAATCCAAACACACTGAACAAGTTCGAATATACAGTGAAACCCCTCTAAACCGGACATGTGTGGGGACAACAAAACATCCGGTTTAGAGGGGTTTCCGGTTTAGAGGGGTTTTAACCCATAGCTTGTTTCTAATATAGAAGGTAGCTGACCACTTAAAGTAGGTTGAAAGTAAAGCAGAATGCGCCTTAAGGCGCATTCTGCTTTACTTTCAACATGCTTTAAGCTATCATCTGCTAGAATATAGAAAATATTTATGATGATATATGTTCATGAATGTATTTTCTCCATTGAAGGAATAAATCATAGGCGTAAAAATGGGTGGGAAACGGGACCAAAGTTTTTGTCCGGTTTAGAAAGAATTCCGGTATTTAGAGGTTCCGGTTTAGAGGGGTTTTACTGTATTACTTTCAATTACAGCATCCATTCGTCCTCGGAGGCGCTATGGAAAATTTCTTTTCAAAACATGGCCAGAGTGTCAAACAATTGGCAAAGCTTACCATGATTTCACCGCTAGCATGCTTAGAGATAAGGTGTGTTGTTTTGCAGGTTGCACTATGTACGGTTATTAAAACCCAGGGCAAGATGAATTAAACTACTAATGGTAACAGAATATTCGTTGCAGTATGCATTAATGTACAATTTCAGAATGTAGTAACACGACGTCTGATCAGGATCAAAAGCTTGTTACAGCCAGTGCTACTGGAAGTATGAGAGCAAGGGTTAAATAGGCAAAGCATTGTTGTATTCATGCATTCTTAGATAGGAATTATTTTAAATTTCAACTGAATAGGACATGTATTAATACATAGGTTATTTATTGATCATTTAAGGCACCGGACGGGATACATGGTTCCAGGAATGAATTACACTTGTATTACCTAATCTTCGTCTGGCGTAATTTATGTTGCTTTGAATTGTCAAATTAAGGTCAGTTATTTTGTCCAATTGAACAATTGTCAAACAGTTGCGACCCAGATCAAATGCCATCGTTATAGATCAAAGTTATATGTAAACAACAATATTTCTGGGCAAGGGCTCCGTTTTGCAATTCTCAATGTCAAAAAGAACAAAAGAACACAGCAAACAAATATTGATAAACTGTCGGAACTTGAACACTGAAATGCCCTTTTTCTTGAACAGTTATGCCAATGACTCAAATGTTGATAGTTGCAGAGCACCAGATAAGCTTAGTTTTTCAAAACCTAAAATCTTTATTTCTGAATTAAACCCTATGGTGTCACTACTCATTAGAATCGTCTCTTCGAGACGATTCTAATGCGTAGTAACACCATAGGATTTGGTGCTAAAAAGAGTGAGAAAATGTTGGATTTGTTGAAAAAACTACCTCTTATCTGGAGCCCTGTAGTTGGTTTTAATTATATCTGTCTTTTGATTAACTCAACACACCCTTTTACGACCGAAATAATTATTGTTTCTGCACAATGATTTGTATTCACCACCTAGGAAATCCTGAACATAAAACATAGAAGGAATTTCCGATGACATTTTACAAGTAGAAGGTAGTTTAACCCTTTACCTGATAGCATTGTTTCTAGTATTGAAGATATGTGACTACTTAAAGCAGGTTGAACGTAAAGCAGAATGCGCCCTAAGGCGCATTCTGTTTTACTTTCAGCCTGCTTTAAGCTATTTACTGCTATAATATTGAAAGTATTAAATATGACACATATTCATTTCGGTATAATTTGAAACTATTTTCTTCAGCGGATGAATAAAATGAATGTGCTAAAAGTCGCTTCTATAAGGGAAAGGGTTAAAGCGGGTTTAAACCGAATTTGCAATTTTCAGTATTTGCTTTGATTTCTGTGCTTTCAAAGGATCTCCCCTTATTCAGATTTATATAATTCACAACAGCAGATGTTAAGTGCGTGTGTGACGGCTGTAAAAAGTCGCCCCGTACTTCATTCTCAGTGTTGTTATTCTTTCTGGTCCTTTGGAATCATTGATTTCAGCGCATTCACAGTTGAAAGTTGAATTCTGCTTAAGCTGGTGCTAGGGGGCGTGAGCACTGTTGCATATTTCAGTATTGCTCATGAACAGACTCGATTAAACCGAGTCTGCAAATTTCAGTATTTGCTTTGTTTTCTGTGCTTTCAAAGGATCTCCCCTTATTCAGATTTATTTGATTAATGTAAATCAGAATTCTATTTTACTTTATCTTCATTTAATTTGGCTAAAATGTAAATCAGAATTTTATTTTACTTTCAACTTTTTTTAAGTGGGCACGTGTATTCAACACCGACAAAGATGCAACAGGGTAATGTGTTAAAATGTTTGACTTTATAATTAAGAAAAACAATTCAAACAATGTCTAATCAGGCCCCTGAATGTTTGGAATACATATCTAAGCGTGATTTCAGAAGGAACAACATTCTACCTCCGTGGTATGTTTTGTATGAACGATCATGTAACGAAGATATGTCGTTTCATTTCTACGGAGTTATAACTAACATACGAAATGTTATTAAGCTGAAAGATCTCGGCTCTGTTTATGCAATAAAACCCATACTTAATATACACACTTTCCGTTTCATCCTCCAACTTTTTTTGTTATGCTAGACCAAATAAATTAAACAACTCTGTATGTGAACTGCAACAGGTATAACTTGAAATATATTACAACATGAAGCCATACTGTCTGATAGGTCATTCAAAGGGTATTAAAGAGTAATCGGTATATGTTTGCTCTTTCGTTTCAAACAGTGTTCAATTTTTAAGTACGTATATTGTCGTTGCTTGTCAAACGGTTTAGGGCCTGATCAGATGTCGAGTTAGCCGGCGTCTAATCAGGCTCCAAGATGTTTGGAATGGATATCTTTTTATGCGTCAAATTAGCGTAATTTTGGAAGGAACAACATTTTACCTCCGTGGTTTAAAAGCAATCTATTCGTCACACCTGGTGGTCTGAAATATTTAACAACCAGCTATTTCTGCAATGTTTATATGTTTAATGCTTAGATAACTATAAAAACGACAATTTGACTTTAAAATGTGAAATGAGATCCTGTCTCATAGAGAAATTGTCATAATGTATTCTGCCTTTCTTGAATGTTTTATGAATACAATACGACACGTTATTAACAGACATAGAAGCCTATTGCAAATAAAAGAAACAGAAAAACATTTAGCTTGTGACAAAATGACATTTGACTGTTTAAAAAACAAGACAGTATAAATTTTTTTAAACCGAGTACAATGGTTATTTGCAAACAGTTTTGATTCTAATCAGACGCCGCGTCATGTGGTTTCTTCATTCACTGCCTAGTATAATTTAACTTATTGACGTTTCAAGAAAATACATGTATATTTTTTCATTACGAACCATTATCTAACTTGGACGTCTTAAGAATTTATCGCATAGCACATACGGGAAAATGTGATTGTAGATGAGGGATAAATTATAGGCTCTACCAACGCGTTCCCAATGATGATCACCCTCCTCCAGTTTGATGACCGTTTATCTTCTGATTTGTAGAACCTTGATTTTTTAGTTTCTTTGGTATCCCTCGCTGCACAAATTATCTTTCCTGAATAATATGAAATTTATCGTTCTTTAAACATATATAGTTGGATTTTATTGAACCAGATTATTATAGTCTTCGTCCGTTACAGTTGGGATTCTATTCTTTTACAAACACGTTAATGCTGAAACTATTACATCCATTGCAACAGTTTGGAATCAGGTCAGACGCGAGGTAACCCGGTGTTAGATCAGGATCCAAACTGTTTGTCACCCACATTAAAACAATTTGGTAGAAATTAAAGTTAAACGGTAATTGCTATATTTTATCGCATTGCATTTGCGTTCCGTTTGCAGTAAAACCGGTAAAAATAACGTCTTCTCTACAAGAACATACACTCAGTACAAAAAGAAACGCACATTTTGTATCACAATCTTATTTTTATGTAGAAGGAACGTATTTGTGAATTATTATTAAATCTTTATTGAATTGGTAGCATCACAACCTGCACTAGTCGGTGCGGTATTTTAAACAAGCTGTAGTTAATTCTTTCGCTGCCAAATTAATTGTGAGGTTTTTACCCATTCACCGTCTTATTGTCGTCTGATTCAATTTTGTTGTTTGCAAGATCGTTTCAAAGTAAAATTCAATGTAGAATGACTTAAATGAAATCGATCAGAGTGTCAAACAGTTTGGATCCTGATCAGACGCCGCGTTACGCGGCGTCTGATCAGGATCCAAACTGTTTGCAAACGCTTTTTGGCGTCATTAGGAGGGAAATGGTTAAAAGGCAGCACAATGTTTTTTGAGTATTGTTTTCTGAACTTGTTGCAGATTTAAATAAATCTTGAGATAAGGTCTTTCTTTTCTAATTTTCCTCAAAAAAAATGTATCCTAATCTGCGCCTGAGCACGATGTGCGTTTATTTTTGCACTCAGTGTACGTGTCCGCGATAGCTCGTGCTGATATGTCATGCTTACACCCATTTGTGCCTTGCGTCTTGTAAAATTGGAAATAGGCAAACATAGTCTACACAATTTACTGATATGAATTTCAATATAAACAAAACGACAATGAAAATTTAGACCAGGCAACCGTTTCATAAAAAATTGACCAATCCAATAAAATATAAAAAAACATGAAAGAATCCACTTGGCATATATGGGTTAATTTCTGTCGAATTGATCACTGCAATCAGATTATTCTGTGTTTATGTCTCTTAGATATGGAAACCTTTCGTGTTGTTTGATAGGCAGTAAATCTTCTCATACATGTAGTTATCGTGCGATAACGCGCAATGTATTCTGTGATCCGGCAGTAATTAATAACATATCAGAACATGTCACAATTTTAAGTCTTATAACACTGCATCAATACAAAGTTTTAGTATTTAACCATTTCACTCTCAATGACACCTTAAAGCGCGGTTGCAAACAGTTTGGGTCATGACCAGAGGCCGCGTAACGCGGCGTCTGATCAGGACACAATTTGTTTGACACTCGTTTCGAAATTTCATCGGACAATATGCCTTTGAAACGATATTGCAGACAACAAAATTTAGGCAGACGACAATGAAACTGTGAAGGAGTAAACAGCTCGCGAAATGAACTGGTTATCACAGGGATGGTAGCCCTATCTGGAAGTCAAAAGCACTTTGGAGGAATACTGTGTGAATCGGTATTAAAATGCAAGCTACAGAGGTTAGTAAATAAACAAATACAATGCTGACCCATTAAATATTATTAAACACCTTTTCAATTTGCCATTTAAACAACACTTTAATCATTGTGCTGATCATTAATCCGAACGGAAATCTTTGCTTACCATTCACTTTAAGAATTACTTATTCAGTGTCACAGTGCCGTAAAACCCAAGACCCTCGATCACTCATTTAAAGAAAACGAGAGTAGGCATTTAAGCGCCATAGTTTGCAGAAGTCTTTACAAATTGACCATTTTCTATTTTGTATCATTTTTCAGTGTAAGGATTTCCGACAGATTGTCAATAGTTGTTTCCTGTGTGTGTACTGGGGCTTTGATAATAACTGCACTACAGCTGTCATATTACGATCACTTTTCATAGATTAACATATCAATCTTGTACAAATATCAATAACCCAATGTCGATTAAATTAAACTTACTGGTACTTCAAAGTTTAAAGTGAAAAACAGCGTTGAAACGTCCAATATGGGTTTGTTTGAATTCAGATAATCATATTTTAACTCTAGAATTATTGGTACGCTTGGCTTGTCGATAGCCTTAGGTATCTATACTTGACCGAAAAATGTACATTCAACGTCATCAGACCTTGAAATTTCAAAAAGAAAGTTCCGGTTTCCAAGAAAGTATAGTCCAATTTTATTAGTTTTTTTTGCCACACAGTGCATACTTTGGTCAGAGGGTTCTTTTATGCACTAGTCACAGATACACTGTTTGCAAAACACACTGTGTTTATCTGTCACTGGACACAAGTAGAAATAGTTCAGATCCTGTGTTTTAAGTTACTTGGCATCTAATTAAGAGGATCTAAACTGCTGTAAAATACAAGTATCTGGGATAACGCAGTGAAAAGATTTATATGAAATGAATTGTGATTGACTTATTTTGAGAGGCACCTATGTGTCTAGAAACATACATCAAACATATTCATCGATTCAATAAAACAATAATGAATAACAAGTCAATACGTAGAAACCAATTACATCTAATTTCACACTTTGTACTGTTATATCAAGTGTTGATTATTACAAATAATGGTTTGTTTTCAAGGCGATCAATCGTATCGTGTCTGGTATCAAACAACAGCTGGCGATTTGTGTAATTATGTAACACAGTAAACGCTAAAAGTACATTTATCTTGCAGATCATTGACACAAAACCAATACATAAATCCGACGTGCATTTATTAGTTTCCCTGACAAATACTTGGCACTAAGCTGTTTAAACCGAGTTACCCGGTGTCTCAACTGAACCTAACCGCTTGATACAGTTATAACAAATAAACATATAGAATAATTGCAATCGCAAATGTGGTATATGTGAGAAAGAATGTTTACCATCGGAATGTAAACAATGAGCACGGAATATATACGGTGACGGGTGAATTGAGTTTGTGTCTAAGTCAGTACGTCCATCTGTCTGCCTAACATAACTTCCCCTCGTCTGTCTGTTTGTCAATATGTCCCTTGAGGTAAGGTTTTGTAATGGATTATCATTGCTAATTAGGGGACATGTAATAAGTGATATGAACTTGTTGTCCTAGAAATTAAATGATGTATACTGTCATTTAATCTGTCTACGAGATTCGGTGACGTTGGTTAAAAGTAGAAACACTCTCTGCAGAAATGTAAGTGTTTGAATAATATTAATCTTGCATTGTGCATTCTAAACATTAAGTTGTTTGGGTTTAGGTACAAATTAATGGCATTTACAACAATCGTTTACAACTTTTTATTACATGCTTTCCTGTGGTTTACTTAATAATCTCACTGTGTCAATTGGTGAAATTATCAGTGAAATTATCATTTTGATAATCCAACTGTTGCTTCTATGAGTTTTCCTACAGGGCTCCCCAAGAATCGTAGGCAATAGTGTGTTATCGTGTAATTCCGACAGCCCGATTTGGCCATGAACCGCTAAACGGAAGAAAACGAAGTAACGACAAAATACCGATGACGTCAACTCAATAAGTATCTTACGTCATGGTCGAGCATACGGTATTAGATGAAAACTTGGGGTTCCACGTGAGGTAACATTTGTACTCTTGCTTATAACTGACAAACCATTTAGTTCAAATATTCGTTTATAAGCATGTACTAAATAGAGTAACTGTTTCTTTGAGTGAAAGATCGAAATTTACTTCATTCATGAATATCAAACTGTTATATTTTACTTGTGGCTGAATCAGTTGTGTATCATCACAGCGGTATGGCATTTCCATCTCACCACAAGCAATATCTAAATATGCTTCAAAGGTCTCCATTAAATAAATAACTTTTAATTAAGATTGAGATAAATGACCAGGCTTTTCTATCACTCAGAACGTACATCCCATTTACTTACTCACTGAACTACGCAACGTCTCATCCGAATCGAAATTGTTTGCAAAGGTAGATCTATGGCACATATTCGTCGCTAGCATGGTAAGAGTTAACGCTTTCATTGCCAAATATAACCTTTCGCACATAGAATATCGTCTGCCTGCAAGTTTTTGCAACAACACATTTTTTGAAGTTTTGAAAAGTTATTGATAGAAGTGCAAGGCAGTTTTGATCCTAGGCCAAAATATAGCCACGCGCAGCAAAGTAAACAACTGTGCACGTGCAAATTATTACATAAATGTCAAAACATAATGCTTTTTGAATTCAATGCAATATAAGATTCAGCAGCAAACTCACAATTACAAATAATGGGATGTAAACGACCTATATATAACATTCAAAATAACAAAACGAATTTACATTGAATATTTCACAGCTATAATGTTTACGAAACGCTTCATGAATAAGATTGTTATCTAAACTACGAATATATATGAGACGAACAATACTTTCGCGCCAATAGTCGTATTACTCAACCGAAACCCCGATCAAAAATAGAGGAGAAGTTAATATATAAATTATTTCATTACATTTAAAGGTCATTAATGCACAAAACACGCAATTTACACACATGTTCTCAATAAAATACCAACAAGTCATTATGAATAAATGGTTGTCAGATTGGACCTTTATGAAGCATATATACATGTAAGACAATAACTATGTTTGACTGTAGTTTACATTTTAAACTTTGTTGAGTCCTTGTGAACATTAAATATCATACAACGATTCCCTGTTTAATTATAAATATATAAATAATGTTGGATATTATAGTTCCAGAATAAGGAAAACAAAATATGTGCCTTAAGGTTACATAGTTCAAGAAAAAGGTAAACATAATGGCTGATTGTCCTTTTTGATTATCCGATACAGTTATAGTTATTGAACTCAGAACCCTGGCAGATGGTATTCTAACTCCAACTGAAATGCATGTGGGCGGTCGTTAAAACCAAATAAATACGCAACTGAAGATTTATTATTGAACGTGGATAGCTTAGAGTATAAACATTCTTATCAGTGCTTTCGAATGCCATCAACCTATCCGTCGACACTAAATATATAGCAAGCAACCACGCTATTTTGATATATGTTTATTATGCTAAATATATAATGTTCATTGGGTTAACATTTATACAGGAGGTGCTTTTATCGTCTGTTTAACACACTTGCAACGTAAAATTATCAAACATTTTAAATTGTACTCGTATGTAGACGCCTAGCATTTCGGCGTCTACTCTCTGTAGAAACTGTTTACAAATGAAAGCGTTGTTCACCTATGGCCGCCGACGGTAAATACTCAAAACATAGTTTTGAAAACACGACTATTCAGCGCATCTTAACATGTGTACAGGCGTTACATATACACAGACGTGTTTGCAATAATCTGTTGTTTAAGGTGCGCATCGACTGGACATATTTTCAGATTATCATTATTATTAAATGTATACCCAATTTATATACCGCTCTTTTCACACTAGAGTTGTTCGTTCAAAAGCGCTTCACATGAACTTATATAAATGTACCTACAAAGCGAGAAAAGACAAATAACTCACAATAAACATGATAAATTATGGAGTTACATGGTAACATGAAAATTCTTTCAATTTTATTACCAAGATTATGAAAAGTGTTATAATTAGTTTGTAAAATCTGCTTTAAAACGAGTCAAACGGCAATACCAATGGCATGATTAAAAATAATGATTTTGTTGTTGTATTTTTTATGTTTCAATGTAGAGCCAGAGAGCAGTTCACATATCGTAGATCAAAATGTGTTAAACGATACCCTCCGTGTTGTTTGGTTGAGTATTGTATAATCAATTGCTGAGTTAAAACCCATAATTTATGAAAAATAAAGATAAAACTGTTCAAGAAATATACCACAGACCCTTAGGCAACTGGTTTCAAAGCGATTTGGCAATGGCTACCATCAAGATCAACCAGACCGGCACAAGGTCAACGGTACGACTCCAGAACGCTCATTTAGACCAACAGCATCTACAGCAAGAACATCCCAGAATTAGCAGACCTCTATTTCCTACTTTCTTCTAATAACATATATTACAAAAGTGTGTTTTCAGACGTTTTGTGAAGGCTGCAACTGAGCTCGCATCTCTGATGTCTGATAGTAGAGTGTTCCAGAGCTTTGGTGCTGCATGCATTAAACTTCTATCTCCAAACTTCACCAAACGACTTCTCGGCACAATCAGCGATACTGATGTACTCGCAGACCGCAACTCTTTTCGAGGTCTATATACACGACCAGCATACTAACAATATACCTAGGAGAATCATGGCTCATGACATTGTATGTGAGTGTCAAAATTTTGAATTCAACTCTGTGTTGAACTGGAAGCCAGTGGTGCTCCTTCAAGACTGGAGTAATGTGATTGTACCGAGCCCCGGTCATGATGCGGGCTGCTGTATTTTGCACACGCTGAAGTTTTCCTAGTAAGTTTTGGGGAATCCCATAAAGCAGTGAGTTGCAGTAGTCAATTTTCCATGTGACCAGAGATTTGATCAAGGTCTTTGTAGTTTCAGGGGAAAGGTACTGTCTTATTTTGCCGCAACGGTGTGTAGCTAGACCTGTACACGGTGGTACATGTAATGTGCTGTGTCATATTCCTTTGAGAATCACGTTAAAATAACATTTGTACAATGATTATTGTTTTTATTTTTATCTGGCCGTTTTATAAAACGACCATATTGAAAACATCGGACAATTCAACAATATTGGTATGAAGTGTATTTGCTAGCAAATACAGTGGAGAATACGTTATTCTTTCCCGTTTAAACGAAACGAAACGCAAACGCAAAACGCTAAAACGTAGAAAAGTGCAACTTTTGGACAATTCTGATAATTCCTTTTTATTTTGGTGGCAAACAGTTTGGAGCCTGATCAGACGGCGGGTTACACGGAGTCTGATCTGGCTCCAAAGTGTTTGCAAAAGAAATAATAGTTTTAGCGTAAACGCTTTTATTGAGAAAGAATAACATTTTTTCCACTGTAAATGCCTACTTTTACTTTGTCATCTCATTAGTTGAACATAGAGATAGCTAAGCGCTTTTCAAAACGAAATATCGACAATGACACTGTCATATGGTTCCGTTTTTAATACATCAACTATACTAAATATGAACAAAAACTGTCCTGATTAAAGTGCTGACTTCAAATGAAGGTGAATTGGTAAAACAGAATGATCTATTGTCACAAGATTCCTAATCATTATCGCGGTAAATAAAATGTCCATTCAAATTGACGTGTTCAATAAGTTACAGTTCTTGTCAACTCACTCTCTCTTGAAACATTCAATGGACAACTCAAATTTCAAGTTAGGTCTAGTACAATTTTGACTAGTTAGATTTCATTTTAACCAAACATTGAAAAATGACAAACATTGTAGACCTGATCAGATGACTCTTGTAGGTCAAGGTCTACTCGTTTTACAAATAGAGGAGTGTAAAAAAGTTAGGATCCTGATAAGACGTCGCGTTACCTGGCATCTATTCAGGATCCAAATTGTTTGCAAACAACCACTGTACTCGGTGTCAAACTTTAATTTACTATACATGTACATGTATTACTTGTCTGGTGCCCGTTTCATAGAACTTCTTTCGACAAAAACGGTCGAAAGTCAAAACTTAAAAATACTTTTTTCTGATTTCTCTATCTAATCCTGTCTTGTGACATCTCTGTGGAATCGTCTTTTCAAGACGATTCCACAGAGATGTCACAAGACAGGATTAGATGGAGAAATACATAATAGTTGAGACTTTTATAATCTGACTTACGACAACATTTGTCCTAAGAAGTTTTATGAAACGGTCCCTTGGAGCTTTGCTAAGCCAAAAGTGTTTTGTTTACCAGGCGTCATGGTCGTCAGTGGTATCTATCATGATCACAATAATTTCAAATAACATCCGGCAATTTTGTAATCATGTATGACAAATATAAACAACAAAAGCAGCATGTATCGGGCCGAACTGCGTCAGAGAAAGACATATTGTTCTATGTGTTTAATAATTGACAATCATTGCTGTATCAAGTTCTGGGGAAAAAAATGTACAAACTCATTTACCAATGAAACTTCAAACGACGAGTTCACTTTCCAATCAATTTAAGTCCAATTTTGACTATCTAGGGTTGTTTAAACATCATATTACAAAATTACATACACGTTTGCACAGTACAAGTGTACACTTCACGGGTACACTGTTACTTTAAGACGAATATTCCCGTCGCTAGGGTTCAATGAAATTAGCAAAGGTTGTTTGTTTACAGTACATTCCTATTTTTACGGAAGTCTGGTCGGCTGATAGTTTACGTTATAAATACGTTCCCTGTGACACGTGGATAGCTAGCTTTTAACCCATTTCCATCCAGTGGATTCTTCCATGCTTATATATTGGATTAGTCCATTTTTGGTCTAAGGGGTGCCTTGTCTAAATATTCATTTTTTGTTTTGTTTTATAATGAAATTCCTACCAGCAAACAGTGTAGACTCTGATCAGACGCCGTATTATGCTGTTTGCTGGTAGGAATTTCATTATAAAACAAAACAAAAAATGAATACCGATAATGAACAAGAGATATAGAAGAATGTTTTGACTAACGATGTTCTATAGTCATTCATAGCACTCTTAACGTGCAACATTCACTTAACCCTTTTCAAAATAACCTATCTATAGTAATAAAGACAGGTGATCACTTAAAGTAGGTTAAAAGAAAAGCAGGATGTGCCTTAAGGCACTTCTGCTTTACTTTCAGCCTGCTTTAGACTACAATCTCTTAGGCTATATAAAAATATTTGTTATGGTAATTGTTCATGAGGGTATAAACTGGAACTATTTTCTTCAGCGGAGGAATAAATTAAATACGCTAAAAGTCGCTTTTGTGGGGGAAAGGGTTAAATAGAGAAGAACTTTAGTTTCCATTTCTGAACTACAACTTTGTGACTGATTGTTTTATTTGAGATTTAAAAGAAGCAACAGTTTCAAACATAACATATGGTATGTCTAGCACAGCGTGTCGTTTGCTATCTGGAGTCTGTCAAAGTGCACTTTAAATTTCACTAGCTTTGTTTAATTTAATGCTTTAAAGCTATTGATACAGCTATTCTAATTATGTTTATATGATAGACGTCATTACACTGAGGATTTAGATCCAAAATCTAACTATTCATACATGTAATTGATAAACTAATAATAATTGATAGATATTGTATAAGGGGAAATGATAGTGGTTTATATGTAACGTTTCTCGGTAAAGAATTGGCCAAATGGTGTAATTATCAGTTGTGACAATGTCATGTTCCTTATGATACAATGGTAATAAAATACTAGTATTCAAAGCGAGATTATTAACGATTTACAAACAGAGAAGATCCAGATCATACGAATTATAGAGGAACCCTCTGATCAGGGCCTGTATTGTTGGTTATATTTCAGTATATGGTTAAAAACTCTTGCGTGTCAATGTAGACTAGTAATTCATCAGAAAACGAAATACATGTACAATGTAGTCCATGTCACAGATTAGCATTTAAACGGTGAATAGCAATACTTATATCAATAATCACTCATTGAAAATACCAGTATTTCCTAATTAAAAACACTGCAATTATTGAGATCTAGCTTTTCAAAACAATATACAAGGGCATATCAACATGCAAATGCTTCAATGCTGGAGATTAGTGAACATCTTAATTAGTTTCTGTAGTTTTTTTGTCGTCTGGTATTGTTCTAAAATAGAATGTTCTAAATCACAACAAAAAAAGAAGGGCCAAAGACGAACAGTTTTTATCTTAGGTGTCAAATAGTTTAATCCCTTTGAGACGCCGATTCACCAGAAATCTCATTAGAATCAAATCTGTTTGCATAGTTCCGTGGTCCGTTTGTTAAGAGTCAAAGAGTAGATGCAACAGTTGTATGTTGAAACTTTGGAACCGATTAAATTATCTGACCAGGGTTCGAACTGTTTGCTACCAAGAAATAAAATCTACAATTTATTTCATGTGGTTGCGTTGCATTTGCGTTTTGAAGACAGGTGTCCGAAGGTTTAACCGGAGAAATATTCATACGCTTGCCAATTATTTTGGATTCGGATCAGAGGACGTGTTACGCCTCTGATCTGGATCCAAACTGTATACACAGTCGATTTTAATAGCCTCTTTCGAAAAAAACCCAGCTAGTTTGAACGTTCATTGCTCACAGAAAAAAATGATATGTAAAATTCTGTTCCACACACTATTGATAGATATGTCAAGGCAATTCAGCACTGAACTATTCCTTCACGATGTTCCATAGAAACAGGGTTTCTGCGTAAAGTGTAGTCCCGTCACTGTCAAGGTTCTGGTAGACATGTGTTTTCAACAAGTTCAGATTACAATCAAACCCCGAATAACTCGGTATTGTATCAGGATCGAAAGCGTTTAGTCAAGATACATCTTTATTATTATTATTATACATTGATTTAAAATTTGGAGATCAATAAATGCAGAAGAACATATCACAAACGATACCAGTGCACTGAAAAGCATTCGGCCCTTTATTGCATTACTTGAGTACTCTAGTTATTTACAAACAGTTTTGATTCAGAGCAAA
Organism: Gari tellinella; assembly: GCA_922989275.2. Lineage (NCBI taxonomy): Eukaryota > Metazoa > Mollusca > Bivalvia > Cardiida > Psammobiidae > Gari > Gari tellinella. The sequence goes on along the minus strand of OV277856.1, from coordinate 26,075,019 downwards.
GGCCGCGTTAAGCTTCGTCTGACCTTATTCCATACTGTTGACTCTCATTTTAATATTGTAAGTCAAATTACCTTAAATTTAAACTTTAACATAAAAAGCAGACGACACTTGTTTAAAACAGATGACGTCACGACATTGAAAGCGGTGAAACAAAGTCATCAATGTAACAAAACATTGCACGGCACACAATCTTTTGAGTGACGTTCTCTGATTGGTTTCGACTAATCAGTACAAAACTTCAAATCCTTCCCCTGCCATGTCTCTGCTTTACAGTTGAGAATACATTTTCTTTCCCAATAAACGCGTTTACGCTTAAACTATTATTTCCATTGCAAACAGTTTGGAGCCAGATAAGACGCCGGGTAACCCGGCGTCTGATCATGCTCCAAATTGTTTGCCACTCAGAATTAAAATAAGAAGTCATAATTGTCAACAAGTTGTTATTTTCAAAATGTTAGTGCATTTCGTTTGCGTTTCGTTTGCGTTTAAACGGGAAAGAATAACGTTTTCTCCACTGTAGCCAGTACAAAAATTTCAAATCCTTCCCCTGCCATGTCTCTGCTTTAGGAGGAATTCTATTGTCAACTTGTCTGTCTTTCTGGAGCTCTGTGCCTCTATTCATTTTATGTTGGTCACGTTCTGTTTCATAATATTAGAACGCACGTTTAAGTTCGGGAAACGAAACAAATAATCCATATTTTACTACAAACTGTACGACTGTTTCTACTTGATTCTGTGAAGCAAACAGCTTGGATGCTTAGCAGATACCTAGTAAATTTTCTTATAAGAAAAAAGACTGTCTATCTATTTCAGAGAAGCTAACACTTTAATCCCTGATCAGATGCCGAGAAACCTGGCATCTGATTGGGTTTCAAATTGTTTGCATTTGACATTGTTTGTGCCAAATGTACAATTGTACTTTTTAAACTCTATATTAGACGTTTTACGACAAAGTTCTAACAGGGCGATTGATTCAAACCTACTATATTGTTATATTAAAACTCCACTGTTCGAAACAGAAAATAATCCAAACAGTGAAGAACAAGCTGATTTAGATAATGCAAATAGTTTGTTTTTATATCCTTCAGTACAATTATCTTGACGTATTCCATATGTCTGAAGATCAAATACATACATGTGTGCGCTATGTCAGATGTTTTCTGTGACTTTGACCTTTTTAACAAATATAAACGTGTTACAGTTTTGCTATTTTCAAAATTACCACATCTATATCTGGAAGTGTCCATTTGATTTTCAGGTGTAAATGACGCGTTAGTTTTGAACGAACCACATCTTCCGTACTGAATATAACGAGGCAGATTTGTAATGAATTGGCTTCTTAATTTAACCTTTAAAGCTAACAACATTAATGGAAATGCCCTTGCCATATTTAACTGTTTTCCAAACACGCATGCTGCACCCTTTTAATTTCCCACTATTGGCATTAACATTGGTGAAATCGTTTATAAACGCCCACTTCCTCTAGATGTTACTGGGCCGATCACTGCAGATGAGAATGGGGTTACAGTGGAGAATCTGTTATTCTTTCCCAATAAACGCGTTTACGCTAAAACTATTATTTGCAGTGCAAACAGTTTGGAGCCAGATCAGACGCCGGGTAACCCGGCGTCTGATCAGGCTCCAAACTGTTTGCCACCAAGATAAACAAGAATTATCAGAATTGTCCAAAAGTTGTTCTTTTCTACGTTTTAGTGCTTTGCGTTTGCGTACGTTTGCGTTTAAACGGGAAAGAATAACAGATTCTCCACTGTACTCCCTTCACTGCCACGACGTCATCAATTTTAAATAATTGTCGTCTGCTTTTACTTCTCAATATTAAATTTCAGGTAGATGTATATTTACTTAAACATATTGAAATGAATGTCAAACAGTCTGGATCCCGACGCGGCGTCTGATCAGCATCCAAACTGTTTAAAAATAAATATTGTACATGTACGCAGGGTAAGGCAGTGAAGGAGTTACGTGTAATGTCAAACATCGTTTCCTGAACCCCCGTATTGGGGTACGATATTAAAGAACGGAGAAGACGTTATTCTTTCCCAATTAACGCATTTACGCAAAATCTATTATTTTCATAACAAACATTTTTGCAGCCAGATCAGACTTCAAACTGTTTGGTGCTCAGATTAAAATGATTAGTCATAATTATCGAAAGGATGTCATTTTATCAACATTTTTGAAATGGGTATGTGTTTCATTTGCGTTTAAACGGGAAAGAATTAATTATTCTCCAATGTACTTCCTACAGAACAATTCTAATGAAGAGTCACGTTATAGGATTTGGTTTATAAATAAAGTTTATAGAGTTATATGTTTCATCCTAATTCGGACCTTTGTTACCAATACAGTTTAACACCTTCAATGCCTTACCCCGAGTACGATGATTATTTGCAAACAAGTCTGATCAGGATCCAAACTGTTTAAAATCATTTCAATGTTTCTTAAATCAAAATACCTAAAAATTAAATTTACGAAATAAAAGCAGACGACAATTGTTTAAGATTGATGACGTCACGACCGTGAACGAGTTAAAGGTAAGTGATTAAGAAATGGTAGGATGGCACACATTAAGACGATACATATATTATGCTACCACTGGGCGACCTACGTCACGAAGATTTAAAAGAACTAAATCTGGAGTACGTGGGCGATCTAATAGTTTGTTACCGAAACTCTGGTTTGGAAACTATAAATTTAGTACTAAATGCCAAAGTCAAATGTTGTCTAAACCTTTTCACTGCAAATTTAGTCTACACTTGTATATGGAAATATGTTGAATCCAGATCAGAAGCCGCTAAGTTTCCTTTTCCTATCATGATCCAAGCAGAAAATAATTTCACAAGAAGCACTATGTCTTAATCCTTAACCACATAGAATTTTCTAGTGTTGAAGACACGTGACTATTTAAAGCAGATTAAAGGCAAAGCAGAACTCGCCTACAAAAAACCTAGAAACGTTCTGCTTTGAGCCTTATTTAAGCTACCATCTGCTCGCATATAGTTCTTATGGTTTATACTCATGAGTGTACAAAGGAGTATCTACCGAGTTAAGGATTAAGGAAAACCTCCAAAATCTGATTGCAAACACAACAATTATGTGGCAGGAATTGTTTTCGGGACCACGTTAACCTCGTTTCTGTCTTTACTGTCATGGCATCATCAATTTTAAACAATTGTCGTCTTCTTTAATTTCTCATATTCAAATTTAAGGTACTTTGACTTTAAAATATTGAAATACGCGGCGTCTGATCAGGATCCAAACTGATTGCAAATAACTTTCGTACTGTGGGTAAGGCAGTGAAGGGGTAAAAAACAAAACATGTATTATAATCTGCAAGATCCCAAAGCTGAAAAGAACGAGCTACGTTGTAGAAATAATTTAAATTATCAAATGGAGTGCGAGAAATTTGCAAAACACAATGGGTATACAATAAATAGATTTAATGAGCTTATATAATTGTTATTTCTGAAGAAATAAGAGTCAGGTTATAAAACAAGTATTCTCTTACAGACAATAGGCTTGGCAAAAAGCTACAATAAAATACAAATGTAATACAAGTTGATAAACAAGATACTGGTACACTCGAAAAGATGTTTCTTCTTTCCCAAAACGCGTTCATGCTATCACAATTGGGTGCTTTGCAAATATACTTTTTCCCATCAATATAATTTTTATTTTAAAAACAAAATTTAACACAAGGTATTTTGCTGTGTAGATTTGGAAATGGAAATGTTAAAACAGATGGTTAAACTTGGCGCCAGCAACATTAAAACAGATGGTTAAATTTGGCGCCAACAACATTAAAACAGATGGTTAACATTGGCGCCAACAACATTAAAACAGATGGTTAACATTGGCGCCAACAACATTAAAACAGATGGTTAAATTTTGCGACAAATTGATAAAACAGATGCTTTAACTTGGAGACGAATAGGTAACAACAGCTGGTAGTATGTAGAGGCGAGAGGGCTAAAATAGATGGTAAAGTTTGGCGCCTTAATGGTAAAATCACATGGTAAAGTGTGGCATCGAAAAGGTAAAAACAGATCGTAAACTGTGACGTTGAAAGGGTTAAACCGATGGTTATATCCCAATTGTTTCCATTACAAAATATACAAATATTGTATAACATGTAATACTCGCACAATATATAAGACATTATTCTTTCCCAATAAACACGTTACGCAAACACTACTATGTACATTGCAAACTGCTTACGCGGCGTCTGAATTTATTCCATACTGTTTATCATACAGATCGAAATAATGAGGCAGTATTGTTTAAACATTACAATATATTTTTTTGCATAGTGTTTACGTTTTGTTCCCGTTTAAACGTCTTCTCCACTGCATTCGATGGTGTTTATTGTACAGTGGAGAAGACGTTATTCTTTCCTGTTTAAACTCAAACAAAACACAAACGTATTGCAGTAAATTTATGAAAACGACAACCTTTTGACAATTCAGAAAGTTGATTTTAACCTGGTCGGCAAACAGTTTGGAGCCTAATCAGACGCCGGGTTGCCCGGCGTCTGATCGGGCTCCAAACTGTTTGCATCGGAAATAATAGACTTAGCGTAAACGCATTTATTGGGAAAGAATAACGTCTTCTTCACTGTAGCTGCCTGACAGAAAATGAATTTTACAGCGACAATTTCCTTATCGGGGTTGTAACAATGGAAACTCATTTCCGTTAGAGTGAACAACATGAAAATGAACAAGAATTGCTCATTCAATGAATGTATGTTTATTTTATTGTTCAAATACTATTAGACAGAGCTAAATGCTGGTAAAAGAGGATATTCCATTGACGATGATTTGTCTGAGCTCATTGAGCCCTAGTGACGGGTACAGCCAGTATCTGTAAGAGTACATTTGTTCTATGCATACATACGAGATTATGATCGTATTAGATCCAGACCGAAGGGCTCCTTAAGGGTTCTCTCTGATAAGGGTTGCTTTGAAACTGATAGGCATTTAAAGATTTATGCAGTTAAATTGAATTAACATATTTAGACGAGTGTCAGAGTCAGCAGTCTTATATGGATCAAACTTCATGGCAAATACAAACCAATTTGCAATCAGCAAACACAGGATGAACCACAATACATATTATGTCATTTAAAAAAAAAGTTCCTTGTCTGTTTAAAAATACAAAACAAATAATAATCAATTGCCAGGCTGCCATATAGACAATCTTACATGATAGTATCCCAATTTCCTTGCAAGTTTTGTTGTCTGCGAGACACGTTTCAAAGTTAGATTTAAGGTTGTATGACTAAATAAATGCCGTTAAGAGTGTCAACGCGGTGTCTAATCAGAACCCAAACTGTTTGCAAACGCGCTTTATGGCGTCATTGAGGGTGAAAAAGTTAAGAAATTGACAATTAAACTTGTAAAGAAAAAGCAGACGAAAAACAAGCACCATCGCAGATGAACACGGGTTAACTATCGATTGAAGAGTTCTGATATTAAAGTATGTCACATATTTCAAACTTAATCCAAATATATTACCTGATTTAAGATTTGCGTCTATAATTTTTCTTTATGTTAATTTTCACTTAACCAATTACTCAACAGAAACGCCTTTTTACGCAACTAATTTACTTCGCCACTGAAGAAAATCGTTCCGTTTTATACAGTCATCACTCCAAAAAGACGGTGACTTGGCCCAGGCTAAAAGAAATGTAGAATGTGCCTTAAGGCGGACTCTGTTTTAATTCAAACCTGCTTTAAAATGTCACCTAAATGGTTATATATAGAGGATAACTGTTTTTTTCCCCAGTATCAGATCGAAATTATATCCATTTAGTGAACATCAGACGTTATATTTTCACTCGTTGCGTAACCACGAGTGAAAATATAACAGTCTGGTATTCACGAAATGGATTAAATTCAATCTTACACTGAAAAAAATCAGTTATTCTATTTATTTATGCTTTAAATCAACTTTTAAACGAAAGTGTTCGACAATTATAAGTGAAAGTAAATTATTTATCCCGTGTTGAGCCCCAAATTCACATCGAGCACTTTTTCTTGACAATTGCAGTACAATGACGTCACTAATTTATTGATTTGACGTCATCGGAATTACGTCGTTGCTTCCGATCTTAGATTCGTGTTCTTCCGTGGGTGGTTCGCGACAAATCGGACTGTCGGAATTTAACGATACATGTAATACATGATTGACTACGATCCTTTGGGAGCCGTACGGAGAAAATTCATAATAGAAACATGGCGTGGCGATAATTCTGCTGCTTGAATCAGCGAAATTATCAAGTGATATTACACTGCTATTTCCAGGTAATCCACTGAAAAGAATAAATAAAATACAATATTTACTATATACGAGCGTACTACACTCTATGGTAGTGAACTCTTTCCCCATGACTGTATAAGGTAGAACTATTAGGGGAGAATTAATCAAAGGCGTAAAAAGTGTGTTTATTGGTGAGTGAGTTGAGGCAACAGTGATACAAGCGTCAAACAGTTTGAAAATCGAATTACTCGTCGTCTGATCTAAAGTTAACCCCTTTCCTACCATGTCGTTATCAGCGTCAGACAATGTCATCTGTTTTTTTTGTAAACATTATAGTGTTTGTATTTTGACTCAGTAGTATTGACATGAGTGTCAAACAGTTTGGATTCTGACAAGACGCTGTGTAACGTGACGTCAGTATACAAACTATATGCAAATAACTATTGTACTCGGGGTAAGGCAGTGAAGGGGTTAAGTGTTTCAGATGTCTGTTAAGACTCGCTTAGTGGGATAAAATGTAATTGACATTGCCTTTTACAGAGATAAATACGATGAATATAGAACATGTGGAGACGAGATGGATCGCGCTAAATAGAGAATATCGTAGGCGACAGATGATTAGGAACACAGCAGCCTGAGTTATCTGTAAAACAGATATTAATATTTCAAACACTACATGTTTCTAATTTCAAGGCCATGCATGTGAATATTTTTCTCTTTGGTTATACCACGTGTATCGGTAAAATGTTGGCGGTATTCAATAAATAATAATGGAGAAAAATCTTGAGATGCATTAAATCATTCAACCCTTATCTTAAAACGGAATAAAGTGTTTCCAATTAAGTTAGTCCGTTTTTGACTAACTATGGTTGTTTTTACAATAATCTGCAAAAGTTTCAAACACGATAGAATCCTCTTATATTGGTAAACACTGTTTGTATTGGACACTTGTACTATTTTACAGGTACACTCTCGATAAATGGTGCGTTTACTTGACGCTAGGTTGTTTCAATATGTTTAGCTCAGTCTATCGGGAAAAATGAATGTCCACAACCTTAACTGATTGCAAAATAATTGATCATATTCTGAGATATTGAAGTAGTTAGAAACACAATATCCAAAGTCTAGAAAGGGGTACCTTAGGGAACACGATATTGATATGACCATCTGTAACTGTCCAGCAGGTTACTTTGTTATTGATAGTCCTATGTCTGAAATGTATTTTCAAATCCTATTCATTTCCTAAAATGTTCTTGTTACAATTTCGCAAAATTGGAACTTCTTGAATATGATAAGATATTAACCATGCATAGGGTCTATATACGACGCATATAATGAATGAAAATGCATTTCGATAGAGAAAACGTGATTACATTCAGCGAGCGAATCTACCCGATTTTGTCTCGACATTTAATTGACACTATGTCATGATTATCAGACGGACTTACCATAAATTATTTTAAATTGTATATAGAATGTATTCATTTAATCGGAATAATATATACACTATTTATACAATCATTACGTATCATTACCCTTGCTTGTAAATGTTCTCTTTACAAGGTTATTTGTATTAATGGATTACTCTTTACATACCACTATATAAATGTTTCAACATTTGGACTATTGCAAGCTCTTAGGAAATCAACCTTTATCTAATTGACAACTATTTATGGGGCCAAATTCATAAAACTTCGTATGACAAAAACAGTTGTAAGTCAAAACTTTAAAGTACAATTAATTTCTTATTTCTCTATGTAATCATATATTGTGACATCTCTTTGGAATTGTCTTTTCAAGACAATTCCAAAACGATGTCACAAGACAGGATTAGATGGAGAAATACATAATAATTGAGACTTTTATAATCTGCTTTACGACAACATTTGTCGTACGAAGTTTAATGAATCGGGCCCCTGTTATGTAAAAGCAAGATTTTGAAAATGCGGTTCCTTTAAAACAACGGATGGTTCATACTATGGTATGCCATGACATCATTAACAATTATTTTTAGAACTTTTGACATTAGAAATATTCTAATGAGTTTCGAACAGTTAGGATCCTTATCAGAAGCTACCGTTACGTGTTTGCAAATAAACAGTGTACAGTGGAGAAAACTTTATTCTTTCCAAATAAACGCGTTTACGTTAAAACTATTATTTCCATTCCAAACAGTTTGGAGCAAGATCGTACGCCGGGTTTAATGTTCCTACCGTACAATAACAGTAGAGACTACGCTTTTCTTTTCCAAAACAATTATTTCAATTTCAAGCAGTTTTGAGCCAGATCAGACGTAGGGTAACGCAGTGTCTAACCAGGCTCTAAATCAGTTGCCACTCAGATAAAAGAAATCCTCAGAATGTTAAAAAATATTTCATTTTTTTCATTTTATTGTTTTGCTTTTAATTTTGTTTAAAAGGGAAATAATAACATCTTCTCAACGGTAGTATAGCGTAGGGGTGTGTGAATATTCTGAAAAATACATATACGAACATTCAAAGGATATATATATAGTCTTGTTCGAGTTATTTTATAGTAGAAATTACCAATATTAACTAACTATGTACAATACGTTTATGGTTTCTATTTATGCAGAAGTATTGATACAAGAGTTAAGCAAGATCAGCTGGAGCAGTTTATGTTTATTCAGGGGTGAAACATCTTCAGTTACTTGCCTAAAGCACCCAAATTAAAAGGAGCGAGAGTCACGTACATTTTTCTAAATGTTGATATTAGTGCTCGGTAAATAAGAGGTAATGAGTACTAACAACATAAAGAATACCATCTACATATACAGCTAATTTTCCATAAATAAAGTGCTCCCTATCTACAACGACACCGAATTGGAGATACAGGTTATGTGTTTTGATCGGAGGGTTGTTACAGGGAGGAAACATTAAGACTTGGCTTACATTTGCTAACAGTAACTTGAATCCAAATCAGAAACCGCGTAATGCGGCGTCTGATCTGGATTCAAGCTGTTTGTCACTCGTCATTACGTTTCTAATTCTTTCAAAATGTCCACTTATATGTAACTTTGAGAAAAATAGCAGACGACAATTTTAAACAGACGGTATTGAAGTCGTAAAAGCTTTGTACATAGTTGTCTTGTTTAGGGAAATCCAGAAAGCGTTGTTGTAAGGAGGGGTCGTTGTTGTGAGGGCGTTGTCGGGAGGGAATACTGCAAAAGCAAACACAGCAGACGTTCTGGTTCTATTTGACCAATAACTGCCAATTGCCGAGACAATATCATGCATTAAACTTTTGAAGGGTGCTTTTAACTGTTATTTCTCGACAGTAATCAGTTATATATTGTCGAAGACATATTTAAACAGACATTTATATGGATCAATGACGAAGAAGGAAAATACCAATTCTTAAAACAAAGTTCTCCCTGTTTTTAATGCCTACAATGAACATCTATCAGAAACTAATCACAAGAGATATTGTTTAGATGCGTTTATTCTTACATTGATAACATTTTGTCTGATGAATTACTATTTTTACGTCAAATTTATATCTAAAATTACAACAAACAATGCATATCCATTCAGGAGGCATGTGAAATTGGCTACACTGTTTGCAAAGGATTTTATATCCAGTTCAAAATACGTAAGGGATTACTGAAGATGAATCGGGAGTTTTATAAAAAGGTGCAGGATAAAGGAAACCCATTAAAAAGAATATCCCAAAAGAGCTGGATTGTATAAATGTTGTTCTCGTTCTGCTCTGACCACATTGAAAGGAATTATGAATAGGAAGGCGAAGGAACTGCAGTCAGACCTAACCTATATTGAGCAACCTTTCTTTGGAGAAGAGTACATGTTATCAATACAGGTGATGGTTTAACTCAGGATAAAAATCATGCAGAAAGCATCTGCGTGAGCTTTCTGTCTTATTTTTATCCTGCATTTAGCAACCGACTGTTTAAAAGACTGCTGAAGAATGTATTGAATGGTCGCTTCCTACTTTGTTCTTTAAAGGAGAAAATACCGTCCAGTGAGTCTGCAAATTACCAAGTTTAAACTGCATTATTATTTAACATATATTATCTTTTAAAGTAAGCCTTCTTTTTTTAAAAGAAGTATGGTACATGCAAGACACCCCTTTCCAGAAATGGACGACTTTCAACCGTGGGAATTTTAAGAAATCGGATGTTTATTGACCCAATTCTAAATCTCGAAAAACACTTTCTTTTGAGAAGGCTCCTTCTTCTAACAAATTTGTTTGTCATATCGTGAGAGTAAATCACTCTTGAGCGAAATGAAAATATTTTAGTTTTAATTCATTTAATAAGAGCAGTAATGACGAATAACAGCCATATATACATTATGCTATTAACCCATGGCATTATCAATTTAAAATTAAATTGTCGGTTGCTTTTATTTCTATAAATTAAATTTAGATATTTTGACTAAACTAGATGAAATAACACTCTAGTGTCACGTTTATTCGTCTTTTACAAAAAGTATACATTAAAGAGTATATTTTCCTCTGCAAACAGTGTAGACCCATATAAGATTTTTTCCTGTCGGGTCCCTTAGGCCTCCGATGAGAGGAGAGGATTCTGTAGAAACCCTCTTACCAGGGTATGTACTGTGCGTCATTTTTAAATTAATCCTAAAATGTCATAAATGGACGCAGTTAAAAAAACGTAGAAATTTACCATTTTAAAAGTGTTTAGAAATTTATTTGAATCTGAGAGGCAAAACGTTTTGAGTCTTGTCTGGCTCTATCTGTTTGCAATGGAATTTAGCAAAAACATCACCATTGGGTTCAATAGGGAGTTTTATACAGTGGAGAAGACGTTATTCTTTCCCGTTTAAATGCAACGAAACGCAAACGCATTGCAATAAACCGTAATAATTGACAACTTATTGACAAATTTGATTTCTGTTTTTTAATCTGAGTGGCAAACAGCTTGGAGCCTGATCAGACGCCGGGCTACCCGGCGTCTGATCTGGCTTCAAACTGTTTGCAGTGGAAATAATAGTTGAAGCGTAAACGCGTTTATTTGGAAAGAATAACGTCTTCTCCACTGTATTCAATTTGAATACATGTTGTGTATTAGTCTTCAGTATGTACAATGATTATATACATTGTAATTGAATTCATTTGCCTTTTATATCTACATAAGGGAGTCAATACCTATCAGTGTTTAAGCAAATCGACCTGCACAATATAAACAAATCACGGAAAAGCACTTTGTTCCCTCAAGAGTTTTCTTGCGTGATTAACCCTTTCCCTGCCGAGTTTTATCGTCTGCTTGTACCCTCTTTCCGCCAAAATATCGTCTGCATTATTAGTGTCGTCTGCAATAATTCTAAATTAAGATTGATTTAGGCCTGTTTTGACTGAAAAAATATCGATACGAGTTTCAAACAGACTGGATCCTGATCAGACGCCGCGTCACGCTAATCAGGATCCAGACTGTTTGCAAAGTCGCCTTTTGTGCCGTTGGCAGTTAAAGAGTTAAAGCGCCTATGTATCATTATTGTGACATTAATTCCTGCGTCATCTGGCCCAGGCCGTTGATTAACGCTTGTTATGTCAACTAAATGTGGCTATAGACAAGTGAGACTGTTTATTAGTCTGCGAAGTTAGGTCACATTGCCAACCCACCAGTTGTAAATATGTTTGTTACATAAGTTGTGCCTTGTATACGGAGTCAATGTTTGTAGAACTTTTTTATCGCAATTACTACTTGTTCGAAGTTGTTTCTGTATCCTAAATGGTAGAACAAGCTTAACTCTTTCCTCCCTGAAACTTTAAATGGACAATTCCAGTTTCCATTTTAGTCTAGTCCATTTCTGACTTTTATAGGTTGTTTTGTCATGCTTGGCATTATGACAAACAGTGAAGACCCTGATCAGAGGGCTCCTTTCGGAGCCCTCTGATCTGGGCCTTCACTGCTTGCACAGGACAAGTGTACTATTCACATGTACACTGTTTGAAAATGACGCCTATATGCGGGACTAGGGTTCAAAGGGTTAAAGAAGGTTAAAAGTAAAGTAAAATCGCATCAGGCGCATCCTGCTTAACTTTCAACCTGATTTAAAGTGGTCACCGGTCTTCTATACTAGAAATAGGCTAGGGGTACTTGTAAAGGGTCAAATGAAACTAAACGTTAAAGCAATGTAACCTAATGTAGAAATGTGTTCAGAAACGCAACAGATTGGAACCTGGTCAGCTTGATTAACACGAAAGTGTTTATAAGCATATTATAACGTCATCTCAATGTGTATTAGTCGACCGTACTCAAACAATAAAGTACCAGTCCATTTAACCCATATTAACACTATAGTTTAGAAGACAGGTGACCACTTAAAAGCAGATTGAAAGTAAAGCAGAATGCGCTTTAAGGCGCAATCTACTTTACTTTCAGCCTGCTTTAAGCTAGAATCTGCTACGATATATTCTTAAGGTACACATTCATAACTGTATAAATTGGAACTATTTTCTTAAGTGGAGGAATAAATTAATTGCGCTACTACATGTACTTGGGGAAGGGGTTAAAATGTCATAAACCTTAAGCACCATTGCTGAGCTGTAGACATCACCAAACCTAAAACCTTTCATAATTATGAACAATAAAGTCACCCTCTGTTACAATTGTGCTAAAAACATGTAAAATTGAACCCGTAAATCGTTTAGGACAGACAGAAAACTCATCAAAACAGTATCAGGAGAGGTAAAATGGCATTCCTTTCTCCTTTTGTGACGAAAAACGATATTTATTTATGTTCGTAACAGACAATACATTTAGTATAACTGTTCCATGCCAGGATATCAATACTTAGAAGTTATTGGTTGTACATGTATAACGTTTCTTAATCCTTCCCAATAGAAGCGAATTTCAACGCATTCTGATTATTCCTCCACTTAATCCAAATTTATACAGTCATAACATGTACCAAAATAAATATTTTTACATCCTCGCAGATGGATGCTTCAAAAGGCTGAACGTTGTAATTTCAGCTTGCTTTAAGTAATAACCTGACTTCAACTACTAGAAACAAGCTTTTAGGTAAAGTGTTGACCCTTTCATCTCCAGATATTATCGTCTAATTTACATGTAACCTCTTTATCGTAATGTTATTGTCTGTTAGAAAACTTCTACGAGTGTCTTATTTTCGTGACTTAGAATTTACTCAAGCGCTATAATGCAACTAATATTTTCTATTAGTTGTATTGTGATTCAAAATAAATGCATGCTATACTGTATAGAAAAAACCAATAGATTTAGAACTGATTGGATGTCGTAAAGCATAATCTTTTGAAATTATCGAGACTATTTGATGTACATGTATGTTTATTCCAAAAATTCCAATAAAATATCGTTTACAGTAGAGAAAATATTATGCTCCAATTTAAGCGAAACTTTACTCAAAGGGTGGAATTCATTGTAGAAAACAAATATTTTTTAATGTAAACTTTTAATTTTTGTCAGAGTGGAAAAAAGTATCGAGCCTCATCAGAGGCATGTTTCCCTTTGGCATTTTGCAATGGAAACATTGTGGTAAAAATGATTAAATACCGGTATATACAGTAGAGATTTACATGTATAGTGGAGAATCTGTTATTCTTTCCCGTTTAAACGCAAACGTACGCAAACGCAAAGCACTACAACATAGAAAAGCACAACTTTTGGACAATTCTGATAATTCATGTTTATCTTGGTGGCAAACAGTTTGGAGCCTGATCAGACGCCGGGTTACCCGGCGTCTGGTCTGGCTCCAAACTGTTTGCACTGCAAATAATAGTTTTAGCGTAAACGCGTTTATTGGGAAAGAATAACACATGCTCCACTGTATATTAATTAGATTAAAATAAATTGTAGGAATTGGCAAAAAAATGTGTCCGTTTCTCCATTTCATTGCCATGCGTTTGCGTTTAATGTGAGTGTGAAAGGGAAAGAATAACGTTTTCTCCACGGTATGCAATAGTTAACTAATGCTTCTGTCTAGTGTATATCTGTGTGTGAGTGTGGAAGAGGGGAGGGGATTGACAGAAAACGGCCAAAATAAAACTTAAATGCATGAGAGATATATAAGATCTGTCATGAATTCGATGCTAATCTCGAACTAGTCTAGAATTGACATGTTATTAAGCGAGCCTTGGCGAGCTTACATGTAATAACTTTTTTTTTCTAGACGAGTCGGAGATCAACTTGTCTTAAACATCGACGAGTGACAGATTCTTTATCTCATATAACCAACGATTTTAAGCTATTTTCAAAGCAATAGGCATTTTTTGGAACCCCGATGACGTGAAAACGCCTTTAAAAATAATGAAGTTATAATGACGTCATCAAATTGATCTCACACATGTTGGATACAAGGGTATTCGTGATCGCTGTTCGCTTTAGAAAACGAGGCTAGTTATGTGAGAAAATGTAGTTGCTTATCAGACGTTTCCTCTGAGTTAGGTCTACAGAGTTTGCTAACTATGTTAATATGCAGTTCCCTCACTCTAAGGAAACCCATGCGTAGAGGCAAAACATCGTAATGGCTGTATAAAACTAGATACTACATTAATTACTCGGCGTATATATAATACCGTATGTTTTTTATAAGTCTTCTTTCCTTTTCTATATTATCAACTATCCTGAAATTAATTTACATTATTAATCATTGCTATTGGTTAGTTCTTGGCATTAATGGACATAGTATATTGACAGTTCCCATAGCTCTAGACACTGTGTCTAGGAAATAAATCGTTAAGAGAAAGCATGTTTATACTGTAATGCTTTATGGGATATGCCTAGAACGTTACGATGATGTCAAAAAGCTCATCGTCTGGTCAAAACATGTGCAGCACTAAACAATACTCGAATTTTACCTAAACTTTATGTCATTTGTAACGACATTCAGATAAACATTGTTTGATTGCTAAAACATTCATTTGAGCGATATGCTGATAGCCCAAACAGACCATTATATAAACAAGTACACCATGCTATGTTCTATTCATTAGAGGTATGCATAACGACGCTTTTTCTTAAAAAATGGTGTTCAATGAAAATCAAGTGTAATAATATTATGTTAACATTACCACACTGCTTTTTAAAGGAACATTATATTTTTGGCTTCTTGTGCGTTTTGGCTGTAAAGAATATGGCATAAAAAGACGCGGAGTCTTGTCTGGGTCTTCACTGTTTGCGAAGTATATACTCACTCGGACTTTAATATCACAAAACCAATACGATAGAGGCTAAGACTACACAGTAATAGTGCCTCTTTCTAATACATGCATACAAAGTTGAGACGTTATTCTTTCCTTATAAACGCATTTATGCTAAAACAATTATTCCTATAGCAAATACAGCGTTCCCTCTCTACAACGGCCCTCCAAACAACGACTCCCTCCTTACAACGACATTCACCACTGTTCCCACGAAAATTATGTTTTATGCATGCAATGATGCATCATTATCTACATAAAATTGTTGTCTGCTGTTTTTCTTACATAAATGACATTTTAAGAGAAAAAAACATAATGACAAATGACAAACAGCTTGAATCCAGATCAGACGCCGCGTAACGCGGCGTCTGATCTGGATTCGAGCTGTTTGCAAATATTAACCAAGTTCCCTCCCTATAACGACTCCCTCTGAACAACGCACATATTTGTTGTCTCCCATTGGGTGTCGCTGTAGAGAGGGAGCGCTGTAGTTTGGAGCCAGATCAGACACCATGTAATCCGGTGTCTATGTTTACCATTTGAATTTAAAAGAATCGTAAGACATGTCTAAAGGTTGTTTTGCTAAATTTCATTGCATTGCGCTTGCCTTTCGTTTGTCTTTAAACGGAAGTAATAACGTCTTCGTCGCTGTTATGTGATAAACAATCGAAACCTAATAAAACAGCCGTCTAGTCGTCTGCCTGTTTACGTTACAAATGTGACAGTACTATTTATATCAAATCACCTATTGAAAATAAGCTTCACGTAGACACAATAAATTACGGAATCGCCATGTATCCCTGGTAATAATAGAGCTTCTTCTTTATATAACTACACAAACAGTGAAATACTAGACGTTATGATACACATGAACGAACCGGACCTATTTGATATGTATTTTGACCTATAGAAAATGCCTCATGACATTCACATTTCTGGTTTGCTCATGAATGCCATGTCCTTACTTGAACTCTTTTGAATTAAAACAGTGCCCTTTACCAATTACCCAATTGCCTATTTCTAGTTTTGAAGACAATCGACTACTTAGAGAAGATTGAAAGTAAAGCAGAATGTGCCTGAGACTCAGTCTGTTTTACTTTCAGCCTGCTTTAAGCTATTATAGGAAACTTTCTTATGTAGCATATTCATTACTGTATAAAGCGTAACTGTTTATTTCAGTGGAGATATCTATGAAAGGTGTAATAATGCATATTTAAGGGGCAGTAGGTTCAACCAATTACAAACTTTTTCCGGACATTATATTATTTGCGTTGACAGTTTGTATACTTTTAACCTCCTTTAAGTGGTCACCTGTCTTCAAAAATAGATATATCGATGTAGTAAGAGGTTAATTGACATTGCTCAGCCGGACGTTACTGATAGTTTGACGAACTTCATACAGTGGAGAAGACGTTATTATTTCCCAATAAACGCGTTTACGCTAAAACTATTATTTCTATTGCAAACAGTAACCCGGCGTCTGATCAGGCTCCAAACTGTTTGCCACCAAAATAAAAATGAATTATCAGAAGTATCCAAAAGTTGCACTTTTGTACATTTTAGCGTTTTGCGTTTCGTTTCGTTTAAACGGGAAAGAATAACGTTTTCTCCACTGTAGTTACAAATGTAAGAGTGCTATGGAAGGATACTTACAGTGGAGAAAACGTTGTTCTTTCCCAATAAACGCGATAACGCTTAATTTATTATTTCCGATGAAAATAGTCGGAGCCAGATCAGACACCGGGTTACCCGGTGTCTGATCAGGCTTCAAACTGTTTTCTATTCATATTAAGATAAATAGCCAACAAGTTGCCATTTTCTACATTTTATTGCAGTACGTTTGCGTTTAAATAGGAAGTAATAACGTATTCTCAACTATAATTTACGGGAAAATATAACAATGAAATTTCTCTTAATAGATAATATTATATGTGATGGACTTGAAAATCCCGTGTTTCCCCTCTCTCCCTCAACTCTACGGTAGTGAATTAACTTTGTTTTATATACACATGTAGCTATTTGACATTAATCTATGCGGTACATTGGCCTCTTGTATCGTAAAAGATATACTGTCTATGGTGTATATCTTTTGTTTAGATGTTTATACAGGTTACAAATGTATAGGCCCTCTATGATGAATGTTAAGCACACTTATTTCAAATGTAACTGTAAGTATCAGCAATGGAGAACATGTTTTTGTTCCATTTAAACACAACCCAAGCGCAAACGCTGATGAAAAATGTAGAATTTTTCAATTGTGTGAAATTTTAAGTAATTATTTTAATGGAAGTGACACACTGTTTGGACCCTGATCAGATTCCGGATAAACATGATCCCAAATGTTTGCATAGGAGTAATTGTCATAGCATTTACAAGTTTATTTCAGTCTTATCCACTGAACATTTATATACAATATCACGGTTTTACTTATGCACGAGATGCTCTTCTAAATACAAGTAGAGCATGCTATATTCTATTTCAAATAGTTTTTATTGTAGATTTACTTGTGGTGTATATACAATCATTTATTAAAAATAAAAATGAAACAAAAACGACATGTTCATGACTGCATATGCTTTGTTCAGCTGAATACATACTACATGTAAGTACTAATATATGTAGTAACTACTAGTATTTCTTACATGTGTAGCAGAACTTAACAGACATTTCTCCGTAGAAGTTCGCTCATATTTTGACGTAATTCATAGTTAAGAATTATTAGGATGAATATTTTATTTACGGATAAATATAACAATGAAATACTTGAGTTTTCTTTGAATCAATAATCTTACGTACATGTATTGAACACTTTGGTAATCCTGTGTTTCTCTCTCAATTCTACGGAAATAAATTTATTTTGTTTCTTCTAGGTATTTGACATTACTTGATGCAGTACATTGACCTCTTGTATCATAGAAGACATAATGTCTGTGGTGTATATCTTTTGTAGGGATATTTGTTCAGGGTATAAATGATAAATGTGAATTATTTCAAGGGAAAGTGTAAACATCTACGGTGGAAAAGAAGTTATTCTTTCCCATTTTGAGCGATATTAAAAGTTAACGCAATGCAAAAAATATAACATATGACGTGCTGTCTTCTACAATGTATTTCTATGCACACAAACAATGAATCATATCACCCCATATTGCTACTGACATATACATGTATATGATATCAGTGTTAAACAGGTTGAATCCGGTGAATCATTTTGATTTTATTATACAGTAAAACCTCTTTATTATGACCACTTATTTTTTATAATAAAGTTTACGACAAGTGATTGCTTAGAGCAATGTGACAGTAAACAGAAAGCTCCTAAAGGAGTTCTCTGTTTTACTGTCAAGTTGCTTTAAGCTATCACCTCTCTTTTATGCAATTAATTAGCTTTCGTTTTAATGGTCGTAAAAGAGAGGTTTTACTGTATATATCCCATAGAAAAATAAACATAATTATTAACATTTGTCAAGGTGTTAGCGGTTTCTGCACGTAATCTGTAAAGACAAGCTGGTTATTGAATTTCAAAAGCGACATTAAATACATAAAATAAAGGCATGTGAAGGAAAAACAAACAACAAACAAAAAGACGGACAAACTACTGGTTTGTTGTAAAATCTCAATTTGAAATAAAAGACGGTAACTTATTTGACATTGCAGGGCCGATAAACTTGAACATCAAATGTTTCCATGGAAAGGAAATAGCATACTTGACTATTCTATAAAAGATCGAGTAACACGTGCCCGCTTAAAACTATGAAGCCGCTGAACGGTACAGATAGAGAACTTATGATAGAGCCTATGCCCGCATACTTTATTTAAGAAACTACCACATTATTCATATCTCAAAATATTTGAAGACATAGTTATCCCTTTCTCTGTCACTATGACGTTATAACCGTTCTAATATAGTAGCTGCCATATCATCTTTTGGTAAGATTTTTAATCCGCCTTCTTTTTTAATTTATCTGTTTACAAAATGTTGACTTTTGTTAAAGTAAACACGTATACATATGTTTTACCTAAAAGCATTGATATTAGTGTCGACGAGTTTGGATGACGATGCGTCTGATCAGTATATAAGTTGTTTGCAAATGTATGTGTATGTCAGTGAAATAGTTAAAACGAATTACAACTCTATGTATAGTATTAAGAATTCTGAAATACAACTATTGTTTCTACATTAACATGTATTGAACTGGTTTTGTAATCAGGTTTTTATCATCATTATCTAGTCAGATTTCTAATTTTTGACTCTTGGCATATCTAATTTAAACGGTAGATTTTATTTATGATATGCTTTATACAAACATATACAATGTATACAGAAACCAATTTAGTACAACTAATATATTTTAGCAGAGTAAGGGAACACATATATAAGGGAAATCTACAATAAACATCCGAGTATATTACAAAAACTTAAATGACAAAATAAATCTGTATAAGGGGAGATCCTTTGAAAGCACAGAAAGCAAAGCAAATACCGAAAATTGCAGACTCGGTTTAATTGAGTCTGTTCATGAGCAATACTGAAATATGCAACAGTGCTCACGCCCCCTAGCACCGGCTTAAGCGGAATTCAACTTTCAACTTTAAATGCGCTGAAATCAATGATTCCAAAGGACCAGAAAGTATAACAACACTGAGAATGAAGTACGGGGCGACTTTTTACAGCCGCCACACAAGCACTTAACACCTGCTGTTGTGAATTATATAAATCTGTATAAGGGGAGATCCTTTGAAAGCACAGAAAGCAAAGCAAATACCGAAAATTGCAGACTCGGTTTAATTGAGTCTGTTCATGAGCAATACTGAAATATGCAACAGTGCTCACGCCCCCTAAGTTGCTTGGGTGTATACGGCAGTGGTTTGCTTAACTCATTACTCCTTAAATACCTTTTTACACATAAAATAATGTATGCCTCCACTGAAGAAAATGTTTCTCTTTGATACACTTACGACTATGTGTTGTAAGAAATAATTCAAATAACCTAGCAGATGATAGCTTTCAGTAACAATCTGTCTTCAATACCAAAAACAATGATAATGAGGAATGGGTTAATCAGGGTACTGAATTGCCCTTCTGGGTGACACACCATGGATTCTTTGCTTCAGTGGTAGTAATAGTCAGACGTAAGGGTAAAGTGCTCCCTCCCTACCACGGCTCTTCCAACAACGGTTCCCTCCATACAGCAATGTTTGTCGCTGTTCGCCAAACAAGACAATAATGTCTAAACCTTTTACTGCTGCAATGGCGTTTGCTACTTTTCTCAAGGTTACATATTAGACATGTTGACAGTAACAGCATAATGACGAGAGGCTAGCAGCTTGAATCCAGATCAGACGCCGCATAACGCAAATGTAAGACAAGTAGTGCTAAGCACTCTAAAGGTTTAATTTTCCTTCCCTAATACAAATCCCTCTGAACAACACGCACACTCTTTGTGTACCATTTGATGTTGTTGTAGAGACAGAGTACTGTATATATTACAGTCTGAAGAGAAAAAACGCGTTTTCGCTAAAACTACTATTTCTAATGCAAATAGTTTGGAGCCAGATCAGACATCGCTCCGAACTGTTTGCCGCTCTGATAAAAATAGATAGTCAGAATTGTCAAAAGGTTGTCATTTTCTACATTTCATTGCAATGCGTTTGCTTTTCGTGTTCGTATTAAAACGGGAAATATCCACTTTAATGGTCAGACGTTAGGGTATATCTTACAGTCTGAAGAGAAAACAATGATTTCATTATTAATTGATATCCGAAATTGATATGATATTGTCTGACATGGAACAATTGTTTTCTACTACTGACTGTCTGGTTTGGTTTTCGCAAACAAGCAAAGAGTAAACAGGTCCATCGCCATATTATTGTCTGCCTACAAATGTTAGTCTACATTTTTCAATCTTATTGGCACTGAATGAAAATATAGATTTAAACGGGCAGACATGGCGCTAACGAAATAGAAACGACAATGCATTTTGAGCTTTATTATAATTCCTGAAGTTATTGGACGTTTTTAAAATTGTTTATTTATTCTCGACCCGAAATGGCTTATTGCACATCTGTAGATATTAAGATTTATTTCTGGTTGTTTACTGAGAAATTACAGTAGATAATCACTTGATAATCTCACTGTTTAAAACAATGGAATTATCGCCTTGCGATAACCCACTGTTGCATCTTTTATGGGTTTTTCTCTCTCCAAGGATCGTGGTCAATCGTGAAAACTACAAAACGAGTCCTAGATCGTAAATAATGACGTTATACCGATGACGGCAAATCAATGAATCAGTGATGTCATGGTACGTCAAACTGTCACGAAAATATGTTCGATATAAACTTGAGAGTCCACACAGGGTACATGTACACTTTTGTACTTTTGCTTTTAACTGACAAACAATTCAGTTCAAAAGGTCGTTTAAAAGCATGACATACAATGTAAATAGAATAACTGATTTTTTTAGTGACGAATTGAAATTTAATTCATTCATGCAAATACAACGTTTGATGCTCTCACTATATCAAATTCGATAGTACACGGAACAGTACAGTTATTCCCCATATACCTACACAACCCTTCAAACATTTATGCCTTCTAGGGTTAAGTATTTTGTCCATATTTTGCAAGAGCATGTCATTTTCTGCAATGTATTGCATTGTCGTTCGGTGCTATATGACTAATATTGTGAGGCAGTGCCGTAAAGCTGAACTACAATCTAAAACAAGTGTCTTGCATTCAGAGTTGTTTAAACGAGAAAGAATAACCTCTTCCCAACGGTAAGAGGTAAAGCAGTGAAGGGATTAAATAAAACAATACATTTTGACTGATGTTCTTACGCAAATATAAGTTCCGTGATTTTCCATAATATTTAGCTTTTCGTATAAAATATGGATATTTGCATTAAACAGTTTCGTTCGATATTCATCATGCTTTCATTTCGAAATAAAAATGCATACATGTACTTTGATAATGCAACCGTACTTAAACACGGTACAGTGCAGAAAACAATTGTATTTCAAAATACACGTGTTTATGCTAAAACCATTATACGCAGTTCATACAGTTTGGTCTTGGTCAACCCCGTTTTGCCTGACTGTCTGGTGCGTAGGTTTGTATGCAATTGTAGTACTACGTAGAGGAAAAGGTAGAAGCTACCACATACGTTCAAAATCAAGGGTTAAGGGTTTGACATGACTCCCCCTAATACATGTACGTGTATACTTGGATTAAACCTGTATAATGTGGCTACTCAAAGACGATAAAAGTTTTGTATATTTAACCGGTGACTTTCAATCTTTATTAAGCGACCGCTCAGTGGAAACAGTGCGAATATGTAGAGGTGACATAATGCAGAAATCTACTATACTTCCTTATTTTCTGTATAATGCACGTGGGTCTTTTATTGGGATGTTTGTTAAAGACTTTTCCTCAGTCTATTGAGGGACCGCCAGCATATTGTTCTGGAGGTGTCAATGTAACTGTAAAGCACGTGCAATACAATCTCAGTTTACCTGGTGAGGTCCAGATTATACTCATGCTCTAGTGATTTTCAATGGTTATTTCTAACCAAACTATCAAATATAAAGGTCCGGTCTCACATAAGACGATTCAATGGTTCAATTTGCACAAGACCCATGCTTTTTGCAAGAAAATTGACAGTAAATAATCTGGCAAGGCGTTATGACCAAAAGGTCATCAAGAGATAACTTTAACACAATACCGTAATGGCCTCAAGCGTTGGGACAGGCTGGACTAAGCAAACAGTGTATAACCTAATCAGATCGCTCCCTCAGGAGCAGTCTGGTCACGTTCATCACTGTTTGCCATTCAGACTGCACCTTTCGGACCAATTACTGTGTGATAAAAACTATAAGTTTAATTTTTAGTATTAAGCAGTTATACAGGGTGTCCCAATTTTCATATATGTATATTTTAATAATAATACAGGAATGTAACACGGTTTTGTCAAGGTATAAATTAACACAAAAGTGTTTTGAAAAACAATATAAGCGTTTCTTCCTTTTAGTAAGTTCAGTGAAGAAGACGTTATTCTTTTCTGTTTAAACGGGGCATATGCAGTTTCCATTCGCGAATTAATCTTTGGAACTTGGGACAGCAAACATTTGGCGGATTTTTTCACAATTTGTTCTTAACCGATCTATGCCTTCCTACTAGTGGAAACCATGACTCCCGACCAATATTCTTCTTTATTAATGAGATAAATTGCAGGAAAATTGACATAAGAATCTACCTTATAAAGAGCGGCTATCTGCGTTTCTTTATGACACAAAAACCGATATATTTATCCTACTTTAAAATGACGTCAAAAATAGCCTTTTTTCGCGCCAAACTGTCAAGTTGTTTACTAGAATGTAAACATTGGAACTTATTTGTCTGCTTTCGAATGTACACAGCTTCAGTAAATCGGTCATGGCTGTTCCGTATAGGGTTCACATTATTCGTGTTTTTTACCTCTAATATGGATTAAACATACATGCGTACTAACAAAATGTTTATTTAATGTTAGAAATTACAGCAAATATATTGTAAATATAAGAAATGAACTGATTTTATTCGGCGTTCAAGCGAAATGAACGATAGAACATTATCGGCAAATTTTCATTAATCGCTAGCGCAATTCATGGTATTTGCCGATAATTTTCTGCCGTTCATTTCGCTTGAACGCCGAAAAAAATAATTTCATTTCTTAAAGTAAACGCGTTTATTGGGACAGAATAACGTCTTTTCCACTGTACATTTAAATGCCAAAGGTTAAACACTCGTTAGTTCGAGTACCTAAAACGGATGAACCCTTTCTCATTTATATGAGATACCTATAGTTACTATTTCAACAGCAATAGATAGTACTTTATTGATCATAATTGACCCTTATAATGGGACTGGGGGATTTATGACCGATTTACCATACTAACAGAGTTTTGTTTCATATATAGATATATAAATAGATCATTTAAGACAGGGACGTGCGCCTAAATGATACATGTTTATCGAATAAGAAGCCTATTTGGAGACAGCTAGTTGGGAGGTCCGGCGGCCGATATTCCTTTTATTGTCGGAATCGTCTCATCTTGCTGTTTGTCGAGTGTTAATACTGCTAGCACATGCAGTGCAAATTAACCATACTCGTCTGTACTAATACAGTGGAGAAGGTGTTATTCTTCCCCGTTTAAATGCAAACGAAACGCAAACGCATTGCAAAAAATGGAGAAAAATGACAACTTTTGACAATTTTGACTTTTGATTTTAACCTTGACGGCAAACAGTTTGTAGCCTGATCAGACGCCGGGTTTCCCGGCGTCTGATCTGGCACCAAACTGTTTGCAAATGGAATAATATATTTAGCATAAACGCGTTTATTGAGAAATAATTCTCCACTGTAACACTGCGCTTAACATGGTAGAAGACATAATACATAACGTTTCTCACAAAGTTTCCCTGATTTATGAGTTGCGGAATGATATGTTATATGTAAACTAATGAACAAATAATATGTAATAATCTTAATGCCAGTTTGTGCGTGTGGGTGTGAGGGATGTTCGTGGATGTGGGTGCAATCGAAAAGGAATATTATGAACATTATTGGAAGACATAATTAATTAAATAATCATTTCCAGAAAAGAACGTTAAATTTGCCGATATGATATTTGCCAGTAGATCTAGCTGGCTCAACAAAAGACCTTTATTCTTAGAATTAACATATTGGAAGCATCCATCGAGAATAAACGAGATAGCGAAGATCAATGCACATATAAAATATTTACACCGCATAATAATAGTTATTTATATTTTAGTAAAGAAACTTACATTTGTACGATTTAACCCCTTCACTGCCTTACCCCGAGCACAACAGTGGTGTTTAGCAAACAGTTTGGATCCTGATTAGACGCCGCGTTAAGCGGCGTCTGATCAGGATCCAAACTGTTTGACACTCATTTTAATATTTATTCAGTCAAAATAGCAAAAACTTAAAATTTAAGAAATAAAAGCAGACGACAATTGTTTAAAATTGATGACGTCACGGCAGTGAAGGGGTTAAATGTAAATGTTACTGAGGAAGAAATACTGACTTAAAGGAAAGCAACTTTACCAATTTACAGCGCCCCCTCTCTACAGCAACACATATTGGGAGAAATAAGATGGGGTGTGTCGTTCGGTGAGAGTTGTTAAAGGGACGGAAAATTAACACCCCTAGAATGCTTACTTTTGCAAACAGTTTGGGCCGAGATCAGACCCCATGTATGTTAACGACGAGTATACTCGTCGCTAGGGTAAAGTGTTAACACCTTCACTAAAACCCGACTACATAAGTATGAGTAATACACGGGGATCCTAACCGGGCGACGCGAAACAAGGGGTGCAGGATAAATACAATCATAAACACATGTCTCCTTTTCTCTAGTTATATTTGAAAATATTCAAATTTAAAGACACATATATTTATATACAGATTGTATTAAAGCAATTAAGGGGTATAATATTGTAAATGTAAATTTGATATTAATTATTCTTTTAACTTTCTCCCTGCCAAATTCAAACTGCCCAAACATTTGCAGCCAGTTTGGAATTTAGTCAGGCACCAATTTTCTCGACTATTTCAGACTATCGATGCATCTTCCATATTTCCTCTGCTCTGAAAGTACAAGTAAACACAAATGTTAATCCCTTCACTGCCGTGACGTCATCATTTTTAAACAATTATCGTATGCCTTTATTTCTCAATTTAATGTTTAGGTATTTTGATTAAAGAACTATTGAAATGAGTGTCAAACAGTTTGGATCCTGATCAGACGCCGCGTCATGCGGCGTCTGATCAAGATCCAAACTGTTTGCAAATAACCATCGTACTCGGGGTAAGGCAGTGAAGGGGTTAAGCAAACCACATCCATGACGTGAATGCACTTATAACGGGGATCTAATTAACAATTGATTAAACAATTTGATAACATGATTAAATAGATGACAAAAAACGATAGAACAATACTGATAAAAATATGTCTGTTGTATTCGATTTGTAAAACATCAAGTATGATTACAGTTATTATCCGATCATCGATTAGTCAATTTAATAGCAATTAATATTTAATTTTAAAGTGATTAAAGCCTGGAACTTCAAATGCACTATTCCATTTCCCCAATTAAGCCCAGTCCACTGCTGACTACAATGTATGTAGGGTTGTCTTTTCGCTGGTTTAGAACATGACACATTGTGTAGACCCTGCAGATCATTTGACCCTCTTAACGGGGTCTATGCTATTGTCATTAGACAGCTGAACTCTTCACATTTCCACTGTTTATAAAATACTAATATACTCGTCTCTATGGTTTAACGGTTTAACACTTTACCTCATAATCTGTTTCTAGTTTAAAAAAAGGTGACCACTTAAAACAGGTTGAAAGTAAAGCAGAATGCGCCTCAATGCTCAATACTTTCAGCCTGTTTTAAGCTAACATCATCTAGTATATAGAACATATTTCTTATGCTACATGTTCACGAATGTATAAATCTGAACTATTTTCTTTTTGTGAATGAATAAAAGGAATGTGCTAAAGGGCGCTTCTATGAGGGAAAGGATTTACGGAATATCAACCGAATCCCTCACTCATTACATGCAAACCATATGCCATAGAAAGCTAAATTTAACCCATTTCCCCATAAATACGCCTTTTTACACATTTAATTCATTGTTCCACTAAGGAAAATGGTTCATTTTTAAACATTCATAAACATCCAGCATAAGATGTATTTTCCATATCCTGGTAGATGGTATTTAAAGCAGGTTGAAAGTAAAGTAGAATGTTCCGGAAAGCACATTCTGCTTTACTTTCAACCTGCTTTAAGTGTTCACCTATTTTTAAAACTAGAATCAGACTGAGGTAATGGGTTAAACGATGTTTGTGTTAATTCTTTTAACTATTTGCAGAATCGTAGCGGATACATGTTCCACAGTGATTTCATTTGCAAACAGTTTGACGACAACCTTCGTAGACAAAACACATTACATGCAAAGAGTTGAAAATCTTGATTGGTATATAACTGGAATAACAAAATACTTGACACAGCAAACATTATGGGATCAAGCTTATACTACAGAAGCGCTTTTGAATACAGGTCAAATTGTGTTAAATGGTCACTCTTCATAAGATGAATTAATAATATTTTAATAAAGGCATAAGCCTAAAGCAGACGAACATAGACATCAGAAACATTTTATTAAAATTTACATTAAGTGGACACCCGTCTTTGAAATGTTTATTATTTAGAATTGGCTCATAACTTATAACTGCATAAGTACGTCATTTTACGCCTGTAATCTATTTCTTTACTGAACGAAATAGTTCCACTTTATACAGTTATGAATATGCACTGCAATAAATAGTTTTATATCCAACAAACGGTAGCTTAAAGCAGACTGAAAGTAAACAATAATGCTTCTTTAGAAAACATGCTGCTTAACATTTAGCCTGTTTAAACAATCGTCTGCCTTCAATACTAGGCACAAGCTATGGGATAAAATAGGCTGCTGGCCAATAATGTGAACCCTCCCCCCATAGGGGGACTTTTGGTCACTATGTTTTTCTGAAAGTCCAGGGTCTGTAGGTTCAAATCCTATTTTCTGCACTTTGAGCGTTGGGGCTTTAGTCAAAAATTTGACTTTGAAGATTACCTCCCCTTGCATAAATAGAGAAATACGTATCTTTATGTGTAGTTGTTGCACTAATATAATTTTTTTTATTAAACTTATATATCTAACACAAAATGACTCATTTACGCAACATAACTAACTGAAAGCAAAAAATGCAAAAACAATTGGACATAACTCAAATTTTATTCAAATTATCTCCCCTTAAAAGTACAGAATGCAATTTTTAAAAAAAAAAAGGAGTCACTTTTCCCTTTATAAATGTTGAATACATATCATAGAAACAAGATCTAATCACGAAACCTTCTTTACATGAAAGCCTTATATGTCCACGAACTAAATATATAACCTTTGGGTTATACAGCACAGTCTTTGTGTGTAATTGAACAAAAATATTACCTCCCTTTTTTAACTTCTGTCATATTGTTATTATGTCGTACATTATTTTGGGGCAGAAAGAGACACTTCAATTTATAAATTTTAACTGGCAATTCTAGTTTTATACATACTTGATAGAAAATGATAATGTTTACAACTAAAAGTCTTCTTTTGTTTGAATTGTCTGCCCTTAATTTAGGCTTAAAAGCAGTTTTATGATATACATGTACATGTATATTGTTAGTTGCATATTAACATATGTCCTTTGTTGCCAATTACATGTTATTTTACAACATTATCAAGTGAAAAGCATTCAATTTGATGGTTGCTTTAAAGAAAACAAATTGATGGGAGTAAGATAATTGCCTCCCTTTCAAACAAAACAAGAAGAACAAAAATTAGAGGAGGTCCACCAAGGGATACAGTGTTAGAAAGGTTATACATGTATAGAGGTGTTGATGTATCCATTGGTGGACCGCCTTTAGACAACATTTTAGCACTGTATTAGTTGGTGGACGGCCTTTATATAACGTTTTAGCACTATATCCGTTGGGGGACGCTTCTAGGTAACCTTTCTAGCACTATATCCGTTGGTGGACAGCCTGTAGATAACATTTTAGCACTGAATCCGTTGATGGACCGCCTTTAAATAAAGTTTTAGCACTGTATCCGTTGGTGGATGGCCTCAAGAAAAGGTTTCTAGCACTATATCCATTGGTGGACGTCCTCTAGATAATGTTTCTAGCACCGTTACCGTTAGTGGACCTCCTATAGATAACGTTTCTAGCACTATATCCGTTGGTGGGCAACCTCTAGAAAAGGTTTCTAGCACTGTATCCGTTGGTGGGCAACCTCTAGAAAAGGTTTCAAGCACTATATCCATTGGTGGACGTCCTCTAGAAAAGGTTTCTAGTACTGTATCCGTTGGTGGACCGCCTGCAGATAACGTTCCTAGCACTGTATCTGTTGGTGTACCGCCAGTATACAATGTATACCATTTACAGCACTGTACCCGTTGGTGGATCGACTCTAGATAACGTTTAAAAAAACTTTATCCGTTGGTGGACCGCCTCTACAAAAGGTTTTAGCACTATATCCGCTGGTGGACTGCGTTTAGATAACGTTGTACATAGCACCGTATCCGTTTATGGACGCCTGAAAATAATGTTTCTAGCACTGTTTCCGTTAGTTGACCGACCTAAGATACCGTTTAAAGCACTGTTTCTGTTGATGAACCGCCTGTAGATAACGTTTTAAGCACTGTATCCGTTGGTGGACCGCCTTTAAAATATATTTCTAGCACTGTATCCGTTGATGGACGGCCTCTAGAAAAGGTTTCTGACACTGTACCCATAGGTAGACGTCATCTAGATAACGTTTCTAGCACTGTATCCGATGGTTGACCTCCTGTAGATAACATTTCTCTGTTGGTGGACCTCCTGTAGATAACGTTTTTAGCATTGTATCCGCTGGTGGACCGCCTGTAGATAACGTTTGTAGCACTGTATCCGTTAGTTGACCGACTTTAAATACCGTTTAAAATACTGTTTCCATTGATGATCCGCCTGTAGATAACATTTAAAGCACTGTATCCGTTGGTGGACCGCCTATACAAAGTGTTTCTAGCACTGTATCCGTAGGTGGACCGCCTCTAGATACCATTTTTAGCACTGTATCCGTTGGTGGACCTCCTCTACAAAAGGTTTCCAGCAGTGTGTCCATTGGTGGACCGAGTCTGGAAAATATTTTAGCACTGTATCCGTTGGTGGACCTCCTCTACAAAAGGTTTCCAGCAGTGTGTCCATTGGTGGACCGAGTCTGGAAAATATTTTAGCACTGTATGTATTTGGGACACCTCTAGATAACATTTTTTAGCACTGTATCCGTAAGTAGACCTCCTCTAGATAACGTTTCTAACACTGTATTCATTTGTGGACCGCCTCTAGATAACGTTTCTAGCACTGAATCGGTCGGTAGACCTCCTAGATAACCTTTTCTAGCAATGTATCCGTTGGTGGACCGCCTTTAGATAACGTTTAAAGAACTGTATCTGTTGGTGGACCGCCTCTACATTTGGTTTTAGCACTGTATCTGCTGGTGGACCGCCTGTAGATAATGTTTGTAGCACTGTATCCGTTAGTTGACCGACTTTAAATACCGTTTAAAATACTGTTTCCATTGATGATCCGCCTGTAGATAACATTTAAAGCACTGTATCCGTTGGTGGACCGCCTCTACAAAGTGTTTCTAGCACTGTATCCGTATGTGGACCGCCTCTAGATACAATTTTTAGCACTGTATCCGTTAGTGGACCTCCTCTACAAAAGGTTTCCAGCAGTGTGTCCGATGGTGGACCGCGTCTGGAAAATATTTTAGCACTGTATGTGTTGGGGACGCCTCTAGATAACCTTTTTTAGCACTGTATCCGTAAGTAGACCTCCTCTAGATAACGTTTCTAACACTGTTTTCATTTGTTGACCGCCTCTAGATAACGTTTCTAGCACTGAATCGGTTGGTAGACCTCCTAGATAACGTTTCTAGCCATGTATCCGTTGGTGGACTGCCTCTAGAAAACCTTTTTAGCACTGTATCCGTTGGTGGACCACCTCTAGATCACTTTAGTAGCACTGTATCCGTGGTGGAATGCCTCTCTATAATGATTAAAGTAATGTATCCGCTGGTGGACTGCCTGTAGATAACGTTTCTAGCACTGTATCTGTTGGTGGACCTCCTCTTGATAACGTTTCTAGCAATGTATCCGTTGGGGGACCGCCTATATATAACGTTTCTAGCCCTGTATCCGTTAGTGAACCGCCTCTAGAATTTATTTAGCACTGTATCCGTTTGTGGACCGCCTCTACAAAAGGTTTCAGGCACTGTGTCGGTTTATGAACCATCTCTGGTAAAGGTTCTAGCACTGTATCCGTTGGTGGAACGCCTCTTTGTTGCTTTTCTAGCACTGTATCCGTTGGTGGACCGCCTCTAGATAACGTTTAAATCACTGTATCTGTTGGTGGATCGCTTCTAGATAACTTTTTAGCGCTGTATCTGTTGGTGGACTGCCTGTATATACAGTTTCCAGCACTGTATCCGTTGGTGGACCACCTGTAGATAAGGTTTAAAGCACTCTATATGATGGTTGACCGCCTCTAGATAACTTTTTAGCACTGTACGTGTTGGTGGACCACCCTTAGATAACGTTTAAAGCACTGTATATATTGGTGGCCCGCCTCTGGATAACTTTTTTAGCACTGTATCCATAGGTGGACCGCCCTTAGATAACGTTTTAGCCCTGTATAATTGTGTTAGTTGAACGCTTCTAGAAAGGTGTTCTAGCACTGTATCCGTTGATGGACCACCTCAAGATACTGTTTATAGCAGTGTATCCGTTGGTGAACAGTCTGTTGATACCTTTTCTAGCAGTGTATCTATTAATGGACCACATCTATATAATGTTTCTAGTACTGTATTAGTTGGTGGACCACCTCTATATAACCCATATAGCACTGTGTCTGTTTGTGGACCGCCTCTACAAAAGGTTTGTAGCACTGTTCCCGTTGGTTGCCCGAATCTAGAAAAGGGATTTAGCACTGTATCCGTTGGTTTCCCTCCTCTAGATAACGTTTGTAGTACTGTATCCGTTGGTGAATCGCCAGTATATGCCGTTTCCAGCACTGTATCCGTTGGTGGACCGCCTCTAGATAACTATTATAGCACTAATTAAACAGTATCCGTTGATGGACTGCCTCTACAAAAGGGTTGCAGCACTGTATGGGTCCGTGGGCCGCCTCTAGACAAGGGTTTTTAGCATCGTATCCGTGTATTATCTATTTCCATGATCCATGATTGTATCGTAATTCTCAGAATCTTATTTCTTACAGTTATTCTTTGTCGGTATTTTTGTTATTTCATAATTTAAGACTTTTAAATAATTTTAGAATATTTTCCGCGAAAATAAAATAAATGTATGCTAGAAAACATCCTCACTACACCCAGTTGAACATTTTATCATTTAAAGAAAACCTAGGTTTTCAAAGAAGCTTTAAATGTAATAAAACTATGAATTAACTAGTTTTTATGGTATTTCATATATTCAAGGGGAGATAATTCAGTAAAAAGTAAGAAAAACACTCGTTTCGATCGATTCTTGGGATTGATATTATGTCTCCATAAAAACAATGGTGATATCAGTGAAGAACAGCTATTTTGCAACTAAAACAAGTCATCGTTACATTATCTATCAGAATTTAAATTCACAAAGGGGAGGTAATTTCAATTTGCTCTGACAAGGTAAAGCCCCAACGTACAAAGTGCAGAAAAACCGAATGTACTCGGAAGACCATGAGGTTTCAGAAAAGTGTGGTGTTCAAAAGTCCCAACATTTGGGGAGGGGGGTGTTCAGTAGCTCGAAGTCTATTTAATTGCAGTACACACATATAATGTATTCTATAAAAACATTTGGGCAATACCACTAAGATTAAAACAATATTTAGAAAATTCAAAGAATTGTCATTTTCTACATTTAATGTTTTTGCTAATGCGTTTCGTTTGCTTTTCAACGGGAAATAATAACATTTACTTCACTGTTAAACATATTTGATTTTATCACATAAACGTGCAAAATATTAAGTTCCGTAAATATTGTATGGCGCACTGCGCATATATTTGATACTAATTTTCGAACCACCAAACTACTGTACGACTTTTGACAAACTTTGATAACCACTTTGGATAGAAACATGTCCAAAGCGCCCTTATAACAATCTTCCGGGTAGTCCTGCACATTCAAGGTGCAAATCAGGCTACGTAGAGCTCTATTGACTAAGAACAAACTTGTTTTCAAATTAAGACGTTACCATAATAATGACATCAGGTTACAATGAGGTAATTTTGAAAACGAAACCATATCTCAAATTTTCTTTTTTAGTCAATAAGAACAATTTTGGATTAAATATTAATTTGAAATTTGAAAAATGGTATCAAAGAAATCTTTTCACAACGCATTGATGTTATACTTCTTTATTTAGTTTGATAGGTGTTTTAACCTATGAATGAATAAAACCTAACAACACTTATTGCTTATCGTTTTCCAGATAGATGAGAAAGAAGTCAAAGTAAGAGCGTTCGGATTTTTGTGTCAGTTGTTGTTTATGTGAGAATTAGAATATCAAATTCGTTTGTTTTCGGAAGTGAATTCATTGAACTCGTTGAATAAAATGATCTGTTGCTCGCCAAGGCTCGCAACATATTATTTTATCAAACTCGTTCAATAAATAAACTTCTCAAAACAAACTCATTGAATACCTTCTGTGTAGACAATGTCTGGGCTGTCACTACAGAGTTGTATAAACCATATACACATCTAAAGTTTATTGTTAAATCAGGACATCAAAAGGAAACGCGAAAGCTTAAGACAGTACGCCATTTTTATTATGGTTAATATTTGTTTAAAAGTAGCACTTTTGAGATTTCAGGGTTGTCACTCTGATATATAATACGGTTTTCAATTACTTTTCTTCATTTAGAAGGGGGGGGGGGCAAACACATATCTTGTCGTTTTATTCCTCAAAGGACTCCGGATCCCTGAAAAGACAGATACCATCATTACACGACTGATCTACGGTATACTTGACCATTAATGCTAAACTTGAGTTCAAAAATGACATGAACGTAAAAAGGGTAACCTTTTTAATACTATAATCGGCGTAATATGGCTATTTTATATGTCGCGGTGGAATACGCCAAACCTGAAATGTTGTCAGTGTTTCCGCCAAATTTTCTGTTACATTTACTTAACACGACTTTCAACAATGGTGTTTTACTAGTAAAGGTCGACTGATACAAATATTGTTTGTTTACAACAATACAATTTACAGTGGAGAAAACGTTATTCTTTCCCAATAAACGCGTTTACGCTAAAACTATTATTTCCAATGCAAACAGTTTGGAGCCAGATCAGACGCCGGATAACCCGGCGTGTGCTCAGGCTCCAAACTGTTTGCCACCATAATAAAAATGAATGATCAGAATTGTCCAAAACTTGTACTTTTCTACGTTTTAGTGCTTTGCGTTTGCGTTTCGTTTGCGTTTAAACGGGAAAGAATAACAGATTCTCCACTGTAGATCATTTCATGATATCATTATACAACTTTAGAAATGTGAAATTACTTTGGACTATGTGTGGTTTGAACAGAGCTAAAAGTAAAATCTTACTACGCATTCTGCTTAATTTTCAACATACTTATATGAGCACATGTCTTCAAAATCAGAAATAAGATATGCGATAATTTGGTTAAGCGGTACCATTTTGGACTGAGAAAAATGTATGTCCACAAAGAGTGTAGGGTGTAGAGGGATCAGCTAGGATATACATGCATAAAGTGTTCTTATTAAGTAGAACTATTTTCCTCAGTTGGGGAATATATTAATTGTGCAAAATGAGTTTCTGAGAAGCAATGGATTAAATGTTTGTCTGCGTTGTAAGTTACCCTTGAAGTTTGAGTTGAAAATTGTGTAAGCGCAATCAATATATTGAGAAACACCTGTTAAACCATGTCACTGGCATAGTAAGGTCTTCTCACTGATCCAGTCCCTTACATGCAATATAACCTGTTTTAAAACAACACCTTTATTAAGGACATTAAAAGACTGGATATAAGAAACATTTATATTACAGCCAAACAGTGTTTCATTCCAGCCAAGCACCGTGCTATCGAGATCAGAGTCCAAACTCTTTACACATATTTGAAACGACGGACGTGGCCATGAAGAGGTTAAAATTACTTTACGGACGTACATGTATAATATGTATTAATAGTGTAAGCGTGAAAATGATGAAAACTACATCTTTATACAGTCAAACCAGTATCAAACGACTGTTTTTGAGGAAGCGTACTGGAAATGATAAAACTCATGTACACAGTGCTCAAAGCCGGAGCTTTTTACGTTGTGGGTTTCCTGCATTTAGCAACCACCTTGTATAGAATACTTGTGTATTGAAATTGTAGTGAGTTATCCCTAGACATATATTTCACTGTTTTTCATTGTTTTTTATATTCCTGGAAACGTTTGTAATTGGAAAGATAATGGATTATATTGCGTGACCTCCCTCGTTCATTCTGTATATGTGACATTTGCAGTGTTGCCGTTTTTATCTCATTCATCCTATTCTTTCAACCAACCATTTAACCATGTCATTGCCTTTATGACGTCATAAACCGTATAACATATTCCCTGCCATAACATCATCTGCTTGCAAACTTAGCAACTGGTATTATTTCTTACATGTGTATAATGTTTAGGCAGTTTGACTTTAAAAACATTTATATGAGTGGGGCTTTCAAACAGTTTGGATAAAACATCAGACAAATTGCTGTGAAATATTATACAATTATTTACTTATGTTGAGGTCAATGACCTGTAAAATGATATTGACCAAGGACTGCGTCCTCGGTCAATATCAGTTTTACAGGGTTGTAAAGAAACATATTGACAAAAACGTTTGTAAATAACTACTATATTGCATGTATTTGTCAAAAGCTCTCAAATGATTATTCCAAGTTTAAAATACATAAAACGACACAAGTCAATTGACACTTCCTTTCAAATTGTCTAAATCTTTCTTCGAAATTCTTGCAAAGCGTCTTTTGGTAGATTTTGCTACTTTTTGTATGTTTAAATAGTGGCCGTTTTATTTATACGTTCGTGAACCTAACAAGAGTCGTTAGAATCAAATTTGCAGGTCAATATCGCTTTTTTGTGAATCCGCGCGTTCACTCATCTCGACCAATCAATGAGCGTGTTTCAAGTCGGGTATATGCTTTTGAAACAATTATCGTATTGCATACGGTAAGCACTATTTTATGTAACACGGCGCCTGTCTCCTGTCCTCATTCTTGTACCAGTAACGGACCCCTGGACGCAGACAGTCTTTTCGAATATTTTGTTTTGCGTTTATATGCCACCTGTTTTCAACAGTACCGATAGCTAATGCATCTAGGAAGAGATAAATGCGTTCTATGGCGCTTATGCGAAGGAAAGTGGTGAGATAGGAATATCGTCTTCCCAAATGTATGCAAATTTACGTAGAGTAACTACAGTGGAGAATACGTTATTTTTTCCCGTTTAAACGCAAACGGAACGCAAACGCAAAGCACTAAACGTAGAAAAGTACAACTTTTGGACAATTCTGATAATTAATGTTTATCTTGGTGGCAAACAGTTTGGAGCCTGATCAGACGCCGGGTTACCCGGCGTCTGATCTGGCTCCAAACTGTTTGTAGTAGAAATAATAGTTTTAGCGTAAACGCGTTTATTGGGAAAGAATAACGTTTTCTCCACTGTAATAAAACTGTGACAAACATACTACAGCATTCAACCCTTCATCAAAGTAACTAGTGGTGGTTTTACAGCTGTCGTTAACCAAACTTTAAATTCAGTTTATTTTGTATGAATATTTACAAACTCTCTGTTAACCATTACCTGCATTCTGTTACTTTGAATTTTGTTTCACCTTTGATATTTAGTTCTTTGTGAAAACCTATCATTATGAGAAACTGTTTGAGTACATATTTTTATTTTCACATTAAATTAAACTATAAAATATGATAATAACTAAGTTCAGTGAAATGATATTAGATTATTAAGGAGTAATCCTTTTTACTGTTTATGAATTATTTACTAAATACATGCATTAAAAAAGTTTATATCCGGATCAGAAGCCAATCAACTCACAGTCTGATCGGGATTCACGTGCATTGGCATTAATATTGTTCTTTATTTAGTTAAATTACAAACACTATTTTATGTATACAGTGGAGAATCTGTTATTCTTTCCCAATAAACGCGTTTACGCTAAAACTATTATTTGCAGTGCAAACAGTTTGGAGCTAGATCAGACGCCGGGTAACCCGGCGTCTGATCAGGCTCCAAACTGTTTGCCACCAAGATAAACAAGAATTATCAGAATTGTCCAAAAGTTGTTCTTTTCTACGTTTTAGCGCTTTGCGTTTGCGTACGTTTGCGTTTAAACGGGAAAGAATAACATATTATCCACTGTATGACGAAATGCTCTAAATGGGGTTAAAGAATCTCTAGAAGAGAAAGAGTAAACCCATATTTACTAACCCCTCACTGCAATGACGTCATCTGGTTTAAAATATGTGTCGTCTGCCTAATTTCTCAAATTTAAATGTTAGGTATATTTACATAATAAATATTGAAAAAAGTGTCAAACAGTTTAGATCATAATCAGATAATGCGTTACACAGAGTCTGATTAGGATACAAACTGTTTAAAAAACCATCCTCATAGGGAAAAGGCAGCGAAAAGGTAAAGAAGGAAACCTTTCCGAAATTTATCGCATTATTAGAAATATTAATCCTTCGCCTGCTTGTCACGATTTAACTAGGATTTACAAACAGTTTGGAGCCTGGTCAGACGCCGCGACACGCGGCGTGTGCTCAGGCTTCAAACTGTTTGGCCCACGTCTTAAAATTTCTTAAGGTAATATTGCTTTAAATTACATTTTGGAAAGAACTACGAACGGCATCTTTGCAGCGGGCAATATTGTGGAAGGCGAAGAGTTTAAAGTAAATAATTACAGTTATTATCAGTGTGATTGGCATTTACTAGTTTATCCCTAACGATAATTGACAAACAGACTAACGGTTGTCATGACTCTCCAATTCTAACTCCCAACTGATTGTAGGGTTACATTGAAACATTTATTTTATGCATTAAGATTACGTAACCCATTTTCATATGAATCTGATCCTACATATAGCGACCTTTCTCAGTGTAATTTGCTTTGGTTCCGAATCTGATGTTTAGCACAATCGGTACATGTTTGTGACTCAATCTTATATTAATCCTTTACCACATAAAATTTCGCTAAGAAGTCCTGTTCATAGTATATTAACCTTTTACACGATATCTCGTTTATAACAATAAATACAAGTTATGTTGAAAGTAAAGCAGAATGTGCCTTAAGTCACATTCTGCTTTACTTTCAGCCTGCTTTAAACTACCATCTATCAGGCTATATAAAACTGTAATTTTGGTAATTGTTTATGAGGGTAGAAAATAGGAGTATAATGCAGTATTTGGTAAATGCTTGTTACAGTCATGAAATACATAATACATGTACATATTTACTAAAATCTAATTCGAAATGAATGTGACATTACGTCAGAGAATATGTATTATCTTATATGGTGCCTTGCTACTGAATGCAGAAACGCACAGCATTAACGATAAATACGATATTTCTGTCGAACATTATTTGTTCATCAATGGCATTTTCTTATCCACTTATACAATACAGTCAAACCTGTGTTAAACGACCACTGACAGAAGATGCCTTATGATCTTTACAGAAAGGTAACTCAGTAGCATTCTCATGCATTCTTTCTCTCTTGCATTTAGCCATTACCCCATAAATACGCATTTTTACGCCTTTATTGAAAAAATAATTCCACATTATACCGTACAATTGAGAATATATAGCATAAAAATGCTTTCTATATTGTTGCAGATGGTAGCTTAAAGTTTCTCTCAACCTGCTTTAAGTGGTAATCTATTGTCAAAACTAGAAATAGGCTAGGGGGTAATGGGTTAAGCCTTCACTTGTTATAAGAGGTATTCACGTTACATATTCGAGTGGTCTGTACTTTCAGATGATTGTTTTTCACCGATTTAACCCAAGTAGCAGATAAGCAACATAGATAAAAAGATAAACGTAAAACACCTCTAAATTGGACATTATAAAACGACAGTGTCGGTCTCTAAATCGGTTTGAAACAGGTGCATTCTTAAAGTAGGATAAGAGTAATAGGGCAGAAAGTTCCAATTGTCTACTTTTATCCAGTATAAGTACATTAGTACAGTGTTCCTCTCTTCAACGACACCGAATGGGAGGCACAGGTTGTGTTTTGTTTGGGGGTGAACGGTTAAAGGGAGGGAAAGTTAAGACTTTGCTTTTATTTGCAAACAACTTGAGTCCAGATCAGACGCCGCGTAACGCGGCGTCTGATCTGGAGTCAAGCTGTTTGTCACTCTTCATTATATTAATTCTATCAAAATGTTGACTTATATGAACATTGAGAAAAACAGCGTACGTACGACAATTTTAAGCAGACAATAGTGCAGCAGCAGTAAAATCGTTATACATAATTGTCCTGTTTTGTGTACTGCGGCAAGGTTCGTTGCAAGGAGGGAGTCGTTGTTGGAAAGGCCGTTGTAGAGAGGGAACAATGTATTCTATATTATGTGACATTCTTTCTTTTCTAAAGATAGTCCAGTTTAGAGAGGTTTTACTGTTATTTGTTTATGGTTCCTACATGTAATAGCCCATGAAGGTAGACACTAGCGGTGTAACATATGATGAGAAGTCACTCATTGCCCTGACACTTCTGGGTTTATACTGTTAACAATTTTATTTGAAATGTTCAACTCATTTGACAAATAATGTCACGTTATCAAATCAACATACTATACTGAATTTTGAATTCGTCCTTAAACGCACACGGGACGAAATCGAAACGCAAACGCATTGCAATGAAAGGTAGATTTTATTTTTTGACAATTCTGACTTTTAATTTTTTTATCTAAGAAGCAAACAGTTTGGAACTAGATCAGACGCATAGTTACCCGGCGTCTGATCAGGCTCCAAACTGTTTGCAACGAAAATAATAGTTTTTGCGCAAACACGTTTAATAGGTGAAATAACGTCTTCTCCACTCAAATCTCTCTTATGTATTCACAATTTTTATTTCATGTACATTGTTCGGACACTGTTGTACCTTCAGATCATAATTTATCATATATATAAAGATCAAACATAAATTTTCCAACATTCTCAATTTAAATCATGGTACATGTAATATGCATAAAATATCGATAGACAAATCGCTAAACAAATCGTGCCTTTGGTCTCCGTTTGAAATACTATAAAGGAGATACAATTAACACTTTCACTATTTAGATATTTGTTTGTTATTATTTTACGTCGCTTTAACAGTACAGTAGAACCTGTCTATTACGACTAGTAAATTGAGTTACTTATTAGGGGTTAAGAACAAGCGACTGCTTTCAACCAATTAGCCTTATTATTAGTGAACGTAATAGAGAGGTGTTTACTGTATTTTAGTCATATCGCGAAATCAAGCTAATTACAGGTACACCCAACGGCACACATGGGAAACTGGGTAGAACCACCGACCTTCCTCACACCAGCAAGACGGCTTTCCCGCAAGAACAATCTGAAGTGCCAAGACCGGGATTCGAACCAACGGTGATGAGGAGCTTCGTGATTGTCAATAACAGGGAGTAAAACCACTAGGCCACGGGGGACATTTCGACGAGATATTTCTGGAGCATATGCTAACGGAATCGCCCATAATCTATTCCTAAATGGGTGTCTTGTTCGATACATATGTATCATTTAGTAGGACGCTTCTGTCTATAATGGTCAATTTACCCTTTCTATATAGCGAAGTTAAGCTCAGTATGTATGGGAAATCGGTGATAAATCTGCCGGACCGGTTATTAGTGCCAGTTAAGACCAATAAAGACTTTTGTCTGACTGTGGAAAAATATCGATGGTGTACAGCCAAACTATTGTTAAGCGACCAATTAACCCTTTACCCCATACATGCGCATTTTTACGCCTTTGATTTATTCATCCACGGAAAAAATAGTTCCAAATTATACTGTTACAAAAAAGAATCATTATAAATATTTTATATAGCCTAGCAGATTTTAGCTTAAAGCAGGCTGAAAGTAAAGCAGAATGTGCCTTAAGGCACATTCTGCTTTACTTTCATCCTGCTTTAAGTGGTCAACTATTTCCAAAAATAGAAACATACTATGAGGTAATGGGTTAAACAATGATGCTTTAAAAGCAGGTGCCTGCTTAACCAATATCTGCATAGTGTCCCGTAAAAAGGAGTTAGGCAAACAGTGTAGACTCTGATCAGACGCCGCATAATGCGGCGTCTGATCAGAGTCTACACTGTTTGCTGATAGGAAATTTAATATAAACAAAATGAACATGAAAATTTAGACCATGCACCCATTATATAAAGAATGGATTAGTCTGATATATAAGCCTGGAAGACTCTACTTTGTAAGAACTAGGTATAATGGGACACACATTTCATACATATACACCTACATCAGCTTACAACATCACCTACCAATGTCATGCACCTGGCAATATTTGTGTCGGAATAATCTTTGCTGATACGATAAACAAATGGTCAACCATGTATTTAGCTTTTAGACAAGAAGTATATCAAAGACAGCCACACAAAAGTCACATTTCTTTACGCCTTTACTGCCATGACATCATCTGTTTTAAGCAACTGTTGTCTACTTTTATTTCTCAAACTCAAAGCTGAGGTGTTCTGATTAAAAATATATATTGAAGTGAGTGTCACTCAGTTTGAATTCTAATCAGAGGCCGAGTTTCACGGAGTTTTGCAAATAACCATTTTCACGGGATAAGGCAGCCTTGAGGTTATCACCTATATGTAGCGCTCAAGAGAGGGACATGTTTGTGTTAAGGACATTATGTAGGATGGTGATGGTTGAAAGAAACTCATTAAACAAAACTTCAAAATATTAACACAATATATATAATAGCGGCATGAAACTGAATGACACCTTTTGTCTAACAAATGACATAAAGAAGGAGAAAATATTAGTAGGTACATGTAGTAGTAGAAAAAGGTGGGGAAGAAGAGGACAAACAAGAAGAAAACGAAGAATTTAACAGAAAATATACACTCAAACTACAGTAACTATAAAATGTTTTGCGTATCTAGATATTTTCATTTAGCGGATTTTGATCACAGAACAGCAAGTATGCAAATACCATACATGTACACTTTTACATCCACTATGACGTAAATACCCGTCTAACATAGTCACTGTCATACTATATTTCGTCTGTTTTTACATATTGAAGATTTGATTGGTATGTATTTTGGCTTTTAAAACATCAAAATTAGTTAAACAGTTTGGTTCCCGATCAGACCCCGCGTTACGCGGCATCTGATCAGGATCCAAACTGTTTGCACTTTTCAGTGATGTCGGTCTTGGCAGCGATAGGGTAAATTATCTTTATAATTTTTAAAAACAAATTATTAGTAAATACTGGTCAAAAGACTTAAATCTTTGTGAATGGTTGACAAACTATTAGTCTTCAATTTAGGGGAAGCTTGATCCGGGAAAAAAGTTAAACAAATAGCTACAACTGTGTCTTTACCTTTGTCATGCATGAACCCTTTACTGACTCAATTACTTTCTTCAAGTTTTGAAAACAACTGGCCACTTAAAGAATATTGAAAGTTAAGCACAGTCAGCCCCGTTGCCTGCTTTAAGCCGCAGTACCATCGGCTAGGATATAGAGTATTGTTCTTGTGG
The DNA here is from genome assembly GCA_922989275.2 of Gari tellinella. Taxonomy (NCBI): domain Eukaryota; kingdom Metazoa; phylum Mollusca; class Bivalvia; order Cardiida; family Psammobiidae; genus Gari; species Gari tellinella. The sequence continues at coordinate 26,032,086 of OV277856.1, read as the reverse complement.
TACATACGACTCGTATTCATGACATATAAAGTAGAACTATTTTATGTGGACAAATAAGTTAAAGCCGTGACAAACGTATGTATGGAGTAGTGGGTTAATCACACACGTCTGTAGAAGATTCGTGCATCTTCAAGAGTGGTCATCTAACACAAATTTGACTTCAGTAACATCTAAATATTACGACAACTAAAAGAAATGCTAATTGGTTGTAAAATAAGACAGGTAGGAGCTTAAAGCAAAATGAAAATAAAACATTAAGTTCCAAAATGGAATTTTCTGTTTTACTTTCATCTTGCTTTAAGCAGCCAATTGCCTTAAACACAAAACAGTTAAATTGATTTAGTGGTCGAAATAGTCGAAATAGAGAGTGTTTACTATTATTGGCTCGTGGTTTTTCTGATCAATGACCCACAGCTATGTATTTATGTAAACCAAGACTTTGCACTGACTATGGAAAGAAATAACGAGGCATAATTGACTTTCAGACAAAACCTACTGGATCAGTTGTTTTTAAACCAAAACCTAATTTAGCTTTATTTCTTCTTTATTTATACTAAATAAAGTGCGTTACAGAACAATTTGTTATGCGTTTCACACTCGCTCGGTTACAGCCTTCGGAGGGATATCACCTGATTATTATATATCTTTAACCCTTTCAGTTATCTAAAGGAACTGCGATAAGGGTCGTTGTAAGGAGGGAGTCGTCGTTTGGAGGGCCGTTGTAGGGAGGGAGAACTGTACACCGTTTTACGTCTTCAATGAATGGCTATGGGGTACAGGGTCCAGTTATCGTGATAATGGTAATGCATAACGAGTTCGAAGGTATATCGCTTTATTGTATCGATCATTTAATGCATTGTTGTATCGATCATATACGTAAATGTTATGGGGCCACAAAGCAGATTGTTCAGACGCCACATGATTCACACCTGGCTTTTTTCTCATACACTGCAATGTGTGCCATGTACTAAACCATCCACTTGTCGTGGATGCATTCAAATGCCTGTAAAGGCCTATTATTCAAATAGTGCAGTGAAGTAACCAATGAACGCGTTCATGCTTAAACAATTAAACAGTAGAGAAGACGTTATTCTTTTTTCCCAATAAACGCGTTTACGTATAAACTTATATTTCAAATGCAAACAGATTGGAGCCAGATCAGGGTAATCCGGCGTCAGATCAGGCTGCAAACTGTTTGCCACCCAACATAAAATGAATAGTCAGAAATACAAAATATATGTCAATTTCTTCATTTTATTCCGTTGCGTTTGAGGTTCGTTTGCGTTTAAAAGTGAAAGAATAGCGACTTCTCCACTGTCTCAATAGCACACAGTGTGGAACCCAGATCAGAAGTCAAGCAACCCGTCGTCGGACCAGGCGCTATGCTGTTCGACACTCAGTTTACAAAGAATTGTTCTAAATTAAGATTGTGTCACCGTATCTGTAGTCAAAGATGGCATTTCATTGCATTATTCCCTACAGAATAACTACAAAGCTTTAGATATACACAGTAAAATAATTTAGTTTAGAACACTTCAGTGAAGAGACAGGGTAAGGAATTACACCTCAATCAATGTTATAAAGCTTCTGAGTTGTGTCTGAAATCGTTCTCAAGCATTTCATTGGTCAGATTTGAGCCTAGGGAGGGAATACTGTATATAGATCTAAAAGCGACTGGCGTCCATTTCGATTTTATTTTTATGCCAAACCCTTTCAACCCTACAGCCCTCTGTAGAGATTACTGATTACATATGCAAACAGTGTAGACCCTGATCAGAGGGCTCCTATAGCAGCCCTCTGATCAGGGTCTGCACTGTTTGATAGTGTCATTGGTTCTTGTTGTCATATAAAAAATGCAACAGTAGACTGGTTCAAAATGCCTGTACTAGAAGAGTCCAAAAGGATAAAAAATACCAAAAGGAGATATTTAGGGTTGAAAGGGTTAATCTTGTTGCCAATCCTCTAAACCTCCTCACCGCCCTTTATATTGATTACATGTATCTGCTACTGAAAAGAATAACTTTTGAAGTTTGTGAGGCATAGGTGGAGAAGAAGTATATTTTTGGCCATTATATCGCACGAGATTTCCAGTTCCTTTAAAGCAAGATGAAAGTAAAGCAGAAACTTTCCGACATTCAGGCTGTATACTTTCCTTTATCTCGCTTTAAAGGAACTGGAAATCTCGTGCGATATAATGGCCAAAAATATACTTCTTCTCCATTCTGCTACTCTTCAGTTCTGATCATATGCATGTATAAATTATTGTTTCTGTAATATAAATAGACAGAGAATATATATATAAATAATATATATACAGAAACTAATGAGTACTTATATTATTATTTTAAATTTTCATTTTGTTACTTGTATTTGTTTGTGTGTGTATATTATCGAAAAATAAAATATTAAAAAAATAAAATATATGAGCCGTGCCATGAGAAAACATTTCTTATTGCATTGCAAACAGTGTAAATTAAGACCAGCCACCGCGTCTATGACTGTTTGACACCACATGCATCTAAAACATTTTATGCAGCTTTAATTACATACGGTTTTTCTCAGTGTAGAACAAAATAAGACATAGAGGCTAAGATGACAACGGTGTTTAGTACAATGTTGCAATAAGGCTGGTTTTCTCACGGCACGGCTTCTAAATATACTTTTTGAAAATGGATATCAGGTGCTTATACATGTAAGCCACGCAATTATTAACTACGGTTATAATTTATGTTGACAAGATTTTCAAAAAAAATAAAATAATAATGAGATCGGTCGAAATTAGAACCCATACTGAGAAGTCACAAAGAACGAAACGTTGTATGCTTATACAGTGGTAAATACGCTATTCCTACCCACTTTAAGCGTTTCTTACGCGTTTCTGAAGCTTTCTTACCGGTTTATTATCCGTTTCGTTAAACGCGTTTCCTAGCCGTTTCTTTACGCGTTTCTTTACGCGTTTAAAATACATGTAGCCCGGATGAAAGGGTCATCACTTAGCCGACGGATCCTTAAGCTTCAGCAGTTTACACATCCACTTTATGACATGTGTATTACAGAACAGTAGGTGGTATCGCCGATAACATTGCTATCTTTAATTGGCAATACACTGTTAATCCGCCGATAGCTGAGTGGCATATATAGGCGGGTGGTCAATGCTTGTTCTAATTGATTGGTTACAGGCGGGTGGTCAGTGCCTGTTGTAATTGATTGATGACAATTAATGCGCCTAGTTTTTAAACTAATTGTGTGATACTTTAATCTACATCTGCATGTACTCGTTTGGCGCTGCACTATTTTTGATAGCAAGGTAACGATACTATGGAATATGACTAAAATAAATGCATGGTTTAATTATCTTCGCACAATTCAATAAGATCCAAAATCACCGCATGGAACGGATAACTGACGCACCAATCGCAACATCTCTGGTATAATCGTTTATTAACGCGTTTAAACGCGTTAAGATCGTTAGGCGTTAACCGTTCGTTAAGCGTTCGTTAACCGTTCACTATGCGTTTCTTAGGCATAGATTAACGCGTAAATGGGTAGGAATGGCGTATTTACCACTGTATCTCTCTACTACTGGACCATTCTAATGTGTGACCTTTTTGTCGAATGGTAGTAATTGTGGTCGTTTTACTGCACCTTCCAAGTTTATATGCGTACGTGTATTTCAAAGATAGCTTGTTCGCCCGAAGATATGTAATATTCATTTTTGGTATGACGTATTTTACTAAGAACTACCCAACTGCATTCTTGATCGCAATACATATTTATAGGTAATAACTGTCAGACGGTTTGTATAAGGTTTATCGATAATTCATAAAACAATAAAAACGCGCTGTTACAGTCGCATAAAAATGGCTTATCGTTGGTGTCTTAAGGACGTTGGGGCTTTTAGCAGAATACAAGTAAAAGAGGCTATTTACATCAACTCTGCTTTATGTTGCCATCATTCATTCACACCACCCCCGTTATGTTTAGTTCCGAGTGACATTTATAAGTCGAGAAGACGTGTCATAATGGCCCGATGCCATTGTGGTACCAGGTGTACCATTATGGGCAGAATGCACGGTACCGAATGCACGCCTAGGCTATGTTTTGATATCTTTATTGTACATGTATACCTTGAAGTAGATGACGTGGTTTCAAACATCATTTTACCAGTGCTTCAATTGCCATCAACTGCACACGAAATTGAAACGTGAGGGGTAACAAGGTTTGGGTATCTGTCAGAGATGCTCAGATATTAAGGTCTCTAGTTAGCTTTAGGGATGTTAGCCAAAGCAGAAAAAACAACTGGATCTACGCTATCGAGTACTTAATAGTTTGACTAGTCTACGTCGTTTTAACTGATTGTAATAATGACGTCATAAATGTCATTTTTAGTAATATAAACAAAGTCAAATAGATGTAATACCGATTGATACACGGTTAAACGCACATAAGAAATTGATAGTGGGTTTATTATAGAACTTTACCATTGTATAGACAGAATCGTACTTTTTCGTTAAGACCCTTTGATCTCAGAATTCTAGTTCTAGAATACGATTTGATAATGACGTCAAAACTATTCTTCTGTCATGTTTGAATAGATTTAAGTTGCAAACATCAATGTGTTTCACGAAAAAAAACACGTATAAGTTATCTTACATTAACTTATAAGATACAAACGCGTTTATACGCATAATTTACATGTAAGTGGGTATCGATTGCGCAAATGCAGGCATTAACTGGAAAGAATAACTATTTCTGTGTTTAGACTGACGGCTACAAAGAAAAAACATGTTTATCCAGTAGCATATGTGTACCCGGGCGCGACTTGGATCCAATCTGTGTGTCACCCATATTCAACTTTTCTTTTGTTTAAAAAACATAACAACTGATTTGTACTATTTTCGCAGAAGACATATTTGAGACAGAAAACCGTTTAGCATGATAGGGGTTTAAGAAAACCATTCTTGTTAGAATATAGAATAATTTTTTTCCTTTTAAATGCAAACGAAACACAAGCGCATCGCAATAAATCGTAGAAAATGACAGTTTCGCAGTTCAGATTATTCATGTTACATGAAGGATTACAGTTATCTTCTTAAAACGCATTTATGCTAAAACAAATATTTCCATTGCAATCAGTTTGGAGACGCAGGGTAAGCCTGTGTCTGATCAGGCTCCAAACTGGTTGTTTACATATTTAAAAGAATCATCACCCTTTTGTCCAAGTAATTGCAATTTTCTACATTTTACTGCATTGCGTTTGCGTTTCATTGAAACGGGAGAAGATCAACGACCTCTCCACTGTTGATTTAATCATATTTTATTGCATATATCAGATATCATATACATATATCGACTAACATGTACACAATTTTACAACATATATGTATACCTCTCCACTGTTACATAAGATTGACTAAAGATTATTAGTTTTAGACGTTATCATTCAATATTTAGGCAGGTCAAGAACCGATGCTTTTTCAAAAAACGAATACAAACGGTACATAAAAATCAAGACCGTCTCACTTCCAATCAGTCTGCCTAACACAAACCAAATACAGTGTTAAAATCTTTACAAACCCTCCAGAGAAATAATATCGAAATTAGCTGTAATTCCTATATTCAGACTGACTGCATTAGATGACGCCCGATGACCGAAGTTGTTTACCCTAGGGACAACTTGCCTATTTCGCAAACTCTCATTAAACCGTTTCAGCCCATTAATTGGAAGCCCCGAATTGTACCACCCTATTCACAAATAAGCCTCATTTGGCAGTCTTTCTGTGGAGTACGCCGATTTGGAAACCTCACGGGAGTGCCTAAATTGGCCGTACATTCCTCCACGCACTTGTCAGAGAATGTCCGCGCCAGTACTCTATCATTGGCAGCCGTGTCAATAAATGTATGAAACTGTAAATCAACCAGTGTAAATATCTTATAATTAGATACAGTATGAAAAATATTAGGCTTGTACAGAACATGTACAGCGGATAATACGTTATTCTTTCCCATAAACGCGTTTACGCTAGAACTATTATTTCCAATGCAAACAGTTTTGAGCCAGATCAGACGCCGGGTAAACCGGCGTCTGATCAGGCTCCAAACTGTTTGCCACTCAGATTAAAATGCATAGTAAGAGTTATCAAAAATCTGTCATTTTATTCATTTTAGGGCATTTCCTTTTGGTTTCGTTTGCGTTTAAACGGGACAGAATGACGTATTTTCCACTGTACAGTTTGGTATCGATATATAGTGGAGCTCACTTATAACGAAATCATTGTGACGGTCTGATTTCTTTCGTTATACCCAAATTTCTTTAAATCAGATACATTAACTGAACGTTAACTAGAGAGTGGAGATATTTTTTTTGTTTTATCCAATATTTCGTTATATCCAATTTTGTTATAAGCGAGCACTATACACGGTATCGATAACACGAAATCGCGTTAAATCGAGCAAAGTCGAGCATATCCGAATTTTCACTTTTGAAATACGGATATGTTCGACTTAAACGAGATGAAGTTATCAGTTATAAAAAAATGTTTGAATTACAGTTGAACTTCGATATCTCGAACTCGGTCAGGTCGAACATACCCGTATTTCAAAGCCAAATTAGCCACGTTTTAACTTTGAAACACGGGTATGTTTGACTTAACCGAGCATGACATAATGCAATGTACAGTGTAGTATCTGTTATTCTTTCCCGTTTAAACGCAAACGTACGCAAACGCAAATCACTAAAACGTATAAAAGTACAACTTTTGGACAATTTTGATAACTCATGTTTATCTTGGTGGCAAACAGTTTGAAACCTGATCAGACGCCGGGTTACCCGGCTTCTGATCTGGCTCCAAACTGTTTGTAATGGAAATAATAGTTTTAGCGTAAACGCGTTTATTGGGAAAGAATAACGTTTTCTCCACTGTATGTGTCGACAAATCGGATAGTTCGAATTATGCGAGTTCGTGATATTGAAGTCCGACTGTATGTAAGTTCGATTTATTGAGGTTTGACTGTACTTTATAAAAGTATGACGAATGTTATATCGATACAAGGAGTCGGTAACGGCTATTCCGGAAAACGTACTCTACATTTGGTCTTCTCCATGCTGTAGCAATTGATTAGGGCACAAGGAAAGAAGGAAGGCGGGACGGATCGATCACGGTTTATTTCATAATAAATACAAGCACGTGACCAGCCCTTAATCAGATGTTCATTTGAAATGAAATCTCTGGAACTCAGTGCAGGCAGATAAACTTTCTATGAAACGGGTTTCTTAGAGAAGAAATAGAATACTCGGTGTGGGGAATATATGGAATGAGAAAGCTATATCAGGTAATTTAATAACACTTTTGCTTCTGAAAATTACATCTTATTCTTCAATTGCAATATTTGTTACCGCGGCCAGCTTTTGCGTTTTGGGCGTCTTTTATTATTAAAAAAAGTTTAATTTACTTAAGTGGAAATGCCGTCTTGAATACAAGATGTAAAAGGGTTCAAAATGTTTAGAATATTAAAAGTACAGTCAATATGCGTTACACACGTAAATAAAACGAAACTTATATAAAACTTGTATTATATATTCCAAGTCCCTAGACATTTCGTTTTCTTTAAAACAAATTACTTATTTCTTGACTATCTCTTTAAGTATACGATACATATATATATAGAACTGTTTACAAAAGTATAAATCAAACTTAAAAGAGAAAACACCTCAATCTTAATCCTTTCGTTTCAAAACACTATTTGACTTCTATTTTAAAACAGTTTTGATCCGGTTTAGACGTCAAGAGTGAATGCTGTCTCTTGTCAGGATCTAAACGGTTTGACACCCGTATCGATTGGTCTTTGGTCAAAATGCGTAAAAAGAATAACTTTAATACAAAATATAAACCGTAAAACAACATTCTATGTAGACGACGCCAATACAGCTACATGTAACACTTTAAATGTAGAAAGATTACAGAGCTTTACGATGCCACTCTACTATCCGACCGCAAAAAACTGGTGAAATTCCCAAGGCTCTGTATGAAATAAAATTTATATAAAACTTTTTCACGCCAAGAAAATGTGAATGAAAGTGTTACTTCTTACAACTTTTGGTTTTATTTTACTATTTAAGATATAGAATTCTCATTCAATTACCTTATAAACTGAATATCTCTATATATCAACATAACAGCATACAGTGCATGTGTTGCGTTATGTACGTAGCTAAAACGTTTAAAGTTACTAAGTTCTAAATGTACTTTCTTCTCCAAAAATCATTTAAACACCTATTTTGCAATAAATGCAACGGCCTCAAATTTTTCGACTACGTATTTCTTCCCATTTGCATTGATATGATAAGAAATACATTTACTATTTCAAACGGATTGGATCCTGATCAAACCCGGAGTCTGGTCTGGAACTAAACTGTATGTAAATGAGTTGCGAAAAGGGAACCGACATATTACCGACATATCCATGATATGAAAAACAAAATCCTAAATAGCGGATCAAATTATAAAGAAAGTTAAAAAGAAACAGTAAAATACAGTCGAAACTCGATACTTCGAACTCGCTTAAATCGAACTTACCAGTATTGCATAAGTTTAATTTTGATAATACGATGACACTACAGTCGAACATACCCATATTGCAAAGTTTAAACGTGGCTAAGCCGAGTTTTAAATTTGAAATATGTGTATGTTCGAATTAGAGCGAGTGCGAATGCTCGCGTTACGACTGTATATGTTCAGTGCTTATTCTTTGTGCTTTAATGCATTGTACAAATAACGCAGAAAGCTCTTAACCCTTTACCTGATAGCATTGTTTCTAGTATTGAAGATATGTGACTACTTAAAGCAGGTTGAAAGTAAAGCAGAATGCGCCCTAAGGCGCATTCTGCTTTACTTTCAGCCTGCTTTAAGCTATTAACTGCTAGAATATGGAAAGTATTAAATATGACACATATTCATTACGGTATAATTTGGAACTATTTTCTTCAGCGGATGAATAAAATGAATGTGCTAAAAGTCGCTTCTATAAGGGAAAGGGTTAAGCGAATTTTCTGCGTTATAGTGGAGAAGACGTTATTCTTTTCCGTTTATATGTAAACGAAACACAAACGCATTGCAATAAAATATGGAAAAATACATGGTTTTCGACTATTCTAACTATCTATTTCTATCTGAGAGGCTAACAGGTTTGAGCTTGATCAGACGCCGGCGTCTGACCTGGCTCCAAACTGTTTGCAATTGAAATAATAGTTTAAGCGTAAACGTGTTGATTGGTAAAGAAAAACATTCTCCACTGTACAAATAGCATAGAAAGCTCCTATACGAACGTTCTGCTTAAACTATGTTCTGTATTAAAAGTGCAAACTTTAAACATGACTGCAAGTTCATATTCTATTGCGAAGCTGCTGTATGCGGGTTTTACTTATTTTGAAATAATATTATGTAAGCTAATCTCTTTTAATCTGGTTTTTGTTCTCTGGAGTAGTAAATATATATTTTAATTCAAGCATCAAAATATGATGATTGGATAGCAATAGCATTTAGGAAAAGAAATGATTGCGTTCATATACATTACAATGGAAAAGACGTCATTTCCCACGAAAAACCCAAAATAACAACAATACACGCAATTATGCTTCATTAATTGTTTCTATTGCAAACAGATTAGAACCCGATCTGACGATCTGCGTCTATGCAGGCTCTAAATTGGTTGCCACTCAAATGGAACTGAATCGTAGAAATTATCTAAACATTGTAATTTTCTGCATTTTATTGCATTGTGTTTGTTTTTTATATTAAAACGGGAAAGAACACACGCATTAAGTGCAATGATCAAAGACACTAAAGCTTTATCTCTTGAAGAACGTATAGAATTAACCTTCCGAATGCTGCGGGCGATTTTTTATGACGTTTGCAAACATTTGGGACCCAGCTGAGACGCCGAATGACTCGGCGTCTCATCTAGATCCAAACTGTTTGTAACTCTTGTGATATTTTAAGAAACTAATTTCAGATAAATAAACTCTGAGAATTGTTACATATGACAACAATTCTACGACAATTACAGTGGAGAAGACGTTATTAATTCCGAATAAACGCGTTTACACTAAATCTTTTATTTCCGGTGCAAACAGTTTGGAGCTAGATCAGACACCAAGTATCCCGGTGTCTGATCTTGCTCCAAACTGTTTGCCACTCAGATTTAATGAATACATGTAGTTAAAATTATCGATATTTTTATCATTTTCTACATTTTAGTACATTGCATTTGCGTTTCGTTTGCGTTTATACGGGAAAGAATAACGTATACATGTACTCCCCACTGCACCAAGCTTGAAGAAGATAAAGAAGTTTATCAGTTGACTTGTTTTCATACACGACATCTGATCTAATCTACACTGTTTATAAATCCGAATGCCTTTTTTCCTATTGCTGCGATTCATACATTGTATAAATATATATTGTTTAAAAAATATTTAATATATATATAGTAGCGTAATGTTTTTATTAAATATTTTTTAAACAAAGGCATAATCTTTCTCTTTTTTAATTCGATATATATCTAAACTTGTACCGGACCGACTTTAGTCGGACCTTTGCATTTCCGCTTATATATCTATATATACAGTGTATAATTATGTAACAACGAAAATATGACTTTACATGCTACGGTTTTACTAATATTTAATATTCAAGTATACAAACATGTTTCGCCTCGCGGCTTGTCAGTGTAAATCTTAATCGTATATTCATATTTATATGGAAGTCAATATATGCTATTAATCGTCACCAATGATGGACACTTAAACTATTGTGATAACGCAAACACAAAACATACGGTTAATACTACGCTATTTAAGACTTTTAGTCTTTCTGCATGCAGAAAGGTATTCATTTAAAATTTATACTGTTTTGATATTGATAAACCCCCTGCGTAGCTATATATGTTTCCACCATAATTCTCAGATACACGTGTAAGTAGATCGGAAGCAGATCAGGCGGAATTGGTTGATTAACGCACAATGCCTCACTAAGGGCTCATAATGTTCTCATTTTTCACGGAAATGTCATATTTGACACATTTTCCATTAACCCATCTCTTGTCGTAATTTCGTCTGCTTTGAAATTGTCGTCTGCGAATTCTGCCAAATCAAATTATTGCTTTTATAATCAAAAGACAGCTATAGGGACGCGTCAACATTTTGGATCCAGATCAGACGCCGCGTAACGCGGCGTCTGATCTGGATTCAAACTGTTTGCAAAAGTTTGTGAAGTCGTAATCGGCAGGGTAATGGGTAAATCTACAGATTACATATTTACCAGTAATAGCTTTGTTTAATGCCGTATCTTAATGAAGAACCCATTAATACATTTTGATAAGGCATTTGCTCTGTTCATAGCATAAACAGACACTCTATTATATCTGAACCGCTGTCATTTACGTGTTATAATAGAGTTGAAAACACGGTAGGAAATGTATAATCTTTACTGATGAATGGAAGATAATCGGCATTAAACACATTTAAAACTGAAGATTTTAACAGTAGAAGTTTGAAGGAATCTGTAGCGAGTGAAGACAGAGTCATACAGACAGACTAACAGATTTTCAGACAGACAGAGGGGGAGAAAAATATACCATTGTTTGGATCCAGAGCTGACACAGAAAACGTGAAACAAATGTTCTACAAACATAATATACATGTATATACCTTAGATAAATAATCGCCGGAATATAGTTTATTAATCTGTACACAATAAAACTCAGCGATAGAAATTTAATATCATTAAGTTTAATGCTACAGTATATATTGTTTCCTTAATAAGTCTAAAGTAAGATACATGTATCATATTTCAGTCAATTTTGTACTAATGGGGCCCTGTGATACATGTATTTCTTCTTTAAACTATTTTAATGCCAAATGATCTTTTGCTAAAACATTGTTCTGTGAATCTGTCAATCAAATTCAAAGCTTTGATATTTTGACTGAAGAAATATAGTGATGTAAGTGTTAAATAGTTTGGGGCTGGACCAGCCACCGAGTTACAGTGGAGAAGACGTTATATTTTCCCGTCATATTTTCCCGTTATATTTTCCAGTTTAAACGCAAACGAAACGCAATCGCATTGCAATAAAACGTAAAACATGACACCTTGTTGACAATTCTAACTGATTTTTTTAATATGAGTGGCAAAATGTTTGGAGCCTAATCAGACGCCGGGTTACCAGGCGTCTGATCTGGCCCCAAACTGATTGCATTTGGAATAATAGTTCTAGCGTAAACGCGTGTATTGGGAAAGAATAACGTTTTCTCCACTGTATATGTATTTGGAGTGTGATCCAGATCTAAAGTGTGTGCAAATGCAACTGAAGTTGCAAACGGGACCGGAAAATGTTGAAATAATTGGGTAAAAATCAAATATTGTCTTCATGTATATGCATTTTAATCAACAAAAATCAGAAACTGTTGTAAACAAGTTTGAATCCTGATCTAACAAAATTTAACTCAGTTTTCTGCTGGATACAGTCGAGAAGATATTATTCTTTCCAGTTAAACTCAAACGAAACGCAAATGCCATGCATTTAAATGTAGAAAATCAATTACAATCGTTTGACATTTCTAACTTTTAATCTTAATCTGAGAGGCTAACAGCTTGGAGTCTAATCAGACGCCGGGTTACCATGCGTCTGATCTGGATCAAAACTGTTTGCGATGTAAATAATAGTTTTAGCGTAAATGTGTTTATTGGGAAAGAATGTTTTCTCCACTGCATGATTATCACAGGTCACCCGTAGTATGCAGCATGTTAAACCATTACTCCATAAATAAATATACGCCTTTTTACGCATTTAGTTTATTCCTCAAATGAAGAAAGTATCTGCCAATTTATACAGGCATAAATACGTAGCGTAAGAAACCTTTCATTTATCCTAGCAGAATGAAAGTAAAGCAGGATTACTATAATGTCGTCTTTAGTGGTTACCTGTTTTCAAATTTGGAACCAGACTATGGGGTAAAGGATTACTAGAATATAATTAATATGATGTAATTTGATGCGTTACATGTTTCTGAATCTAAATTGTTTGCAAAAATCAGTCAATTTGCATTCAGCAGAAAAATGATTTACATTTTTCTCGATACTTATACATGTACATGTGTTCTCACTCTGTTAACCCTTTAACTGTTACAGTGGAGAATCTGTTATTCTTTCCCGTTTAAACGCAAACGTACGCAAACGCACGCAAACGCAAAACAACAAAACGTAGAAAAGAACAACTTTTGGACAATTCTGATAATTCTTGTTTATCTTGGTGGCAAACAGTTTGGAGCCTGATCAGACGCCGGATTACCCGGCGTCTGATCTGGCTCCAAACTGTTTGTATTGGAAACGCGTTTATTGGGAAAGAATAACACATTCTCCACTGTAAATACATATTTTAAGCTTTATTTCCCTCCTTCATTTGTTTTCAATATCGATACATGTCCATGCTATTGTGGGAGGCTTACAAATATCTACTAGAGAGAAAATTGTCAAACAGGGAAGACCATGATGAAGACCAATAGAAGCGCCTTTTAGCGTGTTTTATTTATTCATCCGCTGAAGAAAATAGTTCCAATTTAATCAGTTATGAAGATATATGATAGGGAATATTTTCTATATTCTAGCACATGATAGCTTAAAGAAGGCTGAAAATAAAGCAGAATGTGCCTTAAGGCACATTCTGCTTTACTTTCAACCTGCTTTAAGAAGTCACCTATCATCAATACTAGAAATAGACTATCAGGTAAAGGGATAATATGCTCTGCTGAATGGACAAACAGTGTAGTTTCTTTAGACACCCCTTGTAAATCTATCATGAAATCTTCCAACAAGCCCACGGGGAATGTTCATTCAAATATCCTGGCGTATAAATGTATGAGTTAAATAACCAGACTGTAATATATTGAAACGGCGTCTAATATGGATCCAAACTGCATTCATATTTGTGAATTTCCGCAAAAAGGTTTTCCCATATTCCCTGCTATTCTCTCTGTTAAATAGACTACAGTGATTTAACATGAACGCTACGAGATACATGCTAGCAAAAACAATGACATTAAGCTAATAAACGTCAATCACGGCAGAAGAGATACATCTCCCTAGCTGCACTTCGTCGTATCATATTTAATATTTACTGACCCGGCTTCGTTCTCGAGCTGGTAAAAAGCCAGGGTTTTATTAAATGGACTTTTTCGCGTAAAGGCGAATGAATCGCGACATGTGATCCTTTGGGGACTGAGTCCCAGGACAAGGATTTCCATTCATTCAGTCAGTCGTGCTAGTGGCTAGCTAATGCACTATTGTTGTAGCGGCCATTGTTTGGATTTTCAGACGCAATGCACCTTCAATGTAAAAGGCGTTCGTGACATTGTGTTTCTGTCACCGTATGGTCCGAGGAAAAATTCTTTATCAGCGTCAGACATGTAGATAGTTACAGTGGAGAAATGCCATCTCTCCCATTTAAACTCAAACAAAACGCAGACGCAATACGAGTAGATATAGGGGGATATGGCAACTTTATGAAAAGTTCGACGACCAATTTTAATCTGAGTGGCAAACATAATTATTTGAGCCTTTTCAGAGGTTGGATTACCCGGTGTCTGATTTGGCCCACACTGTTTACAATTGGAATAATGTTTTAGTATAAACGCATTTAATTCGAAATAGTAATGTCACGTCCACTGTTTATCAATTCTTCTCGGCCGACCTCCACCCACCCCGCTGATAAAAAAATCGTTTGAACCGCGCATGCGTTGACAAAGTTATCGCATAAAGCCACATTATGTAATTGACAAACCTGCATGAAACGGTTGTTTTGGATTTCATTTGAACTACAGATGTCGCTTTACGTTCCCAAAAAAGCGGGTTTATTTATAAAATTCATTCTTTAAATTTGTTTTGTTATTTCTGGGTTATACACCCAAATATTTGTTATATTTTATGTATTCTTCATAATCGAAATGTTAATAACCTTCATTATCTGTCTTAGTAGTTCAGTTTGTAGGGCGATTGACTAGCACCCAAGAGGTTCCGGGTTCCAGTCCCAAATTTATTAACCTTTTCTTCATAATCAGTAACAATGGATATTTGACATTCAGTGCGCGTTCGGTCGTGTCACGTGGCTACTGCAGCGGTATACTATTTATAGCAGCACTTTCGATTTATTACGTATTTAAATCACCCGTTTCAGTCGTTTATGTCTGTTTTTTAGCATTTTCAAGATAGACCCATAATAATTTCAAACAGTATTACTACATTTGTTGCTATTTCATGTATCTTAAGAAAATCTGGAAACAAAATTGGACTTTAACTCTTTCGCTGTCAAATGAACCTTCAGATTTTTCCCCTTCAATGCTTCAATTTCGATATTTTCAAGATTATTTCAAAGTAAAATTCAATGTTGTATGACTTAAAACAAATTGCTACGAGTGTAAAACAGTTTGGGTCTGATCAGACACCGCGTCTAATTAGGATCGAAACTGTTTACCAATGCGCTTTATGACGTCATTGAGAGAGAAAATGTTAAAGCTTTGCAAACAGATTTGATTCAGATCAATCGTGTTTTAATATACAATGTTTGAACCAGAAAAGGAAGTCCTGTGTGCAACCTTAGACATATATTTGTCAATCAAAGTAACATTTCCGTCAATAAATCTTCAATTTTATGCACATCATAATATTTATAGCTTTTAGTGTAATATTGTACCATAACAATTATAATTGCTCGCATTTGCGTCCTAAAGCTCTGATATATCTACTTATATAGAAGCTTAATTTATCTAGGATTCAAAACTAAAACTAACCCATTCATTGCCTAAACCAAGAGTCCGGGTATTTGCAAACAATGTTGATCCAGATCATATGCTGAATGACTGGGCTTACCATTAGGATCTAATCTGTTTTGACATTAATATAGATATTTGATTCAAATTTCTTCAGATTTAATTATAAGAAATAAATGTAAAAGACAATATTAATGCAGATTGTATCCATTGAATACATGACATAAGTGCTTAATTTTATCATATGCTATCGCCCCCTGGATTATCCTATTTATATGGAATTAACCGCTCCACCATCACGACGTCATCAATTTTCAACAATTTTCTTTCGCGTTCAATTCCAAAGTTAAAATTTAGGTAGTTTGCCTTAAGAAATATTGAAATGAGTGTCAAACAGTTACGATACAGATCAGATGCCGTGTGACACGGTGTCTTATCAGGATCCAAACTGATTGCAAATAACCATTGTAATTGGGGTTAAGACATTGAAGGGGTTAAGTATATACCACTATCTTACTAAATCTTCAATTGAAGTATTTAAGATAATATTTAGGAAAGAGAAACATATATTTTTAGCGGGGTCAAGCCGAAAATATTACAAACACAAAACATAGTATTGCATTCGTATACAGTGCAGAAGACGTTATTCTGTGCCCGTTTTGTAAATCTGAGTTGTTACGCGGGGTCTGATCTGGCTAAAAAATTGTTTGCAATGGAAATATTAAACGCATGAATCGGGAAAGAAATATAGGATCTGTCATGAGTAGATGTTTAAGACAAGCTGATCTCAAACGGGTCTAGAATTGAAATATGTTATTAAGCGAGCCTTGCCGAGCTTAATAACTTGTCTATTCTAGACGAGTTTGAGATCAACTTGTCTTAAACATCGACGAGGGACAGATTCTTTTTATCACATTACCAGCGATTTAAGCTATTTTTAAAGCAATATGCATTTTTTGGAACCCCGGTGACGTCAAAACGCCGTTATAAATAGTGACGTTATAATGACGTCATCAAAGTGATCTAAAACATGTTGGAGATAAGGATATTCGTCAGCGTTGTTCGCTATAGAAAACAGGGGTAGTTATGTGAGAATAACATATTCTACACTGTATGGAGTTAAGTATATAGCAGTATCTCTCAACAACTTCAAAATGGTACATGTATTCTTACAAAGATACTATTTAGAATAGAGAACGATATTTTGTTATTGTGAATTGAGAAGCGGTTACAAGCAAATATATGACATAGGAAACAACAAAGCGTTCAAACAAAAAATCTGTTATACATTAATTTGGTTTTGATGAATGGAATATAAGCTTTTGTAATATATATAAGTCTGCAGAATATACAGGGCCATAAATATCGTATGACACAGTGTGCATATAATATACTTATTTACGAAACTTACTAAAATATGGTATTACTACGCCGACTTTAAACACACATGGACCACTATGAGGAAACGTAACAAATTTAATTGTCTTACTAGTTTTTCTAATATCCGAGGGCAAAGGTAAATGAAAAAGCGTCACGAGTTTTGTTTCATTTGTTGTTTATATGATAACTAGAATATCGAATACGCGTGTTTTCAGTGTTTCATTTATTGAGCTCGCTAGACAAAACATAATTTTGCACGCCAAAGGTTCGCAACATATTAATTTATTCAAATCATTCAATAAATGCAATAATAAAAACACATTAATACAATACCCTCTATATAATGAAACATTAGTAATATCCAGTTTATTAAAATGTATCCAGTGATGAATTAAATGCTGAAATATCATTATTGGTCTATTCTGAATCCAATCTGTTTGAAATAGTTTCCAATACGCGTATCCAATATTCAAAAGAGTAAATACGGAATAATCAACGTTCTTATGAGAGGCCGGTTAACTCATGGTGAAATGATACGCTTTTTCACGTCTTTTAATTTATTTCTCCATTTAAAATAGTCCCGTCTTATACAGTAGTGTATACTATGCACCATCAGAAGTGTATCAGTTATCATTGTAGATAGCAGCTAAAAGCAAACTGAAAAGAGATCAGAATGCTCCTTTACGGACATTCTCTTTTACTTTTAGCTACCTTCTGTAATCAAAACTGGAAAAGGCAATTAAAATTATGACGGCACGAGTCTTTCATATAAAAAAGGTGGTTTTTGCGTTTTCCTTTGGACTACATATGAACATATAACAACCAGTTACTGTTTTACATAAACGTAGGGAAAACACCCTGTACATAGGAAACTAGAAATATTGTGATATATAAAATACATATTTTCAACAGCAGACTGTGAAGATAGTGTTGCTATGTCACCAACTGGAGATTTTGATCATTAAATTTCCGATAACCCGTTCCACTCATGGGCGAATTACCCTAATTGCTAAATATTGTTTTTCTTTTGGATCATTCCATTGTGTACATTGAATGGGCTCATTGCATCTAGCAGTAAAATCATTGCCATAGCGGAACTTCTTGAATAAACCAAAAACAGTGAAGAATATTCTATTCTTTACAATAAATACATTTTGACGACTCATTTAATTTCCATTGCAAACAGTTTTGAGCCAGACCAGCCATCGGGTAAACCTGCGTCTTATCAAGCTCAAAACTGTTTGCCACTCACATTAAACCAGTCGTCAAAATGTTCAATAAGTATTTTGTCACCATATTTTTGTGCATTGCGTTAAAATTTATTTTCGTTTTAACGAAACGAAACGCAAACGCAAAACAATAAAATTTAAAAAAGTGCAATTTTTTGACAATTTTTATTATTCATGTTTATCTTGGTGGCAAACAGTTAGGAGCCTGATCAGACGCCGGGTCACCCGGCGTCTGATCTGGCTCCAAACTGTTTGAAATAGAAATAATAGTTTTAGCGTAAACGCGTTTATTGGGAAATAATAACGTTTTCTCCACTGTATTTGCGGCTTTTTCGTCATCTTAACATTGTCTGAACTGTTACAAAATGTCATATTGTCGGTAATAATGTGTGAAATACAAAATGTCTTTAAAAAACAGACTGTCAGACAATGAAAAACTAGACATGAAACCTTACAATGTCGCACTTCTTCAGGTTCTGTACTCTGTGAAACTAGTGTAAGTGTAATTTATAACTATATCTGACAGTATTGCTGTAAAAAAAAGCTTAATAGCTGATAATGAATCATTGGTTGCTGATTAGCAGCTAGGGGTCACTAGGGAGTTTGTGTTTTAGTAATTCTGTCTTTGATTTGTTTCAATATTAGTTTTAAAAGACATGGGAAATAGCGCCTGCAAAAATCCACTGTGTCGCTTTTATTATCAATCCCAGTCTATTTCTGTCTTCGAATGTAGTTTATTCCTTGTATGCTTTACCCCCCATTTATGCCTGGATATTGTAATGAACTCTGCCCGTTTTCTTCTTGGACGAGCTCATTATAGAGAAATAGTGGTGTTGTTAACACACTACAATGTTTGTTCATACAGCGATACAGTAGAACATTTCGTATAACAAACAAACAGTGCAGATCCTGATGAGACACCACGGAACTCAGCGTCTCATCAGGGTCTACACCGTTTTCTGGTGTATACTTTAGTAGACACACTCGGCCTAAATACATTATTTCATTTGACTTTTCCGTTATACAGTTCCTATGTATCAATTTTGATATTTATATCTGGGTTATTTATGACAATGTACATGTATTTTATAACTCACTAATTCTAAGAATGATACAAGTATATATACCTACAGATCCATGTGATACATGTACGATGTGGTGTCTCTTGCAGGTCTGCATCGTCTGCTCTATTTTAACATTGCAAAAAAGGTCAAAGTTCACGTTGTAATACAATTAGCAATCCCTAGATATTAGTCATATATTTACAATTATTAGCCTACAACGACAAATTTAAGCATCAAAGTATAAATACTTTGTTTCTGTGTCAAATATTTAATTTTGAAAACCTTCATAGAGGTTTTTGAGTTTGACTGAAAAACATGATATTTTTCTACCGTTTCATTACCACTTTATCGTACAAACTTAACCGTTTCGTTTTCGCAGACAGTTCATCGTTGCTACGTTTGTCGTCGGCAATATCATGCAATGATGTTTTACGGTTTGATTGAAACAATGAGTGCTAAACAGTTTGAATCTGCTATGCGTCGTCTTATCAGGATCCAAACTGTTTACAAAGTCGTCGTTAGCAGGATTGCGTTACAGTGGGGGAAGACGTTATTCTTTATCGTTTAACCCTTTCAACCCTAAATTTCTCATGTGGGTATTTATAATCCTTTTAGACTCTTCTAGTACAAGTATTTTGAACCAGTCTACTG
The DNA here is from genome assembly GCA_922989275.2 of Gari tellinella. NCBI lineage: Eukaryota > Metazoa > Mollusca > Bivalvia > Cardiida > Psammobiidae > Gari > Gari tellinella. The sequence continues at coordinate 26,011,942 of OV277856.1, read as the reverse complement.
TTACATTTTTGGTATGACAACCAAAACTAATGAATATATCAAACAATGCAGACCCTGATCAGAGGACTCCTATAGGAGCCCTCTGATCAGGGTCTGCACTGTTTGCATATATAATCAGTAATCCCTCCAGAGGGCTGTAGGGTTGAAAAGGTTAAACGCAAACGAAACACAAACGCACAACATCAAAACGGAAAAAACAACAAATAATTTGTTGACAATTCTTACTATTTAATTTAAGTTAAAATAAATAGTCAGAATTGTCAACAAATTTTATTTCTAACCTGAGTTACTAACAGTTTGCAACCTGTTATGACGTCGGGTTACCCGGCGTTTGAAATGGCTCAAAGCTATTTGCATCGGAATTAATTGGTTAAGAATAACGTATTCTCCACTGTAAATAGTCATTACAGTAAAACCTGTCTATTACGACCACTACAAACATTGTTATATGAATGTTTTATAGACAGATGACAGCTTAAGGCAAGGTGAAGGAGTTTTCTGTTTTACTTCTTCTCTTGTTTTAAGCAGTCACCTGCCTTAAAATACATAATGATAATTTTATTTAGATTTCGTTATGAAGAGGATTTACCGTGTCTCAGTTTTGTTAATAGGCACGCTCCCCTTGCGTTTTGCAGCTGCTAAAGATTTATTTGTTAAAGCGCTGATACATAAATCTTATGAGATGCTACACATTTTACTGGAACACCATCAAAATATTTACTTCATATAATTAATTTTTTAAAGTAATTATGTAACAGATTATTGCTATTCTATCAGTTACGGACAGTTTGCATCTATATCGAACTTAAGAACTTTAGAACTTAAATACAAATTTACAGACGAAAATATTAGGCAGACGGTTGAATGGCTAAGAAAAAACAACACTTTCCTGCTAATTCAATGATGTACATGTAGCCCAAATCTGTTACCTTGAAAATTAACATATTGATGTTACTGTGGATAATTATTCTTACCCGGTCAAACGCGAACGAAACGCAAATTCAGTGCAATAAAAGGTACAAAATTACATTTTGAAAATTTCTACCGTTTCATTTAAATCAGAGTTGTTACATGGCGTCTGATCTGGCTCCAAAATGCTTGCAGTTCACATAACAGTGGAGAAAACGCTATTCTACAATAAACCCGTTTACGCTATAACTATTTCTTTCCATGTAAACAGTTTGGGCCATATCAGACGCCGGATAACCCAGCGTCTGATCAGGCTCAAAACTGTTTTCCACTCATATTTAAATAATCGGTCAAAATTGTCAACAAGATGTCATTGTCTTCGTTTCATTGCAATGCGTTTGCGTTTCGTGTGAGTTTAATCGGGAAAGAATATATTTTCTCCACTGTACATGTACTGTTTTGACATGAACAGGTTTATTTGGGAAAGAAAAACGTCTTCCCGACTGTATATTAGGATTTCTCACGTTATTATGTGTCGTACTTCTGTTCACCTAACCATTCCCTCACAGAGGAGTAATAACAGTAACTCATTCTTATAACTATGAAACTTTAACCCTTATCATGCTTCGCGTAACTTGGATAACATTTGCAAACCGTTTGGATTCAGATCAGACGGTTTGCAACTCATATTAAACTTTTCTGCAGATTAAAATTATGACATTGTATTTTTTTTCGCAGACGATATATTTTAGCAGACGACAGTTCAGCATAATACGCTAGATACGATATCACCTGTTTTAAAAACTGCCGTCTGCATTGTTTTCAAATTTAGTTTTTTATATACATGTTAGCTTTCGCGGCCTTTAACGACTGTCAAACAGGTTTGATTCGGATCAGGCACCTAAATACTCGGAGTCCGATCTGGATCTATTTTGTTTGAAAATTCAAGTGAGCTTGTGACTGGCAATACACACATTTTTAGTCTGTTGAAAATCTGCCTTCTGCTAAAACAATAGACACAAACATGATGTCGTTAAGGTATACAGTGGAGAAAACGTTATTCTTTCCCGTTTAACCCTTTACCTGATAGCCTATTTATAGTACTTAAGAAAGATGACTACTTAAAGCAGGTTGAAAGTAAAGCAGAATGCGCCTTAGGGCGCATTCTGCTTTACTTTCAGCCTGCTTTAAGCTATCATGTGCTATAATATAGAAAATATTCCCTATAATACATATTCATTACTGATTAAATTGGAACTATTTTCTTCAGCGGATGAATAAATCATATCCGCTAAAAGGCGCTTCTATTGGGTAAAGGGTTAAACGCAAACGAAACGCAAACGCAAAATACTAAAGTGTAGAAAAGGACAACCTTTTGAAAATTCTGACTATTGATTTTAACCTAGACGACAAACAGTTTGGAACCTGATCAGACACCGGGTTACCAAGCGTCTGATCTGGCTCTAAACTGTTAGCATGGGAAATAATAGTTTTAGCGTATACGCGTTTATTGGGAAAGAATCACACATTTCCCACTGTACATGGCGTGACAAACGTTTTCATATAATAAAAAATATCTATTTATTATTAGGATATAATTATTTTTTTATTCAGTGGTATCGAAACTAGTTATTCATAAAAGTTTATGCTAATTTTGTTTTGTTTAAGAGTGATCTTTTCACACCGTTCTGGAATGTAAGCGCTGTCTAGAAATAAGGTTTGCTTCACGCTTTAGTTGTGTTCATATTGCAATGTGAATTTGTTGACAGATACTGTACTGGAAATGCAAAACTGAAAAGGCAAACCAGTAACTTTGTTTTTGATTTGAAAGCGTTAACATATGCTACACTAGTAACGACTATACTCGTCATTTATTAACAGTGTACGTGTAAAGAGTAAATATTTTCGATGCAAACAGTGTAGCCCTATATCAGAAGGCTCTTTAAGGATCAGCATCTGTACTATTTGCCATTTTTTCAATATGTTGCAGAAAACAATCATAAATAGTCATAATTGGGCTAGGCTGAGATAGGAATAATCCATTAAAGTTTCAGGGATGAATGCGTTAATATTTATGGTGGGGAATCTGATCAGATGACATAGCAGATCTTGTTCCAAACCAGGCACCCATTAAATGACAAATGTACCGCTCGAATAAAAAGCATAGAAACATCCATTTGGTATAAATGGGTTATGCAAAAAATGAGATGAGATAATATGCAATCAAGTACAAGGGATAATCTGTTATTCTTTCTCAATAAACGCGTTTACGCTAAAACTATTATTTGCAGTGCAAACAGTTTGGAGCCAGATCAGACGCCGGGTAACCCGGCGTCTGATCAGGCTCCAAACTGTTTACCACCAAGATAAACAAGAATTATCAGAATTGTCCAAAGGTTGTTCTTTTCTACGTTTTAGTGTTTTGCGTTTGCGTTCGTTTGCGTTTAAACGGGAAAGAATAACAGATTCTCCACTGTATGTGAAGGTCAAGTTATACCTTTCTTTTGAAAATTATGTTTTTTAAGTTTGAAAACGCACTGCATATGGTGAATATATTTAAATTAGTTACAACTTTCTTTCAATTAATGGATGAAGTCTCCTTAGCAAACGTAATAAAATAGTGTATATCCCTAAAATAAAATGCGTCATCTGGGCTTGCTGGTATTCAACAGCATGCAAAAAACAAACAAATCATAAATATATCAAAATTTACTTGCTGGTTTTGATCATTAAATCTATGAGTATACAGACATAAACGCATCATAATAATTACTGTGAACTGTAAGGGACATGGCATTGTCTTAACAGTTCCACTGCCAACGGCGCAAACATGCAACTTTGCCAACAGAATTGGATCCTGGTCAGACGTCACGCACCTAAGGACTGACGTCAACGACATATATGTATGCCTAACGTCTTAATTAGAATACGACGATTTTAAAACAGATGTCGCTGTAGCAGTTTATAGTATACATGTAACCATGGAGGAAGAGGTATACTTCCTCCATGATGTAACCCTAACTGTAAAACTGTTTGTTTCATGCTTCTTGACACCTTAATGTACACTTCAGGCAATGCCTTATATACAAGGCAAAATATTCCAGTTCATTATTAATAAATACATGAATTCATGTTCATGTATAATTCTTTGTTTTACTGTGATTGATAATGCCTGCAATAAAACTATGTTGTTGAAAGACTATTACAATAACTCTCACTGAGCACGCGATTACGCACTATGTTCCTATTATTATTACCTGTTAATGTTGGAATTGTGACGGCCCCCTCTTATCATCATGTATCATCATTCTAACTCATTTATGCCGCCTGAATATCTTCAATCAATGTTTCAAATGCGTTTAGTGACAGTGTTTAGTATCAATTGTTACAGGGTTATACAGTACTTCATCCCTACAGTGGAGAATCTGTTATTCTTTCCCCTTTAAACGCAAACGTACGCAAACGCAAAACACTAAAACGTAGAAAAGAACAACTTTTGGACAATTCTGATAATTCATGTTTATTTTGGTGGCAAACAGTTTGGAGCCTGATCAGACGCCGGGTGACCCGGCGTCTGATCTGGCTCCAAACAGTTTGCACCGCAAGTAATAGTTTTAGCGTAAACGCGTTTATTGGGAAAGAATAACAGATTCTCCACTGTACAACGGTTCTTGAACAACGATTACCCACTTACAACATCGCATTCCCAACAAGACAATTATGTGTAACCATTTCACTTCTGCAATATCGTCTGCTTAGAATTGTTGTCTGCTGTATTTCTCAAAGTAACATATTGGACATTTTGACAGAAAAAAGAACACAATTACGGGTGGCAAACAGCTTGAATCCAGATCAGATGCCGTTAAGCTGTTTGCAATGTAAGCCAAGTATTTAGTGTCTCTCCCTATAACAACTCTCTCCAAATAACACACATCATCTTTGTCTCCCATTGGGTGTTGCTGTAGAGAGGGAGTACTGTATATAAATTATGTATTAAACAGTCAATTGTATATGAATAAATGTATCTTTAATTAAATTGCAGCTTAGTGAGTGACAAAAAATACAGCAGAAAGCTTATAGAAAACATGTTTTGCTTTTGACTAGTGTTATGCGCCATCTTATATCAAATGCTCTTATTTCACGTTTCAAAACTTGTAACTGATGGATGCGGGACAAATACAAAACAAAAATATTATATATATTTGTCCGTGATTCCCCTGTCGTCTTAAATACAATCAATAAGTACTTTTTCAAGTGACCCTGCAGCGCAAGTTTAACTCTATATACGTACAGTAGAACATCTCTATTACGACCACTAAAAAGAAGGCTAATTGTCGGTATAAAAGACAGGCGACAGCTTAAGGCAATGTGAAAATGAAACAGAAAGCTCCTGTAGGAGCTTTCTGTTTCACTTCCACATTGCTTTAAGCAGTCACCTGTCTTAAACTACTAATATTTGGACCAATTTAGTGGTCGCAATAGATAGGTTCTACTGTATACAGTAGTATATCAAGGGTGACAAGAAAGTCATCTCAATACATTGAACCCTAGCGACGAATATACCTTTGCAAACCGTGTGCATATACCCATAAAGAGTACTAGTTGTCTTGAGCAAATAGTGTAGACCAGATAAGAGGGTTTATGTCAGTTGATTCGAAGTTTTAAGTGGTTTTCATTCCAATACATTTACTAGAAAAACAATTTTCCTTCTGAAGAAACATATATACCCATTTATGTCAACGGAAAGCAGTTTTGTGCTATATCGGACACTGAACAACCCGGTGTCTGATCTGGCTCAATACTGCCTTGCACTCAAATGGGCTAAATTGATATCATAGTAAATACGCTTCCAAGGTCTTGCTCCAGTTTTTGTCTATGAAAGAGTTATATTATTATCTATACTTTAAAAATAATTGTGCAAGGTGTGCAGAAGGATGGCTCCCCGACCCCAATACACCTATGACGGAGAAAATAAACGAAGTCATGCATGTGACAATGTCTGAAAAAACCTTTTGAGTTGAGTCTTAAGTCGTTTTCAGGCATTTGATTGGTTAGATTTGAGCATAGGCTCAAATCTGACCAATCAAATGCTTGACAACGATCTCACACTCAACGCAAAGCTACATAACCTTGGGCCCAAGTTTCATTTTACTGCATTGCGTTTTCGTTTCATGTTGTTGAGCCCTTTTTCTACATGGAATTTCAAATGGGCAATTCAAATTACGAATTTCGTCTAGTCCATCTTTTGACTGTTTAATTCTTTTTGTCAATGTACCGCAATGTGAAAGAAACAGTTTGTACTCTGACCAAAGGTATTCTGTAGGATTCCTCTGAACTGGGTCTTTATTGTTTGCATGTGCCCCATGTACTCTTTACAGGCACATTGTTTACAAACGACGTGTATATTCATGAATAGGGGTCGAAGGATCAACCAGGAAATAATGACGATTTCCCTTCTGTATGATCCGTTGGTTAGGTTATTTGAAAGGTCATCGTTTCCCGGACAGCAAACTAAATGTTAATGGAATCCATGATCTGTAATCAATGAACTATGTTCCTTGAATAACTTTCATTCTATTAGAAATCGTTAACATTGTGTTCGGTCCCATCACTTTACTACTTCTGCGACCTTAACGTTGGAAATGTCAAATAAAATTGGAACCAGTTTCATCTTGACAATGACAAACTATCGTTACTAAGATTCCGCAGATAATGGTTTTGGCTCAAAAATCAAACTCATGGGAAGGAGAATTATCTTGGCGAAATACTTTTTGCCACTCGGCTCTATCGTGTTATATACAGTAGAGAAGTTGTTTTTCTTTCAGGTTTAAATGCAAACGAAACGCAATGCAATTTGATCTGACTCAAAGTTATGAGACATTTATTTGGAATGAACATCGTCTTCTCCATCGTGACAGTATAGATACGCTAACATCTGATCTGGATATAAATTGTTTTCTTACTATTTAAGAGAGGATGGGTAAAAGTGTTTAACACAAAAGATACGCTTCTAGTTGCTCCCTCCATTTAAGAAAATGTTCACCTTGATAAAGTCACGGTAGATTAGAATAGGCTGAAAGTAGAGCAGAATGCTTTAATGGCATTACGTTGCACAAATCTTCAAAACTAGAACCATTCGGTAAAGGGTTAAGTCGTTATGTTAGATTATTAAACTGCGCTAGTTTTATTTTGCCATTTATGTAAGTCCTATTTGTGCTTTTGTTTGAAGGGTTGGGTGTTAACGCAGTTTGTGTTATGGACATTTTGGATTTTTGGAATGTACCCACTCATTGTCCTCTACCTCAGAGAGAACAGAGAGAATAAAATTTGTGAACGATTTAATTCAAGCCTTTCACCGCCATCTATTATGACGTCATCATCCGTCTTACACATTCACTGCCATAACAAGCTCTCTCGCAAACATATCGTCTGTTTCTATTTTTAAAGTTTAGAATTTCAGGTAGTTTGATTTAAATGACATGTATATGAATATCAAACAGTTTGATTCCTGATCAGACGCCGCATGACGTGGCTACTGATCTAGATAAAATACGGTTTGCATATATAACAGTTAAAGAGCCTGGCATCGAAAAGGTTAAAAGAAAGACTGAACGGGATCAGTGGGTGTTTTTGTTATAAAAATGTGGGATCAACCATTAAAGCCATAAAGTGATACATACGCGTATTTTATAGTTTTGTAACATCACGACTGGCAACGGCTCAGACAAAGAAGCTTAGAAGCCTTAACCCTTTTACAGTGGAGAAGACGCTATTATGTCCCATTTAAAGGCAAACGAAAAGCAAACGCATCGCAAATTAAAACTGAAATTGATTATATCGTCTGCGAAAAAGGATCAATGTTAGTTATAATATTTATTTAACTGAAGAAATGATGAATATGAGTGACAAACAGTTCGGACCCAGCTTCTTATCTGGATCCAAGCTGTTCGCAAATGTTAGTCTGCTCGCCCTTAGAATGATAAGGGTTAATAGCATTACAAATCCGTATTTTCAGAAAATTATGATTGAAGAACTATTGAAACTATTGCCAAAATATTTGGAGCCTGGTAAGATGTCACGTTACCTTTGAAATAGCGTCTGATCAGGATATATGTACGAACTATTCTTACAGAGGGTATGTCAACGAAAAGGTAAAATAAAAGAATTTATTATATACCAACTGATCATGAATAGAGATTTCTCAGTTAGATAAATTTGATATCATCACTGTTGATATCGTAACTACATGTAGTGACGATATCACCTTTTTCGACGTCATGTCATAATCATTTTTTGCGACGTCTCCGCTCGTAAATAATTACTTTTGTGTCTTTTTTCTGTAAAAACGTCATTAAAATATATATAATAAATAGAATAATCAATTCCTTTGAATAGATATGAAAAATATATCACTAGAATGGGTTGTTATCTGGTTAAAAAACTCGTCCTGCGGACTCGTTTTTTAACCAGATAACAACCCATTCTCGTGATATATTTTTCATATCAATCCAAAGAAATTTATTATCTTCTATATATCATTCAGATATGTACATGTATGAACAGTTCAAACGTCTCCGATATACCGCTTTATCATTCACTCTTTCACTATATTCGGCGACTTTGTAGACGTTGCTAATGCAGTATCTGATTAGGATCCTTATTTCTTCTGAGACCCGCCTAAAATGATTTAATTTGTATAGTGGAGAAAACGCAATTTTCTCATTTAAACGCAAACGAACAGCAAACACATTGCAATATAATACAGAACATTGCAACTTCTTGAACATTTTAACGATTTATTTTAATCTGGGTGGGAACCACTTTGAAGTCTGGTCTGATCTGGCGCCAAACGATTAGAAATGGAAATTATAGTTTTAGCAATTAACGAGTTTACGCTAAAACGTTAATTTCCATTGCAAACAGTTTGGAGCCAGATCAGACGCCGGGTAGCCCGGCGTCTGGTCAGGCTCCAAACTGTTTGCCACTCAGATTTAAACTAATAATCAAAATAGTAAGATCGTTTTCATTTCTACATTTTATTGCAATGCGTTTGCGTTTCATTGCGTTAAAATTGAAAAAAAAAGTCTTATCTACTGTACATGTATTGTTCGCAAACGATAAGTTAGATGTATATGATAAGTTAGCGCAATAAGGAATGAGGTGGAACTATTGAATGTAAATTCTAGAAATGAATTATTCAATTTAAACTGACAGGTGAAATAGGCATATGTGTTTCCAAACATGAATAATTCGCACCTGCTGATTCTAACCGTTTCACTGCCTTAACTCGAATTGAATTCTATTTTCAAACTGTTTGAATCCCGATCAGACGCTGCGTAACACGGTGTCTGATCAACTTCCAAATTGGTTGACATCACATCAAAGTGTATTCACCGAAAATAACTATAAAGTTTAACACTAACAAATAAAAGAGGACGATGATGTTGAAGTCGACGTGTTTTTGGCTGTTAAGGGATTGACCCTTGTAATGCTGTGTTTTCCTCTGCTTCCAATTCATTGTCTTAAATATCATAAACATGATAATGTTATTCCTTAAACGGAGATAAATCTTTTTGACGGTCATACATGTATATTGTGTAATAGTATTTATATACTTAACCCTCGGTATCTGCTTAGTTACATGTACTAAACAATATGGAACTATTGTTCAAGTCTCTGATAGAATAGTGTATAGGGCAAGGTTACAGTGGAAAAGACGCCACCATTGCTCTTTTAAACGAAACGACACGCCAATGTAGATCTACTAAACAATAGAGAATGGCAATTTGTTGAAATATGATGTCAACTTTTGTTTATTTGAGTGGCAAACAACTTGGAGCCTGATAACATGCCGGATGTCACGTCGTCTGTTCTGGCTCCTAACTGTTTGAAATTTACTAAAAAGTGTTCGCATAAACGCTTTTACTGGCAGAGAATAACTGTTTCTCCATTGTAGTTTGGTAATTTGTATGCTGATTTTAAGCTGCCCACCCTTGCCTTGATATATCATCGTCTGTTTTAAAAACAGTTCCTTGCGAAATTGCTAAAGAAATTGCTAAAGATAGGTTTTATGCATATTCTTAGATAAATAATATTTAATACTGATCTCAAACAGTACGATCCTGATCAGGCACAGAGATTTTTGGTGTCTTTCCTAGATCCGAATTGCTTATAATGCCTCTTAAGCGGTATGAGGGTTTAAACTTGCTAGATCAATATCACTCAGGTTAGAGAAATAGATAACTATAAATAATTACAGAACAACAAATCAGTACAGTGGAAAGGACGTTATTCTTTGACGTTAAACGCAACACAATAACATGGAGGAAAAAAACAATACAACTTATTTCAATCTGAGGGATAAACACTTTAGATTTCGATCAGACATCAGATAAACCGGCGCCTGATATGGCTCCAAATCGTGTGAAATGGGCATCATTGTGTACACATAAACACGTTTGTTGAGAAAGATTTAGGTCTTTTCGACTGTAAACACGTACCATTATTTGGTTGGTTGTCCGAACAGTCTGGACCTTTTTTTTCTATTAGTCCCTCGTTTTTATGTTAAGAAAGAGACAGTAATTCTTAAGTATTTGTCAGTTAAGAATAATATTGTTAAAATCGTTTAAGAAGCTATGACCTTTGTAAGAATAATATGCAAACTACGGCTTTTCTTCATTACACGGTAAGCATTACTTCTTATTACATGTTATATGTGCATTCTTGATTTCCCGAAACTGCCTAGAGCGAATGGATTGGGTCATTCTGAAACTTAGTATATTGTTTTAACACATTCAAACCTGAAACTTTTAATGGGCAATTCTAGTTGTTCATCAAGTTTCTTTTATGAATATTTAGGGATGTTTTCTACAATACATATAGTTTGCCAAATAACAAACAGTGCATACCTTGATTAGAGGGCTCTGAAGGAGTCCTCTGACCGGGGTCTACGCTGTTTCCATAGGACAAATGTATTTCTAATACAGTGGAGAATCTGTTATTCTTTCCCGTTTAAACGCAAACGTACGCAAACGCAAAGCACTGAAACGTAGAAAAGAACAACTTTTGGACAATTCTGATAATTCTTGTTTATCTTGGTGGCAAACAGTTTTGAGCCTGATCAGACGCCGGGTCACCCGGCGTCTGATCTGGCTCCAAACTGTTTGCATCGCAAATAATAGTTTTAGCGTAAACGCGTTTATTGGGAAAGAAAAACACATTCTCCACTGTATGTACACTATTTGTAAAGGACGAGTATACTCGTCGCTAGGATTCAATGTCTTATGGTAAACGTTATTAATAAATTCATTAATATCAAATCTGTATCTATCGGTTTCATTTCGGGAAACACGAGTCTATCCTAGGGCAATCTTATTGGCTAAGTATCATTTGTTTGCAAGGTGTCGTCTTGGTTGAATTGTCACCCATATCTGTTTCATATTATTGTAGTAACTAGCGTATAATCTATAATTCATTGTAGATTTATGTAATTAATTAAGGTTGGACTTTGGATTATGTAATTTGATCCGTGAAAGAACATAAAATAACATGTATTGACCACGATCTCGTGTTTCACAATGGTCGGTATTAGTTAAACTCGATTGTCTGGAGTGTTAATGTCTGTTAACAAAGGGGAAGACGTTATTTTTCCTATTTTTAAAAATGCAAACGTTACGCAAACGCATCGCTACATGTATAACATAGAGAAAATGACAACTTGTTGACAATTCTAACTATTCCTTTTAATCTGAGTGGCAAACTGTTAGGAACCTGATCAGATGCCGGGTTATTCGGCGTCTGATCAGGCTTCCAACTATTTGCAATGGAAATAATAGTTTTAGCGTAAACATGTTTATTGGGAATTAAAACCTGACGCATCAGGGTATGCACAGTTCGCTATTTCATATGAAATGTTTTGCTGTATGGACTAACACTACAATGTCTATAAACTCCTTTTGTTTATCTATAATGAAATATTTTAGCAAGCAAGCATTCAGGTAGAGTTTATTGCAATATCCAGGCATAGATGGGTGCAGTATTCCCCAACGGATCTCACAGGTCTCGAAAACACCCATCATTTAAAACGCCATATCCCTTAAAACTTTATATAGACAATTCCCGTTTCTAATTAAGTCTAGTCTATTTGTAAATATTTGAAGTAGCAGTTTCACAATTGACTTAAAATGACGAATGGTGTAGACCCTGATCAGAGGGGTCCTGCAGGAGCCCTCTGATCAGGGTCTTCACTATTTTGCATGAGACAATTACATGTATACTCATCACGGATATACTGTTTATAAATAACGCGTTAGGGTTAATGGGTTAATTTATTAATACGGTGTCGGGGTCTGTATGCACATACTATTTATGAGCCACGGACTGTACAGCAGACCAAAGATCATCTCTCTAGAGAGTTCATGCTTCTCATCAGCTTAATGGCATATGAAACTACATTCTCTTTTATCCCGTATCTGTGTCGTTAGTATACAGCGGAGACGGCATTACTCTTTCCCGTTTAAACGCAAACCAAACGCAAACGCATTGCAATAAAATGTAACAAAAACGAACATTCTGATTTTCAGTTTAATATTAATGGCAAACAGTTTGGAGCCTGATCAGACGCCGGGTAACCCGGCGTCTGATCTGGCTCCAAACTGTTTGCAATGGATATAGTAGTTTTATCATAAACGGACAAAGTCTTCTCAACTGTAAGATATCTCGCTTAGTGCAAAATTTAGAAATTATTAATATTCGTAATTCACAGGAACAGACATATTGAAAACCGGAAAATAAACTTGTGTCAACAGTTTCGGATTTTTTTAAGTGACACAAAATCGTTAAGAGATGAACGATAAGCCCCGTAATATGAAAAAGTGTTAGGCTTCTGTTTCCTTGTGCAAACTTTCTCCATCTAGTTTATAACTAGCCGGTGTAATTTCAGGCAAATCAAATAGAAAAATATGAAAAATCGTTGGGAAGTAGGCGAGTAAATTATGAAATAAAGTATTAGCAATGCCAACAAAGAAAAAACTGTTGAAAGGTGTGTGCATAGGATAAAACAGTATACTGTCTTTATTATCGCGTCGGCGATAAACCACTGTTCTTTGCAAATAGTTTGGAGCCAGATCAGACGATGAGTGACCCGAAATCAGATCAGCTTCAAATTGTTTGATACGCAGTTTGAAATAAATCGTTAGAAATTTCAAAACATTGTATGTTGGTATACATTTCGTTGCTTTGTGTTTGTGTTTTGTTTTCGTTTAAACTGACAACGCCTTCCCAACTGCAATCCTTGCTGGATATTAAAGCAGGATAGAAGTGAAACATAAAGCTTCTTCACTTTTCACCTGATTGAAACACCCTTCTACTGAAAAAGTAGTTTTACGGTGATCATTAAAAACTACATAAATGTGTAGTATTATACAGTGGAGAATCTGTTATTCTTTCCCGTTTAAACGCAAACGTACGCAAACGCAAAGCACTAAACCGTAGAAAAGAACAACTTTTGGACAATTCTGATAATTCTTGTTTATCTTGGTGGTAAACAGTTTGGAGCCTGATCAGACGCCGGGTTGATCTGGCTCCAAACTGTTTGCACTGCAAATAGTAGTTTTAGCGTAAACGCGTTTATTGGGAAAGAATAACAGATTCTCCACTGTATCAAGGACACAATGTAACCCTTTTTCTGCCTAACCTCGAGTATGTACAACGGTTAAATGTATTTGCAAACCGTTTATACCCTGATCAGATGCAGCGTATTGCGGAATCTGATTAACCAGGGTGCAAACATTTTGGCACTAATGTAAATATTTCTTAGTTCAAGATACATAAAATTTAATAAATGAACAGACGATAACTGTTTGAAGCAGATGTCGTCTGGCAGTGACGTCGTTACAGCAACGCAATGTCGTACAGTGGAGAATCTGTTATTCTTTCCCAATAAACGCGTTTACGCTAAAACTATTATTTGCAGTGCAAACAGTTTGGAGCCAGATCAGACGCCGGGTAACCCGGCGTCTGATCAGGCTCCAAACTGTTTGCCACCAAGATAAACAAGAATTATCAGAATTGTCCAAAAGTTGTTCTTTTCTACGTTTTAGTGCTTTGCGTTTGCGTACGTTTGCGTTTAAACGGGAAAGAATAACAGATTCTCCATTGTAGAAAGCAAGCCTGCTATTGAGTGTTCAAATTACAATATGCAATATTATGATAAAGTCCTTCACTTCGACGACGTCATAATTTTTAAACAATTGTCGTCTGCTTTTATTTCTCAAATTTAATCTTAGGTATTTTAATTTAAGAAAAATTGAAATGTGTGTCAAAAAGTTTGAATCAGGGTCCAAATTATTGGATAATACCAGTAGAGACGAGATTGGCAGTGAAAGGATAAGTGTAAGTAGTAGTAGCACAAAGCATATTTTTAGGCTAGTGATGTTGCTGATGTAGTGCAAGTTCAAACAATATTAGTGGTCGAGAATCCGAATATTTAATCTGTAAATGAATTTCTGATTTCAAAATCTGTCAACATTCTTTATGTTTTCAACAGGTAACTTACTCAATGGAATTCCATGGTTCCTACTTTACCTGTGCATCTTTTGATACAGTGGAGAATACATTAATCCTTTCTCAATAAACATGTTTATGCTTAAACTATTATTTCCAATGCAAACATATTGGAGCCAGAGCAGTCGCCGGCAAACCCGGTATCAGATCAGGCTCCAAACTGTTGCAACTCAGATTAAAATGAATAGTCAGAACTGTCAAAAGGTTGTAATTTATTTTCTACATTTTAGTGCTTGGCATTTGCGTATCGTTTACGATTAAACGGGAAAGAATAACGTCTTCTCCACTGTATAAGGCAGCTTACCTATATATTTGAATAACATTTAAAGGGTTTATCAAACGTGTCTCTGGATACATGTACCTACATGTTGTATTAATGACGTAGGAGGCCAATATTATGCTACTTAGGCAAGATAACCTTCCTACATGTACTTGCTGTTGAACTAATATAGAACATGAAAATAGGACTTCGAGCATGCAATATAAACCATGACACATGTGTGTTTTGTGAGCCACTTTTTACGCGGGGAAGCATACGGCAGATTTACTGCTTTAAACAAATGAGAGAGCCCATATCTAGTTACTGCTCCTGGCAGGTGTTTTGACATTTGCATATCGTTAGTGAACATGATTTAGACGCACGTACTTGTTTGGACACGTAAACAGATATGCCAGAAACTGTGAATATCTTTACAGAAACGATACCCATCGGACATATACATGTACAAAAGCCAAGACAAAGACCAAGATCAGCATTCGCGATTAATACGCTGCATCTCAAAATATAGGTTTTTAAACATGACCACAGAGAGATACATGTGCATTAAAAATTCTCTATTACGACCAATACAAAGAAGGTTATTGAATACATGAAAGACAGTTGACAGTTGAAAGTGCTTTCTGTTTCAATTTCACCTGGCTTTAAGTAGTCACCTCCCTTAAACACCTGATAATTTACACAATTATGTGGTCGTAATAGAAAGATTTTACTGTACTTCGTCATTGATTATCATGTGACTGGTCGCATTTACTTTCGAATTGTAGCCATTTCACACATATTTTTTAATTTTTATAGAAATATATTTTACCAAACTGAGAAAAAATCGCATGTCAGGTAACATCGCTTGGGTAACATAAATAACTGTTCAAGCTATCAAAACATATTTTGAAAACATAATGGATCTTTACATAAAACTTCAGGATATAACATATACAGTCGAAGTTTGAAAAATTGAGCTCGTTTAATTCGACGTTACCCTTTTTTCGGTTCAACCCTATAACTCTAACTCGCTTACGTTTAATATACAATACACAGTGCCCTCTGCTCACAACGGCCATGTGAACAACGACTCCCTCCTAACAACAACGCTTGTCGCTGTTCCCCCAAAAAGACATGTATCTCCAGCCTTTTCATGCCTACAATATCAATTGCTTAAAAATTGTCCTGTGCTGTTTTTCTCAAATTTACACATTTGACATTTTGACAGAAAAAAACACATACATGTAATGACGAATGACAAACAGCTGGAATCCAGATAACAAGCCCTTCCGAACAACAAACACAATCTGTGTATCCCATTAGGTGTTGTTGTAGAGAGGGAGCTTTCAAACATTTTAGAATTTTCCATATAAACACACACATTATAATGAATTCATCCAACAGACGCTTTGAACGAATTCATTGAAGGTATACAGACATACATGTATTGAATATACGTATATGTTGGTGGTGATTTGACATGCATTTGCCAACAACAAGGAGTTTATCAGGTTCCTATCAGCTATCCTATCAAATGTAATTATCAACAGGAATGTTTTAGGTTTCTAGAATTGACCAAAAGAAATTATAAATAGACCACAATATTTTAGAACCATTGTTTTATCGTACAGTTAAACCCTTTCACTCTTAATGACGTTACAAAGCGCCTTTGCAAACAGTTTGGACCCTGATCAGACACCTCGTAACACGGCATCTGATCAAGATCCAAACTGTTTGACACTCTTATCGATATGTTTTAAGTTATAATACATTGAATATTACTTTTAAACGATCTTGCAAACAACACAATTGAAGCAGACGACAATGAAACGGTGAAGGGATAAACAATCTCACGAATAATTTGGCAGAAATAACAGAAAGTACACATTTTTAGCGTTAAACCCTCACTTCCTAACCCCGAGTACATTGGGTATTTGCAAATACAGTGGAGACAACATTATTCTTTCCCGTTTAAACGCAAACGATCGCAAACGCATTGCAATAAAACGTAAAAAATGACACCTTGTTGACAATTCTGACTGATTATTTTAATATGAGTGGCAAACAGTTTGGAGCCTGATCAGACGCCGGGTTACCCGGCGTCTGATCTGACTCCAAACTTTTTGCATTTAAAATAATAGTTTTAGCGTAAACGCATTTATTTGGAAAGAATAAAGTTTGGATTCGAATTAGACGCTTCGTAACGCAATCTCTGATCAGGAGCCAAAATGTCTTATACTCATTTAATAATTCGTATGCCAATATTCCTTAAACTTATATTTGAAAAGTAAATCAGACGACGATTGTTTAAAGCAGATGGCGTCATTGCTAAAAGGGGTATATATAAACAGTTTCAAAATAGTATATCGGGGCGTTATGTCTTGAATCTGTTCTCGTCAATTTCAGTACAATATATTATACGGTTTCTCCAATATTTAATATATAAGAACAAACCAATTCTCTCTTATAAAATAATTAAATGTGTAATTATTGGAATTTGAATTACAAATGCTATTTGTGATCCAATTCAAGATGTTAATTACACAACTATCGATGACTAAGCCAAAGGAATCCAACATTTCAGATTCTTTCCCAATCTGCAAACCTTTTTCCCCTCATTTGCCATTTTGTCGAATCGAATAAATAAGCAATTAAGCCCTGCTAAAGTTTTATTTCCTTCCCAAACGTCATTAAGACGGGGCCCAATATCACTTATTCAATATCAATAGATGTTCGTGCAAGGTTATAGGCCGATGCATGGTAAAAATATAGCGAACATCGACCGTATATGAAATCTAAGATAGCCAATTATTGGAAATATTAAACAAGACGCTATTACAGGCGCACGTTGGCTTGATTAGTGGTTTGATTTCTAACTACATTTCAGGGGAAACACGCAACATCAAAAGTGAAAACACACAAAAACAGCAGCGCCTGTTCCGCGGTCTCCTTTTTCCAGTGAAAGAAGTTCAAGCAGATTGTACATGATTAATGGGTACACTATAGCCACGTTAATTAACTCCGTTATCCCCGTATCTTCGAAATGGATAATTCCATCAAATGTATTGAACAGTTTGATCAAGAAAACAAAACATGACTGTTACACGTATTTAGCCAATTCCGTCACACAAATGAGGTTTACTTCTATAATATTGTTGTAAAAAAATGGACTAATAAATGTGGTTTACCATTTTGGTCTACATTATATCTTAATGTCTTCGCTGCGAATATTCGGCATTAACAGTTAAGAGCGTACCTAAGTCTCAAAGCGAAATATTGTAGAAGCATCTAAAATCAACTACTAGTATTTGCGTTTTATTTCTACGAGAGCATAATATAGAAAAGCACAGCGGCACAGGACAACAGTTTAGATATGCATATATATATCTTTATGATCTTTATTGTTGGTATTGTTTTTACAACAAACAACATCAAAACTTTCATTTAACCTATTCAACCCTAATCGCCGAGTATACATGTACTTGTCATTTACAAATAGTATAGCACACAGAATACACTTGTCCCATGCCAAAGCGTAAACATATAAAGGAGCTTCCCTGTTTATCAGTTTTGCAATTAATTGTCAACCGTTAATAGTCAACCATTGACTAGACTTAATCCTTTACCCCATAGCCCGTTTCTAGTACTGAAGACAGGTGACAACTTAAAGCAGTTCTGCTTTACTTTCAGCCTGCTTAAGCTACCATCTGCTAGAATATACAAAAATAAATTTGTTGTGCATATTCATGACTGTATAAATTGGATCTATATTCTTCATTGGAGGACTAAATTAAGGGCGTAAAAAGGCATATTTATAGGGTAGTGGGTAATTGAAAACTCGAACTTTTAATTTGCAGCCCCTGTGATGAATGAATTAAGACGAAGCTTATTCATCCCGCTTGCTGATCTTGATCTTTGTCTTCACGTTTGTATATATTCGATGGTTTGTGTCAGTAAAGATATTCACAGTTTATGTGTACATGTATTAACAAGTACATGCATCTAAATAATATTTACTAACGATGTACACATGTCAAAACACCTGTCTGGAGCAGTAACTAGATATGGGTTCTTCGTTTTGTTGAGAGCAGTAAATTTGTCGTGTGTTTTCTCCTATAAAAATTGGCTAATAAAATACTGTACACAGTTGCCATTTCTTAAATTGTTTGGACATAATTTCTTGTTTGAGGGAAGAGTGGAAAGAGTTATTGTAAGGAGGGAATCGTTGTTGGGATGGTTGTTGTAGGGAGGGAACACTACGCTTAGGAGAATGTATAGTTCGTCTTGATTATACAGTATATTGCCTTCAGCAAACCATGTTTAACCCCTTTCTCCACAGTACTTTTGCATTTTTAAAAGACAGTCGGTTACTTTACCTGCAGTCTGCTTAAAGCATCCAAATGTCAGTACATAACACATTTTTCTATTATTTAACCCTTTCACTGCCTTACCCCGAGCACAACAGTTTTTTGCAAACAGTTTGAATCATGATCAGACGCCGCGTTACGCGGCGTCTGATCATGATTCAAACTGTTTGACACTCATTTCAATATTTCTTTAGTCAAAATAGCACTAATTGAAATTTAAGAAATAAAACCAGACGACAATTGTTTAAAAGTCATGACGTCATGGCAGTGAAGGGGTTAAGGCACCTGTCTAGATCAGTAACTAGATTGGGTTTCACTAGTTGTAGTGAGCAGTTAAACTGCCTTATGTGGTTCTTAGCTTAACCCATTAACCCATAAATATGCCTTTTTACGTCAATAATTTATTCCTCCAGTTCCAATTTTTACATTCATAAATGTGTTTGCTAAAAAACTTTTTTTTATATTTTAGATGATAAAAGCTTAATGAAGGCTAAAAGTGAAGCAGAATGCGCCTAAGGCGCATTCTGCTTCAATTTTAACCTGCTTAAAGTAGTCTCCTATTTTCAAAACTAGAAACAGACTATGGGGGAATTGGTTAAAAAAAGTAGCTTACAATACCACACAGATTCCAGGGCTCATATTTCATGCCTAAAGTGCGGCGCTATTATACGATGCATCATTTGTTCAGTATATTTAACCCACGGGGGAATCAATTCTCCTGGGAGAAAATGAAGTTATCTCACAATCAACTATGGTTGCAGGTATTGGATAACAAATGTTTAAGAAACAGGACTTTTGTTCAAACACTTAAGTGCGAAGCGTTCTCAAATTAGTTACCACTTTTGCAAGCAATGTAGACCAATATTGTTATGGTCTGTATTGTTTATTAGCTTTATCAGTTGTTTAATTAAATGTTATCAATATACATGTAAACCCGTGGGATGTGTAGCGAACCATTCCAGCGTGCTAAATAGATGCATAAGCCTAGTTTAAGGTTGTTTATCATATGTCATCAGAGCTTGAGATCCTAGATTTGTATCCAAAGGCTTCAATTAGTTTGTTAATCTGGTTGATGTAACCTTTTTAAAAAACAATAGGTTATTTCCTAAACCTTCTTGCAATAAGGTTACAAAAGTACATTCGAAAGAATAACGTCTGTTTTCTCAAGTGTGTTAGGTGTAAAGTGTACACCGGTTTTGGTTTTGTTTATTTTTTATTTGAAGGTTAGAATAAAATAGTGTCTCATCACTCACTGATAGTCGTGCATATATTTGCACATTACATACATACATGCTCTTACGCCAGTTATCTGAGAGAACTGGTCACTCACATCGTCACCCATATAATCTTCTACTTAGAATTGCCGTTTGTATTGTATTTTCAAAGAATAAGATTATTGGCATTCTTACAGAAAATATTGACAAAAGTGTCGACTATTCTGGATTGGATCAGAGGTCAAGTTACTCGGTTCCTAAATGTAACCTGTCTGCAGATGGTACCGAATTAGGTTTTGGTAACCGGGTAAAGAAACCCACATTATTAGGTTTTTAAAATATGCGAATAAGAATGTAATCTGTGTATTGTTTCCGAACTAGATTCAGGCAAAGTATTGAAATGATCCAGACGAAACTGTTTGCAGAGTCGAGCTGATACACAGTGTTTATCCCATACCACAAAGGATGTTTGTAGGTGTTAAGACAGGTTGGCAAATAGAGCTGGTTGAAAACAAAGCAGAATACGTCTAAAGGCTTTAGTTGCATCCTTATTCAAGCTACCATCTGCTAGGATACAAAAAATATTCATTTGGTAAATGTTTATGTCTGTATAAATTTGGACTATTTTTTCAGTGGAGGAAAATTTACATGCGTTAAAAGGCGCTTCTATGGGGGAATGGGTTACATGTAAGTTGTATTCGATATATTATGATGTAGTGCATATCTATTGCTGTGTCACCGAAATAATCTTAGATTTTATATGCCAAACATTTCGATGATGAAACTTATATTGCCAATATAACCATGCTAGAATATTACCCAAACACCCCACGCTACTCTCGAATACAGTGGTATTTGCAAACAGTTTGGTTCCTGCTCAGACGTACAGTGGAGAATCTGTTATTCTTTCCCGTTTAAACGCAAACGTACGCAAACGCAAAGCACTAAAACGTAGAAAAGAACAACTTTTGAACAATTCTGATAATTCTTGTTTATATTGGTGGCAAACAGTTTTGAGCCTGATCAGACGCCGGGTTACCCGGCGTCTGATCTGGCTCCAAACTGTTTGCACTGCAAATAATAGTTTTAGCGTAAACGCGTTTATTGGGAAAGAATAACAGATTCTCCACTGTAAAATAGCTCAACGTCCAATCAGGGTCCAATCTGTTAAGCATTAATCGATGTTTATTCATACATAATAGCCAAAACAAAATTTATAAATGGAAAGCAGACGACACTTTCAAGAAGACAGTATTCTGTCAGTGAAGGGGTTAATGTAGTTGTTTAAAACAGCTTTCCTGGAGAAAATACATTAAATATTAAATAACACCAAACTATCCAAACATCTGCAGGTTAAACATTCACGCACACATAATACTTGTGTTAGTGCAATTTCCCCTGTCTTTACTGCAGTGATTTGCTGGGGAAAATTTTATGAAAAAATATCCAAAAAAGACAGTTATCTCATCTTCGAAGTCACCGTTCCATGAATTATATCCAAACCGCCAATTAAGTGAGACGATAACGACATAAAAGCCTGTATTTTAGACATAACCGTCTGACGGTTAACTATCCCGCTTGCGGCAATCCTGGAGTTAATCTTAGATTTTTGACATTTACATAAATCACCCAGAAGACAACCCGGTGTTTTACAGATTGAGTTATAGGGTCGAAGGCAAACATTTCGAATCCATAGATAGCTGCGCTATCCCGGCACAGGACGGGAATCCATTTTCAGGGTCCTTTTTCAGTTTTATTTGTCTACCGCCATTGACGTATATTAACATGCGCACTGAGACGGTATAAGTTACTGTTAAGGTATATCGAACACTGCCGAACCTTAGTGTCTGGCTACTAAAATGTTTGGAATTCGGATACAGTACTTGAACTATTAAAGACAATCTTGCGTTACAGCGATGCTAGGAGAAAACAATGTCTTTAAGGCGGTTGATTGCTTTATGTAGAACACAAATAAAACACCTGATATTGGTTACTCAGCGTCTGATCTGGCTCCTAACTGTTTGCATTGGAAGTAATAGTTTTAGCTCTAACGCGTTTATTGGGAAAGAATGACGGCGTCTCCATTGTTATATATACTTGTTCTGTTTTCATTGTTTGAACTCTAGTCACTTACATTTGCATCATTTACAAACAGTGTACCTGTGAAAGACTAACACTATGTGTCCCATGCACACAGTTACAGTGGAGAATCTGTTATTCTTTCCCGTTCAAACGCAAACGTACGCAAAGCACTAAAACGTAGAAAAAACACATTTTGGACAATTCTGATAATTCTTGTTTATCTTGGTGGCAAACAGTTTGGAACCTGATCAGACGCCGGGTTACCCGGCGTCTGATCTGGCTCCAAACTGTTTGCACTGCAAATAATAGTTTAAGCGTAAACGCGTTTATTGGGAAAGAATAACAGATTCTCCACTGTACTTAATAGGCAGGAAATGTCCAAGCTGCCGCCAGTATTTAAAAAAAACTTGTACATGTATTCTAACATTTAAACGGATTTTCTGCTGTGCATTTAGCCTGCATAACTCTTGCACACTAGAAGTTTCAAATAGACCGTCCCAGTTCCCAATAAAGTCTAGCCCAGGTTTTCCATCTAAAGACTCCCCTGCGTATTTCACTCGAGAAAAGAATATAAAAAAGTATACGCGATCCATAAGACGAAATTGCAATGGCGTCGGAGACTTTTAGGATGTATATTCGTATATTCGAATGATTATAAACATTGTTCAAATCTGTTTGAAGATCCAAAAATATATAATAGACAAAAACTATTATGTCACTTATCGTGTATGCCAAATGAATCACAATCATAAATACTACTACCGCTATAACTTCTTCGATTTCTACTACTACTACTTATATCTCTTCTTTGTGTACTGTTTTACTACTAGTCGTTCTACTACTACTTATACCACCACTACTACTCCAACCTCTTGGGCACTCAGATCAAAAGAAATGGTAAACATGTTTTTTAAAAATGTAATTCTTTAAGTTCTATTGCACTGCGTTTGACTTTTGTTGCGTGTAAACGGTGAATAATAATGTTTCCTCTACTGCATGTTTAAATTTTATGTTGCTTAATCCTTTCACTACCAAAATGTTCGTGAGACTTTTACCCCTTCACCGTTTCATTGTCGTCTGTTTAAATTTTGTTGTCTGCAATGCCGTTTCAAAGTTAAAAAAATAAGTCAGTATGACTGAAGAAATTTCAAAACGAGTGTCAAACAGCTTGGATCCTGATCAGACGCCGCGTTACGCGGCGTCTGATCAGGATCCAAACAGTTTGCAAACGCGCTTTGAAGCGCGATTGAGAGTGAAAGGGTTAAACCACAGCTAAAGTCTAAATATCGACAAGTTTTAGACTACGGTAATCTTGTTTTATTCATTGTCGTAAATTTGTAAACATGTTCCATTTATTTCTTTTTATAACAAAGCTGCGGAATCTGTGAAACCAATATAGTGGTATGCTAGTTTATCGCACAGCCCTTTCACTTCCAACTTTAACAGTCTATTTTAATCCCTACTCAAACAAAATATCGCCTTTTAAGCAATTGTATGCCAAATTTCAATTTTTTGAAGTTCTGACCGAAGACATATTTATACGAGTGCCAAACGCGGATTCTGATACAGAGAATAAGATGTTATTGTTTACGGTTTTTTAACACAAACGAAACGCAAACGTAATGTACTCATTTTTTTTTAAAAAATGACAACCTTTTGATATTCTTGACTATTCTTTTTAATCTGAGTGACAACAAGTTAAAAGCCTGGTCACACGCCGGGTTACCTGACGTGTAATCTGGCTCCTAACGGTTTGTATTGGAAATAATAGTTTCAGCGTAAACGCGTGTATTGGGAAAGAATAACGTCTTCTGCACTGTATATGTCGTTCAGTACCATGGTTAACTTAGTTATTTAATCAGTTGGCTTTTTCATTCCATTTAAGTAATAAAACCTTGGTTTTGTCTGTATTTATGGCAATAACAATTCCATATTGCGATAGTTTTATAACACTCTTTATATATCTTCTTTCCCGTTCTAATGATTAAATAGGGGAATACTAGATAAATATCGTTTTCTCAAAATGATTGTCTGCTTTAATTTCGAAAATAACATACCTTTCCAAGCACTGGAAAATAGTTTGTATTATCTCCAGAAGGCGAGTAACTCAGGATCTGGGGCCCGTTTCATAAAACTTCGTACGACAAATGTTAACGTAAGTCAGATTACAAAAGTATCAATTATTATTTATTTCTCCATCTAATCCTGTCATGTGACATCTTTTTGGAATCGTCTTTTCAAGACGATTCCAAAAAGATGTCACAAGACAGGATTAGATAGAGAAATCAGAAATTAAATATATGTTCATATTTTGACTTACGACGATTTTTGTCTTAAGAAGTTTAATGAAACCGGTCCCTGAATGCTAATTGCTTTAACCCTTTCCCTATAGCCTGATTCTTGTTATTAGGTGACATTTTCCCCAGGTTCTAGTTTTGAAGAAAAGGTGACTACTTAGACATGCTTAACGTAAAGAAGAATGCGCACTTATGCGCATGTTGCTTTACTTTCAACCTGCTAGAATATCGAAAATATTTCTTATGATACATATATTCAAGACTACATATGAGTTGGTCCTATTTTCTACAGTGCAGGAATATAATTATTAAGGGCATAAAAATGCGCTTTAATGGAGTAAAAGGTTAACATGTCTACAGAACATTGTTTCTGAGTGAAGGAGTGAACTGTACATGTACTAAGATTCAGGGGCCCGTTCCATAAAACTTCGTACGACAAAAACGTTCGTAAGTCAAATCTTTAAAATATGTAATTTCTAATATCTCTTTCTAATCCTGTCTTGTGACATATTTTTGGAATTGACTTTTCAAGACAATTCCAATGAGATGTCACAAGACAGGATTAAATGAAGAAACAAGTGATAATTGAGACTTATATAATATGACTTACGACAACGTTTGTAGTACGAAGTTTTATGAAACGGGCCCCTGGATAACGTTTGATATATGGTTATGATATAAATGTTTATGCATTAATAATGCTATGGTTTTACAAAAGTCCAGACAGAGAATTGTGGTTTTTAACATTGAATCCTGGATACGCAGCTATTTCTATCATAAAACGAACGTAACTGATCTGCTTGTAAGTTTTCTGTTAGAGAAGTATGGCTTCCTTGAACCTTTATCCTTCCGATCACGACTTGATTAGTATTTTCAAACAATTTAGATCCAGATCAGACGCTGCGTGACGCGGCGTCTGATCTGGATCCAAACTGTTTGCCATGCGTACATATATTTTTGTGTCTCCAGTGTAAAAGTACATAAATTTTAATTGAATATGTTTGCGTCAATTTCAAAGCAGACGCTATGTCGATAATATAAGGGTTAAATGTAATCAAAGATAGAATTATACATATTGTTTGTACAAACATTCATCTTCTATACCTGAAGCGAATACAGTGGAGAATACGTTATTCTTTCTCGTTTAACCCTTTCCCTCATAGAAGCGCCTTTTAGCACATTCGATCTATTCATCCACTAAAGAAAATAGTTTCAATTTATAGTCTTGAAAATGAACCATCAGAATGTTTTACTAAATCCTAGCAGATTAACTCTTAATGCAGGCTGAAAGTAAAGTAGAATGTGCCTTAAGGCACATTCTACTTTACTTTCAACCTGCATTTAGTTGTCACATGTCTTCAAAAATAGAAACAGGCTACGGGGTAAAAGGTTAAATGCAAGCGAAACATAAACGCATTTCAACCAAATGCAGTAGAAGACAACCCTTTTTACAACTTTGACTACTAATTTTAATCTGAGTGGAAAACAGTTTAGAGCCTGATCATATAGTAGTCTGATCTGGCTCCAGACTTGTTTGAAATGGAAATAATAGTTTAATATGTAGCGTACACGTGTTTAATGGGAAAGAATAACGCTTTCTCAAGTATCCATTGTACCTATAATTGTCGTTGTTTCTTAACTCTTAACAGACAAGCTCAATTACATAATTGAGGCGTGCCATAAAAAAACTGAATAATTGCATTGCAAACAGTGTAGATTGAGGCCAATCTCAAAATATCAGACTAGAAGCGTCTTATTGGTCATCACGATTGGGTTACATGTAATGCTTTAATATCATAATTGTGATATCAGATGTTCTTAACGCTGGTTATTGTAAGAGTCGGCGCCTATAGTGGAAAACGTTATTTTTTCCAAATAAACGCGTTTACGCTAAAACTATTATTTCAACTGCAAACAGTTTGGAGCCAGATCAGACGCCGGGTAAACCAGCGTCTGATCAGGCTCCGATTTGTTTGCCACTCAGATTAAAATGAATAATTAGAATTACCAAAATGTTGTCATTTTCTCAATTTAAGTGTGTTGCGTTTGCGTTTCGTTTGTGTTTAAACGAGAAAGAATAACGTTTTCTCCACTGTATCAAACTAAAATTCATTATTGGTTATGGTAAACAAATCAAGCGTCATTTGGCTCTCTGTCTTCCAATAGACTAAGGCAATGACGTCACGATTTCAGTTATGTGTGATTTCTCAGCACAAATATAGTTTAACTCATTACATGTACACCATAATTTGTTTCTTGTATATTTGCCCTTTCCCCTTAGAAGCGCCTTTTAGCGGATTAAATTTATTCTTCCACTGAAGAAAATAGTTCCAACGTACATGTAAACAGTCATGAACCTGTAACATGACACATATTTTCTATATCCTAGCAGATGGTAGCTTAAGGACATTCTACTTTACTTTCAAACTATTTTAAGTACTTACCGGTCTTCAAAACTAGCAACAAGTATGGAGTAAAGGATTAAACATAGGTGGCCACCTAAATTTGGTTTAACGTAAAGCAGAATGCACCTTCAGGCACATTCTGCTTTACTTTCAGCTTGTTTTAAGCTACAATAACAGAAACTACTATTGATAGTGTATATCAATGATTATTTAAAAGGGAACTATTCTTTCTGTAAAGGGATGCATTATGAGCGTAAAAGGCGTACTAATGTGGCAATGGAATAGGAGTTTTACAAAACATTGATATACTGACTTTGCGTTATGTACAAAGCGCAGTTGAGATCATGAATTCGAATCCGTAGAAGTCCAAGAAGACGTCTGTTAAAACAGTTTAAATCTGGATCTACACTGTTTATGATTTAATGAATGGAATCGATAATTTAAATAACCTTACAACTCACGTTAACTCTTAAAAGATACCATGCATGCAGCAAGGCAGTTGATCTAGATTTTCACCGAAGTTCGAATGTCCGTTTTTGTCTATAGACGCGGCTTAAATAACACAATCCATTCATATATATTGATCTAATTTTTGAAAATCCCTAGTGGGATTCATAGTCTGTGAATATGTATTCTGAATATATATTCTTAAATGGTATAAAGCAATTTCGCAGGAAACAACCGGGAGTTTTACGACTATGGGTTCGTACTTCGGCAGGTCGGCATTTCATTATACATACTTTGTAAAATGCAAATTTAAATTACCAGTTGTTTTAAAAGAATCGATAGAGCCCCGTCTAAGATAAGACTGTATAGAAGAATAAGCAAATGTTTTATCATCCTCATAAAATGAACTCTCTACATATTCTAAGTTCAACTTTAACACGCTCAGCTTTTTTGTTCGCATAACACGTATTTGGTAATATCTCCCGTTGTAATATGCCTTGCAATTTACGACATAACATAAAAACGTCAAACAGTTTGGATGCAGATGAGACACCGAGTTACTCGGTGTCTCATCAGCATCTAAATTGTTTGAAAATATTAGATTTGTTTTGAAACACGCTAGCTAAAGGTTGACTGGTTAACGTTTTGCTTTTATATTTATAACCAAGGAATAATAGGAACTTAAGTATAGTAAATGTCATTCATTGACTGTGATATAAACACAGTTATTGGAATCAGGACCTCGAATATTGCATGCTACGGTGTATACGCGTATATGCGACCTTTATATAAACGCGCTTACGTTGAAACTGTTATTTCCATTGCAAACAGTTTGGAGTCACATCAAACGCCGAGTAAATGTTTGTCACTCAGATAAAAATGAATAGTTTGAATTTTTAAAACATTTACTTTATCTCTTTTCGTTGAAAAAACGTTTACTTTTCTTTGCGTTTAAATGTTAAAAATAACGTCTTCTCCACTGTAAAAAAAGTCCAATCCCTGTTTACTGTGGTCGTAACAACGAGTAAGACGTTATTCTTTCCCGTTTCAACGCAAACGAAATGCAAACGCATTGCATTATTTAAAAACGTATGAATTGACAACTGAAATTCTGATCATTAATTTTAATCTGAGTGATAAACAATTTGAAGCCTGATCAGACGCCGGGTTACCCAGCGTCTGATCATGCTCCAAACTGTTTGCAATGGTAATTATAATTTTAGCGTAAACGCGTTTATTGTGAAAGAATAACATCTTCTTTAATGTAACAGCGGGTAATTGTTAAATTTCGGAAAACTTAATAGAAAAACTGCCAGTACACACTGCTTTCAAATCTGTTCTATTTGGTAGTGTCTTCTTCTCGACAGAATATAATCAACTTTTATAAGGTCTTACGGGATATTTGCAAGTTTTATAACTTGATTTTAAATTATATGAAGCAGTCACGTGATTTACGGTGGTACTGCTCCATAAAATTCCAGGGATAAGATGTGATTAGCTTTTAATGAGGAGACATCCGCCTGTGCTTGGAAATAAAATGTCTGTAAATTCAACTTCACAGATAGCTGTTCTTTTATGGAGATTCTAAAAAGTAAAAAGGCACTTTTAGTCTGAATTTGCAAAAAACATCATTCATTAAGCCAAATACATTGCTGTAGGGGCAAGATTTATGTTTTTGATGGTTTTAAACAAAGTACTGTAAGTCCCAATATTGGGCCTACTTAGTAAAACGAATAATTGCATTTTGTTATAAATATACAGCAAAGAAGACGTTATTATTTCCCAAATGAACGCATTTACGCTAAAACTATTATTTCCGATGCAAACAGTTTGGAGTCAGCTCAGACGCCGAGTAACAACCCCCCTTAAGGCGCATACTGTTTTAGTTTTAATCTGTTTTAAGGGATCACGTGTCTTCAAAATTAGAAACAGCCTATGGGGTAACGGGTTAAGCACACGTGATTATATTGTTGAGATTTCTTTATAGTGGTGGTTCTGAATCAAAATAATTTGCCTGTATGTTACCCTTTCCCTGCTGTGACGTAATATCGTCTATTTTTTTCCCCGAATTCAAGTTTTAGGAATAACATACGGAGTATTGAAATGGGTGTCAAACAGTTTGTGCACCGATCAGAAGCCACGTAACGCGACGTCTGATCAGGATCCAAACTGTTTTCAAATAATCATTGTATTCAGCGTAAGGCGGTGAAGGAGTTAAAGTAGCTTTTGTCTTGATTTGAAATTCGCATATATTCTTTGTGAATATTGATTCTTTAAAGAGATTGAAAAACAAATGTAGTATTTGCAAATATAGATGATATTAAAAACGGCAAAATTATGGCAATACCGTGCATATAGCATCGGTATAAAAATATCTACGAGGCAAATTACTGTATCTCGCTTTTTCTACCCCGTCTAGTAAATGGAGTTCCAAATACAGTCGAACTTCGATACTTCGAGCTCGCTTAACTCGAACTGTCCGATAGTTCGACACATGAACTGCATATTTTCATGCTCGGTTCAGTCGAACATACTCATATTTCAAAGTTAAAACGTGGCTTAGCCACGTTTTAACTTTGAAATACGAGTATGTTCGACTTAACCGAGTCGAGATATCGAAGCTCGACTGTAGTTCATATCCAAAACAAATGAGCCATGCCATGATAACACCTGACTTAATGCATTGCAAGCAATAACGATAAAGGCCAACCGACGCGTCAAAGACTGGTCTTGATCTACATTGTTTGACACACTCAGGCATCTGAAGCATTCTGTATTATATGTGGAATTTGACATTGTAGACCAAACTCAAATGCATAGCCTGTGATTACATTGGTTCGCGGTCTGTAAAATGTTGCACAGCAATAAGGCTAATTTTGTCATTGGCACGGCTCAAAGAGGTCATACATGTATATCAATCATGACGCCCCCAGTGATCGAGGGGGTAGAGCATAGGGCTATATACAATGTAGAAAACGTTATTCTTTTCAAATAAACGCGTTTACGCTAAAAATGATTATTACTATTGCAAACAGTTTGGAGCCAGATCAGACGCCTGGTTACCCGGCGTCGGAACAGGCTCCGAACTGTTTGCCACTCAGATTGAAATGAATAGTCAGAATTTTGTCAAAAATTGTCTTCATTTTAGTGTTGTGCGTTTGCGTTTCGTTTGCGTTTAAACGGGTAAGGATAAAGTCTCCTCCACTGTATTATGACATATCTTGTTTGCCTGCTCCTCGTGGGTACGGATCTATTTTATTATTTTGAAATGCAGCTTTCTAGCGTTGTATAAAGAAGAAGACGCTACTTTCCCCGGTATATGCGCTTATCCTAAAACACTTTATGACAATTGCGTACAATTTAGAGTCAGAACAGACGCCTTGGAACCTGGCGTATGGTCAGGTCCGAGACTTTTTGAGACTCAGATTAAACAAATCGTTTGAAACTATTTCAGAAAACATAATTTTCAACATTTAACTGAATTGCGTTTGTGATTCATTTGCGTTTAAGCTGAAAAGAATAGCGTCTTCCCCACTGTAGCCTACTCAACTATTGCAATTTGAGTATCCAGATCTATTGTTTGAACAAGTGTTAGTTTCACTAATTCTGTGCTATCTTCTGTTATTGCAACGGTACTACTTTGTTTATTGCTTTATTGAACACCTCTTTAAATTTCTCGGATTCCCCACCTTATGTAAACAGTAGATGATTAATTGGCTATAATTGGTGCCCAAGATCATAGATCGGAACTCCTTGTTCAAATATCAATATTGTCTTGGCAGGACACCATATGCTAGATTCACAAGGTCGATTGTTCCTGAAATTCTATATAAAGCATATAATGAATGGATTTTATTTGCTATTCGTCCATTTCTATAAAAAGTGTCAAACATTCAGGCAACATGCTTTTGTAAGAATAATAATTTTTTGGCTGGCATGTTGTACTTTACGTAGGTGGTATTTCATTGTTTGCAGTCCCAATTAGACAGATATATAAGATTGCAAAACGGGAAATTGACTTGTTCAAGCATGTTACATTATCGCATATGTACATTGTACAAACGCAAACGAAGGTTTGAAATACAATGTTTGGATTTTCTTCTGATCCTGAGTTGCAACAGTTTTGATCCAGATCAGACACCGGGTTACCCGGCGTCTGATCTGGATCAAAACTGTTTGCAATGTGAATAAATAAAGTATTCTCCATTTTATGTACTGTAGAATTTCTAATGAGCAACCAAACAGTTAGGGAACAATGGAGTTTCATAAATGCAAACAATTAATAGAACAGAACAGAACTGATTAATAAAAATGTTGGCAACATTTTTCTTGCATTACGAATTCATATAGCTAAAAACGATGATACTGATCTTGAGGGTTATTTAAATTCGGCATGCTACGGGTCAATTAGTATTAACTGTTACAAACAATTTATATCTATACAAACAGTTTCGATTCAGACGAGACAACAAGTAACTCGACTACTCATCTGGATCAAAATTATTTGAAAATCTCGATAATTTACCTGCATTTGTTTTGAGCATAGGGCATACGATAGTAAGAGTTTATAACAGTAAAACAGTCCCATGGAGTGTTGAATAAATCAACGGTTCAGCTTGATCATACGTGTAGGTGTTCTTCACTCTACTACTGTAATATTCGATAATATGAATTGCAGACACGTTGCATTTTAGAAATGTCACAACAGACACACTTATGCAAAAGAAAAGAAAACTTTTTCATAACGAGTTTATGCTAAGTTTAAAAAAAAACAGCAACTATTTCCACTGATGTTTAAACTCAGTAAAAATCACATTAAAACTTGACAACAATTTGAAAGCGAGTAACATAATGGCAAAACATGGAATAACCCAGGTACATGTAACGACCATTCTTTGAAACATCGTATAATAACGAGCAAATTATTATTTTAAGTTAAAACAAAACAGTTGCATAAACGCAATGCAATAACATTGTGGAAGGGTTGTTTATTTCTATTTTTAGATATGACATCTGTTAAAGTAAAGTTTGTTTCCTTCAAGAAACTCAATGACTGAAGTTTGATATAAAGAACAGTAGATTTATGCGAAAATATCTCTCCGATCAGCAAGATGATAATGTTTTGCATTTGTAGTTATGCTTATATTTTATATAAAAGTTATTGTGTATTTGTCATTTTTGCATTGCAATCCAAGGTATAACAATTCTTTGAAAACCCGTATTCCATATATTTTGCACACATATCTTCAGCATTACTTCACCGCGCACTCTACTAAATGTCTTATTTTAAAAACATTTCTTGTGTTTGCTTATGTCCTATATATATATATATATATGGGATCATGGGCACAAATAGTTAAACTAATTCACTCTTGACTTCCCATTGTACAGTCCAGCTTCTAAATAATTCTAGACTATTTGTGACAGTATAATGTTGTTTTTACATTGCATTTCAAAATTACAAGTGTACTTTTCATAAATAAACTTGGTGTATACATATTGTTAGTGTAGAATATGTATATTACAGTGATCCATCCCGACATCCCAAATGGGAGACAAATATAATGTGTGTTGTTCGGAGGGAGTTGTTATAGTGACGGAATATTAATAGTGTTGCGCATGACATGCCTTACATTTGTAAACACTTTGAACCCAAATAAGACGCCATGTACCGCGGCGTCTGATTTGGGTTCAAACTGTTCATCACTCGTCTCTATGTTTCTTCTGTCAAACGTCTTATAAATGTACGTAACTTTTAGAAAAAACAGCAGGCGACAATTCCAAGCAGACGGTATTGCAGCAATGAAATCGTTGTTTAGGGCATACAGTGGAGAAAACGTTATTCTTACCCAATAAACGCGTTTACGCTTAAACTATTATTTCAATTACAAACAGTTTGGAGCCAGATCAGACGCCGGGTAACCCGGCGTCTGATCAGGCTCCAAACTGTTTGCCACCAAGATAAAAATGAATTATCAGAATTGTCCAAAAGTTGCACTTTTCTACATTTTAGCGTTTTGTATTGCGTTTCGTTTGCGTTTAAACGGGAAAGAATAACGTTTTCTCCACTGTAGCGGCAATCATTGTTTTAAAGAGGGACTGATTGTTATGAGAACCGTTAGAGGAAAGAAACACTGTAGATGCAAACGCAGTGCAGTCAACTATAGAAAAAAACATGTTTATCAAACTATATGTTGTTTATTTTTTATCTGAGATGCAAACAGTTTAGAGCCTGATCAAACGCTGGGTAATCCGGAGTCTGTTTTGGCTCCAAACCGTTTGCAATGGAAACGACCCGTTCAGCACAGACTCGTTAGCTGGGAAATAATACCATCTTCTCCACTGTAAAAGAATTGTACTATATCGACTGTTTAATCACTTATATCTTCGTTCACTGGCCTGTCAGAGACCTATTACTATGATATATGAGGTGGTTTTCACCCCCTACTTATAATAGCAATTATTAATGCTGGTGCAATTACTAATTGCTGTCTTTATGGACCTGCGCCGCAGTTGAAATATAGTTTTGTAATGGAAATGTTTCAAATTGATGTGTGTTTACCGGTTTACTCTCAAAAGAGAGACCGATCAATATTATTTCTGTACATGGACCTATTTCACCAGAAATGTCTTAATCAATTACACGACTTTTTACGCCTTGATTATTTTCTTACACTGCATAAAATAGTTTAACTTTAAACAGTCGTGAGTTTACGCCATAAAACATGTTATTTTATTCTAACATATGCTAGATGTAGCTGCAAGCAGGCTGAAGGTAAAGGTTAATGCTCTTTAACCCATTGCCCCATAGCCTTTTTAAATTGTGAAGATAAGTCACCACTTGGAGCAGGTTGAAAGGTCTGCTTTATTTTCAGCCTGCTTTAAGATATCATCTACTAGAATATATAAACTTTTTGTTATGGTACATATTCATGACTGTATAGATTGGAACTATTTTCTTCAGTGGTTGAATCCATAAGAGAAGTAAAAAAAGGCGTATTTATGGGGTAATGGGTTAAGGAATATTCGGCGTTTCCCTTTCAACCTGCTTTTAAGTGGTCATCTGTCTTCAAAATAAGAAACAAAATTTTCGGTAACGGGTTAAATCATTCGAAACATTTGATAGACGGAGAGCTTTATATTGCAACGAACATCAATTGGTACAATGTAGTCTTTAAAAAAACCTTTAAGATAAGCTTTATGCGTAACAATAGTTAACCAGAAAGCTCTAGCACACTCATTCTGTGAAACTATAATTCAGGCATTAAGCAGCCGCTTGCATTTAATAGTAAAAGATCTGGCTTATAGTGCTTGCTTGTTTGGACTTTAGATTTGCTGCACACTATACAGTGGAGAAGACGTTATTTTTTCCCAATAAATGCGTTTTATGATAAAACTATTATTTCTATTACAAACAGTTGGGAGCATGATCAGACGCCGGGTAACCCGGCGTCTGATCATGCTCCAAACTTGTTTGCCATTCATATTAAAACAGATAGTCAAAGTTGTTAAATGTTTAATTTTCTCCATTTTATTGCCATGCATTTGCGTTTCATTTGCGTTTATACGCAAAAGAATAGTATCTTCTCCACGGTAACCTTAACCTATTCACTGCCTTACATGTAACTCCAAACTCAATGACCTATTGCAAAATCTGAATCATAATCAGAAGCGAAGCGCGGCGTCTGATCAGAATTCAAATTATTTGACACTTATTACAATATTACGTCAGTCAATCGAACTTAAATTTAAGTAGACGAAAATTGTTTAAAGCAGATGACGTCATGGTAGTGAAGGGGTTAACCGTTATACTGCCAATCTCGATCAGACGGGTATTTGCAAGCAGTTTGGATCCAGATCAGACGCTGCGTTACGCAGCGTCTGATCTGGATCCAAACAGTTTGACACTCTCCTATAATTTTAAATCTTCACTGAATATTTTTCGAAGACGACACTTCCAAAGCAGACGGCATTACGACAGGATATAGGTTAATCGCTGATCAAATATGATCACATGTACGAGACGTCCTGAAGTTTTATTACCGCATTAATAATTCCAATTACCGCTTTCAACAAGTGTTCGAGAACTATGAAACGCTGGGTAACATATTGACCCAACAGTTTACACTGAAACGCTATTGAACATTTGCCCTTATACAAACAGTTCAAGCACACATCAATGAGCCGTTTCCTTTTCTAGAAGAACTATGTAAACATTTGCAGTGACGACAAACTATGGATTGATAACTAAATGTAATGCGCTAATTGATTGAAACAACGAAGAAAGTTCAATTCTCTTGTCAAACTAAATTATATGCTTACTTTAATTGGATCCGTTTTTAATTAAAATAGGTTCATGCGTAAATGTGGTCCATGAGTCTTAATTGATTTGATTTGAACTTTCTTGGTTGGTTAAAATTCTTTATAAATTCGCAATTACTTACTTGAACTTTCTTCGTTGTTTTAGACTGACGAGTCTACTGACGAGTCTACTTTGGCGGACACTGTAATTGAGACCTAGACGACCGCAATCAGGGAAAAGTCAACAATCTGGCAAATGAAATGCATAGACGATGCGGAAGAGGATAAGGTGTGAATACCGGTAAAGGCATACAACACCCTTAACTCCCTGGGAATTGGAACTCAAAGTTAACCCGTGCCAACCTGAACCCAGTCAAATTGTCTAAACGCAAAACTCCACAATTTAAAAGCTAGTACTTAGCCTTGAAGTTACATGTTATGTTAACCTGAACTTGTTATACTTGATAATTTACTAGTTAAAACTCGATTTCCCTTCAAAATGCATTACAAGATAGTGGAATTACGTGATAAGGCAGCTGGACTGTTCACCCGTGTCAATGACAGAATAAATGACCCTGTTCACCAGAAACGGCTGGTACTGGTTATAGTCTGTATTGCTCTTCTCCTAGACAATATGCTGTATATGGTCATCGTTCCCATCATTCCCGAGTATCTTATGAAACTAAATAGAAGGGACGAGCCTCCGGCCGCACAGGAGTCGGTCAACTGGACAGCCTATAATATATACTACAATACAACTATCTATGCACCTAACTACACCGGTTCAACAATGATGCCACCTCATCGAGTATATCACAAATTCCTGATGGTTGATATCCCCGCACCACCGGTTAATTACGGAACTGAAGGTCAATTGTCCATCGGTGTTCTATTTGCATCTAAAGCAATTTTACAATTATTAGTGAACCCCTTTACTGGCGCGTTCATAGACAGAGTTGGATATGACTTCCCTATGATGATAGGGCTTTCTATTATGTTCATGTCAACTGCAGTGTTTGCATTCGGTGAAAGCTATGGTATTCTGTTTTTCGCAAGAAGCTTGCAAGGAATCGGTTCGGCATTTGCTGATACATCTGGTCTTGCTATGATAGCGGACAGATATACGGAGGAAGGAGAGAGAACTAAAGCTTTAGGTATTGCCCTTGCTTTCATATCCTTCGGATGTTTATTTGCACCCCCTTTTGGAGGAATTCTGTACGAATTTTGTGGCAAAGAAGTTCCGTTCCTTTTGCTTGCCCTTCTGTGCGTTGTCGATGGAATCATGGTGCTAATGGTGATGAAACCTGTCAGGAAACAAAGATCGTTGATTCCGAGCGAAGACCGTCCTAAAGGCACTCCGATATGGCGTCTTCTTATGGATCCTTACATCGCCGTGGCTGCAGGAGCTCTTGCTATGTCAAATGTATCGCTCGCTTTTCTCGAACCAACAATCGCAATGTGGATGGGTAGCACAATGGGGGCTGATGAATGGGAAGTAGGGTTTGTCTGGCTACCTGCATTCATTCCACATATCCTTGGGGTATATTGTACTGTCAAACTGGCGAAGCACTATCCGAAACACCAGTGGTTGGTAGCAGCGCTAGGATTAGCCTTGGAAGGGACGTCCTGTTTGGTTATACCTTTCGCAAAGGCGTACTTTGTGGTTCTTTTTCCTTTAGCAACGTTATGTTTTGGAATTGCTTGTGTGGACACGGCCTTGTTACCCGTGCTGGGCTATATAGTTGATCTGCGGTATATATCTGTGTATGGAAGTATTTATGCAATAGCAGACATATCGTATTCCGTGGCGTATGCATTTGGACCCATTCTCGCGGGACAAATTGTGGCAACAATCGGGTTTACCTGGCTAAATGTGTTAATTTTCATAAGCAATGTCGCGTACGCGCCACTGTTGATACTTATGAGAACAATATATAGATATAAGCAATTCGAGAACGAAAATGAATGTGACGTACTGGTATCGGATCCACCAACCAAACAATACATGACAATTGTGCAGAACGGTGGGCCATTTGGTGATGGAACCAAGTCATATGATTATGTTGGAAAGAACCACCTTGAACTTACATCAAAGGATTCTGGGAACTATGAGATCGATAGCTACCCTCCGACTGGCAATTACTATGGATCTGACACAGACATAACTAAAACAGATGGCTATGGATATTGATGTGAATCATAGATTTAGGACGGTTTTATGACAATTTCACGTATAGAGAAATAATATTTTATAGCAATGCATCTTAGTTTTAGTTAGAAAGTTTCAAGTGATTAGTGATATGTATATTTATGTAGTACGGGAGCAGATTCGCATATCTGATTCATAGACTTAGAACAGGCACATGTAATATAATTATTAAATATCATAATGGTATATGATCTGCGTCGCAAGCAAATGGACTCTCGTGCAGTAGAAACGCGGTGCCTGATCATGGTTTGGAATATTGGCAGGCGCAGTTGAGAAGATGTTATTACAGTGGAGAATCTGTTATTCTTT
The DNA here is from genome assembly GCA_922989275.2 of Gari tellinella. Lineage (NCBI taxonomy): Eukaryota > Metazoa > Mollusca > Bivalvia > Cardiida > Psammobiidae > Gari > Gari tellinella. The sequence continues at coordinate 25,973,580 of OV277856.1, read as the reverse complement.
CCCGTTTAAACGCAAACGTACGCAAACGCAAAACACTAAAACGTAGAAAAGTACAACTTTTTGACAATTCTGATAATTCATCTTTATCTTGGTGGCAAACAGTTTGGAGCCTGATCAGACGCCGGGTTACCCGGCGTCTGATCTGGCTCCAAACTGTTTGCAGTGAAAATAATAGTTTTGGCGTAAACGCGTTTATTGGGAAAGAATAACGTTTTCTCCACTGTATTTCCCAATAAATGTTTTTTACGCTAAATCTATCGTTTTCAATGCAAACATTGTGGAGCTAGATCAGACGCCGGGTTAACTGACGTTCGATTAGGCTCCAAACTGTTTGCAAGTAAGAAGAAAATTATTGTCAACAAGTTGCCATTTTATATATTTCATTGCAATACGTTTGCGTTTCATTTGCGTTTAAACGAGAAAGAATAACATTTTCTACACTGAAGATCATTCTCAATGATGTCGGCTCCTATTTGAGATACTGTGTAGTCACTGACCGAATGCCGCAATAGCATCATGTCCTGTTGACTTGGCATCAAAACATTCTGTTCAATGACGAGGCTCAATTATGAAACACTGGATATGGACTGTCTAACTGAAACATGTATACAGTCTGAACTCGAAACTTCGAAATCACGTTAGTTCGACCATACCCATATTTCAAAATTAAAACGTGGCTAAGCCACGTTTTAATTTTGAAATACGGGTATGTTCGAATCAAGCGATATCGACTTATCGAAATTGAACATATAATTTACTAGTAAGATCAATTTAAGCGAGTTCGAAGTATTTAGTTTCGACTGTATGTTACTAGTAGAAATATGTATATTATAACTCCTTCTCAGCAACCAATCAGACAAGCAAGAAGTGATTCTTGATATGAAAATTGTCACTAAAACTAGAACGAGGGTTATACAGAAAGCTGTCCAAAGCGTTCCGCATAACTTTTATTCTGTTCTGAGCTTCCCTTGTAAACTGGTTTATTTAACCATTGTGCTGCCATTTTGGCATTATAACCCGTCGAACATAGTCAAAATTATAATATCATAATTGGTCGTCTGCTTATATTCATAAAATTTGATGTTTGTTTCACTTAAGAAATGTCCAATACTTTTTATCCTGTTCAGATGTCAAACTGTTTGCAAATATTTGTGATTTTAATTTGGGCAGTGAAGGGGTTATAGCATATTGCTACTATGCCTGCTAACAGAACTACGTTAACCTGACAATTGTTTAAACATTATTATTTCGCTGGTAAAGGTTTAAACCGCATAATAAACTGGCACAGCCATACAGTTGAAAGACGTTATTTCTTTCCGTTAAAACGAAACGAAACATAACGATACGTACTTAAATGTAGAAAATGACAATTTGTTTTTGAAATTGTTGACGATTTTATGTTATCTGAGTGGCAAACAATTTGGAGCTTGATCAGCCGCCGGATCATCCGGCGTCTGATTTGTCTCCAAGCTGTTTATAATGGACGTAAGTTTTTCGGCATTAGCGCTTTTACTGGGACAGAAATAACGTCTTATCCACTGTATAAGTCTTTATCCACTGAATGTGCGATACACAATTATGATATAACATTTAAACGTCTTGAAACATTGATATAAATATGCATATATGCACCTGTGTTATGTCTGACTTCGTAGAACTATCAGTAGTCCAACTCCCGTTGCAAAATAAAATAAACGTAAGCCCGTTTCATGAACATACTGTGCTTGCGACAATATTCTAAAACATTTACAGTGAAACCCCTCCAAACCGGAACCTCTAAAGACCGAAATTCTCTCTAAACCGGACAAAAGCTTTGGTCCCGTTTCAAAAATCTTCTTTATTTTTACCCAATACACCATAAAAACGCCTTTTTATGTCTTTGATTTATTCCTACACTGAAGAATATGGTATATACATTCTAGCAGATGATAGCTATTGCAGGTTGAAAGTAAAGCAGAATGCGCCTTAAGGCGCATTCTGCTTTACTTTCAACCTCCTTAAGTGGTCAGCTATCTTCCATAATAACAAGCTATTTGGTAATGGGTTAAAACCCCTCTATACCGGAAACCCTTCTAAACCGGACATTTTTGTTGTCCCCACACATGTCCGGTTTAGAGGGGGTTTACTGTATATCAATTGTAGACAGTTAAGAGCTGGCCTATATGTTAAGTAATGGATTAAGACCATAGCGTATGTTTACAAAGTGTTTCAAATGAGTCTGAAATCGTTCGCAAGCTTTTGATAGGAAAGCTTAGAGCATAATGCTTACATCTGACCAATCAAAAGCTTTAGACCGTTTTCAGATTCAATTAAATCGAGTTATATGCACGAGGACATCCTTAAAACTGTTTGTCACTCTGATGAAGCGTTGGCTTCCAGTTTCGTTTAAACGGGAAAGAATAACACATTCTACATTGTGTTTTAGCACTGAGATTGTAGTAAAGTCTGCGATTACATGTATTACTATCTAAAAGACGTTCGTATTTTCCGCCTTTGGCTCATTCATACATGAAACTCCAAAATTAATTGACAATTTAAGTTTTCAACAATGTCTAGTCTAATGTTTATCGATTTTGGGTTGATTTTTGCAATATACATGTACTACAAAACGGCAAACAAGGTACTGTATATCCTTATCAGAATGCTCCTTTAAGATCCCTCTGATCTGGGTATGCACAGTTTGCATAGGACAAGTGTACTATTCACATGTACACTCTTTTCTAATGACGAGACTACTCGTCGTTAGGGTTGAATGTGTTTAAGAATGGTTACCTCAAGCAGTATGAAGGAGCAGCTTTTTGGTTTGCAATTTCTAAGTTTAACTCATTGTGCCCTAGTGACGCATATATGCGTCCTCTACCAAAAGTGTACCTGTGAAAAGTACACTTGTCTAATGCAAACAGTGAAGTCCCTGATCAGGGACTTCACTGTTTGTCATTTTGTAATATATTATAAAAAACAACCCTAAATAGTCTAACATGGAACAGCCTTTATTGTAAACTAGAATTGTCCATTGGATGTCTCAGGGGATAATGAGTCGCCTGTTTTTATCATCTCCGTAGTTTCAACGTTTTTAACCCCTTGTCATGTTGAATTGATGTCTGCGAAAACAATAAAAATTAATTTTAAGCCTTTTAAAACTGAAGAATAGTTCAATATGAGTGTCAAACAGTTTGTATCCATGTCAGACGTTAAAGGGTACCAAAGGGTTTGAATGTTCATGAAACGGGTCCTTCGTATGTAGTTTAATTGTGTCTTAACATATTCGGGTGAACATATAGAAGCACATAAATGTTTAGAATACAGTATGTGTTGAGTTTGTTTTTCATTGTGTTAGGACAGTTAACCCTTCACTGACAATACGTCATCGCCTTTCAAAATGTCGTCAAATTTCTCAATTTTTTTATTTAGGTATTTTGACGTAAGAAATATTGAATTGAGTGTCAAACAGTTGGATCCTGATCAGAATCCGCCTAACACGACGTCTGTTCATGATCCAAAATGTTTGAAATGTAACCATCGTACTCGATGTCAATCAGCAAAGTGGATACACACGTTAGGCAAGTTAAACCCTTTACTCCATTGATACTCATTTTAACACATTTAATGTATGCCACCACTGAAGAAAATAGTCCCATTTTTACAAAAATGAATTAACAACGTAAGAAATATTCCTATATCCTAGCCGATGGTAGTTTGTAGCAGGCTGAAAGTAAAACAGAATGTGCCTTAAGGCACATTCTGCTTAACTTTTAACCCGATCTAAGTGGTTAGCTGTCTTCAAAACTAGAAACAGGAGTAATGGAGAAAAACAAAGAGCAAAAATAAACACAACCAGCAATTTTCAGAATTTATTTGTTATATCTGTATATAGTATCTTTGTCAAACAGTGTTATTCGGGGCTGGTGCCAATATACCATTCAGTTTTTGTGCAACTGCCATCTCAAAAATGTTGTCAAAGGCGTGCTATCTGTTATTTGGAAAATCACATTATGCACAGGCAATCCTGTTTTGGGCATCTTTGCCATCATTGATTAACCCTTTCAACCCTATAGGAGCCTTCAGATCAGGGTCTACACTGTTTGATATTTTAATTGTTTTTTGTTGTCATACCAAAAAATATAACAGGAGACTGGTTCTGTACTAGAACAGTCCAAAAGGATTATAAATACCCACAAAAGATATTTAGGGTTGAAAGGATTAAACGCCGATATCGTTGAAGGAAGGTACCAAAATTGCAAGGTATAAATAAACCTGGAAGAGGAGAGAACTCACACAGGCTTTGTTGTCCAATCCTTTTCTTGAATAAAATATATTTTAGAATAACCTGGAATACTTAATACTATAAAACCGGATTTATTCGCGAGAATATAATTTACGCGTTACTTCGCGAATGTCTCTAGTTTTGAAATTAGGCGACATCTTAAAGCAGGTTGGAAGTAAAGCCGAGTGTGCCTGAAGGCACATTCTGCTTTACTTTCAGCGTGCTTTAAGCTACTACCTGCTAGAAATATTGAATGATGTCGCGAATTAGTACAAAATCGCATTCCGCGAAATATTTATGACGCGAAAAAAACCTGTTTAACAGTACTCCTCGTCATATTTCTATTCTGTATTTTAAGGTTCAGGGTTATGAGATCGGACCAAAACTGTTTTTTTGGGGTTCCTCAGCCTTAATCCTATAACAGCCAGTATGACGTCATAACATATCTTCTTGTAAAATCATCGTCAGTATTTATAATTAAAGTTTAAAAAGGAAACAGTTTGTTTAACATCAGTGGCAAACGATTTGGATCCTGACCAGACCTTGTAATTGACCTTTACAAAAATATTTACATAATAATGTACTGTAAGAGGCCTCACCCTTATAAGAAGGATTATTCAATGGCCTGGTTAAACTAAACTGAATGATGATGATGATGATGATGATGAAGAGTGCATATCTCTTATGCAAATTGAAAACCAAGGTCAGAGGGGCCCTTTACGAGCTCTCTAATAAGGGTCGCCAATGTTTGTCAGGTTTACCATGTATTGCAAAAAACCACCCTAAATTGTCAGAAATTGACTTGACTTAATTTGAAACTGGGATTTTCTATTTGAAGTTTCATTGGTGAATGAGTTAAACATTGGGGTAAAGGATACTGCTGCTCCCTTTAGTCAACGTTGGTGCCCCCTCTCTACATCAACACCCAATTGGAGACACATATTGCGTGTGTTAATCGGAGGGAGTTGTTATAGGGAGGATATATCAAAACTTGGCTTACATTTGCAACAGCTTTTATCCAGATCACGGCGTCTGATCAGGGTTAAAGCTGTTTTTGCCACTCATGTTCGGGGAACAGTGGCAAACATTGTTGTTAGGAGGAATTCGTTGTTTGGAAGGCCGATTTAGGGAAGAGCATTGTACATGTCGTTTACACAATCGATGCAATGAGGCATCTCTTGGGTGGTCTTTACCACAAGTCTTTATTGTTTACAGATGTAATATTAGTGTAACGATTTATCATAAGGAAGAAAGGTATGGATAAATTTATTAGTACAGGTCTGTCATAACTGCTCTTTTTCTTACTTCAAATATTAATGATGAATTATGTAATAACAATTAAATATTCATATACAATGGAGAAGTCGTTATTCTTTCCCAGTAAACGCAGTTACGCTAAAACTGTTTTTTTCTAATGCAAACAGCTTGGAGCCAGATCAGACGCCAGGTAAGTCGGTGTCTGACAGGCTCTAAACTATTTGCCACTCAGATTAAAACGAATTGTCAGAACATTCAAATCGTTGTCATTTCAACATTTCACTGCAATGCGTTGCGTTTCGGTTGTTTAACCCTTTCCCCCATAGAAGCGACTTTTAGCGTATTTAATTTAATCCTCCGCTGAAGAAAATAGTTCCAGTTTATACCCTCAAGAACAATAACAATTACAAATATGTTATATAGCCTAGCAGATTTTAGCTTAAAGCGGGCTGAAAGTAAAACAGAATGCGCCCTAAGGCGCATTCTGCTTTACTTTCAACCTGCTTTAAGTGGTCACATATCTTCAATACTAGAAACAATGCTATCAGGTAAAGGGTTAAAGGGGAAATCAGAACGTCTTCTCCACTGTAACATGTGCTCAAACAGAAGTTATCAAAACTCGATTGGATAGTAGGATGGTTACAACAATAAACTTGCACAAACACACACTGTATTTACCTCTTCACCGTTCCATTGTCGTCTACTTCAATTGTGTTGTCTGCAATGAAGTTTCAAAGTTTTTTTTAAAAAAAAAATAAGGCAGTATGACTGAAGAAATTTCAAAACGAGTGTCAAACAGTTTTGGTCCTGATCAGGACCCAAACTGGTTGCAAATGCGCTTTCATGTGTCATTGAGAGTGAGAGGGTTAAATAGACTGAAAACCAGTTTTGTTATCAGTTGTTTTTCTACATTTATTCCATGCGCTTAAATAAATACTTGCACTAGTTAAGAAAATACGACTCACAGGGCCCAAGTAAGGGGAGTACTTCATAAACTAAAACTTTATTTCTGCATTAAGCTCTATGGTGTCACTACGAATTAAATTTATCGAGACGATTCTATGAGTAGTAACACTATAGAATTGGTGCTGAAAATCTTGGATTTGTTTAGTTGACTCCCTCTTATCTGGAGCCCTCTAATGTTTAAAAAATAATCAATACAATGTAATAACATACTTAACATGGTCGGGATTTAATACAGTGACCCTTAGCAACAAGAAATGTACGAATATTGAGAGATAAGTGAATACAATTCTCTCTGATATATTGCAATATGTAATTGTGCATATACATCAAGGCAAATTATAGCCTACGGGTTAGAAAAAATGGAATAAAACATGTTTATAAAGGCAATTCAGAGATGGTTTAAAGTTTTTGTAAATGTAAGTCATTAACACAAAATTGAATGTGTTTTGAACAATATTACCAAATGTATTCCACTATTACCAAATGTTTATGTTATACCATACTTACCTGTTTTTATCAAATTGTCATCCGATTTCAGTCTCTGTAAGCGTTAACTCGAAAGATGATACTTTAGCATAGCACATTTAGCGGCTGTATATCAGTCAAGCTGACAACTCTTTCAAACGGGTATTGCTGTATCCCCTGTTCTACATTACACACTTATACAAATCTATTTGTTTAGAGATTTACGTACTTCTGCAAAGAATTAACCGCTGATCTATTTAAGATATCTCTATTTTGACCACTCGGAATGTAGCAAACTTTTGACCAATCACTCAGCAAGCCAAAATTGTGTGTAAATGTAACAACAATGTCTAATAAGAATAAAGATTGAAGCTGAAAGTCAGGTTGCGTTCGGCAGGATGTTGGTTAAGAGAGAATTCATTTTAATGTGTGTAATTTTAAACTCGTGATTTTATGTTAAAAGTGCGTGTAACTAAAGATTAATATAGGTCATGTATGTGAAAGATCGTGTGTACGTGAATGCAAGTATGATTGTTTGCATGTATATGTATACATTTAGTGTATGTATATAACTGATGGATGTGTGAACGTGAAAATGAGATTATGGATGTAGACATATCTATTGGTGCATGGTCATATATACACGATCAAATACGTGTGTATTTGTTCAGATGCGTGTGTGCATGTGTGAATGTGTGTATAGATTGAATGTTTCTGAGTGACAAATACATTCCAGTCAATCTGAAAATAATGTAACATAACTAGTTTAGAAGCCTTATTTAAGAATGTCTCGTCGAAGTTCGTTTTATATAGGTCTTTATTATTATACAGTACTGTCGAACGCTACTTGATGCGAAAACATGTTTTACGACGGTAAATATGAATCGACCCATTTGACATTAATGTGAAGGTTTCGTCAAGTTAAAATTACAAGAAAAATCAAATTCTAAATGATTTCAACGATTAAACTCCGTTGATAATGTCATATTGCAAAATAATATGTTAGTGCCAATGCGTCATTTTTCGATGACGTAAAGCATCACAGTATAACCCTTTACCTGATAGCTTTTTCTAGACCTGAAGATAGTTGACTACTTAAAGCAGGTTGAAAGTAAAGCATAATGCGCCCTAAGGCGCATTCTGCTTTACTTTCAGCCTGCTTTAAGCTATCATGTGATAGCATATAGAAAATATTCCATATAATATATATTCATGACTGATTAAATTGGAAATATTTTCTTCAGCGGAGGAATAAATTAAATACGCTAAAAGTCGCTTCTATGGGGGAAAGGGATAACTAAGGTTTTTGGCTTGATGTATTTACGTCTTTATGAAATTAATACTTTTGTTCGCATAAGTCGAACATAATTGTATTACAAGGTTAAAAAATGGATAAGCCGCATTTTAACGTTGTTATACGGATAAGTTCGTCTTAAGTGAGTTTGAGTTAAATTATGAAGGTTCTACAGTCGTTGCAAGTTTGGTCAAGTTACACCAAGTAAACATAAAAATCAACTTTCAAGTCATTTTTATTTTCTACATTCTTTTGCATTTACATTTTTAACTTGAAAGGAAAAGATTGTCGCCTCTGATCTACAATGTATTGGAATTAACTCATGCTTAGATCTTTATGTAAATCCCGTGTGTAAAAGTTGTACATATTCTATATACATGTATATATCTATATAGGTCTAAACAAAAATAGTTGTGGCAGTTTTAGAATATCTTTTAAATTGACCAAGTGATACTTTCAATGTTATGTTTGTGGTATTGTTTTGTTTATTGGTGTATGTATAGGCCGATTTTATTGACCTGGCAGGGCGAAGTTTCGATGAGGACTATTGCATTTCAACTTTGGGGGCGGCAGCACGTTTGTTTATTATCGGAATTTACTGTTGTCGTCTGCCGTTATATCTCACCGTTACATGTTAGTGGACATCGTGACTGAAGGAATACAACGACGAGTGACAAACAGCTTGAATCCAGATCAGACGCCGCGTTTACGCGGCGTCTGATCTGGATTCAAGCTGTTGGCAAATGTAAGCCCAGTCTCAATTTTCCATCCGTATAACAACTCCCTCCGAACAACACACGCAATATTTGTCTCCCATTTGGTGTTGTTGAGAGAGAGCACTGCATATACCATTTAAATGGATATAGATGCACGTATAAATTGTGTTTCTACGTGTTGAAAGTATCGGACAATAACGATAAAATACTGAACTATACCTATCACCTCTAAAATCAAATGCAAATTAGCTTCTCTTTGTCAAAGGTTAGCTCCGCCCTGCCAGGTGAATAAAATCGGCATATATCACGACACAATGGCTGAAGTGAACATGACTATCAGCCATTGTTTGTATTATATCATTTGTTCATGAATAGTACGTAGCTGAGATACTCACAAATAAACAGTTTTGTTCTTGTTGAGTTTTTGTTTAGTATTGAGGAAGGTATTTGTAGTTCTAAGTAGCCAAACACAAATCTTGAACGAAGGCTCACATTTCAGTAGGAACAAGATTAACGTGAATGCTACATACACTGTACGAGGAAGAAGCTGTTATTCTTTGCCTTTAAAACGCAAACGAAACGCAAACGCAACTACAATAAAACGTTAACGTTTTTATTCGAAATAATTACGTCTTCTCCACTATACTATATTAGGTTTTTGGTCCAAATTAGGCGACGAGGAAACGGATGGACCCTCGTATAAAAAATAATGTTATTATTTTCTAAGTGAAACTGCTTAAATCGAAACAGGGCTGCCATTTCTCCGGATTTTTTCCTAAATTATCGGATTTTTTTTCTAGTACATGATAGCTTAAAGCAGGCTAAACAAGTAAAGCAGAATGCGCCTTACGGCGCATTCTGCTTTACTTTCAGCCTGCTTTAAACAGCCACGTGCCATCAAAACTAGACACAGGCGATGTGGTAAAGGTACGATTCGTAATATCGCACTTGCAAAAAGTCAAATTTGGAAATCTTATGATTTTTTAAGTCAATTTATGGCAGCCCTGTCGAAATTCGATCAAACAAACAGAACATTTCCCTGACGATAATGTTTAACCATACACAATGTGCAATTAAAGTGTTAATATATCCAATGAGATATTTGTTTCAGAGATGATTCGACATTGACGTAATATTCCATTACAGTGGAGAAGACGTTCTTCTTTCCCGTTTAAACGCAAACGAACCGCAAATACATTGCAATAAAATGTAGAAAATGACAATTTTTGACAATTTAGACTACTCATTTTAATCTGATTGGCGAACAGTTTGGAGGCTTATCAGACGACGATTAGCCCTGGTCTCAGACAGTTTGCAATGGGCATCAGGATTTGGGTATACACGCGTTTATTAGGAAATTCTAATGTCTCCATTATATCAAGTTTGAACGAACGGCAATGATACGGGACACATGTCTGTTAAATGCGGGACGGACAAAAAGTAATTTAGAAAGCCACGTAAGATAGATTCTTTCTGCAATAGTTCCGTTTTCCATTAAACTGGCACCTGCCTGTTCCCATTATTCTATAAATACGCATTTTAATGTCACTAAGTAGTCTTACATTGAGAAAAGTAGCCCTTAAATAGGAAATATTGTAAACAAATACTTTTTTAATTATTTACAATACAAGCTAATAGCAGGTTTCGAAAACTGTTCCATAAAGAACATTCTGCTTCAGTTTAAACCTGATTGAAAAGGTCAGTTATCTTCCAAAATAATAATAGGCTATACTGTAAAGGGTTCAAAAGAAAGAAAAAAAGCTTATAATGGCTACCGTATAAGGAATAAGTTATTCGATACCAATTAACGCGTTTTTGCTAAACTATTACATGTATGTTCATTGCGAACGTTTTGAAGCAAGACCAGACGCTTGATAACCCGGTGTCTTATCAGACTCTAAACTATACCTCTCAGATAAAAATATATACATGTACATGTAGTTCAAAAGTTTAGAAACGTATTTTCTTTTACAATTTGTGCATTGCGTTTGCGTTTCGTTTGCATTAAAACGGGAAAGAATAAAGTCTTCTACAATTTAGCACTGTATTTATATGCAAGAATGTACGAGTAAAGAAGACATCACGTTCATAGCAGACTATACATTGAATGGTTGAGAAAATATAATGATTCACTATCCCAGGAGTGTTTCCATGTAATGATTAGCTACAGTGGAGAATCTGTTATTCTTATTCTTTCCCGTTTAAACGAAACGAAACGCAAACGCAAAACACTAAAACGTAGAAAAGTGCAACTTATGGACAATACTGATAATTCATGTTTATCTTGGTGGCAAACAGTTTGGAGCCTGATCAGACGCCGGGTAACCCGGCGTCTGATCTTGCTCCAAACTGTTTGCAAAAGAAATAATAGTTTAGCGTAAACGCGTTAATTGGGAAAGAATAACGTCTTCTCTACTGTATTCCTGTATGCAGTAAAAATCTGTGTAAAGCTGTCACTGAATAAATGAACAAGACATTCGTGTAAAACTGTGTTTTAATTAATGCAGGATAAAATATATCACAGAAATTTCTGCAATAGTTTAAACATACATTTAGAGAATTAATATGCGTTAGACTGGGGGTTAGTATTCTATTTTGGTGGCTGTTTTATAAGGATTTAACTGTACGTCCATGCAATGAGAGCATAATGATACAGTGGAGAAAACGTTATTCTTTCCGGTTTAAACGCAAACGAAACGCAAACGCAGTTAACTAAAATGTAGAAAATTAAAACTTTTCGAAATTTCTCATGATTTATTTTAATCTGAGTGGCAAATAGTTTGGAGCCAGATCAGACGCCGGGTTTCCCGGCGTCTGATCTGGCTCCAAACTTTTGCAATGGAAATAATTGTTTAGCGTAAACGCGTTTATAGGGGAAAACAATGTTCCCTCCACTGTATATATTGGCATGTTGGAAGTAGTGCCATAGATCTACAGTTCCCAAATATTTATTTATACATTTCTTTAATTCTTAATTCGCATTATTATTTGTTGTATGTTTCAATAAAATTCACACAATTAGTACGAGTTATTGGTCTTTTTCCATCTATGTTCTGGTGTTGACGAATTTAGGTTTGGGTTATCATATTACAACGGCCTTCTGCACAACTATTCCTCCCTTTACAACAATAATTGCTGCTTTTCCTCAAACAATTATGTTCAACCTTTTCACGGATACATCGTCTGCTTAAAATTGTCGTCTGCTGATTTTCTTCTGTTAATTGGTGAAAATCCCATCTTCTCCTATGTATACAGTAAAACCTTTTAACCGTGCTTATTATTTCACGTTTAAGGCACATAGTTGCTTATAGCAAGGTGAATATAAAATAGGAAGCTTCTAAAGGAGCTTTATTATATACTTCCAAATTGCTTTAAGCTGCCATATGTTGTTCATGCAATCAATTAGATTTATTTTAGTGGTCGTAATAAATATGTTTTACGTATATGTTTACATGCCTATTCTTGTGCGTTATCGCATATTGTTAGTCATGTTCGCATGCTACGGCAAGGAAAGATTGACATTTGATTCATTGTTTCATTATACGAATTCTCTCCGATTGTCGACACGGAAGTAGTTCCGAGACCACGAATTCAAAACCCAACTGAATGATGTCTGGTTGAATATAACACAAGCAATACTTAAATATTACGATCACGCAACTGGATGTTTTCATCTGACAATAAAGATATGTAAGAGCTTCAAGCAGAATCAAAGTAAAGCAGAAAGCATTATGCTTTATATTCAGCATTCATCAAGTTACAACATATCTTAAACTCACACAATGGGTCGTCATTTGATCTGTCATAAAAGAAGGATTTTACTGTATAATATTTCGAAATCAGCTGAGTTTGTAGCTGATCAATAGAGCGAGAGCTAGTATTCTATAGCAGAGACAGATTGGTGCTTGGGATTGATAACGTTGATGGTCGCCAAGAAGTTTGGGGCGAAGATATTCAATTTAATCAGCCATTCAATTGATTCGAACAAGTGCCGTCCTAGACTCAAGGTACAACAGTTCGAATATTTGGAAACCGTAACGGTATCTATATGCTAACCTCTACAAAATATGATTTTCAGTTTTTGTTTGTTGGCAGCAGTATTCCTTGTTCTCAACTTTTGTTTTGATAGTTAAGTGTTACATCAATCTTATTATTATTTTATAACGTTTATGCATATTCTCAAGGTATCCGTACATAGTGCAATATCTCATGAGCAACTTACAGTGGATAAAAAGTGTTTGATTTCCGCAATGCAAACAAAACGCAAACACAATGCAACGAAATATAAAAAATACAATGTATTGAACTTTTTATCAATTTTCTTAGTGACAAACATTTTTAGCCTAATAAGCTACCGGGTTACTTGGTGTTTGATCTGGTTCCACATTGTTTGCAACGTAAAGATAATTGTTTGAGCGTAATCACGAGTATTGGGAACGTATAATGTCTTCTTCACTGTTAATAAACCATGGGATATTTAGTTTATTAGACAATGATGTGTTCCTAGTAAGAAATATTTAATTTATTTTAGAATATGGTGGTTTAAAGCTGCCAAAAGGTAAAGCCGATGGCGTCTTTCCACCTGCTTTCAGTTGCCACATGTCTTCAAAGTTTGAAACTGGCTATGGAATTAAGGGTAAACACACGCTTTTATTAGTATATACGGTGTATTCAACACTGATTAAGGCAACATTAGTTTAAACATTGGTCTTTAATTTGAAATGACAAGCAATAGGCTAAAATGCAAACAAACATGTAAACATATGATAGAAAAAGGACATTCGGATGTGCAATGTCAATGCGAATACTTGTAATTAATAACTTGGTGTTTAATAATTTAACACAAATGTAAAAAAGGCGACTTTTCAAACAGTCTGGATCCTGATAAGACGCAGCATAACGCGGCGTCTGATCAGGATCCAGACTGTTTGACACTCGTATTTCTTCAGTCAACACAGCTCTGAATTGACTTTAAAAATATTGCAGACGACACTACCATTGCAGACGATATTTTGGTGGTAAGATGGTTAAAGCAGACGATAATTTTTTTCAGCGAAAGAGTAAATCTATCAATGTTTATTGTTCACGAAGTAGACAATAGTAAATAATATTTACATGTAACACCTATGTAGATTAACACATTGGAAGAAATATTTTCTTCAGACCATTTATGGCATGTGAAGTGTTGCAAAAAGAAATAATGGTTCAATAAAAACTTTATCATTCTATCTGAAAAATATATGGTCAAGAAAAAAATATTTATTCAATAATTTAAATATAATTTTCTATCTGACAAAATATTTGTCTCTTAAAAAATATATGTATTCAATAAATTTTAAAATATTTTTTTTTAGAATCAATATTTTTTTAATGAACATATATATTTGAATTTATAGAAAAAAAGAAAAATTTATCGAATCAATATTTTTCACGTTTTGCAACGGATGTTAAAAAAATATATTGTCTTAAATTAGCATTATGGTATACTAACGGTTTTTGTAAGGGCGGTTTTCATTGGCTGACAGCTCTAGTCTAGGTAAGTGTCTATCGGAACGACGTTCGTAAGGATACAGCTCTGGGGCCCGTGTCATGAATTATCCTACACCTACCGTTAATTTTCGATATCGTGAATTTACCTTTTTTGTCAATTTACGACAAAATTGCATTTTATGAAACAAAATGTGCGTCCGATTACATAAATAATTGACGTAAATATACGAATTGTTATCCGCACGACTGTCGTGCCGATAGGCATTTTCGTTTTACAATTTGAACATGGTCGCTTCGATCATCATGTTAACATCAAGACATGCGTATATTGACAATATGTGAGACACATATCTTACATCTAGCTATCATTTAGAGAGAGGATCACAAGCCATCCCGCGTCGGGTGCGGAATAATGTCCGAATTTTTGCAATACTGCGACCTTCGCAGACAAACCTGAGACAGTCGTAGGCACTCAGTAATTACTAGGGGTCCGGGAGCATGCTCCCCGTGAACATTTTGTTTTTTAGACGGTCTCTAGCTGATGCGTTCTGATGGGCGTTTCGCACATTCAAAACACGTAAACTACCTACTTATATATATGTAAATAACTAGGTATATTTTACTAATATTGGCAACATTATTGTATCTTCCCACCGTGTTCCTACGGGCCTGGAGTGGACCATTTGGTATACATAAAACTGTTAATGAATTGGACGAAGATAAACTTGGCTTTTCTATTGAAAGCAACTGAAATATAACGTTCAAAGAGTTTGCAGATTTGTTTTTCGCAAGTCATGCATATTCAAAACAACAGTCCACGTTTTCAATCATATCTTAAGTCAGTCTAATTTTGCCTATTTAGGATTGTTCACGGTTGAAGTCCCTGATCAGAGGACCCTTTTCGGGTCCCTCTGATCAAGGTCTACACATTCTTCATAGGTCTATTGTACTTTTCACATGTACACTGTTATAAATGACGAGTAAAGTCGTCGTTAGGGTTGAATGTGTTCAGCCCAGGACTGACTGTTTATCAAAACTTACATTGAACTTCGTGTAGCAAAGGTTGATATATGTAGTGAATATAGGCAGTGTTAGGCCCTCGAGCCTAACGTCCGGACTTTTGGTTCAATGGTTATAACGCTCGCCTTTCAAGCGGGGGGTCCCGGGTTCGATTCCCGGGCCCGGTCACTATAATGGCGTTTGTCGTCAAACGGATTTTTCCGCACCATCTGGCGGTGACTGTCCTTGTCCGATGCATGGACGCGTGGTAGCTACCGTAAGTCGAAAGGGATAAAAAGGACCTCAAAATTAAGATGGGGAAGAGTGTAGTGAATATAGGCAGTGTTAGGCCCTCGAGCCTAACGTCCGGACTTTTGGCTCAATGGTTATAACGCTCGCCTTGCAAGTGGGAGGTCCCGGGTTCGATTCCCGGGCCAGGTCACTATATATAGTACATGTATCGGAACAACCGTCGTGCGAATAAGCTTTCATATATGCACGACTTGTTTAGGAACGATCGTCGTGCGAATAAGCTTTCTGATCCGCACGACTGCCGTGCCGATAATAATCCTTATCCGCACGACCGTTGTGCGAATAAGAAACGTTATCGACTCGACCGTCGTGTCAATAGCCTCTGAAGCGCTGAACGATTTCTCGTCTAATGAAATCCGAGCTTACAACTTTCGCCTCCAATTATTGAATGAATAATTTTTCGCATGTAACTTGTGTTGCAAAAGTATTTTATTTGTTCAATAAAAATATTTATGTTTAATAAAATATATTGATTCAAAAAAAATTTTTTTTTAATTTATTGCACAAATTATTTTTTTATTGAACACATATTTGTCAGATAGAACAAATAATTTTTTTGTTGAACAATTATTTTCATTTATAGAATAAATAATTTTTTATTGAACCACTATTTCTTTTTGCAACACTTCACATGCCATAACCATTTGCGAAACTATAAAAACAAGTATTCTTCTGAATTATACATTCTCTTATCAGTATCAGTATATCAGTATATTGCATACTGTACACATATAATTACATGTATTCTGATGGTTCATGTTAAAATATATAATCCCTGTAACAAGAGGAAATAACGTATAACACCCTTAGAAGGACATAAGTAATGCATATTGATTCCAGATATTGTTTTCGCATTGGGCGATACAACTCCTTTTACTTTCATCTAAGGGTTACTTCCCCTGAGAACAATGCCACGTTTATCATTGTTCAATTTTTGCTCAGTAAAATATTGTTTAATGAAGAAAATCAATATTTGTTTAATTATTTGAATATTTTTCAAATTGTCAGTTAAATCTTATCTGACGTTGTTTTTTGTACTTTTCAATGGTTTGAAATAAAGATACTGTTTCAGAGGTTTAGTATAACCCGTTTTCGTACCCAACATTCGTCGCTTCCAACTATAAATGTTAAATGGAAGTTAACAATTATCTCAACTCTATTAACTCTAATATAAGTTCCTGCTTTATATAAAAACTACATGTTGTATGGCCAAGCACTGCAGAGTCTTTATTACTTTATACCATATTACTTTAATTTTATATTACCATACTGAAATACCCTAGCAAAGTTCATTGCAATATCCATGAATAAATTGGTTATCATTATTGATCGGTTGTACAATGGAAAATACACAATTCTTTTCCAATTAACGGTTTTGTGACCAAACAATAACCCAGTGTCTGATCTGGCTCCAAAAGGGTTTGGCTCAAAAGAATTTAAATGCTCAGAATTGTCAAAACGGTGTCATTTTCTGAATTTTATTGTCGAGCGTTTGCACTTCATTTGCGTTTCAATGGCAAGAAATAACTATTTCTCCACTGTATCAGATTAGTGGTTCACGTACATGAATGGTGTTCGTCTATTTGTTTAGAGTTGACTGAAATTGATTTACTACTTTATACTTGACACATTTACTTTTTAAATATTTATACATGGTAACGTACATCACTGCTTCAGTTAAAAGCTACCATAATATGAAAGAACTCAAAGTTACGTGACGAATGCCCGGGTGGATCTGTTAATAGGCAGTTCCCCTCGTGGAATGGTTCAAATGTTAAAACCATTCAATGCCAGCATTCAGACATACCGCTTAACCCTTTTACTCTCAACGACGATATAAAGCGCGTTTTAAAACAATTTTGGTCCTGATCAGACGCCGCGTGACGCGACGTCTGATCAATACCAAAACTGTTTGACACTCTTATCGATATTTAGTTAGTCACACAACCTTAAATCTAACTTTGAAGCGTGTCTTGCAGATACCAATAATTATGCAGACGACAATAAAGCTGTGAAACGGCAAAATTTCCCGAAATAATTTGATCATGAAACAGTTAAAACCATTCAGACAAACTGCTTAACACTTACATCGCCAATCTCTACTGTCTGTTTTCACACTTTCACCTCCGTCACGCAGTTGAGAAGACGTTATTCTTGCCCGTTTAAAGGCAAAAGAAACGCAAACGCAATGTACTAAACTGTAGAAAAATACACTTTATTGAAGTGTCTAACAGTTCATATTAATCTGAGTGGCAAACAGTTGAGAGACTGGTCTGACGCCGGGTTTCCCGGCGTTTGATCAGGCTCCAAACGGTTTGCAATTGAAAAAATAGTTTTAGAGTAAACGCGTTTATTGGGAAATAATAACGTTGTAATATGACTACAAGTGCGAATGAATCAAAGTTATATTACAGATGGCATAGCTGACTTAATATCAAATACTATTACCAAACAAATAAGATCCAGATCGTACGCAACCATCTGGACCCAGACTGTAAAAAGGTCGAGCTTTGTCATCGACAGGGTTAAAAAACCGTCTGTTGGTAATTTTCGAATTAATAATTTGAGACTTGTCCACTTAAAAACAACGATATGAGCGTAAAACAATTTTAAACTGATCATACGCTGTGTAACCCAGAATCTGATTAGAATACAATCTTTTAAAACATAAGTTAGAGACAAGATCAAATACAGTAAAACGACCACTAAATCGAAGGTCAATTGATTGTATGAAATACAGACGAAAGCTTAAAGCAAGGTGACAGTGAAACAGAAAGCTCCTAAAGGAGCTTTCTGTTTAACTGTCACCTTGCTTTAAACAGTCATCTGTCATGAACATCTAATCATTAACACAAGTAAGTGTTCGTAATAGAAAGGTTTTACTGTATATAATGGGTTGGGGGAAATGTAAGCCTTTACTTAAGGATTAGATCTGCCATTGTAACATACAAATCAATATCACATGGAATTCATAAATTCTAATCATCGAATTAAAACAAATAGAGTCGTGTTTTACGTTCATACTGTACGTACAATTCTATTGCAATGTTTGCAATACAAGTGCCAAAAAGATATGACAACGTTGGTTTTGGATTTATTTGTTTTAACCATTGCCTAAAAGGTAAGTTTACAGCGGATAAAGGGATTTTCTTTCCCGTTTACACGAAACTAAACGCAAGAACATTACAATGAAATATTGTTATATTGGTAAATATTTATTTCGAATTTACATCTGAGTGGCAAACTGGATGCAGCCTGGTCAAACGCCTGGTCACGCTTCAACACGTTTGCACTTGAACACATTGTTTTATGGCATATTGTGTATTAAAGGGAGGTAATTAGATAGCTGATATGTATGCAGTAAACCACTCTTAAACAGTCCACTACCCCAATCAGTCGGATAAGTATCCGACTGATTGGGGTATTGGACTGTTTAAGACTGGTTAACTTCATACATCAGTTATCTAAACACATCATTGTTTTAATTCAAGCGTTTATTGGTAAAGAACAACATATTTCTAGCAGCACTTTGGATCTAAAAGTAAAAGTATTTACAATGAAAGATGTTAACATTTAGCATGCTATTGAAGTAATATGCTCAGCGGATACTCATGTTTGCCGTATGCGAAGAAAGTAAGCAACATTGTATTAAGCGATCGCTTATTAAAAGCACGTGTTGATATCTAACATGTAAGACAGAGGGTTGCTAAATGCGCAATTAAAACATTGACAGAAATATCTAATTTTAGTTTTCTGTATTTTAACAGTGGAAAAGACGTTGTTACTTCCTAATAAAAGCGTTAGCGTTAAAACTATTATATCCATTTCAAACAGTTTGGAGCCAAATCAGACGCCTGGTAACCAAGCGTCTGATCAGTCTCCAAACTGTTTGTCATTCAGATAAGAATAAATATTCAGAATTGTGCAAAAATGTAATTTGCTACATTTCATTACAATGCGTTTGAGTTTCAATAGCGTTTAAACTGGAAAGAATAACGTATTCTCATATGTAACCCTGCATGGGACACCCACCTGAAATACTTATCAGACATATATTTTGTAAACTTTAAATATAAGATTGACTGTAATTACTGTTCAATCATTGGGTGACATATACAGTGGAGAAAACGTTTTTTTTCCCCAATAAACGCGTTTACGCTAAAACTAGTATTTCAATATCAAACAGTTTGGAGCCAGATCAGACGCCGGGTAACCCGGCGTCTGATCAGGCTCAAAACTGTTTGCCACTCGTATAAAAATGAATATTCAGAGTTCTCAAAAAGTTGTTATTTTGTACATTTTTTTGCTATGCCTTTGCGTTTCGTTTGCGTTTAAACGGGAAGAAAAACGTTTTCCTCCTCTGTACTATTTAATAGAATGGGTTAATGCATCGTTACATGGGTTTGAGTGGACGTAAATCCCTCTTAGACAAAACAACAAAAACGACGTAAATTTTGTATATCTTAACCTTTTATACATTATAGAAGCGCCTTTTAGCGTATTCCGTTTTAATCCTCTGCGAAAGAAAATAATTCTAATCTATACAGTCATGAAAATGTATAAGAAGAAATATTTTCCTAATTCTAGCAGGTTGTATCTTAGAGCAGGCTGAAAGGAAAGCAGAATGCGCCTTAGGGCGCATTCTACTTTACTTTCAACCTGCTTTAAATAGTCACATATTTTCAAAACTAGAAACAGACTATAGGGTAAAGGGTTAAACACATTCATTCCGGACATGTTTGATGAACAGTTCCAGTTTCCAAGCTTATTTAGTCTTCTTTTTTTGCAAAATGAAAAACAGTCAGATTCTGATCTGAGGGCTCGTTTAGGAACCCTCTGGTCTTGGTCTACACTCTTTGTGTAGGACAAATGCCCTCTTCAGTGGTGCACTGTTTGAAAAGGACGTGTCTATTCGTTGTTAGGGTTAAATGAGTTAATACTAAAACTGTCATCAGAATTGTGAAATTTGAGAATTAGATGACAAAGGGGTCTTCTTAAGTTTGAATTGATATGGAAAGGTAAAACAAATGTAAGCTTTATTTAACTTATTTAAGCTTTATTTAACGTCGCATATGGTAAACAATCAACATAAGCTCATGAGCTTTTATTGCGACAAACAAGGTATCCATTAACATGCATACTTACCTGGGCATTACAGTCATCTTCATAGCACTACCCTTATAATGCCGATCTACCCTTATAATGCCGTCAATTTGAACGAAGATATTTTTCGACACGTGCTTTAATTAATGTATATATTTACATGTAGTTGTGTTCTGATTAAGAAATTGCTCTGAATAAAGTTATATAGTTGGGAACATTCTGAACATATTGGAAGAGTTTGACTAAACATGTAATAAAGAACTGTTTGTAGTGTACAACTATGTCGTGGCAATAAATGGAAAGACGTTTTAGGTTTTAGCATAAACGCTTTTATTGGGGAAAAAATAACGACTTCAACACATTCATTTATTCATCATTCATTCATTCATTCATTCATTCATTTGTCTTCCTCATGTGTTCAGTCATTCCTGTATGTTTAGTTGATAACCTTGTTTGTGTCTGTATGTTGTCTTGTTTATTTCTTTCTCACATTTTCATAATGTATGGTGGCAAAATAAAAGCAACCAAAACCATTCAACAAGATGTTATTCATTGGAACAATGAAAATGAAGACGACTGCGACAAATATGTATTCTTGTATTTAAAAGCGACATGAAAAGATAAAACAAACATAAGGCAGCGTTGTCGTTAGCCAATGTCACGTTAGATAATGTAGATAAACCATTTAACCCAGTTACGCCCAGTGAATTCTTCCATGTTTATATGTTGGATTAGCCCATTTTTTATCAAAGGGATGCCTGGTCAAAAATTTCATTTTCATTTTGTTTTATATTGGAATTCTTATCAGCAAACAGTCTAGACTCTGATCAGACGCCGCATAATGCGACGTCTGATCAGAGTCTACACTATTTTCCTATGTCCCATATATGGGATCGTGGGCACAAATGGGTTAAATATCTCTCCTTACTACATTGTAGAGAGGTTCATTTTTCTTTCCCGTCTTCATGCAAAAATAAAGATAGAACATTGTAACATTCTGAAATGAAATCGACTTATTGTTATCTAAATGTCATTACAGTTGATTAACCGCCGGGTAACCTGGCGTATAATCAGGTTCCAAACGGTTTGGAATGGCAAAAATTGTCTTAACACAAACTCGTATGTAGGGAAAGAATAGCGTGTTCATCGCATTTACAAATTGTTTGGATCAAAACATACTTTGAACAATAATATCCACGGTTGGTCTCTCGAAATGCCTTGCATATTAATTCAAGAAATATTTGATAGTCGATGACATCGCCACAAGAACCAAATGTTTGGAATATTTCAAGGTAAGATTGTAGTTTTATTCTATAGACGAGGTTAACACTTAGAGTGCTATGCACAATTTGACTCGTATTTGGATATGGTCTGGATCATAATTAGATGCAGAATAACTCAATCTCTGTTCGTGATATAACTATGTATCGCATTTTCCTATGCATAATACAGAAAACAATAAGTACATGCTTCTCCGCAGACAATTGTTATGAAGTGGAAAAGATTTCAATAAAAGTCACAGTATGTGATAACCCCTTCATTGCCTCATCCGAGTACAATGGCTATTTGCAAACTGTTTGAGTCCTGATCAGACGCCGCTTAACGCGGCGTCCGATCAGGACTCAAACTGTTTGACTCTCAATTTAATGTTTCTGAAATCATAACACCTAAACTTTAAATTTGAGAATTAAAAGAAAATGACGCCGTTTGAAAGCTGATGACGTCATTGCAGTTAAAGGGTTGATATATTTATAGCCCACACCGGCTTTTATCTCTAACAGGGGTAGATAGTTTCGCTGCAGTGGTCTAGTCATTCAAACTGACAAAACTTAGCTGCATCTTCCCCGGTGGATATTGATTGGCCACGTTTGGCAAAGTTCCTCCCGATATTGTCATTTATCATATTTTGATTAATGAACATTTTAACTTTATGGAAATGTCACTCCCTCATCCTTTTCGTGTCGATTTATTGTGCCTCTCTCAGTGAGTTTCTTCCGATTGAATTCGTCGGACTATTGACCGCCGTGCGCTTTGCAAACCGCCAAGGTTTGCCGTTCGCTGCGTGATGTCTCCATCTCAGCCATTTTACACAAGATGGGGTCTCTAGACAATGATCAAACAAATAGATACGGAAACTTTCTCCTGATATATTATAGTCTGCAACAAAATAGTCGTCTGCAAAAGCAATTGACAAACGCGTCGGTATTTGTGCTGTTCATTATACAATCCATGCAGTAGGGAAATCTTCCCGGTTCAACCCTTTTCTCCATAGCCTGTTCCTAGTTCTGCAGATCGGTGAACACTTAAGGCGCAATCCTCTCTATTTTCAGCCTGCTTTAGGCTGCAATCTACTAGGATATAGAAGCTATATTTTGGTATATTTTCATGACAGTATACAGTAGAACTATTTGCCTCAGCGGGTGAATAAATCAAAGACTATAGTGGAGAATGTGTTATTCTTTCCAAATAAACGCGTTTACGCTAAAACTATTATTTGCAGTGCAAACAGTTTGGAGCCAGATCAGACGCCGGGTAACCCGGCGTCTGATCAGGCTCCAAACTGTTTGCCACCAAGATAAACAAGAATTATCAGAATTGTCCAAAAGTTGTTCTTTTCTACGTTTTAGTGCTTTGCGTTTGCGTACGTTTGCGTTTAAACGGGAAATAATAACAGATTCTCCACTGTATCGATTGAGTAATGGGTAAAACCAAAGGTCAACACAAAAGAAAGTAGAATGGAAATGGTCGTTTCCATTGTAATATGAAAAAAATGTACTTTAATTATGTGTTTAGAAGGAGTAACTCTCAGGAAAAAGTACTTAAACGGTAGTATATGTAGTTGCTATTTCAAGGAGATATTATGCAGAACCATTTCCCTCTCAATGACGCCAAAAGGTGTGTTCACAAACGTTTGTATCCTGATCAGACGCAGCTTTACTGTTTGATATTCTTTTTAAAATTTCTTCAGTCATACTGCCTTAAATTTAACTTTGAAACAATATTGCAAACAACAATATTGAAGCAGGCGACATTGAAACTGTGAAGGGGTAAACATCTCACGATTAATTTTGCAGGAAAAGAGTTAAACAAATTTGGTAAACTGTTGTTGACACGCTTACGAACATCAAAGATGTTCGATTAGGTATGCACTTCTTTTTCATACTACATTATTCCTATTATATGCTATCATCTCAAACATGACCCGTATTTAACACACCCACTGCCAAACCACTGTAAACGTTTATTGTATCATCTGTTAGTTCTCAAAATTAACTGTTCTTTATAGTGAACTTGTTTTCTTAAGTGGAGGAAGAAATTCAAGACTTAAAAATGCATGTTGATGGGTTAAGAATTCAGACATGTCATTGTGTCCGTATTGAAAATATTGACTGAAGCAAGTTTTGGCTGCATTTTGTCTTTCTTCAGAATCGTTGAGATCAAGATTTTTTTGGATTGGGATGTTTTGCACAATTTAACCCTTTGACCGCGAGATGGTGACATCCATTCTATTTATGAACAAAATATAGATAATATATAAAACGGTGTCAGATCAGGATCCAAATTGTTCAAAACTGGTAGGAAATCTCTTCAGTTGAAAACCAGAAATCTACATTTGAATTCAGAAATACAGACGACAATAGTGTAAGCTTTATCCTGCCGTAATATCGTCTGCTTTGAAATTGGCATCTGCAAATTTTGTCATTTTGTATTTCATTATAAAAAAAAACTTAACAACGATTGTCAAACAGATTTCTTCCAGAATATATGCGGTCTCTGATCTGGATCAAAATCTTTGCAAAATAGATACCCAGTAAAGTCGCGATCGGCTGGATTAGCGTTAAAGCAGACGATAATTTGGCGAGGATAAGGTTAATCGATACGCTTCGAGAAGCTTTGTAATAAACTATTCCTAATTGCAAAATGTCTTACTATCGATTGCTTTCATTCGGTTCAATAAAAAAGATAAAGCATTTGGGCAAGATGATAAGATAAACTACACAAATCCAATTTCCCTTTTTTGGCAGCGGGTGATCACGTGACCTATATGAAATGATTTTCGCGATAGCTATCAGACATTGTGGCTACACTGTGACGGATGATCTGAACAAGAAATCAAAGAAAAGGCAAACGTACTTCATTGCCCCTGGGCGGATCTAACAGGAAGTCTTGACCGTCCTGTTGAATTCTGGTAAAAATGTGTTGCAGTCGAGAATACGTTAATTCTTTTTCGTTTAAACGCAAACTTAACGCAAAAGCGTGGAGAAAATGACAACCCTTTGATAATTGTAACTATTTATTCTAACAATAAATTTAACAATTTACAGATAGGGAATTAAAATACATGTAGTATCAATATATAAACTGCTCTTTTCTAATATTTCGACCTCGAAATATATTAGAAAAGAGCAGTTCAATATCAATATTAGTTAAATATGAGTGGCAAACAGTTTGGAGCCTGATCAGACGCCGGGTTACCCGGCGTCTGATCTGGCTCCAAGCTGTTTCCAATGGGAATAGTATTGTAAACGTAAACGCGTTTATTGGGAAAAACATAACGTCCTCGCCAGTGTAACAGGTAGCTTTGACCGTCTTTTGAAAATTTGGCAAAATTGTTGTTATCGGATTTCCTGAAATGTGTAACACTTCGACTGTTAGTGTAAACACCTTTCGTTGCCATGACGTCATCAATTTTAAACAATTGTCGTCTGCTTTTATTTCTAAAATTAAATATTCAGTTATTTTGACTTATGAAACATTGAAATGAGTGTAAAACAGTTTGTATCCTGACCAGACGCCGCGTGATGCGGCGTCTGATCAGGATCCAAACTGTTTTCAAATTAGTATTGTACTCGGGGTAAGGCAGTGAGGGGGTTAAGGTTCAGTTGGAACATCTCGCCCCTGATCCGCGAATGTTGTTGGTCTCGCTTCGGGAATTCAATTATTGCAAGACGGACATAAAATGAGATCGAGCCAGTTGGAATTGTATGACGTATACAACAAAGTTGATATGATCTATTCATATTTATGTCAAATTCAACATTAAAATCCGCCTGTTTCTTACGGCTGCACGAAAATCAATTCTTAGCCATTCGCCTACTACAGTAAAGAATACCTTTTTCTTTGGCGTTTAAACGTAAACGAAACACACAAGTAGTGTACTAAAATGTTTAAACGAATCTAAATGTAAACGAAAAACAATACAATATTGAAAACGACTCTCTTTTTTTTTATCTGAGTCGCAAACATTTTTTAGCATTATCAGACGCCGGGTAACCCTGCATTTAGTTTGGCTCCAACTGTTTGCAGTGGACATACAATATAATATTATAAGCATAAAAACGCGTTTATTGTAAAAGAGAAACGTATTATCTATTATACACAGTCTTTGGAGACATTTCACAGACTAAATGCCATCTACTTTAAAGTTTTTGCAAATTCCGGATAGTTTTGTACTGACCATATTTAGTCCAGTCAATCTGTTGACATCTTTCTTGATCCCACACCGATCTGCTATTACATGGGTCTGATCTAGGTTCAAACTACCCGGTATTTGTCAGTTGAGTCGGTCTACGAGGTGAATACATTATGTACATGTATATAAAACCTCTCTATTACGACCATTAAATTGTGTTACTTATTAGTGTGTTTACATGTACCAAAGGTGACTTCTTAAAACAAGGTGAAAATAAAATAGGAGTTTTTTTTTTATTTTTGCCTTGCTTTAAGCTGCCACTTGTCTTTTATAAACAAAATAATCCTGCTTTTTAATGGGCGTAAAGGATATTTTTACTAGAACAGTCCTAAAAATGCAAGTGACTCGCCATGTTATCAACACAGCTTTAATTCTTTAACACATAGCCCGTTTCTAGTTTTGAAGACAGTTGAACATTTAAATAAAGTTTAAGGTAAAGCAGGCACCTAAAGCAAAACAGGTGCGCCTTAATCCTTTCCCTCATAGAAGTGCGTTTAGCGCATTCAATCAATTCCTCCACAGAGAAATATAGTTCCAATTTAATATGTCAGGAATATGTATTACATGTATAAGAAATATTTTCCATATTCTAGCGCTTGGAAACTAAAAGTAGACTTTATATATTTTACATATTTATGACTGTATAAGTTGGAGGGTTGTTTTAAAAGCATTAAAATCTTATCGCATTCAATCTATTTCTCCACAGAAGAAAATAGTTCTAAGTTAATAATTCAGGGATATGTATTACATGTATTAGAAATATTTTCCGTATTCTAGCAGATGGAAACTTAGAGTAGACTGACAGTAAAGAATAATGGGTCTTAATCCGCATTATGCTTTACTTTCAATCTGCTTTAATTGGTCACCTAACTTCAATACTAGAAACAGGATATGGGGTAAGGTAAAGGATTTAGGCGCATTCTGCTATAATTTCAGCCTGCTTGAAGCATCCATCTGCTATACTACATGTATAGGAAAATATTTCATATGTTTCATATTCATGACTGTATAAATTGGAGGGATGTTTTAAAAGAATTAAACATGCGAATTAATGGTATAATTTGTTAATCTTGATTAAACATAGCATTTTGTTTGATCTGAATACAATTGCTTTGTCACTCTGAAAGAAGATCAAATACATGTACACTGTGGCTCTGTGTCTGAAACGGA
This sequence comes from Gari tellinella, assembly GCA_922989275.2. Taxonomy (NCBI): domain Eukaryota; kingdom Metazoa; phylum Mollusca; class Bivalvia; order Cardiida; family Psammobiidae; genus Gari; species Gari tellinella. The sequence continues at coordinate 25,946,071 of OV277856.1, read as the reverse complement.
TCCAATATATTGACATTCTGTTATGCAAGTTTGGAGAAGAGAGAAGTACTAGTATGACATATTTCATTTTGAAATGTAACTCTTGCATTGATAGAATAAAAGCCAAATCACGAAGTAGTAAAACAAGACATGCAGTTTTGCTGAAAATTATATCCTGCATTATTATCAAATTAAATGTTTTAAAGGCGTGTATGTTCACATTAAATCATCCTCATCAGCAGCCCTGCACGAACATATGTAATATATTTGGACAATTTCAGTATGAACATTTTTCAAATTTCAATAAATCATGTTGAAAGGAGATTGAGTTTCCATTACGCCGGTATGCGGATAATTGGTACAGTTTTGAAAATTAGTTTGAGTGTGAATTTCGTGAAATATTATATTCCTCATATTCCCATCTGAATAATGAGGCGACAAGACAGGTGCCCGTTTCATAAAACTTCGTTCGACAAAAACGGCCGCAAGTCAAAACTTTAAAGTACATTCTATTTCTGTTTTCTCTGTCTAACCCTGTTTGTGACATCTCTTTTTGAATCGTCTTGAAAAGAGAATTCTAAAGAGATGTTACAAGACAGGATTAGATTTTCAAGACGATGCCAAAGAGATGTCACAAGACCGGATTAGATGGAGAATAACATAATAATTGACACTTTTATAATCTGTCTTACGACAACACTTATCGTACGAAGTTTTATGAAACAGGCCCAATATTCTTAGAGTAATTCCCCTTAGAAGTGGAGAAGATGAGATTATTCTTTCCCGTTTAAACGCAAGCGAAACACAAACGAATTGTAATAAAATATATAAAATGACACCTTTTATATAATTCTGACTATTGATTTGAATCTGAGTGGAATCAGTTTTGGGGCCTGGTCAGACGCTTTATTGGGAAGAATAACGTCTTCTCCACTTTATTTAAAACAATTACTTCAAATCAATTAAGGCACGTTGTTGTCTAAAGCAAAAATAAAAGCAAAGCAATGAAATGATTATATTGCCATTTCAGACAAGTACATTTGTACATGTAGCATTGTTAATCATGATGAAAGTAAAGCAAAAAGCTCAATCGAGAGCTTCCGTTTTCACATTCATCATACTTTACGTTTCTTTAACTTTTCCTCTGCCGTTTAAAGAGGTCGTAATTAGATCACTGTGTCGTATTATGAAAATCATCGATTCAAACACAAACAATGATTAAATTATTTTTAGAATAGATTCAACTAATGCGTGAATTGGTAATATTTTTTTCTCTTTCTTCTACATTATATTTATTAATATGATAGAGAATAAGCGGTTGCTACATGTAAAACTTGTTTTGGTGCTAGAGTTCAATGTGTTAATCAAACAAGTAATTTGCAGATATTATACATTGGACAAGACGTAATTCTTTCCCAATAAATGCGTTTACGCTAAAACTATTATTTCCTATGCAAACAATTTGGAGCCAGATCGGACGCCGGATTACAAGGATCCAAACTGATTGACACTCATATAAGAATAATCGATCAGAAATGTCGACATAATTTAAAAAAGAAAGAATAACGTCTTCTCAAATGTACAGATAAATATTTTTAAAAACTGTTCGCAAACCACTACTTGACGAGGAATCAATACTGAGTTATTTACAACTAAAGTAAAAAAAACTAATTTGAAACCGTTTTTACTGGAAGCCTAACTGATGTCTAAATTTTGAAAGTTTAGATAACATATGGAAAAAACTATTGATATATACCGGTTAAACGAACCGAATCACAACCGCGTTGAAATAATGTGCAGAATTGATGTTTCAAGAAAATATTGACGATGGTACAATATGCGGATCAACAGTTTTAAACCTTTCAGCCTTACTTTTAGTTTACCCTAGGTAACAACCGGCCTTTACTTACACATGTAGCTCCGTGTTTGCTTTGGGTTCACAAGAGGTGTACTGTTTAACAGATGAGTGTGTGTCCTACCGTGGAAACGAAGATGTTCTTTCCCGTCTAAACTAAACTAAAAGTAAAAGCGATTGATTAGATGAAGCAAATGTTAACTATTGCTTGAAATTCTATTTGTTTCTTGTTAAGTGGCAAGCAGTTGAGAGCCTGATCAGACTCCATGTAATCCGGCGTCTAGTGTGGCTCAAAACTGTTTGCGTAGGAAATACATGAACTTGTTTAGCATAAGCGTGTTTATTTGAAAAGTTGGCAGAGAGTGACATCTTCTATACTGTAACACTATTTTTTAGTTAGCTACATCTCACACGGCCAAGCAAAAGTATATATATCAAACAAATTGCTGAAATTGTGCCATTTGTAAAAGAACACATTTTATTTTGAAGTTCTTAAATATTTGAAAATTCATTTTTGCAATGGTGTAAGAGAGCATTGAAACTTTCTTTTCGCAACTTTTCTGAAAGTTGTATGATAAATAAGGTATTTGACAAAACGTTCGCTTCCAGAGCCACCAAACGACCTTTACAAATAAAGGATCTAAGGCGTGTGGCACTTTCAGAAAACTTACAAAATTATTTCTTGCATTTGTTTTGTTTTTAATAAAGCCATCTTAGATCTTTAACTCGTATAGAAATAATAAATACACATGCCTATTTAAAAGGTGGCCGATTATCAATCATTTTCATGTAACTGTATGTCATTATAGAAAGATGATTCGTGCGTTCTATTTGACATTCTCTAAAACAATGCCATTTTCAATTTCATGCCTTGTTAAGTTCTGTGGTAATTGTAAAAGAACAAAACTGACTCGCTTCTAAACGATATTTCAGTTTGTCTCAATATATTTACAGTTTACAGTGGAGAAGAAGTTATTGGTGCCCGTTTACTTCTTTCCCTGCCAAGTGAATCGTCTGCTTTAATCCTTTTACCGCCAAAATATCGTCTGCATTGGTAGTGTCGTCTGCAATATTTCAAAGTCAGCTACATGTACAGTGGAGAATCTGTTATTCTTTCCCAATAAACGCGTTTACGCTAAAACTATTATTTGCAGTGCAAACAGTTTGGAGCCAGATCAGACGCCGGGTAACCCGGCGTCTGATCAGGCTCCAAACTGTTTGCCACCAAGATAAACATGAAATATCAGAATTGTCCAAAAGTTGTTCTTTTCTACGTTTTAGCGCTTTGCGTTTGCGTACGTTTGCGTTTAAACGGGAAAGAATAACAGATTCTCCACTGTATAGGGCTGTTTTGACTGAAGAAAAGTCGATATGAGCGTCGAACAGACTGGAACCAAACTGTTTGCAAAGTTGCCTTACGGCGCCGTTGGCAGTGAAAGAGACACAACGAATCGCAAGCACGGTGTAATGATATGTAGAGAATGACAGCGTCTTGTTTCAATCTGTGAGGCAAAGAGTTAGGAATGGAAATAAAAGCTTTAACATACATGTAAATTCATTGGAAAAGAAAAACGTCTTATCCACTGTATACACCATTAAACTGCTTATAATATAAGACAACTGTAAGTTGTTTCAAGCTGGTAATACTAAGATCCGAACATATTTAAATGTACAATATCAAACTCACATTTCACATTTTTTGTAGATCTAATAATATAGTTATTTGCAGAATAAAATTGCGTTTTATTTATAAAAGAAACGTTGCTGCTGAATAAGCAACAAACATAATTCAGAAATAGTTTATGATAATACGTTTAGCTTAACAAGTGTCGAATACTTAAATGTTTTATGTATTAAATATGGTATATTTATTTGCGGTTGTTGTAAAAGTATACTCTTATACAGGCATGCACTGGTTGCTCTTTAATATTTCTAGTTCAATGCCTTTTTATATCCCTAAAGTGAACTCATCAAAAGGACAAACTCATAATATCCATTTATATATAGTTAGTTTGAAATGTATTTGTTTTACATCGATTATGACATAAGTGCTACATGTAACAACCTAGGCAAATGACTTTCACGTGCGCGAATAATGGCGTTTATACAGTGTTCCCTCCCTACAACGGCCTTCCCAACAACGACTCCCTCCTTACAACGACCCTTAACGCAGTTCCCTAAACAGGGCAATTATGTCTAACAATTTCATTGCTGCAATATCGTCTGCTTAAAATTGTTGTCTGATGTGTATAATGGACAGTTTGACAGAAAAAAAATCAATGACGAGTGACAAACAGCTTGAATCCAGACCAGACGCCGCGTAAAGCGGCGTCTGATCTTGAATCAAGCTGTTTGCAAATGTAAGCCAATTTCCCTCTCTATAACGACTATCTCCGAACAACGCACACAATCTGTGTCTCCAATTGGGTGTCGTTGTTAAGCGCTGTAATTGGTTATTTCTGGAAGAGGAACCCGGAGTACCAGAGGAAACCTACAGTGGAGAATCTGTTATTCTTTCCCAATAAACGCGTTTACGCTAAAACTATTATTTGCAGTGCAAACAGTTTGGAGCCAGATCAGACGCCGGGTAACCCGGCGTCTGATCAGGCTCCAAACTGTTTGCCACCAAGATAAACAAGAATTATCAGAATTGTCCAAAAGTTGTTCTTTTCTACGTTTTAGTGCTTTGCGTTTGGGTACGTTTGCGTACGTTTGCGTTTAAACGGGAAAGAATAACAGATTCTCCACTGTACGTGTTCCGACGGACGACAAATTATCCTCTCAAATACTGCCCAACTCGGCTTTGAACTCGGGACGCATTGGTGAGAAGGGGGTGAGTTTACCGCTGCGCTATCCGGGCATTCATTACCTGCCTAGACATAAGGGTTTAATGTATTTTACTACCAACGTAGTCAATCAGATTGGACCCTGATCAGACGCCGGACCAATCTGTTATCAAACGCCAAAAATGTAGTGATATTGCCATTAGCAGCAAAAAAGTTAAACTGTTTTTGATAAATGCCAATAAAAGACACCTCTCTTCCATGATTTAACCCTTAGCATGCTGACTTGTAGTCTGCCTCAATAATATCGTCTGCTAAAAATCAAATTATTTACTGCTTTTTACACTGAAGAAATGTTGAATATGAGTGACAAACAGTTTGGGTCCAGATCAGACAGCGCGTTACGCGGCGTCTGATCTGGATCCAAACCGTTTGCAAGTGTTAGACAAGTCGCGCTTAGCACGATAAGGGTAAACACAGTTAAGACAAAACCGAGCAACATGTTTTGCTATTAACTATAGTTCATTAATCACAAAATGTTTTATGGATGAATTTCGTGAAACCGGATATTAAAGACACTATTAACGGAAGAAAAATTAGATTAATTAAAAACTCTTATCTGATAGCAACGTGAAGCTGCAGAAACAAATCCATATTTGCAAGTGGTTTCAAGTAAAGATTTAGAGATGTTTTTAACCTTTAAATTGTCAAGCGAGACGAGAATAAAATATGGCAACAGTTTGAGTGACCGGGGTTTGATCGGGATTCAAACTGTGTAACACCAAGATATGAAGTTGAAAAGGCATGGGAAACTTATTGGCAAAATATTTTAGACTGAAATGTTCCAGTGGAAGCTATTACAGCAGGATAAAGATTTGAGCAAAACATGTTAAGCTGATTTCACTTTACTGAAATTGCTTATCTGAACCTTTGAAGTGCAATACTATCGTATCATATGAGAAGACATTTTTTTCTCCAAAAAAACGCGTTTATGAGTACGTTAAAACGTTTATTTCCATTGCAAACAATTTGGAGCCAGATCAGACGCTGGGTAACCCTGTGTCTGATCAGGCTCCAAACTGTTTGCCACATATATTAAAATGGATAGTCAAAATTATCAAAAAGAGGTAATTTTCTCCATAGTGCATTGCGTTTGCGTTTAAACGGGAAAGAATAACGGCATTCCACTGTATTTAATCAAAGACCGAAAATTTATTTGATAAGTATTTTAAAATCAATGTTTTCCTTTTCAACCGAAAAAAATCAAACAGTTTAGATACTGATCAAACACTGTGTTAATTAACAAAATTTACTGCCTAAATATCGTCCATTTTAAATACATTTAATTGTCGTCTGGTTTTATTTCGCAAATTTAAATTTCAGGTGTTTTTTTTCTTCTATGAAATATTTAAATGAGTGTAAACAAAGTTTGAATGCTGTCTTACGCGGCGTCTGATCAGGATCCAAACTGTTTGCAATAACTTGTTAGCTCGGGGGTATTTTCGACTTAATCGAACATGTAATCGAACATATAAAAATGCAATTCATGTGTCGACAAATCGGATAATTCGAATTAAGCGAGTTCGAGATATCGAAGTTCGACTGTATAGTGAAGAAGATGTTAGTGTTTCCAGTTTAAACGAAACATAATGCAATAAAATTAGAGAATTACATTTTTTTAGTTCTAACGATTTATTTTAATCTGAGTGGCAATGGATTTGAGGTCTTTATCCGACACCGGGTTATCACTGTTAGCAATGGAAATAATTGTTGAAGCATAAACATTTTTGTTGGGATAGAGAAAAGACATTGAACATTATATATACCAGAGTATAAGGGCAAAGGGGTTCACTCTATTATAGAACATAACCATTTATTTTCATATATTATATTATGGTGAATTATAGTATTCCATGTCAACTCTGCGATTCTGCTGCACTGTTACATGTAATCTGCTTTGAGCAACCACTTGCCTTAACCTGTTACATAAAACAAATCGTAAGATTTCTGCTTGAGTGCCATTTGTTTAAAGCAAGAGAGCGCATTAAAGGTTGAAACCAAATTAAGCGGGAAGGGATTAATACAGAATCCCTTTTCTGTCCTGTTTCTGTTTAGTAATAGCAGGGCAATTAGGCACTAAACGTCTACAGCGTTTTGCCGTATCGCCACAGTATTTTAAACTTGCATTCTGATTTGGATCAACACTGCTAGACATTCGTATAAAATGCCAATATTCTTAACTTGACAAAACTACATGCGGCGATTCTAGCAGGCGATAAAATGACGCGAAAGTGTTAAATCCCGTGACCTAATGATAGTTCAGCCGTATTGCCATGATTAGTCTCATTAATACTTTATGCCAAAGTTTTGTGTTGTTTGTTTTATTTACATTGCAGGAAGTAATTGACTAAATCATTCTCCCCTGATATTTCAATGGAAACGTCCAGTTCCGGTTTATTCTAGTCTATATTTGACTAAGTATTTTTGTTATGTTTTAATACAGTGTTCCCTCCATACAACGGCTCCTAAACAACAATTCCCTCCTTACAACAACGCTTGCCGCTATTCCCCAAACATTACAATTATGTCAACCCTTTCACTGCTGCAATATTGTACAGTGGAGAAAACGTTATTCTTTCCCAATAAACGCGTGTACGCTAAAACTAGTATTTCCACTGCAAACAGTTTGAAGCCAGATCAGACGCCGGGTTACCCGGCGTCTGATCAGGCTCCAAACTGTTTGCCATCTAGATTAAAATGAATAATACGAATTACCAAAATGTTGTCATTTTCTCCATTTAAATGTGTTGCGTTTGCGTTTCGTTTGCGTTTAAACAGGAAAGAATAACGTCTTCTCCACTGTACGCTTAAAATGGTCGACTGTCTGACGTAGACAAAAAGGGGTTTAGCACTCTCACAGTGGACAAAACGTTATTCTTTCCCGTTTAAACGCAAACAAAACGCACATGCAACACACTTAAATGGAGAAGGAAACTTTGTGATAATTCTAACTATTCTTTTTAATCTGAGTGGAAACAGTTTGGAGCCTGATCAGATGCCGGGTTACCAGGCGTCTGATCTGGCTGCAAACTGTTTGCATTAGAATTAATAGTTTTAGCGTAAACGTGTTTATTGGGAAAGAATAATGTTGTTTCCACTGTAGGACTTAACTCGTTTGTTTGGAAAGAATAATAACGTCTTCTTCACTGAACAGTTCATGTAGTGAAAGAGGGGGTGGGGGTTAAACACGAAATTTAGAATGATTAATTAAGACGTAAATAATAAATGAAGTGGTCATACAATGATATTGGAAAGGCAATCATGGCTATAGACTGCGTAAATACGCAAATATGGATACGGTACAGTGGAGAAAACGTTATTCTGTCCCGTTTAAACGCAAACGAAACGCAAACGCATAGTGCTAAAACGTAGAAAATGTAAATTTTTAGATATCTTTTACAATTCATTTTGATCTGATTGGAGAACAGTTTGTCGCCTGATTTAGACGCCTGGTTTCACGGCGTCTGATCTAGCTCCAAACTGTTTGCAGTGGAAATAAACGTTTTAACGTGAACGCGTTTTTCGGGAAAGAATACAGTGGAGAATCTGTTATTCTTTCCCAATAAACGCGTTTACGCTAAAACTATTATTTGCAGTGCAAACAGTTTGGAGCCAGATCAGACGCCGGGTAACCCGGCGTCTGATCAGGCTCCAAACTGTTTGCCACCAAGATAAACAAGAATAATCAGAATTGTCCAAAAGTTGTTCTTTTCTACGTTTAAGTGCTTTGCGTTTGCGTACGTTTGCGTTTAAACGGGAAAGAATAACAGATTCTCCACTGTAACGTCTTCTCTACTGTAGCACTGACACGTTATGGTTAATTACAGTGGAGAAGACCTTATTTCGTTCCCAATAAACATGTTGATGTAACAACATCTTGTGTCCATTGCAAACAATATAGAGTCAGGTCAGACGTGTAACCCGGCGACTGACCAGACTCCGTTCTGTTCGCTGTTCAGATTAAAAGTAATCGTTAATATTTTTAAAAGTTGATATGATTTATATTTAACTACATGTACGCTGGTTTTGTGTTTAGTTTCGTTCAACCCTTCAAATAGCTTGTTTTCAGTATTACTGGGCCTCATCGTTTTGATGGCTATTTAAGGAATATATATAATATGCTTTGTTTTAACTTAATGCCGTGTGTTGCTAAGAGTTAGAAAATATAGCAGGCATCGCTTGTAAGACTTTACTGCAATCCCGCTTTAAATGGTCAAATACCGGTTAAATCATATTGCTTTGCTATTTTATTGTGCATTTGAATAACATAAGTTCCATTCTGATCTACATAACTGAACACTCAGAGTTCCATATAAGTGGAAGTAAACTCAAGTTTTCAAACATGTTCTCATTTGTGGCTGCACCAAACCTTATGTTGTGACTACCCGTTTGAATAGTCTTGAACAGATGTGAACGTAAAACTAGCAGTTACGGAGAGAGTAAATGCTTTAACTCATTCACCCCTGACACTTTTAATGGACTATTCAAATTTCAAGTTAGGTATAGTCTATGCTTTTACTATTTAGGGTTGATTTTAACAATATATTTCAAAAAGACAAACAGTGTAGACTCTGATTAGAGGGCTCCTTACGGAGCCCTCTTATCAGGGTATACAATGTTTGCATGGGACAAGTGTACATGTAATCCTCACAGGTACACTGTTTGTAAATGACGAGTATACTCGTCGCTAGGATTGAATGTGTTATCCCTTCAGTGTCAGGATATAGTTTGTTTTAGAAATTGTGTTCCGCTTTTGTTTCTTAAATAATTATTTCAGGGCTGCCATATCTCCGGATTTTTCCGGAATCTTCGGATTTTGTTTTAAATTTCTCCGGATTTGATTGTCAAATAATTTGGATCCAGATCAGACGCCGCGTTACGCGGCGTCTGATCTTGATCGAAACTGTTTGCATAATTATGATAGTGTTATAGAACTCGGCAGCTAAAGGGTTAAAGGTACGTTTCCTAAAATCGCCCATGAATAATTGGAAATCTTAGGAATTTTATGAGCAACTTATGATAGCCCTGCTATTTCTATATATGATATAACATGAGTGTTCACACCATTTTGGAAAAACTTTGCCGAGTTTTTATCGTTGTGCGAAACGACGAGATTGATAAATCTAAATAGATTATGAAAACGAATGCTATTATCTATTTATAACTTAAAGACTAAAATGTTGTTCTCAAATTAACAAAATCGAGCATTTCTCTAATATGAAATTTATTGCACTGTCGTAATCGTTCTATATAAAAAGATGTAATACGTGCTTATATTCGAGGCAATATTTCTTACAAAACCGTGAAATATATGGAAAGAAGTCGAATTTTAAATCAAGTTTGTTTATAGTTGAATAACAACGAAAGTTTACGAAGAGATACTCGGTATTGCTCATTAGCATAATGCTATACATACACGTCGATGATGTCATAGCGGTTTTCAGTGGGAACAATTTGCGCTTTCAATCAAAGAGAGACAACTCCTATAATAGTATCAGCTATCACACAAACTAGTCACGGCACACACAGTGTATATGATTTGTCGCTGCTCGTATCGATCACGTGACCTTCCGAAAATACCCGGGACCAAGTCCGATAATTTGTTATGTAAACAAATCTCTTATTTTGCTACATGTTTCCATCTCGATAAGAAATCTACACCTGCATTTATGGTTGATTCTTAATGAAATGGAGGAATATGTCTGGCATGATTACAGAAAAAAGTGTTTTTAAATTAACTCCCTTTTATCCAATAGTAATTTCTAGCATAGTGTTTTTTATTATTAATAAACAATTTCTTGTAGATCAAATATTGATAAATTAAACCCAACATTCATAAATAAAATTGACATGAAGGAGTGATGACGTACGATAATGAGTGAATTGTTATGACGTCATAAGTACACGCTGTCGTAGCATACCTCATTTGCATAGTAATATCACTAGTTATAAAGGCTAGCGCTAAATGCCAGTATTCTCATGTCTGACGTCACAATTTGTGCGCTTCTACTGACGTCACGATTTCGTGTGTAAACACTCAAACTCGTCGTCTACACCTTTGTAGCCACTAAGAGGAATGTAAAATCATAGGTAAGTTATCCAATTATGGTTGTCTGAATAGTTCAATGAAACTTGCTGGAATCTAATTATGTCCCTATAGATGTAGGATAAATTCCTGGGTATCATGTCATGACTCACGAGGTAGTGTCATTAGTTTAATAAGCGGCTCTAACAACAGATGTAAGATGAAATATGAGGAGCTCTATTTAGACACTGTTCACAGTGATTGTCCATAAATCAGAATCATATGAAATTGCAAACAATGCTTACCCCGATGAGACGCTGCAACTACGGTGTGTCATCAGAGTATTCCCAGTTTGCTTATGTCTTCTCATGTAGACGATTTGGGTTAAAATCAATCAATTAATTAAGGGCTTAAATTAACGAAAATGAAAGTACACTTGTGTTTTATGGCGACGTGGTAGAGAGTATGACTGCTAACATGGCGACCCGGGTTCGATCCCAGGTCTGAGGGGTATGTTTCTTTATATTAACACCTAGTTACATTTGACAACCAACTTAAACAAACCGTAGGGTAATATGAAACTCAAAGAGAGTACACACACATATATATAATAAAAACATAAACTCTTGAAGTGTTCATTAATTAAGAATTCGGGACCAATTCTGTGTAGAGAGGGGTGTGTAGCCGGGTTGAGTTTATAGTTAAATGGTGAGGGATGTATGTCAGCGGCCTGAATAGCTCAGAAGGGAAAGCACTCGTCCTGTAATGTTTGAACCCAGGTCTGGCTGCACATATCTCACCATATATATGTTACAATTGCACAGAGCGGGAGAGTGTGTGTTCAAACCAAATACTTAAAAATTGGTAGTAATGGCTTTCCTCCTTGGCGCTCAGGATTTCGGGTTAGCATTACGACTGATTCTTCGGTGTCGGGACAAAGTCACCGGCCGGGTTCAGTCTCTGATGTACCTCATAAGTGCCACTGCTAGTAATACTCGAACGAGGTGTAACGCAGTATCAAACCACAATCAAACATGGTGAGGCGGTAATGCAGCCACACCTGGGGCCCGTTTCATAAACATCTTACGACAAAAACGGTCGTAAGTCAAAACTTTAAAATACACTAAATTTCTGATGTTCTGTCTTGTGACATCTCTATGGAATCGTCTTTTCAAGACGATTCCAAAGAGATGTCACAAGACAGGATTCGATGGAGAAATACATAATAATTGAGACTTTTATAATCTGACTTAAGACAACATTTGTCGTAGGAAGTTTTATGAAACGGACCCCTGGACTCTAACCCGGGACCCCTAAATTACAGGAGAGTGCTCTCCCATCTGAATTATCGGTGCAATACACATATCTCTTACCATTTAACTATAAACTCAAACCGGCTACATTTACCTTAGTATTCAAATAAGATCTAATCATGGGATAATTATCTTTTATGCCCACAAAATATGTGAATTGGGGACATACAGTTTTTGCCCTATCTGCATGTCTGTTTATGTGTTTGTCTGGTGTGGTGCATTTGTAACCCGATCGACAACGATACCTGAAGTCGTGAGTTCGATACCCCGCCTGACCAAGTCCTTCGGATGAGACTTTCTATGCCTATGTTCAATGTAACAGTGCTTTACACTGGGCATCCAAAATTAACCAGATAACCCTGATAATAAGCGTATGGCATCACGCTCGGCTTTTCTGTATCCGCCCTCTATCTCTTGAGGGTCCAATTAGCGTCACAAAACCTTAGCATTGCTTATAACTTTTGCACTTCTGAACTCATGGCTTTAAAAGTTGGTGGTGCCTTTCATTTGTCAAGACCAACAATATGAAAATTCTTGCATTATGAAAAATAACTCATGTCACTTCAGTGTAAATATAGTATAGAATACTACGGAGACATACATATTCTAACATTATAACAGGAATTTAATTTATGGCATGGTGCTGAGGCCTTGATGCAGTTAACGTCATTGTCATATATACTTACATGGAAATCCTTGCAGTATGACAGAATTCTCATGTCACCTCTAGAACACTATAGTGACTTGGAAATCTTTACATATTGACAGGAATATCATGCTACACAAGGGAACATGCTATAAAATACTATAGGGGCATGGAAATTCTTGCAATATGACAGGAAAATATATTACTGAAGAAAGCAAAAATTAATCACAAGCAGAAAGTATGCTGACACAGAAATATATTAAAATAGGTTAAACCTTTACTCATTAGCCTGTTTTAGTATTGAAGATAGTTGACAGGTTAAAAGTAAAGCAAAATGCACCTTAAGATGCATTCTGCTTTACTTTCACAAGCTTCAAGCTATAAATGTAAATCTATAGAGTAACGGTAAAACCATTAAAACAGTATTTCTGAGTTCATACCAAGTGGATAGACTGTATTTAGCCGATGCATCCACATGGTTTCCCTCATTAAACGAGTCCAATTATTGTTGGACTTTTCAATTGGCATGAAAGAAAAGTCACCTATATTATGATCACTTGAATTGAAGTGTTCTGAAACATAAGTTAAGATATCTGGGAAATATCTAATTGTCAAATTTGTGACTGTTCATTCTTTTGGAACAGTTTTATTAGTTTGGCCTACATACTGAAATTGACATTTTTACAAGTGATCAAATAGATTACATTTTCTGACATACAAGACATTTCATGCTTAACATCATAGGTTTTATAAGTGTTGCTGCTAGTAAAGGTTTGAGACACGTTTATACTTCTACAGTGAGAACAACGTGACCTGTCACATCTTTTAACCTTACCACAATTTTCTGGCTTAATCAGACTGGAATGCACCAAAATGTCACTGAGATTCACAGGTCTTTTGCATGCCGCAATAGGTTTATAATTAACCGAATCGCGGACACTGTACCGTTCTAATATTAGCTCTAATAACCCCCAATATTTGTTTATAATTTTACTAATATTTGGTAGTGACGGGTTGAATATTCAAACAAAGGTGATGACTTTAGAAGTGTTTCTACTACTGCAGACAACGGCATCTTCTGAGGACAGTTCTGATATTTTTTCGAAAGCTTTATCAAGGATTTGGGCAGGGTAGTTGCGATTTTCGAAATGATGTCGCAGTGTTTTAAGTTCCTCATTAAAACTAATGTCATTAGAAGTGAGACACCGATAACGTTTTGCTTGGCTAAGTGGAATCCCTTTCTTGCAAGACAATGGGTGACAGGATGACAACTCGACATATTGATGGTTATTTGTAGCCTTTTCAAATACAGAAGTTTCCAAATCGCCTTCACTACTGTTAACAATTTTTACATCAAGAAATGTGGCTGTATTTTTGGAATATTCATAAGTGAATTTTATAGTAGAGTGGACATTTTTGATTTTGTCAATAAATGTTAAAATTTCTTCCTCACTATGTTCCCATATGAAAACAATGTCATCCAGGAAACGTAACCAGAGCAGTGGATGTCTATTGTCGTTTCAAGGAAATCTTGTTCAAATTTACCCATAAATAAGGAAGCAAAACTAGGGGCCATACGTGTACCCATAGCAGTTCCAAGAACTTGAACATAGTTATCACCATTAAACTGGAAATGATTCTTAGTCAAAATTAACTAGATCAATTCACAAATACTTGCATTAGACATATTTTGATGACCTAATTTGCATTTATTCAGATAAAAATCACACGCCTCTATCCCATCTTCATGGGGGATATTACTGTAAAGGGAGCTAACATCCATTGTTACTAGAAATGCATTGGGAGATAATTTAAGCAGTGACTTTAGTTTTTGTATAAAATCAGTGGAATTTTTTACATATGATGGTAGGGATTCACTGTGGGACTTCAAGATGCCATCAATATATTGTGAAATATTTTCAGTTATTGAATTACACCGATACAATAGGACGTCCTGGGTAGCCAAGAGGCAGTTCATTATTAAAAT